>CM065301.1:57314318-59739943 GCA_032871835.1 Dipteronia dyeriana
AAATAACCGGTTGAGGTTCAACAACAACTGGTAATGGCTCATCTTCTTGTTCAGATAGAGAATCATCATGATGCTCCAAGAGAGGTGGTATGACAATATTTAATGAAGTAGAAGATGTCGGATTACCCGATTTGTCCTCATCAAACTCAAAATCAAAATCCTGAGTTTGTATATTCTTCTCAACTTTATTACCTTCCTCCAAGAATGCAACACGTTTAGATTCAACTATCCACATAGAGTATGTAGGACGATAAAATCTATATCCTTTTGATTTATCTGCATATCCTACAAAAATGCACTAATTGTCTTAAAATTCAGCCTTTTCAAATTAGGATCATAAGGCATCACTTTCGCAGGACATCCACATACTCTCTTGTGATTTAATTTTGGCTTTGAACCAAACCACATTTTAAACGGAGTCTTAGGCACAGATTTGCTGGGAACTCTATTAAGAATGTAAGTTGCCGTCTTTAATGCATCACCCCATAAAAAATTAGGCAAAGAACTTGTACTGATCATACTTCTTACCATGTCCATTAATGTACGATTCTGCCTCTCAGAAACTCCATTCTGTTCAGGTTCATTAGGCATAGTGTATTGAGCACCAATCCCACATTCTTGCAAAAACCTGGCAAACTAACTAGGATTCTGACCAGCTTCACTATACCTACCATAATATTCACCCCCACGATCAGATCTAACACATTTGATCTTTCTTTCTAATTTCAATTCAACCTCGGCCTTATATATTTTGAAGATATCTAAGGCTTCGGATTTCTCGTGAATGAGATAGATGTAACCATAACACAAGAAATCATCAATGAAAGAAATGAAATATTTATATCCACCAAGTGCGGTGGGTGAAAATGGCCCACATATATCGGTATGGATAATTTTCAACAGATTTTGACTTCTGGTAGCCCCTTTCTTTTTATTTCTTGTCATTTTACCCTTCAAACAATTAACACAAGACTCAAAATTTGAAAATTCAAGTGAATCAAAAATACCATTCTGACTAATCTTTCAATTCGATCTTTGGATATATGGCCTAAACGTCTATATCATAACATGGACGAACAATTTTCTCTCTGGCGTTTAGATCCAATGGTAGAATTTATCACAGCAGCGGAACGAGAATATTCACCAACTAAATCAGTATGTAAATTAAATTTATACAAACCATCACACAAACAACTAGAACCAATGAGAAAAGAACCATGATAAAGAACAAATCCTTTATTAATGAATTCAAAACGATAGCCACTAATATCCAACTTAGAAATGGAAATCAAATTACGTCTGAGAGAAGGATTAAAAACAACATCAACTAAATCTAAAAATTTTTCTGAAGCTAAAGGTAATCTAACAACTCCTATAAACTCAACTAAAGCCTTCTCTCCATTTCCCATGAAAATGACAGCTTCTTTTATCCCTTAGTTTCCTTTTGCTTTAGAAGCCCTGTAAAGAATTCGTAACGTGAATAGTAGCTCCAGCGGGACTTTCTGGTTCCGCCGTTACACCAATATCACGTCCCAAAAAATTTACATCAGATGTGTGACAGTGTTTCAACATAGTCCAAATGACACTCCCAGACGGGACCACCTGGGCCCAGAGCTAAATGTAAGTTTTGTCATAAGGATTATGCCAAAAGTAGGAAGGGAACCGGACGTTTGAGATGGCATATGTACAAATGTATGCCTGCACATGGACAGGTAGACACAAAAACCCAGACAAAACTACAACGGCACCCAGACGGGTCCGTTACGACGTGGTAGTTCGACACCATGCACGCTAGGGAGTGCTTGACACGGTACATTGCACAAACTGATCAACCGATCAGTGTTGGTGAGAGTCCATTTTATAAAGAATTAATCACATCTGCATATAACCCCCAATTTGAACTTGTTTCTAGAACCACCACAAGAAATGATTTGATAAGATTGCTTGAAACCCAAAGAGATGACTTGATTGTTGAAATACAGCATTTAAGTATCTCTGTTGCATTAACTTCTGATATTTAGAATGTATGTTCCAAACAGGACTATTTATGTGTCACGAGACATTATATAGATTCTGACTGTAGGATAACAAAAAGAATTATTGGTTTTCGTCCCATGGATTTTGCACATACCGTAGAAAACATTTTTAATGTCATTATTTCTGTTTTAGAAACTTATGAAATAACACATCACATCCTTTCGATCACATTAGATAATGCATCTGTAAATACTAGCTCTATTACATTGTTTGTTGCAAGAAATATCCCGCAAGATGGAGGTTTTTTCTTCCATCAACGGTGTGCATGTCATATTATAAATTTAGTTATACAAGCTGGTTTAAAGCAGGTAAGCGACCAAATAGATCGCATCAGAGAAGTCATTTCTTGGATTTGCAATTCTAATCCTAGACTCACTGAATTCAAGAGACACTGTAAATTAAACGGTCTCAAACCCCGACGATTCCAAACTGATATGCCGGTAAGGTAGAACTCTACCTATTTAATGTTAGAAATGTTTGGAATATGATAAAACCATTACATGTTTTTATAACATGAAATTTGTCGAAACAGGTCGTCCTGAAGCAAAAACACTTACCACAGACGATTGGTATGTGGCAAGGGTTTTTGTTCAATTTTTAAAGAAATTTTACAATGCCACTATAACTCTTTCCGGGGTCTATTACCCCATATCTTCCCAGACAATCCATCATATAGTGAAAATGTCTGAAGTGTTAAACAGTTATAGAGAAGATGAACATCTAGGCGTTGTAGTTGTTGCCATGGAGACAAAATTTAAAAAATATTGGGCTAACATTCCTCTACGTTATGCCTTAAGTGTTATAGTAAATCCTATGGTTAAATTATCTGGTTTAGAAGTTTTGCTTGAGTTTATTGGTATTAATTTATCAATAGAGTATTCAGAACAAATTACTGACATTCGAACTAAGTTGTTCGAGATATTTCGTATTTATGGGAGCAGGTTTGACAACATTGACACCCCCCAATCAACACAACCGGAGACAGAGCCGAAGCAAACAAGTTGGAGCCTTCTGAAATGGCAAAAAATGACAAATCAGCAAGTACTTCTTCAGGGTAAAGATCTGGCTCATCTTCTTGTACCGAACTGATTAGGTACCTTGAAACACAGTTCAATGTTGCTAAAGACAATGAAGAGTTTGATTTGTTGTTATGGTGAAATACCTATACGTACAGGTATCCAATTCTGTCACACTTAGCATGTGATGTACTGGATATTCCCGTGTCAATGGTGTCTTCAAAACAAGCTTTCAGCACCAGTGGACGCATAATTGAACCAAGAAGAAGCTGTTTATCTCCAGAGATGGTAGACGTATTAACATGCCTTCGGGATTGGGAGTATGCTAAAAAAAATGTTGCAAAATAAAACTATAGATAAAGTGCTTATTCTAAATTTCAACAATCTATATATTGATGAACCTGCAGGTAGTGACCAGGGTTAGAACTAGGTTATACTCTTACATATGTATTTAGTATTTACTTGTAAGTTGTAATACGATTGCACTCTTTTTCCCTTACCAAGTGTTTATCCCACTGGGTTTTTCTTGATAAGGTTTTTAATGATGCAATCATGTACATATGTAATATTAAATAGCATAAGTGAAAAGGAATTAAATAAATAAATAAATAATTGTTTATTTTCTTTATTCATTTTTGGAATTGAAATTCTAAACCCTAAACCCTAAACCCTAAACCCTAAATCCAAACAAGCTTAATTTGAAAATATTGAATTTAAAAATGATTATGGATCAAGCCCGCCGGACTGTCTAGCATGGCCAACAGGCACGGCCCGCCTTAGGCAGGCCGGCATGCCGTGTTGTGCCTCCGTTTTTGAAAATAGACCGGGCTTGGTCTGGCTTGTTTTCAAAAACGGTCCCCGACAAGCCATGCCTAATGGGTTGTGCCACTCCAAATTTACAGCATTACATGGAAGTAATCCTTTCGGATTTATCCGATTGAATAATTATTTCTTCTATAAAAACTCTTAGACATTTCTTTGGAACCAAGTTTTTTTTTTCAATATTCTTATTATCTAAATTTTATATTATTATAGAAAATGGGTGGAAATAAGACTATTTACTCTCGAATTTTTGGGACTAGCACCGAATTGATAACTTCTATGTAAATAGCATCAAAGTATGGTTTGAGACACAAATGTATTCGTTTTATCTTTTAGGGATCGTTTACTTTTTTGTTCGAAAATTGGACAATCTTGATTTTACTGAAGACTTGATATGGAGTTATGGACTGAAACCTGAAATTGAATAACATATTTGTTTTTTATTTTTATCAAATCGGAATATAATGTTAACTTGTTTGTTTTTTAAAGATAAAATGACTTGAACAAAAATAATTTGACAATATATCTTTGTTACTATTAATTGTTATATAGTTTCATTTTATATGATACAAACAACTAAATAAAAATAATTTAACAATTCCTAAACTATTTTTTTGTAATATTGATAAATATTATTTATGATTTAGATATGATAAATACTTTAAAAAAACAGAGATAAAAGATGATTTTGAAATGATTTTGATTTAAATATATATATATATATATAAATGAAGGTTCACCAATGGTGTTGAAAGTAACTACATGATTAACGCTTTTTTTTTGTTTATCATAAGTAATAGGCTAAAATATTTTTTTTGTATAATATAAAATTGTAATAAAATTAGAAATATTATATCTTTAGGACTATAATCTTGGAAGCAAATATATTAAATGCAATCTGGTGATTTGGAATTAAATGAAAATTCATGATTTCTTACTTTACTATTTTTAATCCATAGTTAATTTTATCCCATTAATTTTATCTCATCAGAAGAGGATAAAATAAACCCCTCCAAATCAATGAGATTATTTTATCCACTCTTGATTGTTCTTCATCATCAATCGATTAAAAAAAAAACAATTTCAGATGAACTGAGACCACCACCAACACCACCACAACCACCACACCAGTCGTCACCTAACTCCCACACACACTAACACCACCACCAATAGGAAATAGAAACCTAGAAACTGACAAGTACCCCACCAGGGAAAAAAATGAAATTGAATCCACCCAACTCCCCACCTGTAACTCCATTTAACACTGATTCTAAGTAACTGAAAATAAAAAGTCAAACTAAAACCAAAATCAAAGTACCACAATTTTTTTTACCAAAGTCAAATTAAAAGTAAATCCTAAAAAAATGAACACTCAAATCCAACCATTATCCCTAAGAATCAGAAGCACCCAACCACCCTCATCAGCTGATCACTTCTCAGCGAAGAAGATCAGCGCTCTCATAACCGGCAACCACCCTCAACTTAAACCCAAAAAGAAACTCACTCACCATAATTGCCACTACCCCATGATGAGAGATGGGAAGAAGAAGAAGGGGGAAGAGAAAGAGAAGGAACTCAGCAGCGAGATAAGATCAATTAAAAAAATGTGGTAACATGTAAAAGAAGAGAAAGAGATGGAGTAGAGAGAATGGAAAGATCTAGAGAAAGGAGAGAAAGAGATGGGAGGAGAGAGAAGGAGATGGGAGGAGAGAGAAGGGAAAGATCCAATTATTCATCAGATTCATTTTTTTTTACAACTTTTTATTTTTACAATTTATTATTACATTAATTTTCTCCGATCTCATTACATACCTAACACAACATAGTACTATTTTTAGTCAAATCCCATGTTGCACCAAATACCGGAAACACTACCATTAATCCAATCTTATTGCATACCAAATACAACATAGTACTATTTTTAGTCAAATCTCATATTGCACTAAACACCGGAAACACTATAATTAATCCAATGTTATTGCATACCAAACACAGGATAGTACTATTTTTAGTCAAATCCCATAACTATAAGAAAATTGGACTATAGGAACGAAATTTATTGGGACGATTTTTATTCGTCCCAATAGAGCATCTATTGGCACGCAATAACATATTCGTCCCTAAAAAATTCAAATATAAAGAAACCTTTCGGGACGGAAAAATTCATCCCAACAGAACGTTTATTGGGATGAAACAAATTATTCGTCACTAAAGAGGACAGACCCGACGAGACTTTTAGGGACAAAAAATATGTGTCCTAACAGAATGTTTATTGAGATGAAAAAAATTATTTATCTCTAAAAAGTACAAAAATAGTGAAACTTTTTGGGGCGAAAAATAATTTATCCCAATAGGATGTGTATTGGGATGAAATCAATCATTCGTCCCGGTAGAATATCTATTGGGATAAAAATTATTCGTCCCTAAAAAGTTTAACATTTTTTTTTGGAAAGAAAAGAAATTATAGATGTTATTTTATTGAGACAAAAATAATATTTATTGTTGATAATGATTTATCGGGATTATATTTTTTAATTTTTATCTTTATTTTTTTTAAGTTTTTTCTAAGAGACAAAGATCATAATTAAATTTACTTAACTTTTTTATATTAATTACTATAGATTAATTCAAAAAATTACGAAACATTATATATGTATTTTTATAAATATAATAACTAAAAATCTAAAATGCAAAACTACTTTTTATAAAAGTTATTGTACATTTATCATTCCATTTGTGATAGGAATTCAAATATTACATTTGTCGATGAAATTGAAAAATGTAAAGAAAGTCTCCATAATCCGTATACGATTAACGATAGACTTTCATATGACAATATGTGATTTGAAAAAAAAAATAGTTTAATTAAATGTTACAATAAACGTTTTTAACAAAAAAGGAAATTATTGGAATTAATCTACAATAAAAATATAATAACATATAGAGGTTATATATAAATAGTATGCTTTAAGTAATAAATTCGAAGCAGTAGCAAAATGGATAAACTTTGCTTCAGTTTCAAGTGAGTGCTTCGATACTGGTGGTGAACGAAACATTAACTGAGGCTCGATTGCAATGAGAGGGTTGTGATGCGAGTGAGTTGTCGGACGAAAATTAAAATCCATCCTTGAGACGACATACTTTGGGATGAGGGTAAAAATCTCTACTGAAGTTGGAGTTTCATTCTTGATCTATTCTTATAACCATTGATCTAATAGTTTAATAAAATATTATTTAATAAATGTTTTTTAATAGATATTTGTATATCATATAAAATAATTATAAAGATTACTGAAATCAATTTAAATTTTATAGTAATATTTTTTAAAAAAAAATCAATACAATTTTAATTTTAATAAAATAAATAAATTTAATAACATATTTACATTATATATAAATAGTTTTGCATTATTTATCAAAGTTGAAGTCGTGTAGTGTAATGGTTTGAGCTCTACACCATCGAATATAAAAGACGAAAAATATTTGTTTTGATGGAAATTAAAATGTTATAATATGTCCATCATTTTTTTTTTAAATACAACTATCGTCGGGATCTGGTGAAATTAATTAGACTCTACAAGCACGATCCAGAATACAACTCCAACTATCAGGGAGAGGTTACATATGTACTACAACTCTCACAACCGAAGAGAGAGATGAATGTTCCTACAAATAGAGAAAAAACTTCCAACATATGCTTGTAAAATGCACATGGTGGAACTCGAACCTCTGACCACTTGGTGTGGAAGAGATATGTACAACCATCATTGAAATAAAAATTTTGATTTGTGGAATAAAATTTAAATTTATCAAACAATTGCTTTTTTCAGAGTTTGATTTAAAATCATCAATAAAAATTTAACAACCTATATATGTTATACATAAATATTGTGTATTTATTAACAAATTAAAGCTTTTGGTCCAGTTGTAAAGGCTACCACTCACACTCACGCCGGGTCATGAGTTTAAGACCAATAAAAAACAATAATGGAAGAATGGATAAGGTGTGCTAGTGTGTGGCAATATGTAGAGTGGTAGTAGTGTGTGTGATGATGTGTCACAAGCTTAAAGTGTTGATTTTTTTTATCTCTTCCCCTGTAGGGACGAAATAATTTCGTCCCAACATATATACTATTGGGACAATTCTTATTCTGTAGGGACGAAATAATTCGTCCCAATAGTATATCTGTTGGGATGAAGTATGTTCTTCCCAATAGTATATCTGTTAGGACGAAATTTAGATTTCGTTCCAAAATATTGATTTTTTTAATATATTTCTGTTTCGTACCAATAGGTAGTCTTTATGGACGAATTTGAAGTTTCGTTCCAATGAGGCTTTTATGACCCACCTGAGGCGACGGAATTTGGGATGAATTTTTTTCGTCCCAATAGGTCTATAGGGGAGCTCTTGAGACAAAAAAAAAAATCGTCCCAACAGACTTTTTTTCTTATAGTGCATGTTGCACCAAACACTAAAAACACTATAATTAATCCAATTCAATCCAATCCCATCTATAAAATAATCCTACATATTCTGTGCACCAAATGCAACCTAACGGTACATTTAACAGCTTTTTCCCAGAGATTCCAAATACAATACGAACAATTGTCTTGTCTTAACCTGTTCTAACCCGTCCCGCCCCGTCCTGACCCTTCTCACCATGTCATGTCCCGTCCTCGTGCCGAACACACCCCAACTCTGGATTTCGGACTCCTTAGAGAGAGAATAGAGCTTCTAGAGACAGAAATCACCAAGATTGCCATTTTTATTCTCCAACCCAAAATCTATGAGCATCTAAGCATTATCAAGCATCATTCAAGCATGGTTTCATAGGTTTTATCACTTAGTAAGTTAGAACAAACATTCTACTTCATTTATTGTTTTGCTTAAGTAAGACATCTCATTTATTACATTTTATTTGCAAATACTTCATCTTTAATGAATATTTATTAAAGTCATGATGATTGATTGAGGTTGATTAATAGCTAGCATGTTAGATTTCATTTTATTCATCTAGCTAATTCTACTTGTATGTTCATTTAGAAAGCTTTGATAACAAGAATTGTTAGGTTGCATTTCTATCTTTCTAATTAAGCATATTGTGTGTTGTATTGCACTATATTGCTATTCAGACATCGTTACATGTTCACTTAGACTTAATCCTCTTCATTAGAGTCCAAGTCTTTTGGATACATGTGGTACTTGCACAAGCATTGTCAAGACCCACTTTTAAAGGCCTGCGGGTAGATTAATTTTTGTTACTAACATTGAGAAGAGTGACTAGGATGTCAACTCAGGTTGTAATCAAATATTGAATTAGTGGAGTTTTTGTGATTAAGATGGCTAGCAAGGCTAGTCCAGTGTGTTTTTTCGGTTGGAGGATTTTCCACCTTAAAAAACAGGTGTCGTTTATTTTCCACACTTACATTTGATTTTTGTTGTTGTTTTGGTTTGGTGTTTGTGATTAATTTTGACAAATCAAATAAACTTAGTAATTAATCAATTAACACCTCATTCACCTCCTCTAGGTTGTTTACACACTGTTGTATGTAAATTTTACCAAGCATACACGTCATTGACATGAAGGAAAAAATAGCCAGGTGTATGCTTAGATGGGCATCCGAGAAATATCCTATAATGCATCATTAAAGAGGAGCAAGCCCGAGTAAGCATATACAGAATAAAGACCTACTCGGGATCAGTTAACAACACTCGGGACTGGTTAAAACAACGCTTCCACTCGGGCTCATACGGCACTACTCGGGACCATCTGGTATTATTCTTACTCGGGAGTGAATACAACTCGAATAAGAACTTATCATACAGGTTAAGTCGTTAAATACGCAAAGATATCCATCATGAAGGAATCCCAAATAATGGACCTTTAAGTTAGAAGAGTCCCCCAATCAGGAAACAACTTGATTTCTTTTCGAAGACTACATTCTTATAAGGAAACAAGTATTGAACTACACTACTAGAATCCCACTCAATTTCCATAAGAGACTCCGAAACAGGAAAGAAGACAAATCAACCTCGAGCAAGTAACCAAATCACAATTAAATACAAATATCTTGTATTACTTGTACAAAGCAGATTAGGGTTCTATAAGCATATAAATAGACCCATAATCTGGTTCAAAAAGAGATAGGCAATATAGCATACAGTAACCACAAATAATACAGAGAGAAAAAGGGAGATCGAGAGCTTGTAAAAACAACTTATTCTCTTAGTGGATTTTGGCTTGGTTGATCTTTCAACCACCCGTGGATGTTTCTCCGACCATCGGAGTTTTACCATGTAAAACTTATCTTTGTTACTCTCTCTGCATCTCTTTCTCTTTGAATCAATAGCCAAAATCCAGTCCATGTTGGCTTTTCTGGCATAATCCAGAAAATGAAGTCAACAATTGGCGCTAGAAGGAGGGGCTTGAACCTTCGAACTTAATAGAAAGCAATGGCTGAAAGCAGAAGTAGTTCAGGGAATGGCCAAAGATCACCAGGCAATTTCCATACTGGCAATACGTCACAAAATCCTGCAGCAAACACAGAAAACCAACCTGCGCACCTGGCAGGGATCCAGCAAGTTCCTCTAACCAGCAAAGATCTTACGCTGCGTTTCCAAGAGGCCCTGCAGCAATTGGTGACGGACGCAGCAAAGGAAGGGATTGACCTACTGGCCGCAGGAGCACATACTCCCAATCCTCCACCCGCGAGGCTCCATTCAATGGTGGTAGGACCAGGAATAACTATGCCAGAAACCAGAAGGAACTCTTCCCCAATCAATCCGGTTGGATAGAAAACACTAGAGGAGGAGAATCACCAAAAGCTGGATCGCAATCAAACAGTACGTGCCAGACATCGTAAATATGATCGGCGCATAGGACGATCATCATCAGAAGACAGTGATCAACACCATCGTAAACGTCATCATAGAGTCACACGAGGGTTCCAGTATCAGAGTGAAGAATCTGAGGAAAGAATGACAGTCACCCAACGGTTCAACCGTCAAGGAAGCCAGGTAAGGGACAGAGGTATTACAATCCAGAGCCTAACTCGAGAAGTAGAGAATAATAGGCGACAGATGGAGGCACTTGTCAGACGTTACAGTTGCAACGATCTATCGGACGATGACTCCGACAGTCCATTTACCAGGGAAATTTTACGGACCCCTTTCCCAGAAAGATTCAGGATGCCGCATGTGGAACAACTCAAAAAAGATACAGATCCAAAGAAGCACGTTAGACGCTATAAAAGTGCCATGGCTCAATATGCCCGCAGTGACCCCCTGTTTTGTCTCAACTTTTCACAAACACTTGGGGACACAGACTCAAGATGGTTTGGAAGACTACCCCCCGCAAGCATCAGAAATTTCAGCGAGTTGAGCAGGAGCTTCTCAAGGCAATTCCTGAGCAACGTTCACTGAAAGAAGTCGGTGGCCTACCTCTCTCAAATAAAACAAGGGAAGGACGAGTCATTAAAAAACAAATTGGGCCGGTTTGGTCAAGCAGTATCAGAGATTGGCAGCGCTAATGATGAAGCCATTATTGCTGCCTTCACCAATAACTTGCAGAATGGACGGTTATCCTTCGATTTGAGAAGAGCACGACTGACAAGGTATGCCGACATGATGGATATGGCGGGAGGATACGCTCTGGCTGAGGAAGAAGAGTTAGCTACAGGAGGAAGCTATATGCATGGAGGAAAGCCCGAACAGAGGAATACCGAATCCAAGGGGCAAAATCAAAAAGAAAAACAGAAAGGGAACAACAAGGAGAAAAATAAGGATGGGGGTAATGGGCGCAATGCCGAACTGTCCACAGAGAAATACCGTGGCAGATATACCAATTACACCCCTCTTCGGAAGAAACAAGAAGAAATTATATCCATCCTGGAAGAAAAGAATATGGTACAAGAACCGCGACGACAATCACAGTTCGCACGGAGAGATACAACCAAGTATTGCGGGTTTCATAAAAAGACCGGGCATGAAACTTCGAAGTGTTTTCAGCTCAGAGATTATATAGAAACCCTTATTCGGGAAGGGCACCTACGGGATGTAATCTTAAAAAAGGATGAGAGATCGGAAGTCAAGAAAGCCAAGGCTGATCACAACCCTGGTCAAAACCGAAGAGCCAACCCCGAAGCCAATCAAGTAATACATACAATAATCGGAGGACCTTCTACTGGGAGGAGCAACCGAGAAGGGACTCAGGAAGTCCGAGAAGAAGTAGAAGCCAGGAATAACTTCAACATGAATTCGGTTGAACCAGACCCGAAGAGGGTAAAGAAAGGATGGGACCCGATAGTCTTCACAGAGGCAGATTCCCACAGAGTCGATGTTCGACCTAATGACGCTTTGGTTATAAGTGCCCGGATTGGCCATAAAAAAGTCCAGAGAATTTTAATAGATAATGGAAGTTCAGCAGACATCTTAAGCTTGGCCGTATACGACCAGCTAAGATTGGACCGAAAAGATTTACAGCCTTTCCATACTCCATTAAGAGCATTTGGGGGAATAGAAGTTAGGTCACTCGGGACGGCCAAATTATCTGTGAAGATCTGAACGGCACCATGCCACGGAACTGTCCTGCTCGACTTCGTGGTAGTTGATTTGGATAATTGGCCGTATTATGCGTTATTGGGTCGGCCATTCCTGAATAAAACAAGAGCCGTGACGGCCACTTACGCATTAATGATCAAGTTCCCAACAAAACAAGGGGTTGGGATAGTCAAGGTATCCCAAGAGATGGCCCGAAGAGCAAACCTGTCGGTATACAGAGACAAGCATGATGCCGAACAAGTGTGCACCCTAATGCAGCCAAATGAGTGTGAAGAATCCTTGTCATTCGAACTAGACCCAAGGGAGGGCTCGAATGAATACAAGACAGAAGTGGTCGAAATACTACTCGAAGAAGACAAACCGGACAGGAAAGTCAAGATCGGGGGCAAATTGGAAGAAAAAATCAAGAGAGAATTGACCAATTTGCTCAGAGAATACAAAGATGTATTCGCCTGGAGTCACGAAGATATGATCGGAATAGATGCCCGAATAATATCCCACCACCTCGTAGTTAGCCCGAATGCCAAACCGGTAGTACAAAAAAGAAGATCGTTCAATCCTGAAAGAAGTCAAGCAATCAAACAAGAGGTGGAAAAGCTACTAGCGACGGGATCAATCAGAGAAGTCAGCTACCCCCAGTGGGTCGCCAACGTAGTTCTCGTCCAGAAGAAAAATGGACAATGGAGGATGTGCGTAGATTTCACGGATCTAAACAAGGCATGTCCAAAGGACAGCTTCCCACTCCCAAGGATAGATCAACTGGTGGATGCCACAGCAGGTCATGAATTACTCAGCTTCATGGATGCTTACTCAGGATACAATCAGATCCGGATGAACAAAGCTAATGAAGAAAAAACAGCTTTCACAACGGATTAGGGTTTATATTGCTACATAGTAATGCCCTTCGGTTTAAAAAATGCAAGGGCCACGTACCAAAGGTTGGTCAACAAGATCTTCACTTGGCAAATATGAAGGAACATGGAAGTGTACATTGATGACATGTTGACTAAAAGCGTCTCAGCAGATGACCATGCCCGCGACCTCAAAGAGACATTTGATGTATTAAGAAGATATCAGATGAAATTAAACCCAAGCAAATGTTTATTCGGAGTCCACTCGGGAAGATTCTTGGGTTTTCAAGTCCATCAAAGAGGAATCGAAGTTAATCCAGAGAAGATCCAGGCTTTGCAACAAATGACTTCACCTAAAACATTGAAAGAGGTACAACGCTTAACAGGGTGTTAAGCCTCCTTGGGAAGATTCATCTCAAAGGCTACAGACAGGTGCGCGCCTTTCTTCAAAGTAATCAAAAAAGGGAAAGGCCTGGAGTGGAATAAAGAGTGCGAGCAGGCATTCTTAAAAGTAAAAGAATACTTGGGGCAAGCTCACATCCTCTCAAAACCACAAAAAGGGGAAATACTTCAACTGTATCTATCAATAACCGAGCTCGCAGTAAGTTCAGCTCTAGTCAGGACAGAATATGGAGTGTAGAAACCAGTGTATTATATAAGCAAGGCACTCCTACCGGCCGAGACCAGATACTTACAGGCAGAGAAGATAGCCTTAGCATTGGTTTCAGCAGCAAAAAATCTGAGACCATAATTTCAGGCTCATACGATCCAGGTTCTCACAAATTGCCATTAAGACAAATCTTACAAAAACCAGAGATATCAGGGAGACTTACTAAATGGGCAATCGAATTGAGTGAATTCGATATTCATTATGTCCCCAGAACTTCCCTCAAAGGACAAGCGGTGGCAGACTTCATAGCCGAGTTCACAGAACCGAACCTGGAAGCAAAAAGACTGTTGGATAAAAATTTCCCATGGAAATTATATGTTGATGGTTCTTCAAACACTCATGGCAGCGGGGCAGAGATCGTAGTTCACACCCTAGAAAGAGATGATGTTGAATGTGCCATGAGATTTGATTTCAAAGCAACCAGTAATCAGGCCGAATACGAGGCATTGCTAGCTGGACTCAGAGTCTGCATAGCTCTTGGGGCAGATGAAGTGGAGATATTCAGCGATTCACAGGTAGTTGTCAACCAGGTTATGGATGAATACCAGGCTAAAGATGAAGGAATGGTCGCTTACCGTGACATCGCAAAACAGCTCCTCTAAAAATTTAAAGAATACAAGATCACTCAGATCTCCAGAGAAGAAAATGAAAAGGCAGACGCTTTATCTAAATTAGCATCAGCAACAACCTCAATCAGACCAAAAACCATTCCAGTTGCACACCTCCTTAAACCGAGTACGGCTGAACTTAAGCATTTGGAAATTTCAGAAATCCGAACACCGCAAGACTGTTGGATGGTCCAGCTGAGAAGGTTCCTGGAAGAAGGCATACTCCCCGAAGATCTGGTATTAGCAAAGCGCATAAGGTATCGATCGACTAGGTACACCATGATCGGAGGAGAATTATACAGAAGGGGGTTTTCTCAAGCTCTCCAGAGATGTATACCGGAAGAAGATGCACATCGAGTACTTCAAGAGATCCACGGAAGAGTTTACGGGAACCACAGTGGGGGTAGGAGTCTGGCGCATAAGGTACTCAAGCAAGGCTATTATTGGCCGACACTTTTCTCAGATGCACAGCAATGGTCGGAAAGTTGCAATACCTGTCAAAGAATTGCCAACGATATCCGAAAACCCCCAGAAAAGCTCAGAAATCTCACTGTCCTGTGGCCATTCACCATGTGGGGCCTAGACCTGATCGGGCCAATGCCAGCTGGAACAAGAGGTGGAGCGAAGCACGCCATAGTAGCTGTCGATTATTTCACAAAATGGGCCGAAGCTGAAGCGTTGGTGCATATCACGGAAGCCAACACCATAAATTTTGTAAAGAAAAACATACTGTACAGGTTTGGAGTTCCGGACACTATAATCACCGATAATGGCACTCAGTTTGACAACCAAAGGTTCAGACAATTGTGCGAGAAGTATCATATTGCTAACTACTATGCAACACCAGCTCATCCACAAACAAACGGGCAAGTAGAAGCAGTAAATAAAATTATCAAGCACACTATCAAAGCAAAATTAGATGACAAAAAAGGAAGCTGGGTTGAAAAGCTTCCTGAAGTATTGTGGGCATATCGGACTACAGCAAGGACTTCAACAGGAGAAACTCCGTTCAGCCTAGCATTCGGAACAGAAGCTGTCATCTCCATAGAAACATCGTATGCGTCCCCCCGGGTCAGGCTATACGATGAAGAACAAAACATTGATACATTGCTACAAAGTTTGGATGAGCTAGAAGAAAAAAGGGAAAAGTCCCGAATAAGAAATACAGCTTATCAACAAAGAGTGGCACGCCACTACAACTCTCGTGTTCGGATCAGGAAATTTCAGTTAGGAGATCTGGTGCTCAGGAAGGTGTCACTGAACACAAAGTATAGAGCCGCGGGATCCCTGGTTGACAAATGGGAAGGTCCATACAAGATCGAGGGGATAGCTGGCCATGGAGCTTATTGGATTGCTCTACCTATTGGAGGGGTGTTACCCCGACCGTGCAATGCCAAATATCTGAAGATTTTCTATCCTTAAAATAAATATTTATATTAAATATTTTATTCTTTTTCTAGTCAGGACAGTATTAGTCAGAATAAATATTAAAACTGTAATATTAATCTTTGTTGATTTTTCGCAGTAATAAATAAAACTAGGAATTTCCAAAAGGAAAGCACCTAGCTCGAGATTTCCAAAAAGCATATGACAATAAGAAATGCAAGAGCATGATAATATGAACATGCAAATAGAATTCTCGGGACCATCAAATCCTGAAAGGGCGGAGAAGCTCGTAGGAGCATGCCAGCCGAGCAGGGTCAAAATTGTCTTCGCAAAAAGGCAAACCCTATACACCAGACTGGAAAAATGCTCGAGACGCTATCGGGAGAAATTCCAGTGAAATGCGTAGCTGTGTTGAATCAACTTTTTTTAAAAAAAAAAGAGCTCAACGATTCGGCAAACGCTTGCGCATAAAAACTAGGGAGACGTCCTTGGTATTGCGTAAGGACTCAAACACATAATTATGGTGAACCTTGATATAACGTTCGGGTAGCAACCGGGTATGAAACATAAGTGCAAACTTTCCTGTTTCAAGATGACTCGGTTAATAATAAAGAAGCCAGTTTAATAAGATACTTGGCAATTGAAGTTATTCGGGTAACAACCGGTTTAATAAGATACTCGGTTAAGTTACCCGACCACCGGCCAGTTTAATAAGATACTTGGCAATTGAAGTTATTCGGGTAACAACCGATTTAATAAGATACTCAGTTAAGTTACCCGACCACCGGCCAGTTTAATAAGATACTTGGCAATTGAAGTTATTCGGTTAACAACCGGTTTAATAAGATACTACGTTAAGTTACCCGACCACCAGCCAGTTTAATAAGATACTTGACAATTGAAGTTATTCGGGTAACAACCGGTTTAATAAGATACTAGGTTAAGTTACCCGACCACCAGCCAGTTTAATACAACCTCCGGCAACAAAAATAAAGACTGAAACCATTCAACTATTGCTCTTAAAAAGGATGGTTACAGTTCAAAGAAATGATTCTTAAGTAAAAAATAAAGAATCAGTATCAGAATCTTCTACAAATCTACAAGATTAAGGTTGCGAGGGTTTGAGCCCTTGCCAATACTCGGGTCTGGCACCATCTCGAATTCACGAAGCAGGCTCTCATTAGACAGCCAAGTGAAATCATCAACAATATCATCCCTCCACTGGCTGTAATCATTACCCGGGGTTGGCCCGACATCCAGGATTACACCCTCTACAGACTCTCGACTTGCTTAAAAGGTCGAAAGAGAGTGCTCGGACAGAATCTCTAAATGCATAGGATGGGGCTCATTGCCTTGACTACGGCAGTAGGCTCTCCATTCCTTCATCTGAATCCGAAGAGATTCCAAGGACCGGTCCACATGGTGTTTGATTGGTAGCTCCCAGTTAGCATGGGCTTTCTCGATTGCCCTACTCTTTACTTTGAAGAATCCGTTGGCCGAAACTAGCCCACATTGAAATTCCCAAAGAAGTAGGGTATCGTAAGCAGGGGATCTTTTAAAACGATCCACCCTTTGAACTTCCAGCTCCAACCTGGCCTCTCGGGAAAAGGATTCAACTGTCAGCACTAGGTAGGCGCTCCAAATCTTTGATTTTTTGGACATACGCCGACTTCGCCTGATCCGCCACCTGCTCGGCCTTGAGCATAGACTCTTCAGTAGAAGAAATAAGGTTTTGAAGCGAAGCAACCTTTTCCTCTGCCAAAGATGCCTTGTCTTCAGCTTCAACCTGCTTTGCCAGGCAATTATAGGCAAATATCTGCACAGAACCGACCTCCTGCTGGTAAGCCTGCTCAGCTCGAGCACGACCCTCATCACTCGCCTTCAGCTGAGCCTCTAGATGCTTTATCCGATCAGCCTGACATTGCTACGTCTGAACAAGCTCAACAATGGCCACCATCTGCAAAAGAATATACTTAGAAATCCAACGAAGGCAAACCAGTAAAGGAATCAGAATTAGCTAAACTTACATAAAATGTGCCGTTAAAAACGTTTTGGAGACGTTCGGGCAGTGAACCATCTCTAAAACCGCTTCAGTGGTCTTCCCCGATATAAGCCCGACCAGAGGACATCTCCTGGAGCATATCTTTTGGAGAAAGGGATAAGGGAACCCCCGAGGGTTGAGTTCCCAGATTTCCAGACTCGGGGACAGGAGAAGCTCTATTTGGCTCTAGGGATAGAGAGGGAACCCCCGAAGGTTCAGCCTTCATATCTCCAACCTCGGGGGTAAAGGAAGCCCTACTTGGACCTGAAGTAACTACATCTGCCGATACTCCAGCACCTACACTCGGGGCAATCTCATCCGTAACATCTTCGTCGCTGGAGTCGATGAATGTGACTACACGAGGAACTTTGAGAGGACGATGAGGCAAACTTACTGCCTTTCGCTTCTCACCCCGAGAACGGTGGAAGATATCAGCAGCAGGATCTTTCAGCAAATCATCCTAAAAAGACTCAAAAAGCTCGGCAATGACAGGCATTTGATCCGACAAGATGTTACCACCATCGCCAGCTTCAGACAGTCCAACAGGCTCTTCACTTGGACTCTCACACTGCCTCTCCCTATTTTTAGGCAGTTGTGTCACAGTCGGCTCACCTTGGCCACTTGAACCAGCGAAATCCTGAGCAGAAGGCTGAGCACCCCGATCAAAGCAGTCGGGAATTCGCTCAGCAGTATCAATTTCCTTATCAGGCTCGGGTGGAGCAATACCCTCATCGCCCTGACGGGAAGCCTCCTTCCTACTCGCTTGAAGAATTGCTTTCACCTGACGAGCCTGAAGATCGCAGACAACATCCATATCGAACACTAAAAAAAAAAGTTAGAAAAGGAAATGGAAAAATGGAGAAACACAGCAGAAAGGGCGTTGGGTTACTTACAACGCCTGCGATGGCCCGAAACCTGTTTAAAGAAGCCGAGCTTGATCAAGTCGTCCTCTTTGAAAAGATATCTCTTGCTTCTCTTTTCCAAAGTACGGATAGCAGCCAGGGTCAGCCTTTTCAGCTCTGAATCTTTATAATCAATTATTTTCTTATTCCACGCTTCGGGGGAACAGAAGAAGCGGGGAACATTCAGCACCATTCGGGAATCCCCAAATCGAACAGTGACGTCGAGCCCGAGAGCCCCTCTAGTAAAAAACCAATTGTTCTTCCAGAATTTGTTGGATGTGGGGAATCCCCATATAAAGCCCTTCTTTTTCGGGTCATTAGAAGCCTCGACCCCCCGATTCGCCTCTACTTCTTTAGGGACCCAATTGCCCGAAGAAGTAGACGCAAGAAAATAGGTCCCCGTTTTACTAACCTGCCTCAGCGTAAAGAAATGTCTGATTTCATTCGGGGAAGGCGGCGAAAGGTTCATTCGGCTGAACATGTGCCACATGCACATCAAGACTTTATAACTATTCGGGGCCAACTGAGCTGGGGCTATCCCTGCTTCAGCTAAAAACCGGGCAATAAAAGGCTGAAGGGGAAGTGTGACGCCGTAGCAAAGCATCGATCCGTAAATCACGATCATCCCCTCAGGAGGATTCCATACGGCTCTACTCCCCGCAGGAACCAAAGTGACTGAGTCGGGCAAATCAAATCGAGATCAATATTTTTCTATCTCAACTGGCCCGACCACATTCAGCTCAATATCAAAGCCACTCGGGCGAGTGTCAGAAAACGAAAGGCGAGACGCCCTGTGTACACCAGCGTCGCCCTCATTAACAGTTTGTTCCCCAGTCTAAACGATGCTCGAGCCGTGCTTGTATACCTTGCTAGTGCTTTGATGTTTACCCATTCTTCAAGAAGATACCCTGTGATCAGAAATATCAGAATCAGAACTAGATGGAGAACTCGATACGGGGCTGAAAGTGACGTCAGAGTGAATCCCAGAAACATCAACCTCTAAAAATGGGGGTTCATCTATTGGGATATCCCCCAGTAATCGTTTAATGCAAGATACTAACTGGAAATCCCCATGCTCTAATGCATCAAAAGCAATTTTAAAGAGATGATGACGGGAATATGGCCCCATTGAAACTAACCTTGAATTGAGACTAATACAAGATCTTCAAAGCGCAGAATTGCGAACTTCTGGATGAAGAAATCTGAGTTTAAAGAGATTTATGCTGGATTTTTTAGAATAAACCAACAGTCTCTCAACGAAGAATTTAAAGGCGAGACGACACGAAACCCTAGGGTTTCAAAGCGGGAAAAAGTTTTATGACAAAACCAGATGGCGTGGGCGGCGTTTGGAAAAATGCAAAAGTCACTTCTCATAAATAATATTGAAAAACGAAAAGACAAGGGACACATGTCAAGACAAGAAGTAGCCCTCAACCGTCAAAACTTTGAAACGTCGCTATCATTTAAGATCTTTCGTGACAAAGCGAATCGAAATTACAGAGTCACCGTTAAAATACATCATTATGGCAAGACGGTTTTTTTCTGACGAAAGAAAAACATAATGATTAAAATATTCTTGCCCGAAATAAAATCTTCTCGGCAAAAATATTTTAAGGGGGTATTGTTGTATGTAAATTTTACCAAGCATACACGTCATTGACAGGAAGGAAAAAATAGCCAGGTGTATGCTTAGATGGGCATCCGGGAAATATACTACAATGCATCATTAAAGAGGAGCAAGCCCGAGTAAGCATATACCGAATAAAGACCTACTCGGGATCAGTTAACAACACTCGGGACTGGTTAAAACAACGTTTCTACTCGGGCTCATACGGCACTACTCGGGACCATCTGGTATTATTCTTACTCAGGAGTGAATACAACTCGAATAAGAACTTATCATACAGGTTAAGTCGTTAAATACGCAAAGATATCCATCATGAAGGAATCCCAAATAATGGACCTTTAAGTTAGAAGAGTCCCCCAATTAGGAAACAACTTGATTTCTTTTCGAAGACTACATTCTTATAAGGAAACAAGTCAAATTGAACTACACTACTAGAATCCCACTCAATTTCCATAAGAGACTCCGAAACAGGAAAGAAGACAAATCAACCTCGAGCAAGTAACCAAATCACAATTAAATACAAATATCTTGTATTAGTACAAAGCAGATAAGGGTTCTATAAGCATATAAATAGACCCATAATCTGGTTCAAAAAGAGATAGGCAATATAGCATACAGTAATCATAAATAATATAGAGAGAAAAAGGGAGATCGAGAGCTTGTAAAAACATTTTATTCTCTTAGTGGATTTTGGCTTGGTTGATCTTTCAACCACCCGTGGATGTTTCTCTAACCATCGGTGTTTTACCACATAAAACTTGTCTTTGTTACTCTCTCTGCATCTCTTTCTCTTTGAATCAATAGCCAAAATCCAGTCCTTGTTGGCTTTTCTGGCATAATCCAGAAAACGATGTCAACAGACACATATTTTGGTAGTTTTAAATCAGATTAAACACCACAACTTGTCATCATCAATTCCAACACCCAAGCCTTAACCTAATCAAAGCTCACACTAAACTCTAGCCACCACCACCACCCAAACTACCATCCTAACCCATCGAAATCACCAACTACCACCGAACGGAAGATCAAAGCCAATAAAACAGCTCTTCTTGTCGTTGTTCCATCTTCTACTGCCTGTGATCCCTTTCTTTTTCTCCCCATCTCTTTTCTCTTTGTAGACGTTTTGACAAAATCCATTAACTTTCGGTACCCATCGATATAGTTATTACATATGTTATAATCCTCCACAAGTAGTTCATAATTAGAGCTGGGTCATAATGTTC
This sequence comes from Dipteronia dyeriana, assembly GCA_032871835.1. Lineage (NCBI taxonomy): Eukaryota > Viridiplantae > Streptophyta > Magnoliopsida > Sapindales > Sapindaceae > Dipteronia > Dipteronia dyeriana. The sequence goes on from CM065301.1 coordinate 57,336,065, forward strand.
GTTATACCTCTCTAATTATATCCTTCCATTAAGTATCATTGATTCTCTAATGAATAATAAATCCTACATTCTTTAGGGAATTAAGAGAGTGGTCATATTTTTTAAGCCCCGAATCAACCCTTAAGGGAACTACCATCTACTTCTCGTAAGAGAGAGTGGATTCCACTATTGTGTACAAACCTTTCCAGCCACAAGCCAAACCGCGATCCTAACATACAGAACATATTGATCGGCGATGCAACTCTGGCCTCACCTATGATATATCAAAAACCATTATCTAACCTGAAGGAGTTAATAAGACACTCATGATTAAGATCATCCCCATATAGCCATCATTAATTGACATATATGAATCTTATCGTTAAACGGATCTTAATGAGAGATTCAAATAGATCATGACCCAGTCCTATATGATCACATCATACAAGGTGCCTCCATTCTCATATCTCCATATGAATGATTCATCATAGGATCACCGTACACTACGGAAGGGACCGCAACTGTAGATTAATCATAGATAAAGTATCCAGCTTTATTTGCTATCTATGGACTCTTTAGATTATACATCTCTTATTGTGTCCATCTATATATGATATTCTTATACACAATTCGATATTACATCCGGCAATCTTGGATGTTAAATGCACAATTTATACACAATTTATGACACAAGAAGAATAAATTAAACTATTCTTTTATTTATGTTGACATTCCATTTATAAATTACAAGCTTTAGGGCATAAACCCCAACATCTATATGGCTGAATATTTACATGAATATCCCTGAAAGATTCAAAATGCCAAAAGCATACAACTTGAGACCACATAATTTGTATTCGATTAAATTACAAAGGTCCTTGTACGGATTAAAGCAATCTGGATACATGTGGTATAACCATCTCAGTGAATATCTGATTAAAGATGGATATATTAATAATCCTATATGGTCATGTGTCTTCATAAAGAAATCAGAAACTGGATTTTCTATTATAACAGTTTATGTTGATGATATGAGTTTGATTGGAACTCCTGGAAAGCTCCTGGAAACTACTGAATATTTGAAAAGGGAATTTGAAATGAAATACCTAAGAAAGAAAAAATATTGTTCGACCTGGAGATTGAGCATAAATCCAACGGAATACTTATCCATCAATCAACATACATTGAAAAGATTCTAAAAAGATTCCATATGGACAATGCTCATCCATTAAGTACTCCTATGATTATTAGAACTCTTGATCCTAAGAAAGGTCCATACCGGTCAATTGAAGATGGAGAAAAGATACTTTGTCCCAACGTACCATATCTTAATGCAATTGGTGTTTTATTATACCTGACATAATGTACTAGACCAGATATTGCATTTTCAATAAATTTACTTGCTAGATTCAGTTTAACACCAACTCGAAGACATTGGAATGAGATTAAGTATCTCTTTTGTTATCTTCGTGGAACAAAAGATTTAGGATTATTTTATTCGAACTCTAACAATTTTTCAAGTTTATTTGGTTATGCTGATGCCGGATATCGATCTGATCCCCATAGAGATCGTTCGCAAACGGGATATGTTTTTACATATAATAGCATAACAATCTCCTGGCACTCCACAAAGTAAATTATTGTTGCTACATCCTCCAATCATTCAGAGATCCTTGCACTTCTTGAAAAGTCGAGAATGTGTTTCGCTAAGATTAGTTATTCATCATATTCAAAAGACATGTAGATTCTCATTATCTGTAGAAATGCCGACACCGATATTTAAAGAAAATATGGCTTGTATTGCTCAAGTTAGAAGGGGATATATCAAAGAAGATAGAACCAAACATATATTTTTTAAATTCTACTATACTCAAGAACTTCAACAGAACTGACAAATCGATATTAAACAAATACGGTCTACAGATAATCTTACAAATCTGTTTAGCAAGACGTTACGTACATAAACTTTTAATAAACTAGTATATGGAATTAGCATGCATCGGTTCTATAAATTACTGGATTGATATTGAAGTTTTGTTCAGGGGGGCGTTCAATCAGGGGGGAGCAAAATTTTGAATGGACATGCTTTACTCTTTTTCTTTTACCGAATTTTGTCCCATGGGATTTTAACGAAAAGGTGTTAATGAAGCAGTGTTGAACACGTCCAATATAACTTGATCCAGAAGATCATTGTATATATTCCTGCTAAGGTTTGAGTTTTTCCTAGCAAATTAAGATACACGTGGTGAAAATCGAAGGGAGAGTATTATAGAATATTGTGGATTTTGTCACCACATCACCATTTGCATTTGGTATCACCACACGTGGAAAGAAATCATGTGTTGGCTCCTATTTTTGGTGACTAGTGGCAATTATGTTGTCCTTTTCTTATTGATTGCAAAAGCCTATATATAGGTTCTTTGTTTTGAGCTTAAAAACAATTTGAAAAGCTCAACTTTGTATATTCTATAAGAATCAATATAAGACAAACAATAAGGCAATTCGAGTAAATATTCTCTCTATTTTTATCTTATTTTTATTTATTTTATCTGTTATTTTAATTTTATTATAACATCACTCTGATTTTTAATAATCTTTCGTTGTTAAACAATATTTTTTATTTTGTGAAAATTGGTTATGACTTATGAGAGATGGAGACACAAAGTACAAAATGTATATTGCCCTAACCATTTGGAGTTGACGAATCAAAGCTAATGGTGGGGGATAGGGATGGGTGTTTCACTATAGAGTTTCATCCCCCATAGGCCACCCATGCGGTTTTAAGGGTAAATTTTACTCCAAAATGGGTTTTGTGTTGGAACCCCGTTTACCGGTCATGCAACGGAATTAGGTTTTAAATTTTTTTATACAGATCATAATCTGTATCTAGACCAGTGAACTTGAGATCGTAATTCTTTTTCGGAACTCATACATACAATATGTAAACACAGGAAATTGTAATCAATGTAATCAGAAGAATAAAATCTTACCAACGTTTGGAGGCTCATTCACTTTACGATATGCTCCTGTTTGAACCACTCGATCTTCCTCGCTATCTCCCATGACTGGTAACTGCGTGTGGGCACGTCACAGTATCAGGAACTTGAATGAAGGATATAGAGAATGTTGAAGAAACTTTTTCTCCCAAGTGAAACCCACTAGAACAATTCTAGTTGTTTGAAAAATATATTATTTTCTTTCTTTTGTGTCAATAGTGCACGACTGCACAGTACACACCAAAAACCATATTTTTCTTTGTTCACTATTTTCTCTTTTTACTCACGCACTATTGCATCATATGCAAATTGAGAGTTGTGATCTGATCACTTCTCTTTTCTTTGTTTTTGTCTCACACACGTTTATAATTGCATGATCTGCATACACGCATACACTATTATACTATTTCAAAAATAGAGATAATGTTCCGTGTATCTAATTCGCATCATATGCAAATTCTTATTTTGACTATAGTTTCACGTGTACACATCAATTTACATCCTATACAAACTCTTGTATTGTTATACGTTTTATCTTTTATAAATATTTAAAAAGTATATATATCAAATTTATATATATATATATATATATATCGATAAAACTAATCAATTTCAACATTTTAAGATATCTCATATCTTTAAAGATATTAATCGATTTGTTTTGAATTCAAACTCTTTAAATTCAAACTCAAATATCTAATATAATAAATAAAAAATCAAATTATTTTTTCTTCATTCAAATTAAATATCAATCAACATCCTCCAAATAATGATTAATTAACAATTAAATAATCTAATTATTTAATTTACATAATCATTAATATTCATTAATTAAATAATCTCATTATTTAATTAATTTTCCGAATGAACACGTGTCACTTTCGTAACACAATTAATTGAACAATCCAATTAATTAACCGTGACCTTTGTTACCTAAATCGATCGGGCTAGCAAGGGGACCTAATGGACCCACCGTATTTTGAGCTCCAATAATCCTCGGAATCATTAATTAAACTCCTTAATTAATATTCCTTGATTATTAACTCCGGTGTTATTCCACTAAAAACTTGAAATTGCACTCTCTCAACTGCAGATGCTTTTACACAGACCGATACAACTCGGTGTCCATCGATATAGCTATTACACATGGTGTGATCCTCCATAGTAGTTCATAATTAGAGTTGGGTCATAATGTTCGTTATACCCCTCTAATTACATATATCCTTTAAGTACCGTTGATTCCCAAATGGATAATAAATCTTATTTCCTCACGGAATTAGGAGAGCTCTCATATTGTCCAAGCCCCGAGTCAACCCTTAAGGGAACTACCATCTACTTCTCACAAGAAAAAGTGGATTCCACTATTTTGTACAAACCTTTCCAACCACAAGTCAAACCGCAATCCAAACTCATTCCCTCATTTCGCCCAATATATATATATATATATATATATATATATATATATATATATTAATTTTATTTATATCTAAAGCTTTAACCATTAAAAAAAACTAATATATTATAATATTAATGTATTTGATTTGTTTTTATTTTTATTGTGTAATACAAGTGCTTGTGTTTATTTTGGATTTCTTTAAACCAATTATATATTTTAGAACGAATATTTTTAATTAAATTTTAGATTGAATATTTTAACAAGATTAAACTAGAGATTGGTATTACCGGATTTCAAATTCTAAATTACGATTTTCAAATTAGGAATTAAAAATTAAAAATTAAAAATTGAAAATGAAAAGAAATTTGGAAAATGGAGTTTGAGGGTGGGGGAACCTCCCCCCTCACCCCCTTACCCCCAACCCCCTCGATTTGGAGGAGGTGGTAGGCTAGGGGATTTCTTTCCAATATTTTTCAAAGGTCATGAGAAATTTATGCGCATATACATGTAAATTCTTCAAATAACAGGGACCCATAGATATTTTACAATCTTTGACTTTCTTTCTTCTTCAGTCTTTTCTTATCAAATATATATAATTGGGCTCCTTTTACGAGATAACGAGATTTTAACCCTTTTCACGTTTGTCAATTCGATAAGCTGCAACATTGTTGAATGCCCATCTAATCAGTTTAACTATGATTGTAGGTATTTTGTTCATTCCCTTCTACTAATTTCTAACACTTTTATACTGCTATTTTGTTCTCTCCCCTATTTCCTAGCATACTTTTACTTTTACTTTTACTTGTATTGCTTATGAACCACTTGTCTGTATTTTGACAGGAATCCACTCAAATGAGTCATTTGAACCCAGTCTGCATGATGGCAACAATGAAAGGGTGTTTTCAGATGCTGAAGAGTCTTCGAAATTTTCATGCGCTAAAAGGAGAAAATTGTCAAGGTTTGGGAAGACTACTACATAGAGCATGAAGGTAAAGATGGGAAAGCTAGAGCCAAATGTAAATTTTGTGAGTTGATTCATCCAGGTAAAAACGAAGCCTCAGAGCTCAAGATTCATATGTAAAAAATGCCAAATTAGTAAACTTGTCAAACCGTTGTTAAACAATGATCTTATAATCCGTATTTATATACAAGAGAAAGAAGAACTACTAGAAAGTTTAGGCAAGCTAGACATTCTAGGATACGATAGCCCTTACTTTCTTATCACCATCTGTTACATTGATGATGGTTGGGATCTAAGAGAGAAGATTCTTGGTGTCTTTATTGAATTTTTTGGTTGTGATCATTACCTGAAGTTTGATCTTGGATTGGAAGATTGACAGAAATGTAAGCTCTTTTGTTGTAGTTGAAACCGGCAATAATGGCTACGAAGATTATAAAGAGATAACAAGTAATGTTGAGGCTTCCTTTCGTTGGGCAATTATATAACGTCAGTTGGTTAATAAATACTATTGAATGCAATTATACTTATTTGGGTAATATCAGAAATTTGGAAGGGATTATGTGAGGGAGACGACAGTCAATGAATACATTTTTGCAGTTGCAGAAGATATAATCAACTGGCGCAAGAAAGTGACTTCCCGAGGTATTTCGAAAACGTTTACTTCTGACTTCGAATTACTTGAGAGTGCTGTGAGATTCAAACAAGTTTTCTATAAGTACAATAAATTTGTCAAAGGAGGAATGGGATGAGTTTGAAGCCATTTACGATTGTTGGAAAGCTCTGAATGATGCTGTGAATAGTTTTTCAGAGACCAAATCGCAAACAGCAAATGTGTATTTTCCTACACTTATGCGAAGCTGCTTCAATGGGAAGGAAGTAAGTATAAGGCTATATTTTGTTGAGTTAAAATTAGAGTACACAACTCTAGACTTATTGATATTGGACCCAAACAGGTAAACAAATTACTTGTATTATACCCACAATAAAAGACAAAGACCAATCACAATTTAAAGGGAAATACAAACACTCAAAAGAAAGCTCACAACTCACACTCAAGACACCTCTCTTAAACTAAGAATACAAAGACATTTGTTTTTTAGAGGATGTCTAACCCAAATGCAAGGGAGGGTATTTATAGTCCTCACCATGCAATCTACACCATATAAATATAAAATTAAGAAATAATCCTAACCTCACATTATACCACATTCTACACACTTCTCCTAAAAAATCTCCTTTCTACATCCTTCTACAATTTTCTCTTAAAAATATCTTTCTTCCACATTTGTTGAGAACCTTCCATTGTCTTGGGCTTAGATATTGGGCTTTGCAATGGGCTTGGGTTGATCTTCAACACTCCCTCTCAACAACAGCTCTCACTATTTTCACTATGTCGAGTTGACAACGAAATATTTCAAACTTACCAATGCTCAAGCCTTTTGTGAACAAGTCCGCAACTTGATCATCTGTCTTAATTTGCCTCATCTCAATTTCTTCTTGCAGAACCTTTTCTCTGATAAAATGATAGTGCACTTCAACATGCTTAGTTCTTGCATGAAAGATCGGATTCTCCGCCAAACGAATTGTCGATTGGTTGTCACAGTATAACGGAACTGCATAATCTACTGGTTGATGTAGATTATTCATTAGATGTATCAACCATGTACTCTCTTGAGCTGCCATTGCCGTTGCTCGATACTCAGCTTCAGTGGTTGATAATGATACTGCAGGCTGTCTCTTGCTACACCAAGAAATTGTTCCCGAACCAAGCTTAAACACATACCCGGTTTTTGATCTCCTGGTGTCAGAATCAATAGTAACTAACTAACTTGCAGTCTCCACCTTTCTTGTATAAAAGATCATAGTCAATTGTACTCTTCACATACCTCAATATTCGTTGAACTGCTTCCAAATGAGGCCTCTTTGGATTTTGCATATAGCGACTCATCACACTAACTGCATAAGAAATGTCAGGTCGAGTCAAGATTAAGTAGATCAGTCTGTCTACCAATTTTCGATACATTGTCGCATTTTCCAAATCTTTTCCTTCATGACCACACATTTTGGCATTTGGTTCCATCAGCGTCGAAATTGGCTTGCATTCAAGCATTCCAACCCTCTTTAACAAATCTTTGGAATATTTTTGTTAACAAAGAAATATTCCTTCTTGTGTTCGATCAACCTATAGACCAAGGAAGTGCTTAAGTTGTCCAAGTTCCTTCATTTGGAAACGGACTGATAAATTCTCCTTCGTCCGGAGAATTTCTACCTCATCATCACTGGTTATGATTAAATCATCTACGTACACTAGCACGACAGCTAGCTTTCCTTCATTGTCTTTGACAAACAAGCTGGAATCTGCAGGTGTTATTGAATAACCACTTTGTGTTAGAAATTCAGCAATCTTGCCATACCACGCCCTGGATGCTTGTTTCAATCCGTACAGTGCTTTCCGCAGCTTACACACATATTTAGAATGATCTTGGCTCTGAAAACCCATTGGTTGGATCATGTAGATCTCCCAATCTAGCTCTCCATGAAGAAAATCATTCTTCACATCCATCTGCCATAAATTCCAGTCTTTATTGGCTGTAAGTGCAAGTAGGACTCGTACAGTGGTAATTTTCACCACTGGAATCCGTTTCATCATAGTCTAGTCCGTACTGTTGAGAGAAACCAATTGTGCCTTGTACCTCTCAATTGACCCATCTGGACGACGCTTTATCTTGTAAACCCACTTACAGGATATGGGTTTCACATCTCTTGGCTTTGGCACCAGATCTCAAGTCTGATTTTGCTAAAGTGCATCGATCTCTTCTTCCATAGCTGTCATCCACTCAGAACTTTACGATGCTTCTTCGAACATCTCAGGTTCTATTATAGTTGCTTTTTCAACTATGGCTGCATTGGCGTATTTGGGACTTGGCCTTCGTGTTCTTGTTGACCTTCGGAGTTGAGATTATGGAGTTAATTCTTTTGTTTCACTAGGCCCACCTTCTTCATTTGGTTGTTGATATACGCCAGTTTGCCAAGGATTCCGAGTCACTTTTTGTTCGACATCATCACTGTTTGGATCTTTTGGTTCATCTGAACTTGGTTGGAGTTGAACAATAAGCTCCCCATCTTTTGTTGCAGCTTGTCTCCAAATTCTCTCGAGTCTGGCAACACCTCCTTCTTTGAGGACCACCAAGAAAATGCTTCATCGAACACCACATCTCGTGAAGTGTAACATCTTCCACTCATTGGATCGTAACATTTCTACCCCTTTCTCTGGCTGTCGTACCCCACAAAGATACAACTAACAGCTTTCTTGTCAAACTTGCTCCATAAATGATCAGGAACAAATATATAACATACACAACCAAATACTCGAAAGTAGATAACTGTAGGTTTCATGTTCCACAATTTCTTAAAGGGTGAAACAAATTCTAAGGAAGTCTGTTGATCATAAAAGCTGCAGTCCTCATTGCTTTAGCCCAAAACCTTCCAGGTACATTCTTTTCATGTAGCATACTCCGACAAATTTCTGTAAGATGTTGGTTCTTTCTGTCCGCTACGCCATTCTGTTGTGGTGTGTTGGCAGAAGTGTACTGATGGCGTATTCAGCATTCTCTTAGGTATTGAGAGAACTCGTTTGAGCTATATTCTCCCTCGTTGTCTATCCGTAAGCAACATATCTTCTTTTCCACTTCTCCTTCAACTGACTTTCTGAACTCTTTAAACTTTGAGAATGTGTCAGATTTTTCTTTCATAAAGAAAATCCACACATACCTTAAGAAGTCATCAATGAATGTCACCATGTACCGCATACCACCAATTGATGGTTGCTTAACAGGCCCGAATACATCATAGTGAACTAACTCCAATGGTTCTTTTGCTTTAAACTTCGATTCCTCATATGGCAATTGGTGTGTTTTACCATACTGGCATCCTACACAGACCATATATGTTCGCACGTCTAGTTGAGCAAGCCCCTTAAGCATCAACTTCTTCATTATCACACTTAGCTTGGAATAGCTAACGTGACCTAACCGCATGTGCCATAGATCTGTTGTCTCATTTTTTCTTATCCTATCCACATATGCAGATTCTGCTGACATCACGTAGACTGATTCTAATCGTCGTCCCTCCATTGTCGGTGTTATTGAGATTTTGAGGTCACGATACACCTTCACATCTCAGGGACTGAACAAGACATAGTGGCCTGATGATGTCAATTGAGCCACAGATAGCAAGTTTTCTTCATTCCTGGGACATGATAAACATTTTGAAGTGGCACCTGATTAGAATTATGTCGAGGAGTAATTATCGTCTTACCGATGTGAGTTATCGGTAACCTTGAGTTGTCAGCTGTCACTACTACACGACCTCTCGTATACTCAGACAGGTTTTGCAACTTCTGTTTATTTCCCGTCATATGATTTGAGCAGCCCGAATCTACAACCCAGTCATTCTTATAGTCAATCTGTTCTGATTTTGTTACCGTGAGAGCTAATTTTTCTTCATCTATAGCAAACAATGTTTCGGCATCCCAACCATCTTCATTATTCTCCGTAGAACTGGAAGTAGCAGTATTACTTTCAACAGGCTTCTTCTTAGTCCAACAATCTCTCACCATATGACCCATCTTCCCGTAGTTGTAACACTTACCATTGAACTTTCTACTATTACTGTGATTTTTTGAAGCTCCCCCTAGATAAGAGTTTCCCTTTCCTTGGTGAATTTTCACCTTGTCATCATCCTTTTTAGATTCACCACCAGTGTGCCATTTGAAACTGTCTTTGCTGTTGTTGGTGTAGAGCGCTTCTTTTTTACCCTTTAACCAGACTCCTTCCATTTGCTTGGCCATAACTTCTTGACCTGCAAGCAAATTTTCAAACTCAACATGCGATGGTTGTGTCGGCCATCCCTGTACAGCAGCAACGAACCCTCGATATTCAGGTCTTAAACCATGAATAATTATTCTCATTATCCTGGTTTCCCCAATAGGAGCTGTCAGATCTAACTCTGACATTTCACGATATATCGACTTCACCTTGTGAAAAAACTAGGCAATCGTCATCTCACGTTGCGCCATCGATAGCAGCTCGTTCTCGAGAAATTGAAGTCTTGTATCATTCTTCTTTGAAAAGAGTGTAACAAAAGTGTCTCATGCTTCCTTTGGTGTTTTGGCATCCCGAATGTTCTCCAACATTTCTTATTCAATTGTGGTCTTTAAAGCAAACATTGCTTTGCCTGCTTTAATTTTCCACTTTCGCAAGATGCCATTGGCATCTTCTACCATCGGTTGTGTAACATCACCACCATCGGCAACCTCCCAAAGGTTCTGACCTTGTAGGTAAGACCCCATACATGTTGCCCACGTGTTGTAGTTTTTATTGTTGAGCTTCCTGATTCCTCCAACTACTTGAAGGTCACCCATCGTGCCGGTAAGACTTCAACTATACCGAACAAGCTTGACTATCAAACTTGCAGAGTACCAAACTTTTCACGACTCAAGATAGCTCCACCAAGAACAATCCCTAACCATCCCGCTCTGATACTAATTGTTGAGTAAAAATTAGAGTACACAACTCTAGACTTACTGATATTGGACCCAAACAAGTAAACAAATTACTTGTATTATACCCACAATAAAAGACACTACAACACTTTCCAAAGACCACTCACAATTTGAAGGGAAATACAAACACTCAAAAGAAAGCTCACAACTCACACTCAAGACACCTCTCTTAAACAAAGAATACAAAGACTTATTATTTTTTTAGAGGATGTCTAACCCAAATGCAAGGGAGGGTATTTATAGTCCTCACCATGCAATCTACACCATATAAATATAAAATTAAGAAATAATCCTAACCACACATTATACCACATTCTACACACTTTTCCTAAAAAATCTCCTTTTTACATCCTTTTACAATTTTCTCTTAAAAATATCTTTCTTCCACATTTGTTGAGAACCTTCCATTGTCTTGGGCTTAGATATTGAGCTTTGCAATGGGTTGGGGTTAATCTTCAACATATTTGGGATTGATTTACTTAAGCTATAATATGCTTATAGCTTAATTAACTTAAGAAATAATCAACTTAAGAAATAAATGGGTTTGGCAAACTAAATTTTAAAATTACTTAACTTTTAAAATATGGAAAATGTATTGAACAAAATGATTAAAATAGACATCAATAAATATTATAAATAAAAATCATTTAAAAAGAAATAAAAAAAAAACAAATTTCTCATTTAGTCAACTCAGGAAAAAAATTATCATTGAGTCAACTCAGCAGCTTCTTAAATAACTCGTTCAAAAACTGAGTTAACTCAGTTTATATCAAAAACACAACAAAAACTGACCGAGTCAACTCAAGCTCTCCTTCGAGTCAACTTAGTCTCCTTCTTCACCAACACACTCAGCAGTCAACCTTTGTAACTCCGGCGTCGACTCTCTTCCTTAGTTTCCAGCTCCACTGGGATCGTCGTCAACCGCCCTTTGAGATGGAATTTCAGCGGAATCATGACGAAGCAGAACCAAGCTCGTTAAGATTCGTCAGGACGGAGCAAAACCAAAATTATGGAATCTCAGCGGGAAGGCTTTGCGACGGAATCTCGACGGAATTACGACTAAGCAGAACCGGCCTTTGCGACGGAATCTCGACGGGTGTACATCGAAGCTTTGACAGTTGTCAAACAATGGCATTTCGAGGAAGTCGTAACCGAAGGAAGAGATGGAAGAAGACGAAACTGAGTTTGAGGTTGGATAGAGTCGGAGGAGATGGTTTCCTCCAGCAACTTCGTCGTCAGAGAAAGCTGATCATCCTCTACCGGCATCGCTTTCGGTAGTGGCTACCAGTCCCAGTTTTAGATTTTTTAATTTTCAACTTTTTTTTGTTGAAAAGAAATTTTAAATTTGTTATTATATTATTACTAAATATAAGGGTAATATTGTCTTTTAATAAAATAGTGAGAGTATTCTGAAAATTGCATAAGCAATAAGCTAGCTTCTATTTCAAAAAGCAACCATCAACCAACTTTTCAAAAGCAACTTATTAAAAGAACAAATTGAAAAATAAGTTGCTTTGAAAAATTCACCAAACACCCATTTGTTTAAAACTTGAGAAATAAGTGATTATTTCTCAAGCAAAAGCAATCCCAAACAAAGCCTAAGTACTTCAAAGGTATTGCATCTGAGATCAAAGAGGAAGCTTTCGACGAACATTGGAAAAAAATGGAATTGCCTTGACAATAGCATCAGCGATTCAAATTAATGGAGATTGTAGAGTCTTGGTATAAGGAGATGTATGGTAATGATAGTGAGACACATCTTGGTAATGATAGTGAGACACATCTTAAGACATTAGGTGATCATCTTGCAGGTGTTTATAAAGGATATGCCAGTTGCTTCAACAATTGTTCAACTTCTTATAAGATTCTGGACCATCTTGGGAGACCATGTGATGCTGAAGATGTTGTGTCATCAAATTTAGAACTTGATCGGTATTTGAAAGTGGCCAGATTTCGTGTAGTTGAAGAGTTTGACATATTAGGCTGGTGGCCGACCAATAATCCGAATTGGCAAGGATGGCTCGTGATTACTTAGCAATACCGTTTTCTGAGGTTGTTTCATCTTCTTCTTTGAGGACTATTGAAATTGTTGATAACATTGATGACTATTGACGCAGAACGGAAGTATAAGGGTTTACCAACGTAAGCCCTAAGAACGCAAAACTGGAATCCACCAGAAAAAAAGAAATCGAAATCTGACTAAAATTTTATTATGCTGCTCAAACAAAGAACAAGAGGTTTAAATAGCCTCTGAAAACCCTAACTAAAAGCAAAAAGACCAAATTGGACATTTACTAAACAAATAAAAACTAAAACGAAAAAACTAAAAATTTAAAATAAAACTTCAAATGCCCGAAAGTCTGCCTTAATCGGCTATTTTGAGGGTGCAAACGACCTCAACCGGGAGACCCTGATTGCCACGACGTAGATCGCCAAAATTCCTTTCCGAAAACATGTTATAATAGGCAATCGAACAACATAGCTAAAAGTTATGCACGTTTCTTCGAACCAGCTCTTTTAGTCGTGTTTATTTCTTTCTTTGCCAATTTTCTATCCAACTCTTCTTCAAACTTCAAGGCTAGTTGTCATACATCAACTATGATGACTCTTATATTCAGATTCTACTAGCTATGGTGTGCACAAAAAGCTGGTTAGAAAGCCGGTAAATATGTTTTTCTCTTTTATTATATTAAGGGTCAATAATTCACTATGCTGTTTTTTTTTTTTTGTGGTTAGCGTGTTCTGTTTTCCAGCTTCAAAAAAAAAAATTCCTTATTTGAGTTGTTTAATAAATACAATTATACTTATTTGAGTCAAATCAGCAAATTCTGATGGATTTAAGAAATTTAATCGATGTTTTGATTATGTGAGGGAGATACATGTTTGGAGTTGCAGTGGGACAAGAGTGACTTCTCAAGGTGTTTCGTAAACGTTTACATTTCTGATTTGGAATTACTTGAGAGCGCAGTGAGATTGTAGGAGTCTGTAAGTTAGAGCAGAGAAACAGTTAAAGCTAGATTAGGTTCTATTGCAATCAATAACAACATTTTCATGACAAGCTATTTCTTTGTCTAATTACATTTTATGTATTTCTTTGATCAATAGCACCACTTGAATCATCGCCCATAACCATGCATCAAATATCTCTGTTGAGGTTCTTTTTATTGCTTGCCAAAATTTTAGTGTATTTACTTATTAATCATTATAATCTTAAAATCTTGATACAAGTACTGCAGGTTCTCTGGTAGCCTGGGAAGAATCATGGCACTGCTAAATCTCCAATAAAAAAATGGAAAAATAATTGAAGTTTTCTTTAGTAAAATTTTAGATTTTGGACAAGATATGTGAATTGTGATATATATACTCTTCTTTCTACAGCAGGCTGTTTCAGATAATGGCAGAGGGTTGTGTCTGAAATGGGGACAACTAAAGCAGTGGGGCTAGATGGGCCAGAGGTGATGACAGATTTTAAGTGTGTGAGCCGTTGTAGTGTGATATATAAAATTGTCACAAAGACAATGGCGAACATATTTAAGAGGATTCCGCCTTCTATTATACCACCAAGACAGAGTGCATTTGTGCCGAGAGAATAATGTTTGACAATGTCATGGTATCCTTTGAATTACTCCACTCTATTAGTAGTAGGAAGGTGATACAACATCTAAGCTCGAAATTAGCAAAGCATACGATAAAGTTGAATGAGAGTTTCTTAGCTACGTAACGGAGAAAATGGGCTTTTCTAAAAATTGGACCGATTTGCTGTGGAAGTGTATTGCTAACGGAGAAAATGGGCTTTTCTAAAAATTGGACCGATTTGCTGTTGAAGTGTATTGCTTCCTCTAATCTCTTTTGTGATTAATGAAACCGTTACAGGTGAAATTATTCCGTCCAGAATCCAGTGGCAACGCAAATTTTACTTAAAATTTTCCTGTGTATGCATATTGTATACAACTTAAATGTGGATCAAATATCTTCTCCAAAAACATTGGTGCAAGCCTCTTGTAAGATTATAAAATTAAAAATCCCACCAACAAAACTAGCCCATAGATATAATTAACTTTTAACATCATAAGAGCATCTCCGATGTTAATATGAACCGTAAAAAAATCAGATGCAACACAGGATAAACAACCTTTATATTAAAAAATCCATCTCTCCAATGCAACCCCTCTAAGACAACCAGTTGAGGTGACAACTTTTTTTTAGAGGCTATCAATATGACTCTCTGATTTTAGAGGGTCTATTGGACATCCATCTTGTTTCCCTAGTCAGCAACCACTTTTTTTTTCCTACTTTGTTTTGTTTAATAATTCTAGAGTATATTTAAGGAGACCGATAATAAATTGACATGTCATGAAAAAAAAATTTAAATATGTATTTTACAAGTGAAACATTGGAGACCACTTTTTCATTTGAATGTCTATCAAGTTTAATTATATGCCACATATGAACCATTTGGCTTGACAATGTTGACATATCACCATTTTTTTTCAAATACAAGCCACATTACAATTGAAGAGCATCTTCAATGCAAAAGTGGTTTGAGAAAAAAAAATGTCACGTAGGATTAAAAGATATTCTGTTAATAAATCTTTTTTCAATGCAACCGTGTATATTCAACATGAAGTTGATGTGGCAAAATAAATATATTAGATATTGTCAATATGACGGTCTACTTTCAGACGGTCTGTTGCACAACTATTTTTTTTATTGACTCGGTAAGTATTTAAAATTGACATTAATTTTTCATATATTTTTGTTAAGAAATAAAATAAAAAATAAAACAGAAAAAAAATGGACACGTCATTAAAAAAAATTGTGTTTTAAATAGAAGCATTGAAAACCAAATTTTAAGTTGATTGTCTATCAAACCTAATTTTATACCACATAGGAAGTAAGTCTCTTGATATTACTGACATATCAACGAATATTGTTATGCAAGTCATTTTTAAATCAAAGATACTTTACAAATTTATTTATTTTCTTAGAAGCAACTTTCCATTTTTTGCTACAGCCTATGTGGGGTTTTTGTCACTTTCTTAAGTTGGTGTTTCAAGACTGTCATAACTTTAATAACTTATGTTTTAAAGGCACCAAAGTAAGTGACTTTCAAAAAATACACTTACTTTACTCTATTTTTTTATTTACTTTTTACTTATTTTATTTTATTTTATTTTATTCTTTCATCTTCTTCATCGAGATCTGTTTAACAGACCTCCATTTGAGGTCAAAATGGGGGATCAAAATCAACCTCCAATGGAGGTTGAAGTCATTCGACCTCCGTTGGAAGTCTGTTCGACCTCCATAGAGGTTGTTGTACGCGAAATTTGCCCAAAATGACATGTCAACTGAATCAAGCGAAAAGGATGGGAAAGTTCTTGCCACCTCAGTGAAAGTCAACTAGTCAATAAGGGAAGTGCCAAACTCAAACACATCATCAAAGAAACCCATATAAAGGTTGCCCAAATGAAAAATCTTCATGGATGAGGACTTTTCTTGCGTAAATCTGCTCGGCCAAATAGGAAACATGCCCATAACGGGCTTACAGTTTAGAAGAAAGATTTACTTAGCCAAATAAAGCAAGATAAGGCAATCATAAGAAGACTCAAATGCGTCAGCTGAAAAGGAAGTTCAACTCAAACATGGAAACAGCCTAATCTCTTTCGAGATATAAGGAATCTTAGTTGCGCTCTGAATCAACCATTTCAGTTGTATGCCAATTCCGAACAGGAAAGAGATCAAGACAATCTAGGAAAAAGGAAATTGAGACGGATCCGACAATCTTCCATGCACACGATAAGAACCGTAGAAAGTACCATATAAATACCCATGTAATATCATTCTAAAAGAGAGAGAAAATTCTTTTGTAGGAGAGATCAGAGTGTGTAATCTCTACAGTTTTATAGTGAATTCCTTTTTATCACCGCCAAGCGACAACCCGTGGATGTTTCTCCATAACTGGAGTTTTATCGCATAAACATTGTCTCACTTACTGTTTTCTTTATACTCACCACTATTGCTTGCAGGTTGATCTAACCTAATCGGTGACCGGTTGACCCTACAAAAATCACCGTCAACAGAGGTTAAAATAGACCTTTAATGGAGATCAAGATCAATTGGAGGTCAATGAAGAAGAAGATGAAAAAAATTGGAAAATTTTAAAAAACAAATTCGAGACTTTTCATGTACTTTTTGGGATTTTTTATATTCTTTCAAGACTTTTCAAGTATTTTCTCATAATTTTCATAATTTTTTGAGACTTTTAATAATTTTTTCAGAATTTTCATGTATTTTCCAAGATTTTTCATATTTTTTCCAAGACTTTTCATGTATTTCTGAGATTTTTCAGGTAATTTTTAAGATTTTTCAAGTGATTTCGAAACTTTTTGTAGCTTTCGAGACTTTCTAGGTAAAAATGAATTTTTTTGAGAATTTTGGTCACTTTCAAGATTTTTTGTTAAATTTTGAGACTTTTTAGGTACAAATGAAATTTTTTGAGACTTCTTTCTGGGCAAAAATGAAAAGTCTCAAATGAAAAAATAGTTTTACCCACAAGTTCTCAAAAATTATTAAAAGTTTCTGAAATGCTTGAAAATCTCGGAAATGACCTCCATTTTTTTTTTTCAATTTTTGTATCATCTTCTTCTTAATTCCTAAGGAGGCCTATTTCGACCTCCATTAGAAGCCAATTTCGACCTTCTTTGGAGGTCAATTTTTTAAAATAAAACCAAAATGGTGAAGAAAGTTACTGTGGTGGGCATTTTTGTCCGTTTACCATAATAAGTGCATTTTAAACATAAGTTTTAAAAATGAAGACGGTGTTGAAAAATCACCTCCAAATAGTGTCATTTAAATTTTGAACTCTAGGTGGATTAGTTACAGCATAGTCAACTAATTTTATTTAACAATTATTAAATTTATGATGCAATTATTGAAAATATTTTACTAATTATACAATTATTAAAATGGGATGCATCTAATATCATCTATAAATTATCATAGTCTTTTTTAAGAGTAATGCTATTTTTTAAAAATTTGGTGTCCAAAATTGGAACTCAATTGATGTGGCATTTCTAAAAACCAATGATTTCAATCATCCAATTTTAATATAGATAAATCAATGATGTCATATCATTTGGACCTTAAATTTGGACACCATATTTAAATAAAATAACATTATTGGTTTTTTTTCTTTTAAATAAATCTTGAGTCATGGGCGATTTGTACTAGAAAGTTTTTAAATTTAAATTAATATCAAAATCCTGAGTTGAACGTATTTCCAGATAAGCAAAACTTCTTGGTTGAATGAATCCAGCAAACGTAAGGATTTTCAAAATACCCAAATATTACGGGTGCCTTTACTAATCGGGAATGAAATGAATCGGAATTAAGTTCCACTAGAAATAGAATGGAGGGGAATCGGAATTAAGTTATTAAATTTCATTCCAGCGTTTACTATCTTATTAGGAATGAAAAATGGAATGAGAATGATACAAAGTTGATTACAAAAATACCCTTGCATATATAGAATGTTGAATTTTCGTTTTAATATTTAAAAATATATTTATATACATTTTGCTCATAAAACATTTATATTATAAAATTTTAACTAATTAGTTTAATATTAATTAAAATTTGAAATTATGCAAATTTGACACATAATTATTTTTATGCTATTACCACTAATCCACCATATATATATATATATATATATATATAAGTTAAAAAAAAAGAGATAAAAAATTAAGTCAAACCAAAACGTATGAAATTCAAGAGATAGGCAATTGAAAGTGCATTAGTTTTTTTTTTTTTTTTTTTAACTGATGGTTCATATATAGTTATATACAGATATATCGAATTAAGGCGGATTTTTTTTTTAATAATTCGCAGTTTATATATATATAATCAGAATTTAATTTTGTAGGAGATTTGATGAAAAAAAAAATTAACATAACAAATTCAAGAATATATAGAAATAAAAAGATGGAGAAAAAAAAACAGATAAAAAAGAATGATAGAGAACAATCCTGGTAGAAAATGATAAAATAGAAATATAGTTGTTTTATTTATTTATTTATTACTATTAAATGGGGATATTTCAGTAAAATTATATGAATTCCCTTTTTAATCAGGAAAGTGAAATTGATTCTTAGGTCGAGTAAGGGGAATTAAGTTCTATTTCATTCCAGAACTTAATTTCTAATATTTGTACAGGGTCTACAGAATTTAATTCCTTCAAAAATTTAATAAACATAAAAATTCAAAAACCAATAACTTAATTCCTTTTCCTATGAAGGATTTCTAATCAGTAAACATGTCATATATCTTTAATGAATCTTGAGGAAGGGTCGACATGGACAGTTGCGATTAACTGTGATCTATTTTTAAATAAAATTTATAATCTTTTTCCGATCAAAACAAAAGTCAAAAGCCAACAAGAGGATAACTCAACTTGTAGATGAACCAGCTTAAAGTTTGGATAAAAATTCCAAAATCAATTGTTTAAATCCTACTCATAACGAAAACTTTTTAAAAAATACTTTGAACATAGGTCAAACACTGTCCACAAAGTGGCTCCTCATGTTGACAGACGTATAAAAATTGGGATGAAGCCGTGAAGCAGTACACAATTTAAGGCCTTTAATATTCAACTAATAAAAATGCTAAATTGTTTATTTGTCTATAATTATTAAAAATATAAAAATATAGATATTATTTTTATAAAATAAATAATGATATTAAAATATTTAAAATTTAGAAATATTTTTTATAAAAAAAATTAAATTTTAAAAACAGTGAAAGAAAATTGATTTAAAAATAAAGATAATTACAAAATAAAAATAATTATTTTACTTTTCCAATATAAAATTGTTTTAACATTCATTGAAAATATTTACTTCAATTAATTTGTTATTATAAAAAAATTATCTTAAGTTTTAAATTTTAATAATTATGATGAACTTGATCTTTTTATAAATTTAATTTTAATATTATGTGAGGTTTGAATAAATAAATGCATATTTACTCTCTAACTACATTTAAGATCTAATTCAGTTTTTTTTTTTTTTTCAAAATGTGCTCACAAGTAGCACAATGAACTTAAACATTGATTTGGTGGTTTGGGAAGAACCTACTGGTTTGAGGGACTTCTATAGATTGAAGTTTGAAAGCATTGCTGACCTATCAATTTTAACGATGTCGGGTATTTCAATAAAATAACAATATATAAAAAATAATAAAAATTTAAAATTATAATAAAATGAGTTTTTTTATAAAAAAATGATGATATAATAAATTTTAAATAAAAAAATAGAACATTTACTTGAGACGAACTAAATAATCTTATATCTAAAAGAACTAAAAACAAGAAACACAATATTTTAAAAAATAAGGTGTTGTTTGGATCTGTTTTTAAAAACTGCTTTTTGTTTTTAAAACAAAAAACAACTTAAATTTTGTTTGGCTACACATTTTTCAAAACTGTTTGTAAAAACAAACAACAACGTTTTAAAATTTATAACTAAAAAGTTAAAAATAATTTGTTATTGTTTTTCACCAATTTTAAAACAACATTTCAAAACAAACCACAAATTTTTTCTCCAAATAACTACTTTACCCATTTTAAAAACAACAACAAACACATTTACAACATTTTCCAATTTTAAAAACTACTTTTAAAATATATTACCAAACACATTAAATTTTTAAAATCATCATTTTTAAAACATGTTTTTCACTTTTTAAAATAGTTTTCAAAAGCACCATTTTAAAAACGATACTAAACGCCCCTTAAATAATAACAAGAAAAACAATATAAACAATGAAAATTTATAATATTTATTCTTAAAATAAAATAAAATAAAATATAGTTTTATAATAATTTTTTTTTTGTATTTATAATGAATTCACTTTAAATTTATACAAAAATAACTGAATAATAAATATTACTAGAAATGTTTTTTGAATTATTTATTCTTCTAATTATTGAGTCTAAATAAATTAGAATGATAACATAAAGAAAAATATAAACGATAAAATAAAATGAATCATAATAATATATGAACTATTTAAATATAATAAATTAAATTTTTAGATTTTAGAGTTTATTGATTGGATGTGTTAGGAATGTCAAACTAAACATATTAGAAATAAAAAAAAATCTAAATAATAATAGATAATTTACTATATAATAAAATTGAATCTAGTAAAATACAAATTAAGGCAGTTAAGAATTTAACAATGACGGAAAAAAGAAAATACTAATGCTAGACAACCAAAAACAAATTGCTCTAAACCACTAGCCACATCATTTGTGTTGAAATTTAGATCAATTATTTGGATTGTATAGTATTACTCAAAAGAAAATGGATTGTTTTGTTGTAGAAAAAGATAGAAATTTGTGAAAGAATTGGAAAAGAGTGTAAAATAAATATGTATATTAAAACCAATATTTGTTTTGCTTGAGAATTGAACCATTGACATTTAAGGATAAAATATATAGTTTAAGGGCAAGTGGGTAGTTGAGATGTTGAAATCAAAATTTTAAATCAAAATTTTAAATCATAAATTTAAATTGATTTAGCATAACCATATATATTAACTTTCAAATGCGGGGATTCTTTACGTTTTTTTTTCATGTGGGATTCCAAATAGAAGACACCGCTACATATTACATTAACATCGGTATCTTTTGGAGATCCCGTATGAAAAAACGTGTAAGATCTCGTATATTGATGCATATAAAAAAATGTGTGATATCTCGCACAAACAAAAAACCATGTAGGATCCAGTATATTGATGTGCATAAAAAAACGTACGAGATCTCGTACAAGCACACATGCGCACCAACATTTAGTTTACAACATAAACTCACACACACATTATTATAACAACAAAATTCTTATTTACACACTAAAAAAAATGTTGTTTACACAAATTCACAAACACATATTACAACGTAAAATCCTTTTTTTACACATACATTACAACATATAAAAAAAAAATGTTATTTGCACAAACTCACATTAAAACATAAAATCTATTTTTTTTCACACACATTGTAACATAAAATCTTTTCTTGTTTACACACACAGACGAAGGGAGGGGAGACCCATAGGGGCATTGGCCCCCAACCAATAAAATTGCTTCAATAATTTTAATATTTAAAATTTAACATGGACTTAATGTATATAATTATAACTGATTAGCCCCTCCTATTATTATTATTATTATTATTATTATTATTATTATTATTATTATTATTATTATTATTATTGTTGTTGTTGTTATTATTATATGTGTATGTATAAGTATTCTAGTAAGCGCTAGACGGTAGTCGGGCGGAGACCCAACGCTTATCATCTAAGCCGATTAGTTGGCGATTAATCGGTTGGCAAATTTAGACTTATTTTTTTTTATATATATTTTCTTGCATAAAAATCCAATCACAAATAAATTTCAATTATCAAATCCAAACAAAATTCTTTCCAAATCTACAAATATCAAATTACCAATCAAAATCCAATCATAAATAAATTCAAATCCACAAACACTCATCCAACTACAATCACAAACCAATCCAAATGATTCTATATAACATACATGATTCTAATCTAATTTTTTTATTTTATTCCATTCTATTTTTATCCACTTTCTTTATACATTTGTTTTTTGAATAGTCATTTATTGAAAAAGTCAAAACATCCAACTAGAGAAGACAAGAAACACAAGCCTCAACACCTAGAAGTAGAGCAGGCACACCAAACACAACAAAACATAACAAACAAGCTAAACAACCACCAAAACAACGTAAGGAAAAAACGAAAAAGCAAAGCTAGCGGCTAACTCCACACCAATTGTGTGCAATAATTTATTTTTGTGTTTCTAGAAATAAAAAGATATTAACAGATCTTACACATTCAAACTAAATCTATCAAGCATGAACCTTGACAATCTTAAGACCAGACTTAGTACAAAACACCCAAAAATGACAACAACAATGTGCCCAAAGACACAAAGTGAAATGTGCACATAAAGTGAATTGTGCCTGATAACAACAATGACATGGGGTGAAATGTGTACATAAACAAACCAAAGCACCTGCACAAAACACCCAATAATGACAACAACACCACAACACACAATTCAGAAACCATAAGGAACACCTAAACCCACCAAAGCATCCGTACAAAACACCCAACAACAACCATTTTGGATCCAAATTACTACCATAAAAATGGAATCAAAAAGCAAAAAACAACAGCAGAAATGGTAAAAACAGATGATTGATATAAGAGACATAAAACATTGAAAACAAAAGAAAGGAGAGGGTACCTTACAATTGATCGATGAACTGGAGACGACGGCAACGGAAGGCGACAGCTTTAGACATTCTCGATTGTATGTATCTCATTTTTTATTGGCTTATTTCGTTGACAAAATCACAACTGAGGTCAAATATTGTAAATGGTAGATTAGGAGTTAAAGATCACCCATCATTAAGGCTTTGAACTTCAAGTGCTTCAAGGAATGTATATTACTTACTTAACTCCTTTTGAAGAGACTAGTAGCACACACACACGATCATGCATGCCTTACACATCTTGTATTTATGTTTCAATTTTTGTTTATATGTGTTTTTATTTACACTTCTCACATATGCACCTAGTGTCAATTCTAAGTGTGGTTATGTTTTATGGTTTTTCTTTTTCCATTTGTTCATTGAAATTGTCTGTGCATGTAAGCTAGAGTGCTTTCCTTAAGCGCGTTGTATGACCTCCCTGAAGGTCTAGTGCGCGGGTTATGCATGGGTCCCTACTCGTGCAGTACTCGTGCACTGAGGATGAGTATTCTCAATTTGTACCCTTTACACTAGTTGTGCACGGGTCCCTACCCTTGTACTGAGGATGGATGTCCTCGAATCTGTCCATTGCACGGGTTGTGAACGGGTCCCTTATCTATGCAGTACCCATTCACTGTGCATCATTTTTTCAAAAGGATGTCACTTCGTCTATATATATATAAAAATCCTCTTCATCCTCTATTCATTTTTAGAGCTTCAGAATACATTTTCTCTCATTCCTTTAAGAGCTCAAAAGTGACTTGTAAAGAAAGATAGTAAAAACCAATTTTTATTGTCCAAAACCCAATCTCCCATCATTCATTCATGTTTCAAGCATCATCTAGCTTCATCTAGAATGTTTTTAAACATGGGTGAAGATGTACATAGTTGACTTGGTAAGTAAAACATTATCTTCATTCGTTCTCATGTTCTAGTTAACAAGAAACCTCTTTTATGACTTGTATGAACTTAGATTAAGATTCTAATTACAAGTTGAGGTTTTTACATGTTGATTTGTTGGGTTATTGTATTATGATAGCTATTTCATCTGGGCATGCTTTCATTTCATATAGCTAAGTTGTATGCATGCCATATAAACAATATGATATCTAGGAATGTTTTAAATGTCATTACTAATTCCTAGATAAATATTAAATTTGTTGACCTAGCATTTGTGCACTTAGAATATCTTTCATATTCACTTTAGGTTGCATATCTCTTCTTTAAGAGTTAAGTCTTGTATTTACCGTTGGTAGAATACATGTAAGAGTAGATTATCACTATTAAAGGTCTGCGGGTAACAAAAGCGGATTAGTAACCGTAGAGGTGTGATGTAGTCAAGCTAGGTTGTAATCGTCTTTGTAAATAGTGGATTTGAGGGCTCGATTGGCTAACTATTAGCTAATCCCGTGGTTTTTACCTTGTCGAAGTTTTTCCACGTAAATTCAAATGTTATTTACTTTCTGCACCTTTACTTGAATTTATTATATGTTTTTTGTGGGGTGTTTATTTTAATTAGTATTGATTAATCGAAAATATTGATAATTGATTCGATTAAAACCTATTCACTCCATCTAGGTTAATTAGACAAACACCTTTAAGTTAATTGTGACAAGAAGCTTATTTGGGCGATTTGGTATTCTGATTTAGGTTTGTAAGTTGTTTGGTCGAAGAAGCAGGATAGAAGCGAAGTGAAGAAGTAAAAAATGTAGAAAACGATGTTGTTTTTTCTTTTCTTCTTTTTTAAAAAAACTTGTTAGGCGGAGTTAACACCTTTGACTCCGCTTAGTCGACTTGCCAATTAGTTGGCGACTTTTCCGGTTAGGCGAATAAATTAGACCGATTTTAGTCATTCGCTTTAGTGATCAATTGATTAGCTGAATTTAACCGATTAATCGGTCTGCCGATTTTTCAAACACTGATATATATATATATATAATTACTTCATCGAGAATATTTTTTGGTTACTTTTATTTATTATCCCGGCCAATTTTATATATTTCATATGTTCATAAAATTATATATATATTTTAATTGATCGACCCTGTTTTTTATTTCAATTTGTTGGAAGTTGTTATAAGTTAATTTTATTTGATAAGAATAATGATAAATCTAAATTATAAGTCATATGAATAATTGTTATTGACTTTATCATTAGTAAAATGGTATTTTGAATATTTTTATGAAAAATAATTTTTTTCTATTCATTATTATTATTATTAATGGTAGAAAATAATATGATTTAATATTTTAAAAAAAGAAAGATGGTAAAAATGTAAAATATGCAAACCCAAAAAAAAAACATAAAAGAATATAAATGAAAATTTACAAAAAAAAAAAAGAAATTTAAAATAAACAATCAGGTTAGTTTATCTTACACATATCTTGGCCCAAGCAACAAGGTCAACTAAAAGGCCCAGACTAATTACAAATAGAGTCATAGTGGGACCTTCGAACATACTTTAGCTGTGAACCAAACTGCATATTAAACATTAAAACATGAGATAAAAATTAGATTTATGTGGTGGCCATGTGATGAAATCTAATGTAGCAAGAGTTCATTGGCTGATCCATATTACATCCAAGACTCAGCAGATAAGTAAATAAAAGCTGTTGGGTGCAAATTTGATATTTGTGAGAAATTAGAAAACAATGGAAAGCTTAGGTAGATAAAATTTTGATTTGCGGAACTGCAACTGCACGTTTATACTTGCTGTATTTTTATTCTCTTAATAATGCTTCAACATTACATCAACAACTTTATATAAGATCGACAAAGATCATTCTAGATAATTATTTAGGACAATTATAGTTTCAATACAAGTACTTGAAAAACCAAAGGATACCTAGAGCTCTGCAACATTTATTTTGTTTGGAAAATATCATGCCAATTGCATCTTATATTTCCAAGATTGCAAGTTACTTTTCAACACCCTCACTTAATTTGTAATCTTGAGTTGAGACTTGAACTTCTCTAATTTCTCCAAAGTAATTGCTTTTGTCAAAATGTCAGCTGGCTGATCATTGGTGCCAATAAATTCCATAACGACTTCTCCTTTGCTAACCAAATCTCTGATGAAGTGATGAAGGAGCTCTATATGTTTTGATCGAGAATGAAAGACCGGATTCTTTGTCATTGCTATTGCTGACATGTTGTCACAATGAATTGTTGTTGGAGTCTTTTGCTCTAAGTCTAAATCTTTAAGAATTCTTCTCAACCACACAGCATCTGCTGATGATAAAGCTGTAGATTTTTGCTTTCTTTAACACCATGAAATCACATTTGATCCTAAGCAAAAAATATATCCCGATGTACTCTTACGATCATCAAGAGACCCAGCTCAATCACTGTCAGTAAAACCAACAAGCTTACAATTATCTTCTTTTTCATATTTGAGACCTTGCTTCTTTGTCCCTTGAAGATACCTTAAGATTCTCTTGGCTGCTGTAAAGTGAATCTTGCTTGGTTACTGTATAAATCTAGAAACAATAGATACAGAATGCATAATGTCTGGTCTTGAGTTAGTTAGATACATCAAAGACCCAACTAAGCTTCTGTACAAGCTAGCATCTGCTTTTTCTTCACCATCATTCTGCTGCAACTTCTGATTAAGAGTCATTGGAGTGGGAACAGGCTTGTATTGGCTCATATGACATTTTTTCAACAAATCTTCAGTGTAATTTTCCTGAGAAAGAATAATTTTTCCTTTGTCTTACTTAACTTGAATGCCAAGAAAATATTTCATTAAGCCCAAATCAGTCATCTCAAATTCTTTCATCATCTGTCTTTTGAAATTTTCCACCATTCTCATGCTAGTGCCAAAGTAAATTAAATCATCAACATATAGGCACAACACAAGAAAATCAGCTCCATGTTTCTTGACATAAAGAGAAGGTTCACTTGAGCTTCTATAGAACCAATTTTGTGTGAAATAGCCATCAATCCTGCTATTCCAAGCATGAGGTGCTTGCTTAAAGCCATACAATGCCTTATAAAGCTGATAGACTTTTTCTTCTTTTCCTTGCACCTTGTATCCTTCGGGTTGCTCCACATAAACTTCTTCTTCGATCTCTCCATTTAAAAAGACTGATTTTACATCCAGATGAAACACATTCAGCTCCAACTGTGCTACCATTGCTAAAACAGTTCGTATCGTCTCCATTCTTGCAACCGGAGCATAAGTTTATGTAAAATCAATACCGGGCTATTGAGAATAGCCCTTAGCAACTAATCTTTGCTTTGTATTTTTGAATTGAACCATCTTCTTTATATTTTATCTTGTAAATCCATTTCAACCCAATTGTTTCCTTCCCTTGTGGTAAGTCAACAAGCTTCCATGTTTTATTCTTCTCAATCATGGATATTTCTTCATTCATTGCTTCCATCCAAGCTTCATCCTTTGAGGCATCTACAAATGATGGAGGTTCGCAGGAAAACAAAGCAACAACACTTGAGTCATAAATTTGTCTTAGTGAACGAACCTTTCTTGAAGGACTTTCTGAATCAATTTCAACAACCTCTCTTGATGAATTTGAGACTGAATTTTGCTCTAAGATGCTGGTTTGAGAAGGATTTGCCCATGATGTTGATGGTACATTAGTTTCAAATGATTGACAATATGAAATATGCTTGTTCTTCCACTCCCATATTGCACTTTCATCAAAGATAACATCTCGAGATACTATTAGCTGATTCGTCAAAGGATTTAACAATCGATATCCTTTAGACTCGTCACTATAGCTAATGGATAAATATTTCTCCCCTTTCTCATCAAACTTTTCTCTTTTTTTGAGATGAAATAAGCGAGTAAGCAATGCTGCCAAAAATTCTGAGATGATCCACCATAGGCTTTCCCTTGTTCCAGGCTTCAAAAGGGGTTTGGTTCATCACAACCTTTGTTAGAGAACGATTCAATATGTAAGCCGTGGTATGAACTGCCTCAGCCCACAAGTTGTTAGGAAGACCCTTGCCTTTTAGCATACTTCTCGCCATCTCTACGATTATGTGATCTTTTCGTTCCGCCATTTTCTTTGCAGTAATTCATGAAAGAAATGTAGATAAATTCACCACCGCGATCTGTTCTCTACGTCTTGATGAGATGTCCACTTTGTCTTTCTGCAAGAGCTTTAAACTGAAGAAAAGTTGTGAAAGCTTCTAATTTTTCATTCAAAAAATAAATCCACATCATTCTACTATAATCATCAATGAAAAGAATGAAATAACGTTTGCTTCCAAGAGAAGGTGTTCTCATGGGACCGCAAATGTCAGAATGCACTAGCTCCAATGGTTCTTTTGCTCTGCATGAGGTTGTAGGAAATGGAAGTTTATGCATTTTTCCATAGACACAACCTTCACACACTTTTCCACCTGTTTCAATATCAGGCAACCCAACAACCATATTCTTGTCTTTGAGTAAACGTAGTCCCTTATTGTTAAAATGACCATACCTTAGATGTCAAAGAGAAGACAAATCTACATTTACAGCTTTCAATGCAAATTTCTCATCAAATGGCAACATTAGTGGGAAAACTTTATTTTTTGACATTTCAATATTTGCTACTGTGAGATTATTTTTCTTATCAAAGATTTTTCATTTTCCAACATCAAAATGAACAGAATAATCTTTTTGAATGAGTTGTCCAACACTTAAGAGATTATGCGTGAGACTAGGCACATAAAGAATATCATCAATGAGTTTTCTGTTACCTCCTTTAGTGTGGACAACAATAGTGCCTTTACCTTCAGTATTTTGTAATTTCCCGTATCCGAGTTTTACTTGAGAAGTGAAACCTGAGTCAAGTTCCACAAAGATGTTGAGATTTCCTGTCATATGGTTGCTGCAGCCACTATCCAAGTACCAAAGGCTTGAGACTTCATGTTCGGCACTGAAGCAAGAGTAAAATAAGTGCTTTTCATCACTTTCTTTAGTAAAATTTACCTCACTTTTATGATCTTTTTTATTTTGATGCCAAAAATCTCTTTGAGAGTGATTTGGAATTCTACATCTCTTGCATCTATATCTGCAATCTTTTGATTCATGATTAGTTCTTTTACAAATGATGCATTGAGAATGAGAATTACGAAAAGTTTACTGCGAATTTCCTCCTGAATCTTTCCATTTGTTGTGGTTGTCAAGTCTTTTCCCTTTTCCAAACTGGATTTTTTTTCCTGAAATGAGCCTCTATTTCTTTCTTGGTCTGGTCTGGTAGCCTTTCTATCAGCAACTTTGAGTTTTGACTGAAAGGCTTGCTCTACAGGCTGATTATTTGAAGAACGATTGATTCGTTGCTCGTGTGCAAGAAGCGATGTAGTTAGCTCATACATTGTCATCTTGGATAAGTCCTTAGATTCTTCAATAGCTACAGCTACGTGGTCAACTTTGAAGGAAGACTTCTAAGTGCTTTTTCCATAACTCTCTTCTCTTGAATGGTATCACCACAACTCCTTATTTGATTAACAATCTCTGCAACTCGTGAAGAGAAATCACGAATCGCTTCACTTTCTTTCATTGTCAAATTGTCAAAATCTTTCCACAAAGATTGTAACTTCAAGGAGATTGCTTTTTCAGAACCTTCAAACTCCACCTTTAATATTTTCCAAGCAGAATTGGCATTTTTTACTCCAAAAATTCTGGGAAATATTGATTTGCTAACTCCTTGTTGAATGTATCGAAGAGCTGATGCTTTTCTCTTTCTATTTTCTCTATATTGCTTTTCAATGGCTTGTCTATTTCTTGCTGAAGTTTCTGACTCTGTCTCTGTCTCAAGTAATTCAGGATATCCATCTTCAATGATATCCCAAAGATCTTGGGAGATAAAAAATGTTTACATTTGACTACTTCAATATTCATAATGTTCTCTATCAAAAATTGGCACTTGACTTGGAGAATACGAAAACAAATAAGGAATTTGTGTTGAAGTCATATTGATATAGGATGGGGAAAAATGATTTTTGGATAGTTGTAAACCTGACTCTGAAACCAAATTTGTTGGGTGCAAATTTGATAGTGGTGAGAAATTAGAAAAAAATGGAAAGCTTAGGTAGAGAAAATTTTGATTTGCAGAACTGCAACTGCATGTTTATACTTGTTGTGTTTTTATTCTCTTAATAATGCTTCAACATTACAGCAACAACTTTATATAAGACAAAGATCATTCTAGAGAATTATTTAGGACAATTATAGTTTCAATACAAGTGCTTGAAAAACCAAAGGATACCTAGAGCTCTGCAACATTTATTTTGTTTGGAAAATATCATGCCAGCTGCATCTTATATTTCCGAGATTGCAAGTTACTTTTCAACAAAAGCAAGCACGAGAGAGAAGGCAGAACAGATTTTGTTTTTGGGTGAAATTAGATTTTCTCTCATTCGTTTTTTCTCTTGCTCTCTCTTGCTCTCTCTTGAGGTCTTTGTATTTTATTGATGAACCGAAGTTGTTCTTTCTGTAATCTTTAAGTGATTATTGTATTTTGAGAGTGATTAGAATGTTTGTATACTGTGTGTAGAGAGTTCAGAGTTTAGGGTTTGTATATTTGCTTTCGGATCTAGTATCTGTTCTGTTTATTAGCATAAAACATTGGTTTGTGCCTGTTGTTTGGTGTTTCTTGGTGTGGGTTTTTGCTCTTGCTAATAAATTTCGACCGTTAAAAAAAGGTAGGGCATGGGTCGTTGATATTATATAATATGGTTGTCACCCTCTCAGTTTTGGAAATTAGAAGTTGTTCTTGTTCACCTGTCCCCTAGATATTTTTCAAATTATGTTGTTCTATTTTTTATTCTTCTTCTTCTTTTCTATGTAATTTTAAATTAAGTTGTAATTGAAAGTTAAAATCCAAACAACATATGTTCTAGAATCTCTGCAATGTTAATTGTTTTTGTTCACTATATATGATTATTAATTGATTATCTTATATGAACTCATAATTATTAATTATATATTTTGTACCGATATATATCAGGGACTTTACTTTTCTTCTTATTTTTTGATAGATCTAAAATTGTTGGTAGTATCTTTTTATTACTTGTTTTAGTCTTTGATTATTGTATATCCGAGATTAACTGGTTATAGGATTATTAGTTTGGTACTGTATTATCTGCTCTTGTTAATATAAGTGTTACTTGCAGGTTATAGGTAAGAACATGTGTTGAATCTTTGAGTCTTGCATAGACTAAGATTCACAACATCGCAGATGCTGAATTTGAAGTTTGAGCTTCAGGCTCAGTGGGATTGTTCCTTAATTTTGGGTTGGTGTTTTCATTTTTTTAAGCACTACAAAAAAATGGCCATTAGCAAGGGCTAAATGCCGTAAAAAAAGATGGATTCCCATCGAAAATACACTTTTTCGATGGGAAACGGTCGTCGAATTCCGTTAAAAATACGTTAGATTTGGATTCAGAATGTGGAAATTATGGGGGAGAGACCCCCTATTTATACAAAATACGGATGAAAATTGACCATCGGATGAATTTAGAATGAAGGGTCCAGATTTTGCCATGTCATCAGTGAATAGTGAACAGTGAACAGTGAACAGTAAACACATCCGTGAATAGTGAACAGTGAACAGTGAACGCATCCGTGAAAGTGAATAGTGAACAGTGCACCGGCTTCTAGAATATTATTCTCTGCAGCCGCGTATACGGTGCACTTGCAGTTTGAGCCAATAGGAATGTGTCACATCATCAAGAACAGTGAAAGTCAACTGTGAACAGTGAATAGTCAAAATTACAAAAATGTCATTCGTGGCCTTCTTAAGGTTTTTGACGTTGAAAACGATGTTTGTTTTTCCATCTGACTTCTCCATAATTCTGAATTGATCTAATTACCTCTGAAATACAAAGAAAAATACACTGATTACTACACAACACATTTATTTAAGCGAGCGAACGAAATTATGTCTAAATTGGGGAATCAATCATATTGGAAGTGTAAAATGATGATATCCCTTAGTAAACATACACTTTTCAGTGTTAATCAACGTTCATCGGAAATAAACTTTTATCGATGGGCCATCGAAAATACCACTTTTTTCGACGGTCATTTACCGTCGGTAATAGTAATAAAAAATAGTCAAATTTAGTTGAATTTTGATACTTCATCTCCTCTTAGACCCTTCTTAAGGAACCCCAAGATCAATCGAGAACACCCCACATCACCTTGATCTATTGTTAAATTCCAAATAATTTATGCAACTTCCATTGTTTGAACTATGGACTTTAAAGATGGTAAGTGATGCTTTTACCATTTTGCTATAATTTTATATCTGATATGTTTTGCATACTATATATATAAACTATTGATATATTTTACACATGATCCAATTGAATTTATATTTTGCATACTTTTTAATATGTTATGATATTGTGTTTTAAATTAAATATTTTTATTAAAATATTCTCTTATCTGATAGAAAAATATGACTTGATTTTACTATTTTGCTACAGCTACATATTTTAATAGGTAATGCATTTTATATATGTATTTTTTTATAATCAATATTTTAGTGAAAAATTAATGATTTCAATTAATTTTAAAAAATATTTATAATTATTCTGTAAAATATACAAATAGATATTAAAAAAAGGTTTTTAGAGCATTTTTGTTTTTAATATAGTCAAGTTTAGTAGACATAATTAAAAATAACCAAATGTTCTTGTAATTACTAATAATTTTGATATATTTCATACTTGATTAATTTAGTCCAATGTGTCCTTACCTTTTTTTAAATTAATTGATATTTCAAAATTGAACTAAAATACTTGGTGAAAAAAATTGGTAGAGTGATTTCGCTAAAAAATATAATGACAAAAAATTAGTACCTATTTTGATGTATTTAAAATATTGACTTATAAGTCATTTTTTAATGTAGTATATAAGTTATCACATACATAAATATATTCCATTATAATTTATTAATTTATATTATAATATTTAACTAATTATATTTTTCATGGAAATACCGTAAAAAATAATAACAAATTATTCGACTATTTCTGATGGCTATTGGGCCATCGGAATTTTGATATTAATTCGTTCATCATTTTCGACGGTATTTATGCCGTCGAAAATGTAGGTCATTTTTCGACGCCACAAATATTTCCGTCGAAAATGTGGGTCATTTTCGATGGTACATATAGTGCCGTCGAAAATGTGGATAATTTTCGACCGTCCAAATAGTGTCGTCGAAAATGTAGTTCATTTTCGACGGTTTTTTTGACTATTTTTGATGGTTTTTTGTAGTCGAAAATGTGGTATTAATTTTTTTCATTATTTTCGACGGTATTGAAAAGCCCGTTGAAAAAGGCTGAATCACCGACAATAATTATAGCCGTCAAAATAGTTGGTCGCTAATAGACACTTTTTTTGTAGTGAAGTATCTTATTATGAAGTTTTGAGTTTTTCTCCTGAGATTCAAATCGGACTTTATATTTCTAAGTTTTATTTTGTTTCCTTGCTATTTGTCATTCTCTCTCATAAAGATTAGTTTAACGAAATAATACACCATCAGAAAACAGCATACCTTGATTACAGATTTGCAAAACTCAGTATCTCTCCCTTTTGTTTTCCTATTTCTTCTTCTTTCAACCAGACTAATAATATTTTTTTATAGCTTCCTCTTCAATTAACCTAATACTTATTTGTATACTTTTTTCTTCATCATTATCCTTTTCAGGTCATCGGTGCACCTAAACATAGTCTATAAGTAGACTATGCATATGGTGATAGAAGTAGACTATGCATATGGTGATAGAATGCAAGCCGGAAAAAGATAAGAACTGATGAATGCCACCACTGCCAACACCAAAGCTACTGTAGTGCAAATTTTGTTTACTAATGTGGGTCCCATGACAAATTTATTATCTATCCTCCTGACAATTATGGAAAGATATATTTTCAATTTTAAAAACAACCTTAGTTGAAAACAGAAAATATCAATGTTATCCTTTTGAATTAATTATTCCGTATAAGTTTCATATAATTGATCATGTGAAGCAGCGTGTTGTCTTTTTACTGTTATAAAATTAGTACAATAATTTCAAATTTGTAAATTATTTTTTCACTCTGTTACCAAATAAATTATCCATAATTAATTTGGAAATACCGGTAAGAGGCTTTATAAGTCTTCTTACTATTTAAAAAATATCACAACAAAATAAGAGGGTTAAAAATATAGCTCAACTCACTCTTTTTATATAGTGTATAGACATATTTTTAGATATTATAATACTTATTTTATGTTGATTTAATTATTTTGGGGGGAAATCATCGACACGAAACATGTATAACACGGTTTTTTTTTTCTAGAAATAAATATAGATGGCTAATAAAACACTCAAAAAAATAAAACCAAAGAAATATAAAATTGATAACCTGGTCATTCATAAAATTCTGGCAACTATTATAACTGTATTTTTGAAGTAACCCAATAAAATTTTCTCAAACCAAGACTTACCTCATTTGATATGCAATAGAATTGCCCTCTCGGAGTATATAAGTGAATTTCACATTTAAAGTAGATATATTCGGAATACATTTCACTTATCTATTACAAGATCGGAAGGAACTTAGATACTCTACTGATCTGATTTTTTTCCTAATCTCATCTAATCTCATGACACATAAACATTGCGTTGAATGTGTGGTTAAGATGTGAATGGTTTCTACAACCACTTTACCAATAACCAATCAAATGTTTTAAAAAGATCAAGAAAAATATCAGATCAGTAGAGGATCCAAATCCGATTGGAAGACGGTGAGAAATTTTGATTAGTCATGCCTTTAATTATAACTAAAAAAAATCAAATTCAAATATCAGACAAACTCAAGCTTAGCCCAAAACAACCAATCAAATGTTAATAGTTAGTTTGATTTGAAATTTTGGCTCCTGCCACCGCACACACTGCAATATAAAATCTGTTTACACATACTTATAGATCCTGTTTGATTTTTTGACTTAACGATGAATGACACTTAATGTGTTTCATTAGTTGTTTTGTTTGATTTTATAAGTGTTAAAGTCACTTAATGAACCATTAAGACCACTTTTTTTTTTTAAAGTGAAATTTTTCCACTTTTCATTTAACACAAATCCAGTAGAATTAATCACAAACTTTTACGTTCAAAACTATCCTCACCATTTTTGTATATTTCTAATTATGTTTTTGTTAAAGCCCTAATCATATTAATTTTTTTTTTCTTCTCATTGTAAAGAACTTTAATATCAGAAAACCTAACCTTTTCAAAACAAAAACAATTGGTGATTGATTTTCCTAGCATATTCCGGTAAGAACTCTTTCTTGTTTCCATAATTTGATAATTAGTTTTATTAATTTTATATTACAGTTTGAGTACATCTTTTTCACTTATTCTAAAAAATAATTGGAGAATGGTTTTCTTGATTATTTTGTTTTGAGTTTTTTTTTGAGTTTTTTTTTCCTGGTTTTGAGATGTTAATTTTGGGAAGAAAAAAAAGTTATATACATATATATACATGGATGAGATGCACCGACCTATTATATTTGGGTCAAAATCAAGTAGTAGTTGATTTTTTGTTTTTATTAATATTTCTTGAGAATTTTAGAATGTATCACCATCAAATATTATGTTCATTTTTAATGTAATTCAACAAATGGAATAATGTATGAAATATTTTTAATAACTAAACAAAATTATTTTAGAATTAATTTACATGTTAGAGTTGTCCTTAATATATTAAAATGTAAATATATAACAAATAATAGTTAGAAGGGTATAGATGTAAAAATATTTATACTCAGATATTTATAACTTAAAAACAAACATGTTTTTCGGTTTTCAGTTTTCAGTCACTATTCAGTCTTCAGTAACATTCAGCACTGTTCAGTCTTCAGACAAAAATTCAAACGGGGACTTAGTCAAATTTTGACAATTATTTTGATTCGCCCATTCCCCAACATGCACACACATTACAACATAAAATCTTTTCTTATTTCCACACACTTTAGTTTATAACATAAAATATTTTCTTTAAACAATAAATTCTAAAATTTATCTACAAGTTTTCTTTTAGTTTACAACATAAAAGACACACAAACATTATTTATAATTTTTATTTTAGTTTACAACATAAATCGCACACACATTTCTTTTAGTTTACAACATAAATCTTTTCTTTAATCAAGAAATTCAAAAATTTATCTAAAAAGTTTCATTTAGTGTACAACATAAAATGCACACAAACCTTATTTAGAAGTTCTTTTTTTTTTTTTTAGTTTACAACATACCATATTTTCTTTGAATAAGAAATTCCAAAAAATTATCAAATGAAATCTAAATCTAACAATATAAACATGATTATATTTTAAATCACAGATTCAACTACATTAAATGTAAATAACCATAATTCTTCCAAAATAAAAATAATAATGATAATAATAATAATCTATAAAACCATGACTAGTGTTATGAAGCTAACATGCTAAAGCAAAACATATCTTATGTAAAATTCTTAAACTATTATGAAATCATACATCGAAATCAAACCTCCTTGAAACTTTGTATATGTAAGTGATTGGTTTAGAAATGAAAAAATTAATGCAAATAAAATATATTATGTATTTAAAAAAAAAACAATTATACTACAACCATAAACTACTTAATTTATTATTGTTGAAAAAATATGTTGAATTACAATTTATTCCAAAACTAGCAAATACAAATATAACATATAGAATTATTAATTAAAATTATTAAAAAGTTAAATATTGTGTCATGAATTTATTGAAGTTTGTAGAAATTTAAAAAAAAAACTTGTTTCTTTATGAAGATGGTGTCTTGTTTACCTAATTTTATATATTATTATCAATTCAATTACCTATGTTGTGCATCCAGATAAGCAACAACACAAGAATCTAGGTATCTGTTTATCAGAGCATCTCCAATACAAGTGTGACTTACGAAAAAAAAAAAACTATGTAAGATTAATAGACATTCTCTTAAAAAAAATTCTCCAATCAGCCGTTCACATTCAACCTCAAGCTGACGTGACCAAAAATATTTAGACATTGTCAACACGATCGTCCACTTTCAGACGGTCTGTTGTACAACCATTTTTTAAGCTGACTAAGCAAATATTTAAAATTGATATTATTTTTTCATCTATTTTTGGTAAGGAAATAAAATAAAAAAGAAAATAAGAAATAAAATTGGACATGTCATTAAAACAAAATGTATTTTAAACGGAAACATTTGACATAAAATTTTAACGTGATCGTCTATCAAGCCCATATTTATACCATATAGGAAGCAAGTTCCTTGATATCGTTATCATGTCAACAGTAATTCATATGTAAACAATTTTTATATTCGAGATGCTCTGAACAGACATGCCCTACTAAAAAAGTGAGAATCTTTTTGAACAACTTAATTGGCTGAGATTAATTGTGTTCTATTCTTATATAATTTGACGACACACTTCGGGATCAAAGTTCAAAGCCATCAAAAATGGTATAATATATATATATATATATATATATATATATATATATATATATATATATATATATAAAAGTGTGACATTTCATTTCTTACGACATTAATAAATCGATTATTTCTTTTCTTTTTTTTATATCGAAATGGGCAATTCCATTGTTTATAGTCGAAAAGAAGAGTCGCGAGAAGTTTGTCAAACCATAATAAATATTTCTCTTCTTTTTCTTATATATATATATTCAATAATTCAACACTTCATAAAATTTATTTATTTATTTTAATCTAAATGATTTACGTAATTTTTAAAACTAAAGAAAAAATTATAAGATAACATAACCAATGTAAGACAATGAATTGTTTCAAATTTACATAATATTTTATTATATATATAATTATATAATCTTTCTATTGTCAATTCGGACTGATTCAGTCTCAGTTCATTTAAGTTTTTGGAGAAGAGATTTGATATTCATTTACATTGTACTTATGCATATATATATATATATATATATATATATATATATATATATATATATATATATATATATTTCTATTGTCAGTTCAAACAGATCTAAAATATATCAATTCTTTACATGTAGACCATTGGATTTAAAAGATGTTTTGATAAGTGCATGCAACCAAATCTTATATTTAATGCACTGATGTATTTTATATCATGTTGAACTTATATGTGAACGAGTGTATAATATATATATACACACACTATATATATGTGTGTGTGTGTGTGTGTGTATGTATGTATAAAGCAATAAAACTTGAATTGTGGGCATAAGGCTACGTTTGGTACGCGAGACAGGACATGACAACGTAAGACAGTTTGTTCTTATCCCTTTTTGGCACGACCTTTGCATGGGATATGACGGGACAAAGTGAAACAAAAATCATAAAAAATTGTCTCACCTAAAATCCTAGGACAACTAATCTCATGACATGGGACAAGTGTCAAAAAGACTAATTTACTCTTTAAATTTTCAAATAATTACAATCCAATATATTATATTATATATATAAAATATAAAATATATTACTATATATAATAATATATAATAATATATATACATATCCTATATATGATAATATTCAATATAATATATATATATACACATTATAATCTTTAATATATTATATATTATTAAATATAATATATATATATATATTATAACCTTTAATGTATTATATATTATTATGTTTAATATTATATATAGGATATGTATATATATATATATATATTATAATATAAACATATTAGTATAGTATATATATATATATTAAATAAAAATATATATGTAATATAAATATAAAAATATATATTTTATTATATTTTATTTATATATAAAAATAATATATAATATATTAAACATTATTATCTATATAATATTATTATTACCCATACAATAATATATATATATAAATTTTAATATTATATATATATATAATAATAATATTTAATATATCATTATATATAGGATATGTATATATATAATATATAATATTGTAATAAATATATATTTCATATATATATATATATATATATATGTATATTAAATTTATTATATACATATAATAATATATCATAGTATATATATATATATATATATATATATATATATATATATATATATATATATAATCTAATAATATGTTATATATTATTATGTATTATATATTTTATTATTTCATATTATTATATATTAATATATAATATTATGTTATATATGTTGTTATATATATATATATATATATATATATATATATATATATATATATATGAGGGGGGTACTCTGGTTATTTGAACATCTTTCTTTTTTATGTCCCTGTCATACCAAACGTATAATAGTTCTGTCTCAGGTCTTCCAAACACAATACAGAACAACTTGTCATGTCATGTCCTGTCCTATCATGTCCCGTCCCGTCCCATCCCGTCTTGTCCTGTCTCATCTCCGTGACATACTAAGTGTCCCCTAAGTTAGCTTGATTGGATTTTGGGATTGTTCAAGATTTTTTTTTTAAAAAAGAAAGATTGTATAAGATTAATTTTGCAAATGTACACAAGGACACCAATCCAGTCTTGGAAGACTACTACAATTTCGAAATATTGTTATTATTATTATTATTATTATTTGTGGAAATCGATGAAAATAGTCTTTTCCAATGTTTAGGATGCATTTGGTATCGTTTTTAAAATAGTGTTTTCGAAAATTATTTTAAAAAATGAAAATCATGTTTTAAAAATAATGTTTTAAAAAATGCAATGTGTTTGGTAATGTTTTTTAAAATTAGTTTGTAAAACATAAAACACTGTAAATATGTTTTTTGTTGTTTTTAAAATGGGTAAAGTAGTAGTTTGGAGGAAAAAAATTATGGTTTGTTTTGAAATGATGTTTTAAGAATGGTGAAAAACAATAAAAAGTTGTTTTTAACATTTTAGTTATAACTTTTAAAAAGTTGGTTTTTGTTTTAAAAATTAGTTTTGTAAAATGTGTAGACAAATAACATTAAAAAAAACAACAGTTTTTAAAAATAGATCCAAACATGGGGGAAAACTTGCACATTTGGCCTTTTTTAAAATCCAGTTTACCACAATAGCCTCTGACCCCTATAAGGGGAATTTTCGTTAATACCCTCCTTACATTTTGTATTGAATAAAATTTGATCAAAATTACCCAATTAGCCTCAAAGTATTTTTTCCACCCAAAATGTCTGACTCCAAATGTATTTTCCACCTAAATATCACTTCACATCAACACAATCGAAAATCGGAACAACTCTTCCCCTTTGATCTCGTTCTTGATCAACTTTGTGTACCCAAAAGTGAAAGCCAACTACAACCCAACAAGAACCCAGAAAATACAAAGATGTAGAGACTTCTATTCTTGTTCTTGGTGTGCTCTGTGTACCCAAAAGTGGAACCCAACTGATACCTAACAACAACCCATAAAATAGAGAGACATAGAGAGAGGAAGCAAGGTCGTCGGTCGGTCACCGGTCTGTGTTGAAGTTTACTTGGAAAAAACCCTTGTTTTTGTTGGTCTGTGTACCCAAATCAAGAAGCAAGGTCGCCGGTCACCGATAAAAGCAGAAGGCCAATGGTCGACATTGATCAAAACTTCTCAATCCTTAGACCCAACGCAGAACAGAGATCCTGTTAAATTACTAATTTGTTCAAACTTGTGTTTTTTTAAGGGAGATTGTTCTCTAGTTTGTGTGCAAGTGATCAAATTTGAAGATTCTTTATGTCCAACCATTAATATTATTAGGCTTGTAGTAGTAGTGAGTCAAAATTTTATAATCTGGTCTTAATTAGTGTATCCTATTAGCTGCAATTAAGTGGATTGGTCTTGTTTGTATTTTTGGGGTGTTTTTGTTCTCTAGTGTGTGTATTTGGAGGGTGTGTCTTCTGTTTGAAGTGCAAACATTTAGTTATTACTGTGAACTACACTGGAAAAACATTTAGTGGGATGTACAGGCAATGGGAAAAATAACGTTTACAGACTAGAATGACTTTTTTTGCATGTATGTATTATATTTGTATTAAATTTAGCATAGGAATGATTGTTATAGACCTAAGACTGATGGATGAAGCATGCATTTTGATGAGCCTAGGTTTGATGCTGAATGTATATTTTGAACCAATGAATGATTGTCATAAGCCCAAAACCGATGGATGGATGATGCTTATATTATGTTGAGCCTAAAACTGATGTTGAATGTGTATGTTTAGCCTATAAGGCTATTAATGATTTTCATACTGATGGAAGCACGTATTATTATGAGCCTAGGACCGCTGATCTATATAATAATTTAAGCCTGGGACCATTGATCCATGTTTAGTTTTGAGCCTAGAACTGATGCTACATGTATTTTATTTATAACCCAACTTTTTATTATGTTCTTTATTTGCATTAACCAGATGCCAAAGAATCCAAATGAAAAGCTGTGTCGGTTCCCAGGCCACGATAAATGTATTCGAGTGAGGGTAAACTCTCGAAGTAAAAAGTACATGATTAGAGACTTGACGGTGGTCCTAAAAAGATTTGGGCTATTGGAAAAATTCAGGCAGGGCTCTTTTGGAGAATATCTGAATTTGAAGCAGCCGGTGACAGTTTACAGGCAGCTAATCCATAATATTTTGAAAAGAGAGATTAATCGCCCTAACGGACAAAGACCATATGAGATGTGGCTTGGGTTGGGGAAGTTGAAAGCTCGTTTTGAGCAAGAAGAGTTCTACCTATATAGCAGGTTGTAGATGAGACAACTGCCTGAAAGTTTTTCCAACAACAATGAAGTGCTAGATGATTTAATGCTGACAAGAGTTTTCAAAGGACAAAGGTCTATTGTCGAGATATTGTATGTTACCTTGAAAAAAATATCGTTTGAAGAAAGTGTAGATGCATTCAAGATGTTGAATATCTATATGCTCAGCTAATTCTCTGGCATGGAATACGGACAGATAGCTATCTCAGGGTGGATGTTTTCATTAGTTGAAAATGAGGAGGAATTTAATAAATTTACATGGGGTTCTTACATCTTTAGTTATACATTGTTTTTTTTTTAAGAATGTAATTGAGAAATGGCTCCACATATTAAGAGGTGAAGACAAGGAAGATAAGAAGGAAGATAAAAAGAAGGAGAAGATAAAGAAGGATAATAAGACAGAAGAAGAAGAACAAGAAGAAGAAGAAGAAAAAGAAGAAGAAGAAGAAGAAGGACAAGAAGGACAAGAAGAAGAACAAGAACAAGAATATAGTATAAGAAGAAGCAGAATTGAAAGTCAAAGGGAAAGGAAAGTTGTTGGAGGAGGAAGATCAGAAGAAAAATAAATCCAATTATTATACCTACAATTTAACCGGATTCTCTCTACCACTTCAGGTATGTTCTATCAAAATGTTTGGTATTTTGAACATTAATATATCTCCGTCGTATAAAAACATTGTTTGATATTAGTTTAAACTGTATAGGTATGGGTCATGGAAAGAAGAATTCGTTTTGACGATCTCTAAGGGAAAAGAATGGGTATCGAGTTTCCAAAGTTCACTATATGGGACTTTAGTGCAAATGATACATATATTGAATCCAAATTCAATACAACGTTGTGTACTTAATTAGTCATTCTTTTTAGTTATGTAGCAATAATGTTTTGTAGAAAATACCCTAACAATTGTTTGTTCCCGATATGCAAATGACTTTATTTCCTTGGGACATTGAAAGTTTTGAAAATGGTACAGATTACTT
Organism: Dipteronia dyeriana; assembly: GCA_032871835.1. Taxonomy (NCBI): domain Eukaryota; kingdom Viridiplantae; phylum Streptophyta; class Magnoliopsida; order Sapindales; family Sapindaceae; genus Dipteronia; species Dipteronia dyeriana. The sequence goes on from CM065301.1 coordinate 57,379,021, forward strand.
TAAGTCTTTGGACTTTAAATATATTTACGGCCCACTAATAAATAGGAAGAGGAAGAAGTTGGTAAAGCCAATTGTATATCCAAGGGAAGAGGAAAAGGACGTCGGTTTTGATGATGTGGTTGGTGACAATGAGACAGGCAATGAGAGTGATGGGATTGATAGAAGTATTCACAACAACCTTACAGGAGCTTCTGTCGGAAGATCTAGAAGCATGGAATATTATGAACACCCATCCCCCTCCCCTCAAAGAAAAAGCTATTCACATATAGAAATCCCAAGGTAAGAATGCATCTACACAATTTAGTTTTAGTATGCTATTCTTGTATATATTGTATTAATTATCATAAAATTCAGGCGCCTTCCACAATTCCAGAATATATGCTGCAATGCTTAAAAGTGAGTAACGTATCATTGCATTTTATAGATATGAATTTTCGAAGATTAGAAAGGAGATAAATGTTGGATATGAAGTTGTTGAAAATTATATAATTATTTATATATAATACTTTAGTCCTTAATAATGTACACTAATTTATTGATGTTGATGTTTAAAAGAGTGCTAAGCAAGATGATGATGTTCTTGATGATAAGGGTGCTGGAAATAATGTTGTTGTTGATAATGATGTTAAAGAACTATATTCAGTTGGTGAAGTTGGTGAAGTTTGTAAGGGTATTAATGATGTTGGTAAGGGTGTTGATGATGTTGCTGAAGTTGGTAAGGGTGGTGAGGAAGATGATGCTTTTGTGGATGGGGATGTTGTTGCATTTGATGGTGGTAAGGGTGGTGAGCAAGATGATGTTGTCGGTGATAGGGATGCTACATTTAATGCTGGTAAGGGTGATGAGTAAGAGGTTGATGTTGGTAAAATTAGTAAGGGTCTGAGCAAGGTGTTGGCAGTGATGGTGTGGTTGTTTGGGATGCTGTATTTGAGGGTGATATGGTCAAGGTACATTTTATAATAGTGTTTTTGTCATGCGTATCAATGGTTTTTGCTTCACTATATAATTATTTTTATGTAGGACTCGAGGAAAAAATCTACCCTTGACGTGGATAAGTATCCATCCCCATAAGTGTGCTTTATTTCCTAGAGCATTCCTAGTAGTGTGTTAGCGCTTGATAGGGCCGACCCTAATATTGAATACAGAGACATCGACAAACACAGAGGCCGAAGCGGTCCAGGTGGCTTGAAAGCCAATGGACAGATCCCATTCCCAAGAAAAAAAGTAAACCACACTCCAACGAGGAATAAATAAACTTAGTTGAGTTCACGTCTTTCCTAAAGAACGACAACCAACTTAGGTAATATTCCTTCCCATTATCTGTTATATTGGCTTGGTATTATAATGTATTCATTTTTGAATATTTTTCATAATGTAATGTAACGGTGGCCTTGAATAGTTTTTATACCGGTAAAATCCTTCCCATGAAGCGTGAAGATTTTCTAGACCTAGTCAACATTGAAAAGTGGATATCAGATTTGGTAACCAACTTAACTATCTCTCTCTTTCTCTGGTTTTAAGGCTTTATTTTACTTATTTCTTAAAGTACATCACTGTATTTACACAAAACATTCATAGTTTTTGATATCCTATGTACGTGGTGATCGACTAGTGACCTTAATTACTTGCAAAGTATTGGATTGGTTAACACATCTTTCTTCGTAAGTATCTCCCTAGTTATATGAGATGGTATATGAAAATGTGTTTATACATGTTTCTGAAAATTTGTTCTATTGCATGTATGGTTTTGAGCTTAATTTTATTTATATAAACCTAGGAATGGATACCATGAGTCTATGAATTATCAATATGGAATTGATGCATGTATGGTTTTCAGCCTATTTGTGATTGATATAAGCCTGAGAATGGATGCCATGAGCCTTTGAATTATCAGGTTGGAATTGATGCATGTATGGTTTTCAGCCTATTTGTGATTGATATAAGCCTAGGAATGGATGCCATGAGTCTTTGAATTTTAACTTTCATGTTGGAATTGATGCATGTATGGTTTTAAGCCTATGATTGATTGAGCTAAGCCTGAGAATAGACGCCATCAGCCTAGGAATTGTTGCATGTATGGTTTTGGGCCTATGATTGATTGATCTAAGCCTGGGAATGGATGCCATTAGCTTAGAAATTATCAGCTTGGAATTGATACTTCTATGCTTTTTGAGCCTATGATTGATTGATCTAAGCCTAGGAATGTATCCCGTGAGACTACGAATTGTTAGCTTGGAATTGAAGCATGTATGCTTTTGAGCCTATGATTGATTTATCTAAGCCTATGAAAGCATCCCGTGAAACTACAAATTATCAGCTTGGAATTGATGCATGTATGCTACAGGTTTATATAAGCCTAGTAATGGCATTATCAGTTGGGAATTAACTATTATCTATATAAACTAACCTGAACATTAAGTGGGCAATTGAAACGGATACAATTGATGCCATGAGGAAGATAGTAACATTTGAGAAGGATAAGGAGGAAAGATGTCAGCAGAAACAAACTAGTTCTCCTTTTTCTCCCCAAAAGAAAAAAGATCGTAGAAAAAAGGGCAAGAAGGTCAGCGATCTTTCTCCTCATGCTGCCAATATCTGGGAAGACTACCTAGAATTCATTCCTTTAAATTACCAACCAAGTGTAGACATCCTCAAACATGTTATAGGGCATGACCTTGGTCCCGCAACCTTGGTGGAAAATGGATTCCGTAAGTTTATGGAAATGACATTGCGTTGTCATTACATATTTTCTGAAATATTTTTTTCCTATTAGCTTCAAAAAATTATATTGTATATACATGTGCTCATCTTGTGCCACCTTCCTGGCTATTGGGTTTTAATTCATGTACTTTTAAAGGAAGGAAAAGTACTATTATTTGACTTTTTGAACGAACGGGACAGAACTAGTCATCGGTTGAAGGACATTCGTGTCTTGTTGTACCTATTGCCATCCTTATTTAAGCATGCTGGTTACTAAGAAGAAATAAAGATGGATCCTCAGGCCAACCCATTCACAGTTGAAAGCATGCACTCCAACATGATTCCGCAACAAGAGGAAGGGTATGTGTGACATATTTATTTACTTTCAAAACAATACTTATGTTTGGCATATCCTACCTTTCTACAGATACGGTTATAGTGTATTCTTGACGAAGTTTACTGAGTTGATTCTTGTCAAAGTAAAAACTCCATGGAAAGCAGTTTTTGGACAAAAGGATATCAAAAACATTCGTAAGGCGATGGCTATTGATATTTTCACCAATGGTCAACCCTACAATTCCCCTTAGGAATATAATTGACAAAGTTATCCCATGTATTTATATCATGTTTTGAGTCTGGGCATTTTTGTTTTGGATATGATAATACCTAAACTTATTTTGTATATTATATACCGTACCTGATGCTTGTTTAGACAAGGAATTATTGTCCGAAGCCTGAGATTCATCTTCTAAGCCTGGGAATTATCTTGTAAGCCCAGGAATATTAACTTTTGAGCTTGGGAATTAATGGTTTGAGCTTGAGAATTATTTTATAATCCCAGGAATATTGAAAAGCTTGGGAATAGTAAATCTTGCATGTTTAATGAAAATGCAACCAACCCAGCAAACATCTTATTGTAAATGTTGTGTTCAAACACATGCATTATAATTATTAAAGGCCAGAAACTAATGTAAAGGTCCATGTACAATTATATTACGCCCAGGTATGGTTCTCAACTCATTGAGTATTCCTTCCATACAAACTTTGTAGTTAAAAGGGAATTTATACTATTGTTTCATTTATCACTTATTCAGTTTTCAATACAAATGAATGTTCATTTTAAGTTATAATGGATAACTTTTGTCCTTTGCAGTTTTTAATGTAAATGTGACTTTTAAGTTTAAAATGGATCAATTGAAAGGTGGCTTTTCATTGAAACATTGTAACCTTAATCCTTTAAAAATACCTTATATGTGTTTCATATTTTTGTCACATCAATCCTCAAATTTTTTTTTTTCAGAAGAAGAAATGACAGGAAACGGTAGGAGCATTGACGACCATAGGCTCAATGCCATTTTTGATTGTATGCAAGAACGGATTGCACATGCTGAGGAAATTGTCCGTCAAGAGCCATCAGGAGTGTGCAGCTGTTGGATGTGTAAGTGTTGATTATTCTATTTTGATGGAGAAATTCAAGAATTTGGAAGCTGAAATTATAAATTTACATCTTCAGATCGAAGCAAGAGACAATGAACTCAATGGACATTACCAACTTGTTGAAAATATGCAGCATAAGTTGACTGCCTTCAATATTCCACCATCAACCTTAAGAAAAACACACTAAATTTTCCTTCCATAGAAGAACACAATTCAATATTTCATGTTTTTTTACCACATACGCAGGATGTACCGTTTAACTTGTTAAATTAATATGAAAAAAATGAATTCCGTTGTGTTTTATTTGTTGTTTTTCCTATCATATTTATTCATTACTGTAAACAGTACCAAAGTAGAACAAGATGCACATCTTAAACAACAGAACATAATAGGTTTCTTATTATTCATTCTGATTTGATATTAAACAAACACCAACTTAAACATAAACAACAAATATTTCAAACCATCTTGCCTACTATCACTTCAAAAATAAAAACAAATATTAAGAAAAACAGCATGACCCCAGTGCTTTGACTCTCTTCAGATACCTTCTCTCCAACATTCACAGAACCTTCGGATGAAGAATGGCTTGAATGCATGGAACAGGGACTTATTGCTTTATATTCTTCATCAGTTGAGTTAAATTTCCGGTAAGAAGCGTTTGGAAAACCATCCACTTGTTCATGACATTCTGGCTAAGAATTATACACGCTAGTTTTCCTTCCTTTGAAAACATCATAAACATAATTCTTTTTCATTTCATACAACACACTTTATTATATCTATAAATAAAAAAAAATATAATTTAATCCACACAGTCATGTAAACAAAGGAAAATTTTAACTGAGAATTTTTTGTATATTAATTTCGCAAACAACATAAATTGGTGAATTAAACTAAAGAGTTTATGGGAGAAGGAGAAGGTAATGTTAGATCTGAGAACTTCTATTCAAAGCAAAAATGGCACAACCTTTTCAGACTTCGATAATACAGACCGAAGGTCTTTATATCTGAGAACTTGTATGCAAAGTAAAAAAGTGGCGAGAAGAAGTACAAATGATGGAGATTTTTTACCTGCAACTGTTGCCGTGAGGAAGAATTTATGGGAGAAGCAAATATTGAAAGGCAAGTAAGCTAAGTTTTAGGTTTGGGGGTCGCTTTTATCAGATGTTAAGAAGAAGAAGCTTTTAGGTATAGGAGGTCAATCTTCAATTTTGGTTTGACTCATAAGGAAGAAGACGAAGATGTTGTGGGATCTAGCCGGTTATAAGAAGAAGAATATTTAGGTAGTGGAATCCATCTGTAATCCAATACCAGCATATCATGTACTGACACGTTATGGCACAATTTTAAATTGATGACATGGCGAGATAAAAGTCCTAAGCCCATGAAATATTTTACAAGCCTGAGTAGAAGTCTCTTAGGCCTGGGTATGGTTTCCAATTTTTTGAGTATTCCTTCCTTACATAATTTATACAGGCCTGGCTATAATCTCAACGATCGGTTCAACCCATCTATGAAGAGGTATCAACGGATGTTTATACGTTAAGTTTCGAGATCATCGAACGGTCCCATTTCTATATAGTTACCCATTACTATGGAGATAACAACCAAACATTTATATTATGAACCACTAAATGCCTAATGGTTCTTTGGCAAACTTGAAATGTATTGAAGTTCTTCAGTTGGACTCCCGTATTAGGTTTACAGTTGTGAAAATCAAGTCTGATGGGTGCATACCGCTTTTTCAAAACATCCCATACAGTTGAAAAAAAAATTATGTGAAAAATGAAACTAATTAGAAATGAAATCCACCAACGGTCTGGGCTTTGTTCTAGGGCTTCATGCACCTCTTCCTAGGCCTACAACTTCCCAGGCTTTTGGGTTGACAAAATAGGCTTTGGTTGGCATCAAGTCAGGCATGGCAGGCCAGGCTCAGGCCTGTATAAAGCATTAGGGTGACCCGGCTCAGCATGTTAGGCTTGCCAAATTTGTTTTTCTTAATTAAGTTTAAACTTATTACACAACATATATATATATATATATTAATTTATAATTAATGATGTGGCGAGCTAAAAGTCTTGAGTAGAAGTCTTTTAGGCTTAGGTATGGTTCCCAATTTTTTGAGTATTCCTTCCGTACATAATTTATGCGGGCCTGGCTATAATCTTAACGATCAGTTCCGTCCATCTATGAAGGGGTATCAATGGACATCTATACGTTAAGATTCGAGACGGTCCCATTTCTATATGGTTACCCATTACCATGGAGATAGAAACCAAACCTTTAAATTATGAACCACTAAATGCCTAAGGGTTCTTTGAGAAACTTGAAACGTATTGGAGTTCTTCAGTTGGGCTCCCGTATTATGTTTACAATTGCAAAAATGAAGTCCGATGGGTGTAAACCGCTTTTTCAAAACATCTCGTGCAGTCGAAAAAAAATTATGTAAAAAATGAAATTAATTAGAAATGAAATCCACTAACGACCTGGGCTTTGTTTTGGCTTCATGCACCGCTTCCTAGGCCTACAACTTCCCAAGCTTTATTGTTGGCAAACATTTGAGTACTCGACCTGTTAAGCTTGCCAAATTTGAGCCACCGTGGTTTAATTCCAATCAATCTGTTGCAATTTTTTTTTTAAATTTTTTTTTTTAGCGTAACCCTTTATGCTTAGGAATTATTATTTTAGGCCCGAGAATTAATCTCATCTGTGTGATATACCCATCAATCCAACATTGTTTAACATCATAATCTTGGGGATTGTCTTACTACCTAGGCTTAAAAACAATAACACCAGCTAACACACATCCTGGGTTAAGGCAGTCAAACAACATATAAACACCTATTTTGTAACAACACATATACACCTGTAACACTACAACACGTCCCCTGTACACCTGTTTTCATTCAACCAACTATCATGTACCAACACAAATGTTTGCAAACAAAAACACATACAGTTTCCCTAAACATGTTTCCCACCAAACCATACAACGCCACAACACATATCACTTGTAACACGACAGCTCATAAACACATATTTTCATTCAACCAACCAACACAACAAACACATAAATACAAATGTTTACAAACAAAAACACATATACATTCCCTAAACCTATTTCCCACCAAACCATACAACACAATAAATGTACAGACAAACTAAACTTCACTATACATGAAATGTGGATTTAGCCACCCTCGTCATCTAACGGCATTGTCTTTTGCTTCGTCCGTGTCAATAAAGGTAGGATCAGTTGGCTTGTTTAAGCACTTTAGTCTGTTGTGTTCTTCTTTCTTACAAATACTACATATTCGAGCTTTTTTGGCTTGTTTGCATGATGTGCCACAAGATGGTTCAAGGTAATTTTTTTTTGTTGTGTGCCTTTTGTCCACACTTTTAACACGATTGTACCTTTATTTTCTCCACAGCAGATGGTACCCTCAATTTCTTTGGTCTTCCTGGTAGATTCTTTTTCTTCAATGGCAATACAATAAGATTCTGAATTGGATCATAAATGTCTCAAAATTTGGGATCCGGAACAAGGTTGACACCTATTTCATAAGCATGTTTAAGAAATTCTGTTTTGTAAAGTTAATAAGCAAGTGTGTTGATTGACATTTACACCTTTGAACCTAAGTCATAACACACCAACAAATAGAAATGATAGTTTGTAAAACCAACCACAATAGATAAATGTATAGAGTTAAAAGACCAGGAAGCATACCTAGCAACCATCATTGCATGAGCACACAACAACTCATCTAAATCCCATTCACGGTATGAGCAAGAACGTTCTTCAAGGTCGACAGTAATTCCTTCCAATTGTCATTTACCTTAAATTTATTAAAGTGAATGTGATGAATCTCACACCGTTGTGCTGTATCTATCCTATCTTTGATGTGTTTTTCTACAAATGTTGTCAAGTATGTAGACATTTCACACGTATTTGTTCACCAATCATGGAACCAACTTTGCATCAAATCTCTAATAAATTCTGTCATTGCTGATCGGTCTACTTCTATACATGTTTTAGGTCCCCATTTCCTATTATTTGTCCTTTGTTCTTAGGTGAAATTAGGTATTTTATGTGTTTGTTGAGCATGTGTAGGTCATATTCCATTCAAGAGGTGTTGAATGTTATTTTAGAGAAAAAGAGCAAAAAAGTTGATTTTTGGAGCAATACAAAAAATTGCTAGATTGTGGGGCCTATATCTCTCAGATCCAACCAAATTGTGTGTTCTACTACCTATGGATTGAAAGCCCCGAAAGTCTAGTTTCTAGTGCACTTTACGGATCGTAATTCTAATATTCCTAGAAAAGGTTATGCATAATTTAGTAACTGAAGGTCAGTGTTGGAAGGTAAACAGCGGGCTAGACTGTCGTCCAGGCATGAGACCTAGCCAGCGGTCTACAGAGCGGTACATGGTAGAAGAATTTCACGGTTTGGACAGCGGTGACCTCCGGAGCAATCCAGGCTACGGTTTGACAAAATTTTGGTGGAAAACCGTTCCGAATTGGTCCATAATTGTTCCAAAACTTTTCAAATCAAATTCTAATGAGTTTAGAAGACCAAAACATGTTTGGGAAACTTCCAAAACTCAAATTATGAGTCAAACATCAAAAGAGGAAATTCAATTTAGGAAAGGATTCTCATTCCTTGTTTCATTCTACTTTCCCACTTGATGGATTTCATAAACCTAAGAAGAAATGGGGATTCACAAGGAAAAATCACCTATATATACTCCATATTCTTTACAATTGAAGAAAAAAAGAAGCCAAGGGAGGTCTCAAGCCACCAAGGGGGGCCGTCCCCTACCATTCCATCACCATACACCTTTCATTCATCTTTACACATCGAATATTCAAAGACGAAGAATAATTCATCATTGAAGACTTTAAGAACTCATTGAAGGCCAATATGGGTTTTATCTTTTCTTACTCTTCTTTTATTTTCATGATGTGTAACTAATTTCATAACTGGGGAATCAATGTGAGCCTCTATGAATGCTCTTTGTTAGAATTGACTAAATTTAATTAAATTAAGTTTTGATTCATTCAATTCATCATATGTCTTTGTTCTTTATTCTTGTTAATGCATGATCATACGTTGGCATCAATATAGGGTTTTGATAATTTAATGATTGAGGTTGGAGTATTGATCTATACGTAATCTTAATTAATATTCAATTGAATGGATAAAACTAATCTTAGCATTGATCTATGAAAGTAGGTTTTGGTTCATTGTTCTTACACTTAATGGGTTCTTGATTGTAGTTTGCATCATTGATCTGTGGGTAAATTGTAATTGAGAACACTTGATTCATCCTAGGATCATACAGTAACAATCATACTTATAATAAGAACAAACCCTTAACTTGATTAATATTCTGTTTCAAAGTCAATTCGAAACATTGAGTAGACATTGTAGGTGAGTATTGATGACCTAGTAATTCTTCCATCTCTTGATCACAACACCAATTCTTTATTAAATTGCTTTCATAGGATAATTTAGTTTTAATTCAATCTTCAAACAATCTCTTCACAACAAGTCTCTCGGTTACTTTTGATTTAATTAGAATTAGAATTATTTACAACCAGTAAATCACTTTTTCTCGTGGGAACGATCCTTACTTGCCGTTGTGCTTATCTTTATGATTCGTACACTTGCGAGTATTGTTTTTATAAAACACGAAGATAGGTAATTTTTAGACTACAAGTAGACAAGAATTCATTGACTCAGCAATGTTGGTGGTCATCAAAAAGTACCCTTTTTAGGATTATGTACACGTGAAATTTTTTTTGTCCCAACACCTGGCAACTCATCGTAAACCTTACGTTAGGTTTCTTTCAACTCATCTATTGACGGTCAAACTCATCGATACGGTATACATACGTAGAACGGTAGTAAAGCCAAATCACATCATCCCTCTGCTTGTAAAATATTTTCAGCTTTTATGCCAAGTGGTATGCATAAATCTCATGTGCTGCATTTGGGAATATGGCTTCCATTGCATTAGATATACCATTGTGTCGATCCGAAACTAACATCTCATGGTCGGGATATTTATGGAGTTTCTTCACAAACCAAGTCAACGACTCTGTGCATTCAAAGTTTGCAAACCTAAATGTCAAAGGGTATATCATCTCGTTTCCATCTTTGCACACCGCAACTAACAAAACACCACTGGTCCTAGCCTTCAAGTGGATAGCATCGATGCAGATAATATGCTTAATAACATAATTAAACCCCTCTATTGAGGCTTCAATTACAATGAATCCATATTTAAACTGGATTTTCAAGTCGATCTTGATCTTTGTCATAGTTCCGGGGTTCGGTTGTTCCAAAACATAAAAATAAGCAGGCAACCTCTGAAAAGATTCCCACGGATCGCCGAATACCTGATTCAAAATGTGTTCCTTCGACCTGTAGGCTTTGTTGTACAAGAGGTGTATGCCATGTTGCTCCCTCATCTCAGAAACTATATATTTAGAATGAAAGTTGCATCTAGGATCGTCGAATTTACTTGTAAACAAATCCCCTATCACACAGGCACTTACACGTTTACATTCAATGTTGTAGTTGTCATTTCTGTTTTAAATTCCTCATTTTTAATTGGTTTATTTGTTGACAACCACAATTGGGGATTATCTATGTAAAGGTAGTTTATATCGTCTTTGTTCGTGACCAAGCTCAAGCTTCAAAGGTATATCACTTTCTTAACTTTTGTTGAACAGATTTAGTGCACACACTCACTCTCATGCATAAATTGTTTCATCTTGCATTTGTGTTGTCTATTGTTTATATGTGTGCATCTCTTCTTCAATCACACTTGTACATCATTTCTAGATTTAAGTGTGACTTTGTGATGTGTTTGCACTTTCACGATTCTATTTTTCTCTTGTTTTGGTATTTGGTCACATGGTTGTTTCCATGAGTTTGGACACATTTGTTGTTGTCCAATTATGATCTTTGGTCACTTATTTCACCATAACTCATTCTATGATTATCCAAACTATGTTTTGTTAATAAGAGTAGAAAGTAGACTTCTATACCTTTCCAACGGTATATTATACGAAAGGTTTCAAAGTCGTTTGGTCATGTTTTAAACCGCTTAAATTTCAAGCTAAAGTGTTAAGAGTGGATTTCGCTCAATAGGTCTCCGCTCGAGCCTCAAGCGAAGTCTCAAGCGAAAAACCCTTCCAGTGAAAACCATTCCAATGGATTTTGCCTGACAGGTCTTCGCTCAAGCCTCAATCAAAGTCTCAAGTGAAAAACCTAATTTTCAAACAAAAACGTCTTTTCTCGTACATCTCATTTTTCCCATTATATATATCATCTTCTTATTCATTTATGACCTATAGCTTTGAAAATATATCCCTTAGAGAGAGAAAATGACTCCTAGTGAGAGAGAGCTCCAAGAACACATTTTGACTCAATCAAACTTCAACCCATGAGCATTTAGCTTCATCCTTTCATCTTCCAAGCATGGGTTTTCTTGTTTTTCTTTGACTAGGTAACATCTTCATGCCCTAGATTATATTGTTTCATTACTAGGTCATCTTTACCTAGGAATAACATTTATTGCTCATTGAATGTATGCTTTTATGTTTAATTGCATTTATAACATGCTTGGGTTGTTGATTGTTGGTTGAGATTAGTATTTAGTGATAGCTAGCATTTAGGATGATTCTGCCATTCTAGCTAAATCTATTTGCATTTGCATTTAGAAAACTGATATATAGAATTTTGCATTCATTGTCATCTTTAAATCCTTAGATAAACTCAAATGTCTTAACCTAGCATTTTTGCATCTAGAATATTTCCATATATTCACATAGGTTGCATAGTCTCTTCATTGATGGTTAAGCTTTGTGACTAAGTGATTAGTGCACAAGCTTATTGGTCAAAGATCACCATTATAGACCCAGTGGGTAGAGTGACAGGGTTAGTAACCGTGTAATGTGTGACGAGAGGTCAACCTAGGTTGTAAACTTTCATTCAACTAGTGGATTTTATGGACTGTGTGTGGCTAAGTGGTTAGCATGTGAGTTTTGCCCAGTTATAGGGTTTCTCACGTAAATCAAATGCTTTTGTTTTCATTGTTTTATGTTTGATTGAATGTTTGATAACATGAGATAGTTTCATTAATATTGATTAATCAAAAAATTAGTAATTGATTCGATTAAAACCTATTATCCCCCCCCAGATTTATTAGACATACACATTAAAGGGAATTTAAATTTGTATCAAAGCCGGTGCCTGGACATACTTAGGTGATCCGTGCTTTGTGTGTGTCTTGCACTTTGCATTTTGCTTGTTTGTATTTTTGCATTTTATGTGTTGCAATACATTTGCATCTCATTCATTTATAACCCAAACACTACGAGTGAGTTAGGGATTAGTAAAGAGAGAGCATCAAGTATAAGACTGACACGTCCTAAAGAAGTGTTCCTATTCCCAAGTATAAGAGTGTCATAGTAATAAATTAACCTGTAAGACTTGGTCGAACCACTGGGAGGTTGTTCACTTGTCCTTGTAGAATTAATTATCTAGATTAATTACTAAGCTTGAGATAAAATGTAAATCAATTAAAATTAATACCGGGGCTAAGGGATCCACTGTTGGTAATTTGAATATGATCCAATTATTAATATTTAGTCCAGATTAATGAGAGGGTATTTCACTCCAATGACCACTCTCTGATAGATATGGGTAAAAGTACTCACTGTGCTAGACAACATCTGTCTGTCTACAGTGAGTCAAAACTCCATAGAGATTAGAGGGGATAAACCACTCTCTGATAGGTATGGGTAAAAGTACCCACTGTACTAGACAATATCTGTCTATCTACAGTGAGTTAAAAACTCCACAAAGATCATAGAGGAGAAACCACTCTCTGATAAATATGGGTAAAAGTACCCACTGTGCTAGACAATATCTGTCTGTCTACAGTGAGTCAAAAACTCCAAAAAGATCAGAAGGGAGAAAGCAAAAAAAAAATAAACTTACCATAATTAGATCATATTTTCCATACCAACAGTATCACCTTTGGCCCAAGCTATATAAAATTAACTAGACATAATTTAACTAGAAAATAACTATTTTATTTAAACTGATAATTTGAGAACAAAAGAGAGAGAATTTCATAAATCTAATATCAGATTTGGATTCAGAATGTCGAAATTAGGGGCAGAGACCCCCTATTTATACAAAATACGGATGAAAATTGACCATCAAATGAATTTAGAACGGAACGTCCATATTTCTCTACGTCATCAGTGAATAGTGAACAAGAAACGCATCCGTGAAAGTGAACAGCGAATAGTGACAGTGAACAGTAAAACGCATCCGTGAAAGTTAATAGTGAACAGTGCACCGACTTCTAGAATATTATTCTCTGCAGCACGTATACGGTGCACTCACAATTTAGGCTAATAGAAATGTGCCACAACATCGGTCAATAATCTTCTAGAAAGTCAACTGTGAACAGTGCACTAACTTCTAGAATGTGATTTTCTGCAGCCGCGTGTACGGTGCACTCACAATTTGGGCCAATAGGAATGTGCCACGTCATCAGGAACAGTGAAAGTCAATTGTGAACAGTGAATAGTCAAAATTATAAAAATGCCCTACGTGGTCTTCCTAAGGTTTTTGACGTCTTAAACTTGAAAACGATGTTTGTTTTTCCATCTGACTTCTCCATAATTTTGAATTGATTGAATTACCTCTGAAATACAAAGAAAAATACACTGATTACTACACAACACAATTATTTAAGCGAGCGAACGAAATTATGTCTAAATTGGGGAATTAATCATATTGAAAGTGTAAAATGATGATATTATCCCTTAGTAAACATACACTTTTCAGTGTTAATCACACCCTCCAACCAGCTTATTGCTAGTCCCTAGCAACTAAATCGAAAATAGTAAAAACTCAAATTCAAATATCTAAACTACCAAATAGACAAACTCGCTCATACCTCTTTTCTTACCCTTTGACAACCAGTCATCAATTGAGTTATCAATAAAACTTTCTTGTGCTCAATAAAGATCAACACAATAACTATGAGATTTAATTGAAATCAATCAACATTTTCATTCTGAAATCTTATCAGGGCTTCTTCCTTAGGCAGTAGTGTTTTTTTTTAATATAACAAAATTAGAAATAAACATTCCATCTGTAATCCATGTAGCGAGCTTTAAGCCAATGACTCCCAAACCAGTTGGCTTTAGGGCATTAAGTGTTAAAACACTCCTACAAGCTTAATTACTCGGACTGCAAATGTTTTTTTTAGTACAATTCCCTAAAGCTTTCTCTTTAACTCGTGTAACGAGCTTTGAGTCAATGACTCCCAAACCAGTTGGTCTTAGGGCATTAGATGTTAAAGCATCCCTCAGACTTAATTGCTCAAGTTAAAGAGGCTACAAAACTGCACTTTATTCTTATCCAGACTCCATCGTTTTACGCGAACACTCTATGCTTACTGAGGCATGAGGCCCGACTACTAAGTAAGAGTTTTGATCACAACACATAAAATTATTATTATTATTATTACTATATATTTTTTGAAGCAAGACCACTGCCTTCGGTTGTTACCCTTGAATGATGTTTCAGAACTAAATATCGTAAAATCTCAACTTACTGCATATAATCACGTGTCAATGTGCGTGTGTGTCCAGAATAGTTCGAAAAATTTCTCAAGATGACTTAATGAACAAAAGGATTAGTCAATGATATCACAATGGAGAGTTTATAAATTTGATTAGTCAGAAAAGAGGAAAAAAAATGCACCAGAACTACAAAGATGCGTCTCAGAAGTATCTAAAAGATCTTCTTACTCAACCATCTTTACAAAAAAAAATGGTCAGAAGTTTTTTTTTTTTTGAAAAACAAAAGTTATTACATCAATTATCCCCTTCCCCCAACAAGAATGAGACATTGTCCCCAATGTCTTTAGAAAGAGGTAAGGTTTAGAAGATATCACCTGAACAACTTGAAAGACAATAAAATCCTGCAAAAAAATAAAAGAAATACAAAATAAAGGAAAATAAAATGCATAAAAACCATGAGACAATCACAAATTGAGATTCAGATCAATTCTGTGGTTCTTGTTATCTTCATCAATGGACCAATCAATTTTGGAGGTTGAAGGATCTGGCTCATAATTAAAAGCTTGTAATTGGTCAATCAGCTCATGAGGACTTGAAGCAGAGATAAAGATTTTTCGGATTGAAGGTTGAATGTAATAATTTTTTTGAACATGATCAAGAAATGAAAGCAAACCATCACAAAATTTATTAACATTCAACAAACCGATGGGTTTCTCATGGATGTGTAGTTGCACCCTGGATGCCATTGTGAAGATTTCTTCTAAGGTTCCAAAACCACCTGGCAAAGCTATAAATGCATCAGCATGATGTAAGATAGCAGTCAATCTTTCAGGCATACCTGAAACAGCTAGCTCTTCGCCGTTTGTCCTTCCAATGATGTTTGCTGGGCCATAGGCTTTGGGACAATACCCAGAACTTGACTACCTCCATCTCTATGGGTCGGGAATATGCTTCCCATCCAATTTTCTTATAAATTGGCAAACAGGGTCTTTTAAAGTCAGATTCCCAAGACTATATTGTGTATGTTCTTTTTGAAATTCTGTCCATAATCGATCAATTTCCATTTGCACATGTCCACTAGGATGTGCATCAAGAGTCGTAATGACTCTCTACGTAAACCATGCCTAATGAATAAAATTTTATTTTTCTGATTATTAGACACCATTCCTAAAGAACGACAACGTGTGTTGTAAGTTGTAACTGCACATTTGTGACAAGTAACCCTTAACTTCTTAGCTCTTCGTTTTTTTGCAAGGTTAATTCTTCCAAAACCAGACATGTAATTTATAAATGAATCAGCAGACTCACCTGCTAGACTTACCTTCGCTTCGATCAACCAGCGAATTTCAACAGAAATTTTGTTTATCATCAGTAAGTGTAATCTTTCGAAACGTGCTTTGTAAATCTTTTTCAGAGCATTTTGAGGCAACAATGGAAAATGTTTTCACAGGTTTGTGAAAATTTAGTGCATGCCTTGTTTTGGGGATAAGTTATTTGGGAAGCTGAATTAAACCGACTTGAATTTTCATGGAGTACCGTTATCTGCCACTTAACCGGGGTTATATAGCAAAACACACCAAACAAAAACTGAACCTTGAAATTAATCTTGCAAAAATTCAAAACGTAAAAGCAAACAAAAACAAAAATAATAATTGCAAATACAAATAAAGTCAAAAGTAAAAGGTTTGTTTACTCACCTTTGTAACAAGGGTCAAAAAGAACGGCAGAGTCTTTTTAAAAATCTGTATTTTCTAAGAAAGGTTTCACATGTTGTCCATTTACTCTAAACACATTACCATTCCTAGGATTCTCAATGCCAAGGGCACCATATGGATACACGTGTTTCACAACAAATGGACCACTCCATTTTGATTTCAATTTGCTAGGAAATAAATGAAGTCGAGAATTATAAAGCAAAACCTTTTGACCAACTTCAAATGATCTTCTTAAAATTCGTCTGTCATGAAAGGTTTTAGATTTTTCTTTAAGAATTTTTGCATTTTCATATGCATAATTTCTTAATTCTTCAAGTTCATTTATTTGCAACTTGGGCAATTCACCAGCATCATTTAGGTTATAATTGAAAGCTTTAATGGCCCAATATGCTTTTTTCTCAAGTTCAACAGGTAAGTGGCAAGGTTTTCCACAAACTAAACGATAAGGAGACATAACCAAAGATGTTTGGAATGCAGTGCGGTAAGCCCAAAGTGCATCATTTAGTCTAAGAGACCAATCTTTTCGATCAGGGTAAACCGTTTTTTACAAGATATGTTTTATCTCCCTATTTGCTAACTCAACTTGACCACTTGTTTGAGGGTGGTATGGTGTGGCAATTTTATGTGTGACTCCATATTTCTTCATTAAAGACTCAAAGGGTTTGTTACAAAAGTGTTTGCCTCCATAACCGATAATGGCTCGAGAGATTCCAAATCGACTCAAAAGATTTTCCTTTAAAAACTTAATCACTCTTTTATGATCATTATTTCGACAGGGAATTGCCTCAACCCTTTTTGACACATAATCAACGGCAACCAAAATGTACAAAAATCCAAATGACAGTGGAAATGGACCCATAAAATCAATTCCCCAACAATCAAATATTTCAATGACAAGAATGGGGTTTAAAGGCATCATGTTTCGCTTGGAAATGGATCCTAACTTTTGACAATTTTCACAGGTTTTACAGAATGCATGTGCGTCTTTAAACAATGTGGGCCAATAAAATCCACACTGTAAGATTTTTACAACCGTTTTCTTTGACGAAAAATGACCACTACATGCTTTAGAATGACAAAATTCAATGACACTACTTACCTCATTGACTGGAATACACCGTCGAACAATTTGATCAGGAAAATACTTGAATAAGTACGGGTCATCCCAGTAAAAACTTTTTACCTCAGTTAAATTTTTTTTTTGTCCTGTGCATTCCAATCGAATTGAATCATTCTTGTTGTAAGATAATTAAAAATGTCAGCATACCAAGGCAAAGTTGTGATAGAAAATAAAAGATCATCAGGAAAATAATCATTAATGGGTGTTTTATCAAATGACGACTCAGCGGTGAGTCGTCATAAATGGTCTGCAACGACATTTTCAGCATCCTTTTTGTTCTTGATTGTGAGATTGAATTCTTGTAGCAACAAAATCTAGCGAATCAATCTTGGCTTTGCATCCTGTTTAGACATTAAACACTTCAATTCAGGGTGATTAGTAAAAACAATGGTTGAAGCGCCAATCAAGTATGACCGAAATTTATCTAATGCAAATATCACAACAAGTAATTCTTTCTCAGTGGTTGTGTAATTCATTTGTGCACAATTCAAAGTTTTACTTGCGTAATAAATCACAAAAGGCTTACCTTCTCTTCTCTGTTCTAAGACAGCTCCAAACAGTAAAATCACTCGCATCACACGTCAATTCAAAAGGCAATGACCAATCAGGGGGTTGTATGATAGGAGCAGATGTTAAAAGGTCAATTATCTTTTTAAAGGACTCTTGACACTCTTGTGTCCATTCAAACTTTTCATCTTTTAATAAGAGGTTACAAAGTGGTTTAGATATGACACTGAAATCTTTAATAAACCTCCTATAAAATCCTGCATGCCCTAAAAATGACTGCACATCTTTGACTGTTTGTGGTGATTGTAACTTTGAAATGAATTCAATTTTTGCCTTATCAACCTCGATTCCTTTTGATGACACAACATGACCCAAAACAATTCCATATGTGGTCATATAATGACACTTTTCCCAATTAAACACAAGTCCTTTTTCAATGCAACGTTTCAAGACTCTTTCCAAGTTATTTAGACATTCATCAAAAGAATTGCCAAACACAGTTAAATCATCCATAAAGACCTCTAAACAATGTTCAATCATGTCACTAAAAATGTTTATCATGCATCGTTGAAATGTGGCTGGAGCATTACACAAACCAAATGACATTCTTCTAAATGCAAAGGTTCCAAAAGGACATGTGAATGTGGTCTTTTCTTGGTCTTCTGATGCAATGGGAATTTGATAGTATCCATAATACCCATCAAGAAAGCAGTAATAGGGATGTCATGCTACTCTTTCTAAAATTTGGTTAAGGAATGGAAGGGGAAAATGATATTTTCTAGTGGCATCATTTAATTTTCTATAATCAATGCACATACGCCAACCAGATGGAACACGAGTTGGAATTAACTCACCCTTTTCATTTTTAACAACAGTGATTCCAGATTTTTTTGGCACAACTTGTGTAGGACTCACCCATTACTATCAGAGATAGGGTAGATAATTCCCACGTCAAGTAATTTAAGTACTTCAGTCTTGACAACTTCGTTCATGTGTGGGTTAAGTTTTCTTTGGGGTTGTCGATATGTTTTAGCATTTTCCTTTAAATTTATTCGATGCGAACAAATCAAAGGGTTAATACCTTTTAAATCTTTCAAAGTCCAACCAATTGCATTCTTATTTTTCTTTAAAACATGTAACAACTTACCTTCTTACTCTTCTGTGAGGTTAGAAGAGATTACCACTTGGTAGGACTAGTTGTCTCTAAGGTAAGCATATTTAAGTCTTTCTGGTAAGGGCTTCAAATCCAGTTGAAGTGCTTTTTCTTCTGGCACGTCATCTTTCTGTTCCAATTCTTTAAAATCTGAAGTGTCTCATTCTTCTTCGACAACCTGTAAACAATCATCAAGATGTGAATGCATGCTTGACTCAGGTGAATTGATTAAACAAATTTCAGATGAGTTAAAAGAATCCTTTTGAACATGATCTTCAACAATGGTTTCAGTAATGTCTACATCTTCATCTTCATTTTCATTATCAAATGGTTCTTTAGACATGTCTAAAACATTAAGCTTAATTTCCATATTTCCAAAAGACATGCTCATTATTCCATTCATTCAATTAATCAAGGCCTTAGCAGTAGCTAAAAATGGTCGGCCCAATATAAAGGAATTGATTTGTGCTCATTAACAACATGTTGTGTTTCCAAGACAATAAAATCTATTGGGTAGATAAATTTATCGACTTGTACTAACACATCTTCCACTATTCCTTTTGGTATTTTAATTGACCTATCAGCAAGACAAAGTGTGGCTGAAGTCGGCTTTAACTCGCCAAGTTTAAGTCGCTGATAAACTGAGTATGGGAGCAAATTTACACTAACACCTAGGTCAAGTAAAGCATGCTCAATTTTACAGTTACCAATTATGCAGAAAATAGTGGGATAGTCAGGATCGTTATATTTTAAAACATTTTTATTGGAAAGAATGAAACTTACATGTTCAGTCATAAAGGCTTTCTTTCTTACCTGATGCTTCCTTTTCACAGTGCACAAATCCTTCAAAATTTTGGCATAGGAAGGTACCTGTTTGATTATGTCCAACAAAGGGATATTGATCTTTATCTGTTTGAAAATTTCAAAAATCTCTAGGGGATGATTCAATTTCTATGAATTTTTAAGAGCCTGGGGATATGGGAGTGCATGTGGGGATTTAATTATTTCTTCATCAACAGTGGTTTCATCAACCCCTTTCTTACCCTTGGAAAATGACTCATCATCATTTTTACCAGATTCAATAATAAGTTTTTCGATGACCTTACCACTACGAAGAGTTATAATTGATTTGACTTGATCTAGGCGTTAGTTATTATCATAGGAACTTGACTGACTTTTGGGATTTTGTTATGGTTGAGATGGAAACTTACCTTTTTCGTGTGTGGTGAGTGTAGAAGCAATCTTTGCCAAAGTATCTCTAACATCTGTCAAGGTTTGTGCAGTTTAGCTCTTAATGGATTATTGCTTCTCAATGAATGAGTGTAAAGTGTCTTCAAGGTTTTTCCTAGATGGTGGGACATAAAGCGCATAACCTTGAGGGTTTTGGAAATTCTGGTGTGTTTGTGGATGTGATGGACCTGGTGGTTGTGAAGACTGGGCTTGATTGTTGTTCCTCCAACTAAAGTTTGGATGATTTCTCCAACCAGGATTGTAGGTTTGTGAGTATGGGTTGGAATTTGGCTGTTGAAAGTGTGCGAAACATTGGCTTGTTCATGAAGGCAATCTTTTAAAGCTGGTAAAGTTGGGCAACTATGAGTGATATGATCATCAGAATCACATACATGTCATGCAATTTCTTGTACAGATTTTACATGTTCACTCATTTTAGTTTCTAAAGCTTCAACTTTCCTAGCTGGGATGCAAATCTAGCTTGAAGGTCATGATCTTCCCTAAGATTGTAAATGCCTCCACTAGATGGAGATGGTTGTGGTTTGCTCATTGACTTAAAGGAACCAATGGTGTCCCAATTTTGAGCATTTTCGGCGATATGGTCAAGGTATTCAAGTGTTTCTTCAGGATTTTTATCACTGAACTCCCCATTACACACCATTTCAATGACTTGTATACTTTGGGGTGTGAGTCCCTCATAGAAATGTGACACTATCCTCCATGTTTCAAAACCGTGATGTGGACAGACATTTAACAACTCTTTGAACCTATCCCAACATTGGTAAAGTGTTTCCCCAGGTTTTTGGGTAAATGAAGTGATTTGCCTCTTCAGAGAGTTTGTTCTATGAGGTGGAAAAAAATTCTTTAAGAACTGTTGTTGCATGTAATTCCAAGTTTGGATTGATCCTGACCTAAGGTTTTGTAACCAAGTTTTAGCTTTATCTTTTAATGAAAAGGCGAAAAACTTAAGCCTGATTATATCCATGCTAACATTTTGGTCAGTGCAAGTGTTACAGACTTCCTCAAACTCCCTAAGATGCAAATATAAGTTTTAAGATTCAAGACCGTGAAAATTGGGTAAAAGTTGAATGATTCCCGGTTTAAAATTAAAGTGTGTTGCATTTGGTGGGAAAGCTATGCATGAAGATGCTCCAGTACGTGTGGGATTCATGTAGTCTCTAAGAGTTTTAGGTGGATTTGGGTTAATGTGTTGGTCAAGGTCAACATAAGATGGATGGTTGCTGTGTTGGGATATGTTGTCAAGGTTGTCTAAAAAGTTTTCGGCTTGGTTTCCTACTGGATGTCTAACTGGGTTTCCAGCCATGTTATTGGTGAATGTGGGTGATTGTGATCTCCTAATTAATCTACCACTAGATGTTCGAGACCAACGTCTCATGGAAATTTAATGAGGGTTCATGGAGGTGAAATACAGAAAAATGAAGAAAATAAAAGAAAAAGTGATAAAAATAACAAGATGCAAAATTCTAGGGGTGTAAAAGCAAATATACACAAGTGTTGGGGTAAAAGTGTAAATAATTATAAATATAGAGACTAAAGCGAAATTATGATAATTATAGGGACTAATATGCAAAAATAAAAAATAAAAATAAGGAAATGCAAACTAGATCTAAGCTAAAATGCAAATAAAAAGTTGAATGACTAAAATGTAAAAATGTGATGAATGATTATAAGTGTTTTTTTTTAAAAAGTGGATGAAGTTTATAATTGAGATGAGTAATGCAAAATTGAATACAAAATAAGAACAAAGAAGATAGATAAAAAATAACAAAACTAAAATAAAATTAAAAAGAAATTACTTCTACAAAAAAAAGACGGACTTACCTCCCCGATAACGGTGCCAAAAACTTGACACGTCCTAAAAAAGTGTTCATATCTAGATTAATTACTAAGCTTGTTATAAAATGTAAATCAATTAAAATTAATACTGGGACTAAGGGATCCACTGTTGGTAATTCGAATATGATCCAATTATTAATATTTAATCCAGATTAATGGGAGGGTATTCCACTCCGCTGACCACTCTTTGATAGATATGGGTAAAAGTACTCACTGTGCTAGACAACATATGTCTGTCTACAGTGAGTCAAAACTCCACAAAGATTAGAGGGGATAAACCACTCTCTGATAGATATGGGTAAAAATACACACTGTGCTAGACAATATCTGTATGTCTACAGTAAGTCAAAAACTCCACAAAGATCAGAGGGGAGAATCCACTCTCTGATAGATATGGGTAAAAGTACCCATTGTGCTAGATAATATCTGTCTATCTACTGTGAGTCAAAAACTTCACAAATATCAGAGAGGAGAAAACAAAAAAATAATAAACTTACAATAATTGGATCATATTTTCCATACCAACAGTATCACCTTTGGCCCCAGCTATATAAAATTAGCCAGACATAATTTAACTAGAAAATAACTATTTTATTTAAACTGATAATTTGAGAACAAAAGAGGGAGAATTTCACAAATCTAATATCATATTTGGATTCAGAATGTCGAAATTAGGGGGGAGAGGCCCCCTATTTATACAAAATACGGATGAAAATTGACCATCGGATGAATTTAGAATGGAGCGTCCAGATTTCGCCACGTCATCAGTGAACAGTGAACAGTAAACAATAAACAGTGAATAGTAAACAATAAACAGTGAACAGTAAACGCATCCGTGAAAGTGAATAGTGAACAGTTGACCGGCTTCTAGAATATTATTCTCTGCAGCACATGTACGGTGCACTCACAATTTAGGCCAATAGAAATGTGTCACATCATCGGTCAATAATCTTCTAAAAAGTCAACTATGAATAGTGTACCGACTTTTAGAGTGTGATTATCTACAATCGCGTGGACGGTGCACTAGCAGTTTGGGCCAATAGGAATGTGTCACGTCATCAGGAACAGTGAAAGTCAACTGTAAACAGTGAATAGTCAAAATTATAAAAATACCCTTCATGGCCTTTCTAAGGTTTTTGACGTTCTAAACTTGAAAACGATGTTTGTTTTGCCATCTAACTTCTCCATAATTCTGAATTGATCGAATTACCTTTGAAATACAAAGAAAAATACATTGATTACTACATAACACATTTATTTAAACGAGCGAACGAAATTATGTCTAAATTGGGGAATTAATCATATTGGAAGTGTAAAATGATAATATTATCCCTTAGTAAACATACACTTTTCAGTGTAAATCAAAGACCACATTTGTTTAAAGGTGATAATTATGCCTTATGGTAAGGCAAGATGAAGTCTTATATTTTCCAAATAGATGACCATGTATGGATGGCGGTTGAAGATGACTACACTTCACCAACAATAACCAATGATGATTGTACATGCTGATTGGATTGGATTTGCTGGAGGTCAAAATTCATGTTTGTTGACAAATTCAAACTCAATTGCAGCCCAACCTTTTTCCTTATGAATAATCACAAACTCTACATTGTCGTCACTCATAATAGACAATGTAACTGTAACATCCTCCATTTTCACATGTGAAGTTAGCTTCAACTCACTTTCTCTCTACTAACACTTGTCCGCTCGTATATTGTTTCCACCAATTCATCGTAGGTTATATTGTCTTTTTTGGATAAACATATTGAAAAGGAAATAGGCCAAATAAACCGGTTACCCTTCCGATGCTCACCACACTGAACTAACAACCAAGACATGGTATCCTTAAACCTTGAAAAAAAAAATCAGCCAATAACAATATTATATATGTGCCCAAAACATTTATGACAGGCTTAGTTCATCTTATTTCCAAGGCTCAAACAATTTTATAACAGGTCTTAACAAGCTCTTGCCCAGACTCAAGAAGTTGTTACTCTGGCTCAAGTCATGGGTTCCATATAAGAATTACAGTATCAAACAACAATCACGGTATCAAACAACATAAAGACTACAAATTGGCAACTTCCTAACAAATGTTTTTCACCATGATTACATGTGTAAGTGATGCCTTTTTGAAGGACTAATTGTTGTTATGCACATGATCACTTGCTTTTTCCTATCTTGTTTTTTCAACAATATGTTTCCTACGATGACTGTCGGATTATTTAAGTTTAGGTGAGTGCAATAGGGCATTCTGTTTCGTCATAAACATATTTCCTAGTTTAGGCACTATTAATGTGTTTCCTGCACATTTAGTTTAAGCACTACAATTTTCACCTAATTATTTTGGTTTTATGGCGACTTGTAATGTGTTCCCTATGCAAATTTATCATTTCAAAGCTTGATGTCTAACAGGCATTCCATCAAACACCTGAACTACATACACTAACCGCAATTCATGGTCAACAAATCCAAAACCCTCAGTCCCTCATTCTATCCAAAATATTTCAAACTTAAACAACAATTAAACAACGAGAGGATGATGGCAATTGAAAGTTCAGTGTCATTTCAGGAGTTACATTGATTGTGTTGCTCGATTCAATCTTGACGCTGTAAGCTCAATTTAAAGAGGTCGTGGCATAGTCATGCTCGATTACAGAAGGTGGCGGCACTGTCGAGGATGTAACTAAGCTTTCGATCTGGAGCAAGATTCCTACGGAGAGGACGATGGGATTTGAAACACCAGTAGATTCCGGTCGACAGTGAGGACGATGGAATTTGAAATAAGAAGAATGATTGACCAGTTTGATGGATTTGTTGTAGGAGAACGATTGGAGGAGAACGGTGAAGGATGGATTTGTTTTGTTTTTCTTTAGTCAACTAAAGAATAAGAAGTGAAGGGTAGTTTCATCCTTATACTTTGTAAGAGGGTAATTTCGATATTTTACTGGGTTTAATTGTAGATGGCATTATTGTCTTACAAATACTATTTTCGAGAAACTAAACATTAGGAAAGACTAAATCTATATAAAAAAAATTACCGATGAACTGTTTCCTAGAAAGTGAACATTAAGAAAGTCTAAATATACAAAAGACTTGAAATTATTATTCAATATATATATATAGTCGACAGTAAAAAGTTTTGTTAGATTTTATATAAAGTCGGTTATGTCAACTTATTTTTGTGACTTTAATTTTATGAGAATCTATTTATTGTTAATTAAAGGTTTAAGAATGTATATAAATCATTAACTTCTAGATCAAAAGCTAAATAAATAATTTGATGTTAAAGTTCACAGAGGCATAGCTCAGCTGCTATATAAACGAGTTACGGGTTTAGTAAATGACTCCCAAGTTGGCAATTTGAATCCTATTAACCGTAAAAGGCTTTTAAAAAAATACCAAATCTTGATATGTGGTATGTAAATTATAGATTATTTTTATGTGTTATTGCAAACTAGTTCCCCATTTTATTAATAACATAAATTCATTCCATTTATTTTTTATCCAAGACAAAATCAATCTTTTTTAGTATTTTCATTTTTTTATAATTTCATACATTATTTTCTATTCTAGTCTATATATAAGTTCAGATATTGTATTAACGGGTTAATTTTCAATCATTGGATTTCAATTATTTAAAAATTTAAAAGAAATTAAAACTAAAAGAAAATAACATCCTCTCGTAATTACCATGTAACTATACATGAACTGTATAATACTAAAATCGTCTATATATGTATGTATATTTTTTATAAAGTATTCACTAGAACAAATCAAAACTTTCTTTACTATTTTATTATACAATATCCAACTTGTTTTAAATATTTTATCAATTTTCATTTTAATTTTCAAAATTATTGTCATTATATTATTATTATTATGGGTTTGGCTAAGTTGTTAAGAGTAAGATTACCGTGACAATTTCAATATTTAGATTTCAATCCAAAGGTGTATAAAATTTAAGAAGTTAAAACTTTTTAAGAAAATAACTAAAATAGAAAGTAACAAACTCTCTCTCACATAACTACTCAGTAATCTTCCTGTTAACAACAATGTGGCAAAACCCTTATTATTATTATTATTATCATTACGACTAAACGGTATCATACTTTGGTATATTAATATATTTTTATTGTGTGACATTTAATATTAGTTTTTCTCCAAAGCTTAAATCATAACTTCGGTCATGTAGTTACTGTAAAAAAAATCGGATGTTAAAACTACAAAATTAAAGTTAATATATATTTTATTATAATTTAATCAGTTTTTCTTTTTTAAATAATAATAATTTAATCGGTTAACACATCTTATTACAATTTAATCGGATATCTTATTAATAACCGATTATTATATACTATATTTTCTAAAATCACTTATCTAATTGACTAAAAAAAATACTTTGAAGATAATTTTATCTATGTTAAATTTGGATTTGAAATTACCACAATTCTACTCTCTTTTTTCTCTTAAAATCTTATTTCAATACATTCATGACAATATGACATTATAACATATGAATATATATTAAAGTTGGGGTCTATTACAGTAATTGACCAAATATCACTCTACGAAGGAATTAACAAAAAAAAAAACAAAAAGAAGTAAATTGGACTAAATATCTGTTTGGAAGAGTTTGTCTACGGATTAAAAAAGTTTTTTTTTTAAAATAAAAAAATTCTTTTAATAAAAAATATGTATCGTTTGGTTATCATTTAGTAGAGCTTTTAGATAATTAAAAAAAATATGTTTTTTGTCGACTTAGAGAAACTCAAATTGTAAGTTTTTCCAAGTAGATTTTTTTTAGTTTTTTTAATAATACTAAAAAGTCTAATATTATCTTATCATTTAAAATAGTTTTTGAATATTTTAGTAATCTTACCATATAAAAAAGTTTTTTTAATTAACAACTAAACGACCAACATCTTACTATTAAAAACTTTATTTATAAAAGATCTACTTTAAAATATCTATTTAAAAAAAACTCTCCCAAACGGAGACTTAAACTTCGCTAAGATTTACCCTTTTACACTTACAAATAATTTTATTGAAAATTGAAAATCAAAACTCAATTATCTTACCGTTAGTCTAATTTGATCAAACTTAATTATCGACCAAGTTTGACTATGAAAATGTATTTTTTATATTTTAATTATTTTTAAAAAGTAATAAATAAAAGATAAAAAATAATAAAAATAGAAATTATTTGGAAAAAAAAAAAGAAATTAAAAAAACAAAACAAAACAAAAAATTAGATCTCCATATGAGTGAGATTAAATAGAATTAAAAAAGAAAAAGAAAAAAAAGTAAGTTCTCCAGTTTGATGGATGATGGAGATTGGATCTCCACAAGGAACCATGGAGATCTCCATGGATGGATCTCTCTCCTCCCTTGAGGCGAAGGCTGGAGGAGGAGATGCAACCATCTTTAACCGCATGTCCAGCTCGGTGAGATCACAGAGGAGGAGCAGAAGTAGTACGATATATCTGATTCCAATTAAAAAGCCGATTCTCATGGCCATCAAAGGATAGATTTACGACGTCGAAAGCGGAGCGGATCTCCGGATGGGTCAGCTCCAGGATGTTAATGGATGATGGCGAAGAATTGGGTCTGGGACCCTGGGTGATGGTGTTGGAGCCGTCGTTGTTGGTTTACAAGTGAAGGAGGAGCTGCTGATGGTTCGGCTCTAGCTGATGATGAGAAGCACGTACACCTGTCATGGTTATGTTTCCCAGAACCCCAAGAACAAGTGGCTTCTCCACAACAAATTGTCAACTCGCATTCTAAGGTTCTTCTCTAATTAAATTGATGATTGGATTCTCTATGGGATGCGATCAAAATGTTGATTTTTGATTTTCTGTTGTTGCAGAAATTTTAGTGAGTTAAACAGTGAAAACAGAAAAGTTTTAATATTTGATTTATTTAATTCAATTCCTTAAAATTTTATTTGATTTTCACCTCCAGAGGTGAATGCAAGGGGGTCAATAAAAGTTTGGTAAAAATTATTATATGTTTAATTACAATCTAGTCCCCCATTTTATTAATAATATAAATTTATTCCATTTATTTTTTCTCCAAGACAAAATCAACCTCTTTTAGTAATTTCATTTCTTATAATTTCGTACGGTATTTCTTAATCTAGTCCATATATGAGTTCAGCTATTGCATTAATGGGTGAATTTTTAATCATTGGATTTAAATCAATTGAAAATTTAAAAGAAATTAAAACTAAAAGGAAATAATATCCTCTCGTAATTACCCAATAACTATACATGAACTGCATGGTGCTAAAACCGTATATATATATATATATATATATATATATATATATATATTATTAGGTATTCACTCGAACAAATTAAGACTTTTTTTACTATTTCATTATATAATATCCAACTTATTTTAAATATTTTATATGAATTGTATATTTATTAATTAAGATCTATTGAAATATTATTGCATCAATGCAACAAAATGAAAGATCATTTTCTCCCAAATTCTTTGATTATGTATATTGAAATAGAAATCGTAAAGAAATTTAAATAAATGTGAATATAGATGACTTTTGAGATATAAAATAGAGTCAATTTTCATTTTGATTCTCAAAATTATTGTCATTATTATTATTATTATTATTTTGTATCATTACCTTAAAAACTAAATAGTATTATGTTTTGAAATATTAATATATTTTTCTTGTGCGACCTTTAATATTAGTTTTTATTTTGTATTATTACCTTAAAAACTAAACAGTATTATGTTTCGATATATTAATATATTTTTCTTGTGTCCCCCGTGCCAAAATCCTGGCTTCGTCCCTGTTCACCTCACATCCATCTCCATCCATCTTTAAGATAAAAGGTGGAGATTCATTGTTAAAATATGATTTTTTTTTAATTCTTTTTTTATTTACTTTAGGGATTAGTGGTAATTTAATCTTTTTGATGATCAATTTAGTCGTCGATTAAATTTAACCTATGATAGAAAGGTTGAATGTCAGTTTTTGATAAGATCATCTCCAATGCAGTGTCAAATTAGAGCATCTTTAATGCAGTGTCAAATTAGTGTGTCAATGTTAAAATTTACCATAGAGTGCAAAAGTCTTCCTCCAATGGAGTGCTAAATACTGTGTCAAATTTGACATATGCTATATTGTGTGTCAGTCAAATTTGGCATATATGCCAAATTTGACATAGAGTATATAACATATGTCAAATTTGGTAAAGCAATAAATGCACATTTTTTAATTACAAAAATACCATTATATATATATATATATTTAAAGTAATTTAAATTTAATGTATATTAATGATATTTCAGTCAAAATCTATTTCATTCAACTATTCTTCAGTATTTTAATGAATGCATTAATGGTAAACGTTGACTTTTATAATTTTAATTACTAAAATAATAAAAATAGCATGTTAAATACAACTGTACATTTGAGCACAATACTAAATTTTTATGTCAAATATAGTATTTTACACTTTTTGTACCAATTTGGCATTAACAATAAGACATGCTTTGGAGATGGTCTTAGTGTACCAATGCTAAAATTTAGAATATAGTATAAAAACATTCCTCTAATACAGTATCAAATTGGCACACAATATAGCATATATCAAATTTGACACAACAATAAATGTACCTTTTTTTAATTACAAAAATACCATTATATATATTTTTTGAATTTGGATCCTGTATTGATCTGATCTTTTTTCTGACCTTTTTAAAACATGTGTTGGTTGTTGGTAAAGTGATTTTGGAAACCAATCATATCATAACCACATTTTTATCGCAATGCTTATATATCATGAGATTAGATGAGGTCAGAAAAAAAATCAGATTATTAGAGGATCCAAATTCATATTTTTTAAGAATATTTAAAATAATTTTAATTTAATGTACATTAATGATATTTAAATCAAAATCTATTTCATCCAATCATTTTTCAACACACTACAAAAAGAAGGTTTTTTGCCGCGGGTAAATCCACTGTAAAAATCCTTTTTCCACGGATTTGGGGGCGTTGCATACAGCCGTGGTAAATACATTTGTCACGGATTGAGCTGTGGCAAAAAGAGTTTTGCCGCGGTAAATTATTTCATGGCGAAAAAGTGTTGAAAGATATTTAACATTTGCCACAGGCCCACGGCTAGGTACCCGCAGCAAAACCTGTTGCAAAAATTTTTATATTTCCTTTTACTGCTGTATATATTTATATTTATTTAGGGATCTTCAATTTTTTTAAGCTTCCATAATATATTAATAATAATAATTAATATTATATACATAACACAGACAAAATATAATATTATATAATATTTACTTTAAGAAAAATTAATAACCCTAATTTTCATTACATTAACAAAAACAAGCTGTCAACTACAATATATCATCCACAAAAAGAAAGTAAGTTAATATTACATCAAAAAAGAACAATACATATGAATAATGCATTGTAATTCCAATTTCCAAAAATTTCCAGAGTTTGAGGTGATGTAAAAAAAATCTCACGTTTCACTATACCATCATTTGGGCCCTCATCATGCTCATTTCGAGATGGATGATCGGTCTGAAAACTACTACTTATATTTGGAAAACTCATTGCTTCAGTTATCATCCCAATCATATCATCACCGATAACTACAACACTATTGACATTATCTTCACTTGAATGCAAAGATATGTAGGATTCATCGTGTTTGGTCCAATTTTTATACTTTAACAAAAAACCATTAACTATGATATGTGCTCTTGCTACCTGCCTCTCAACTAGGTATCTATTGCAGCATTTCTTACGTGGGCAATAAATCCTAGTATCACCTATAATGTTTGTAAATGCAAAATCTAGAAATTTATCAACCCCCTCAATATATTGCATACAAGCTCTACTTGGTAAATCAATCCAACTCTTATCCATGTCTACCTCTTTGAACAAATAGTTGAACACACATTGAACAAAATGAAGCATATAATATATTATTAATGTATCTTAAGTAAATTCAACTCAGTATATTAAGAAATTTAATAAAAGACAATGTATTAAGAAATATAAAACAGAAAAAAAAAAGTCCAGTTAATTAACCAAATTCCAATTCACTGCCAAATAGTTTGAGCATGGTTCAAAAATTACTGAGAACCATGCAACAATGACTCCATTACAAAATACAGTAGAAACTTGCTAACAATCTACTAAAACACACCAATTATTCTAATCTCAGTCAAGATATAATGGTTATTAGGATTGTTAAATTTTCAGTGAGTCAGTGACTATACACATTAGAATGAAAATGACTATTATGAGTCCTAGCAGTTTTCAATCAAGAATAAGATAGGCAGTGTCTATCCATCACTACAAAGGAAACAAAATCACACACTTTCTTAAAAGAAATAACCAAAAGGAAAGAACCCATTTGCTTCTGAAACAGTACATGAACTTTCGGAAAATGTGAAGTTAATGTGCAAATCATGAACAAAAACAATTACATTATATATTGAAGATATAGATGTAAGTCAAAATTTTAAATTATTATAATCTGACCCATAAAAGAAAACGTTTACCAAAATGTGAGAAAAAGCAATTCACTGCCAAAGACTATCTATGAAAAGGACATTTAAATTGAAAGATTCACATGGATGGAATCTATAAACTGGTTTCGAAAAGAAATGTAGGAAAACAATAAATAAAACAAAAACCATTCAAGCCACCATTGGCCCCTATGGACCCCCTCTAAATCCGCCCCTGCATGTATGTCATAAGCATTCATTGTCCAACATATGCATCATTATTCATGGATGCAGCAAGTGATGCTTTATATATAAATCTTAATTCTCTAAGTTTAAAAATTTCATGTGAATTTGAGACATTTTTTATACCAACTCTACCAAACTTATCTTACTTGAAATAAAAAAAAAATAGTTAATTTAGAGATAATTAGGAATTCAGTTTGAATCTGCTTTACAAATTGGATATTAATGGTATTAGTAAAAAAAGAAAGAAGAAGAAAAAACACAATAACTGATGAAAATCATCTGTACTTATACGTTAAAATTCTTAAAACATATGTAACTTAATTTTGAAGAAAATCATTTGATAACAAATCTCAAAAACCCAAGAAAAGATTGAACTTGAGAATCTAGTATGACTATTATTTCTTATACCACTCTACTATGAAAAAAGAAATCCAAAACTCTATAAATACTAGCTATATTTATTGAAATTCTCTAGAAAGTGTGTCTATAAACCTAGAGGGGGTGAATAGGTTTTAATTAGATTGATTACCAAATTTGCAAATTAATAAATATTATCAAATCTACTCCATTCTACCAAGTGTTCAAATAAATGACAATTAAACATAAAACACTAACAATACGCAATATATACGTAAATGGGAAAAACCACGAGTTGTTCAGTGCGCCACAATCGATCATCAAAATCCACTATTGAGTGAAAGTTTACAACCTAGGTTGACCTCCTTTCATACCCTCTAGTTACTAACCATTTCACTCTACCCAAAAGGTCTTAATAGTGATTTTGGATCACCAACCTTGTACACTAACCACTTAGCCACAAGCTTAATCAACAATGAAGAGATAATGACAACCTAAGTGAATATGCAAGAATATTCTATATGCAAAAATGCTAGGTCAAAACATTCATACTTATCTAGGATTAATAATGACAAGACAAATGAAATCCTAGATATCAATGTTCTAAATGCAAAGGCAAGAAGAATTAACTAGAAGGGTAAAATCGTCATAAATTCTAGCTATCAACTCTCAACCAATAGCCAATATAACAATCATGTCATAAAAGCCATTAATCACACAAGCATACATTTAATTTGCAATATAAACTAAAACCTACGTATACATGTCATAGTAATGAAACTTTAAAGTCTAGAGCATGTAGAAAATAGTCAAAATACCTAGTCATGAACAAACAAGAGACCCATGCTTAAAAGATGCTTGATGATGATGCTTTGAAATTTGGTTGAGTAAAAAAGATTGTTTGGGAGTCTTTCTCTCTCTAGAAAAGCTAAATTGTTCAAAGATGGCTTCTTGGACTCTTAAGAAACCAAAGAGAAGAGAATATAACATATATATATGGTACCCTACACAAAGTGACGTCGTTTTGGACAAAAGGTAACCAAATCCCGTCAGGCCCACTAGCTGGACCGCGGTACAGGTAAGTGTCCAGACCGCGGCATAGAGAGTGGTGCATCGCCTGGACAACACCGCTCTATAGGATGATGTGCATGCAAGTGCACAGACCGCGGTTTGGATAACACGCAACGCCTGGGAAACTCCGTTTGGTTGACCGTGGTGCATGCAATAAGCACATGCCGCGGTAGCCACAGCGTGCAGCCTCTGGTAAACACCGTTGTACAGACAGTGGCGTAGGCAATGCACAGAGAGCGGTCTGAACCGCGGACCAGAGGAAAAATCCTCTTTTTAAGGCATAAAAGATGCATCCAACACCCAAGCAAGAATTAAGACACACAAGGCACACAAGAGGGTAAATAAGCAAGCATACAAGATAATCAAAAGAAAATGCATGAGTGTGTGTACACTAATACCTCTTCAATGAAAGTTAAGCAAGTGAGCTTGGTTACGAACAATGATGCCCTGAACTACCTTTACATATTGATCCCCAAATATGGTTGTTGTCATATGTGAATTTTATCGTACGTACAAGTCATCAACAAAGAGGATAAATTGCTAGGTGGACATCCGAATAGGCATTCAGGAAATATCCTACAAGACATCACTGAAGAAGAGAAAACCTGAGTAGGCAGATGTTGAACAAAACCTGCTCAGGGTCAATCGACGTCATATACTACTCGGGATTAGTTAATGACACTCGGGGCTGGTTAAATGACATTTCTACTCATGATCAAATGACGTTACTTGGGACCATCGGGTATTGTCCTTACTCGGGACAAACATGAAAAAAAAATGAATAAAAAGCCCAACGCATAGCTCACACGGATTAAGTCATCAAAATACACAAAGATATCTATATCAAAAAGAAATCCCAATGAGAACAGGATATTGAGCAGGAAAGGTTCCCAATCAGGTAACAACTTTATTTCTTCAAAAAGACTACGCTCTTATAAGGAAATAAGTCCTAATTGGACTACATTACTAGAGTCTCATTCGATCTCAATACAAGACTCCGAAACAGGAAAGAATAAAATCAGCTTCAAGCAAGTAAATAATCGTAATTAAATACAAAGATCTTCTAATACTTGTACAAAACAGATTAGGGTTCTATAAACATATAAATAGACCCATAATCTCGCCAAAAAAAGGAGAGAATATGTACAATAATCGTAGCAAAATACAGAGAGAAGAAAGAGGGATCGAGAATTGTAATTATATTATTTCATAGTGGATTTTGGCTCGGTTGATCATTCAACCACCCGTTGACATTTCTCCGGTCATCGAAGTTTTACCACGTAAAAAACTCACGTATGATTATTTTCTCTTTCTCTTTCTCTTTAAAATTACAGCTGAAATCCAATCCTTGTTGGCTTTTCTCATACATCCAGAAATCAATGTCAACAATTGGCGCTAGAAGGAGGGTGTGAACCTCCGATTAAATTAAAAGCAATGGCAGGAAGCAGAAGCAGGAGCAGAAGCAGTTCCGGGGATGTCCAAAAATCTCCAGATAACTTCCATATTGGCAGCAGCTCACGAGATTTCGCTGCAACCACGGAGAACCAACCTACATTCCTGGTGAGGATCCAGCAAGTTCCTCCAACCAGTGGAGACCTGACACAACATTTTCGAGAAGTGATGCAACAATTGGTGGCAGACGCAGTAAATGAAGGAGTTGATCTACTGGCTACAGTGGCATAAACTCCTAACCTCCCGCCTGTGAGACTTCGTTCAGTTGTGGTAGGGCCAGAACTAAATGCACCAAAAGCCGAAAGGAATTCTATTCCAATCAATCAGGCTGGACGTGAAACACCTGAAGAGGAACGACCACTCCAGAAGCAGAACCAGGATCAGACAGTTCGTGCTAGACACCGCAAACATGAACGGCACAGGGATCGGTCATCATCAGAAGATAGCGATCGGTAACATCGCAAGCGTCATCACAGAATCATACGTGAAACCCGACATCAAAGTGAAGAGCCGGAAAGAGGAATGACAATTACCCTGTGGTTCAACCATCAGGGAAGTCCTGTGGGAGACAGAGATGTCATAATCCAGAGCCTAACTCGAGAAGTCGAGAACAATAGGTGTCAAATGGACGCGCTAGTCAGACGTTATGGGTACAACGATTTATCTGACGAGGATTCTAACAGCTCGTTCACCAGGGACATTCTACGGACTTCATTCTCAGAAAGATTTAGGATGCCACACGTGGAGCAGTTCAAGAAGGATACAGACCCAAAAGAACATGTCAAATGCTATAAAAGTGCTATGGCCTAGTATGCCCATAGCGATCTCTTACTATGCCTCAACTTTCCACAAACTCTAGGAGACATGGGCTCAAGATGGTTTGGGAGATTGCCCCCAACAAGCATTGGAAGTTCTAGTGAACTGAGAAGGAATTTTTCAAGGTAATTTCTGAGCAATGTTCACAAGAAAAAATCAGTGGCTTACCTTTCTTAAATAAAACAAGGGAAATATGAGTCGCTGAAGAAATATCTAGGAAGATTCGACCAAGCGGTATCAGAAATCGGCAGTGCAAACGATGAAGCGATAATTGCTGCATTCATCAATAACTTGCAGAATGGACGGTTGTCTTTTGACCAATAAAGAGCCTGACTGACCAGATATGCAGATATGATGGACATGGCAGGAGGATATGCAATAGCCGAAGAAGAAGAGTTAGCCACTGGAGGATGCTACATGCATGGAGGAAAACCCGAGAAGGACGCTGAGTCCAAGGTACAGAACCAAAAGGGAAAACAGAAAGGAAAAAACAAAGAAAAGAACAAGGACATGGGAAATAGGCGTAATGCCCAACAGACCACAGAAAAATACCGAGGCAGATACACCAACTACACCCATCTTCGGAAAAAGCAGGAGGAAATTCTGGCCATTCTGGAAACAAAGAATATGGTACAAGAGCTACGACGACAGTCTCAGTTTGCCCATTGAGATACCACTAAATACTGTAGATTCTATAAGAAAACCGGTCATGAGACTTCCAAGTGTTACCAGCTTAGAGATTACATAGAAACCCTCATTCGGGAAGGACATCTACATGATGTAATCTTGAAAATGGATGAGAAATCAGAAACAAAGAAAGAGATCAAGGCCGATCACAGCTCTGGTCGAAATCAAAGGGCCAGTCCAGAGGCCAATCAACTAATACATACAATCTTTAGAGGACCATCTACTGGGAGAAGTAACCGAGAGCGAACACAGGAAATCAGAGAAGCAGTAGAAGCAAGAAATAACTTTGACGTAAACTCTGTCGAGCCGGACCCGAAAATGGTAAAAGAAGGATGGGACTCAATAACATTCACAAAAGCAGATTCACATGGGGTCTATGTTCGGCCAAATAATGCCTTAGTCATAAGTGCCCGGATTGGTCACCGGGAAGTCAGGAGAATCCTGATAGATAATGGAAGTTCAGCAAACATTTTCAATGTAACTGTCTACGATAAACTCAGGTTAGACCGAAATGACCTACAGCCTTTCCACACTCCACTCAGAGGATTCGGGGGAATTAAGATCAGGTCACTCAGGATGGTAAAGCTCCCCGTAAAGATCAAAGTGGCACCTTGTCAGAGAACTGTATTGCTCGACTTCGTGGTAGTAGACTTGGACAATTGGTCGTATAACGGGTTGTTGGGTCGACCATTTTTGAATAAGACTAAGGTCGTAACAGCCACCTATGCCTTAATGATCAAGTTCCCGACCGAACACGTGGTTGGAGCAGTCAAGGGATCCCAAGAGATGGCCAGAAGATCTAACCTGTTAGTATACAAAGACAAGAATGAATAGGTTTGCACTATAACGTTGCTGAGTAAGAACAAAGAACCACTGTCATTCGAATTCGATCCAAGGGAAGATCAGAATGAATCTAAAATCGAACCGGTCGAAGAAATCATCTTGAAAGAAGATGAACCGGACAAAAAGATCAAGGTCGGGGCCAACCTGGAAGGAAAAGTCAAACAAAGCCTCATTGATCTACTTAAAGAATACAGGGATGTGTTCGCTTGGAGTCATGAAGACATGGTCGGGATAGATGCCCGAATATTATCTCACCATCTCACAGTAGACCCAAATGCAAAACCGGTGATACAAAAGAGAAGATCATTCAATCTCGAGAGAAGTCAGGCAATCAAATAGAAAGTAGAGAAGCTACTAGTTGTAGGATCGATTAGAGAGGTCAATTACCCTCAATAGGTAGCTAATGTAGTCCTCGTCCAAAAAAAGAATGGACAGTGGAGGATGTGCGTAGATTTCACAGATTTAAACAAGGTATGCCCAAAAGACAGTTTTCCACTTCCAAGGATAGATCAGTTGGTGGACGTTACAGCAGGCCATGAGCTGCTCAGTTTCATGGACACCTATTCGGGATATAACCAAATCCGGATGAACAAGGCCGACGAAGAAAAAACAGCATTCACAACTGATCAGGGTTTGTACTGTTACACAGTAATGCCCTTTGAGTTAAAAAATGCAGGGGCAATATATCAAAAGCTGGTCAACAGAATCTTCGCACGACAATTAATAAGGAACATGGAAGTATACATTGATGACATGTTGACCCACAGCAGACAAGCATACTTCAGACCTGCGAGAGACATTTGATGTCTTGAGGAGATACCAAATGAAGCTAAATCCGAATAAGTGTTTATTCGGAGTTCCTTCGGGAAGATTACTGGGTTTTCAAGTCCATCAAAGAGGAATCGAAGTCAACCCCGAGAAGATCCAGGCCCTGCAGAAAATGACTTCATCGAGGACCCTCAAAGAAGTACAGCGCCTAACAGGATACTTAGCTTCCTTGGGTAGATTCATCTCAAAGGCCACGGACAGTTGTGCACCCTTTTTTAAAGTAATTAAAAAAAAGAAATGACTCGAATGGAATGAAGAGTGTGAGCAGGCATTCTTAAAAATTAAAGAATACCTAGGGCAGACTCCCATTCTTTCAAAACCTCAGATGGGAGAGACACTTCATCTGTACTTATCAATTACAGAACTAGCAGCAAGCTCAGTCCTAGTTAGAACAAAAGATGGAGTACAGAAGTCAGTATACTATACCAGCAGAGACCAGGTATTCATAGGCAGAGAAAATGGCCCTAACATTGGTTTCAGCAACAAGGAAGCTAAGGCCATATTTTCATGCTCATACAATCCAGGTACTCACTGACTGTCTATTAAAATAAATTCTACAGAAACCAGAGATTTTATGAAGACTGACTAAATGGGCTATCGAGCTAAGTGAATTCAATATCCACTACGTCCCCAGGACATCCCTCAAAGGGCAAGCAGTGACAAATTTTATAGCAGAGTTCACAGAGCCAAACCTGGAAGCAAAAAGGATGTTGGAAAAAAATTTCCCATGGAAATTGTATGTTGATGGCTCTTCAAACACTCATGGCAGCGGGGCAGGGATCGTAGTATGCACTCCAAAAGGAGATGATGTCGAATGTGCCATGAGGTTTGACTTCAAAGCAACCAACAATCAAGCCGAGTATGAGGTGCTACTAGCTGGACTCAGTCTGTATAGCTCTCAGGGCAGATGAAGTCGAGATATTCAACGATTCACAGGTAGTTGTCAACCAAGTCCTGGACGAGTACCAAGCCAAGGATGAAGGCATGATAGCCTACCGTGACACCCCAGGGAAGAGAATAAAAAGGCAGACGCATTGTCCAAACTAGTCAGCAACAACCACAATCAGGCCAAAGACTATTCCAGTTGCACATCTCCTCAAACTGAGCACAGCTGAACCGAGAAACTTATAAATTTTAGAAATCTGAACACCGCCAGATGGTTGGATGATTCAATTAAAAAGGTTCCTGGAAGAAGGCATGCTCCTGGAAGATCCCTTACAAGCAAAATGTATCAGGTATAGATCAGCAAGGTACACATTGGTTGGAGAAGAACTATACAGAAGGGGGTATTCGTGAACACTCCAAAGATGTGTGTCAGAGAATGATGCATATCGGATTTTATAGGAAATCCATGGAGGAGTTTGTGGAAACCATACTGGGGTAAAAGTTTGGCATACAAGGTACTCAGGCAAGGCTATTATTGGCCTACTCTGTTCTCAGATGCACATCAATGTTCGGAGAGTTGCAATACTTGCCAAAGGATTGCTAATGACATCCAACGGCCCCCTGAGTAGCTCAGAAACCTCACATCCCCATGGCCATTTACCATGTGGGGTTTGGATTTAATCGGCCCAGTGTCAGCTGGGACATGGGGTAGAGCGAAGTATGTCAAAGTAGCCGTTGACTATTTCACAAAGTGGGTAGAAGATTGATACATATCACAGAAAAAAAAAACACCATAAATTTCGTGAAAAAGAACATACTTTATAGGTTTGGAGTCCCAAACACTATAATCACTGACAACGGCACCCAGTTCGATAACCTGAAATTCAGACAGTTGTGCAAAAAGTACCAGATTACCAATTACTACGCCACACCTGCCCACCCTCAAACAAATGGGCAGGTTGAAGCAGTGAAAAAAATCATCAAGCACACAGTCAAAGAAAAGCTAGATGCCAAGAAAGGAAGATGGGTTGAAAAGCTTCCCGAAGTATTATGGGCATATCGGACAACGGCAAGAACGTCAATAGGAGAGACTCCATTCACTTTAGCGTTTGAAACAGAAGCTGTTATCCCCATATAAATGTCGTATACATCACCCAGGGTCAGGTTATATAATGAAGATCAGAATGTTGATATGCTATTACAAAGTCTAGATGAGCTAGAAGAGAAAAGGGAGAAATCCCGAATACGAAATATGGCATATCAGCAAAGAGTAGCTCACCACTACAACTCTCATGTTCGGGTCAGGAAATTCCAGCTAGGATACCTGGTACTCAGGAAGGTGTCATTGAACATAAAAAATAAAGCCGCAGGTTCCCTGGCTGATAAGTGGGAAGTCCCGTACAAATTCGAAGGAACAGTTGGCCATGGAGCGTATTGGATTGCACGACCCAATGGACGGGTTCTACCCCGACCATGCAATGCCCAATATCTGAATATTTTCTATCCTTAAATTATTTTTTGTTCTTTTTAGTCATGACAATTTTAGTTAGATCAGATATTAGCTGTAAAATTTAAATCTTTGTTAATTTTGCAGTAATAAAAATCAAAACTCGAGATTCCGAAAGACAAAGCATATGATAATAAGAACATATGAAAGACAAGCATGATAATAAGAACATGCAAATAGAATACTCGGGACCATTGATTCCCAAATGGGCGAATAAGCTCGAAGGAGCATGCCAGCCGAGTAAGGTCAATTGACCTTAGCAAAAAAGCAAACCCGATGCACCAGCTCGGAACGCTATCAGAAAAAATTCCGGTGAAATGCATAGCTATATTGAGCGATTCAAAAAGCTTAACGATTCGGCAAACCCTTGCTTATAAAAAACTGGGGAGACATCCTCGATAATCTGTAAGAACTCGAACATATGATCATGGTGAGCCTTGATGTAATGTTCGGGAGCAACCGTGTATGAAACACAAGTATAAACCTACTTGCCTGTTTTAAGATGACTCGATTAATACTAGCCAGTTTAATAAGATATTTGGCATGAAGATTGCAACAACCAGTTTAATAAGATACTCGGCAACAATATAGTCAAGTTGAAGAAATCCCTTGAAGCAGTAAAAATCAGGACCATTCGATTCAGAAAAAGTTATTCGGAATTTTATTAATCTCTAAAGAATCGTTACAAAAATTATTACAAAGAATTCTTTACAAAAGAAAGTTACAAAGAATTTCTACAAAAAACTTATGAAAATTCTACAAAAATCAAGGCAGTGAGGATTTGCCAATACTCGGGTCGGGCACCATCTCGTAATCGCAGAGCAGACTTTCATTGGAAGGCCAAGCAATCGTGTCAACCAAGTCATCGACCTACTGGCTGTAATCTTCTTCCGGGATCGGTCTAACATCAAGGACCACACTCTTTACGACCTCATGACTGGCGTAAAAAGTCAAGAGGGGTGCTCGGATGGAACCTCCAAATGCATAGGATGAGGCACTTTACTTCGGCTATAGCAGTAAGCTCTCCACTCCTTCATCTGAGTCAGAAGAGATTCCAATGACCGATCCACATGATTTTTGATTCACAGCTCTCAGTTGACTCAGACTTTCTCAGTTGCCCGATTCTTAACCTTGAAGAACTCGCCAGCAGAAACCAACCCACGCTGAAACTCCCGAAGGAGAAGGGCATCGTAGGTAGGGGATCTCTTGAAACGATATACCCCTTACAATTCAAGTTCCAGCCAGGTCTCATGCTTCAGCCAAAAACCATGCAATGAACGGCTGAAGGGAAAGTGTGACGCCGCAGCAGAGCATGGATCCATAGATAGCCATCATGCCTGGGGGA
Organism: Dipteronia dyeriana; assembly: GCA_032871835.1. Classification (NCBI taxonomy): domain Eukaryota; kingdom Viridiplantae; phylum Streptophyta; class Magnoliopsida; order Sapindales; family Sapindaceae; genus Dipteronia; species Dipteronia dyeriana. The sequence goes on from CM065301.1 coordinate 57,420,910, forward strand.
GGGTTCCACGTAGCTCTATCACCAGCGGGAACCATAATAACCGAGTCATCCAAATCAAATCGGGCGTGACACTTCCCGATCTCTTCAACCCCGACCACGTTCGGTTCGGTGCCAAACCCACTCGGGCGATCAGTAGAGAAGGTGAGATGAGATAGTCTGAACATCTCTTCAACGATGTTCTTGTTAACAGTCTGCTCCTTGATCCGAACGTCGCCCGAGCCATGCTTACGGACTTCACTACTGCTTTGACGTTTTTCCATTCTTCGTAAAGGTACCCTGTGATTAGAAACATTAGATTCAGAACTAGATGAAGAATCAGAACTATATGAAGAATCAGAACTTGATATATGACTAAAAGTGAAGTCAGGGTGAAACCCAGAAACATCAACTTCTAAAAATGGAGGCTCATTAGGGGGGATTTCCCCCAACAATCTTCGAATGCGTGAAACTAATTGAAAGTTCCCACGATCTAATGCTTCAAGAGCTATAGTAAAGAGACAAAGACAAGATGTTGGCTCCATTATAACTAACCTTGAATAAAAATTGATGCAAGATCTTCAACGGAGAATCGTGACCTTCTGCGTAGAGAAATCTGGGTTTAAGAAAAAAATTCTACTGAAATTTTTGAGAATGAACCAACGCTGTCTCTCAGTGAAGAATTTAAAGAGTTGATAGCACGAAACCCTAGGATCTCAAGGCGGGAAAAAAAAGATGGTGAGGTTTGATAACGTAGGCGGCGCACGGGGAAACACATAGATCGTTTCTCATAAATGATATCGAAAAATGAAGAGGCAATGGACACGTGTCAAAACAAGAACTGGCTTTCGCCGTCAGAACTCCAAAACGTCGCCGTCATTAAAGATCTCGCGTGAGGAGGCAAATTGAATTTACAGGGTCACCATTAAGACATGCCGTTATGACAAGACATTTACTCAGGCACTGAAAAGATATTGAAAATCTAATTAAAATACTTTTGCCCGAAATAAAACCCTGTTCAGCAAAAATATTTTAAGGGGGTATTGTCATATGTGAATTTTATCGTACGTACACGTCATCAACAAAAAGGATAAATTGCTAGGTGGACATCCGAATAGGCATTCAGAAAATATCCTACAAGACATCACCGAAGAAGAGAAAACTCGAGTAGGCAGATGTTGAACAAAACCTGCTCAGGGTCAATCGACGTCATATACTACTCGGGATCAGTTAATGACACTCGGGGCTGGTTAAATGACATTTCTACTCGGGATCAAATGACGTTACTCGGGACCAGCGGGTACTGTCTTTACTTGGGACAAACATGAAGAAAAATGAATAAAAAGCCCAGCGCATAGCTCACACGGATCAAGTCATTAAAATACACGAAGATATCTATATCAAAAAGGAATCCCACTGAGAATAAGATATTGAGCAGGAAAGGTTCTCAATCAGGCAACAACTTTATTTCTTCAAAAAGACTACGCTCTTATAAGGAAATAAGTCCTAATTGGACTACATTACTAGAGTCCCATTCAATCTCAATACAAGACTCCGAAACAGGAATGAGGACAATCAGCTTCAAACAAGTAAATAATCATAATTAAATACAAAGATCTTCTATTACTTGTACAAAGCAAATTAGAGTTCTATAAACATATAAATAGACCCATAATCTCGCATATATATATATATATATATATATATATATATATATATATATATACAGCAATCGTAGCAAAATACAGAGAGAAGAAAGAGGGATCGAGAATTGTAATTATATTATTTCATAGTGGATTTTGGCTCAGTTGATCATTCAACCACCCGTAGACGTTTTTCCGATCATCGGAGTTTTACCACGTAAAAAACTCGCGTCTGATTATTTTCTCCTTCTCCTTCTCCTTCTCCTTCTCCTTCTCCTTCTCCTTCTCTTTCTCTTTGAAATTACAGCTGAAATCCAATCCTTGTTGGCTTTTCTCATACATCTAGAAATCAACGTCAACAGTTGTCAACGAAATAAGCCAATCAAACGCCGATGAACTTACATTTATGAATGAAATACAACATAACCACTCATTGGCAATACAAGGAAGCAATTAACCTAACACTCTAATACATAGTTACACATTCGAGAATATGATTGTGTTTAAGAACAGAAAATGATTCAATGCATCTAATCTTATGATATAATTTCAATAATCAATAATCAATGATAATTTCATCTAATCTTAGAGAGATCGAAGAGAAATCGAGTTCGCCGGACTGAGCATCGACAAAAGAAAAATCAACAAGGGATTGAAGAGAAATAGAAAGAAAACATTTAACTAGTTGGCTGTGTGAAGTGAGAGAGAAGAGAGAACTCATGAGTATAAGGCGAGAGAGAATAGTCGTTGTTGCTTCGGATCGGCGACGATGACGATGTCGAGATGAGTCGATGACGACAAGTAACGTGAGTTTCAGTTGCAGTAGCAGCCGATGAAGTGATTTAGGGATTTAGGGATTTAGGGAACTTTTTTTTTTTTTGTCGATCTGAAATAAGTTTTTTATTTTTGATTTTTAATTAACTTGTGCATCCGTGGTTAATAGGTGTGCCAAATATTTACCACACCGATTAATCTTTACCACAAATGATTATTTTCTTTTATTTTCTATTTTTTAAATGTTTTTCCCCATAGATGGGCATCCGCGGTAGATTTGGTGCAGCAAAAGCCAACTTTTTTTGTAGTGACATTTTAACGAATACATTAATGGTAAATGTTGACTTTTATAATTTTAATTAATAAAATAACAAAAATAGCATGTTAAGTATAATTGTGCATTGAAGCTAATATTAAATTATTGTGTCAAATATAGTATTTTACACATTTTTACACCAAATTTGACATTATCAATAAGATATGCATCGGAGATGTTCTATAGTCGATTAAAAATGCATGATGAAGAAGATTTGGTGCGATTTGATAATAAAAAAACTTGTCACACATGGCTATATTTAATTGGGTGGGCACAATGCTATGTCAGTTTTTCTCCAGGATCATGTACTTTCAATTAAATTAAATTAAATACAGAATCCTTAGTTGTATGTACTTCCAGAGAAGCAAAACTTCATGGTTGAAGGAATCCAGTAAACCTAAGAACGTTCTAGATACCCAAACATTATATATTTTCTCGAAAAACAAAAATCTATAAAGTAGAGAATCTTTAATGAATCTTGAGTAAGAATCAAATCGGACAGTTGTGATTAACTATGATATATTATAAAAAAAATGTAATATTTATAATATTTTAGGTAATTATTTTAATCTCTGTAGTTTCTCTTAATATGTGTTTAGTTAACAATTTTTTAAAATTATAACTTTTAGTCCTTCTGTAATAGAATCTGTAAAAAAATACACTTTCTAACATGTCAAGCGCATGAAATAACCTTAATGCCCCTGATGGATACTGACCACATTGAGAAGACCATTTTACGCTTATAATTTTACCCTTATTTTGTATTTAAATTTTAAATTAGAAATTAAAAATAACAACAACAAAAAACTGATTATCATCTTCTCCACTAGACTACCACCATTTCATCGTTTTCTCCACCAGATCACCAACACCCACGAGACCACCACCATGAACAATGATGATTCCACTTTCCAAACCACCTTTAATCTTTACGCAAATGATCAACCTTCACATACTCATCTTTATCAATTATCCATCTCAACACCTAACATATATCATCAATCAAAACAGTATATCAACTTCAAAAACCAAATTCTTTACAAACTCAAATATATTTCGAACCAAAACACATTGAAATCCAAAACACAAATTGTCAAATACATAAACCAAAATAATTCCAAACAAAAAAAAAGTTAGTAGATCTGTTCAAAAAAGTTGGTAGATCTATTCATCTCATGAACAACATCTAATATTCATCACCACAAACCCAAAAACACAAATAAAGAAAAGAAATCCAAATTTCGAACACTATAATTACTAGAAAATAAGAAGAAAAATTGAAATACAAACTGAAATTTTAAAAAATAGAAATACAAACCAAAATATGAATCTTCTAACTTCTCTCTACCACATTAAAAATCTGATCCCAAAAACCACACAAAATTCAGCCCCAAAATCCACATCAACCACCACACGAAAACCCTCTTCAATGGTGTTGAGGAGAGAGAAATGATGTTTGACAGAAATTATGTATGGGGCACAACGACGGCGGCGGAGCGACTTCAATCGTGTTGGATCGGTGAGATTTGAGTGAAAGGGGCAGTGAAATCTTTGGATTTTCATGGCCTTCAGTCTTGCCAACGACAAATCAACGTGGGGGAGGGACAGCTATAAGTGGTGGTGATTCGTTTTGAGGGAATCATTGGGTTTTGGTTGAATGAAGATGAACAACCGGCTATTGTGAGGAAGATGAAGAGAAAAAAAAAGATGGAACTGATGAGTGATGATTGGACACAGTTTTTTATTTTAATTTTTGTTTTAATTTCTTTTTAATTTTTTAATTTTTGTTTTCAAAAGTTTAATTAAAAAAGTTTAATTTCATTTTTTTGTTTTTTGAATTATTTGTAATATTAATTTTTTTAATATATATATTTTTTATTTTTTTTTATTTTTACATTTTTAAATACCATTTTTATCCTTATTTACGAAAAGCTTATAGAAACCGTTCGTAAATTTACCTATTTACCCTCGTTGACTTAACAGAATTCAGTGAAACCCTAACGAAATTGGACGGTAAGGACTACAATCCAGATTGTTAGAATAAATATGGACTAAAAGTTACAATTTAAAATGGACTAAACGTAAATTAAGGTAAACTACAAAAATTAAAATACTATTTACCCTAATCTTTTTGTAGTAGGTACAAAGGTCAAAGACGGCCCAAAAAGTGGGTCTTCATGTTGTCAAACTTGTCAAAATTGGGTAGTAAGATCAAGCACTGCAGGATTAGGCTTTATTAAAGTGAATTCAATGTATTTTTTTTTAATATAATTTTTGTTTTATTTTTCAGATAAAGAATTTCCTTTTGATTTTAAATATGATTTAAGGTTTCACTTGGAGTTTCTCTTTTTTTTTTATCAACAAGATTTTTGAGATGAAGCACTTAAGGGTGTGCGAAAAACCGTCAAACTGAACTGAACCAAACCCATAAAACTTGGGTCGGTTCGATTACAAATATAGAAAATGGGTGGTTAGACAAATATAGAAATTGGTTTGGGTTGAGTAAAATAATTCACCAACCCAAACCAAACAACAGATTTTAGGAAATAAAATTAAAATATAAAATTCATCTACGTTTTCTATTCAGTCCAGGTTTTATAGCTGTTACCGATTACTTTATGTTATTATAGTTTATTTATTTGTTTTGATACAATTATTATGATTGAGTGGTGTATCAGGGTTTCAAATACATAGATGTTATCAAATATGTCTTTAGTCGAGGTATATATATACATGTATGTATATATACATGTAATTACTCGTTTTACTTTTCTGCATTTCGTTTATATATATAATTATTATTTCTTGTTATGATTTTTTTATTTAAATATTTTTTATAATATAATACAAAAAAATGAGTTCAAATCTAAACCGATAAACCTATCTAAACTAACCCAACTTTTTTTAGTTTGGTTTGAATCGGTTTGAAAAATCATATTGGTTTGGTTTGGGTTGAACTATAGCCAAACCAATCTATATTGGTTTGGTTTGACATTGACCTTCAGCCTAAACCAAACCGAAAACACACACCCCTATAAGCAGTTGGTGAAAGAATGTTCTGAAAAATACCTGAGATACTTGTTTTTCTTCCAAGAGGTTACATATATAATATTAATTGATACTCAATCCAACTTTGACATATGATATTGATTTGTGATTCCTGCTTCTGAATCAGCACACAAGATTACAATCATGTTAATAATCACAATTGACAAAGCAAGCATGTTTTCAAAGAAATATAAAATTTTATGTCTAAGTGGGAGTCACATATTATACAGACATGGTCTTTGCTCAAATAGAGGGCACCTCGACGTATGTTAGTATGTGATGAAAATTGAGTCTTACTATGTACATTTTATATAAACATGAATGATGAGTTTTCTTTCTGATATTAAAAAAATAGATATCCTAATTGTATATATAATGCTTGATCATGGAAATAGTGGAAAATGTCATTTTTTTGAACTAATTTTGTACTAAAGTGAGTGCTTTAATAAGTTATATTTAAAAAACATATATTATGGTGAAGTACTAAAATTGCACTTAAATAATCATTTTTTTAATTCTGTTTTTACTTCTATCTCCACACTTTCAACACTGAACTTAGTAACTCCTCTCTCTACAATAAAGTTGTCTGAAAATTGAAATCCTTTACTGTAAAAAGTTCAAGGTTGCCTACTCTTTCTTCTTCAACTTAGAAAGAACTCAACTTTCTTCAGTACAACAAGGTAATATATATCTTAAATACTTCTTTTCTATACATCTAAGGTTTCTGAGTCTTGTGACACTTTATCTGTTCCATTTCATTTGTTCTCCGAGTCTTTTGTAAACTCAAAGCTGGTTGTGTGAATTTTGAATCTCCGAGCCTTTCTAAGCTCTGTCCAAGCCTTTGTAAATATTGTCCGAGCCTTTGTGAAGTTGTGTCTGACCCTTTTGGGTTGGTCAATGAAGTAGTGTTCAAGCCTTTTTAAGTAGTGTCCGAGCCTTTTACATAAGTGTCTGAGCCTTTTACAATAGCGTCTGAGCCCTTGTAAAGTTGTGTCCGAGTCTTTTTTCATAACCGTTAGGTTTGTCAATGCAGAAGTGTCCGAGCCTTTTAAATATATTTTTTGAGACTTTTAAAACAGTGTCTGAGACTTTTACATATGCTCACTCGTGCATTTGTATATGTAATCCGCGCTGGTTCTTTACATCTTATTCAGACATCTGTGAAAATATTTTGTAGTCCTGGCTGTTTAATAATGGTTCGTGATGATTAATTTGACAACATAATGAATCGAGTTAGAATAGTAATATCTTACAACGGTCGATGAGAGCAGTTACCCGACTGAAGTCAAAGGTTTGTTGGATCCGATAACCAGGGAATGTATGTGTCAAAGAATATGACCTACGAAAAATTTGTGGCGACTGTGCATACCATTGTGAAGTATGATGTAAACAAATTCAATGTTGATCTACAATCAATATCAATCGTGTAGGGAGGGTCGATAGCAAGAGTGTAATAATATATTTGACAATCTTTTCATATTAATAAAGTGATTTCTAGTTCAACAAATCTTATAGCATTTATAGTTTAATTATTATAATTGTCAAAAGTAAATAATCATAACGTCAAAAGACTATGAGAAAAGAAGAATTGTTCATACATCTAGATATGTATGAGGTAGACACAATTATTTAGTTAGTCTTGAAAAATATTCACAACTTAAGATAAAAGATTGGGCACCTTTATCTTGTCAAAATTGTAGATTCTTTTGCTAGCATTTGAGTGGGATCAAATGTGTTATGATGAGTCTAAAATCATCAAAGTGTGGTGTCTTTGGGCAAAAGAATCTAGTGCATTGAATTGGATCACAATGAAATACTTTATCTAGAACCGTCAATGGATAAAAGTTTTCATTTGAAGAAAATCGGAGAGTCTATCTCAATCCTGAGATAAATGATAGACTTATGGTTGCAAGTGTTATCATTTGAGCTATCAATGAGTACGATTATGTAGCATAGTCTATCATCGATAGTTTGGTGGTATTGATTTGTTAATCGATAGAGGACTTCATTTATAGATATGGACATCGTGACTCCATTTATTAAATGAGAGTAGAATATCATCATATGGATGTTTAGAGGTATTGGATATTAAATCTTAACGTTAAGTTTTCAATAGTGTCTATTGAAACATGGCTTCTGGACAAGCCAAAATATCCAAGTTCAAAATGTGGTCATATGAGTAAATATGATAACTTGGAGAGCTATATGCGGTCTATGAGCTCTTGGCGATTACTGATATTCTTCACGAAGATACACTTTCTCCAATAAGGTTGTCTAGGGTATGAATGAGTAACATCAACTTATTCTATCTTTATTTAAGAGTTCAATTTTAGTTCTTTAGTGGAATGAACTAAAATTAAATAGATCCGACCTAAGTGAATCATTTGTTGATTGTGATCGAGTTGTGTCTATTGGAGCTTAAATTTAGATTGCCCGTCAAGATCCTAAATCCACACGAACTTGTATGGATCACTTGATATATTCTAACGGACCAATTTAGGGGTCCATTTAGAATTGTATTGAGGCATGTAGACTTGTTTCTTTTTGTAAGAATGGATCCAGTTCACATGTGGATTTTTTATAAATATCAAATGGATTTAATAAAAAAAGAAAATAATATATTGGCCCATATATATATGTTGGGCGGCAAGACTATTTAGAATAGCTTAATTATATTATTTTTATTTTTATTTTTTTATTTAATTAAATGGAAATGAATTAATTTGGTGATTAATTAATTATTTAATTAAAAGTCAAAATCTTTTTTTAGTGAGAGATGGTCTCCTAATATTATACTATTGTTGGTAGTATAATTAATATTAAAGACTATATTTGATAAGTGGATAAATAAAATGAATTATTTATCTAATCAAATTAGGAAGTCTTTAATATGATTACAAATACACTATTGAGTTGGATTAGGAGTCTAGGTGTATGATAGAATTCCTTTTAAAAAAGGATTCTTAACCACCAAGTAAATCCACCTAAGGAAATGATTCTTAACAACCAAGTAAATCCTTTTTAGGAGAGGATTTATGATCCTATATATATATATATATATATCTCTTAAGAATTTCGGCCAGCCCTAAGCAATTTCTAAGAGATATTTTTGGCCAGCCCTAGTTTTTCCAAGAGAAGAATTCTGCCACCATAGAATTTTGAGGGAGAAAAATCTGATTTTACTCTAAACAAAATTCGATCAACTCTAAGAAATAGTGTGAGATTCGACAAAGAAGAAAAGAAAGAAAGAACGTTTAGTCTTCGATAGTACACTAGTAGCCTTTATATTAAAAGGTTTTGTGTACAACATCGAATCAAGGTTCATGAGAGTTTCAATCAAATTGATTGATAATTCATAAATGACTTAACGTTCTTTGTTTTCTTCTTGGAGATGCAGATGGTCGAGCATGCAAATGTAGTTGAACCTTAATTCGGTGATTGCTTTGACTGTGGAATTGAGATGAATGATGAACAGTACAATGAGCAGAACAATGAACCCTATTTTGAGCAAAACAATGAGATGGATAATGAGGTAAATAATGATCAGGTAGATGATTTAGAAAATATGGATGAATAGCCTGTGCAAATTCGAACACGTGGAAGGCGTGTACAAGGAGTTAGTTGCACTGCACCAGATATGCCTAGGACTTTCGAGGTCCGGCATAATGTAACTGCATCTGATTTTTTTAAGTGCATTGTTGATATCTCGAAGGTCATAAAAATAGTCATGCCGAGTTATTTTTCTCTCATACCATTCTCCAGGTAGAGTTTTAAGCAAATCGTTGAGCCGATTCCTCATCTGTATTTTCATAGAAAAAAACATATAAGTTATGCTTGGGCAATTAATAAAAAAACTCGGCCAGTTCATTACCAAAAGTCTCAGACAGTTAAGTAAAAGGCTCGGGCAATTCATTAAAATGCTCGGAAAGGCTCGGAGAGTTCATTAAAAGGTTTGGGCATATAAGTAAAAGGCTCGGGAACTTTATACAAAGTCTTGGAGATACACAATTAACAAAAAAAAATATTGCTAAAAAAGCTCGGAAATAACTTGCAAAAGGCTCAAACAATACTCACAAAGGCTCGGACATCACAAAATGAAATCTTCATACAAAAAGCTCGAGCAGTTCATGAAAAGGCTCGAAACTATTTACAATTGCTTACAGATTAAAATTTGAAAAACATATTATTAACAAAAAGCTCAGACTAAAACTAGAAAGCCTCATACGCTGTTTCAAAAGGCTCGGAAACTATTTAAAAAGGCTCGGATGTTCAAATTAGAAAAACCTAATATTCATAACAAAAAGCTCGGACAACAAGTAAAAAGGCTCGGACACTGTTTCAAAAGGCTTGAAAAACCAGATCTTCATCGTCTTATACACTAATTTTTTTTTAAAAAAATCAAACCCTAACCTAACTCAAAACCATACTCAGATCCAGAAATGAAATCTAATCTACAAGTCTAAATAACACCCAACATCAAACATGCACATAAACTAATCAAGAAAAAAAAATGACAACCAAATATAACTCTACTTACTAGAGATGCTCGTCTTAACTGTTGAAAAATGACTGAAGTGCTACCATCGGTTACTTCATCTTCGATTTTCAGCGAATGTTTTCTCTCTTTAGTTTGTCTCTCTACGTTTGAAAAAAGAAAGAAAGTGACTTTGAATGAGTATTTTTATCTGGTCACCTAAATTAATGAATTTTAAACATGAATTACTAATGTGGTGCTATTTATGCAACACCCACCCCAAAAAGTGTTATTTAAATTTTGAACCCATGTTTGATCTCGATAGGCTCCAATAGACCATGACTCTTTCAGTTCAATTATATATATATATATGTGTGTGTGTGTGTGTGTGTGTGTGTGTGTGTGTGTGTGTGTAAGGGGAGGGGAGGGGGGTGTTGCATCAATAGCACCACATTAGGTGACATTTCTCACCATTTCCATTACTTTTGTTTAAAAGGCACCTATTATGGTGAACTACCAAAATTGCCCTTAAAAGTTGTATTTGTGCTTTCATCTTCGGTTCCAGAAAAATAAGTTTATTTCTCCCTCCAAAAAAGTAGTGTGTTTTTCAAATCTGCAGGTAACTGATTTTTGTGATCTCCTTAATGTTTTGTCGTACTTTTACGAATTACAAATGTATGAACATTTAGTCTTCAGAATGTGCAGTAGGTTTATTTTCTTACTTTTCGAGAATATAGGTCGAGCTTGTAGGTTTGTTATAAAAGCTCGAGGTTTTGTAAAAGCTCGGGTATTTTAAAAAAAAACTCGGTCCGAGCTTATAAGAGTGGTCCAAGCTTTTATAACAGCTGAGAGCTTTTAAAAGCTCGATCCGAGCTGTTATATAAAAGCTCGCAGCTGTTATATTAACGTTCGAACCAAGCTTTTATATAAAAGCTCGATCCGAGTTATATAAAAACTTGGTCCGAGCTTTTGTACTATGCTTATCCGAGATGTTATTGTATTGGATCGAGATTTTATTTTTCTTTTCTGAGATTTTAGTGTATTTGCTCGAGCTTGTAATTTGATTATCCTAGTATTTTTTGTTTCGAAGGTTTTTTTTTTAATTCCGACATTTGTTATTATTTTTGAGCTTTTTTTATAACATTCATTTGGTTATTTAATTGTTATTTGAAATTGAATTTAGATATTGTTACTGTTAATAATGGTTTGTGATTTTGACTTTGACAGGAGAATGAATCGGGTGAGAATAGTCATCACAACGGTCAGTGGGAGCAGTTACCAGATGAAAGTCAGAGGTTTTTAGGTGCTGATAATCAAGGAATGTATGTCTCAAAGAGTATGACTTACCAAGAGTTGGTGTCGATCGTGGAAATCGTTGTGAAATTTGATGTCGACAAATACAGTACTGATCTACAGTGTATATCAATGGTTCCTGGACTACATGTCGCATATTTATAAGAAACGACGACGATGTTCAATTTATGCTGGGGGAAGATAGGGTGATCCCTCAAGTATGTGTCAGTGTAATTGAGAGGGTAGCAGGAGGTGTCATTGGTGAAGAAATCCCTCCTCGTGATAACACCCAACAATTTCGATCTTCAGGCGGAAGCAAACAGTTGTTCACAGAAAGTAGGGAAAACCTGTGTGGTGTCCCTCCAGAAGTAGCGGACCATGGTGAATTAGTCAGTGGCCAATTCAATGATGTGTTTGGATGTCAAATTGAGATGAATGATGGGCAGTTCAACCACCATTATAATGACTTCTACAATCACATAAACAATGAGGAAAATAGTGAACCGAATGTTGGGCCGACACAACAGATGGATGATGAGGAAAATTTGCATCCGGTTAATAATGTAGCTAACAATGAGGAAGATGAAGAGGCTGTCGAACCAGAAAGACGTGTAACATGTGTACAAAGATTTACTTATAGTGCAACAGCTGTAGCTGGGACTTCCGAGGTCCGGCCTAATTTAACTACTTGTGATTCTGATAATGTTAGAATGTGGGTTATTCCAGGAGCACAATCATACTCGTTTGGTATTGGTGGAAGCATGAACTCAGTTCAAAAAGAACCCCCAAGCATGATATATAAGGGGCAATTTTTTCCTACCAAAAAGGATTTGAAGAGACTCGTTGGGCATTTTGCAATGCGACAGAACTTCGAGTGGAAGGTGAAAAGGTCAAATAAGACAATGTTACATTTGGTTTGTTTGATGGACAATTGTACGTGGAAATTAAGAGCGGTTAGAAGAGATAAAGGGACATACTTCCAAGTAAGAATTTTTGTGAACGAACACACATGTCCTTTGGAGGAGATTCACTGCCGTCACCGACAAGCTAGTACAGTCATAATTGGAGAAGTGGTTGCACCTAGACTTCAACAACAAGATGGTTGACTAATGCGTCCAAATGACATAATTGTCGACATGAAAACAATGTATGGCATCCAAATCTTGTACAGTAAGGCACATCAAGACCCACAATATGCGTTGTCACTGACCTATGGAACACATGAAGAAACCTTCAAACTACTGTCATCATTTGGGTCCCTGTTAGAGCAACAAAATCCAGGGATAAAAACTGACTTACAGTGCGACGAAGATGGTAGATTTCTCTATTTTTTCATATCATTGGGTGCCTCACTCATAGGATTTCGGAGGTGTATGCGTCCAGTTATTGTTGTAGATGGTACCCATTTAAAGGGAAGATTCGGGGGCACAATGTTTGTTGCAACTGCATAAGATGAGAACGAATAGGTGTATCCAATTGTTTTTGGGTACGGTGACTCAGAAAACAACCTGTCATGGGAGTGGTTTTTGGATTGCTTGAAGGGTGCCCTAGGCCATATTGATGATCTGGTTTTCATTTTCGATCGGTATACAAGCATTGAAGCTGAGATTTCTAAAGTTTTTCCCGATGTAACCCATACGATATGTTGTTGACACTTTTATGAAAATGTGAAGAAGCAATTTCACATAAAGGATGTAGCATCCATAATGGATAAAGCAGCTATATCGTACACTGAGTCGAAATATAATCGTCACATGGAAGAGCTACGTAACCTGCACGAGAATGCATTCAATTATGTCATTGAAGCTGGTCCACATAAGTGGTCCCGCGTACATTGTCCAGAAAGAAGGTATAGGGTCATAACAACAAATGTTGTTGAATGCATAAACTCATGCCCAAAATTCGCACAGCAACTGCCTATGCTGACACTAGCAGAGTTCATTAGGAATATGCTACAGAGGTGGTTTCATGATCGCCATCGTACTGCACAGTCCATGTGTCATCAGTTGACCGACGTAGTACATATTGTGATCCTCAAACGTGTTGAGAAGTGTGCTTATATAACAGTCATTCCAGTTGACTGGAACATATTCTCCGTCAAACTGTCCAGGAAGCAGTGGACTGTTGACTTAGCCCGGAAGACTTGCACGTGCAACAAATTCCAAATGGACATGTTTCCATGTTCACACGCACTTGCAGTAGCAAGGTATAGTACTTTTACGTAATATATTTTGGGTACTTGCAAATGAATATGACACCTCATGTAATTGTTGTTATAGGGAGCGAAACGTAGATTACACATCTCTGTGTGCTGACTTCTACAAGAGACAAACACTAATCGATGCGTACTCGGTTCCTATTATGTCTGTTAGTCATCCGTCAGAATGGATAGTCCCCTCTGACATCACCAATCGTGTGGTGTTAAATCCATTGTCAAAGAGGCAAGCACGACGTCTGAGGGGGGGCTACATGCCTTATCTTCGGAAAGGACAATCACTCAATCGTGTAGAAGATGTGGAAAATCAGGTCATAATGCTAGACGATGTCATAATCCACCTTTGATTAATGATGGTCCGAGTAGAATTGTTCCGCCAGAATATAGGTGCAAGTGTAGCTTATGTCATTCAGTTGGACACAACAAACAGACTTGCCGTGATAATGGACCTACTTAGTATGACTGAGTGCATTTGGAAAGAACCCATTTTTATTAGTTGTAATTGCATGATGTGAAAATGTTGCGTTATTATTTTCAAATTTAATAGGGATGATATTTTTTAGTTTCCTATTCAAGAACGAGATGTAAAATTTGTCAATGGTAGACGATGTCATAAAATATGTATAATTTGTATAATTTAATGAATGAATATTATTACATAATTTAATACAACTCCACTACTCTACAACATTCATGCCTCGTATTTGTGGTTGGGAGTTACAAAACACCTCCACTTCCATCTTCTCCCGTATGGTGGGCATATCATCTTCGGTCCAATCATAATGGATCATGTCTGCCAGTATGTACTCTATCAGCCTCAACGTATGTGCCCCATAATTATCGCTGCAATGCACGACATAGTCACGCGTTACAAACATAATAAATTTTATTGGATCGTGTGTACGTACTATTATATAATAATATCTTTTCTGTTGTTACGACAGAGCTATTTTCGACAGCAGGCTCACTCCAAAAGCTCTATTCTTCCTCTTGAACTTCTCCTTACCGGATGGCTTGTCATCGTGAAACCCAGACTGATTCAACATGGAAGAGAGAAACCACCTGAGTGGCTGTACCTGGCGTTTCCTTATGTTGACGAGGACCTCCTGTCTGAAGGGGTCTAGGATATGTATCATCCCGACAGTCAAGTCCATGTTGGCCACAAGCCAATGCTGGTGTCCGATGTTGCAAGGAATAAGAACCTGCACCAAGGAATAACACAACTTATGTTCACCACAATTATGAGAGAAACAAAATATTATAAGTGTTTATAACACTTACCATGTCAACCTCGTGCCAGGGTCGGCTTCCTGTCGGGAGAAATCCATGTACCCACATAAGGTCTTCCGCAGACCACCTGTACTGTAAGATCTTCCACCCCAGCGTCTTGACTTCACCATCATCACCGTGAGGTATTATTTTCTCTCATTGATACTTAATAATGGTTGTGGACAAACATATTGTCATTGTCAGTGAGGATCAATTCATTGATAAATAACTACACACAAACCAACAAACACTTACAAAGAGTTGAGTTCCCAGAATGTTTATCCTCTGGTTGTAAACATTGGGGTATGCTCGTTGACGCTTTCGTAAGATGGCCAGGTACGCGTCCATATGCTGTAAAAATATGTGGAAACACTGTTACAATTCAAGCTAAAAAAAAATCAAACTCAGAAATATTTTGCAGCTTACCGAGTCAAACAACTCCATGTAGTTCTCTTCGAATCTGTGGAACCAACCCACGTCTACCGGCTCCATGATATCAACATCGCGCCTGTATAAACCAATTTTCTTAATATCAGACAAATTAAACAGATTAACGTTGGTGTAGAAATAAAGTAACACATCTGATACTTACTCCACCCCTGTTGAACAATTCTTCTTATATGTTTTATAGGCCTCCAACTGCCCACATAATAGGGTTCACCCCTCTCAGCTTGGGTGGCCACCAATTCCGTCATTGCAAACATCTGAAAACGTTGTTAGAATGTTGTGTAATTGAATTTAGTTATTAAAATTAACAAGTTAGACACTTACATGATCTGTGAATATATTCAACAACCTATCCCCCCCTCGGTGGTATCTTTAACGCTCAATTTAGAATTCGGGGATACATATCGGTAGCCACCAGAGTCCTGAATTGGGTCCCAAGCTCGGGGATCACCTCGAAAGCAAAAATCTACAAATAAATATTTGTTATTTCCAAATTCCGTATACACGATTACAAACGTAAATGATTTTATTCATAAAACGCTTACCAAAAGGGCGTAAGATAAACCATAAATGTTGTACGCATCTACCATTTGTTTGTCACGTCCATTTGCTTGCTGGTGTCTCTGGAACCGTTCTCGTCGCCCGTCAAGCGCATGCTTGAATGAAATTATGGAATGACTGTACACGTGTGCACCCCATGGGAACGCGTCAAAACCGTCCAGATCATCCACCAGTTGTAACTGCCAAACTGGAATTTTGACTCTCTCGTCCAACCTTATAAGTATCCAGTTCAGCATATAGATGAGGCATAGTTTCACACTATCGTATGCCTTCTGAAACTCACCTATCCTCAGGACATCTTTCAACTCGAAGGATGAAATCTCATCCTTACCACCAAAGTACCGATGATGTAGGCCGTTATCCACGCTAACATAGTTGCTCGTATCCAGTACTACTCTGAACCTTAATCCAGTGATTAGGCAGAATTATATCTTCGGGAACCTCACCTCATAACTGCCTAACATAAACCTCATCTTGTCTAAGGGTCCATTATGATGTACTTCCCGCATAAGTAGCTGGTGGATAATACCACCCGAAAACTTCACCGTGTGGGGCATGGTCAATAAATGCCCAAAACAGGGCGCCCTTAACCGACGTCGGTCTTCCTCAGCCCATTCTGTAGGGACACGGTTAATGGCGTCATCTATCTACCCAAGGGCATCGAAATGGTCATGTGGAGTGACTTTGCCCTCGTACCACTCTTCCACTGGAGTTTTCAACGACTCTCTCAACCGATTCGTCATCTGAAATTGAACAACAACATAATTAATTTTTTGGCCCTGTGAAATCCTCAGAAATTACAAGCTCTAACCTTAACAAAAGCTCGGAGCTTGAAGATAAAAGCTCGAACAGACAAAGCTTTTATAAAAGCTAGAACTGAACTTTTATCATCAAGCTCCGAGCTTTTGTGTAAAAGCTCGGATCGAGCTTTTGTATAAAAGCTCAGAGATTTTGTATACAGGCTGTGAGCTTTTGTATAAAACTCTGAGCTTTTGTATAAAAGCTTCGAGATATTGTACAAAAGCTCAGATCGAGCTTTTAAAAAAGCGTCGAGCTTTTATACAAAAGCTCGGAGCGAGCTTTTATAAAAGCTCAAAGCTTTTATAAAACCTCGCTCCGAGTTTTTGTATAAATCTTCGAGATTTTGTACAAAAGCTCGGATCGAAGTTTTGTAAAAGTTCGAGCCGACCTTTTATATAAAAGCTCGAAGGTATTATAAAAGCTCGGATCGAGCTTTTGTAAAAAAGCTTTGAGCTTTTATATAAAAGCTCGACGCTTTTTTAAAAGCTTGCATCGAGCTTTTATACAAAAGCTCTATCCGACCTTTTATATAAAAGCTCGACGCTGTTATAAAAGCTCGGATCGAACTTTTATATAAAATCTCGAAGCTTTTATACAAAAGTGATCGAGCTTTTATACAAAAGTGATCGAGCTTTTATACAAGAGCTCGAAGCTCGATTCATCTTCTTCAACAACTTGTTTACAAATACAAAACCCTAACCTAACCCATTTTTATTATCATATCCACAAATAAAACTTAATCTAACATTTCATTCAATTAATCAACAACCAAAACGATACAAATTCAATGCTTAACTAACCTCAATCGATTGCAATATTCTGTTCAACGATAAACTGGTTTCCAAGTTCCGGTACCGTCGCCGTGAATACGAAGCTGTCGATTCACTTTTTTTTTTTTTTTACTTTTTCTCTCTTTCTTCACAACGAAAGTGATGGCATGAGTATTTTGGTCTCCACACTTTAAATGGTACCTTTTAAACATGATTTATTAATGTGGTGCTATTTACACAACAACCCCCAAAAAATGTGTCATTAATTTTTTGAACCCTATAAAGTAAAACTCAAAGAATTGTGTCAAGATACAATGAGCATTATGGAATAAGATAGTAAGCTTTTAATATTTACATAGCTTTTTGTCATCAAATAAATTAAATAATAATGTATACTAGATTAGACAATAATGTATGAAATAATAGGAAATAATGAACAATAAAATAGAAAAGATATTTATTCATTAATTTATATTATTAAAACAATAGGATGAATCAAGCTAATATTATCATCTATATATTATTATATCATAATTTTTTCTAAAATTAATACTTGAAGAATTTTCACAGCCCCCTCTCCCATATATATTTCCTCTATATATATAACAAAAACAATAACAACATCTTCAAGTCCAAATTTGCTGCAAATTAAGATAAGTGAGGTGCAATACTAAGAAATCAAGCTGATGCAAGCGGCAAGCCTACAAGTGTGGTGATGTTGTATAAGGTTTAGTGTGTTTTTGGGTTTAATTTACTTATAAGTCACTATCTTTTTAAAACGAAAACAATATTTTCTAATATTTAAAAGTTTCTAATTACTAAACATCACATGTCATGTTCTCAAATGCCAAAAGGGCTCGAGCATACATTAACTTAGAGATTATCCAAGAAAATAAATAAACGAAATCTATCAACAATGACACCGACTGGACCGACGTAGAATGACCTATTTTTTTTAAAAAAAAATGTTTTTTTTTAAGTTTGTGTTAACATGATATGCCAAGGAAATGTGAATAAAAAAATTATATTTATTTAAATAAAAAAAAAACAACAAAACTTTCATAGATATATTATAAGAATAAATATGATTTTGGGGGGGGGGGGGGGGGGGGGGGGGGGGGTGAAATTTTGGATTCTTGATGTGTATCCTTAAGGCATATTAAGAGGATTTTTTTTTCCTATAACTATTATTGTGAAAATATAAGTGTCAGTTTGGTATTGCTGTAACTTTTGTAATAATCACTATCAGTTGTGCTGAAAGAATAATCAGCTGTGAAGTTAATCCACAGATATTTGGTTAATTGTTGTCGTATGTAAATTTTATTAGACTTACACGTCATTGACAAAGATGATAGAATTGTCAGGTGGACATCCAAATAAGCATTCAAAAAATATCCTGTAAGACATCACCAAAGAAGAGAAGCCTGAGTAAACAAGTATTGAATAAAACCTATTCGGGGTCAACTGACGTCATATACTACTCGGGGTTAGTTAGCGACGCTCGGGGTTAGCTAATGACATGTTCTACTCGGGATCAGATGACGTCATTCAGGACCAGCTAATGACATGTTCTACTCGGGATCAGACGTCGTCATTCGGGATCAGCTAACATCATGTTCTACTCGGGACAAACATGAAGAAACTCGAATAAAAAAGCCCAGTGCATAACTCACACACAAATCAATGGTCATTAAAATACGCAAAGATATCCATATCAAAGAAGAATTCCAAGAAGAATAGAATACCAAACAGAAAGGGTTCCAAATCAGTCAACAATTTTATTTCTTCGAAAAAGACTACGCATTTATAAAGAAATAAGTAATAACTTGACTATATCACTAGAGTCCGATCTTTATACAAGTCTCCGAAATAGGAAAGAAGATAAACTACTTCGAACAAGTAACCAATAATAATTAAATACAAAGATCTTTTATTAATTGTACAAAAAGGATTAGGGTTCTATGCACATAAATAGACCCATAATCTCGTCACAAAGGGAGATAGAAAACATATAGCAAATACTGAGAGAAAAAAGGGAGATCAAGAGTCGTAAATCTTTTTCTATAGTGGATTTTAGCTCGGTTGTTTATTCAACCACCCGTGGACGTTTCTGTGATCATCAGAGTTTTACCACGTAAAACTTATGTTCAGTTACTCCCATTCTCTTTCTCTTTCTCTTTCTCTTTCTCTTTGAAATCACAGCTAAAATCCGATCTTGTTGACTTTTCTCACGCATCCAGAAATTGACGTCAACAATTGTTGCTAGAATAAGGGTGCATTTAAACCTTCGATTTAATTAAAGGTAATGACGGGAAGCAGAAACAGTCTTGGGGATGTTCAAAAATCTTCAGATAATGTCCATATTGGTAGTAGTTCACCAGATCTCGCCGCAACCACCGAGAACCAACCAACATTCCTGGCAGGGATCCAACAAATCCCTCCGACCAGCGAAGACTTGACACGACGCTTTCGAGAGGCGCTGCAACAACTGGTGGCAGACGCAGCAAGGAAGGAGTTGATCTACTAGCTGCAGAAGAAGCACAACCTCCTAACCCCCCACTTACAAGGCTTCACTCGGTTATAGTTGGGCAAGGATTAGATGTACTGGAAGCCGGAAGGAACACTGTTCCAATTAATCAAGCTGAACGTGAAACACCCGAAGAGGAGCAACCACGCCAGAGACAGAGCCATGATCAGATAACCCGTGCTAGACACCGCAAGCACGACCGACACAGGGATCGGTAGTCATCGGAAGATAGCGATCAACACCATCGTAAGCGCCATCACGGAACCATACGCCTGCAAGAATCAACCCTTGAGATTCGGCATCAAAGCGAAGAGCCAGAGAGAGGAATGACAGTCACCCGGCGATTTAACCATCATGGAAGTCCAATGGGAGATAGAGATATCGTAATTCAGAGCCTGACCCGAGAAGTTGAAAACAATATGCGTCAGATGGACGTACTGGTCAGACGTTATGGGTACAACGACTTATCTGATGAAGATTCTGGCAGTCCATTCACTAGGGACATCCTGTGGACTTCATTCCCAGAAAGATTCAGGATGCCACACGTGGAACAGTTCAAGAAGGATGCGGATCCTAAAGAACACGTCAGGCGGTATAAAAGTGCTATGGCTCAGTATGCCCACAGCGACCCATTACTATGCCTCAACTCTCTACAAACACTAGGAGACACAGACTCAAGATGGTTCGGGAGATTGCCCCCGATGAGTATCGGAAGCTTCAGTGAACTAAGCAGAAGTTTCTCAAGACAATTTATGGGCAATGTTCACAGGAAAAAATCAGTGGCTTACCTTTTTCAGCTGAACCAAGGGAAAGATTAGTTATTGAAAAAATACCTGGGGAGATTCGGCCAAGCGGTATCAGAAATCAGCAGTGCAAACGAAGAAGCGATAATTGTTGCGTTCATCGACAATTTACAGAATGGACGGCCATGTTTTGACCTAAGAAGATCCCGTCTAACCAGATATTCAGATATG
This sequence comes from Dipteronia dyeriana, assembly GCA_032871835.1. NCBI lineage: Eukaryota > Viridiplantae > Streptophyta > Magnoliopsida > Sapindales > Sapindaceae > Dipteronia > Dipteronia dyeriana. The sequence goes on from CM065301.1 coordinate 57,441,998, forward strand.
ATGGACATAGCGGGAGGATATGCACTAGCCGAAGAAAAAGAGTTAGCCACGGGAGGATGCTACATGCATGGAGGAAAACTCGAAAAGGACGCTGAGTCAAAGGTACATAACCAAAAGGGAAAACAGAAAGGAAATGGTAAAGAAAAAAGCAAGGACTGAGGAAACGGACGTAATACCGAACAGACCACGGAGAAATTCCAAGGTAGATACGCCAACTACACCCTTCTTCGGAAAAAGCAAGAGGAAATCCTGGCCACACTGGAAGAGAAAAATATGGTAAAAGAGTCACGCCGACAGTCTCAGTTGCTCGGTGAGATACAACCAAATACTGCAGATTCCATAAGGAAACAGGTCATGAGACTTCCAAGTGTTACCAACTCAAAGATTACATAGAAACCCTCATTCGAGAAGGGCACCTTCTAGATGTAATCTTAAAAAAGGGATGAGAGGTCAGAAACAAAGAAAGAGACCAGGGCCGATCACAGCTCCGGTCGAAATCAAAGGGCCAGCTCCGAGGCCAATGAAGTAATACAAACAATCTTTGGAGGACCGTCCACTGGGAGAAGTAACCAAGAGTGAACATAGGAAATCAGAGAAGCAATGGAGGCAAGACAGAACTTTAACGTGAACTCGATCGAATCAGACCCGAAAAGGGTAAAGAAAGGATGTGACCCAATAATATTCACAGAAGCTGACTCACATGGGGTCAATGTTCGTCCAAATGACGCCGTGGTCATAAGTGCCCGGATTGGTCACCGGCAAGTCAGGAGAATTCTGATAGATAATGAAAGTTCGGCAAATATTCTCAATGTAACTGTCTACGATCAACTCAGATTGGACCGAAAGGATTTACAACCTTTGCATACCCCACTTAGAGGATTCGGAGGAATTGAGGTTAGGTCTCTCGGGACGGTAAAGTTACCTGTAAAAATTGGAGCGGCACCTTGTCAGAGAATAGCATTGCTCGATTTTATGGTGGTAGACTTAGACAATTGGCCGTATAATGCATTGTTTGGTCGTCCATTCTTGAATAAAACTAAGGCCGTAACATCCACTTATGCATCGATGATCAAATTCTCAACCGAACAGAGGGTCGGTGTAGTCAAAGGGTCCCAAGAGATGGCCCGAAGAGCTAACCTGTCAGTATACAAAGACAAAAATGATGGTGAACAAGTATGCACTATAACGCAGCCGAGTTAGAACAAAGAGTCACTGTCATTCGAATTTGATCCAATTGAAGAGTCGAAGAAGTCCAAAAATGAACCGGTCGAAGAAATTATCTTGAAAGGAGATGAACCAGATAAGAAGATCAAGATCGGGGCCAATTTAGAAGGAAAAGTCAAACAAAGCCTCACTGATCTGCTTAAAGAATACAAGGATGTGTTCACCTGGAGTCATGAAGACATGGTCGGGATAGACGCCCGAATAATATCTCATCATCTCGCGGTAGACCCGAATGTAAAACCAGTAATACAAAAGAGAAGGTCATTCAATCTCCAGAGAAATCAGGTAATCAAACAGAAAGTGGAAAAGCTACTCGCTGTAGGGTCGATTAGAGAGATCAACTACCCTCAATGGGTAGCTAATGTAGTCCTCATCCAAAAGAAAAATGGATAATGGATAATGGAGAATGTGCGCAGATTTCACAGATTTGAACAAAGCATGCCCAAAAGACAGTTTTCCACTCCCAAGGATAAACCAACTGGTGGATGCTACATCAGGCCATGAATTGCTCAGTTTCATGGATGCCTACTCGGGATATAACCAAATTCGGATGAACAAGACTGACGAAGAAAAAATAGCGTTCACAACCGATCAGGGCTTATACTGTTACACAGTAATGCCCTTCGGATTAAAAAAATACAGGGGCAACATATCAAAGGCTGGTCAACAGAATCTTCACATGACAAATAGGAAGAAACATGGAAGTATACATAGATGACATGCTGACCAAAAGCATCTCGCAGACAAGCATACCTCAGACCTGTGAGAGACACTCGATATTTTGAGGAGATACCAAATGAAGCTGAATCCAAACAAGTGTTTATTCGGGGTTCCTTCAGAAAGGTTCCTGGGTTTCCAAGTTCACCAAAGGGGAATCGAAGTCAATCCTGAAAAGATCCAAGCTCTGCAGAAAATGACCTCACCAAGGACACTAAAAGAAGTACAGCACTTAACAGGATGTTTAGCTTCCTTGGGTAGATTCATCTCAAAAGCCACAGACAGATGTGCACCCTTTTTTAGAGTAGTTAAAAAAGGAAAAGGACTCGAATGGAACGAAGAGTGCGAGCAGGCATTCTTAAAAATCAAAGAGTACCTAGGACAGGCTCCCATCCTTTTGAAACCATAAATGGGAGAGATACTCCACTTATACTTATCAATTACAGAACTAGTAGCATGTTCAGTCCTAGTCAAAAATGAAGATGGAGTACAGAAGCCAGTGTATTATACCAGCAATGCGCTTTTACCAGCCAAGACCAGGTATTCACAGGTATAAAAAATGACATTAGCATTGGTTTCAGCGGCAAGGAAGCTAAGTCCATACTTTCAGGCTCATACAATACAGGTTCTCACCGATTGCCCATTAAAGCAAATTTTATAGAAGCTAGAGATTTCGGGAAGACTAACCAAATGGACAATCGAGATAAGTGAATTCGATATCCAGTACGTCCCCAGTACATCTCTCAAAGGCCAAGCAGTGGCAGATTTTATAGCAGAGTTCACAGAACCAAACCTGGAAGCAAAAAAGATGTTGGGCAAAAATTTCCCATGGAAATTATATGTCGATGGTTTCAAACACTTACGGCAGTGGGACAGGGATCGTAGTATGCACTCCGGAAGAAGATGATGTCGAGTGTGTCATGAGGTTTGACATCAAAGCAACCAATAATCAAGCCGAGTACGAGGCACCCTCAGGGCAGATGAAGTCGAGATATTTAGCAATTCACAGGTAGTAGTCAACCATGTCCTGGACGAATACCAAGCCATGGATGAAGGCATGATAGCCTATCGTGACATTGCAAAACAGCTCCTCCAGAAATTCAAAGAATATAGGATTGTCCAGATCCCCAGGGAGGAGAATGAAATGGCAGACGCTTTATCTAAACTAGCATCAACAACAACCACAATCATGCCAAAAACTATCCCGGTTGCATATCTCCTAAAACCGTGCACAGTTGAGCCAAAAAACTTTAGAATTTTAAAAAACCTTAGAATTTTAAAAAACCGAACATCGTCAAACTGTTGGATGACTCAGCTGAAAAGGTTTCTGGAAAAAGACATGCTCCCGGAAGATCCCCTACAAGCAAAACGTATCAAGTATCAATCAGCAAGGTACACATTAGTTAGAGGAGAACTATACAGAAGGGGGTTTTCCCGAACACTTCAAAGATGTGTGTCAGAGGAAGATGCATGTCAGATATCACAGGAAATCCACGGGGGAGTTTGTGGAAACCATAATGGCGGTAAAATTTTAGCACACAAGGTACTCAGACAAGGTTATTATTAGCCTACTTTATTCTCAGATGCACAGCGATGTTTAGAGAGTTGCAATACTTGCCAAAGGATTGCTAATGATATCCGACAACCCCCTGAACAACTCAGAAACATCACATCCCCATGGCCATTTGCCATGCGGGGTTTGGATTTAATTGGCCTATGCCAGCTGGGACAGGGGGTGGAGCGAAGCATGCCATAGTAGCTATTGACTATTTCACGAAATGGGCAGAAGTTAAAGCATTAGTACATATCATAGAAGCAAATACCATAATTTTTGTGAAAAAAAATATACTCTACAGGTTTGGAGTCCCAAACACTATCATCACTGATAACGGCACTCAGTTCGATTACCTGAAATTTAGGCAGTTGTGCAAGAAGTACCAAATTACCAATTACTATGCCACACCTGCCCATCCTTAAACAAACAGGCAGGCTGAAGCAGTAAACAAAATCATCAAACATACACTCAAAGCAAAGCTGGATACCAAGAAAGGAAGTAGGGTTGAAAAACTTCCAGAAGTATTATGGGCATATTGGACAACAGCAAGAACTTCAATCGGAGAAACTCCATTCACTTTAGCGTTTGGAACAGAAGTTGTTATCTCCGTAGAAACATCATACGCATCACCCAGGGTCAAGCTATATAATGAAGATCAGAATGTTGATATGCAGTTACAAAGTCTAGATGAGCTAGAAGAGAAAGGAATAAGTCCCGAATATGAAATATGGCGTATCAGCAAAGAGTAGCTCGCCACTACAATTCTCATGTTCGGGTCAGAAAATTCCAACTGGGAGACCTGGTACTCAGAAAAGTGTCACTGAATACAAAAAACAAAGTTAATGGCTCCTTGGCTAATAAATGGGAAGGCCCGTACAAGATTGAAGGAGTAGCTGGTCATGGAGCATATTGGGTTGCACGACCCGATGGAGGCGTCCTACCCCGACCATGCAATGCCCAATATCTGAAGATTTTCTATCCTTAAATTATTTTTTTTGTTTCCTTTTTAGTTAGAACAATTTTAGTTAAATCAATTATCAGCTTTGGAATTTAAATCTTTGTTAGTTTTGCAGTTATAAATAAAAATCAAACTCGGGATTTTTGAACAATATAGCATATGATAATAAGAACATATGAAAGACGAAGCATGATAATAAGAACATGCAAATAGAATACTCGGGATCATTGATTCCCGAATGGGCAGAGAAGCTTGAAGGAGCATGCCAGCCGAGCAAGGTCAATTGACCTTAGCAAAAAGGCAAACCCGATGCACCAGATTCTGGAGAAAGGCTCGGGGCACTATCAAAAAAAATTCTGGTGAAATGCGTAGCTGTGTTAAGCAGTTTGAAAAGCTTAACGATTCGGTAAACCCTTGCACATAAAAACTGGGGAGACGTCCTCAGTAATGTGTAAGGACTCGAACATATGATCATGGTGAGCCTTGATGTAATGTTTGGGTAATAACCTGAGTATGAAACGAGTAAATTCACTTATTTGTTTCAAGATGACTCGGTAAATATAGGCTAGTTTAATAAGATACTTGACATTGAAAATAATTGGGTAACAAAACCAAGTTTAAAAAGATACTCGGTGAAGTTACTCGGACAAAAACAGCCAGTTTAATAAGATACTTAGCATAAAGATTGCAACAGCCATTTTAATAAGATACTCGGCTCAAAAGATTGCATTAGCCAGTTTAATAAGACACTTGGCACAAAAGATTGCGGTAGCCAGTTCAGAAAGATACTTGGTGAAATTTCTTGAGCAATGAATCGGATCAAACCACTCGATTTTCAGAATTACAGTTAACTCGGAATTTCATTGATAATCTTTACGAAAAATCTTTACAAAAATGAAATTTCTACAAAATAAATCAAGGTTAAGAGGATTTAGAACTCTTGTCGATGCTCGGGTCGGGCACCATTTCGTATTCGTGGAGGAGACTTTCATTGGAAGGCCAAGCAATCGTATCAACCGAATCATCCATCCAGTTGTTGTAATCTTCTCTCGGGATCGATCTGACATCAGGCACCAAACCTTCCACGCCCGACTCTTGACTGGCATAAAAGGTCGAGAGGGAGTGCTCTAATGGAACCTTCAAATGCATGGGATGGGGCTCTTTGCCTCCACTACGGCAATAAGCCCTCCACTCCTTCATTTGAGTCTGAAGAGATTCCAGGGACCGATCCACATGATTCTTGATCGACAGCTCCTAATTGGTTCGGCTTTTTCAGTTGCCCGATTCTTAACCTTAAAAAATTCACCAGCAGAAACTAGCCCTCGCTGAAATTCCTGAAGGAGAAAGGCATCATAAGCAGGGGATATTTTAAAACGGTCAAACCCTTGGACTTTGAATTCCAATCTGGCCTCTTTGGATAGGGACTCGAATGTCAAAGCTTGGCGCTAAAAGTCTTCAATTTTCTTTTCATACGCCAACTTGGACTGTTTTGCTTCCTGTTCGGCTTTAAGCATTGATTCCTGGGCAGAAGTCAACAAGTTTTGAAGAGACATAACCTGCTCCTCTGCCGAAGAAGATCTTTCCTCGGCCGCCACTTGCTTCGCCAAACAGTGGTCAACAAACACTTGGGCGGACCCAATTTCCTTTTGATAAGCCGATTCAACCGGAGCACGGCTATCCTCACTTTCTTTTAGTTGAGCCTCAAGACGCCTTATTCGATCGGCTTGATGTTGTTGCGTCTGAACCAGCTCAACAAACTCGGCCACCATCTACAAAGGAGTTTAATTAAAAATCTAGCAATTAAAAATCTAGCAATTAAAAATCTAGCAAGCAAGACAATTTAAGAGTTGAGAATAGAACTTACATAAGATGCACCGTTGAAGATATTCTGAAGACGGCTCATCAAAGAAGCATCCCTGAAATGACTCCAGTGATCATCCCCGATGAAAGCCCGACCAGATGACATTGCCCTAAGCATATCCTGAGGAGAAGGATAGGAAGGACCTCTCGAAGATTCAGCCCTTGGATCTTAAACCTCGGTGGGGAAGGAACCCATGTTTGGGTTAGAAGTCTCCGCGCCAGCCGATGCTTCAACATCAACACTCAGGGGAATCTCAGCCCCAGTGTTTTCATCACTGGAGTCAATGAATGAAACCACCCGAGGAACCTTATATGGATAAGCGGGAGATTCGATCGCCTTTCGTTTCTCGGTCTAAGAGCGATGAAAGCTGAGATCAGCTGAGGGATCTTCCTGAACATCATCCCGGAAGGATTCAACAAAGTTGAAATCTATATTTAATTGTCCCTTAGAGGTTTTACCTCCATCACCGGCATCCGTCCGCTAGGAAGGGACCATAGTCGGGAAGCTCGATTCACCAGGCCCCTCAACAAGACCATTGCTCTACCTCCTTTCGTCTTTAGGAAATTCCTGAGTATGTCCACTCGGACCACTAGACTCCCCTACGGTCAATCGGATGACTTCCTCGGAGACACTCTCAGGAATCTGCTCTTCAGCCTCATCAGGGTCCTCATCTGACTCAGGTGGGCCAATGCCCTCTTTGCTCTAACGGGAAGCTTCTTTTTGGCTCGCTTGGAGGATTGACTTCACCTGACGAGCTTGAATGCCGCAGACGATGTCCGAGTCATACACTTAAAAAAAAGATTCATGTCAGTATAAAAGACAACATGAGAAAAAAAAAGGGGAGGAGGAGGGGGAAATAGGAAGATCATTTACATCGCCTGCGATAGCCTAAGATTTGGCTAAAGAAACCAAGATCTATCATCTTCTTCTCATTAAAAAGATAAATCATGCTCTTTTTTTCTAGAGTACGAACTGCTGCCCGAGCAAGTCTGATCAGCTCAGTATCACTAAACTCAAGTTTTTTCTTGTTCCATACCTCAGGGGAACAGAAAAAACGGGGAACTTTTAGCACTGTCTGAGTCTCCCCAGCCGAAAGAGTAACTTCCAGTCCAAGGTTCCCTCCTGTGAAAAACCAACTGTTCTTCCAGTACTTTTTGGACCAAGGGAATCCCTATACAAATCCCTTTTTTTTTTGCATCATCGGAGGTATCAACTCCCCGATTCACTTTTGTCCCCTCGGGGACCCAGCAATCTGGCGGGTTAGATATGAGAAAATAAGTCTCTGTCCGACCAGACTGTCTTAGCGTGTAAAAGTGCATGATGTCACTAGGGGAAGACGGTGACAAATTCATTCGGCTCCACATGTGCCACATGCACATCAAGATCTTGTAGTTGTTCGGGGCCAATTGGGCTGGAGCGATCCCTACTTCAGCTAGAAACCAGGCAATAAACGGCTGAAGAGGAAGAGTGACGCTGCAACAAAGCATGGACCCATAGATTGCCACCATGCCCGAGGGAGGGTTCCACGCTGCTCTATCACCAGCAGGAATCAGAATGACTGAATCGTCCAAGTCAAATCGAGCACGATATTTCCTGATCTCATCTTCCCTGACCACATTCGGTTCGGCATCGGGCGATCAACAGAAAAAGAGGGATGAGATTTTTTAAACTTCTCTTCAACGTCCTTCTCATTAATAATCTGCTCCCTGATCCGGACGTTGCCCGAGTTGTGCTTATGGACTTCACTTTTACTTTGATGCTTTCACATCCTCGATCGGAGAGGTACCATGTGATCAGAAATGACAGAATCAGAACTAGATGATTCGAAACTAGATTCAGAACTAAATCGGACGTCAGGGTAAAGCCCAGAAACATCGACTTCTAAAAAAGGAGGTTCGTCAGGGGGAATTTCTCCCAATAATCTACGAGAGTAAGAAACCAGTTGAAAATCCCCACGATCAAGCGCTTCGAGGGCTATAGTAAAGAGTCGACGACGGGAAGTCGGATTCATTAAAACTAACCTTGAATGAAGAAGCCTGATGCAAAATCTTTAACGGAGAATAAGGATTTTCTATGTAAAGAAATCTAGGCCGGAAAATTTCAACGTAACTCCTTTCAGTGGAGAATTTAAAGGGGTAATAGCACGAAACCCTAGGATCTCAAGGCAGGAAAAATCAAAGACAGATTTGATGACGTAGGTGGCACACTAGGAGACGCGTAGGTCGCTTCTCATAAATGGTATCAAAAAATGAAGCGGTAGAGGACATGTGTTAAGAGAAGAACTAGCCAAGGTCGACAGAACTCCAAAACGTCACAATCATTGAGAGCTAGCGTGAGGAGGCAAATTGAATTTACATGGTTGCCATTAAGACACTCCATTATGACAAGAAATTTACCCTGGCATTAAAGAGACGTAAAAATTGAAGGGTTGATTAAAATACCTTTGCCCGGAACGAAACCCTGTTCAGTAAAAATATTTTAAGAGGGTATTGTCGTATGTAAATTTTATTAGACATACACGTCATTGACAAAGAGGATATAATTGTAAGGTGGACATCCGAATAGGCATTCAGAAAATATCCTGCAAGACATCACCAAAGAAGAGAAGCCCGAGTAAACAAGTATTGAACAAAACCTACTCGGGGTCAGTTAGCGACGCTCGGGGTTAGCTGATGACATGTTCTACTCGGGATCAAAACCTATTTTCTCTCTTCTTCTATCAAGAATTTTTTTTTCAGATCATATTTGTATTATATTGAACATTCTGGCAAAAAGAATGAAAAAGAAAAAAAATGATGGTAGATCTCCACCGTCTAACGGCATCGCGATTTGCAGATCTCCACCATGCAATGGAGATCTTTCAATCTGATAGTGGAGATCATCGGATCTCCATCACGCCATCTTCATCAGTTGGAGATATACAAATCTCAGATCTTTATGACAAGATGAAAATGAAGATGAAGAAGATGAAGAGGGAGTAGACTTTGGCGACCTCAACCATCGTCGACTCCATCATCAATGATCCACCATCATCGACCTCCGTCGTTGACAACTCCACCGTCCTTGACTCCATCACCTTCAACTTTTTTTTTCTTTTTGAGTTCAACAACAACTAAACACAACTTTAAATCCAACAAAAATTCACTCTAAATCAAGCCACAAAGAGAAAGGAAATAGAAGGGATAGAGAGGACAGGGTGAGGCAGAGATTAAGAAAAAAAACCTTTAAAAAGAAAATGAAAAAAACATATCCAGTGATGAGAGATAGGGGTGTGCGTTTTCGGTTTGGTTTGGGTTGAAGCTCAATGTCAAACCAAACCAATATAGATCAGTTTGACTATATTTCAACCCAACCCAAACCAATATGATTTTTCAAACCGATTCAAACCAAACCAAAAAAAGTCGGGTTGGTTTGGATTGGTTTATCAGTTTAGATTTGAACTCAAAAATCTTTTATTTTTGGTATTATATTATAAAAAATACATGAAATATTAATTATATATATATAGGAAGTATAAAAAAGTGGAATGGGTAATTACCAATTAAAAACATGTTTGACGGTATCTATACTTTTGAAGCCCTAATACATCAATCAATCAGAAGAATTGTATCAAAACAAATAAATAAACTATAAAAGTTTAAAGTAATCGGTAAAAGTTATAAAACATGGACTAAATAGAAAACGTAGGTGAATTTTTATATTTTAGTTTTACTTTTTAAAATATATGGTTTGGTTTGGGTTGGAGAATTATTTCACTCAACCTAAACCGAACCACCTTTAATCGGTTAGTCTTCTGGACAAACCGACCCACCCATTTTTTATATTTGTAATTGAACCAACCCAAACTTTATGGGTTGGGTTGGTCGGTTTGGTTCGGTTTGACAATTTTTTGCACACCCCTAATGAGAGAGGCCGTGAAAGAGAGAGATAAAAGGGATAGATTTTTTATTAATATTTTATTCTTACTTTTAAATTTGCTCCTACCACTTAGCGGAACAATTAACTCCGTTAGAACTCAAGGGACATTATTAAAATAAACACATCTTTATCTATACATCTAATAATAGTTGAAAGGTTAGAGGAGGTTATTAATATTAAACCTTCTTTTAACCCTCTAAAAGTGGTTGATTTCACCTTTTTATCAGAAAAGTTAAGTGCAGGGAGAGAATGAAGATAAAATTAATTTAAAGGGGGATTTTGACCAATTGTAAAACAAGGGAAAAGTATAGAATAATACAAACTATAGTAGTGTTGTAATTATGGATCGGCCCGAGACAGGTCGGTCAGGTCGGTCCACGAAGTGAAACGGGTCGTGCTTGGCACGGCCCGTGAAGGAGGTAGGCCAAGTCGTGGCCCGGTTCGTGACAATCCATGGCCCGGTCCGTGACAGGCAGCGTGCTGGGCCGTTGGTACCAGGTCTGGCGGGCCGGCGTGCCAGGCTCCTGGACTGGCCAGTCTATTTGTCATTTCAACTGATTTTTTTTAAAAAAAAAATTCCCTCCAACGGTTGGAATTCAAAATCCAGTCGTTGCCTGACGTCAGCCAACGACTGGATTTTGAATTCCAGCCGTTGGAGCCTCTAAAAATTACAAAATAACCCCCTAAAATCTTTCAAATTAAATTTTGACCTAGAAATCAAATTTTTCTATAAATACTTCCATCCATTTCATTTTCCATTCTCTCTCTAGCATTCTTTCAATATCTCATTCTCTTAAATCTCAATCTCTATATTCTCCAATTTTCTACACTTTTTCATTCAATTTCATTATCACTCTCTCTAAAAAATTCTCTACATTTTCCACCAACATACCAAATTTTAAAGGTACAATTTTGTTATTACTTTTGCTCAAACATTTTTTCATAGTAAATTTATATTTTTATGTTTAGACTGTAGTTACTAAATGAAAACATTTTTATTTAGTTAGTTAGTTTATCAATTTTTGGGCTTTAATGTTAATATTATTTGTTTAGTATATTAAGATTTTTAAGTTTAATAGTAATTTTAATATTTGTTATTATTAAATTTAGAAAGTTAATTTGTATTACTGAATTTAATTTTTATAATAAGTAAATTATGAATGTTAAGTGTAGTAGTTAAGTTTAATATTTTTTGTTCATAAATTATGAATTTTTAGTGTAGTTGTTTATTTTAATATTTTTGGTGAGTATATTATGAATTTTAAGTGTAGTAGTTAATTTGAATAAGTTTTATTAGTAAATTAAGATTTTTATGTGTAGTATTTAATTTAATGTTTATTGTTAGTAAATTTGTCAATTTAATTTGTAGTAGTGAATTTAATATTTTTTGTTAGTAGATTATGAATTTTTTGTGTAGTTGTTTATTTTAATATATTTTTTTCAATATATTATGAATTTTAAGTGTAGTGGTTAATTTTAATAAGTTTTATTAGTATATTAAAATTTTTATGTGTAGTATTTCATTTCATATTTGTTGTTAGTAAATTTATCAATTTTATTTGTAGTAGTGAATTTAATATTTTTTGTTAGTAGATTATGAATTTTTTGTTTATTTAATTTTTTTTTGAAGTAAAATAATAATTTGAAGTGTCGTATTATTTTTATTAATTATTGTTAGTAAATTAAGATTATTGTTAAGGGTAGTAATTAATTTAAAAATATTTTGTTAGTAAATATTGATTTTTAATTTGACTATTAACGACTATAGTGGTCATATTTTTACTTCAGATAATGGATTATAACCAGCAGCCTTATTTTCCGGACGGTTTGAATATGCTCAACGATGAATTTGATATTTCGGAGCTGACTCATACTCAAGCGGGACCTTCTGGTTCTGCCGTTACACCAACATCACGTCCTAGAAAATTAACATTAGATGTGTGGCAGTGTTTCAACATAGTCCAAATGACACTCACATATGGGACGTCCGGGCCCAGAGCTAAATGTAAGTTTTGTCATAAGGATTATACTACAAGTAGGAAGGGAACCAGACATTTGAGACGGCATATGTACAAATGTATGCCAGCACATGGATAGGTAGACACTACAACCCAAACACAACTACAACGGCACCCAGACGGGTCCGTTACGATGTGGCAGTTCGATGCCATACACGCTAGAGAGTGTTTGACACGATACATTGCACAAACTGATCAACCGATCAATATTGGTGAGAGTCCATTTTATAAAGAATTAATCACATCTGCATATAACCCTCAATGTGAACCTGTTTCTAGAACCACCATTAGAAATGATTTGATAAGATTGTTTGAAACCCAAAGAGATGACTTAATTGATGAAATACAACATTTAATTTCATCAATTAAGTGTCTCTGTTGTATTAACTTCTGATATTTGGAATGCATGTTCCAAACAGGACTATTTATGTATCACGGGACACTATTTAGATTCTGACTGGAGGATAACAAAAAGAATTATTGGTTTTCGTTCTATAGATTTTACACATACCGCAGAAAACATTTTTAATGTCATTATTTCTGTTTTAGAAACTTATGAAATCACGCATCGCATCCTTTCGATCATATTATATAATGCATCTACAAATACTAGCTCTATTGCATTGTTTGTTGCTAGAAATATCCCGCAAGATGGATGTTATTTCTTCCATCAACGATGTGCATGTCATATTATAAATTTAGTTGTACAGGCTGGTTTAAAGCAGGTAAGCGACTAAATAGATCGCATCAGAGATGTCATTTCTTGGATTTGCAGTTCTAATCCTAGATTCAGTGAATTCAAGAGACATTGTAAATTAAACGGTCTCAAACCCCGACGATTCCAAACTGAAATGCCGGTAAGGTGGAACTCTACTTATTTAATGTTGGAAAATTGTTTGGAATATGATACAACCATTACATGTTTTTATAACATGAAATTGGTCGAAACAGGTCGTCATGAAGCAAAAACACTTACCACAGACGATTGGTATGTGGCAAAGATTTTTGTTCAATTTTTAAAGATTTTTTACAATGTCACTGTAACTCTTTCCGGGGTCTATTACCCCACATCTTCCCAGGCAATCCATCAGATAGTGGAAATGTCTGAAGTGTTAAACAGTTATAGAGAAGATGAACATCTAGGCTCTGCAGCTGTTGCCATGGAGACAAAGTTGAAAAAATATCGGGCTAACATTCCTCTACTTTATGCCTTAAGTGTTATAGTAGATCCTAGAGTTAAATTATCTGGTTTAGAAGTTTTGCTTGAGTTTATTGGTATTAATTTGTCAGTAGATTATTCAAAACAAATTACTGACATTCGAACCAAGTTGTTCGAGATTTTTCGTATTTATGATAGTAGGTTTGGCAACATTGGCAACATTGGCACCCCCCAATCAACACAACCGGAGACAGAGCCAAAGCAAACAAGTTGGAGCCTTCTGAAACGGTGAAAAAATGACAAATCATCAAGAACTTCTTCAGGGCAAAGATCTGGCCCATCTTCTTGTACCGAACTGATTAGGTGCCTTGAAGCACAGTTCGATGCTGTTAAATACAATGAAGAGTTTGATTTGTTGTTATGGTGGAAGACCTATACGTACAGGTATCCAGTTCTGTCACACTTAGCACGTGACGTACTGGTTATTCACGTGTCAACGGTGTCTTCAGAACAAGCTTTCAGCACTAGTAGACGCATAATTGAACAAAGAAGAAGCTGTCTGTCTCCGGAGATTGTTGAGGTATTAACATGCCTTCGGGATTGAGAGCATGCTAAAAAAAGGTTGCAAAATCAAACTGTAGATAAAGAGCTTATTCTAAATTTCAACAATATATATATTGATGAACCTGCAGGTAGTGGCCAGGGCCAGAATTAGGTTATACTTTTACATATATATTTATTATTTACTTGTAAGTTTTAATACGGTTGCACTCTTTTTCCCTTACCAAGTTTTTATCCCACTGGGTTTTTCTTGGTAAGGTTTTTAATGAGGCAATCATGTAAATATGTAATACTGAATTTCATAAGTGAAAAATAATTAAATAAATAAAAAATTGTTCGTTTTCTTTATTCATTTTTGGATTTTAAATCCTAAACCCTAAACCCTAAACCCTAACCCTAAACCCTAAACCCTAAATCCAAACAAACTTAAAGTGAAAAATGATTATTGACCAGGCCCGCCGGACCAGGCTCGCCGGTCCCCCTAGACCAGGCACGCGGACCGGTCTGGCATGGCCCGCCTGAGGTAGGCCGGTGTGCCGTGTCGTGCCTTCGTTTTTGGAAACGAGTAGGGCCTAGTTCGGAACTCACAGCGGTGCGTGCCGGAGCAGGCCCGGCCCATTTCTGAAAACGAACTTGGCCAGGCCGTGCATAATGGGCCGGGCCACTCCATTTTTACACCTTTGAACTATAGGCGAAAATGATTCCCTTTAAGCAAATATGATATTCATGGGTAGGTGTGGGTATAAAAACCGAAACATAATTGAACCGAATCAAACCGAACCGAAAAAGGGTGTTTGGTTCGGTTTATAACTTCTATTCGGTTCAAACCAATTTGAAATTTGAAAGCCGAATTGAATACGGTTCGGTTTCGGTTTTGGACATACAAAACCGAACCGAACCAAATAAACCAATTTGTATTAATTAATTATTTTGTAAGGTTCAATTTTACTATGGATTGTGTATCGATGATGTTTATTTTTGGACTACATTATATACTTTATTTTTTTACTTCTATTTATAGAAGTTATGATGATTTTATATTTTGATTGAGTTTGTTAGCCGAATATGATTGAAATTTTAGATTTGGATTCAAAATTGGGTTTTATTTTGTTTAAATTACTTTTTACGTATTATGTTCTCTTAAAAAAGTTTAAGCCTAAATGTCAAAAATGCAAAAGGTCTAAAAAATTAAAAAATATATTTAAAAACCTTTAAAGCCCAATAGGTTCAAAACTGAACCGAACCGAACCGAACCGAACCGAACCGAATCGAGATAAAGGTGTTCGGTTCAATTCGGTTTTCAGGTTCAAAACGGTTCAAACCGATTCATATTTTTAAAAACCGAATATATGTCGGTCCAATACAGTTTTGGTTAAAACCGAACCGAACCATGCTCACCCCTATTCATGGGAAACCGAACATAGCTCTAAAAAAATATTTAAAATTTCAATAAATAAAAGGAGATCTAATTTTCTTTTCGGCCTTATATGTCGGATGAGGCATGGCCCATGTTGATTGTGATTTGTTAATCTTACCTAGAACTATAAGTGTACTTAGTCATTTGTTTAAGAGAACCCACGAGATTAAACTCAAAAGCAGAATTGAAGCCTCAAGCACTTAAGTACTAATATGTCAATTAATTAAGCACTTAAGTTTTACTACTGCACGTCTCCCTCACTCCCTCTACCTTGCAATTAAAATGAGTGCTTTTTAACTTGACAGCTGTTGCTCTGCTGTGGTAAGGTAAAAGGACTTTTAGAATCTAATTCCCATGAAATCTGTTTTTCTACTAGAGAAGCACATTTTTCCCCGGGATCCCAATTCCCCGCATTCCTATACCTATTTGAGGATTTTTTTTTTTGGAAAAAATGGAGAAATATGGGGGGGATGGGGATGAAATTCATCCCCAAATTGAAATGGGGATGAGGATGAGATCCCCCATCCCCATTTCCCCATTTTTCCCAAACATATATAAATATAATTTTAATATATATTATTAATTATAATATATATTTATATTTGTAATATATTAATGGGTTTTATTTTGTATTTCTAATGGAATGTTTGTTTTTTTTAGTTAAATTTGTAATTTTTAATTAAATGGCGAAATGGAAAAACGAAAAAAACGAAAAAACGGAGAAATACGAAAAAAAAAATGGGGAAAATGAGAAAAATGGGGAAATGGGGAAATGAGGATGGGGATGGGGATGGGGATGGGGATGGGGATGGATATACCTCCCCCCAAAATTCCCCATCCCCATTTTCCCCAAATGGGGAAATGGGGGGAAGGGTATAGGAAGTGGGGATGGGGATGGGGATGGGGATGGGGATGGGGGGACCTATATCCATCCCCATTCCCCAAATGTGCATCCCTATTCTCTACTTCTTGCCTAGCTCCAAAGATTCTAAGATCCGGTCTTCGGTCATCGTAGCACGTGTCACTCACTTGCCCATTATCTCTCTCCTCTCACCATTAAAGCTCAGTTGACATTCTCTTATACGAAGTGTTCAAAAGTTAAATGACACTTTTTGGAGGTAACATTTCAAAATTATCATTGTTATAACAATTTATGTTTAAAGAATATCTATTATGGTGAACTGACAAAAACACATCTAATAGTTATTTCATATCAGATTTTTTTCATTCACTTTATATGAAATAGTTATGAAGTAGGGAGAGAAAGTCTCGTTGAAACCGATACAATCACTCAAATGACGACGGAGTGGCGTTACGCAAACGCATTTGAGGGGTCAGGGAGCTTTTTTTTTCAAGTGGAGAAGAGGATGAACCATACTATAAAGACACAGGTGAAGATATTAAAAAGGTGAAGATATTAAAAAGGTTCAGAGACTACTGTAAAAGTCTCGCACACTTCTCAAAAATGCTCAAAGACTAATTTAAAAGTCTCAAATACTTCTTAAAAAGACTCGGAGCTTTAAGAAAAATGTTCGGAGCCTTACGTAAAAGGCTCTGACAATGCTTTAAAAAGGCTCGGAGACTGCTTTAAAAAGGCTGGGAGACTACTTTAAAAAGGCTGGGACAGTGTTTATAAAGGTTCGAAAAGAGCTTAGAAAGACTCGGAGATTCATAATTCACAAAACCAACTTCAGGTTTACAAAAGACTCGGAGAACAAATGAAAATGAACAGATAAAGTGTTACAAGACTTAGAAACGCATGTATAGAAAATATATGACTTAAGAGATATATTATCTTGTTGTGCTGAAGAACGTCGACTTTTTCTAAGTTGAAGAAGAAATGGTAGACAACGTTGAACTTTTGGCTGTGTTGTAGGGGATTTCAATTTTCAAACAAGTTTATTGTGGAAGAGAAATAGAGGAGTTACTGAGTT
This sequence comes from Dipteronia dyeriana, assembly GCA_032871835.1. NCBI lineage: Eukaryota > Viridiplantae > Streptophyta > Magnoliopsida > Sapindales > Sapindaceae > Dipteronia > Dipteronia dyeriana. Next base: position 57,459,320 of record CM065301.1, read on the forward strand.
CAGTGTTCGAAGTGTGGAGATGGATGTACAAAAAGAATAAAAAAAAACTGATTATTTAAAGACAATTTTTGTAGTTCACCATAATATGTGCCTTTTAAATATAACTTAGAGCCAGTTTGATATTGCTTTCAGAAAGCTAATATCAGATTATTTTATAATTTTAACATAAAATGATGTTTCGTAAAACTTCCAAAAAAGATTAATTGATAATTTAACAAGTTTTGACAGTAATTTTAAGAAGTAAGTGAGAGGTTACATTTTTAAAGTGATTATGGAATAATCTATTTCAACATTTAATACATCTTTTAAAAAATCATTATTATCCTTATAAAATCAAGTTAAAAATCATTTATATACCTTATTTCATCTTAAAATTAAATATTCTATTTTAATATTGATTTGAATTATAACATATTTTAAAAATGTTTTTATTGTTTTTATGGATTTTTTTTTCAATTTAAACATTCTACTTATATATTGATTTTATATATGTAATTAATGAAAAAAAAATGAAATAGGGTCCTAAACTCATGTATATTTTAGTCATTCTAACTAATCACAACACTTTTACAATAAAATTATCGAACATATATATAATGGTTATGAGCTATATAGTAGTTTTAAAAATACAATTGACCAAACATCTGCTGATTAACTTAACAGTTGTTTATTCCTTCAATACAGCTAACAATGATTATTATAAAAGTTACAGCAATACCAAACTAACCCTTATTAAAGCACTCACTTGGGTGCAATAAAGATTAAAAAATATGAAATTTCTCACCATTTCCACCTTATGCGAAATCATCATTTACCTCTTTTGTTAATTTATTATTATCTTTGGTTTTGCATTATCGTAATGCATGGCTTTCTTTTCCAAATTTTTTTTTTTTTACTTGGAAGTAGGGGACACGTCAACAATTTTTAAGAGATATAATTACGACACTTTGAAGTAAGGGACGCAACCATTTTTAAAAGATATAATTACAAGCCGATTTGGTTGACGTGCTTCATCAAATTTAAAGAGATTTAGATCAATTTTAAAAATTTGTTAAAAATTTTAATAAAAAAATGTGAATAACAAAAAAAGCAAGGTTAAATTTAAATAAACCTTAAAAAACTTATATGGGCCTAATAAGGATGACAACGGGGCGAGTCAGGGTTGGGGAATGCTTTTCTATCCCCATCCCCGCCCCCCAAAACCATCTTCATCCCCGTTCTCATCCCCGTATTTAGGGGTGGGCACGGTTCGGTTCGGTTCGGTTCGGTTTTGGGTAAAACCGAACTGAACCGAAAATATTTTTGTTCATCCAAATTTAACCAGTTTAAAAAGAATAAGAAATGGGAATCGAACCGAACCGAACTAATTTTAAACGGTACGGTTCGGTTCGGTTCGGTTCAGTTCAATTTGGTTTTGGGCCTAATGGGCCATATAACTTCTGTTTTTAAAATTAATAGTTGTTGGATACTAATTTTGACAAGCCCAAAGCCATAAAACTCAAATCAAACCTAACTTAAAAACATATTAAAAAAAATAAATCATTTAAAAACATATTACATAATAATAAGTTAATAACAAATCCATTCTAAAATATAAAAAAACATATTAATACATTCTAAACTCGAAAAATAAATATTCAAAAATCAGTAAATAATAGTATATTACATAATAATACCTCCCAAAAATAAATAATCCAACTCCAAATCAAAATTACAACTAAAATAACTCCAAATCAAAATTACAACTAATCAAGTAGTCAACTAAAATAACATTTCAATTATAGTTTCCACACCACATTCCACAATCCACATACATAAAATTATAAAAAAATGCATTCCATTTTGTCACTCCTCCAGCTGCCTACAGATAAAAAAAAATGAAAATATATATATATGCATTTGTCACTCAATCTTTGTGCAATTATGCTCCATAGAAACAAAAAAATTATAGTGAACAATTATGTATATACCAACAATTAAAGGCTTACCTTCATGGCTTCATCAATCAATCTTCAATAGACAAATAGGTTACAGCAAGACATGGAATGGATTAAAGGCTTTGAAATGGATTTTCCTTAATCTTTAAAAATTAAAAATGAAAGTTGTTTATGTTATCGTAAAAGAGGTAACAACAGTACAATCTACAATAGACAAATATTTTCACAAATTGAGAGTCTGCAAGTCATAGAGCATCTTTAAAGTAGAGAGACTCTCATTCTCTCAAAAACTAAACTTTATCCAACCCTACCATATATATGTCATGAAAAAACCTTAACAAAGCCACTCCCTCAATGAAACATGAAAAACGTAACCCAAAAACCTCCCAAATTATAATTACATAATAATATCTCCCAAGAATATGAAACAAATTATCAGTGGCTTTCACAAGATTCATATTGGCAAAATGATTGGAAAGAAACCCAAAATAAGGTATATTAATATATTAACAAAATTAAAATTACCTGTCTAATTTTCACAATTCCTGTTGCAGCAATGAAATCAGGAAGCTGGAATAGTTGCTTCTCAATTCCACGCTTCCCCTGAAAAAACAAAAATTCAAAACCTGATGAGATACAAATAATTTCGCACACAAAAAGAACTGCAACCAACTCAGATCACTTCAAATATATATATATATAATCTTTAGGCGAATCTAGCCAGGGCATTAGGCACAATGGAAATGCATCTTAAATTACAAAGCAGATTAATTAGCACCTCAACATTGAACAAATCACCTATATCTAGAATGCAAAGGTATGTCATTCTACTTCCAATTAAAGCATCAGATAAGTATCTTTATCCCAACCCACACTAGAAAACATATTTAAAACAAAAATCATTCAACGGTCCTCTTTGCAAAACACATACAAGTCCAGGTTCCATGGTTGTCACAGCCGCTACCCTGCAAGAACCACATATATACATATAAGGGAAATCTTATCGACATGATTTTCCTCACCCCTTCCCTAAATCCCTTACGTTCACTAATCACTATTCCATCAGTATTGCATGCATATTTTAACCTGTTTTTAGCAGGAACCACTGACCTGCAAAAATTTCCTCTTCTGACACCAATGTCTCGGCACAGGAACAGTATTTCGATATGCTTTCAAAAACACCAGCAGCTTAGGGTCTGCAGCAATCGCATCCCACACCTAAATATCAAATATATGGATAAATTAGTCACCTTGAAAACAATATATATATATATATATATATATATATATATATATATATCAAAATCTACAAGAGGATATCAAAAGTATATATAGAAACAAAAATCTTGCTAATGACTAGGTAATCAGATTGACATCACAGAACTATAACCATATCTACACTTATGCTTGAAGTATATAAAAACAAAAAAAAATTGAAACTGTCATGTAATCAGATTGAAATCATATAAAACTCTTAAGACATATACACTTGTTCTAGCGAAACCATCATTTACCTTGCTCTCGTTCAAGTAGATCGGACAAGGTGAAGACGAGCAAATCGAACGTTTAGGAAGTGAGGCTTTGGCTTTTGGCTGAGCAAATCGGATCAGCAGATCAGATGTTGAGCAAATCGAAACACTGTTGGCTGGCGTCTGGCGAAGAAGATGAGCAAACCAGAAGTGAAACAAAAAAAGAAGACAAGAAGAAAATTAGAAGAAGAAGAAGAAAAAAAAAGAAGATTAGGAAAAGAAGAAGCAGATCGGTTGTTGTAGTTGTAGGAGAAGAAAATTAGGAAAAGAAGAAAACGGAGAAAGTGACAAACCTTGTAGTTGTAGGACCAGATCGGAGGTTGATGCACGGAGTTGATGAGCAGATCGGAACACAGGAAGTCTGGAACGGAGTTGATGAACGCTGATGAGCAGAGTAAGAGAGGCTGCGTGTGTGTACGTGGTGAGAAGTCTGGAATGAAAGACAGAAAGAGAATTAGAAAATTTTAGGGTTTTTTTTTCTTTTATAACCGGTTTATTTGGTTCAATCCGGTTTTTAGAAAATTAAACCGGTTTGAACCGAATAAAAATTTGGTTTTCAATTTTTAAACCGGTTTAAACCGAATTAATTATACGAACCGAACCGAACACCCTTTTTTTTGTTCGATTCGGTTTGATTCTGTTCGGTTTGCAACTTAGTGCCCACCCCTACCCGTATTAAGAGAAGTTGGACCAAGGTTGAGGATTCCTGGTTGGAAGGGCCTCTTCAATACTCGCCTCATTCCTTGTAACCTTTTTTTATAGGACCAAAATTTGACGACCAGTTTTATGGAAGATGATCTTTATTTTTCTTTTTGAGGGATATATTGTCTATTATTAAGGTGAGTTGGGTGATCTCTGTGAATTAGTTGTATGTTTTTAACGGTTCTATACTATGACTTTATGAGGAAACGTTGATGAGGTAAATTAAATCAACTTAAATAAAAATCAAATTCTATTAATAGTAATGCAATTCAAAAATAAAATAAAACAAACCAACCTATAAAGTTTAGTTAAAAATAAAACAATTTTGTTTTAAAAAAAACTAATATTAAATAATTTTAAAATTTTGAATATTATATATTATATTATAAATGTATATATATATATAATAATAATAAATCGGGATGAGGTCGGGGCAGGGGGTGCTTCCCCTGTCCCCGCCCCGCTTTACCTTTGGGAACAAGACTTTGTCCCCATACTCGTCCCTGTCCCCGAGTATTATCCTTCATCCCCAAGTGGGGAATACTGCCGCCTCTAGGGCCTAGGCTATGCCCCCCTCATATCATGAAGTGGCTTCACAATTGCACCATTGGATATATTACTCGACTACTCTCATCTATATCATAAAATTATAGGTTGAAGTTGTATCTTCTTCTTTTAAATCTCAAATTTATTATAATAGTTCAAAAAAAAAAGATATATAATTACCGCATCAATCACTCATTGTCGTGATTTTCTAACAAGGGGAATTATTATTTGTTTTTCATTTTTCCTATCTTTCACTCTTTTTCTGTTGTTTCATATTTAACAAATTAGAGAAAAAATAGTTTAAAAATAAATTAATTTTGGTTTGTAAGTAGATTTTATTAAACTTATAATCCATAAAAAAAATCAAATAAAAATTCGTTCAAATCGATGGATTTCATAAAGTTATTTACTTTATGTTAAGATAAGAGACCACTCATGAGAGAACTATTTATATCATGTGCGGCCCAATAGATTTAAGACCCTAAGGGAGAAAAAAATTAGACCCCAATTTTTTATATAGAATAAAATTAAAAGTAAAAAAAATGATATAACCTAATTATAAATATCAAATTAAATTCAAAAAATTACAATTGAAAATGTTCTTCTTCCGATATAATCTCATAAGTAATAAGACAAACAACTACAATTAGTTGGTAGTAATCATATTAAAGTTAACATTGATTGGTTATACAATTAGAAAATATTAAAACAAAAACTAAATTCTTAAATTTGAATTTACATACATTTTAAATGTTGGAATCTCTTCTTATAGATAATATAAATAATATATTTAAAAAATATTGCATACAGTAGACATGTAAGTGATGTAACTCAAGCTTTAAGAGATAAACAAATTATAGTAAAAAGAGAATTTTAGTTTTATTTGAATTGTCATAGATAAATGAAAGATGATTTAGTTTTTTATAGATAATTTTCAAATAGTAAAATATTTTAGTGGTGAGAAGTTTAAGAGTTTTTTTTATAATTATAACGATGTTTAAAAGTGGATACTTAATAATAATTTTTAATAGTTACTTGTTAAATAAATAATTATTAATATTATTAATATAATCCTATTTTTAGATACATTTCTCTATAACAAAACAACATCAACAACAACAATAATAATAATAATAATAATAATAATAATAATAAGATGCCCTTCACTAAATATTTTTATCAGTAATTTAATTTTCTTTTAATAATATCTTTAAAATTTATAAATAAATGAGGTCTATAATTTTTTATATTTTCTTAAAACCCTGAGTATATACTTTGCCTCCTTTGTCCTATACCGACATTGACTCATATATATAAATATATTGTGAATAAATTGAGATGATAACAAATAAAGAAGAGAAACTGAGATTGATATAATGCAAATAACAAACAAAGAAAACAGAGGCGAGATATGAGAGATATAAGGGAGATATGAATGCACTGTTTTTATTAAGTATCAATTGATCAAAAGAATTACAATTGAAAGCCATATATAAAGGCAAACAATCGAAGGGATTTTTATTGTAAATACCTATCTAAATTGCCACCTACTCTAACTTAAGGATGAAGTAATTGAAGAACACACTTCCACGCATGTGACTGCACTTCAAGAGGTGGAAATTGGAATTGGCTTATCAAGTGGCATCAATTGGTGGAAATCCATTTATTATTATAGCACTTCCCCTTGGAGTTCCACCGCTTGTATTTTAATTTGTTAGGAAAAATCCAATGGGATAAAAACCACGGTAACAATATATATAATGATCTTCTAGATCTTAAGATCTTATGGTATTGGACGTTCTCAAAACTATCTCATTTTAAACCTTGTCAAGAAAACCCAGTGAGAAAAAATCTGATCGAAGGGAAAAAGAGTATAGTGCATATATGTTCAGAGTTATTGTTTTCTTGAAAACATTTATCACATTTATACTTTGTTAGGAAAAACCCGATGGGATAAAAAAACTGAGTAATGGTATTCAATGATCTGTTGGATTAAAGTAATATTTATGATGATCTTATGGATCAGGGTAATATATATACGATGATTAGCAAGGTCAAAATAATAGTTACAATGATCTTCTTGATCAAAACAACATATATACGATGATCAACTGGATCAATGTAATTTTTATGATGATCTTTATGGATCAAATGATTTCTGGGTGTGTTTAGAGAATTGCCTCATTAAAACCTTATCAGGAAAATCCAATGGGACAAAAGCCTGATTGGAAGGAAAAAGAGTACAATGCACAAATGCCCCAATATAATTAATATAATTCATTTGATATGCTCCCCCTGATGGGACGCCCCCCTCCCCCCCGGTAAAATTCTTTTGAAGCAATCTTCTTGATTGCAAGCTGAAGTATATTGATGTTTATTTCATGAAATAACATCATAAATGATTGGGGGAAATATAAGCAAAAACTTGTTTTATAGAGTAATATCCATATGGAATCTTTTCATAATCTTTTCAGAATTTTTTCAACATATCATGATTGATAGATAAACATTCCATTTGATCTATGCTCGATCTTCAAATCGAGACAATATTTACTTTCTCATTTCTTTATGAAGACACATGAGTATATAATATGATTTATATCTTTATCTTATCGGATATTAACTGAGACAGTTATACTAAATCCGTTCATATTATTATTTAATCCATATAAGGATTTTTGTATATTCATCAAATACAGATTACGAGATCTCGATTTATATACTTCTAGCATTTGCAATCATTCATGGATATAAATATTTGCATTGAGTGAATCATAAAGATAAATGATTACTACGTCTAGAAGACGTATTTCAAGTCTTTCAAAGGCAACCAAATTTATCAAAAATCCGGAACATATTCATATTCATATTCAATACTTTTGAATACCAAGTTTCTGTGAGAAATCTTGTACTACGAGTCGTGTCTCATATCTCACGATCTCGTTTTTCTCATTACGTTTCTGTATAAAGACACATTAGTATCTAATTAGTTTGATATCTCCAGATGTCTGGAGAACTATTGGTCTAAATACTTTATGTTTGGCTTTTGAAGCCAATTCCTCTTGAATTGCTTCTTTTTATTTAGGTCAATCATGCATTTGTCTACAATCATTGATATTATGAAAATCATAATTCTCATTTATAATTTCACTAGCGCTATTGTGTATAAAAATACATCATCAATGATTGTTTTCTTGTGATCTCACATTTCTATTATGTAGAAATTTTCTCAATTTCTATATTCTTGTACCTCTGTTGTGATTTCTTCCATATCAATGGATTTAGTCACTTCATAGATTTGTGTCTCTTTAGATGAAAATTCCCTAAAAACGTGTGTGTCTAAACCGGGAGGGGGGGGGGGGGGGGGGGGGGGTGAATAGGTTTTAATCAAGTCAATTACCAATTTTTCTTGTTTAGTCAATATTCAAAATTCACCCAATAAAACAAACATATAACATCAAGTGTACGGTGCGGAAATATAAATAACACAAGATATATACGTGGAAACCCTCCAAATGGGAAAAACCACGGGCTGTTAAGTGCGCCACACTCGGTCACAGAAATCCACTATATGAATAAAATGTTACACCCACAAGTGATTCTCGGACTCTCACTCTCGACAACCTCAGGCATTGGACATCACCACTCACCACTCACCACTCTTGGTTCAGTCCCTAGTGATATTCCCTGATACACTACTCTTTGCGTGAACGCCTCCTACTCTACCCCCTTGGGCCTTTTACAGTGGCACCTGACCAATTGCTTGTCAATCCACCCTTGGTTGCAAGACTTCCTTTGCTTGTGCAACTTCACACCGAAGCCACAAGACTTGGCTCAATGAAGAGTTCAACAACCTATGTGAATATGATGAAATATTCAAATAATGCTAGGCAAAATACTAAATACTTATCTAGGAATTTAAGAATGTCACTGAGTACAGTTCCTAGATATCAATATATAAATAAATGTTCATTAAGACTTAACTAGATATAGTTATGCAATATTATATCCTAGTTATCAAACAAGGCCATTTCAACATATGTTGTCATTAAGCATGGCATAGTCATTAATGCAATCATCAAAATGCAATTAATATGACCTAATCAATAATGTCTAAATGCAATGCATAGAGACTTAGCAAAAAGGGAAAATATGTCCTAAATTCAAGCTATCAACAAACAAACTCAATCATGTTATCAAGACTTTTAAATATATGCAATAACTAGATTCTAGGTATTTAATCATGCAATAAACACCTAATCTAGAGTAAGAAGAACAATAAAAGATATTCAATGAAGTTCTTACTTACCTAGTCATCAAACCAAGAACAACCATGCTCATATGATGAAGAATGATGCAAGATGGAGATAAGTTTTGGGTTTGAAGAGTTAATTAAGCTTTAATTAAGCTTTAATGAAGCTTTCTCTCTCAATAAACTCTCTCTCTCACTCTAGGGTTCGTTTTTGAGAGTCATTCTCATGAAGAAGATGAGTTAAGGATGTACTTATAATGTCCAAGTAAAATGACATCGTTTTGGATGAAGAAAACAAAGTTTTGTCACGACTGCTGTGCATGTCGCGGCCTAAGCAAGTGTCCAAACCGCGGTCTTGTGCAACATGGCATGGCTGGACATTACCGCTGCCTAGGTCGCTGGCTAGGCATGGCACCAAAAGAGGTCTAGGCCGCGGTACACGCCAGACAGCACAACAGCTCGAGCTTCGAGCAACCCAAAACATGAACAAATGACATCCAAACCTTTTGTATAATATACCGTTGGAAAGGTATGGAAGTCTAATTTCTACTCCAATTTACAAAACATGATTTGGATGTCTGTAAAAAAAAGTTATGGTCATTTTAGTGACCAAAGGTCAGAAAGGGACAACAACAGAGATGCCCTGTTTTTTGTGGTCACTTTGGAGATTTCAAAACCAATCCAAACGGTCATGAAATATTACGAATAATATACCGTTGGAAAGGTATGGGTGTCTAGTTTGTACAGAAATTTCAAAACTTATTTTGAATCATTGTATAAAAAGATATGATCACAAGACCATACAAATGTCAGTTTTGAAAAATATTTAAATCATTGAAATACACTCTTTTGAAACTAGACACCTTACTCCATATAACCACCAAGAGAAGATTGAGACCTTGTCATATGGTCAATCAACGCGCTAAAACAAGCACACCATCGTGAAAGCACGAATACAATACAATACCACACTTAAATCTATAAATGAAGTGAAAGTGTGATTGTGAAGAGATACACACATATAAACAATATCAACACAAATGCAAGATCAACAAAGCATGCATAAGGTGTGTGTGTGCACCTAAACTCTTCAAGAGGCAAAGTCAAGTGAATATACCTTTTTCTCTTGAAGTGATGGAGATGCTTGAAAGTCTGCCAAAGAAGTCCTAAGCTACCCATTACAATGTGGTGTAGTTTGTCATGAAATAAGTCAATCATAAAATTGAGGTCCTTACATTAGATATATCAGACTCTTAAAGAGTTGATTTAGAGAAAGTTGATTTATTTATAACTTGAGTTTTGTTTACTCTTGGGATCCCAATAACAATACCTTTCAAAAAGGTTCACAAGCTTATGATATGCATCAGATGATTTATTTGTTGCATTTTGCTTTGATTGTTCTTGCAGAACAATTACCCAGCTGGGGTTTATGAGATAGCAAATTATAAAATATTGTTCACCTTTAATATACCAGGAAACAGATTAATAATCACTTGATGATCAATTATCTTTCGTATTTGAGAGATACGAATATTGAAATGAGACACATATATATAGAGAACCGAACTGGTATATCTATTTTGTATATAAGTAACTTTTCATTTACTTTTCTCTTCTAGAGAAACTTTCCCATTTGGAAATGTTTGATAAGTGATTCCCCTGATCCATTTTGATTATGAGCATATCTGAAAACTAGATGTTGACATCAATTTCAGCTGCTTTACCATATTCATAAAATATCTTGTAAGTTCAATCAAGTTAATATACCTGAAAAAATAATAATCAGTGCAAGTAATATGTAGATGTTTGATAATAAACAAACATGTGATCATCTCGTAGATGCATTAGTTAAAACCATATAATAATGAAAGGGATCATTTGGTGGATGAATATGTCCACATATATTCCTTGAATTCTTTGTAGGAATGATGAGGATCCAAACCCAACTTTTATGATAAGATGGTTTTACTGATAGCTTCCCATGTGAATGCGCAATACATAAGTTCTCATTGGATAAAGAATCTTCTGGTTCTTTAATCGATATCCGTGAGAATTTTCAATGATTCTACGCATCATTGTAGATTCTGGGTGACTGATATAGTCACACCAAAGTATAAATATTTTGAGATCTGGAAACTTTTGATTCATAACTGCATAAACATCTACACTCTTTGTCATAGTGTAATATAATTCAGATGATAAAGAACGCAACTTTTCTGTAATGAGTTCCTGATTTGAATCATGAGAAGTAATGCATATATATTAATTATTCTCATTACTCATATTTTCAAATTCCTCCATATATCTTTGAAATTAAACAAATTCCGTTATATTCTATTTGAATGATATAAAATACTATCGATACATAATCAAATACCATCTGGTAATAAGATTGTGGCTCTTCTAGAGCCTTTAATCAGATCCATTGGATCTGATCCGGTATTAACCTTATATACTCTTGAAATAAACATATTTCTTTATGTTTTATTTGAATAATATCAAGTATCATTGATATATAATTTAGTATTGTTTAATAACAATATCGTAGCTCTTCTAGAATTTTTTTTTTAGATCCACATAATTTAGTATTGTTTGACAATAATATCGTGGCTCCTCTCGATCTTTCTATCAGATCCGTTGGACCTAAAAATAGTATTAACATTTGCTTAGAGCAAAATCAAATTCATAAAATATATCTAGCTCCGCAGAAACTGTCGTCGTTGCACTCTCGGCAAGGCATATATTTTCATTCTGATAATTTTTATATCTCATATGAAATGATAATAATCTCTCTCCCTCATTTTTTTTATAGGTTTATTCTGTTATCATTTACAAACATCCACTCCTCCTTTTCTCTTATCATTTACAAACATCCACTCTTGGGGTATGTTTTGATATCTAATGAATATAAATATAGTCAATTTTACTCTCTTAATATTACTGCTTCAAGAGCAAGTATAAAATGGATAAAATATCCTTTACAATCTCAATATACATGATATTAGGATGTTAAATCCCTTTTATGATACTCACAACATCCTGTTGAATGTGCAGATCATTTTCTCAAATGAATGACATGTAAACATATCACTTCATATATATGAGTAACTTCAGATTCTAAACGAGTTTGAAACCCCAGGTTCCAAATAATGAAGTATGACTTTCATGAATATAACACTGGATCCAGAACTCCAGGTTCTCATGGTTATCAAAACCGTATCGTATGGCATTCAAGTATATAACATTGGATCTAGAACTCCAGGTTCTTATTGGTTTTGAAAACCGTACCAACTTAAATGTCATAAATCTAGAAACTTTAAGTTCTGGTTAGTTGGTCTAGACGATCTCATATATTACGTATAAGTAAATAATACGAATATTTAAAAAGCATAATAATTATACAATTATCTGGAGACACGGCCGAAGCCAGTCCTAAGACACAGCCGAAGCCAGTCCAGAGTCATGACATAAGCCAGTATCATATATTGTATGCAAATAAATGCTGAATATTTAAACAATTTATTTGAAGACACAACATAAGCCAGTATGGAGACACAACATAAGCCATACCCAAGACACGGCCGAAGCCAGTCTTATATATCGAGGACATAAGTTCTCCCGATATGAACATAAAATTAAAACATTTTAGGGACATGAGTTCTTTTGATATGAGCATAAATTTAAAATATTCAAATTAAACAAATCTAGAATTATATATATGAGTTTCGTTGACAGCATAAACCATCTTGTTATACGGAACTATATATATATATATATATATATATATATATATATATATATATATCAAGAATATTGAGATATAAGTAAATTACCAATCAGGGGATCCTATACGCAATATTGTTAGAGATCTGGACCTTCCATTGCGCCTAAAAAATAGAGTTAATAAAGCTTGAATAAGTGAAAACAATACTTACAAGCAGGATTAGCTGAAACTGATGGCACGGTTGCGTCCGAAACAGTCGAAATAGCAGGAAATAAGTCTAACTCAGTTGAAAACGGGTGAAAATTGCACTGAGTTGGGCACAAAACATTTCTGGACTGAGTTGACTCGGCTAACGGAATATTCCCTGACAGTAACGGAATATGTTGGAAAGTAACAGAATATTCCCATATGGTGACATGGCAAATTGCCGACGTGGCACTGACATGGCATAATATGCACTCACGTGGCACAACTGGGGCTGACACGGTGATGATGTGGCGATGACGTGTCATGACTGGCACTACCGCGTAGATGACGTGGCGCTTGCGTGGCATGACTTGGCGCTACAGTGCCGTCTTCTTCCTTGGAAATTACAGAAAAAATCTGGAATTTTTTTTCTTCTTTGACCGACTCTAGAGAGTTCGTTAGAGCTCCGTTTGAGACGCAGTCAGTGGCGTCGGCATCGTATTTCCGAGAGGAACACAACGGTATCCTCCAAAAAGGGATTTGAGTATTCCTAAATTTCTGCGCTCAATCTAAAACAAAGCTAAACTCTCAAAAAACTTCTCTGGAACAAAATTACTATTTGGTTATGCCTAGTCTATCGTGAATAAATTGAGATGATAACAAATAAAGAAGAGAAACTGAGATTGATATAATGCAAATAACAAACAAAGAAAACAGAGACGAGAGATGAGAGATACAAGGGAGATATGAATGCACTGTTTTATTAAGTATATATAGACAAACAATCGAAGGGGAATTGCCATATATTCTAACTTGCGGATGGAGTAATTGAAGAACACTCTTCCACGCATGTGACTGCACTTCAAGCGGTGGAAATTGGAATTGGCTTATCGAGTGGCATCAATTGGTGGAAATCCATTTATTATTACAACAATATATATATTGAATTATGGATTTCACTCCTTGCGTGACAATATGTGTATTCTTTTTTTTTTTTCTTTACCTTCATAATTATAGTAAGAAGTAATCCTAAAAAATTCATATTTAGTGGAGTATACTTTTAGTAAAGAAGTTAATGGATACGTATTTTAAAAAAGTAATTTCAGTTCTATTTTCGTTTTAAAAAAAAAGTTTTGATAATGCTTTTCAGTTGATTGATACATTTCTCTTAAATCATTATTAATATATATATATAAAAGATTTATAATAAAATTACTTTTATACTCTACTAAAGAAAACATCTCTCTCGTAACAAAACAATATCATTTAATTCGACCAATTCAAATACATTTATTAAATTAATTTACCAATGCAATCCATTTTAACTTCCTCATTTATTCTCCTCTTTAAGAGCATCTCCAATACTATTATACATTTGGAGAGAATGGAGCATCAAATAGGATATATATTAACTATCTCCAATATAATTATCTACATTGAATATGAAGATAATGGGGTAAAAAAAAGTTATAGAATATGGAATTGAATTTCTAATTCTAAAAACTATCCTAGAAATACTGATTAAGATTTCTAACTTTCTATAAATAATATTAAAGCTCATGCAATTGTAAAATAAAATAGGAGAAAGAATGTAATAATTATTTTATTATGATTAGTCATAAAAATATACATATTTGACTTTAAGTAATTGCATTAGAGATGTGAATATATATTTCTATAAAAAAAAATTCAAAATTGGACTCATAGTGAATAAAAATATTGATGCGACACTATTTAGAAACTCAAAAATGCATATTTACATTGAAGATGCTCTAATATTTGCTCACATCATTCAATAAAATTTGAGGCTTATTAGTTTTTAAGGGCTTATTTGATTTTTCCACTTAACACTTAATGTGTGTCATTAAGTTATTTTGTTTGATTTTTTAACTGATAAAATTACTAAATGATCTCTTAAAATTACTTGTTATGAAAAATCTTTACAATAAATCAACTAAATATATATTAATTTTTTAACTTCCAAATTTCTCATCACAAATCTTATCTAATTTCTTGTTTTATCTTTTCTCACACCTTTAACCATATTAATATTATTTTTTTTCTTCTCACAATTAAAATAATTTTAGCAGCCATAAAATATAGTTTTTTCTATACTCCAAAATCTCCATTTGAATCCAACGTTTTTTTAAATTGTTTTCAAACATATTTCGACTTCTATTTATATTTCAGTAAGGACTTATAATTTGATTAATTTTATATTATGTGATTGGAGAAAATCTGCATTTTAAAAAAACAATCAGTTTTGCAAACAAACTTAAACAAACTTAAACAAACTTAACCATAAACTATATACATTTTCATGTGTCTCAAACACCACGATATCATCTCTATGTTTAGATGAGATACTTCCAAATTCGATACTAATTTTGTTAATTTACATATATATATATATATATATATATATATATATATATATATAATTGAATTATGTATCTTTGCGGCAATATTTATATGGTATGTTCACTAAATCATATAGATTTCATTATAAATGTATAAATATATTATTATAATTTCACATCTAAACATTGAACACGTTAAAATATAAATATAAAACAAATAATAGTTGAAAGGGTATAAATATAAAAATATTTATTTTCAGATATTTATAACTTAAAAAAACAAATAATTTATCACTTATATTCAGAATCAAACATGTTACTCAGTTTTCAGTTTTTAGTCACTATTCAGTATTCAGTATAATTCAGCACTATTTAGTCTTCAAATGAAAAATCAAACACAACCTAACATTACAACTTTCTTTTTAATTTTTGATTGTTCATTAGAAAATTTAAGCTCAATGGAAAAAATCTTCTTCCATTGATACAATAAACACTCAACATATTCCTTTATGGCCGTCTTCTTTTATTGTTTGACAATTTTGCTTCCGTTTTTCCCAAATTCAGAAATATTTCTTAATGTTCATCCACCTCTGGTGTCTTGTGAAAGCCACTCTTGAAATTTAAACACACTCGACGACCTATCACCAATAATGAAGAGATAGTGATTTTTATTAAAACTGTTAAAAAGTATTGTACTCACATAAATAATGAAAGTGCAATATTTCCAAAATGTTATAATCCAAGATGAGGAAGGAATATTAATTTTCATTAATAAGCTTCTCATAGTTTTTGCTATTCTTTAGATTTTTTTTCCATTCTCTTTTAAATTTACTCTTTATTAACTTTTAAATCGAGATTCAATAAGAAAAATAAGAAATTAAATTGTATATATATATATATATATTAAAAGATTAAATAACAAAAAAAAATGAAAAGAGATCCGTTAAAGTTAATGTAAATAAGATTAATTTTGAAATTATGGGAGGTGTATATATAAAAATATATTTATATGACAATTTTTTTTATAAACCGAAAAATATCTACTCTCATAACATCAATGCTAAAATTTTCACACACTTTTGTGTTAGAAATTTTATTTAAAATTTTGAAATACAATAATTATATTTTAATAATTTTAGATGTTTTTACCGTTGTCACTAAATAGTGATTTTATATGAGCAATTATATGACCGTTACGAGGGTTTTATAACAATAAATATTTGACCATTCAAATTAATGGTATTGTTAACGGTGATTTTAATGTGCATTGATCTTATTTCAAATCATATATAGTGTAACTGAAGTCATTTTGGAAGAAGACCGAATCCCCCAAAACTACCGAAAGGAATGTGATTTGTGAATATATATTCTAAATGTTTTATAATGGGAGTGCACCCTTACAATATCAATGAGTTATTGAATATTAGAGGTTAGAGCGTTATTTAGCCGGATTGCACAGGACATTGTCCTAAAGTAATGCAATCTAATCTTAAGTATAGTGCACACTTTGACCTTAATCGATTTTCCCAACATCCATCTAATCTTCTAATTTTTCCAACATTTTGTACAATGTAAGAATTGAATCTCACTCCAATGGCGTAGAAGGAGATATGCACCACTCGAAATAAGAGGAGATGTAAGTCATGTGACATTCAATCCTCTTCATTTACCCCACCTCAGCAAATTTTGGCCTTTTTCAAAATATGTAAGGTGTGTCCAAAAAAAAGGGCTCGAAAAATTATTGGCACTATTTAGGGGAGTGTTGTGTAAATATCACCACTTTACTAATTTATGTTTAAAAGACACCATTTAACGTGATCAGACGAAAATACCCTGAATTATTGAATATAGAGAAATTTATCGTTTTCAAAGTAAGAGAAAAGTAAGAGTGAGACATCGGGAATCTAATCGACGGCGAAGTAACCGGAACAAGAGTACACGAGAACATCTACGATCGATAGATTATATGCTGACACGATCTTGCTAATTGTCACGTCACCCCTATTCATAATTTCCCTCAGAAGTTGATACTTTCTTTCAATGTGTTTCCTTCGTTTATGACTTATTGGTTCTCTCAAATTAGCTAATGTTCCATTATTGTCACAATAGATATCGATCTGCTTATTCGCATCAGGAACCACTTCCAAGTCAATCAAGAATTATCAGAGCCAGACATCCTCTTTAGCAGCCTCGTATGCGGCAACATACTCGACTTCCATGGTGGAATCAGCAATACAAGATTGCTTGATACTCCTCCATATGATTGCCCCTCCTCTAAGTGTAAACACAGATCCGGATGCGTTACTGTTCACTGTTCACTGTTCACTATTGACTAGTAAGGTGGCGAAATCTGGACGCTCCATTCTAAATTCATCCGATGATCAATCTTCATCCGTATTTTGTATAAATAGGGGGTCTCCCTCCCCCCCCCCCCCCCCCCCCCCCCCCCCCCCCGATGTGTTACTGTTCACTGTTCACTATTGACTAGTAAGGTGGCGAAATCTGGACGCTCCATTCTAAATTCATCCGATGATCAATCTTCATCCGTATTTTGTATAAATAGAGGGCCCCCCCCCCCCCCCCCCCCCCCCCCCCCCAATTTCCACATTTTGAATCCAAATCTTATATTAGATATGTGAAATTCTCTCTTTTGTTCTCAAATTCCCAGTTTAAATAAAATAGTTATTTTCTAGTTAAATTATATTTGTCTAATTTTATATAGCTGGGGTCAAATGTGATACTGTTGATATGGAAAATATGATCCAATTATGGTAAGTTTATTAGTTTTTTTCTTTCTCCCCTCTGATCTTTTATGGAGTTTTTGACTCACTGTAGTCAGACAGATATTGTCTAGTACAGTGAGTACTTTTACCCATATTTATCAGAGAGTGGTTTCTCCCCTCTGATCTTTGTAAAGTTTTTGACAAACTGTAGACAGACATATATTGTCTAGTACAATGGGTACTTTTACCCATACCCATATCTATATGAGAGTGGTTTATCCTCTCTAATCTTTGTGGAGTTTTGATTCACTGTAGACAGACAGATGTTGTCTAGCACAGTGAGTACTTTTACCCACATATATCAGAGAGTGATCGATGAAGTGGAATACCATCCCATTAATCTGGACTAAATATTAATTATTGGATCATAATCGAATTACCAACAGTGGATCCCTTAGCTATAGTTTTAATTTTAATTGATTTACATTTTATAACAAGCTTAGTAAGTAATCTAGATAATTAATCCTATAAGGACAAGTGAACAACCTCCTTGTGGTTCGACCCGGTCTTACTGATTAATTTATTACTATGACACTCTTATACTTGGGAGTATGAACACTTTTTTAGAACGTGTCAATCTCAAAAATAACTTTTATAACAATACATATCTATTATTCGTATTATTGAAGATGTTTTCGTAATTGAATAATATTTATTTATTTTTATTTATCTCTTTTTCTTTCCTTTCCTTTATTTTTCTTTATTCATTAACTTATCATTTCATTTCCTTTCATTTCCATCAAACCAAACATAGTGTTAAGGATTTTTATTATTATCTTCCAAATTTAAATAATTGGTATCAAATCATTGGAGATATTAACATTAATTCCCGTATCTTGATTAATAAATTGTTCACATGTTTGAATTTGAACCGGAGAAAAACCACATGTTCTTCTGTAAGTGCATTAAGGCACCGTTTGATATTGTTTTTGAAAAGTTAAAATCTGATTATTTAATAATTTTGATATAAAAAAGACATTTGGTAAAAATTTCAAAAGTAATTATTTGAGAATCTGGGTTGATTTGATACAATTTTAACAAACATATGTTTAGATCGTCACCGGAGGCCCTTCAAATATTGGGTCAACTTCTTAAAACCTAAATTTGTTAACTTTAAAATTGGTTGTTGTTTCCGATTGACTTCCTAATATCAATCATATTTAATTCCACATTAATGATAGAACTTTCAAAATTCCGAATCTACACAATTTCCTCTCCCTCTTGGCCATTTGGTAGCATATAGCATAGTCATGACTTGTGAATGCGTATTAGAACAATCATTTCCAAAAGTTGATAAATAGTCGTGACTTGTGAATGCCTTGAATTGAAATTTATGTTATAATTAATAAGACAAAAGTTATCTGAAACTAAATACTCCTTTTGAAAGGTGATATGCAGCATTTGATAGTTTTTCTATTTCATTCCTCAATATATATATGGGTTTTTTATATAAAAAAATAATATACAATTTAACTGTTTTGTAAATTCCCTCATACATTGGAGAGGGAGTTTACAAAACAGTTAAATTGTATATTATTTTTTTATATAAGAAACCCATATATATATAAATTGAGGTTACCGATGATAAAAGTGATTAAATTTGTACAAATAAATAAAAAATTTCTATTTAATAGTTAACATTTTATTAGATTAAAGAGGCATTATGTGTTTTATTTTATAAATAAAATATATGTAAGTGTAGAATTGAATTTTTAATTCATAAAAACAATTTCAGATTGGCTTTCAGGAAAGAAAAAAATAATAATCTCAGATATACTACAAGTTAATGAGTTCATGAATAAGATAGACTGAAAAGAAACTTGAAGTAGACTGTAGACGAGATTGATATCTCCCATAGAACCATTACTAATATAATAATAATAATTTTAAAATGTTTATTATTATTCTACGCATATAATCCACCCTTTTATATCGACAATGTCTTAAAAGTTAAAACTCGAGTCACTGTGTTGAGTTGTGGGAATTGCAAAGACTCCAAGCTACAGTAGTTGCTTATTTAAAATACGTGAGATACCAAATTCAATAGAATGCTCAACTATCACTATTCATATACTTTTTTTTTTTTTTTTAAATGATTTGATCAGAGCCGATTGTCCCATATGGTAGATCTGTTTCTCCGAAAATCGGATGGTTTAAACCAAATATATATATATATATTTATGTATGTATCAATTCGTTTATAATTTTATGTTATCTTTTATCTTTTATTTTATAAAGAAAGATACAAAATATAGAGTAAAAAGGTTACAATAAAACTTACAAATTAAGGTTTAATTGCTATAAAAGTTAAGGATTTAAAATTTAAAAAAATTAAAGCAAAAGGAAATTAAGTTTCTCTCAAGTAACTGTCCATTAAATTCATATATTATAGCTGAACCCTTAAATTAAACATCGAATCAAAATGTCTATATATATATATATATATATATATAGACAAGGTGTGTCAAACCACCAAGGGTAATATTGGTTTTTAGCAAAAATATTAATAATTACATTAAAAAGCCACTCGGTAATCTTGGTCCCTTGGATCTAATCTGACTAATAAAAAAAAAACCGAACAAAACTCTCGTCTCTCTCTCTCTACTGTAATCAAGAGTTGACACTTGAAAACATGTTCAGGCACTAAACCCATAGTTAACTGCTTCTGGAAAGAGACCAAACATTTGTTTACAGAGCAAAGACAATCCATCTGTACGAGTCGGCACATCACTACAATAGTAAGTGATACCATGCCCTTTCTCTGCTTTCTTCGTCTTGCCTACCAAAACTATTAATATATACATATATAAAAAATTAGCTGAGTTTCGAGGTTTATTGATTGAGGCCGGTGGTTTTATATGGATTGCACTTGCTTTACCCACCGCTACTGAGTTAGGGTTCCATTTTTTCTTTTGGGGCATTTCAATGCTTTTTGGACATTTCTTCATGTTTTTTCCCCTATAAATTGGATAAGTCTCACTTGAATTTCATCAATTTGTTCTCTCATACTCTCAGTTACATGTGTGTGTATAAGTTTTTGATTTGGTATCTTTATGTGGTTTTGGTCAATCTCAAGTGAATTCGAAAAGAAATAATCGATTTATTATATTATGTATTTATAATCTCTCTTATGTTTGATTTCCCCCTTCATCTCTGCCTAATGTGCATATATTAGCGTATGAGATGATGAATCTAAGCTGGTTTTGTATGTTATTATTGATTGGTTGAGAGATTTGGACTTTTCTTGCAGTGTTTTCCTGCAGCTTTGAAGGCTGTGAATACAGAGTGTTAAAACGTTTTATTGCTATTTATTGAAAATCGTTTTTTAGCTTGTGTGATGTGGTCGGTGATTGGTTCCTGTTTTGTATAAAAATTGAATTGTGGTTTTCTTTGTCGTTACTGCAGGTTTAGAGCCTTTTCACTTGGAAAGTTTAGGTGTACAAGTGAATTGAGATGTTTGTTTGAAGAAGTGGATACGATTCGAGTGTATGGCAAACGTTTGATAGAATTTGTAATTTAATACAGAAAGATATAGAAACAAAGGTTGGGTTCAACAAATGCTTTTTGATAGAACTCTAATAGGAGAGCTTTTTTTTTTTTTTTTTTAATTACTTAGAATATGGAATACCACTTTCCTTCTAAAGAAAAGGGATTTAGTTATAGGGTTTCTCCGAAATCCCAGGTGGAGAATCCAGTGCTATATGATAGTGGTACTAGGAATTCGATTTTTGAAGATCCATTCAACAACTTCACAGAGCTGATGAATTTTGATGCTTATGCTGGATGGTGCAATACCCCATTTGCAACCGATGGGTTGTTACCAGTTCAGTCATTGTCTTACACATCTTTTGATGCTTTAAACATAATGGGTCAAAATTCTTCTGATGTTGGTGCATCAAATGGTATGGGGAGTGCTTACAGTTGTGGAGACAATATGGTTTTCCAACAAACAACTGCTGAGTCTCGTTACCCATTGGATCCTAAAGATGCAAATGTTTTGGTTCCTAAATCAACTAATGATGGTTGTAGAGAAAATATCTCGGATACTCGTTGTTTGGTTTCTAGTCCAACCCCGTTGTCACTTGATGAGAAGATGCTCAAGGCCTTGTCCGTTTTTAGAGAGTCATGTGGAGGGGGAATTTTGGCTCAAGTTTGGATTCCAATAAAGCTTGGAGATCATTATATGTTGAGCACTTCTGATCAACCATATTTGCTTGATCAAATGCTTGCAGGGTATCGTGATGTGTCAAGGACATATACCTTTCCTGTAGAAGTGAAGCCGGGTTCTTTTCCTGGTCTTCCTGGTCGAGTATTTATGTCGAAAATTCCTGAGTGGACTTCAAATGTTATTTATTATAATGAGGCTGAGTACTTAAGGGTGAAACATGCAGTTAAACATGCTGTTCGTGGTTCTATTGCCGTTCCCATCTTTGAGTCACCTGGAATGTCGTCGTGTTGTGCTGTTTTGGAACTTGTCACCGTAAAAGAGAAGCCAAATTTTGATTCGGAGATGGAAAGCGTTTGCAATGCTCTCCAGGTTAGTTTTTAATAATACAATCTACCATGAGGTCTTATTATTGACTTTTAGCTTATGCAAGATTATTGATGTCATTTAATAGGGTCCATTTGATATCTTCAACCATTTATAGTAGGGCTTCCCCTTTTTTCAATTTTTTATTTATGTGAATTTGATATCTTTTAAGTTTAAGATAATGCATCTTTGTGTTTAATATCAGTTTCAAAAGTAAAAGATAAATTTATATGGGCAGTATTTTTTGGTTGCACCTCCTCTACCGTTGTTATTAAACTAATTTGAAGATGTTAGTTTACTTGCTGGGTTAAAATATCTGAAAAATTGTGCACCTAAGAGGCTAAGACGTTAAACTATTATGCATTTATTTTGTTTTATGTGTTGATAGTTATGTATGCCGTAAGCATATTTTGCATTGATATTGGATTTTAATATATATATTGTTACTCTTTGCAGGATGTGAATTTAAGGACTACTACTCCTCGTCTTCTTCCCCAGGTTTTATTTGAACCTGTAATTGTTTCCTTTGATTCATATACAATTGCTTAACAAGTATATATAAAATGAAATGAAAGAGAAAAGACAATTTTTATTACTATTTTTTTTTAACAAAAATTATGAATGAGTACTTTTTTGTTACTTTATTTTAGCCATGCTCTATTTTTTTTAAATTCATTTGTTTACTCTCCAGTGCATCTCAAGGAATCAAAGTGTTGCCTTAGCTGAAATAACTGATGTTCTACGAGCGGTTTGCCATGCACATAGATTACCATTGGCTTTGACATGGATTCCCTGTAGTTACAACGAAGAAGCTATTGATGAAATTATTAAAGTTCGTGTTAAAGGGTGTAGTGAAAGTCCAGGTGGGAAAAACATTTTATGCATTGAGAGTACCGCTTGTTATGTGAATGATAGAGAAATGCAAGGATTTGTGTATGCCTGTGCAAAGCATTATCTTGAGGAAGGGCAAGGTATAGCCGGAAAAGCACTTCAGTCAAATCACCCTTTTTTCTTCCCTGATGTAAAATCACATGACGTAAGTGAATATCCACTTGTCCATCATGCACGAAAGTTGGGCTTGAATGCTGCTGTTGCAATTAGGCTAAGAAGCACCTACACCGGTGATGATGACTATATACTTGAGTTCTTCCTTCCTATCAATATGATCGGGAGTTTTGAACAACAACTCTTGTTGAACAATCTCTCGAGTACGATGCAGAGGATTTGTAAAGGTTTAAGAACAGTTTCAGATGCAGAATTAGTTGGAGATGAATGCTCGAAAGTTGGCCTTCAAAAGGCATTAGTTCCAAACTTTCCACAAATGGAAATGTCTAGGAGAAGCTCTCATAAGACATTATCAGGTAGTGACTTAAATTCACTCGATAGGATGTCTTTGAATGTATCAAATTCCAAAAAGGATGGAATAGTAGCAGATAGTCCTCATGAACAGGTATCGTCCTTAACATTTACTCAATTTTTTTTTTAACAATTTATTCTCTTAAAAAAAACAACTTATTTTTTCAAAGAGCATTAAAACTTCTATCTAATTTCCCCACATGTACATGTGTGTAACAATAGTTTGATATGACTTTGCTGTTGGCATTGTGTTAATTGAATATGCGGTGTCATGGTATTATTACCTAATTAATCATAAGACATTATAGGAGAGAATATTCATTTCTATTTGTATTTCTGTTTCTATTTCCAATGCTTATTTTTAATTTTAAGAGCCAAAAGTTCAATGATATAAGAGTATTCTCACTATAATTTGTACAACATTTATTGTCATTGCTTTCAAGAACTATTCCAGGTGGAATGATACCTGAAGGAACCTTTGTTGAGATTGTACTATAATTTGAGTTGGATGAAAGATATTAGATGTTTTCTCTAGTAATTTGTAAAAATGTTTTACTTGGTTTAGATACACAGTGAAATTATGAATTTGAAAGGTCCTAGAAATATTTTAGCATTGAATAAAATTCTATTGATTATTTAATTTACGTTATTTGTGTTATTTGTGTTATGCACTTTCCATGTAATATAGATGCAAGTTACATGTGTTTGACTATAAAATTCAATTGATAGCTCAAAGGATATAATATGCATTTGCCTGTACTTTGCTATGATTTAAGAGAGCAGAACAGCTTTATTATTTCTTCAATCTCTAAGCAACATGGAAGGGAAGATCAAGCCTACATTCTGGGGTTGTGTTCAGTCAACATTAGTTGTCTCAGTTACATTCATATATTTTTAAAGTTAATAGCTTCTTAGTTGAGATATTGAGAAAATTACATATATGGATTGCTCTCTATCTGATTAGCTTGTAAGCCAAAAACATTGTACAATAACAAAAGCCTTGAAAATGTAAGCAACCAATAACCATACTAATTTTTTTGCAGGTGATGAGTAGATCAAAAAGACATGTGGAGAAGAAGAGGACTACAGTAGAGAAAAATGTGAGCTTGAGTGTTCTTCAACAATACTTTTCTGGGAGTCTTAAGGATGCTGCAAAAAGCATTGGGGGTGAGACTTCATGTTGCATGTTCTTTCATGTTGTTATTGTTGAATTTATCCTTTAAATTTGTTAATTCTTGTATTATAATGTCAATGTCTTGAGTTTCATAAATAGGGTTCTTGAAAAATCATCACAAATTTTTTTTTAGAAAAAAAAATGTGAGGGCTAGAAAATGAAAAGTCATGTTGGTTCATTATTAAATTTGTGTAGGCATCTTATTAATGGATTTTTCGATTGTCTGAAAAGATTTTATGCATAATCAATTACCTTCTATCAAATATAACCGATCCCTTCCTAGTGACGAAAAAACTTCCTAATTTATTTATTTACACTTCACTATTTGCCTCGTATTAATGTGTAATTCTAATGTACACATGGTTATGAGTCTTTATAATGACCACCACTTTGTGCCGAAAAGATTTTTACGTATATGATTCACCACTTTGACATCTTTAGCTAGACTAGCACTGTGTATGGACCTCTTAAATATATAAAGTTTTATGCAGGTTTAATGCTTCCCGCCGATGCTTTAAATATAGATAAAATAGACAAGACGTCAAGACACTAATTGATGCAGGTAAATAATGCTGACATAAAACGGCAATACTGGTTAATTACCAACATTATTAGACATCTTGGGGAAATTATGGTGATGAACTTATGTGACCACTATGCAAAACTGTCATGGTACAGAACTTCTGAACAACTATATTTAACTATTTTTTTTTTTAATTTCTTGCTTTCCTGTAGTTTGCCCTACTACATTGAAAAGGATCTGTAGACAACATGGGATCTCTAGATGGCCATCCCGTAAGATAAACAAGGTGAACCGTTCGCTAAGGAAAATACAAACTGTGATCGACTCTGTTCAGGGTGTGGAAGGTGGATTAAAGTTTGACCCAGCCTCAGGTGGCTTTGTGGCAGCAGGCTCAATCACGCAAGAATATGGTGCTCCAAAAAGTTATCTGTTTCCCGGCAAAAACCTGCACCCTGAGCTGATAACTCAAGATGCATCTTCAATTCTTCCTGTACATTGTATCGATGGGGAGAAGTTGGCCATTAAAGTGGAGGGGAATGAGTGTTTTATGGACCAAAACCAATCGGGTCCAGTGAAAAGTATGCTTGTTCCAAATACCTCTGAGGAAGAACTAGATAATTCTAGCATTTATCTGATTGATTGTAGTGAAGACTCCAAGATGGTTACAATAGACGAAGGACCTTTCCAGCCAGTTAGGCTTGATACTGCGACTTGGTCTTGTCCTAAAAATGGCTCCACGTGTTCTTATATTGTAAATGGATGTGAAAAATGGGCTTTAAATAAGGATAACATGAAATTAGAGAATTCTGACTGCCACCCTACTTCTACAAGCTTTAGCTCATTGGCTGCTGCTAAGGTGATGGATACCATAATGGAAGGTGATGATGGAATTGTAGAACATAATCAGCCTACTGCTTCCAGCATGACAGACTCATCAAATTGCTCTGGTTCATTGGTGCTTGGTAGTTCATCAAGTTCTCCAAGTTTTGAGGAGGGCAAATATTCAACGGTCCAACCAAACTGTGGTGCCAGTGGTTCAAAAATTACTGTGAAAGCTACATACAAAGAAGATATTATCCGCTTCAAGTTTGAGGCTTCTGCAGGGTGCTTCCAACTGTATGAAGAAGTTGCAAAGAGACTCAAATTGCAAATAGGTACATTCCAGCTAAGGTATTTGGATGACGAGGAGGAATGGGTGATGTTGGTCAGTGAATCGGATTTTCAGGAGTGTCTTGAGATATTGGATTCCATTGGCACACGGAATGTGAAGTTTCTTGTTCGTGATATTCCTTGTGTTGTGGGCAGCTCCAGCAGCAGCAATTGTTTTTTGACAGGAAATTCATATTAGATGAGAAGATAGTCGGAGAACATAATGGATGGGACAATGCTTGACACTGACAGTCTTCCGTTAAAGTTTCCATGTTATATCCATAAAGGTGGAAAGTCTATAATGTCCCAAAATTTACACCTTTCTTCCCGCCATACCAGACTACCGGTCATGAAATGAGACATTGATAAAATGTCCAAAGTACTCAGATATGTCGCTTGATACTTCTTTGTTTGAAGAGTTCTTGAAAGGAGAAGATATGGAGTCTAGATTATAGTTTTTTTTTTTTTTCCTAATGTATAGGTCTGTACACGCTAGAAGGAGTGAGAGAGAATAATAATCTGTACAGTTGTTTACATACTAATTTTGAAGAAAAAGAAAAGAAAAGAATATATATATATATATATATATATATATTGCTTGTTGCTGTACAGTTCCTTCTTTGCTTGCATTGTTGTGGGAAAATTGTGGACACTTTAATTTTCAGAAATTATACAGGTTGCACAAACAGTTGTTACGGGACTGGACAGAAAACATGGCATGTGGAGGCTTCTTACCTGATGATTGCATATCACATCCAAGTATGATGCAAGTTTGAATAAATCTTTCTTTGGTATAATGATTTATTGAATAGGCATACATATTCTTGTTTAATGGTTTACAAATATTAATTGAAAACCTTTTCGGCTTTTCTCTTCCTTCTTTGGTTTGTCTCTCAAGAATGCCTAAATTAAATAACATAAAAATATAATTATATAATTTTTAGCAGATAATGTGATGCTCATTTCCTGGTTATGTACTTGTGTATAAGTTATTAAGTCGGGAGAGATCAACGGTAAGCCTTACGGTGTTACACGTCAGCGGTAGAGACAAACAAGGTGAAACCCCACTCCTCGCGCCATTGAAGAGCTACATGCTTCCATGACACAATTTTTGTTCACAAAAAAATAGAAAAAAAGAGGGAGAGACAGCGGATCCACAATTGCAGTGATTTGTGTGTTCTAGAAATGTGATATCGTTCCGGTGCAATGTCTATATGGACTCGAAGCCACAACCACCAGGTAACATAGACATGATTCCTTTTAATTCAACTCTCAATTTTATCTATTTTGTATTTAATTAAGTCTCGGTGTTCAATATTTCAATTAATTCATCCCTGTATTGCGTTTTGCTTTCTGTTTTCAATTCAGTGCCATCGTTTAGGGTTTTATGTTGCTTTGGTTGCTTGAATTTCATTAATTGTTATCAACCATAATTCTGATATTATGCACAACTTGACGGTGGAGAAAGTCTTTCTATTAATTCTTAAGAAACGGTTTTTAATATATATATATATATATATATATATATTCTTTCTTTCTGATAACTATGGATTTGTCTTTGTTCTGTTATTTCAATATACATTGTTATTTATTTTGATAAATTTTATGTGTTATGTTGAAGTCATTGAATTTGAGTAAGTACTCCCGATGGGTGGCTATGGAATGGGCGGTTCTTATTGAGTGCAAGATCCAAATAATCCATATGGTGATCCTTCTCCTCCTCCTGGCTTTTGGATATCAGTTCTTCGAGTGGTAAGGCATATAATTTGAATTTTCTTACACATTGTTATGTTGGGTTTACGAATTTTCTTAATCGATTTAGTGAAGAATAGATATTATTTCATCTGTGAAGCACATCATTATTGAAGTGTATTAAACTCGCATCTACATATACCTGTCTATAAATGATGCCCATAAGTAGAATTCATTATTTTTCAGTACTATTCTCTTTGGTCACTATTTAAAGATAAATGTCTACGTTTCAATTATGATTTGCCTTCTATTAGTTCCTTGACTGTATTTAATTGCAGAGTTATTTAACATGGTTAGTATTTGCTTTATATATAAGATTTTATTACTTTTCTTAAATTAATGAAGTTACTAGATTTACTTGTTGTATATGAACACTAAATCAACTTCAAATTGTTTGGTTTTTCAATAAAGCATCCGACACTGCATGGGAAAGGAAGCAATTTATTTTTGTTCTTTATGGCATTTAGAAGGTGAATGCATGTATTTAGCACTTGGTAATGATAAAATAATATGGTGACTAAATGATTGATTCAGATTAGGAAGCAATGCAGGAAACATTGAATAAATTCAATACATCTAAATTGGATGCACAAAGTTAACCAGGGAATTCATCATGTTGGAGGTATTTTCTTTATTGTGTTAAAGAAAAAAAAAATTAAAAACAATATGGCTGGAGCTTGGTGAGTTAGTGGTAAGAGGATAATTATGGGTCTTATATTTTATATTTTATATTTGTGACCTGGAAAAGGAAGATAAAGTGAAAGTAATGAATTATTTGATGAAAGTAATGAATTTTCCAAGTATAGTGACTATCTGTTATTTGTAGGATTTACTATTTTTTTATGCTATCAATTTTTTATGACAGTTGCAGGGTGTGGTCGGATATCAATTCTTACTGACCAGAATACACATGTTCATGACTGCTCTTCTTTTTCCTTCTTCATGCCTTTGTTCATTTGATAATATTTATAGAATGCTTTGATCATTTTCAGTTCACCACTTGTTATAAATTATCTTCATGATAGTTATAATTAGTTGCCATCATGCCAGTCAACTGCGTGCTGTTTTAGATCTTTATGTTTCATGATCATCATTTCCTTAAAACAGAAATTAAGGCCAAAAACAATTATTTAGGAATTCCTCCAATGCAGTTTTTATAGTACCTTCATTCTTATCAACATAATTGTATCTTATATCCTTTGTCCTTAACATGATTTTGGGCAGCTTTTTGATTGTTCCAGTTTATTATATGGGGATGCCCAGAAAAGTTCATCCACCAGGTCCTAATGGTCTCCCCCTCCCTGGACCTGACAACATTTCAGAACTTGCAAGGCTGCTCCAAGTGAATCTTGGGACAATGTATGGGGAAATGATGTGATGCCAGTAAATGATTTTGAAGAACAGCATCATGATTCATGAGTAAAGCTGTCAGCCAGTAATATTATCTTTATAAAATGCTTCAATATGCCTAGGCATATATAAGAGTAACCCAAGATCATGTCAATCACAAGTGAATTTTGCAACACATGACATGATTCCAATGTGCCTAGGTGTATTGAAGAATCTCTAATCTCTTGTTTTCTTTACACTTCGACGCCAAAGACTATATTCTGCGATGAAAATTAGTGCTTCTCTGCAGTGTTTTGTACATTCCAAATTATTTGTTAGGCTGTTATGGAATCCTTTGGCAAGACGAGAAAAGAACTGAATGAAGATGGTGTAGTTGCACAGTGCACAGTTTTTATCCCATTTATTTTTGTAATTTATCTGCATGAAAATGACATTTTGAAGTTAAGAGGCAATTGCAGTGAAGGAAACGAACATCTGACCATTTATGAACTATCCTCGTCTATAAAAATTTAATAGACCGGATTGGAGGCAAACAATCGGCTGTGTAGCATGAAAATAATTGTTAAAAAACTGTAAAATAATGGCAATCAATGAATTTCGTTGATCTTTTTGTCTGGGCTCCTTGCTCACCAGCTCACACATCTGTAATCAACCCAAGATGCTACCCAAAATCTCTTTGCGGCAAAAGCTTGATCAATAAAACACCATGCCTGCTCAAAATATGCATCCAATTATGCATCCATCAACTTCTTCAGTTTTTCTATTCCACTGCACCCATAAACATACAACAGCTGATACTTACAAAATATTATGAAGTGGACTAAATAAATGAGCTACGCAAATACACAAACATGCATGCAAGATGTTTCAAGACTCCACATTTAAGGACGCCTAACAATTTGATAATGTCTCATTCACTATATGATACTATTAAAGCTTGACGTCTCGAGATAAATAAATAAAATCATAATCCAATCTCATGTGACCTAGCATCTTACTTGTAACTACATTTAACGCATTATCCCATGAACATCTCATAAAGATCATGATGTATACATACAAGTATGAAAACCTTTTGAGATATAAATTTGGAAATATATATTATGGAATTCTCTAACATTACTTGTATGTAAAACACAAAGCTAAATGATGAACTCAGCAATAAATTAATGCATAGCTTAGTCTTATTGAATCTGATGCATAACATATGGTCACACCCAAATGGCACAAAGCTTAGTCACCAAAGCACTCACAAAGGCGAGGGGGGAAGGAGAGAAGTAATTAAGAAACCTGCATCTAAGGAATCTCAAAGTATATATAGGAAATACCTCTCTGGAAGGGAAGGCAATAGCTCTTCAACCATTTTAACAATAACAGAAGTACCCACATCTTGTTGAGATAAAGTAGGCTTTTCCCCTGAAACTGCACAATAAGATGAGAAACATAACTAATAATTTACTAACCAGCTAGCTAGAGTAAATGCGGAATTATATGCAAGTCTTATATGGAGGACTGAGCTATGTTCCATTTATTGAAGTAAAACACGGTTGGATAAATAGACCATTTTACCATTTATTTAAAATTCAAGAAAACTCTAGCTTAAGTATTAAGATTCCATGGTTAATTTATAGGTTACGAAAAATTCTAGGGTTGAATATAATAACATGTTCCATTCTCATGATGTTGCATCTCTAACAGAAGAATAAACCAGCCAAACATACGTACATATCTGTTACTGTAATTTAATAACATAAACCTAAAAATTAATAGCATAAATCAAGATGTAGAGGACATTAACATTAATTCACTGATATGCAGATATACTTCTTCCAGAGTCATTAAACATATATTTAAAATTTACGTTGCAAGATAATTTAGATACCTTGGGTGTATTCCTGAATCAAGGAGTTGCTCCTGAGATATGAACTGCCACTCCTGTCTAAATCTACTTCTTCTTCCTGCGCGAACTTCTCCAACATGTAACCAATGAGATTATACGCAACCACACTTGTTTCATCACAAACTTCTTGGATTGTGACATATTGGTTTCCACGTGTTCTTTGCTTGTTGGGGATAAATTTTGTATCCTCAAATAAAATGTTAGAAGAAAAGAAATCCCTCGACTTTCTTGTATCCCTTGTCGTATTCAATTCAGCTTCGTGTTTGCCAAACGAATTGCTATTTAACCTTTCTTTTGGTGTAGCAAATGAGGAGAAACTATTTGCACCAGCTCTAGATAAGCAGACATTGTCCTTACTTTCTACTTGGTAGTGATTTATATTCATTTTATTAGTGCCACTATGAAATTTCGATTCCAGGATTTGTGGGGTAGAAATGCTGCCATGGAGATCAGAATCAACTCTGGCAAGGTGCTCTCGTTTAAGTTTTTTGACAGAGTCACTACTAACCCTCCTGTAAGGTGTGAGATGGGCACAAGATCCATTCCCACTAGTTGCAAAGATAGGCAGCCCAGAATTATCTGCCACTGAATCCCCAAAACCTTCTGCCAGATCATCCGACTCAAGAGAAGAGAACCAACAAGATTGAGAATTTTTAATCTCCACATCATTATCAATATCACCATCACTGCTACCACCACCATTATCAGAATCACAATCATCACCATCATCACTTTCTTCTAATTCCTCCATATATGCATCGGCGAAATCCTGATCAAACTCATGGTCAGGAAGCAAATCCCAGACAATCTGCTTTGTCTGAGCACTCACACTCAGTACACACTCTACCTCTCCTTCAATTTCCTCCTTTGGAAAGCATTTGTATGGTGCGGTTCGAGAACTCCTATTAATAGTAGCAAGACTTTCTAATAAAGACTTTGGAATGGTATCCATGTCACTACACTCAAAAAGATACTCGATAAACATTTTCTTAGTTGCTGTTCGTAAGCTACCATTGGAGACATCAGAATTTGGGTCTAAC
The DNA here is from genome assembly GCA_032871835.1 of Dipteronia dyeriana. NCBI lineage: Eukaryota > Viridiplantae > Streptophyta > Magnoliopsida > Sapindales > Sapindaceae > Dipteronia > Dipteronia dyeriana. The sequence continues at coordinate 57,492,114 of CM065301.1, forward strand.
AAATTTTGCACAGTTTTCAGCTCTTGGAATCTAACCTTTGTCTTGAGCAACCAAATAGCCTTCACAATCTCATTTTGTAAACTTTTTATTTCAGGTGAAAATTGATAAAAACCTAGGTCAGAAGAATTCTGACAACCTGGTTTTAGCTTTAGTGATAAGCCTGCTACTGCCATTGCTTTGGCTAATGGCTCTTGCAGCTCATCCCCTTCACCAAGTTCAGAAAGCATTTCCTTGCTAATTTTCCTCACCTTGTCGATTATATGAGCTCGACTCTTACCATATCTATGGCACCGTAAATTGGGAATGACTCCTTGAACACCTCTAAGTTTCCTGTGAATGGCAATCAAGGCCTGGAAAGGCAAATCCTCCAGTCCATCCAGGACCATGCTAGCAGCAGCTCCATGAGATTGAAATGTAGCAGTTAAAAATTTCCCACAATTCTCTCGGAAATTTCGTTGGTCATCTAGAATCAGAGATAGATGTTTGAAAACATTTTTCTGCCAGTGATGATTTTGGTTTTTAGTATCTTTCAGAAGAGATTCCCTAATAATCTTTTTCAATTGCTGTTTAGTTTTCTCAAACTTGATAGACCCCGCTGTTAGTATTGTAGCTACTTGGAAAAGACCCTTATTGGTCAAAGCGTCCAGACATGAGAGGAGTCGTCTTTTTATCTTGCGTGTGTCAAACAACTGTGAACTGTTTTGAACAACATTATACTCTCTTTCAGCAGTACAACCTCCAAACGATTCTTCAACACGTGTTTTTAAGGTCTCATAGAATATCTAAGAAAAACAATAAAATAAAATAAAATCAACATCTACCAATGCTTGATATACATAATGCTATAGCCACTCAATCATGAAATAGTAATCACATAAAATAATAAAGGTTCAAAAAGGGAAATATTTTTACTAATAAATCAATCAAGTACAATTTTGGGAACCATTAAGTTCACTCAGCCCAAAATTTGGAAAAGAAATTGAGTACTACAATTTAACTCTATCTACAGCATATACTTCACATTTTATGAGAAATATACTCCCTATGCAATACCAGTTTTTCAGTAGAATGTAATGCAGCTAAGAGATGGATTGTATGACTTCACATTTTCTTTTCATAGAAAACAATAACAGGTACCAGCTTCAATAAAATTAAGATTGTATAAACATTGCCCAAATGACCATAGGGGAGCTCAAAATAAGAACAAGCAATAGTAATAACCTGGAATCAGGAGACAGCATCAGTCATCTAAAAATATCCTGGGGTTTCCCATAAGGCGGGCATTCAAAATTATATGGAACTTAGTTTTACAACATTATAGAAGGTTAATGGGCAAGTTCATTAAAAAAATTATCATTTGAATAAAATATGGAACTGGGTAGAAACAGAATATAATTACATTTAATTTTCTTTCTAATCAAACCTATTATACTTGAATTCACAAAAAAATTAGATAAAGATGAATTTATATAATTAACAAATGTAGCTTCTAACAACATCATTCTTGATTCATATGAAGGCTAATTTTAGTAATTTCCTCACCACAACAAAGAGCCTTTTTCCCTTTAATTATAATTAATTATATAGAAGTAAAGAACATTAAATGAAGAGACGGCACCCTAACAGAAAAAGAAGAGAATAAGACTCCTACAACACAACAGTGATAACAAGAAAATGCATCAAAATGATTCAACCGTCCTCTCATAGAAAATATTATTCAACCATATGATCAAAATAGCAGGGCAGTAAAACATACGAAATACATATGAAGTAATATAATATTAAACAAAAAAAAAATATTTCTTTTAACAGGATTTCAAATGGTATATAGTTTTCATATGTACAGAAAAGAAGCATAGTCAGGTCAAAATGCCAACATCCTTCTAAATCATTTAGTCATGTTCCTATTGCAGACATCTCGACCTTAAGTATTTAACTCTTCATCAATTAAATGTTAGCAAGATCTGTTTGCTACAGAAAATAACTTACATCATCATCCCTAAGCATTGTTTCGGGCAATGACCTGGGGAATCAAAACCAAAACCATAAAACCATTTATTACAGTTAGGAATCTGAAGCAAATATTGACATCATTTTCTTTTCATTTTCATTTAACTGGGCTTGGCATGCTATATTTTAGTGGAGAAAAAGGTCTGCATCACTAACCTATATTCTTTTAAGAACTCGGGTCCTCTTAATTGCTTTCTTTTTGATTTGGATGTAGGAAGTCCCATCAACCACCTGCATAGATGGTAGAACCATTTAGTTAGGAATTAAGTCCTGGAGAGAACATTAACAAAATAATGATTTAAATACACTTAATATTTGGAAAAAGAGCACCCAAGACAAAATGGAAAACATTTTGTCTCCCCATACGCATTACTTTAAAACTGCATAACTAGTGTTATATCAAATTGAAGTTAACTCTATTAAGTAACTGCTAGACCCAACTCGTAGGTAAAGGCCTAAACAATAATATTGTGTTCTAACACCTCTAGACTCAAAAGCTTAAGGTAATTGGTAAGGGGCCAAAGAGTAGTATTAAGCTCTTTTTAAGGGAACGACCGAATAAAACATATTTTACGTTTTAAAGTAAACATAAGTACATATCATGCTCGCCAAATATACTACCTTTCAACACTCTTTGTCACGTGAATAAGATAAACAGTTACAATAAATTCCAGCATCCTGCTAATTTCTCGACAAATTCTAAAACCCAAAAAAAAAAAAAAAACATTACAGGGCAGCGGCAGGATGAAAAAAGTACCACTACTTCAAGCAAAACGCTAGACTGCTGAAGTTGCCAAAATACTAGCACTATGAATATAAAACAAAACTAATCTATAAGTGCCAGATTTTCACTTATGAGCCACATAAATTGACAAAAAAATTGGCAAAAGGGAACAAAACCACAAATGCCTCAAAATCAATGGAAAACGAAAAAGAAAAACTGACACCCCAATGCAGGTAATTTCAAGCAAAACTAAATAAAATTTAGAACATAACGCTTACTTCGTAAAACACATCGTGTTAAATATCTCATTTTAAACCTGACTAAGCAAGAACCCATTTATTATCTCAATATACAACTATATAGTAAAATGCTCCCAACCTTTTCTTTTCAAAAAAGAAGAAAAAAACACAAAATTCTAATTTTGACCAGCTTAAATTTATAAAATCGTATATTATTGTAGCATAAATTAATTGAAAAAGTAGACTCACAATCAAATGAACACAATACAAAATAATAATCAATAAAAAGGGGTAAGTAACTGACCGTCTTTTGAGTTGAAGCTGCTTGTCTTGGTCTTTGATTTGAGACAAAATCGATTGGCAATCTGTCAAGATGAAATTCGAGTCTTCCATCTTTGCATATATATAATCGCGCACACACAATGTATGCTAATTTTCTTGTGAGATTGACATCTATATAAATGCAGAGAATAATAAAAGAGAGAATTCGGGTTAGGGTTATTTATTTATTTATTTAATAATGTTTAAATCAGAATTTGAGATTTGTTTGCAGTGAAGGGAGAGGTTATAGAAGCCGAATAAGGAACAACTGAGCCGAAGGTGTCGGCCTGGCTTTCTAAGCAGCCGAATACACAATGACTCAGCACGGCTTACATCTTATGGCCGTCATGGGATGATCAAGGTCCGTTTGATACGTCAACCCTAATTGTTGGATTTAGGGGTCGTTTGTTTTTTCATTTAAAACTTAATGAATTTGAATCATAATTATTAAGTTGTTTTGTTTATTTGTATAATGGTCAACCAATTTAACAATCCTAAAAATCAACTTAAAATAAAAAGTAAAAAATCTTGAATTTTCACTTAATTGCAAATCACTGAATTACATTAAATGCAATCCAAAATCTTTTCTTCCGATACTATCCCCCCATATATAATATATTTCCAATTTTATCAAAATTATATATGGTATAGAAATCTTTATTTTAATATATTTTTTATTTTAATATATTTTTTAAAAATAAAAAAGAACCCTAATCACTGTTCATATTGATGTTTAATATCGATACTTTATTACGATATTATGATGATATATAAATATATATATATATATATATATATATATATATATATATATATATAGTGTTTTGTGTGAGTTTTCCTGATTTCCTTTTTATTTAAAAAAAACATTGTCTTTTCTTAGAAAAATGAAGTTTGTTGGTAATCATAGAAGAAGATCATGATCATATATGTTCATATATAATTATTATTTTTAGATTGTTTTTATTCCATATTATATGTATAATTGTTTAACATAAATATAAAGGTAAAATTACTTATATTTACTTTTAAAAAACAAACGTTTTGACAATATATTCAGACGTGAGAAAAAAAAACAAACATATCATTCATGTTCAGATTTCAGTCTCTATTCAGTATTTGGACAAAAAAACAAACGACACCTTAAAATAATAATATATCAAAAATAATTGAATTATAAAGAAAACATTTAAATAAAAAAATATCAAACCAAGATGAGGTTGTCCCAATTATTTCCTTTTGTACCTATACTATTTTGTAGATTCCACTCATTCACCCTAATTGTAATATTTCAAAGAATACATATTTTTATATATTATTGTTACTTTAAATTTATAAATTTACTCTTTTTATTAAATGGTGTACAACTGATCCTTTCATATTTTAGGATTTAAATCTTATCATACATATTTACTAACATACACGTCTGTGTTTATATATGTTTTTTTTATAGATTCAATGTAACATTCAGTAAAAATTTATGAAAAGTATACTCAATATTTTCGAACATGTCTCACATATATACTATAAATGATACCTTGGGATATAAAGCTAAACAATTTGCATCTGCTCCAAGAACGGAGGATGTGTTGGTTGTAAGATATATATAAATAAATTTTCCGTTCAGTACCCTCAGGTTGTATTACCATTAGAACCTTTTAATGAAACTCACTGAATTAATCCAATGATTGTTATTAAAAGGTTTATCCTTTTTTTTCTCTTTTTTTTTTCTATAAAATAATAAAATAATAAAATAATAATAAAAACAATATCAGTAATGGTAAAAAGTAAAAAATAAAACAAGAGTTAGAATCCACGCAGGAATCTCTCTCTCCCTAGAAAAATCGTATTCCTTTATCTCTCCATCCCTTGTTGCTCTCGAGGTAAAATTGAAAAAAAAAATTAACATTGTTTATAGCACTCAAATTGCAGCTACTATATATATATAATCAGAATTGGTCAACGAAATTGTAGGAACCTAAAGAACAAATCGATGCTGGGTCATTAGAATCGTCACGTTTCTTTTCTCCATCACCCGTATCTCTTTCATAGCTCACCATATTTTTATCATCTCTAGAGGTTAGTTAATTTATGGTAATTATTTTTTCAATTTGGGTATTTATGAATTTTATGATTTATGTTAGTTAATGATTTATGTTAGTTAATGATTTTCTTGTGTGTTCTTGGTTAGACTCTTCTAGCTAAAAAAGGGAGGAAGAATTGTATACATTTGTCCATGTAGTAACACCTTAGTCAGAAATAGCTGATCTTAACAAATGATTTACTATCTTCTTGAATTACAAATTAATTTGAATCTGTATTTAATCTTACAATTATTATACTATTTAACTTAATATTATTTTAGGAAGATCTTATAAAAAAAAAATCTCATATAAAATTGATATATTTATGTCTACAATGCACTCTATAATACCTGTAATTGATATCTAATAATAAAATAATAATAATATATCAAAGAGATAGACTTTGATATATATATGGTCCAATGCCTTCTAAACTTTTTTCTTGTTTTCTATCTATACACGAATAAACCCCTAATTACTAGTTATTTGCATTATATATATATATATATATATATATATATATATTATGTAGTTTATTGTTACTTGGTTTTCTTGTTTTTGCTAAGTTAATTATCATGGTTACATTTCAACTTTTAGTGAAATGACTAACATAATTGACGAAAGAGGAAATGGTGAAATATATCACATTTTTTAAAGTGTATTGTGATGATGTCACCATTTTAATAACTTAAGTTTAAAAGACACCTATTATGGTGAACTGTCAAAATTACCCATAAACTGAAATTTTTTAAAAGCCCCTTTCTGAACTCGTTCGTATCTCTCCAGAAAAGTTGTTGTCTGAAAAACTTGAGTCTCGGCCCTTTCCAGATTCTGCAGTAGAAGGTAACAAATATTTATGATCTTCACTTAAATTTCTTTTATTTCTTTTATGCATTTCAGATATTTAGCATTCATTTCTGTGTGGGTTTACAATGTATCCATTCCTCGATATCAATATATCCATTTCAGATTCTGCACTAGAATGTTTTTTTCTTGTGTGACCGAGAAAATTTAAAGATGAATCGAGCTTATTTTATATTGGAACGAGCTCTTGTTTAGTTTGAAAAAAGATCGATTACTTGAAAAAAATGCTCGACAAAAAATGCTCGATCCCTTAGGAAAAGTTCTCGGTCCCTTAAGAAAAGTTCTCGGTCCCTTAGGAAAAGTTCTCGAACCGTTATAAAAGTTCTCAAACCCTTTAAAAAGATCTCGAACCGTTACAAATGTTCTCGATCCCTTTAAAAAGATCTCGAACCGTTACAAATGTTCTCGATCCCTTTAAAAAGTTTTCGAACCCTTTAAAAAGATCTCGAACCGTTACAAATATTCTCGATCCCTTTAAAAAGTTCTCGAACCGTTTGAAATGTTCTCGATCCCTTAGAAAAAGTTCTCGTTCCCTTGTTAAAAGTTCTCGATCTCTTGATAAAAGTTCTCGATAATTTGACAAATATTCTTGATCCCTTTAAAAAGTTCTCGAACCGTTAGAAATGTTCTCGATCCCTTAGAAAAAGTTCCCCGTTGACTTGTTGAAAGTTGTCGATCCGTTGATAAAAGTTCTCGGTCCTTTTAACAAATATTCTCGATCCCTTTAAAAAGTTCTCGAACCGTTTGAAATGTTCTCGATCCCTTATAAAAAGTTCTCATTCCCTTGTTAAAAGTTCTCGAACCGTTATAAAAAGTTCTCGATAGTTTGACAAATATTCTCGATAAAAGTTCTCGAATCGAACCTTTTTATAAGTTCTCGATCCTTTGTAAATTATTCTTGAACCCTTGAAAAAGTTCTCGATCCCTTATATAAAGTACTCGATCCATTTGATTTTTTTTGTAATTGTTAGTAATTGTAAAAGTAATTTTTTTTATCTGTTAATAATTGATTGTGATGATGATTTTCACAGGACAATGGATCGGGTTAGATTAGTAATATCTTACAACGGTCAATGAGAGTAATTACATTATGGAAGTCAGAGGTTTGTTGGTTCCGATAACCAAGGAATGCATGTGTCCAGAAATATGACTTACGAAGAGCTGGTGTCGATCGTACAAACCGTTGTGAAGTACGATGTGAACAAATACATTGCTGATCTACAATCTATATCAATCGTTCCTGGGACCACATGTCACACATTTATAAGAAATGACGACAATGTTTTGTTTATGCTGGGGGAAGATAGGGTAATCCCTCAAGTATGTGTCAGTTTAATTGAGAGAGCTGCAGGAGATGTCATCGGTGAAGAAATCCCTCCTCATGATAACACCCAACAATTTCGATCTTCAAGCGGAAGCAACCAGTTGTTTACAGAAATAAGTGGGCTTGACGGTAGGGAAAACCTATATGGTATCCCACCAGAAGTAGCCGACCATGGTGATATAGTTGGAGCTCAATTGGACGATGATTTCGGTTGTCAAATTGAATTAAACGCTGGCCAGTACAACCACCAATACAATGAGATGTACGATGACATGAACAATGAGCGGAACAATTTACCTCATAACCTACCAATCCATGAGGTGGCTAATGAGGCAAATTTGCATCCGATACATAATGTACCGAACAATGAGGAAGATGAAGAATGGTTCGAAACGGAAAGACGTGCAAGACGTGTCCATAGATGTAGTGGGGTTCCACTGCAGTAGATATAGCTGGGACATCTGAGGTCAGGCCTGATGTAACTCCAGCTGATTCTGAGAATGCCAGAACGTGGGTTATTCCAGGAGCAGAATCATACTCGTTTGGTATGGGTGGAAGCAGGAACTGGGTAGAAGATGAACCTACCAACATGATATATAAAGGTCAATTTTTTCCTACTAAAAGGGATTTGAAGAGATTGGCTGGCCATTTTACAATACGGCACAACTTCGAGTGGAAGATGAAAATGTCGAATAAGACAACATTACATTTGGTTTGTTTGATAGACAACTGTACATGGAAGTTAAGAGCGGTTATGAGAGATGAAGCGACATGCTTTCAAGTACGTAGTTTTATCAACGAACACACTTTTTCGTTGGAGGAGATTCACCGCCGCCATTGACAAGCTAGTGCAGTCATAATTGGAGAAGTGGTTGCACATAGATTGCAGCAACATGATGGTCGATTAATGCGTCCGAAGGATATAATCGCCGACATGAAAAGAATGTATGAAATCCAAATAATGTACAGTAAGGCACATCAAGCCCTTGATTATGCTTTGTCACTCACCTATGGAACGCATGAGGAAAGCTTCCAACTGCTGCCATCATTCGGTTATGTGTTGGAACAACAAAATTCCGAAACGATAACTGACTTACAGTGAGATGAAAATGGTAATATACTTTTACCTTTTTCATGTCGTTGGGTGCCTCAGTCAGAGGATTCCAGAGATGTATGAATCCAGTTATTGTCGTTGATGGTACCCATTTAAAGGGTAGATTCGGGGGCACAATGTTTGTTTCAACTGCACAAGATGGGAATGAACAGGTTTATCCAATTGCTTTTGGGTACGGTGACTCAAAAAACAACCTATCATGGGAGTGGTTTTTGGATTGCTTGAAATGTGCCCTTGGCCATATAAATGATTTGGTTTTCATTTCTGATCGACATGTAAGCATTGAAGCATGGATTTCTAAAGTGTTCCCTTATGCCACCCATACCATATGTTGCTGGCACTTTTATGAAAATATTAAGAAGAGATATCATAGAAAGGATGTTGCCGCAATAATGGATAAAGCAGCCTGAGCGTACACCGAGTTGCAATATAATCGGCACATGGAAGAGTTATGTAACTTGCACCCGAATGCATATGAATATGTAATTGATGTCGGTCCACAGAAGTGGTCCCGTGTTCACTGCCCCGATAGAAGGTATAGGGTCATGACAACAAATGTTGCAGAATGCATAAACTCATGCCTTAAATTTTCACGACAACTGCCTATGTTGACTTTGGCAGAGTTTATTAGGAATATGCTACATCGTTGGTTTCACGATCGTCATAGGGCTGCACAATCCATGCGTCATCAGTTGACCGATGCAACACATCTTGTGATCTTGAAACGTGTAGAAAAGTGCAATTTTATGATCGTTAATCCAGTTGACTGGAACATATTTTCGGTGAAACGGGCTGGAAAATAGTGGACCGTTGACTTAGCCCGGAAGACCTGCACATGTAACAATTTCCAAATAGACCTTCTTCCATGTTCTCACGCTCTCGCTGCCACAAGGTACATCATACAATTTTGTGTACGGTTAATATTACTTAAACATCATACAATTTTATCATCGTTTTCAATGTTTTTACAGGGACCGAAACATGGATTTCACATCCCTCTGTGCGGACTACTACAAGTGACAAACACTTATTGAAGCCTACTCGGTTCCTATTATACCGGTTGGACATCCTTCCACTTGGATTGTGCCATATGACATCGCTGAAAGAGTCGTTTTGAATCCAAGCTCCAGGAGACAAGCAGACCCCCCGAGGGCTTCACGTCGTATCTCGTCTTCGGAGAGAACATCCACACAGAATTGTAGGCGATGTCGACAACCAAGGCATAATTCTAGGAGATGTTCTAACCCAGCTTTTACTGATGAAGATCCGAGCAGAGTCATTCCCGAGGAATACAGACGCAAGTGTAGTATATGTCATACTATTGGTCACAACAGACAGATGTGCCCTACTAGAGACGGTGAGACCGTGGAATGAATGTAGGCGTTATCATGATGACATTGTTATAATTTGAACTCGTATGACTTGTTAAGTAACTGAAATGCAATTGTATTTAAATATTCTCGGTATATATAAAAATGTAAAAAAATTTATACAAAAGAATTTCTAAATATACAAAAGAATTGGTAAACTGCCGCAAAACTGTAAAAATACAAAAGAATTTATAAATATACAAAGTAATTGGAACATATACAAACAGAATTGGTACGTATACACATGAATTACTACAGAAATCTATACGAGCCTGGAGTTTGCAAATATTTTAACCGCCATCTTCTTCTGAATGATCCCCATATCGTCTTCAGACAAATCAAAATCTTTTTTGTTCGCCAGTATGTACTTGATCAATCTCAACGTGTGGGGACCACAGTTACCCCTAAAGTTGGATACATTAATAAGCGTTAATAAAACATTAGGTTTATATTAATACAATCTTAAAGTGACTATTACGTAATGTCTTACGATTGCTTCTGCTGGGGGATATGTTTTCCCGACACGACGGTGACATCAAAGGGCTTACTTGTCTTCTTAAATTTCAACAGTCCTGCCGCTCGTTTAGTATGAAACCAGGCCTGATGCAACATCGAGGGCACAAAGTAGCGCAACGGGGCTACCTGCTGCTTTCGGATACGAGGTTCGACCTCCTGTCTCCAGGGGTCGACTATGAACAGCTTCCCGCATGTGAGGTCCACAGTCACCAGCAGCCAATATTGGCGCCCAATGTTGCACGGTATTAGGACCTGAAAATGTCAATAACAGGTGTTAGGATGTACAAAGCCATTTATATATACAATTGCAAACCATGTCAAGTAACACTTACCATGTCAACCTCGTGCCACAGACGGCATCCAATCGGGGCACCCCCAAGGACCGTTGTGAGGTCGTCATCCTTCCACCAAGACCTCAACACATTCCAACGGCTCGGGGTGATCTACCCTCGAGAATTGCGAGGCATCATTTTCCTGTACTGGTGCTCCAGAAAGGACTGCAGAAACAATAGTATTTAAATTAATTTTTTGTTTTCCATACACACATAAAACAACGGGTTATCATTATTAATTTAATTACTTGCAAAGAATTGCGAGTCCAATATGTTAACCATTTGACTATACACATTCGGAAATGCTCGTTGACGCTTCCGAAGAATATGGAGGTACGCATCCATATGCAGGGAATAAAAACACGTTAAGAAATGTTAAGATGTTTACATTTCTAAAACAAATACTGAAATCAGGATTTACGCTCCCACAAACCTGATCATCAACATCCATGAAGTTGGTCTGCAACCGATGGAACCATGCAGCATCAGCCGGCTCCAGCAAATCAACATCACTCTGCATTAATGTTTCGATATCTACACTATCATATAATGCATTACAAGAAATTCGGCCACCTAAATATGAAATTTACTTACAGTTCCCCGTTTACGTTCCTCTTGTAGGCTCGGTACACCTTCAACTGGGTATCGTCTACCAGTTCTTGGGGATTAAATACGTGTTCAGGTCCCTCTAGTATTACCCTCGCCCTCTTAGGTCGGCACAGATCTGTGTACGGGCTAACCAACTGCCAACCGCGCTTCACTACACGTCTGTGCTGTCGAACTCCCTCCGTCGGGGTTTGTTGAGATGAGGACGGGGGAGGGGGAGCCTGCTGCTCGAGAGGAGGTGGAGGGGGAGCCTGCTTCTCGTTAGGAGGTGGCTGGGGAGTCTGCTACTTGGACGTCGGTGGAGGCGGAGCCTGCTGCTCGGACGTCGGTGGAGGGGGAGCCTGTTTCTCGCTAGGAGGTGGCGGGAGAGCCTGAGAATCGCTCTGAGCAGAAGGGGGGCCGACTGTTCTCTCAGAGGGAGAGGGGGAGGGGGAAGGGAAGACCGAGCCCCACCATCCAAAAATGCCCCTCTGGTATGTGGATCCTATGTATGGGTTCTGAAGCCCTGAAGGCCCCCGATCAATGCAAGCAACTCCCTATACTGTTGCTGTCGATCCTCCTCGCTCTTTCGGAACAAATCGAGCAAATCCCGTTGTTGTTGTCGATCCTCCTCACTCTTTCGGAGGGCTTCATGCAAATCCCGGTGCTGTTGTTGTCGATCCTCCTTACTCTTCCGGAGGGTTTCATGCAACTCCTTCAAGTTATGTTCTAAACGGGCCTGAAATCATGCAACTTTGTTAATACGAAAAAAATCAACAACTCTTGTTAATGAAAATAAAACTACCATCTCAACTTACCTCCCCATCAAGTTGAACGCCAGCACGGGAATCCCCGGTAGCGGAACCAGTTCCTCGGGTGGTAAACCGAACCTGCCTCACTCACCGAGGACACGACTAAGATTCGCCAGTGTCCATGCCTTTGAAATCTGGACCTGTAGGGTCTGAAGCCTCCGTCTCAGTACACCTCCCACCCTCACCCTCACCCTCCTCCTCGAGACGAACTGCACTTGTAGTCGGCTCAGGGACAGTAGAAAGGTGAACCCTGTCGTCCTGCACATACGGGCTCCCCCCTCACTTAGGCCTGCAAAGTACGGGGCCATCGCCTCAGCTGTTGTGGGCACGATTTTCGTCCTCGCCGACATCTGAAACCGTAGTTAGATGAATTTTATTGTTACTTATCGTAAGTAATATAAAATACCGACTTAACAAAAAAATAAATTACCCTAGCACTAAAAATATTCTCCTGCTTCTTCTCTCTAGGTTGTTTGGTCAACTTCCACTTCAACAACCGAGGGAAAATGTCTGTAACCCTTCGAGTCCCGAAAACCTCGCCCAGTTAGGGGATCACCTCATAAACAAATATATGCATCAAAGATACATACAGTTATAACCCAAAACAATTTTGGATTAAAAATTAAATGTACATGTTGGAATTAAAATTTCTTACCAAAAGGGTGTTTGATAGACCGTAGATGTTGTACCCCTCCACGGAATGTCCAACATCGCCCTGTGACTGTTGCCGTCTCTCCTCACGATGTCGCGGTAAGGCATGCTTGAATGAAAATATAGAATGCCTATAGACATGGGCACCCCACGGGAACGCATCGAAGGCATTGAGGTCCTCTACCAACCAAAACTGCCAAACTGGAATCTTTAATCTCTCGTCCACCCCCATCAGTATCCAGTTCAACATGTAAATGAGGCACAACTTCACAGCATCGTACGCCTTTTCAAACTCTCCCTGGGTAAGAACAAGCCTCAAGTCATCCAACGATACCTCATCATGTGCAGGAAAGTACCGTTCATGTATGCCATTCTCAACTGCAACATACATACTTGTGTCCGGTACGACTCCAAAACGTAATCCAGTGATGAGACTAAATTCCACCTTCGAAAATCTCACCACATGGTTCCCTAACAAAAACCGCATCTCATCTGTCGGCCCGTCATGGCCCAACTCCCGCAACAGCAGCTGATGAGTAACACCACCAGAAAACTTCAGCTCCAGGTGCATCAACATGAAATTCCCGAAACAGGAGGCCATGAACCGACGCCGATCCTGAACAGCAAACTCTTCAGGGACCCGATTCAGTGCATCGTCTATACGGGCGAGGGCTTCAAAATGGTCGTGTCGGGTCAATTTTCCTTTGAACCAATCTCCCTTTACAGTTTTAAGTATTTCCTTCATACTGCTCGTCATCTGCAATGTCACAGAAACAGTACATCAGTAAACTGCATAAAAATTAAAAAATATTCTCGATCGTTTGAAACAAATTCTCAATACTTTTAAAATATTGTTGATCCTTTGAAAAAGATCTCGAATTTTTTAAAAAGTTCTCGATCCTTTGTAAATAGTCTCGATCTTTTCTAAAACCTCTCGATTCATTGAAAAAACTTCACGATCATTTAAAAACGTTCTCGATTTGTTTATAAAGTTCTCAATCCTTTACAAATAGGATCGATCCTTTGAAATTAGTCTCGATCCTTTGTAAAACCTCTCGATTCATTGAAAAAACTTCACGATCATTTTAAAAAGTTCTCGATTTGTTTCAAAAGTTGTCGATCCTTTGCAAATAGGTTCTATCCTTTCAAATTAGTCTCGATCCATTGTAAAACCTCTCGATTTATTGAAAAAACTTCACGATCATTTGAAAATGTTCTCGACCCTTTGAAAAACATTCTCAATCGTTAGAAAATATTCTCGATCCTTTCAAAAAACTCTCGATCCTTTGAAAAACCTCTCGATTCCTTAAAATATGTTCTCGATCAGTTTAAAAAATCTCGACCCTTTGAAAATATTCATGGAGATTTGAAAATTATCTCGAGCCTTTGAAAAACCTCTCGATTCTTTGAAAAATATTCTCGATCATTTTCTAAAAACTGGATTATTTGAAAAACATTCTCGATCGTTTGAAAACATTCTCGATCTTTTGAAAATATTCTCGACACTTTCACAAACCTCTCGATTCTTTGAAAAATCTTCTCGATTCTATCATTTTAAAAAATCTCGATCCTTTGAAAAACAATATCGATCGTTATGATAATATTCTCGATCGTTTTCAAAAATTTTCGATCTTTTCATAATAGTCTCGATCCTTTGAAAAACCTCTCGATTCTATGAAAAATATTCTCGATCATTTAACAAAAGCTCGATCACTTTGAAAAACCTATCAATTCTTTCTAAAAAAATTCCTCGATCTCGCTTGAAATATTCTCGATTTATTTTTGTTTCAAAACAAAAATTCCTCGATACCAAAATATTGAACCTCATTTCAAACTCAAACCAAAACCACAACCATTGTCAACCCTAATCTACAATTTCTTTCAACAGAACAAGTCTGAAATGCAATTATAAGTTATGAACAACAAATTGATAAATAAAACAAACTCAACTTACCTTTGTCACTCGCTGCGAAATGTTGTGTATTCCCGTTCTGGTCAATAAGCTGTCGATTTCCTCGCCGTCGATTTCGTTGTCGTCAGTTTCTTTTTCGGTTTCTTTCTCACTGTTGCTTTTCTCAGAAACACAAAACGATAACTTTTCTCTCTTTTTCAATTTTATGGGGGTATTCTCGTCTGTTTAGTTTAAATGGTGCCTTTTAAACTTACATTACTAAACTGGTGACATTTGCACAACACCCCTATAAAATATTACCATTTATTTATCGAGCCCATTGAGGAAACCACTAATCATGAGCAAAGTCTTGGACAACCACAATCAAATATGTATTTCAGGTATAGTGATTTAGCATATATCCCTCAACTGAATGATGATTACAAGCTTATGTTATGTCAAGAGATTGCATCACTAAATGACGTGCATGCTTTTTATAATAACTATGTAAAAGACGTTCGTTTCAATGTTAAAATAAGCTCCAGTTTGAAATGTAAAGACACAGATGAAGTTGAGAGAAAAGAATATTTGTGTTACAAACAAGGAGTATCATGAATTATTGAAATGAAGGAAAGAAAAAGACGTCGAAGTATCACTCGAGAGGGTTGTAGTGCAAAACTTGTTGTGTTTAAGACCAAAAATGGAACCTATAAAATTTTTCAATTTATAGAAGGTCATACCCACCCATTAGAAACCCCAAGAAAAGTACATTTGTTACGGTCTCATCGTAAAGTGTCGGCAGCTCAAAAATGATTTTATCAATGATTTTTAGCTGCAAATATACCTAAACATCAACAGATTACCTTGAAATGAAAGCTGGGGGTATACAAAATATAGGATGTACAAAGATGGATATATATAATTATGAGAGAGATTTACAGAATACGATGAAAGAGCATGATGCAGAGTAATTGTTTCATTTTTTTAAATCTGAACAAGAGAAGAACTCGAAATTTACTTTTAAAATAAACGTAGGTGATGATGATCGAATTACACATTATTTTTGGGTTGATGCAAAATCAAGACGAGCTTATAAGTACTTCGATGATGTGGTTGTATTCGATACTACATACAACACCAACAAATATGGTATGATATTTGCACCACTGATTCTTTTCTTTGGTTGTTTAATCAGTTTAAGAAAGCTATGCTTGGTAGCACCCCGAAGATGATAATTAATGATCAAGATCATGCGATGACAAAAGCCATTGCCCAAGCTTTTCCAAATTCTTATCTTAGATTTTGTATTTGGCATATGTTAAATAATTTCTTTGAAAAATTAAATGCAGTCATTTATAGGGATCATTATTGTGATTTTAAGAAAGAAATGTATATGGGAAACAAATACATTAGATGAGTTTGAGTCCAAGTGGGAGGAGCTGATCGAAAAAAGTAAGTTACTTGAAAATGGGTGGTTTCAATCAATATATGAGATACATTCAAAAAGGGTGCCTATGTTTAAGAAACATATTTTCTCTACTGGAATGTCATGTCAACGAGCAGCAAGTTTTCATGCGTTCTTTAAGAAGTATGCCTCTAAAAACAATTTACTTACGGATTTCATCTTGTGATTTAATAGGGCACTTGCACACCAACGCCATAAAGAGTTAACTACAGATCATGTTGATAGTATTGAAAAACATGTGATGAAGATGCTGTGGTTTATGGAGAATCAAATGGCTGAAATTTATACCATGAGATCATTTTATATATTCCATGATGAACTGTGGAATATGTTGGTTTATAAAATTGAAAAAACAATGGAAACCGATGATTGTTGTATACAAAGTTGATAACAAAAATGAAGTTGTTTGTAATGTTAGTGAAATCGTGTGTAAAAAGCCTGAAGATTTTCAATCATGTAGTTGTAAAAAAATTGAGAGTGAATGAATTCCTTATGGGCATCTTTTGGCTTTTTTTTTTAACATAGCGCATGTTGTTTTTTTTACCTAGTCAATACATCTTAAAAAGATAGAGTAAAACTGCTAAAGGTGATGTTGTTATTGATGACAAAGGTACGGAGCTAAATGATTTTTTTTTGACAAATCAATGCTCATCCATCGTACTAGATTGTTTCAACTTGCCTCAAATGTAATTGAAAACTGTAGTAGGTAGTGAAGAGGCAAGTAAGATACTAGAAGATGATTAAAACAATGTATTGAAGAAAGTCAAATCAATGGTGACAAATGAGAGCATGCATAGTATTAAGCCAAGAAATTATAATAAGCCACTTGCAATCAAGGCAAAGGGGTGTGGAAAAAGACTCAAAGGTGGAAAAGATAAGGCAACAGATAAAGCTAGGCGTTGTAATGAATGTGGGAAAATTGGACAATCATATGACAAACAAAATTATCCTTTGATTAATAATCGATGAGCATATTTTTTTTTCTTTTTGGACAATGCATGAGTTTCTTTTTATATTACATATATATATTTTTTCAGATATTTTGTATAATTTACTCATGTTTTTGTGTTTGTGAAGAAGATCTTCGATGACTAATGATGCTAAACATCTAAATTTGTTTGCTATGGATGATGACAGCTTGTCCTTTACAACTTTTTTTATTTATTAAACATTTGGTCAATGAAATAAGTTTATTTACTTATATTTTTATTTGTGTTTTGCAAATACGTAGTTGATGACATTTGATGAAGTTCGATTTTGAAGCCTATGAGTTAAAGAATTACCCAAACCTTTGGAACCTTTGGAACATTTGGATATAATGCACATACTGCAGATACATGATTTCAGGTCTGTATCACAATTGAAGGGATTGCTTACGTATATGTTTTTGAAGCCAACGGTTAAACATGTAAGAAATTATTGTCTTCTATTTTTTTTAAGTTTACGTTTGTATAGGATTTTACCTTCAACTTTATAGTTTGAGTTATGTGGTTAACTGCAATTATTCGGGATTTTACCTTCAAGTTTAAAGTTTGAGTTGAGTGGTTACTTAATTTGTTACTTTTTTATGTTCCATGAATAAATTTGTTTGGGGCATAACATTTTTATTTGAATTTTTACATTTAATGTTAAGCTTTTCTCTTTCGATGATTACTTGTATTATTAAATTGAGATTTTGTTTTAACCAAATGAAATTTGTGAAATTCAATTTTAACCGGGTTGTGGTAAAATTTTGTTTTTAACCAACCTTTCTTGTAAAAAGACTATATTGCCCTTAATGAGTTGTTAACCTAACTTTTGTTTTCATTAGAATTCATGTTTCAATTTTGTCTAAAAGAGAGAGAGAATGCGAAAGACGAGCGATTTCTAGGCCATTTGCGTGAGAGAAGGAGGTGATGCGAGAGAATCCGTCATCGTTAGTGAAGTTGCATGAGAGAACCCGCTTGCCAAAGAACAACCATCTGGTACAATTCCCTTGGCGGTGATGAGAAGAAGAAACGACTGTCGCAAGAGAGGGTTTTTTGTTTTCCATTTACCGTCACAGAGAATTTGGCCATTAAAGGTTTCCTTTCATCTCTTTTTTTTATTCGTTTATTACATTTGTACTACATTTTTGTAAGAGTGAAGAAAATTGCTAATAGATTTTCAATTTTCTTTTTTTAGGGTTTATGTTATGTGAAAAAAAATCGGTGGTTTGCCATTAGAAATTGTTGCTATTTATAAGGATTTAAGTTTTGTTGACGTCGATTTCTCAATTCGTGAGAAAGTCAACGAGATTGGATTGAATTTAGCCGTGACCTTAAAGAGAAAGAGAAGGAGAATGCAATTTTGAAACTAGTTAGACATAAATTTACATGGTAAAACTTCGATGATCGGAGAAACGTCCATGGGTTGTTGAACAAGCAACCGAGCCAAAATCCACTATTGAAATAAAGATTTACAATTCTCGATCTCTTTTTTTTTCTCTCTGTGTGCTCTTCTTTCCCCTTTTATGATGAGATTATGGGTCTATTTATATATACATAGAACCCTAATCCTATTTGTACAAGTAATGAAAGATTTTTGTATTTAATTATAATTGGTTACTTGTTGGGGTAGTCTTTATCTTCTTTCCTATTTTGGAGAATGTATGGAGATTGAATGAGACTCTAGTGATATATTCCATTTAGGACTTATTTCCTTACAAATAATCAGTCTTCTTGAAGAAATAAAGTTGTTGCCTGATCTGGAACCTTTTTCCTGTTTGGTATTTTATTCTTCTTGGAATTCTTCTTCGACGTGGATATCTTTCCGTATTTTAATATGACTCTTGGTTCGTATGCGAGTTATGTACTGGACTTCTTTATTCGGATTTCTTCATATTTGTTCCGAGTAGAACATGACGTCAGCTGATCCCGAGTAGAACATTACGTCACCTGGCCCCGATCAGGTCTTGCTTAGTACTTGCATTTATACTTACTCGGGTTTCTATTCCTTAGTGATATCTTGCCGGATATTTTTTGAATGCCTAATTGGATATCTACCTGGCAATCTTATCCACATTATCAATGACGTGTACATCTAATAAAATTTACATATAACAATACCCCTTTAAAATATTTTTACCGAGTAGGAATTTGTCCCAGGTGAAAGTATTTTAATCAACCCTTTAATCTTTTATGCCTCATTAATGCCAGAGTAAATGTCTTGTCATAATGAAGTGTCTTAATGGTGACCATGTAAATTCAATTTGCCCCTTCACGCGTAATCTCAATGATTACGACGTTTTGGAATCCTGATGACCTTGGTCAGTTCTTTTCTTAACACGTGTCTTCCACTGCTTCATTTCTTGGTATCATTTATGAGAAATGACCTGTGCGCCACCTACTTCATCAAATTTATCTTCGATTTTTTCCCGCTTTTTGAGATCTTATGGTTTCGTGTCATCGCCCCCTTAAATGTTCCATTGATTGGTTACTCTGGCTTATTTTTACAAAAAGTAGTCACTCATCCCAAATTTTCTCATGCAAAATTTTATCTCAACTTCTCTGTTGAAGCTTTTTCAGCAGGTTTCATTATTCCAAAGGTTAGTTTTAATGGATATATCTTCCCGTCATCGTCTTTTTACTATAGCTTTCGAAGTGCTTGAACATGGAGATTTTCAGTTGGTTTCTTCCGTTCGTAGACTATTGGGGGAGATCCCTCCTGATGAACCTCATTTTTTAGATGTTGACATTTCTGGGCTTTACCTTAACGTCCGTTTAAGTTCTAGTTCTGAATCATCTAGTTCTTAATCTATCGTTTCTGATCACAAGGTTCCTCTTTGATCCAGGATAGGAAAACATCAAAGTAAAAGCGAGGTCCACAAGCACGGCTCAGGCAGCGTTCGAATTAGGGAGCAAATTGTTGATGAGAAGGATGTTGAAGAGGAGTTTAGAACATCTCATATCTCTTTTTCTGTCGATCGCTCGAGTGAGTTTGATGCTGAGCCGAATGTGGTCGGGGTAGATGAGATCATGAAGTATCGTGCTCGATTCGACTTGGATGACTCTGTTACAATGTCTCATATTCGTGATAGAGCCATATGGAACCCTCCCCCGGGTATGGTGCCGATTTATGGGTCCATGCTTTGTTACGGCGTCACTCTTCCTCTCCAGCCGTTTATTGCTTAGTTTCTGGCTGAAGCAGGGATCGCTTCAGCCCAACTGGCCCCGAATAGCTATAAGATCTTGATGTGCATGTGGCATATATGGAGTCGGATGAACCTGTCACCGCCTTCCCTGAGTGAAATCAGGCACTACTATACACTAAGGCAATCTCGTCGAACAGAGACTTATTTTCTCATGTCCAATCCGTCAGATTGCTAGGTCCCTGAGGGGACAAAAGTGAACTGGGGAGTTGAAACCTCTGATGATACCAACAAGAGAGGCTTCGTGTGGGGATACCCTTCGTCGAACAAGCACTGGAAAAAAAATTGGTTTTTTGCCAGAGGGAACTTAGGACTTCAGGTTACTCTCTCGGTCGGGGGGAATCGGACGGTGCTAAAGGTACCCCCTTTTTTCTAGTTCCCCTGATATATGGAACAAGAAAAAACTTGACTTCTCTGATGCTGAGCTGACCGGACTTGCTCGAGCTGCAGTGCGTACTTTGGAAAAAAGGAACATGTCCTATCTTTTTAGCGAGAAGAAGATGATAGAGCTTGGCTTCTTTAGCCAGATTTCAGGCTATAGCAGGCGACGTAAGTGGTCTTCCTCTTTTTTTTTTATTTCTCTTTTATATTACTTCTGACTTGGATCTCTTTATCATTAAGTGTATGACTCGGACATCGTCTGAGACGTTCAAGCTCACCAGGTGAAATCGATCCTTCAGATGAGCCAAAAAGAAGCTTCTCGTCAAAGCAAGGAAGGTATTGCTCCGCCTGAATCGGATGAGGCTGACGAGCAGATCCCTGAATACATCCCCGAAGAGGTCATTCAGTCAACCGTAAGGGAATCTAGTGGTCCGAGTGGCCTACTGACCATGCTTAAAAGTTGCCTGAAGATAAGGGTAGGCAAGATGATGGTCGTGGCGAGGTGCCCGGTGAGTCGAGCTCTCCGATTGAGGTTCCTACCGAGCTCTTGGTTACTGGGGATGGAGATAAAACCTCCGATGGACAAGTAAATCTCGATCCTGATTTATTCAAATCTTTCCTTGATGTTGAGGATCAGGATGACCCTACGGCTGATCTCAGCTTTCACCGTACTCGGGCTGAGAAAAGAAAGATGGCTGACTCTCCCATTCATCCTCACAAAGTCCCTCGGGTGGTATCATTTATTGAATCAAGTGATAAAGATGCCGAGGCTGAGATTCCTCCAAGCGTTCATGTTGAAGCATCAGCAGGAGCGGAAACTTCTGATCCGAACAAGGGCTCCTTACCTTCTGAGGCTGAAGATGTAAGGGTTGAATCCTCGGGAGGCCCTTCCTATCCTTCTCCCCAGGATATGTTGAGGGCGATGTCATCCGGCCAGGCTTTCATTGGGGATGACCACTGGAGCTGTTTTAGGGATGGCTCTTTAACGGGCCGTCTTCAGAATATTTTCAACGGTGCATCTTATGTAAGTTCTACTCTATCCTAACTATTTTCAAGTCTTTTGCCTACCAGATTTTTAATTTAACTTCCTTATAGATGGTGGCCGAGTTTGCTGAGTTGGTTCAGACGTAACAACATCAAGCCGATCGAATAAGGCATCTTGAAGCTCAGCTGAAGGAGAGTGAGTATAGCCGTGCTAGGGTTGAGGCGACTTATCTAAGAGAAGTGGGCTTTGCTCAAGAGTTCACCGATCATTGTTTGGCTAAGCAGATGGAGGCGGAGGAGAGAGCTTTTGTGTCAGAAGAGAAGGCTATGTCCTTCCAAAATTTTTATCTGCTTACCAGGAGTCCATGCTCAAGGTTGAACAAGAGGCTGGTAGGTCCAGGTCATCTTATGAACAGAAAATTAAAGATCTGGAGCGCCAAGCACTGACGGTCGAGTCCCTCTCACAGGAGGCTAGGCTGGAACTTGAGGTCCAAGGGGTTGACTGTTTCAAAAGGGCTCCGGCTTATGATGCCTTGCTTTTTCAGGAGTTTCAACGGGGGCTGGTCTTGGCTGGAGAGTTTTTCAAAGTCAAGAATCAGGCAACTGATAAAGCTCGAACTAACAGGGAGTTGTCGATAAAAAACCACGTGGACCGGTCCTTAGAATCTCTTCGAACTCAAATGAAAGAGTGGAGGGCATACTGTTGAAGTCAGGGTAAAGATCCCCACCCTATACACTTAGAGATCTCGTCAGAGCATTCTCTTTCGACTTTTTATGGGAATCAGGAAGCTGGTGTGGATAGGTCGAAGGCTGACGTTGGTCCGATCCCGGGAATAGATTATAGTGAATGGATGGATGACTCGGTCGACACAATTGTCTGGCCGTCAAATGAGAGTCTCCTTCATGAATACGAAATGGTACCTGACCCAAGTATCAGCAAAAGCTCCAAGTCCTCACTTTAGCCTTATTGTATTTGTATAAAATTCTTACGCTTTGTAATTACAGTTTAATGAAATCCCAATTTTTTTGCCAACTGCCTTGTTCTGTCAAGTATTTTGTATCCACTCTACTTGATTTATTGCCCGAGTAACTTCACCGAGTATTTTATTTGACTTGGTTTTGTCGAACTTTTTATCCGCTAACTTTATTTCTTTGTGCCAAGTATCTTATTAAACTGGCTAATTGTTTTTGCGCCAAGTATCTTATTAAACTGGCTAATTTTGTTCGAGTAACTTCACCGAGTATCTTATTAAACTTGGTTTCATTACCCAGAACAATTTTTAATGCCTAAGTATCTTATGAAACTGGCTTATATTAATCAAGCCGTCTTGAAACAAGCGAGTAGATTTATACTCGCATTTCATACTCGGTTGCTACCCAAACATTACATTAAGGCTCACCATGATCATACGTTCGAGTCCTCACACAAGTCACTAAGGACGTCTCCTTAGTTTTGTCTATGCAAGGGTTTGCCAAATCGTTAAGCTTTTGAACTTTTTAACATAGCTGCACATTTCACCGGGATTTTTCCTGACAATTTCCTGAGCCGTTTTCCAGAATATGGTGCATCCGGTTTGCCTTTTTGCTAAGGTGGTCTGACCTTGCTCGGTTGGCGTGCTCATTCGAGCTTATCTGCCCATTCGAGAATTTTACCAAATTAATGGTCCCGAGCATTCTATTTGAATGTTCCTATTATCATGCTCGTCTTTCATATGTTCTTATTATCATATGCTTTAGATTTCGAAAATCTCGAGTTTGGTTTTTATTTATAACTGCAGAACCAACAATGATTTAAATTTTAAAGCTAATAATTGACCTGACTAAAATTGTCCTAACTAAAAGGGAAACAATATTTCAAGGATAAAAAATCTTTAAAAATTGGGCGTTGCATAGTCGGGGTAGGACCCTTCCATCTAGTCGTGCAATCTAATATGCTCCATGACCGGCTACTCCTTCAATCTTGTATAGGCCTTCCCACTTGTCAGCGAAGGAACCTAAAGCTTTGTTTTTTGTATTTAGTAACACCTTTCTGAGTACCAGGTCTCCTAGTTGGAATTTCCTGATTCGAACATGAGAATTGTAGTGGCGAGCCACTATTTGTTGATATGCCATATTTCGTATTCGGGATTTCTCCCTTTTCTCTTCTAGCTCATCTAGACTTTGTAACAACATATCAACATTCTGGTCTTCATTATATAGCCTAACCCTGGGTACCTGGCAATTTTATCCACCTTGTCAATGACGTGTACATCGGATAAAATTTACATATAACAAGTTTAAAGTTAAAAATTGAGATTGAAAGTGATTGAGATGGAGAGAATATAGAGGTATATTAAAACAGAAGAGACAAAAAGATATGATGGGTGTTGGGTGGAATTGACTAAGTCGTGTGCTGTGCTGCAATTGACTAAGTTAAAAATTGTTTTGTTTAGTTATCTTGCAATGTAATTGTGTAGAAATTCTTAATCTCCAACTTGCTTTGATTTATTTTAATTCTTATATATATATTCAATGGTGCTCTGTTGAATTGAGAATTCTAGATTGTGTTGATTTTTAATTTTGTTTATTTCCCAAAAGACTATTGTTACTTGAATGGAGTTAATGTTGAAATTGATAGTGAGAAGTTGAAGACAAGTCGTGAATCATGCTAATTGGTTATGAACAATTTCTAAAATACATCATTGAAGTTAATTTGCATTGTGTTTAAATATAAGATAATTGGTAGTATAATTCTTTTTTGAAAGAAAATAAAATTGCTATTACAATTTTTTTTAAAGAAAAATAAGACTGCTACTGCATACAATGATTTATTTGATACTGTTTCGTAGATAGCATCAAATTCAATGGAGGGGTTGTTCAAATACCTAAAGCATATGTGGAGCGAAGTGGGGATCAACTGTATGTGTCGATTAAGTGTATTGGAATCAATTAGAGATATACTTACTGAGTTTGACGAACTTACTTAGTTTCAGAATAGTTGTTTTGGTCTTTTTTAAAATTTGGGCGTCCTATGTATTTTAGTGTAAAAGTTTGTCATAGTTTACTGAAAAGGGAGATTGTAGTAAAAAAAATGCTCGCTCTGATGAGATTTGGTTTGGGTTAGGCAACCACCAAATTATGTTTGGTAAACAAGAGTTTTGTCTAGTAACAGGCCTTGTATTTGGTGGGATTCCTATTGATGTGATCAACAAATACCACCATATTAAGGATGACATACATGAGAGATATTTACAGGGTCGTTCTACTCATGTTGATAGGTTAGAGGCACGATTTCAGTAATGTAACTTTCAAAGGTTTGCGAGTGCACAGTACACGCCATTGCAGAGAATCACATTCTAGAAGTCGGTACACTGTTCATAGTTGACTTTCTAAAACATTATTGATCGATGATATGACACATTTCTATTGGCCTAAATTGTGAGTGCATCGTACACGTGCTGCAGAGAATAATATTCTAGAAGCCGGTGCATTGTTCACTATTCACTTTTACGGATGCGTTTACTGTTCACTGTTCACTACACTAATAACGTGGTGAAATCTGGACGCTCCATTCTAAATTCATTCGATGGTCAATTTTCATCCGTATTTTTTATAAATAGGGGGCCTTTCCCCCCTAATTTCCATATTCTGAATCCAAATATGATATTAGATTTGTGAAATTCTCTCTCTTTTGTTCTCAAATTCTCAGTTTAAATAAAATGGTTATTTTCTAGTTAAATTTTTTCTGGCTAATTTCATATAGCTGAGGCCAAAGGTGATACTGTTGGCATGGAAAATACGATCCAATTATGGTAAGTTTATTTTTTTTTTGCTTTCTCCCCTCTGATCTTTATTGAGTTTTTGACTCATTACAGTCAGACAGATATTGTCTAGCACAATAAGTACTTTTACCTATATTTATCAGAGAGTGGTTTCTCCCCTCTGATATTTGTAGAGTTTTTGACTCACTGTAGACAGACAGATATTGTCTAGCACGGTGAGTACTTTTACCCATATCTATCAGAGAGTGGTTTATTCCCTCTAATCTTTATGGAGTTTTGACTCACTGTAGACAGACAGATATTGTCTAGCACAGTGAGTACTTTTACCCACATCTATCAGAGAGTGGTCAGTGGAGTGGAATACCCTCTCATTAATCTGGACTAAATATTAATTATTGGATCATATTTGAATTACCAACAGTTGATCCCTTAGCCCCTGATTTAATTTTAATTGATTTACATTTTAAAACAAGCTTAATAATTAATCTAAATAATTAATTCTATAAGAACAAGTGAACAACTTCCCTGTGGTTTGACCCGGTCTTACCGCTTAATTTATTACTATGACACTCTTATACTTGGGAGTAGGAACACTTCTTTAAGACGTGTCAAGTTTTTGGCGCCGCTACCGGGGAGATAAATCCGCATTTTCTTTGTAGAAGTAATTTCTTTTTAATTTTATGTTAGTTTTGCTATTTTTTCTATCTTTTTTGTTCTTATTTTGTATTCAATTTTGCATCACTCATCTTAATCATAAACTTCATCCACTTAAAAAAAAACACTTGTAATCATTAATCACATTTTTGCATTTTAGTCCTTTAACTTTTTATTTGCATTTTAGCTTAGATCTAGTTTGTATTTGCATATAGGTCATTTTATTTTTCATTTTTGCATATCAGTCCCTGTAATTATCATATTTTCACTTTAACCTATATATT
Source organism: Dipteronia dyeriana (assembly GCA_032871835.1). Classification (NCBI taxonomy): domain Eukaryota; kingdom Viridiplantae; phylum Streptophyta; class Magnoliopsida; order Sapindales; family Sapindaceae; genus Dipteronia; species Dipteronia dyeriana. The sequence goes on from CM065301.1 coordinate 57,518,645, forward strand.
TATAATTATTTACACTTTTACCCCAACACTTATGTATATTTGCATTTACACCCCTAGAATTTTGCATCTTGTTATTTGTATCACTTTTTCTTTTATTGTTTTTCATTTTTGTGTATTTCACCTCTATGAACCCTCATTAAATTTGCATAAGACGTTGGTCTTGAACATCTAGTGGTAGATTAATTAGAAAATCCCAATCACCCACATTCACCTACAACATGGCTGAAAACCCACTTAGACATCCAGCAGGAAACCAAGTCAAAAACCTTTTAGACAACTTTGACAACATGTCTCAACACAGCAACCATCCGCCTTATATTGACCTTGACCAACATATTAACCCGAATCCACCTAGAACTCTTAAAGACTACATGAACCCACACGTACTGGAGTACCTTCATGCATAGCTTTTCCACCAAATGCAGCACACTTTAATTTTAAACCGGGAATCATTCAACTTTTATCCAATTTTCACGGTCTAAAAATCTGAAAACCCATATTTATATCTTAGGAAATTTGAGGAAGTCTGTAACACTTGCACTGACCAAAATGTTAGCATGTATATAATCAGGCTTAAGTTTTTCCCTTTTTCCTTAAAAGATAAAGCTAAAACTTGGTTACAAAACCTTAGGTCAAGATCAATCTAAACTTGGAATGACATGCAATAACAGTTCTCAAAGAAATTTTTTCCACCTTATAGAACAAACTCTCTTAAGAGGCAAATCACTTCATTTATCCAAAAACCTGGGGAAACATTTTACCAATGTTGGGATAGATTCAAAGAGTTGTTAAATGTCTGTCAACATCACGGTTTTGAAACATGGAGGATAGTGTCACATTTTTATGAGGGACTCACACCCCAAAGTAGACAAGTCATTGAAATGGTGTGTAATGGGGAGTTCAGTGACAAAAATACTGAAGAAGCACTTGAATACCTTGACCATATCCCCGAAAATGCTCAAAATTGGGACACCATTGGTTCCTATGAGTCCATGAGAAAACAACAACTATCTCCATCTAGTGGAGGCATTTACAATCTTAGGGAAGACCACGACCTTCAAGCTAGATTTGCATCCATAGCTAGAAAAGTTGAAGCTTTAGAAACTAAAAAGAGTGAACATGTAAAATCTATACAATAAATCGCATGCCATGTATGTGATTCTGATGATCATATCACTCATAGTTGCCCAACTTTACCAGCCATAAAAGATTGCCTTCATGAACAAGCCAATGCTTTGCATGAAAATTCCCTAGAAAGTGTGTCTATTACCTAGAGGGGGGGTGAATAGGTTTTAATTCGATAGATTACCAATTTTGCGAATTAATCAAAATTAACAATTCTACCCCATTCTACTTAAATGCTCAAATAAATGCGAACAAACATAAAACACAAACAACACGAAAGATATATGTGGAAACCCTCCAAATTGGAAAAACCACGGGCTATTTAGAGCGCCACCCTTGATCCTCAAAATCCACTATTGAGTAAAAGTTTACAACCTAGGTTGACCTCCCGTCTAACCCTCCAGTTACTAACCCTTTCACTCAACCCAGCAGGCCTTAATAGTGATTTTGGATCCCTAGCCTTGTGCACTAACCACTTAGCCACAAGCAAACACAACAATGAAGAGATAATGACAACCTAAGTGAATATGCAAGAATATTCAATATGCAAAAATGCTAGGTCAAGACATTCATGCTTATCTAGGATTAATGATGACAATTAAAAACAAATCCTAGATATCAATGTTCTAAATGCAAAGGCAAGAAGAATTAGCAAGGAGGGTAGAATCGTCCTAAATGCTAGCTATCACAAATTAATGCATCTCAACCAACAATCAACACACAAGCATGTCATAAAAGTAATTAAACAACCAAGCAAGCAATTAATATGCAATAAAGACTAAAACCCTAGGTATACATGTCTTAGAAATGAAAACCTAACGTTTAGAACATGTAGAGAATACCTAATCATGGACACACAAGAAACCCATGCTTGGAAGATGCTTGATGATTTGGATTTTAAGGAAGGTTGAGTAAAAATGGCTTCTTAGAGCTTCTCTCTCTAAAGAACCTTATCTCACTCTTAAAATTAGGTTTTTGAAGCTCTAAAAACGAATTGGGAAGAAGATGGTAAATATATATGAAGCCCAATTGAAACTGTGTGGTTTTCGGCAAAAAGCATCCAAAACGCGTCAGGACCGCTGGCTGTACCGCGGTCCAGGCAAGTGTCCAGACCGCAGCACAGAGAGCGGTACATCTTCTGGACAACACCACTTTGAAGGCAGATGTGCACGCAGCGTGCACAGACCGCGGTTTGGACAACATGCATCCTCTGTGAAACTCTGCTTGGGAGGCCGCGGCGTAGGCAACACGCACAGACCGCGGTAGACACAGCACGCAACCTCTGCCAAACACCGCTGTGCAGGCCGTGGAGTGGGCACTGCACATACCACGGTAGAGAGGAAAAAATCCTCTCTTTAAGGCATAAACATACATTCAACAATCAAAATAAAAATAGGACACACAAGGCACTCAAAATGACAAATAAGCATGCAAGCAAGATAATTAAAATAAAATGCATGAGTGAGTGTGTGCACTAAATCTCTTTAATGAAGTTAAGCAAGTGATTTTACCTTTGATGCTTGAGCTTGGTTATGAACAATGAAGCCTTAAACTACCCTTACATATTGATCCTAAAATGTGTTTGTTAATGAAATAAGCCAATAAAAAACCGAGGAACTTACAATCTCCCTATTTGGCTATTTCGTGATAAAACCACTCACTCACAAAGTATCCTCACAACAAATAACAAGAAATAAATAAGAGGTCAACAAATAACCATTCTATGTTACAAGAGATACCTAAAGCTAAATCTTCAAATCTTTTATCTCTTGTAGCATGATCAACCCTATAAAACAAAGAACTACACTTTCCAAGACAAGTGTATGAGAGAGAACAAGAAAAATAAAAATAGGCGCAATGTGCATGAAATAGAAACAAGTAACATGCAATCAACAATGCACAAAGCTAATGCTCCCCCTAAATAGGTCAATCTGCCTCCTTAAAACATGCCAATATCAACTCCCCTTAAAACCAACACTACTCCCCCTTTTTGTCACAAGATAGGCAAATAAGTATTCCCCAACTGGAATGCTGTAGCAAAGAGAGATATTTGCAATGTAAATGCATCATCATATACAACAAATTTATGCAGATTAATTAAGAGAGAGAGAAATTCAAGGAAGTGTTATTGAGTTGAATATGTGCGAAAGATTTACCTTGAGTGAAATACATGCAACATCAACTTCCAAAAGCATGGTATTTGGCAAAGGAAAATAGCACATGAGGTTCCAAAAGAAGTCAAACCAATTTGCACCAAATTGTCAATGGAAAACAAGATTTAGATTAACAAAAAAAATGAACAACTATCAAACTTTACAAGTTGAACAAGGCATGGGCGACTATTGCGCCCTATTGGATTTTTCCGAACAAGATGCCCGTAAGATAGTAGCCTTGTTCAATAAGTAAAGAGAAAGACTATTGGATTGTGAAATCCGGGAAATGGATACAATATCCTTATTGAATGAAGTCTCAAAAGTTACTTGCTCACATGTTTGCAATCATTTTGTAAGCATTCAAAAAATTCAGCATGCATATCACTTTAAGCATGACAAGATCAAGTTTTCACAATTATGGAGATAAACCTTGGGTCAATCAAATGTACTTCCCAAACAAATTTCCTAGTCCAAAAATACACGTTTGAACACAAATGAGACATACATTTCAAATAAGGCAAAAACGCACTTGTTGAATAAAAAGACATATAATAAGATATGCAACCAAGATACTCAAGCAATTAATTAAAGAGCATAAAATTGAACAATTATTTGCTTATTAAAATGCAAGTTCGCTCTCTTTGATTGAGCTCCCCATATGGGGTCAATCACCAAAACCCATCAATGCATATGACAAATCCCAATAGACCTACTAAGAGATTTAAACTTAGTTGAATCTAAAGGTTTAGTAAATAAATTCGCTAATTGATCGTTTGTGCCCACATGTTCAAACACAATACATTTGCTCTCAACTAGCTCCCTAATGAAATGATGTCTAATGTCAATATGCTTAGTTCTAGAATGTTGGACAGGATTTTTTGAAATATTGATGGCACTCATGTTATCACAATAAAGGGTTAGAGTACCTTACTCAAAGCCATAATCCACTAGCATTTGCTTCATACAAAGGAGTTGTGTGCAAGCACTCCCAGATGCTATATACTCGGCCTTAGTTGTGGATAATGAGATGGAATTTTGCATCTTGCAAAACCAAGACACAAGATTGTTCCCTAGGAAGAAGCAACCGCCCGATGTACTCTTCCTGTCATCACAATTACCTGCCCAATCTGCATCACTAAAGCCAACTAAACTAGCATTAGTGTCAAAAGAGTACCATATCCCATAGTTGGATGTCTCATTCACATATCGAATGATTCTCTTCACGGAGGAGAGATAGGATTCCTTGGAATTGGCTTGGTACCTAGCACATACACCAACACTAAAAGCTATATCGGGCCTACTAGCAGTCAAGTATAGCAAGCTCCCTATCATGCCACGATATAGACTTTGATCCACACTTTTTCCACTAGCATCCTTGCTAAGTTTCAAAGTGGTACTCATTGGTGTGTCACAATGTTTGGCATTCTCAAGACCAAACTTCTTCACTATGTTGTTGGCATACTTAGCTTGAGATATGAAAATCTAATCATGCATTTGCTTGATTTGCAAGCCTAGGAAGAAATTGAGTTCACCAACCATGCTTATTTCAAACTCATGAGTCATGACATCAACAAATTGTTGAACTTTCAAGTTGTTGGTGGAACCAAAAACTATGTCATCAACATAAATTTGAGCTATGAATAGCTCATCTTTAGTGCACTTGATGAACAAAGTCTTGTCAACACTACCTCTAGAGTAGTCATTGTCAACAAGATAAAGAGTGAGGCGCTCATACCAAGCCCTCGGTGCTTGTTTCAACCCATACAGCGCCTTCTTGAGGCGATAAACATGATTGAGGTGGTGAGGATCCACAAACCCCTTAGGTTGCTCAACAAACACTTTCTCTTACAAAAAGCCATTGAGGAAGGCACTCTTAGTATCCATTTGATATAATTTAAATTTGTGAACACACGATATGGACAAGAGAAGCCTAATGGACTCTAAACGGGCAACGGGAGCAAAAGTCTTCTCAAAGTCGATACCCTCAATTTGAGAGTATCCTTGTGCAACAACTCTAGCTTTGTTCCGCACAATGTTGCCATCCTCATCTGATTTGTTTCTATAGACCCACTTGGTGCCTATTACATTAGTGTTCTTAGGCCTAGGAACTAGAGTCCAAACCTCATTTCTTTCAAATTGATTTAACTCTTCTTGCATAGCAAGAACCCAAAACTCATCACTTAAAGCTTCATCTACCTTTTTGGGTTCAATTTGAGAGGTGTAGCAAGTGTGACTAATTTGATTTGCTAATTGATGTCTAGTCCTCACACCCTCATTCACATTTCTAAGAATGTCACTCTTCTTGTGGAGATGCCTAACCCAAGGAGCGGGTTCCTTAGAGTCCAAAGTACGGTTTCTATCAAGAGATTGACTGATCTCTTTGTCAAGCTTATATTTTTCATCACTAGAAATCTCATCAATCCTCACCAGGGGAGTATCATCAATCACACTAATCTTCTCATCATGGTTACTAACATTAGGCCTACAATCATCTATGACCACATTAGATGATTCCATAACACTTCTAGTTTTTAAATTAAAAACTCTATAGGCCTTACTATTTAGGGCATAGCCAATGAAAATCCCCTCATCACTTTTAGCATCAAACTTGCCAAGTTGATCACGGTCATTTAGAATGTAGCACTTGCTTCCAAATGAGTGTAAGTAACTCACATTTGGCTTCCTACCCTTCCACAATTCATAGGAGGTTTGCCTAGTCCCGGGCCTAAGAAACACTCTATTGCCTATATAACAAGCCGTATTGACAGCTTCAGCCCAAAGATTCCTAGACACATTGTTGCTATGCAACATCGCACGGGCTATCTCTTGGAGGACTTTATTCTTTCTCTCTACTACCCCATTTTGTTGAGGAGTTTGAGGAGTCGAGAACTCATGAGAGATTCCAAGATTATCACAAAAAATTTCAAAGAAAACATTTTCAAATTCCCTCCCATGATCACTCCTAATTCTCTTAATGCATTTTATGTGAGAATCCTTTTCATTTTGAATTTTAGTGCAAAGCATTTTAAATGTTTCAAATGTTTCAGATTTTTCTCTAAGGAAGTAAGTCCAAGTAAATTTCTTTTGCTTCTTTAAGCTCAATCTTCAAGTTTTCTTCACTTTTCTTAGTGATCACAAGCTCTAACTTTAAACTCTCTTCTAACTCTTTACCACTCTTTATTTTCTCACTCAAGTGAGTAATCTTGAGAGTCAACTCTAGATTCTTCTTTTTCAACTCTTGAACCTTCTTCTTCTTTTTCAATCTAGACTTTTAAAAAAACTTTATGAAGTCTACATAGTCCATTTCCTCATCAATCTCAAACCTAGAGTTAGAAGAGGCACTCTCATCACTAGAGTCATCTACTTCTTCCTTGTCACTCACAACTTCCTTGCCATTATGAGATGTTGTGAAGGAAATGAAGTTTGCAACTCTATCTTCATCATCCGAAGATTTTTCTTCCTCTTCTAAGTCTTCACTATCACTCCAAGTGGCCGCCATCGCCTTCCCCTTTTTCTTTTTCTTCAAATTTGCACAGTCTAGAGCAATGTGACCAAAACCACTGCATTCATAACATTGAATGCCCTTCTTGGAGTCACCTTCTTAAAACTTTTCAGTCTTCTTGAAGGGAGTTTTATTCTTCACTTCATGTCCCTTGGACCCAAAACCTTTCCTCTCAAATCTCATGAATTTCTTGAATCTGTTGACCATGAGGGCCATTTCATCATCCGAGTCCTCCTCCTCTTCTTCAACCTTAGAGGTCTTCAAGGCAATGCACTTTTGCATCTTTGGAGGAGTGGGTGAGGCGTTCCATCTTGACTCATAAGCTAGAAGTCTTCCAATGACTTCACTTGGCTTCATATTCTTGTACTCACTATTCTTTTCAAGTGCCGTCACCTTTGATTCGAACCTTGACGTAAGTGACCTCATAATTTTTTGCTTGACTCTCCTGTCAGAATAGGGGTCACCAAGTTGATGGCTTTGGTTGACAATATCCATCAACTTCACTTGAAATTCATTGAAACATTCATGCTCCTCCATCCTGATCATCTCAAATTGCATTTAGAGAACTTGGAGCTTTGAGTCCTTGACTACCTCGGTTCCCTCATGTGCCGTTTGAAGAATGTCCCAAGCCTCCTTTGCAATCCTAGTGTTTTGGACCAACTTTTATTGATTATCGTCCACGGCACATAGGATGGCATGCATAGCCTTGTTGTTCCACTTAGATGCTTCAAACTCTTGAGTACTCCAACTAGAATTGGGATTGGGAGCTTCTACACCATCGTCGATGATCATTGTTGGAGGAGTATAACCGTCTTTAATAGCCATCCAAGCACGGTCATCTATTTGGCAAAGATAGGCTTCCATCTTGCCCTTCCAAGTAGCGTAATTCACCCCATTGAGCAGAGGGGTCTTGTGCTTGAGGCTCCCTCATGACTATTTCTGTTTCCACTCATTGTGTTTGAGGGTAATGAATGATATGAAGATGCAAATGAAATGTAACACACTAAAATGCAAACAACCGAAAATGCATAGGGTAAAACACACATAATGCACGGATCACCTAAGTATATCTAGGCACCGACTTTGATACCAATTGAAAATTCCCTAGAAACTGTGTTTCTATTACCTAGAGGAGGGGGGGGGGGGGGGGGGGGGGGGGGGTGAATAGGTTTTAATTCAATAGATTACCAATTTTGCGAATTAATCAAAATTAACAATTCTACCCCATTCTACTTAAATGCTCAAATAAATGCCAACAAACATAAAACACAAACAACACGAAAGATATATGTGGAAACCCTCAAATGGGAAAAACCATGGGCTATTTAGAGTGCCACCCTTGATCCTCAAAATCCACTATTGAGTAAAAGTTTACAACCTAGGTTGACCTCCCATCTAACCCTCAAGTTACCAACTCTTTCACTCTACCCAGCAGGCCTTAATAGTGATTTTGGATCCCTAGCCTTGTACACTAACCACTTAGCCACAAGCAAACACAACAATGAAGAGATAATGACAACCTAAGTGAATATGCAAGAATATTCAATATGCAAGAATATTCAATATGCAAAAATGCTAGGTCAAGACATTCATGCTTATCTAGGATTAATGATGACAATTAAAAACAAATCCTAGATATCAATATTCTAAATGCAAAGGCAAGAAGAATTAGCTAGGAGGGTAAAATCGTCCTAAATGCTAGCTATCACAAATTAATGCATCTCAACCAACAATCAATACACAAGCATGTCATAAAAGCAATTAAACAACCAAGTAAGCAATTAATATGCAATAAAGACTAACACCCTAGATATACATGTCTTAGAAATGAAAACATAAAGTTTAGAACATGTAGAGAATACCTAGTTATGAACACACAAGAAACCCATACTTGGAAGATGCTTGATGATTTGGATTTTAAGGAAGGTTGAGTAAAAATGGCTTCTTGGAGCTTCTCTCTCTAAAGAACCTTATCTCACTGTTAAAATTAGGTTTTTGAAGCTCTAAAAACGAATTGGGAAGAAGATGGTGAATATATATGAAGCCCAATTGAAATGGTGTCGTTTTCAGCAAAACGCATCCAAAAAACATCAGGACCGCTGGCTGTACCTCGGTCCAGGCAAGTGTCCAGACCGCTGCACAGAGAGCGGTGCATCGTCTGGACAACACCGCTCTAAAGGCCGTTGTGCATACAGCGTGCACAGACCGCGGTCTGGACAGCATGCATCCTCTGTGAAACTTCGCTTGGGAGGCCGCGACGTAGGCAACAAGCATAGACTGCGGTAGACACAACGCGCAACCTCTGCCAAACACCGCTGTGCAGGCCACGGAGTGGCCACTGCATAGACCGCGGTACAGAGGAAAAAATCCTCTCTTTAAGGCACAAACATACATTCAACAATCAAAATAAAAATAGGACACACAAGGCACTCAAAATGGCAAATAAGCATGCAAGCAAGATAATTAAAATAAAATGCATGAGTGTGTGCACTAAATCTCTTCAATGAAGTTAAGCAAATGATTTTACCTTTGAAGCTTGAGCTTGGTTACGAACAATGAAGCCCTAAACTACCCTTACATATTGATCCCAAAATGTGGTTGTCAACGAAATAAGCCAATAAAAAACCGAGGAACTTACATTGCAAACTTTCAACAAGCTAAATTTCAACCCATACTCACAAACCTACAATCCTGGTTGGAGAAATCATCCAAACTTTAGTTGGAGGAACTTTAATCAAGCCCAACCACCAGGTACATCAAATCCTCAAACACACCAGAATTTCCAAAACCCTCAAGGTTATACACCTTTTGTCCCACCATCTAGGAAAAACCTTGAAGACACTTTGCACTCCTTCATTAAGAAGCAAGAATCCATTAACAACCAAACTGCACAAACGTTGATAGATGTTAAAGATACTTTGGCAAAGAATGCTTCTACACTCACCACACACGAAAAAGGTAAGTTTCCATCTCAACCACAACCAAATCCCAAGAGTCAGTCAAGTTTCTATGATAATAACCAACGCCCAGATCAAGTCAAATCAATTATCACTCTTTGTAGTGGTAAGGTCATCGAAAAGCCTATTCTTGAATCTGGTAAAAATGATGATGAGTCATTTTCCAAGGGTAAGAAAGGGGTTGATGAAACCACTGTTGACGAAGAAATAATTGAATCCCCACTTACACTTCCATATCCTCAGGCTCTTAAAAATTCACAGAAACTGAAGCATCCCCCTAGAGATTTTTGAATTTTCAAATAGGTAAATATCAATATCCTTTTGTTGGACACAATCAAACAGGTACCTTCTTATGCTAAATTTTTGAAGGATCTGTGCACTGTAAAAAGGAAGCATTAGGTAAGAAAGAAAGTCTTTATGGCTGAACAGGTAAGTTCCATTATTTCCAATAAAAATGTTTTAAAATATAAAGATCATAGCTATCCCACTATTTCCTGCACAATTGGTAACTGTAAAATTAAGCATGCTTTACTTGACCTAGGTGCTAGTGTAAATTTGCTCCCATACTCATTTTATCAGCAACTTAAACTTGGTGAGTTAAAGTCGACTTCAACCACACTTTGTCTTTCTGATAAGTCAATTAAAATACCAAAAGGAATAGTGGAAGATGTGTTAGTACAAGTCGATAAATTTATCTACCCAGTAGATTTTATTGTCTTGGAAACACAACATGTTGTTAATGAGCACAAATCAATTCTTGTTATATTGGGCCGATAATTTTTAGCTACTGTTAATGCCTTGATTAATTGCATGAATGGAATAATGAGCATGTCTTTTGGAAATATGGAAATTAAGCTTAATGTTTTCAACATGTCTAAGGAACCATTTGCTAATGAAAATGAAGATGAAGATGTAGACATTATTGAAACCATTGTTGAAGATCATGTTCAGAAGGATTCTTTTAACTTATCTGAAGTTTGTTTGATCAATTCACCTGAGTCATGCACATACTCACGTCTTGATAATTGTTTGCAGGTTGCCGAAGAAGAAAGAGACACTTTAGATTTTGAAGAATTGGAACAGAAAGATGACGAGCCAGAAGAAAAAGAATCCGTCAATGATTCTTTTCCTGATGATCTTTTATCCTCTATCACAACTTTGTCTTGGTATGCTGACATTGTTAATTATCTTGCAACAGGAATGATGCCACTCGATTGGAATGCACAGGACAAAAAGAAATTTTTGACCGAAGTAAAACATTTTTACTGGGATGACCTGTACTTATTCAAGTATCGTCCTGATCAAATTGTTCGACGGTGTATTCCATGCAATAAGGTAAGTAGTGTCATTGAATTTTGTCATTCTGAAGCATATGGTGGTCATTTTTCGTCAAAGAAAACGGCTGCAAAAATCTTACAGTGTGGAATTTATTGGCCCACCTTGTTTAAAGACGCACATGCATTCTGTAAAACCTGTGAAAATTGTCAAAAGTTAGGTTCCATTTCCAAGCGAAACATGATGCCTTTAAACCTCATTCTTGTCATTGAAATATTTGATTGTTGGGGAATTGATTTTATGGGTCCATTTCCAGCATCATTTGGATTTTTGTACATTTTGGTTGCCGTTGATTATTTGTCAAAATGGGTTGAGGCAATTCCTTGTCGAAATGATGATCACAAAACAATGATTAAGTTTTTAAAGAAAAATCTTTTGAGTCGATTTGGAATCCCTTAAGCCATTATCAGTGATGGAGGCAAGCACTTTTATAACAAACCTTTTGAGTCTTTAATGAAGAAATATGGAGTCACACACAAAATTGCCACACCATACCCCCCTCAAACAAGTAGTCAAGTTGAGTTAGCAAATAGAGAGATAAAACATATCTTGGAAAAAATGGTTAACCCTGATCGAAAAGATTGGTCTCTTAGACTAAATGATGCACTTTGGGCTTACCGCACTGCATTCAAAACATCTTTGGGTATGTCTCCTTATCGTTTATTTTATGGAAAACCTTGCCACTTACCTGTTGAACTTGAGAAAAAAAACATATTGGGCCATTAAAGCTTTCAATTCTAACCTGAATGATGCTGGTGAATTGCGCAAGTTGCAAATAAATGAACTTGAAGAATTAAGAAATGATGCATATGAAAATGTAAAAATTCTTAAAGAAAAATCTAAAACCTTTCATGACAGACGAATTTTAAGAAGATCATTTGAAGTTGGTCAAAAGGTTTTGCTTTATAATTCTCGACTTCATTTATTTCCTGGCAAATTGAAATCAAAATAGAGTGGTCCATTTGTTGTGAAACACGTGTATCCATATGGTGCCCTTGACGTTGAGAATCTTAGAAATGGTAATGTGTTTAAAGTAAATGGATAACGTGTGAAACCATTCTTAGAAAAAACATATTTTCAAAAAGACTCTGCCGTCCTTTCTGACCCTTGTTACAAAGGTGAGTGAACAAATCTTTTGCTTTTGACTTTATTTGTATTTGCAATTATTATTTTTGTTTTTGTTCACTTTTACGTTTTGAATTTTTGCAAGATTAATTTCTAAGTTCGATTTTTGCTTGGTGTGTTTTGCTATATAACACCGGTTAAGTGGCGGATAACGGTACTCTGTGACAATTCAAGTCGGTTTAATTCAGTTTTCCAAATAACTGATCCCCAAAACAAGGCATGGGCGAAATTTTCACAAGCCTGTAAAAACATTTTCCATCGTTGCTCAAAATGCTCTAAAAAAGATTTACAAAGCATGTTCCGAAAAATTACGCTTACTGATGATAAACAACATTACTGTTGAAATTCGCTGGTTGATTGAAGCTAAGGTACGTCTAGCAAGAGAGTCTGCTGATTCATTTATATCTTACATGCCTGGTTTTGGAAGAAGTAACCTTGCAAAAAAACGAAGAGCTAAAAAGTTAGGGGTCACTTGTCACAAATGTGCACGTACAACTTGCAACACACGTTGTCGTTCTTTAGGAATAGTGTCTAATAATCGGGAAGATAAAATTTTATTCATTAGGCATGGTTTGCGTAGGGAGTCATTGGATAATATCCTAACGACTCTTGATGCACATCCTAGTGGATAAGTGCAAATGGCAATTGACCGATTATGGCCACAATTTCAAAAAGAACATGCGCAATATAGTCTTGGGAATCTGACTTTAAAAGACCCTGTTTGCCAATTTATAAGAAAATTGGATGGGAAGCATATCCCCGACCCATAGAGGGCGTTGAAGCCGTTTCTGGACGTAAAACCAGAGGAATATGTGAGCCACAATCATAACTACCAGTAAATATCCTTTTATTTTTATTATCTTTTTATTATCTTTATCTCTGCTTCAAGTCCTCATGAGCTGATTGACTAGTTACAAGCTTTCAATTATGAGCCAGATCCTTCAACCTCTAAAATTGATTGGTCCATTGATGAAGAGAACAAGAAACGCAGAATTGATCTGAATCTCAGCTTGTGATTGTCCCATGGTTTTTATGCATTTTATATTCCTTTATTTTGTATTTCTTTTGTTGTTTTACAGGATTTTGTTATCTTTCAAGTTGTTCAGGTGATATCTTCTAAATCTTACCTCTTTCTAAAGACATTGGGGACAATGTCTCGTTCTGGTTGGGCGGGAGAGGGGGGATTGTTGATTCAATAACTTTAGTTTTTTTTTTTTAAAACTAACTTTTGACCATTTTGTTTTTGTAAAGATGGTCGAGTTAGGAGATCTTTTAGATACTTCTGAGACACATCTTTGTAGTTCTGATGCATTTTTCCTCTCTTCTGATTATTCAAATTTATAAACTCTCCATTGTGATATCATTGACTAATCCTTTTGTTCATTAAGTCATCTTGAGAAATTTTTCGAACTATTCTAGACACACGCACATTGACACGTGATTATGTGCAGTAAGTTGAGATTTTGCGATATTTAGTTCTGAAACATCATTCAAGGGTAACAACCGAAGGCAGTGGTCATGTTTAAAAATATATATAGTAATAATAATAATAATAATTTTGTGTGTTGTGACCAAAACTCTTAGTAGCCGGACTTCATGCCTCAATAAGCATAGAGTATTCGTGCAAAACAGTGGAGTCTGGATAAGAATAAAGTGCAATTCCGTAACCTCTTTAACTCGAGCAATTAAGTCTGAAGGGTGCTTTAACATCTAATGCCCTAAGACCAATTGGTTTGGGAGTCATTGACCCAAAGCTCGTTACACGGGTTAAAAAGAATGCTTAAGGGAATTGTACTAAAAAAAAAACATCTGCAATCCGAGTAATTTAGCCCGTAGGAGTGTTTTAACAATTAATGCCGTAAAGCCAACTGGTTTGGGAGTCATTGGCCTAAAGCTCGCTACATGGATTAAAGATGAAATGTTTGTTTCCAATTTTGTTATATTTAAAAAAACCTTAAAAAAAAAGCACTTCCTAAGGAAGAAGCCCTGATGAGATTTCGGAATAAAAATGTTGCTTGATTTCAATTGAATCTCATAGTTATTGTGTTGATCTTTATTGAGCACAAGAAAGTTTGATTGATAACTCAATTGATGACCGGTTGTCAAAGGGTGAGAAAAGAGATATGGGAGAGTTTGTCTATTTGGTAGTTTAGAGATTTGAATTTGAGTTTTTACTATTTTCGCTTTAGATGCTAGGGACTAGCAATAAGCTGGTTGGGGGGGGGGGGGGGGGGGGGGTGTGATTAACACTGAAAAGTGTATGTTTACTAATGGATAATATCATTATTTTACACTTCCAATATGATTAATTCTCCAATTTAGACATAATTTCGTTCGCTCGCTTAAATAAATGTGTTGTGTAGTAATCAATGTATTTTTCTTTGTATTTCAGAGGTAATTTGATCAATTCAGAATTAGGGAGAAGTCAGATGGTAAAACAAACATCGTTTTCAAGTTTAGAAAGTCATAAACCTTGGGAAAGCCACGAAGGGCATTTTTATAATTTTGACTATTCACTGTTCATAGTTGACTTTCACTGTTTTTGATGACGTGGCACATTCCTATTGGCCCAAACTGCGAGTGCACCGTACACGTGGCTGCAGAGAATCACATTCTAGAAATCAGTACACTATTCATAGTTGACTTTCTAGAAGATTATTGATCGATGATGTGGCACATTTCTATTGGCCTAAATTATGAATACACCGTACACGTGCTGCAGAGAATAATATTCTAGAAGCGGTGCACTGTTCACTATTCACTTTCACGAATGCGTTACTGTCACTGTTCACTATTCACTAATCACTGTTAACGTTTGCGTTTACTGTTCACTGTTTACTGTTCACTGTTCACTATTCATTGATGACGTGGCGAAATCTAGACGCTCCATTCTAAATTCATCTGATGGTCAATTTTCATCCTTATTTTGTATAAATACGGGGCCTCTCCCCTATAATTTCCATATTCTGAATCCAAATCTGATATTAGATTTGCGAAATTCTCTCTCTTTGTTTTCAAATTCTCAGTTTAAATAAAATGGCTATTTTCTAGTTAAATTTTATCTGGCTAATTTTATATAGCTGGGGCCAAATGTGATACTGTTGGTATGGAAAATATGATCAAATTATGGTAAGTTTATTATTTATTTTTTGCTTTCTCCCATCTGATCTTTGTGGAGTTTTTGACTCATTGTAGTCAGACAGATATTGTCTAGCACAGTGAGTACTTTTACCCATATCTATCAGAGAGTGGTCAGTGGAGTGGAATACCCTTCCATTAATCTGGACTAAATATTAATTATTGGATCATATTTGAATTACCAACAGTGGATCCCTTAGCCCAAGATTTAATTTTAATTGATTTACATTTTATAACAAGCTTAGTAATTAATCTAGATAATTAATTCTACAAAGACAAGTGAACAACCTCCCTGTGGTTCGGCCCAGTCTTACCGATTAAAAATATTACTATGACACGCTTATACTTGGGAGTAGGAACTCTTCTTTAAGACGTGTCAAAATTCTTTAACTGTTCATTTATAATTGAAATATATTATGATAAAAGAATTTTTGTCCTCACATATATTTATTTAGAAGAAAGATTTGATCATCAAGTAATTGAAAAGACATGATTGGGTGATACATATCAAGGGGTTGTTTATTTTTTTGTCTGAAGACTAAATAGTCCTGAACTTTTCTGAAGACTAAAGTCACTGAATAGAGACTGAAATCTGAACCTGAATAGCATGTTTATTTTTTTTTCTCTCACATCTGAATGTATTGTCAACGCATTTGTTTCTTAAAAGTAAAATTGTCTAAAAATAAGTAATTTTACATGTATACCTATATTAAACAATTATATATATAATATAGAATAAAAACAATCAAAAAACAATAATTATATATGAACACATATGATCATGATCTTCTTCTTCGATTACAAATAAACTTCATTTTTAATAAGAAAAGAAAGTATTTTTTTTCTTTCAAAAAATGAAAGGGGTAACAATAAAAACTCACACAAAACACTCTAATACATATATATATATATATATATATATATATATATATATATATATGAGTGGTACTATTGGCAGACCCACTGTTGAACTATTAACACCTCATTTTTAAAATTATTTAGTATTCATTTTTTTTCTTTACCAAATTACTTAAATAGAAGTACAATTTTTATTAAAAAGAATACTGTATAAAATAAAACTAATAAAACCCCCCACTTTTCTTATTTTAAAACCCTAATAAAATATATTATTTCAAATCATTGAATATTTAATATTATTTTTTTCAGATCTCAATCTCATATTTTCCATGTTTAGTATGACTTTCCTTATTTTAAAACCCTAATAACATAGATTATTTTAAATAATTAAATGTTTACTATTTTTATTTATTTATTTTAGATCTCAATCTCATATTTCTAATGTTTAGTATTTTCTCATTTTAATGTTCTACATGTTTGTTTTCTTTTTCAAATTTCAGATCCATGTTTGTTATTTTTTTTCTCTCGGTTTATTTTCTTTTAGAGTTTTTATGCATTCAATGATCTGTATCCACACCAAGAATCGCAACCAAGAAAACCTAATGTCTAACAAAACGAAACCTCACCGAAATCCTAATTCAATTGCTAAAAAAATCATGAAACGATCAATATCACACTCATAATCTACCACCAACAATTCAATCGATTACAGAAAAAAAAACCTCGTCTAATAAGGATGACTTCACCATGAAATAAGAAGAAAAAACAATATGGATGTGAGAAAACTGTATATAAATATTAGAAAAGTGTATTTTTTTTAAAGATATGTGGTGTATTAAGTTTGAAAATATGTAAAAGGGTAATCCAGGAAATAAATTAAAAAATTTAATATAACCATTTATTTTTATATAATTAAATTAAAATTTTAGAAGTTGGGGCATAAATAGTTCAGTAGTCGGGGTGCCAATAGTATCACCCTATATATATACATCACCCTAATATCAAAATAAAGTATTGATATTAAACACCAATATGAGAAGTGATTAGGGTTCTTTTTTATTTTTAAAGCTATTTAAAATAAGCAATGTATTAAAATAAAAGAGTTATATACCATATATAATTATGATGAAATTGGAAACATGTTATATATGGGGGGATAGTATCAGAAGAAAAGATTTTGGATTGCATTTAATGCAATTCAGTGATTTGCAATTAAGTGAAAAGTCATGATTTTTTACTTTTTATTTTAAGTTGTTTTTTAGGATTTTTAAATTGTTTGGCCACTTAGAAAAACAAACAAAACAACTTAATAATTATGATTCAGACCCATTAAGTTTTAAGTGAGAAAAACAAACGACCCCTAAGTCTATACTTGCCTCAAAATCTCAAATATTGTTCCAGAAGTAGCAATATATATTTCGATATTTTATGATTTAAATTTGCTCCGAAAAAGCAATATTAATACCATATATTTGAGCCTATTATTAGTTAGTATCATGTCTTCTATGGCTAATCATGTTTGGTCAATATCATTCCCTGAAGTTAGTGTTTTAATTATGGGCTGGCCCGAGACAGGCCAGTCCGGCCGGTCCACGAAGCCAACAGGCCGTGCTTGGCACGGCCCGTGAAGGAAGTGAGCCAGGCCGCGGCCCTGCTCGTGACAGGCCGTGTGCCGGGCCGCTCGTACGAGGCCTGACAGGCCGGCCCACCACATCACTCCAAGCCTGCGTGCCATGCCCATGGACCGCCCTGTCGGACTGGTCGGCCGGTCCGTCCAATCAACCAGGTTTTTTTTTTTAAATAAAACCCTCCAACAGTTGGAATTCAAATTCCAGCCGTTGGAGCCTAAAAAAATTAAAAACCCCCCTAATATCTTTTAAATTATATTTTGACCCACAAATCAAATTTTTCTATAAATACTTCCATCCATTTCATTTTCTATTTACTCTCTCTATCATTCTTTCAATCTCTCATTCTCTCAAATCTCAATCTCTAATATATTCTCCAATTCTCTAAACTTTTTCATTCAATTTGATTATACAAAATTCTCTATATTTTCCACCAACAGACCAAATTTTAAAGGTACAATTTTGTTATTACTTTTGCTCAAACATATTCTCATAGTAAATTTATATGTTTATGTTTAGATTTTAGTTACTAAATGAAAACATTTTTATTTAGTTAGTTAGTTTATCAATTTTTGGGCTTTAATGTTAATATTATTTGTTTAGTATATTAAGATTTTTAAGTTTAGTAGTAATTTTAATATTTGTTATTAGTAAATTTAGAAAGTTAATTTGTATTGCTGAATTTAATTTTTGTAATAAGTAAATGATGAATGTTAAGTGTAGTAGTTACATTTGATTCTTTTTTTTCTTCATAAATTATGAATTTTTAGTATAGTTGTTTATTTAATATTTTTGGTGAGTATATTATGAATTTTAAGTGTAGTAGTGAATTTAAAATTTTTTGTTAGTAGATTATGAATTATTTGTGTAGTTGCTTATTAAAATATTTTTTTTCCAGTATATTATGAATTTAAGAGTAGTGGTTAAATTCATCAATTTTATGTTAGTATATTATGTTAGTAAATTTATCAATTTTATTTGTAGTAGTGAATTTAATATTTTTTGTTAGTAGATTATGATTTTTTTGTTTATTTAATTTTTTTTTAAGTAAAATAATTATTGTAAGTGTCATATTATTTATATTAATTATTGTTAGTAAATTAAGATTATGGTTAGTAAATATTGATTTTTAATTTGACTATTAACTACTATAGTGCACATATTTTTACTTCAGATAATGGATCCTAACCAACAGATTTATTTTCCGGACGGTTTGAATATGCTCAATGATGAGTTTGATATTTTAGAGCCGACCCGTACTCAAGCGGGACCTTCTGGTTTCGCCGTTACACCAACATCACGTCCCAGAAAATTAACATCAGATATGTGGCAATGTTTCAACAAAGTCCAAATGACACTCCCAAACGGGAAGTCTGGCCCCAGAGCTAAATGTAAGTTTTGTCATAAGGATTATGCTACAAGTACGAGGGGAACCGGTCATTTGAGACGGCATATGTACAAATGTATGCCTGCACATGGACAGGTAGACACTACAACCCAGACACAACTTCAACGGCACCCAGACAGGTCCGTTACGACGTGGCAATTCGACGCCATGCATGCTAGAGAGTGCTTGGCACGATACATTGCACAAACCGATCAACCGATCAGTATTGGTGAGAGTCCATTTTATAAAGAATTAATCACATCTGCATATAACCCCTAATTTGAACCTGTTTCTAGAACCACCACTATAAATGATTTGATACGATTGTTTGAAACCTAAAGGGATGACTTAGTTGCTGAAATACAGCATTTAAGTTTATTTGTTGCATTAACTTCTGATATTTGGAATGCATGTTCCAAACAGGACTATTTATGTGTCACGGGACACTATTTAGATTCTGACTGGAGAATAACAAAAAGAATTATTGGTTTTCGTTCTATGGATTTTGCACATAAAGTGGAACTAAACTGATATGCCGGTAAGGTGGAACTCTACTTATTTAATGTTAGAAAATTGTTTGGAATATGATACAATCATTACATGTTTTTATAACATGAAATTGGCCGAAATAGGTCAACATAGTCCAAAAATACTTACCACAAATGATTGGTATGTGGTAAAGATTTTTTACAATACCACTGTAACTCTTTCCGGGGTATATTACCCCACATCTTCCCAGGTAATCCATCAGATAGTGGAAATGTCTGAACTGTTAAACAATTATAGAAAAGATGAACATCTAGGCCCTGCAGTTGTTGCCATGGAGACAAAGTTGAAAAAATATTGGGCTAACATTTCTCTACTTTATGCCTTAAGTGTTATAGTAGATCCTAGGGTTAAATTATCTGGTTTAGAAGTTTTGCTTGAGTTT
This sequence comes from Dipteronia dyeriana, assembly GCA_032871835.1. Taxonomy (NCBI): domain Eukaryota; kingdom Viridiplantae; phylum Streptophyta; class Magnoliopsida; order Sapindales; family Sapindaceae; genus Dipteronia; species Dipteronia dyeriana. The sequence continues at coordinate 57,538,784 of CM065301.1, forward strand.
ATTGGTATTAATTTGTCAATAGATTATTCAGAACAAATTACTGACATTCGAACTAAGTTGTTCAAGATTTTTCATATTTATAAGAGCAGGTCTGGCAACATTGACACCCCCCAATCAACACAACCGGAGACAGAGCCGAAGCAAACAAGTTGGAGCATTCTGAAACGGTGAAAAAAGGACAAATCAGCAAGTACTTCTTCAGGGTAAAGATCTAGCCCATCTTCTTATACCGAACTTATTAGGTACCTTGAAGCACAGTTCGATGCTGTTGAAGACAATGAAGAGTTTGATTTGTTGTTATGGTGGAAGACCTATATGTACAGGTATCCAATTCTGTCACACTTATCAAGTGACGTACTGGTTATTCCAGTGTCAACGGTGTCTTCAGAACAAGCTTTCAGCACCAGTGGACGCATAATTGAACCAAGAAGAAGCTGTTTGTCTCCGGAGATGGTGAATGTACTAACATGCCTTCGAGATTGGGAGCATGCTAAAAAAAGGTTGCAAAATCTAACTGTAGATAAAGAGCTTATTCTAAATTTCGACAATCTATTTATTGATGACCCTGCAGGTAGTGGCCATGGCCAGAACTAGGTTATATTTTTACATATGTATTTATTATTTACTTGTAAGTTGTAAAACGGTTGCACTCTTTTTCCCTTACCAAGTTTTTATCCCACTGTGTTTTTCTTGGTAAGGTTTTTAATGAGGCAATCATGTAAATATGTAATACTGAATTCCATAAGTGAAAAATAAATAAATAAATAAAAAATTGTTCATTTTCTTTATTCATTTCAAATCCTAATAAATATTTGTTCTCTTTTTTCATTTTAAATCCTAAACCCTAAACCATAAACCCTAAACCCTAAACCCTAAATCCAAACAAACGTAATTTGAAAAAAAAAATTGGACCAGACCCGACAAGCCCGCCGGACCAGGCCCCTCCAGAAGGGGCCCTCGGCCTGCAGGCACGGCCCGCCTGAGGCAGGCCGGCGTGCCATGCCGGGCCTGTTTCCACAAATGGCCTGGCCATGCCGTTCCTAATAGGCCAGGCCAGTCCATTTTTACAGCATTACCTGAAGTGAATGTTACGTATAGTCATGGTGATATTTTGGATTTTTTACAATCAAATAATTATTGATGTTAAGGTAATCACTATAAAGAAATTCAAATTGATCCACCAGAAGTGGAATAACACCAAAACAAAGCAAGAAAATTGAAAGGACGTAAATTACAACTTCCAATAATTATAAAAGTTTTCCTTGCTATATAATTGTTATATAGAAGGACAATAATTGTTTACATATTGTATATCTAAAATACATGTTAACAATAATAATGAACGCTCTAGAAGAGCTAATATATGACATAAAGTGAAAGCAAATTACATGAAAATTGACACTTTGTATTTGGTTAGATCTGGGAGATCTACCATATAAGAAATTGTCCCTAGACAATTAATAATATTATATCCAAGTGAGTATTTGAATGTAATTTACTTATTGTTATTTTTATGTAATTTATTCCACACAACTAATTTCATGAGTATGCTCTGTGGTTGTCACTATGTTGTATCTTCCACATCAAAAAATATATTTAGTTTTATTTTTCTGTGGTTCTTAATGTTATAGGAGTTGATCGATATATATAGAGTTAGAAGTTTCAAAATCAAATCCAATTGAGAACCCGTCGTTTTAAATTTGAATATAAATTGTTGATATAAACCCAAAGTTCTGAAATTTGAACCTAATTTTTTTTTGAATCAAAAGATGATCTAAATTTCCATTGTTAGATGAATACTTGGCTACTCAAATATTTGAAAAGGAAAATACAACGACTTTAAACTCTTAATATTAATATAAATCTGAATCTGAAGTTTTGAATATTTATTTTATTAGAATCTAATGTTATCAATTCCGGACTAATTAGACTTGTAGTTATGTATTTAATTTTGATATCAAATTTAATTAGAACTAGAAATTCTAAATTTGATCTAACAATAGTTCTCTTCAAATGAAAAGTAAAAATGTGATTTGATTTTAAGAACCTGAAGCTTTAAGCATGTGATTTTTCATTTATGAACCAACAATTCTTACACGAACCTGAACTTCCAAAAAATATGTGAGTTTCTAAGAACTTAACATAAGAACATGAAATTTGAAGAATTGAAGTTCTTGTTATATTTTTTTATTTAAGAATATTCTATCTCATTTATTTTGTCTCTTGCCAAAAAAAATAATCATATTTCTTATATTATATGATTACATGTTAGTGAATGTTTCTAAAGGACTATAAGCTTTATTAAAAGTAAAACTGAAATATTTTATACGGATATCAATTTCATAACTTTTTTTTTTGCTAGTGAATGTCCCTGAAGGACAATAAGACCATGTAAATTAATCCTTAAAGGACAATATGACAAAATAAATGAGTTTATATAGAAAATTATTATGATACATATAATTGCTTGAATCAAAATTATATCGTCGTTAGGGGGAGAATTATCATAAGTTGATAAACAATGTAAGGTTACAAGATATGCATCATCTTGTGAATTGCATGATATGCAAATAAATTTTTATATAATTGAAATAAAATAATAAAATTACATTCTGCCAATATATAAACCTGGGTGGTTGTTCCTGTAGAACAATTTATGAAGTGACAGGAAAAATCATCCGATAGACAATAAAGTCGTATAAGACAATTTTGTTTCAAAAGATATGGTTCCTAATGTTGGGGTTTATGCTTTAATGATGTAATTTATAAATGGATTTATGAAATAAATAAAAAGAAAAGTTCAATTCATTCTTGTTGTGTTGTTTATTTTATAACTTGTGCATATTAACATCCTAGATTGTCGGATGTAATCTCGAACTATGTATATGAGTGTCATATACGGATGGATACAGTAAGAGACGTGCAATCTAAAAAGTCCATAGATAGTAAATAAAGTTGTGTACTTATTTACGGTTAATCTATAGTTGTGATCCATTCCGTAATGTTCGGTGATTCTATCCTGAATCATTCATATGAGATATATGAATGGAGGCACCTTGTATGATGTGCTCATATAGGACTGGGCCATGATCTATATAAATCTCTCACCAAGACCCGTTTACCGATGAGATTCATATACATCAACTAAATATGGCTATATGTGAGTGATCTTAATCATGAGTGTCTTATCGACTCATTCAGGTTAGATCATGGTCGTTGATATACCATGGGTGAGGTCGGATGCAGTTCCTGATCAATATACTCCGTATGTTGAGATTACGGTTTGGCTTGTTGCTGGGAAGGTTTGTATACAATAGTGAAATCCACTCCTTCTTGTGAGAAATAGATGGTAGTTCTCTTAAGGGTTGATTCGGGGCTTGGACAATATGAGCGCTCTCCTAATTCCGTGAGAAAATAGGATTTATTGTCCATTAGAGAATTAACAGTATTTAAAGGATATATATAATTAGAGGGGTATAACGGACATTATGATCCATCTCTAAATATGAACTGCTGTGGAGGATCATACCATATGTAATAGCTATATCGATGGACACCGGGTTGTATTGGTCTGTGTAAAAACATCTACAATTGAGAGGGAGTAGCTTCGGGGTTTTTAGTGGAATAACACCAGAGTTAATAATCAAGAAATATTAATTAAAGAGTTTAATTAATGATTCCGATGATTATTGGAGCTCAAAATACTGTGGGTCCATTATGTCCCCTTGCTAGCTCGATCGATTTAGGTAACAAGGGTCACGATTAAGTAATTGGATTATCCAATTAATTGTGTTACAAAAGTGACACGTATTTATTCAGAAATTAATTGAATAATTAGATTATTTAATTAATGAGTAGTGGTGGTTAAATAAACTAAATAATAAGATTATTTAATTATGTTATTAATCACAAAATGAGGGGTGTTAGTTGATATTTGATAGAATAAGATAATATGATTATTTTATTTTATTAAATATTTGAAATTTAAATTCAAAATTATTACTTTTATTTATTTTAAAATAAAAGATATGAGATATTATTTGTTAATAGCCGCTTTTGACTAGGGTCCAAAGAAAAAAAAATCATATGTCTGATACCTGGTAGGGCCTATCCGGTAGAATCTAGATCGGGACTGGTACCTAGATACTAGGGACACTCGATACCATAGACCAAGAAGAAGTTAGCACCACCTCCCACATACTACCAGTTATCAAGCAGAACCAGTACCATGGTACTCCCTACCTGGTACCTAGGTACCTAGGTATCACGGTACCTCCTGACTGAAACCTAGGTACCACGACACCAGCCCGGTACTCGAGTACCGCGATATCATTTTTGATCCCATACAGGGTACATATCTTACCTGCACAGCAAGAAGAATGGTATCAGGATGGTACCAGCCAACAAGAGCAGACCGGTACAGTAAGGTACCGCACCAACAGAATACAAAACCAGAGTTCTCCTCCAAACAACGTAGAAAGAGAGGGTTGAATTTCATGACATTTAAAATACCATTAATGGAGGTAGTCAACCCTATTAATGGAGATCAACAACATCATTAAAGGAAGATCATTCAACTCCTTACTGGCCATTCATAATTCCATTAATGAGTCAACTCAATCAATACCATATCAGTGTTCTTATAATTACAAATTAATTGGCTAAATTAATGGAGTCGGTAACAAGAAAGAGTCCAAAGAGGAAACAAACAAATCTTCTCCAAGATATCCTCCATAAACCGATTCTTCAGGGTCAACTACATTAAAGGAGAATCACAATGAATAGAAAATGGAGACTAATTAAGTAATCTTCGGCTTGCACGCCAAGAACTAACCATAATTTCAACGTGTATAAATACACTGGTAAGAGCACATTAGAGTGGAGGACGGGAGACCCAAAAGGCATACCAGGGGGTTCAACGCTTGATTCGACGATCTACTCCACATAACAATTTTCACCGAAAATGTCTCGCCAACAATGTAAAAGGCTTCTTGCTTGATTTTCTATGATATCATCATTACGGTATCATCTCATTTACATGTATTTACCTTTACTAGGAACATACCAGTATCGGTTAACATTTGACCGCTATTGTAAGCTCTCCAGAACGTCCCCGTTGTACCACTTCACCATTTTTGTAAGCTCCTAGGAGCACCGCTTGATATATATAAGGAAGGGGGTCTTCTCCTTCCTCTAGATACTACTTTGGGATTTTTCAGCATATGATCATTTGTGATACTTTTTTCCCATGGTCAGTCCACCTCTGCAAAAGACTTGTATTTCTCCTGTCTATCTCTTTTTTTATGTATGTGTGTATGAATGTGAGTTAGTCTCTGACCCCGCTAGTCCTAGCCACCCATTTGCATGTTGATTTACCGCTCTAAAGAAGTTAGGAGAACTAAGATAGGTCTCGACCCCGATTGAAATTACTTAGAGGCGAGGGGATACTAACGGGTGGTCTTATCTTTCACAACCATAACTATATCAAGAAGGTGCACTAACCATTCCTTCTTGCTTGCTATATGGGTCGGGAAACTACTAAGGAGTAGCGACCCTACCACCTTGCATGCTATTTGGATCGAGGTCACCTAGAGAGGAGACCGGGGTACCAGGACCAGCACCTCGCTCCAACAAAGGAACCTCAAAGCGCCATATTTCTCTATATGCACGAAGTTCCGACGAGCGAGGTGATTTCTCTCCTACCTACCACACCGTACTTCATACTTATACAAGATCACCAAGGTACGAAGTACCTACCCCCCGCAGCCTACCGGATAGTAGGTTGAGGGTGTTAATCGATATTCCTCAACTTGAGCGAAATTTCGGTTAACATTTTTTATTTGAAAGTTTTTAAAAATCAAATAAGGATTTGATCAGGTTTTTTAAAAGTTAAATATATAAGTGATATATTTTTGTTTTTATATTACAATATATATATATATATATGATATATGTGTTTCTTAAATAAATAAATAAACGCATCAGGGCTTGTTTTTTGTGCAAATGTGTACGTGAGGCTAAAAAGAGAAAAAGCAAAAATACACTTATCATATTTTTGAGAGAGAGTGTGTGTAAGAGTTGCACATTGAAACATATTTTTCTTTTGTGATTCGTGCACAGTAAACAGAGAATATATATATATATATATATATTGTTTCATGCTTTTGTGTTTTTGAAACACATAGAAGAAAGAGTTTCTTCAATTCTCTATATATTCTCCATTCAAGTTCCTGAGACCGTGACGTGCCCACATGCAGTTACCAGTCCCGGGATATAACGAAGAAGAGCAGTGGTATACACCAGGAGCATATCGAAAAGTGAAGGAGTCTCCAAATGTTGGTATGATTTTATTTTCTTCTTCTCATTATATTGATTTCAATTTCCTGTATATACGTATATTTTATTATTGTAATAATTTTATATGTATTAGTTTCGAAAAAATTATAATACCAAGTTCACAGGTTACAGATCGTTTACGATATGTATAAAAATTTTAAAACTGATTTTCGTTGCGTTACCAGTGAATGGGGTTCCAACAATTGTTATCAGAGCCAAATTTTCGAAACAATTAATTGTTTTCAATGCTCCTATATGTATGAATGTGTAGGAACCATCTATATGATTGCATGAATGTTTATAATTAAATTGTTTAATTTAAACATGGTTGATCGTAATTTTTTATGGTACTGTGGATTTAAACATGGTTGATCGTAATTGTTTATGGGTTGTATATATATATATATATATATATATATATATATATATATATATATATATATATATATATATATATTTTATTATTATTTAACTGTTATTGTATTGTAAATAAAAAAATTTGTAACCTATATTGAAGACCTAGAAAAATCGTGAAGAGTGATTCATGAGATAAATCAGAGTGACCTGAAGAGACTGGAAGACATGGAAATTACAAGAAGACCAAGGAATGCATGGGGGTATTTTTATAATTTTAGAATTTATTTTTTTGAAGTTAAATAATCCACAGTACTCGATCAATTCATGTATGTTTTATATTATGTGATGATAAAAGTATTATCATGCATACTATATCATTTAGATTAGATGTGCCTACACAAATATATTTGATATGTCATACATGCATCATAGTCTGATATGTTATGTATTTTTTAATGTGATTAAAATAGACAATATACATAATTGGCTATGAAAATGAGATTAGTTTTTTAATGGTTAAAAAACTCGGTAATTCTCATTAATATTAATCTAGTTATTAAAGTGTTTAATAAGTTAGATTATTAGGGTCATTTATTGTAATTAGGATTAATATGATTAATTACCTAATGATAGATGAACTGAATAAGGTGTTAGAGTTTTAATAGTTAAAACTTGGTAAACACTAACATAATAATTTGACCTTAGTAAATAGTTTACAAAGGCTTAGATTATTCACTAATATATTATATTTTTAATAGTTAAAAATCATAAATAATTTATTAGTTAATTAGAACTAGTTTATAATAATGAAATAGTTAATGTGCTACATAACTTAATTAAAGTTAGCCATTTGATCCTGTAGAGTATAGATGCATTAACGGATAATAGAAAACCCTTTTTAAAAAATAGTGAGTGGAAGAGGGATATATGACATATATATCTCGCAGTCTCCATCATTAGTTCAACACCGTGAAATCCTAGTGGGGCCTTGTGACAGCTTTTCTTTTGTCCTCCCTAAGGAGTGTTTCCACAAAGGTCAATATCAAGGTTGACTTCCTAACGGATAGGATTTCTAAGGGTATTTCGGGATTGACGGACCCTAAGGTGGTAATTCTCGAGTTAAGCTCGTGAGATCTAAAATGATGGGTTACACTCACGAAGGTTTTGATTATGTTTTGTTAATTAAAAATCTGACTGAATAAACGATGATTGAATGATATGCAATAAGAGTTATTCAAGAATATCATTTGATTGAGAATGTCTCAGTCCAACATGCAAAGACTTGACCGACCCTAAGGCGGCACTTCTTTGTGGTATGTTCGATTGTCGTGGTATAGTAACTGGTTTTAAGGTAGTTCTAGTTTGTTAAACATGTTCATGCATCATGTTTAAATTTATGTCAAAGCACTCGCACTTGTTTTAAATAAATGACTGAATGAATGTTTTATTTTATTTCAGCAATTATGTCTTCTGCATTACTTCAAATTCTCGTAAATGACAAATTAACCGGTGATAACTATACTAAGTAGAAACTAAACATTAATGCAATATTGGTCACCAAAGACCTCAAATTTGTGCTTACGGAGGAATGTCCTCCAGCGCCTGTTACCAATGCCACACGAATTGTTCGCGAAGCATACCAGCGATGGGTCTCATCTGATGAGAAAGCCCGAACATATATGTTGACTTCAATGACAAACGTGCTTGTCACATAGCACAAATCAATGACTTCAGTACTCGAAATCATGGAATCATTGCAAGCTATGTTCAGGCAGCCCTTCGAGCAAAAGTGACACGAAGCTATTCGTTTAGCTATGCTCGCTCTCATGAAGGAAGATACGTCAATTCGGAAACATGTCATGAGCATGATGTCCTATTTCAACACAGCAGAAGTCAATGGTGGGACCATTGATGAACCCAGTCAAGTGAGTATCATACTGACGACTCTTTTAAAAAGTTTCGATCAGTTTAAAAGCAACTACGGGATGAACAAGTTAAAGCTTAGTCTTTCACAATTGCTCAATGAGCTCGCTAGCTTTGATTCCTTGACTAAGAACTGAAAGGGAAAGAACGGTGAGGCAAATGTTACCGAACCATTTTCCTCCAATATCAAAAAGAGGAAGAAGTCTGTTGGGAAGGTGAAGAGTAAGCCCAAACCCAAGAAAGCCCAAAGCAAAAAGAAGGGCACCTCCATCGACCAAGGCAAGAGAAAATATTTCCATTGAGACAAGGTCAGGCACTGGAAGAGGAATTGTTCTCAATATCTGGAGGAGGCAGTCAAGAAGAAGAAAATGAAAGGTAAATATGATTTACTTGTTCTTGAATCTTGTTTAATGGAAGATGATTCTTCACCCTGGATAGTTGATTCGGGGGCCACTAACCATGTTTGTTCTTCTCTATAGTGGACTGATTCTTGGACACAACTAGAGGAGGGGGCCTTCTCAATGCATGTGGGATCGGGGGATGTCGTATCAGCCAAAGCAGTGGGAGCAACAAGATTGCAATTTTGTAATAATAATAGTTTTTTATTATTAAACAATATTTTTTATATTCCTGGATTTACACAGAATTAGATTTATGTTTATAAGTTGTTATAAAAAAAATATTATGTTTCTTTTAATAATAAGTCTGTTATTATTGGAAAGAATGATCTGAATATTTATTCAGGAATTAATGAAAACAATTTGTATGTGTTAAGACTATTAATACATACTACATTGCTTAACACTGAAATGTATAAGGTAAAAAAACCAAAAAATAAACAACATAAGATTTCTCCAGATAATTACACGTATCTCTGGCATCTAAGGCTTGGTCATATAAACCTTGACCGGATAGACAAACTAGTAAAAAACAAACCTTTAAGTGAGTTAAAGGTCGTCACCTTACCTATCTACGAATCCTGTTTATAAGGTAAGATTACTAAGAGACCTTTTACTGGAAAGTGGTTTAGAGCGAAAGAACCACTAGAGCTTATACATACAGACGTCCGCGGACCAATGAATGTTAAAGCTATGGGTGGTTATGAGTATTATGTCACCTTTATAGATGACTACTCAATATACGGACACGTCTACTTAATGCAACGAAAGTCGGAAACATTTGAAAGTTTAAAGAATTTCGTGATGATGTTAAGAATAAGTTAGGAAAGACTATCAAGTCTTTACGATTGGATCGTGGAGGTGAGTACCTTGACCAAGAGTTTAAAGAATTCATGGTCGAGTATATGATAGGGTACCAACTCACAGCTCTAGGTACACCTCAGCAAAATGGTGTAGCGGAGAGGAAAAATAGAACCTTGATAGAAATGGTGAGATCTATGATTAGTTTCTCATCATTACCAAATACCTTACAGATGGATACAGTGAGAGACGTGTAATCTAAAGAGCCCATAAATAGCAAATAAAACTGGGTACTTTATTGTGGTTAATCTATAGTTGTGATCCATTTCGTAATGTTCGGTGATTCTATCCTGAATCATTCATATGAGATATATGAATTGAGGCACCTTGTATGATGTGATCATATAGAACTAGGTCATGATCTATATGAATCTCTCACCAAAATCCGTTTACCGATGAGATTCATATATATCAACTAATGATGCCTATATAGGGGTGATCTGGGTGTCTTATCGACTCCTTCAGATCGTGGTCTTTAATGTACCATGGGTGAAGTCGAATGCAGTTTCTGATCAATATACTTTGTATGTTGGGATTACAGTTTGGCTTGTGGCTGGAAATATTTGTACACAATAGTGGAATCCCTCATTCTTGTGAGAAATAGATAGTAGTTCATTTAAGGGTTGATTCAGGGCTTGGATTATCCATTAACGATACTTAAAGGATATATGTAATTAGAGAAGTATAACGGACATTATGACCCAGCTCTAGTTATGAACTACCGTGAAATATCACACCACATGTAATAGCTATATCGATAGACACCGAGTTGTATCGGTCTTGTAAAAGCGTTTTACAGTTGAGAGAGTGTAGTTTCGGGTTTTTAGTGGAATATCACCAGAGTTAATAATCAATAAATATTAATTAAAGAGTTTAATTAATGATTTCGATGATTATTGGACTCAAAATACTGTGGGTCCATTAGGTCCCTTTACTAGCCCGATCGATTTAGGTAACAAGGGTCACAGTTAATTAATTGGATTGTCCAATTAATTATGTTACGAAACTGACATGTATTTATTTGGGAATTAATTGAATAATGAGATTATTTAATTAGTGAATAATGGTGATTAAATTAGTTAAATAATAAGATTATTTAATTATGTTATTAATCACTAAATAGAGGGTGTTAATTGATATTTGTTAGAAAAAGATAATATGATTATTTTATTTTATTAAATATTTGAAATTGAATTTAAAATGTTTAAGTTCAAAATAATTATTTTTTTAATTATTTTTAATAAATTTAAATAAAAGTATGAGATATTTTTTATTTGAAAGTTTTTAAAAATAAAATAAGGATTTGATCAGGTTTTTTAAAAGGTATATATATATATTGAAAACCAAATCAAAGATCACATTTTTTTTTAAAGATACGTTTGCTTTTATGTTACAATATATATATGATATATATATATATATATATGTCTTAAATAAATAAAAAACGCATCGAGCTTTTTTTTGGTGCAAGTGTGTACGCAGGGGCGGAGCTGTTTGGCAATTAGCCTGGGTTGTAGCCCAAGTTGATTTTTTTTTGAAAAAAAGTGTAAAGTTATTATATAATATGCCCTCATTATTACCCTTTTTTAAAAATAATCTTATTTTATAATTTTATTTACTAAATTATCTTAACTAAAACAAAATGCTCTAGACACAGAATAAAACACATTATACAAAAAAAAAATATAAATTTTACTATCGTAACACAACTTTCAATTGTAAATAAATCATCTTTATTGACAAGTGGATAATTTTGTTTTATTGAATATTAGTAGGAGTTTGATTGAATCTTAGTATTAACCAATTCACTAGTAAATATGTATTTTTCATTTATTGATTATCCTATTGTTATTGTAGGTTATGTTGTTGAGATGTAAAACATTTATATCAAACCAAGAACACAATAAATTTAAAAACATTCCATCCATAGCTAAGGTTCGCCTAATTTTTTTTTTAGCCCACCCGACTATAACGTCCTGACTTCGTCCCTGTGTGTGCATGAGGTTAAAAAGAGAAAAAAACAAAAATAACTAATCATATTTTTGAGAGAGTGTGTGTTGTGGAGTGTGTGCAAGAGTTGCACATTGAAACATATTTTTCTTTTGTGCTTCGTGCACAGTAAACAAAGAAAAAAAAAATTTGTTTCATGCTTTTGTGTTTTTGAAACACATAGAAGCAAGAGTTTCTTCAATTCTCACGACGTTCTCCATTCAAGTTCCCGAGATCATAACACGCTCACACGCAGTTATCAATCCCGGGATATAGTGAGAAAGATCAGTGGTACAGACCATGAGCATATCGAAAAGTGAAGGAACCTCCAAACGTTGGTATGGTTTTATTTTCTTCTTCTCATTATATTGATTTCAATTTCCTATATACACGTATATTTTATTATTGTAATAATTTTATATGTATTAGTTCCGAAATAATTATGATCTCAGGTTCACTAGTTACAGATCTTTACGATATGTTTAAAATTTTTAAAACCGATTTCCCCTTGCGTTACCAATGAATGGAGTTCTAACACCTAGAACTTGAATTTAAAGATCATGATCATATTTAAAATAATACTCGAGTGATAGATAAATCCTTATCATATAAAGCTCTCGAAGAGCTAGTCTCATAAGTGAAAACAAAATCATGAAGAGTCATATAGAAATGTTAATCTCCAATATGAGGCCGTTGAAGAAATTAAAAGAATCTCAATGGTCCCTGTAAACTAAATTTAATGTGATTATACTTCACTTGAAGTGATATTTTATATATATAAAAAGATATGTATAATGCACATTTAACATTAAAGTTAATAGAATAAGCAATTGAAGAGGCACATGAATTACAAAATCACAATGCAACATATTGGTATAGAAATTGAGATCATATATTTTATTTGCTCTGCATATTATGTAAAATGATGAGGGTAATTATACTATAAATCATATATATATATATATATATATATGTGTGTGTGTGTGTGTGTGTGTGTGTGTGTGTGTGTGTGTGTGTGTGTGTGTGTGTGTTAAGATATAAGTTATTTGCAAATAAAATCATAGTTATATTCATGTAAAATTTGAAAGCTTTGGACTTGTAGCCTACATATTTGATGACATCAAACTATTGAATATAAATTATTTTTCGTACGAATTAAGATAAAAGGTTTACTATAGAAACCTAGTTTGACAATGAATAAAAATCCTCGAAGGATTTAAATGCCTGAAGCAAGATATACTACATGAATCTTTATATAGTGAAAATTAAACAATTAGAATGCATGTAGTATATTCGTCATGGTAAATATTTATTAAAGAATATGTTCAATGTGTAAATTTTATACTAAGTTTGTAAATTATATATACAAGGGAAACAAAGTCTAAGATGAAAAGTCTTGGAAAATAATATTTAGTCTCTGCTAATGAGTTCGGTATTAACATGAATCAACATATATATGGAAAAGGTCTTGAAGTACTCTTTCATGGATAAAACGCATCGAATAGATTTTGGGGGTATTATTGATTTAGTCCCTATGTTTTTTTTAATTTTTTTTTTACTCACTTATCCAATCTACACTGGTTTGGGCCTATATTTTTCAAAACCACTCATTTTGGTCATTCTAACCATAATTTTAACGGTCAACGGTTTAAAAAAATAAATGACTATTTTACCCCTACATGTTTATTTTATTTAAAAAAATAAAGAAAATTTTCAAATGCAGATTAACATCATCTTTCATCATCCGAAATTATCATCAGTTCTTCATCGCTCATCATCATCTGAAAATCATTCATCATCATCTCAATTAATCATTATTCATCATTCATCCCAGTTCATCATCATTCATTATCCCTACCGTCCAGAAAACCAAATCACCATCATTCACATCCATTTCAATTCATCATCATTCATCATCATCTAAAATCATCATCAATCTGAATCTCAAACAACAACACAATCTCAAACCATACCAGAAACCAAACACCAATCTTATTCATAGCAAATAAAATTTATCAAAAATAAAATCAAACCCATACAAAATTGACCACAATCACACCAAAAACACAAAATCGACCCCTATTTTTAGCAAACCCAGACTCCCCAATAAACCCAAATATAAACAAAATAAAACCCCAAAACTCTTTGTTTCTCTGCCGCCAATCATCCAACCAAAACAAACCTAGAGAAGATGATGAGTTTTCGTGGAGGTTAGAGATGATTAGGTTTTGAGACTAGAACGAAGAAGAGGAATAGAAGCGGGGGAGTGGGTGGGTTTCGGTGTGGTTGTATTTGACAGTGGAATCGAAGCGTGTAATCGAATATGAGAACAAATAAGAAGATTAATCGAAGCGAGAAGTGGGTGGGTTTGGGTTTGGTTGTGTTTGACAGTGGAATCGAAGACGAGAACGAAGAAGAAGAGGAATCGAAGCAAGGGCAATGGTAGATTTGGGTTTGGTTTGGTTGTGTTGAATTGACAGTGGGCGATGGTGATGATTTTTAGGAAAAAAATTGATAGTGGTTTTGGGCAATGGCGATGGCGAAGGTTGAAGATGATAAAAAAATTTGACAGTGATTTTGCTTTGGCAATGGTAATGATTTATGATTAATTAAACTAATATGTTTTTCTTTTTTCAATTTTTGTTTTATTTATAATTTATATTTATAATATTAATTTTTTAGTATTACATTAAAAAAAATATTTTTTTCCATTTATTTCTATGTTGACATGTGGCATGTCTTTGGTTAAAGATAAAAATACCCTTGAAACAGTTAAAGTTGAGTAACGGATGACTAACAGAAGGACCAAAATGAGTGGTTTTGAAAAATATAGGTCCAAACCAGTGAAAATTGGATAAGTGAATTAAAAAAAAACATAGGGATTAAATCAATAATACCCCATAGATTTTTTGATGGCTATTCGATGACTTAAAGTACTGTATGATTTCTTCTTATTATTGAAGAACTTTAGATCCTGAAATACCAAATATAAGTTCAACGTGTATTTTTATAAAACAATATGATGTCGTACATAACAAGTTGAACTAAATCAAAAAGCAATTTTATTAAAGTTATTCACATGTAATCCCCAAAAAGTTGGTTGCACAAAATCTGAGTGCATAATATTGAGATGTAATATCTTTGTAAAAATATTGAAACATCTGTATCAGAATGAGAAGAAGCGTATTTATCAAGAGTTTTAACGATTTAGAGGAAATACGTAAAGTGTACTTTTTTTTCTTTACTAGTTTTATATCCTACTGGGTTTTTTCTAATAAGGTTTTAACGAGGCAGTTTTAAACCTCCAATACTATCAAAGGTTAATTTAAGTTACAGATGGAAAATGTACCATTTTTCCTCTACTGGTTTTTCTCCCAACGAGTTTTTACTAGCATAAGTTTTAATTAGACATATTTATTGTATGATTGATGAATGTTAATTCAAGGGAAGTGTTGTAAATATTATACAATTATATATAAATAAATATTCTTCAATCCACGGAAGTAACTTCCATCTATATATCTTCCTCTTCAATCCACGGAAGTAACATAAGTTTCTGAAAAATATTGAAGAATAAAAAATCATCTTTTCTTTTGGACTATTTTTCTCTCTTCCTCTGCTTTAGTTTATGATTTGTGTTCTTTATTAGTATTCATTTTATATCAGTTTTCAATTAATTCTACCATACACATTTTTAGATAACATGAAAATCAATTCTCGCTGTTGATTGAAAATATATAACAGAAAGCAGAAGAAGCAAAAAGAAACAAATACCAAACGAGCTCTCCTGTAGATTTAAAACATTGATTTTCCATGAGCTCTACACTTCTCCGGAGTGGCAACCAACCAACCGATGTATGATGAAATGCAAAAAAAAAAAAAGGCTTTTGGAATTGAAAAAACTATTTTTACCGGTAGAGATACTCTTCCACTGCTCTTCTAAACGTAGATTAAGACCCAGTTTGGTATTGCTTCCCCAACTGCTTTTGAGGTCAAAAGTGATTATGAACCCAAAACAGGGTGTTTAGTAAAATCGCTGGAAAGTGCTTTTGATCAATTTTAGCTTCTCACAACTGAGTTTTTAAGAAGCTACAAATAAATGCTTTTAAATTTTAGCTTCTACTTTTAAAAAACACGCTACAGTGATATTAAATAAAATTTTACTTACTTTTCAACTTTATCCTTACCTTTAATGAAATTTAACAAAAATAATTAGACTTATATTTTTATACAAAAAAAAATGTTGTCATAACTGTATAAAAAAATTGGGATAATTAATTCAATAAAGTAGAATAAAAATGAAATTAAAAAATAAAATAAAATAAAATAAAAAAATAAAAAAATAAAAAAATTGGACTAATTAATTAAATAAAATAAAATAAAAAATAGGACTAATTAATTCAATAAAGTAACATAATTATATAACGCTTAACACTAAACACAAATAAACAAAAAAAATGTAAAGTACAGCACATTAGTACCATTTAGATGTCTATACCCTTTTAGTAATTTTAAACTCAACACTTTTTATTTCAGTTTACTAAACACATTGAAATTGTTTTTAGTTCTCACAGCACTTTTGAAAATCAATTTATCAAACACTCAGCTGATTCTTCCCACAGCAATTCTAAAAGCAATTCCCCCCACAGCAATTTCAAAAACACTTCTCCCTACAGCACAGCAATACCAAACTGGGCCTAAAGCTAAGGTTCATGCAACATCAATACACCAAAAAGATTTACACCACTTGGAAAATGTAAACTTAAATAAGTCTTTCCAATGAATGGACAACATAATAAAAAGCTGCACGAGTGAAGATCAAAAAGCAGTAACAATGAAAAAACAAAAAGTAAAGTAAAAGCATCTGCTATACATGAAGAAGGCTTGCATTACTCAAATATACATGTAAATTGCCCACACAGTCGATTACTAAAAGACCCTATCTCAAACCAGCTCAACCTGCCTACTAAAAGCACTTCTCCCCACAGCACAGCCAAACTGGGCCTAAAGCTAACCTATATAAGGTTCATGCAACATCAATAAACCAAAAAGATTTACACCACTTGGAAAATGTAAACTTAAGTCTTTCCAATGAATGGACAACATGATAAAAAGCTGCACGCGGAATGAAGATCAAAAAGCGGTAACAATGAAAAAATAAAAAGTAAAGTAAAAGCATCTGCTATACATGAAGAAGGCTTGCATTACTCAAATATACATGTAAATTGCCCACACAGTCGATTACTAAAAGACCCTATCTCAAACCAGCTCAACCTGCCTACTAAAAACTCTTCAGTACCACAATGCACCGAAAACAAAAAATGAAAAAATGGGAACCAAGACTTCCAATGCACAACCTCGACAACCTGCATCATAGAATTACATAGATTTGTCAGAATACCCTCTAGTACAGTGAAGAACAAATGGGAATGTAAATTTCCAAATAGCTGAAGCTAACACTCAGGCTTAGCAACTAAAATTATTGGGACAAAGAACCTAATTTCAGTGCAAAATTCGACAAGAGAAATATCGAACATTTGCTTCTACACCTCCAATTAAAAATTATGAGATGTCGTTACATTCTAATTGCTGGGGAGCATTTTTTTTTTCCTTTTCTTTTACAGAATAAAATCAACAGGAAACTTGCTGGGAGCATGAATATTGTTTGTTTTGTGTGTAGCTTTGTGATGTGCAACTCTAAATTCAAAAATGAGCAACCCACAAATAATTCAATACAATATCCAAAGCTGTCCTTGAAGATATTATACAGGTTAGCCATGGTTTTCAGAGTAGCTACAATGTCTTTTTTACTACAAAATATTTTGAACGATTAGTTGCTTATTTTAATCTTTTTTATAAGAAGCATTTTCTTGTCTAACATGATGCATTAATATTATGTATGCTTCGTTGTATGGCCGCCGGTTTTAAAAACATTTGATGATTTATAAGACCAATATTGCAAGAGCTAACACAAAGGATAAGGATAGCAAAGGCAATCACACACCAGGATTCTTTAAAGTCTGCGATGTTGGTAGGGCAGGTAATGACATCTCTGCAAAATCAGTAGTAGCTATTAGGATTTGAACATAAAAGGAAAAGGTAATTACATACCCGTCATCCCATTTTAATTTAACTGCAAGTAAGAAAAAATATATATATAAATCATCTTTTCCCAATGAGTTACCGGGAGCACAAAGGGACAACGTTGACATTGAGGATGATGAAGGCCATGGGGCAGCAATGTTGTCAGTCAAGTCACATGTAAAGCTGTATCCCGTTGAATTATCAAATAAAACATCTGCAGGAAAGCTTCGTAGTAGACATCCTTCTGTAATAAGAAAATAGAATTTATCAATTGTACCAAGTTATTTCCTTGAAAAAGTCACCCAAAAGAAAAACCTGAACCAACCATAAATAAATATGAAAAACAATGTCCACCCTCACCTGCTAAAGCACACTTCAAACCTATATTATTTATTCAAATGGAAATGGGAACACATAAAGCAGAAGCAATATGATGTGGTATCCTCTCGGCTTCACATGTCAAAAATTGTTGAATGAAGAAAAGCCAGTTACAATGCACAACTGACTCATTAAAATTTGGGTCTTCTTTATTTATGATTTAAAAATGTCAGGGAACATAAAATGTGACATTCCAGATCAAAATGCATCTATGCACGTCTGGGATTGGTCATTCCAGTTTGAAAATCAGTACTAGGTATGAAATTATGGCAACTCTGCTTTAAAAATTCACAAAGCTTCAAGATGGAAGTCTGTTAGTTCAAATCTTAAGAAATTTCCATTTTCCATAAAAAAAAAAAGGGAAATGAATTTTCCAATGACAATAATGATGTGTATATATTTCCAAGTTTCAGATATAATACTTGTTACTCAAAAGCCCCATGTTTTCTTTCTTATACTTTTTGTCTTATTTATCCTTGGGAGATAACAAAGATGAATAAAACTTTTTTACCATAAATAATTACTTTTTCCCTTGTGCCCATCTCTTGTCTTCTCAAAGGATAAGAATACAGATCATTAATAGTAATCCTTGTCATTTTGACATTCACAGCAGTCTAATTTTGGATCATTGATATTTTTTGTGTTAACTGCCAACAAAAATAGTAATTTAAATTTCCAATGCTGAGTGTATAAACTACAAACAGAGAGGTTTGTGGGGGGGTGGGGAGGGAGGAAGGAGCAGAAGCAAACCTTGTTGTTCAAATGCTTCTCCAACACCGAAAGGAATTGACAAAGAAGAAAGAAAACACGTCAGATAAAATATAAGAGTAGAAAAAGGGAAATCTGTAAGAACATCATAACATGAATATGTACCTTGGCAGCTAAAATCTTTCAAGTCAACATCACAAAGCTCATAAATATTTGTAATGACACCTCCTTTTCGCAACATTGACCCTAATAATGAAGCACAGATTATGGCTTGTTTATTTGTAATTAGCATTTGGTTTTGTATCCCTGCAATATAGGTATTTAACGAGCTACAACAGGAAGGACTCGGAGCAGCAACATTACGGCACGCTTTAATTACTTCCTGAGGAGGCTGCTTAAAATTCAAAGGGCAAACTGCAGCACAATAGTTGCATCAGCATTAAAAAAAAAATAGTTGAAACGGCTCATAAATCATTAACAAGTGATACACCATTTGACTGACTCAAACATTCTTCATTTAACAAACTGGTGCTTGGGTCTTAATCTAGCTTAAACTTGGTGCATTTCATCGCCAGCATTCCACAAATATGAAGCTAAACTTATGTTATGCCTATCTTCGGTTAATAGGCTTTAATATCTACACCCAAAAAAGCAATATGACTATCTTCATGCAGTTTTTTACATAAAACAGAGTCAATCTACAACATATCTAGCTATATATAATTGTAGTTTACCCTTGTCCTTGATTGATCACTTAGTTTTTTACCACTGCAATATAATTTTTTTTTATAGCTAGTACCATTCCTGTATTACTTTGTTTCTATTACGCCTTTTATTATTACACCTAAAAATAATACTTTTTCAGTCTTTCAATACATTTTTGTCTTAGTTTTCCTGCATAAGGTTGTTATATCAGTCGACAAATGTTGATTTTTTTATTTTCCACATCAACAAATAATGAAAATGAGTTGCAAAAGCTATAATAACATGTTCCTTAACTTTGAAACTTTCATCATTTCATGGCACAAAAGAAGAGACTGCTCAGACTATTACTATTGGTCGGCACATATTTAACAATCCATAGATAACAGAACTAACAATGCAGCTCCTATCAAAAACCTATCAATTTTGCAACATACTAATGCAAAATAAATAGAACCTACAATTGTGATTTCTAGCAGTCTGTTTGCAGACACAATATTAAAAGATGTTTAAGAAAGTAGAGCTGCAGCCTACACTAAAAGTCTATGAAATCTAAAGGCAGTGAAATATTCTAAATTTATAAAATCTCTTTTGACCTGTTTCTAAGGAAGAAATTTGTGTCCCCACCCCCTCCCCATATAACTGCAAATGTCACATAATATTGACAAGGTAGATCAGCCTAATACATAGGGCTGAGTACGTGGGGCCATTTTATATTCTTTACACTAGCATTATTACAGACCATAAGATTATCCACAAGATAGGACAAGTTAATGAAGAAGAAAATAAATTATATGATTAAGCAATTGCGAAAATTCAGTATTGTTAATAAATTTGGTAACAAGCAGATAACAATAATAAACTATGTACCCTTGTTAACTTTGCAGGCAGATAATATCCGGAATGCAGTATTAGCAGCATCTGCAGACAATTTACTAGAAAGATACGAGTATACAACCCCCTTACAATCATTAAGTGCATCAATATGATTTGAGCCTCCAACTGTCTTTTTATTCTCATTAATGGTCAATTGTGTTCCTGAAATTTGAAGAGCAGCTTCCATAATAGCCGGTTGGCAAACTGGTCGGCAACACTCTTTAAGAGGATCAACAGTGCTGCAGGCATCCAGTAATTTGCTTGTATTTACTGTTTTCTCAAAACTAGTAACATCCTTCACTGGACAAGACCCACCCGTAAGGTTCAATGATTTTACAGAACAAATTGTAGGTACTGTGTTGTTGGCTCTTCTGCTAGTTAATATACTAATGATATCTGAAAAACAATCATTAGCAACTGCATTTTGCAAAACAAGTTTACCAGAAGTCATGCTGTGATAACCCAGAAATATGTGGAGTAAACTACTAAGCTGCGGACAACAAATTACATTGCCTACAATTGCGGCCATAGGTTGAGCACAATCAGATGCTGTTTTGTCCATGATACTCGATATGACAGAGAAATTTACTGGACATCTCCCAGTTAAATTTGGTTCATATGTTGTAGGGAAAGTTGGGTACCATGGTGGCAAAGGTTCTCCAGGATTTGGGTAATGTGGTAAGACAGCAGGTGATATTTCAATAGGTTCAAAAAGTCCATTACTAGGTGGATTAGCCAGCTCGGATGTAGAAGAAACATGATTAGGTTCAACTAGCGACTGCAATGCTAATACATCTTGGAAACTAAATAACCAGGTGATGAATATTAAAAACAGCTGGAACAGGGAACCTGCAATCATATACAAACAAGCCAGTCATTTAATCACATATCCAAACCCCTCATATTAAAGAAATAAAGCATGGACCGTAATGAAAAAGTAACAAGCACACAAAAAATAAAGAAAGCAAAGGCAATAAAATCTCGTGATGCATTGTAAATTGAAGCAAAGTACTTAACTCAATCATCACAAGACATTTAGTGGTTACAAAATCTTTGGGAAGCTAAAAAAACAAATATAAGGGATTATTAAATCTCAGGGCAATGATAGCAATGCATTATGTACTCAACAACACAGACCAAGAAACTTGATATAATCATATGGAAGGCGAGCCTTTAATAAGTCACTTTTATGGTGAAGCAAGGACAAGATCTCAAAAGATTGTCTTTCCAACAAGGCCGCAGTACTCACTAATGAATTCTAAATCTTACCTTTAAGACGACCGACAGTCTGCATACTGTCCATAGTTCCGCTAGCCCTCTGGCACCATTGAGTTTTACAAAACAAAACCCTAGGCTGGTATATTGTTTGTCACTAAATTGTTCAGAGCAATACCTGCACCATCTTCAAGCATTAGGACCAAATTAAAGGAAAAGCATTAACAATGCCATTAAAAAACAAATAAAGGTAAAACTTAAAAGCGTAACCAAATATCAAAATTACTGCTGCCTCACAGTCTAATGTGTTGTAGACTACAAGCCTGAAGCTTTATCCAGCGGGTGTTTAGATTGGAGAATGTAAGCAATCATCTCATCATGTCTTATAATATTCACAGAGAACCCACACTACAAGGGAAAACATCCTGAACAAATATTTGTTCAAAGTATTTAGCCGACACTCTGTAACAGGTTCAAAACCCAAAAGCATATTGCTCTTTACTGCTT
This sequence comes from Dipteronia dyeriana, assembly GCA_032871835.1. NCBI lineage: Eukaryota > Viridiplantae > Streptophyta > Magnoliopsida > Sapindales > Sapindaceae > Dipteronia > Dipteronia dyeriana. Next base: position 57,561,118 of record CM065301.1, read on the forward strand.
AACCATCTCAACCCAACATAACAAAACCCAGCCCTTATTATAGTCATCTTGAACTGAACAAGAAATCTAGTGTATGCTTTATCCACTGAAACACTAATTTTCCAAACAGTTAAGGAAAAAAATGTGACAAATAAACTCAAAGCCCTTCCAAAACAATCAAATTCAACTGGTTTCGAGAAAAAATCAAATTTCAAGCTTATAACATAAAATGCATAATTGCTAAGAATAATAATGAAAAGAGAGTTAAATTATTAGATCTGCCATATTCTTATCATTCGATAATTAATAAGTAAAATTAGCGAAATATATGCAGGAGACGAGTGACATTAATTACAGATGAAGATAAACTAAGCAATAGTTTTAAATATAGAGCCATCAAAGAAGCAGATTTCAATTGTTTTAAGCTACCAGCAGAATGAACCAATGTGGAGCTCAATAAAGGTATTACAACACCAAAAAATGAAAACACGAGGTTTAAACCTGAAAATTTTACCCCTCTTTTTTCCCACATGTTTCCGGCTACTAAACATGTAAACAGACATTTCTTTAAGAAACAAAATGATAAAATCCAAATCAACTATGCCAAATAAACCTGCTACGCTCAATTAAGTAAAAAATTTCCAAATAATAATAAATCCAAGACCAATGTTTTGAGTTCTCTTTTCTTTTTCCACATTTTCAAGCTATCAAACAAACTAGTATGAGTATGTACACAAAACATAAACTAAAACCCAACAAAGCTAAGCACTCATACAAGCTCATTAAGAATATATATTTTTTCAATAAATAGAATAAATTGTAAAACCCAAAATTTCATTTTTTTTTTTTTTGTACTTTCCTTTACCAAATTTTTCTAAGCTACCAACCAGAAACCTCAACCAATCAACACTTATCCCCAATAATGAAAAATCAAAGACTAAGATTTTCAATTTCCTTACATTTTGCCACATTTTCTCAGCTACCGAATAAACAACTAAGCTAAACAGTTATAATGAACTGCATCAAACGAAAAATTCCCAGGAAATAATTAATCAGTTCTCAAGCTTTCAATTTTCACTCCATTTCCGATATTTTTCTCAGCTACCAAACCAAAAAAAAAAAAAAAAAACATACCCGAAGATGATGTTGAACCCATACAACAGAAATTTCAAGGCTTAGAAGCGAAAACGCTGGAAATTGAAGTCTTCATAGAGTCGATCGAGAGAGGAAACTAAAAAATTGGGTTTAGTTGTGTTAATTGGAAACCCTAAAATGGGAGCTTTACTGCTTTAGCTCAGACAGTGAAGAGTGTTAATTGTCGAGTTATAAAAGGTGTGGTGGATAAAGTGAAGGAGCCTACACTTTTTACTTTACCTTTTCTTAATACTTGACCCGGAATCTTCCAGATTTGGATCCTCCTCACATTTCCGGTTTGGGTTGGTACCGGCCTGGCCTACCTAATGGGTCGCCCACTCATTTTAACGGACTAATTCACGGTGTTGACGTTGATAATTATGATTGGTTAAGTACGGCAACTATAGGAGCAATTTCACAAGTGTCCTTATATTTTGATGAAATCATTGAAATGTCATATTTTAAACGTTGTTGTTGTATTAGCAAATTTGGTACCTATTGTTTTAAAGATACATCACTTTATCTTAATTAATTGATAACAAAGCAAAATTATATATTTTTTTTTACAAAAACTGTCTAACATTGATCATAACAAAACTTGTAAGAGAGATTAAAGATATATAATAATAATAATAATAATAATAATAATAATAATAACTAAACATTTAAAAGGTGACAACTTAACAAAATTTAAGAACTTGGGTAGATAAGATTATGAGTTGTATTATTTTCTAATGTGTCTTGGTGGTGAATGGTTTCATTTAAACCACTAATATCTCAGGTTTGAGTCGCCGCCATCGCAGATGGCTTATAAAAAAAATATCACTCGTAAACGAACCTCACTTATGAACCCTCTGGAACCAAACTGCAAACCGGTGCCTATTGAGAACGAAGTCTCCTTATGAGTTGTATTAATTATGTTTCTTATTAATGGGGAGATTCATGGTAATGTTACGTTGTACATAGGTTTGAGTTAAAGGAGATCTTTTTTCTCCTTACTTTTTTTTAAATTTTGATCTTGTGTTGAGGGGCTTTCTTTTCTTATTCAGCTTGTTGAGGGGAGCAGGAAATACATGATATTTGTTGGGGCTGATCGGGACCTCAAATCTTTCATCTTTTACTTACATATGATAGTTTATTTTCACTCGAGCTAAGATTGTTAATTGTCAAGTTTTGGAGCATATATTCTTAATTTTTTATGTAGCAACTTTTGACCAAGTGATAAATTTAGAGAAAGTTATATGCATGTAGATGTACGTTTGAGAGTGAAAATGAGAATGAGGCGACACTGAATAATCTTGGGTTTTGTCTAGTCAATTGTCATGAAATGTAATTGGCGTTGCCCAGTTTTGCAAGAAAAAAAAAATAAAAGACACCCTTTAATTCAATTAAAGATCGAGTCTAGCATAAGTTGAAAGACCGGAACAAAAAGCTTTTTTCTGCCAAAGGGAAAAAAACTTTGATTATAATGGTGGTTTAGTCGATACCTACATTCTCCATGAACTTATTTCAACTCCATGTATCTGTTGAAGTTTATGCTCTAAAGATGTAATTTGTAAATGAAATTATGAAATCAATAAAAGAAAAATTCAATTCATTCTTGTTGTGTTGTTTATTTTATAAGTTGTGCATATTAACATCCTAAATTGCCGGATGTAATCTCGAACTGTATATATGAGTGTAATATACGGATGGATACAATAAAAGATGTGAGTCCATAGATAACAAATAAAACTGGGTACTTTATTTGCAGTTAATCTATAGCAACAGTCTATTTTATAATGTACAATGATTCTATTTTGAATCATTCATATGAAAATGGGGTCAAAAAATTATTGGCACTATTTGAGGGGTGTGTTATGCAAATATCATCACTTTACTAATGTATGTTTAAAAGGCACCAAAAGAGTCTTTGAGACAAAAACACCTCGAAATATCTTAACAGTGAGGAAGTTGTCGTTTTCAAAGTCAAAGAGAAGCAACAGTCAAACCGACGGGAAACTAATCGACGGTGAGGTCACCGGAAGAGCTGCGATTGACAAAGGTAAGATTGATTATTTTTCCTCGTTTTTGTTATTGTTAACTTGCATTACATGTTTGAATTGAGTTCTGTTGATAGCAAATGTAGAAACCGGTTAAAATAGAGATGTGAGAATGGTTGTGATTTATGTTAGGGTTTATAATTTGGTTGAATATCAGTTGAGGAAGATGAAATCTGGGTTATCGAGACTTTTTTCAAGAGAATCTAGCTTATTTGTTTAGTCGAGCTTTTTTTTTCGTGAAAATTAGGTTTTGGTAAATCGAGCTTTTTTGAAAAAGAATCAAGCGTTTTTGAAATCAAATCGACCTTTTTTGAATAGATTTCAAGCTTTTTTGAATAGGTTCGAGCTGTTTTTGAATTGGATCGAGCCATTTTGAAAAGAATCGAGCTTTTTTGAATAGGTTTCGAGCTTTTTTGAATAGGTTCGAGCTTTTTTAAAAAGGGATCGAGTCCTTTTTAAAAGGGATTGAGCCTTTTTTAAAAGGGATCGACCCTTTTTTAAAAGGGATCGAGCTTTTTTGAAAGGGATCGAGCTTTTTTGAAAATGAATCGAGCTTTTTTTTAATTGGATCGAGCCATTTTGAAAAGGATCGAGGTTTTTTGAATAGGTTTCGAGCTTTTTGGAAAAGAAATCGAGCTTTTTTGAAAGGGATCGAGCTTTTTTGAAAATGAATCGAGCTTTTTTTGAATTGGATCGAGCCATTTTGAAAAGAATCGAGGTTTTTTTAATAGGTTTCGAGCTTTTTGGAAAAGGGATCGAGCTTTTTTGAAAGGGATCGAGCTTTTTTGAAAGGGATCGAGCTTTTTTGAAAATGAATCGAGCTTTTTTTGAATTGGATCTAGCCATTTTGAAAAGGATAGAGGTTTTTTGAATAGGTTTCGAGCTTTTTGAAAAAGAAATCGAGCTTTTTTGAAAGGGATCGAGCCTTTTTGAAAAGAAATCTAGTTTTTTTGTAAATCGAGCGTTTTTGAATGGGATCGAGCTTTTTTAAAAGGGATCGTGCTTTTTAAAAAAGGATTCGAGCTTTTTAAAAAAGGATTCGAGCTTTTTTAAAAATGATTCGAGCTTTTTTCAATAGGTTCGAGTTTTTTTTGAATTGGATCGAGCTTTTTTATTTGTTCTGTTTAATGATGTTGTATTTCTGTTACAATGCAGATGAGAATTAGGTTGAGGGATTCGCTTAAAACTCCAGAAGGATACTGGTACGAGGGCAAATTGACACGACACAACCATTTTGATGCCCTCGGCCATATAGACGACGCGTTGAACCGTGTCCCTGTAGAATTTAGAGATGAAGACCGCCGGCGGTTCATGGCGTCATGTTTCGGGCATTTCCTAACGATGCATAGGGAGATGAAGTTTTCTGGTGGTATTATCCATCAGTTGCTTTTGAGGGAGCTCCATCATAACGGCCCAACAGATGAGATGCACTTCATGTTAGGAAACCAGTCGGTGAGGTTTTCAAATGTGGAATTTTACTTGATCAACGGACTGCATTTTGGAGTTATACCAGAGACCACCATGTATGCAGCAGTGGAGAATGGCATACATGAGCGGTACTTTCCTAGAGCCGAGGAGGTGTCGCTGGAGCAGATTAGGGGTGTTGTCACCGGCGCAGAGTTCGAAAAGGCGTACGATGCTGTCAAGCTCTGCCTCTTATATATGCTGAACTAGATACTGATGAGGGTGGATGAGAGATTCAAGATTCCAGTTTGGCAGTTTCGGCTGGTTGAGGAGCTCGATGCGTTCGACGCATTCCCGTGGGGTGCCCACGTGTACATGCATTCTATTTACTCCTTCAAGCATGCGCTTGACGGGCGAAGAGACGGGTTAGAGCGACGCCAGCAGGAAAAGGGCGCTGACGTACACATGGTGGAGACCTACAACATATACGGTCTATCTCATGCCCTATTGGTAAGAAGTTCGACCTACAAATTGTACTTTATTGTTGGTGCCCAAAATTGTATGGATACTTATCGTACTTATCTTTGATATAGATATTTGCTTTGGAGGTGATCTCTGATTTGGCTAAAGAGGTCGGTGCCCGGAGGGTTACTGATCTGACTCCTAGTATTTTGAAGTGGGAGTTGACCAAACAACTGAGAGGGAAGAAGCTAGCAAAGATTTTCAAAGCCAGAGTATGTATTTATTTTGTTAATGTTTTTATTAGTTAGTATTTGTACAATGACATTGTTCTAACTAATATTTCAGATGTTTGCGATCAAGGAAATGGTGTCGACACCAGCTGAGAGACAGGCACCGTACTATGCCTGGCTAGACAAGGGGGAGCCTGTATGTAGAAGATGACATGGCTGATATGCTGCCTGAGGTCCCTGATCAAACCACCTTGGGCGGGATCAGTAGTACAGACAGGATCATTGACAGTGAGGGATCCGAGCCAGCCGCTGGGGGTTTGAGGCCCAGTGACAGTTAGGGATATGAGACAGACCCTCAAAGAGAAAGGTATAGGCATAGACGGGTTCGGTTTTCCACCCCCGGACATGGTACATCTGCAGGGGATTCCCGTGGGAGCGTTGGACGTGATGGAGAGGTTAGTTGAAAACAAAGTTTAGTGTTTTTTACTAACACGTGTTGATAGTTTTTTACTAACAATGTAGACATGATTTAAGGCTCCGTGGGCAGATATGTTGAACGATGTGCGTGAAGCCCTCCGGAAGAGTGACGAGGATTGATAACGTCAACACTTGGAGTTGTTGGATATGATCCGGAAGAGTGATGAGGATCGTCAGCAGCAACACCGATTGTTACTGGATATGATCCGGGTGCTTCAAGGTTCGACCATGCGTACACACCGAGATGGCCCCCCACCTCGCAGCACATCGATCCCCCCACCTCCTAGCACATCGATTCAGCCACAGTGGTCCCCTCCCCCACCCAGCACGAGTGTGGCATCGGAGCGGTCCCCTCCCCCACCAGCACCTTTGTGGCGTCGGAGCGGTTCTCTCCCCCACCTAGGACGTTCTTGGAGTCTGAGCGGTCCCCTCCCCCACCCAGTACGTCAGTGCCGTCGGAGTGGTCCTCTCCCCCACCTAGCACTTTCGTGCCTTCGGAGCGGTCCCCTCCCCCACCCAGCACGTCCGTGCCGTCGGAGCGGTCCCGTCCTCTACCCAGCACGTCTGTGCCGTCGGAGTGGTCCCCTCCACCACCCAGCACATCCGATCGTGCGGTCGGAGCGGTCCCTCCCCCACCTAGCAAGTCCGTGTCGTCGGAGCGGTCCCCACCCCTGGCCAATACATTGAAGCGTTTAGGTAAGCGCGGATGGTAGTTGGTGAGCCCTTACACAGATCTATACCGTCCAAAGAGGTTGATGACACGGCCCGAGTCCATGGAACACATTTTTGACCCCCACGGACTAGTGGACGTTGACCACCTTGCGGCATACAAGGCCTTCAAGAGGAACATCAACAGGGAACAGTGAGTCCAACTTTTTATAATACAAATGGATGTACATTTCTTGTTTATTCTAATTTATGTATAGCTAAGGTAATTAAATCATTAAACAGATGTGATGTGGACGTCCCGGAACCAGTTACCGCGGGATGGTTCGTGCGTATGCAGTCCAACTTCATGGACTTGGAGGACACGGTACGTACTTATTAAATTTCATATTAACGTTTGTGTAAGTATTGTTGAATTGTTAACAATTACGGTGGTTTTATTGTTTGTCAGCATATGGATGCATACATTAATATTCTTCGCAAGCGTTAGCGAGGATTCCACAATGTGTACAACCAGAGGATCAACGTGTTGGATACACAATTTTATGTAAGTAGGTATAACATTTGGGAATCAAATCGGATTTTCTGGTTATTTATTATTAAAACGATATTGTTAATGCTTGTATAGCCACTTATGTTGTACATATGGGAGAGGATGATGCCTCGCGATTCGCACGGTGCTGTGACCACGGCAAGGTGGAATATGTTACAGTCCCGATGGTTGGAAGAGGACCTTCTGACGGTCCGTGGAGCAAACACGAGTGGAAACCGCCCATGGCACGAGGTTGACCTGGTAAGTGTTACATGATGGAGATGATTAAAAAAAATGTCCGTATATCCTCAGCTAACACGGCATGCAAACTATTATAGGTCATGATTCCGTGCAACGTTGGGGCCCAACATTGGCTGGTGGTGAGCGTCGACCTTTTTCGTGGGAAGATTGACATTTATGACCCCGGAGACAGGAAGTCCCTTATCAGATCAGGCACCAACAGGTCTGACCATTACAGTGGTTTTTACCCTCCATGTTGAGTGACGCGGGGTTCCACACAACACGACGAGCTGGTCGTCGGGCATTCCCTCGGGAAAATAAGCCCTTCTCGGTCATCCTGGTGCATACTTCTACAGTCCCCCAACAAAAGAAATCATAAGACATTCTATTTCATTCACGTGTTTAGATATTCTTTATGAACGATTTCTAATGGTGTTTTATGTGCCGAATTGCAGAGGTAACTGTGGTCCCCATACTTTGAGACTTATCGAGTACATACTGGCGGGTCGAAGGCCTTTTGATTGGTCAGAGGACGACATGGGGATCATTCAGGAGAAAATGGCTATGGAGATTTTTTCTAACTCCAGGCCCGCCAAGTGATTTTTTGTATATTCCCATTTTATATGTACACAGACATGTAATTAATTCATGAATATTAATTCGTTCATTATTCATTCATTAATATTAATTCATTCATTAATACGTAATTATTACAAATCCAAATTATTACAATCTGATACACATCCAAAAGTTTTCAATGTGATCGAAACTTTGTCATTCATTCCCAATTAGAGTCAATGTTAGGGCACGTTTGTTTATTATGTCCAATTGAATGGCAGATGCTACACTTGCGGCAATATTCATCGGGAACACCTCTTCTTGTACCTTCATTAATCATAGGTGGATTAGGACATCTCTTGAAATTATACCCTGGTTGTCCACAACGTCTACAGGATTGTGTAGTTGTCCTCTCTGAAGACGAGACATGGCTACCCGCCCTCATGCGTCCTGCTTGTCTCTTGGAGTTTGGATTCAAAATCACCCTCTAAGCAATGTCAGATGGCACAACCCAAGTGGAAGGATGGCCCACCGGCATAATAGGAACCGAGTACTAGTTAATAAGTGTCTGTCTCTTGTAGTAGTCCGCACACAAAGTTGTGAAGTCCAAGTTTCGCTCCCTGTAAAAAACATTGAAAACGATCAACTTCACCGAGAAAATGATCAGTACAAACACAAAGTTATGAAGTCCAAGTTTCAGTAATGTACCGTGCCGCCGCAAGAGCGTGAGAACATGGAAAATGATCCATTTCAAATTTATTGCAAGTACAAGTCTTCCGGGCTAAGTCAACAGTCCACTGTTTTCCAGACCGCTTGACCGAGAAAATGTTTCAGTCGACTGGATTTACGGTCAAATAACCACACTTCTCCACACGTTTTAAGAGCACGAGATGTGCTGCGTCTGTTAACTGATGACGCATGGTTTGTGCAGCTCTATAGAGATCATGAAACCACCGTTGCAGCATATTCCTAATGAATTCAGGCAGAGTCAACATAGGCAGTTGTCGTGTAAATTTTAGGCATGAGTTTATGCATTCTGCAGCATTAGTCGTCATCACCTTGTACCTTCTTTTCGGACAGTGTACACGGGACCACTTGTTTAGACCGACATCAATTACATAATCGTATGCATTCTGGTGTAAATTTCTTAACTCTTCCATATGCTGGTTAAATTCAAACTCGGTGTATGCGCGGGCTGCTTTGTCCATTATTGCGGCAACATCCTTCCTATGAAATCGCTTTTTGATATTTTCAGCAAAGTGCCAGCAACATATGGTATGGGTGGCATAAAGAAGCAGTTTAGAAATCCCTGCTTCAATGCTTGCATGCCTATCGGAAATGAAAACTAGCTCATCAATATGACCTAGGGCACCCTTCAAGCAATCCAAAAACCATTCCCATGAAAGGTTGTTTTCTGAGTCGCCGTACCCAAAAGCAATTGGATACACCTGTTCGTTCACATCTTGTGCTGTTGCAACAAACATTGTACCCAGGAATCGTCCCTTCAAATGGGTACCATCAACGGCAATGACTGGATGCATACACGTTCGGAATCCTCTAAGTGAGGCACCAATCATCATGAAGAAGTCCAGAAATTTACCATCTTCATCGCACTATAAGTCAGTGATTGTGTTGGGATTTTGTTGTTCCAAAACGTAACCAAATTATGGAAGAAGTTGGAAGGTTTCCTCATGCGTTCCATATGTCAGTGACAACACATAATCGAGGGTGGCGTGTGCCTTACTGTACATGATTTGGATTCCATACATTGATTTCATATCGGCGATTATGTCCTTCAGACGCATTAGTCGACCATCTTATTGTTGCAGTCTATGTGCAATTACTTCTCCAATTATGACTGCACTAGCTTGTCGATACCGGCAGTGAATTTCCTCTAACGAACAAGTGTGTTCGTTGACAAAACTTCTTACTTGAAAGTATGTGCCTTCATCTCTCCTCACCGCTTTTAACTTCCACGTACAATTTCCTATCAAACAAACTAGATGTAATGTTATCTTATTAGACCTTTTCACCTTCCACTCGAAGTTCTGCCGCATTGCAAAATAGCCTACTAGTCTCTTCAAATCCTTTTTCGTTGGAAAAAATTGGCCTTTATATATCATGCTTGTAGGTTCATCTTCAACCAAGTTCCTGTTTCCACCAGTACCAAACGAGTATGATTCTGCTCTTGGAATAACCCATGTTGTGGCATTATCAGAATCATCTGGAGTTACATTAGCCCTCCCCTCGAAAGTCCCAGCTATATCTGGTGCACTGGAACTAAATCTGTGTACATGTCTTACACGTCTTTCGGTTTCGACAGGTTCTGCATCATCCTGATTGTCCTCTTCATTTTCTACAGAATTGAAATTGCCCTCATTATCCACCTCATGATTCACCCCAACATTCAGTGTTGTATTCTCCTCATTGTAGATCTCATTGTATTGGTAGTTGTATTCTCTACCATTCATCTCAATATGACAACCAAATACATCGTCGAATTGAGGTCCTGGTCTATTATCATGTGCGGCTACTTCCGGTGGGACAGCACATATGTTTTCCCAACCATCAATCTCACTTCTTTCTGTGAACAACTGGTTGCTTCCGCCTGACGATCGAAATTGTTGGGTGTTATCAGGATGAGGGATATCTTCACCAATGACACCTCCTGCTGGCCTTTCGATTATACTAACACATACTTAAGGGATCACCCTATCTTCCCCTAGCATAAACTAAACATCATCATTGTTTCTTATAAATGTACGACATGTAGTCCCAGGAACAATTGATAGAGATTGTAGCTCAGCACTGTATTTGTTCTCATCAAACTTCACAATGGTTTGCACGATCGACACCAGTTCATTGTAACTCAAATTCTTTGACACATACAAACCTTGGTTATCGGAACCTATATACCTTTGATTTCAGTCTGGTAATTGCTCCCATCGACCGTTGTAAGATATGACTATTCTCACTCTATCCATTGTCCTGTCAAAACCAACATCAAAAACCATTAATAAGAAAAAATATTTCATATTAAATTTACAATTATAAAGGATTAAACAAAAATCAAAAGTGTAAGATATGAAGCTTTTTTTTAAACCGATTGAGCTTTTTTTGTACATGAACGAGCCGTTTTTGTACATGATCGAGCTTTTTCTAACGGGATCGAGCTTTTTAATATATGGCTCGAGCTTTTTTTCATATGGCTCGAGCTTTTTTCAAATATGGCTCAACCTTTTAATTTTACGGATCGAGTTTTTTTTTAGGAATCGAGGTTTTTTGTAAGGGATGGAGCTTTTTTTGTGCGGGATCGAGCTTTTTCGGTGAGGGATCGAGCTTTTTTTTATCGAGCTTTTTTTCTGATGGATCAAGCCTTTTTTCGAGGGATCGAGCTTTTCTTTTTACGTATCCAGCATCTATTTTTTGGATCGAGCTTTTTTTCAAATGTTTCAAGCTTTTTTTCAAATTTCTGAGCTTTTTTACAAATGTTTCAAGCTTTTTTTAAAATCTTTCCAGCTTTTATGCCCAAGATTAAAAACTTGTTTGCACCACTACAACTCAACTCGGCCAAATATATATACAAAAAAATATGCATACGTGTTCATTTATTATTTGTAAAAAGTTTACAACTCCAGGACATCAACTTAAAAAAAAATTGAGACAACATGTTCATACAGTGTTATACCACACAGAAATACAATAAAAAATGAAAATGAAGATCATAAATATATATTTACCTTCTTCTGCAATATCTGAAATGAAGCTCCTTTTCTGAAGAAAAAATGGAGTAGGTGATTGATTTTCAGACAACTAAATTGGACGACAGCCTTTAAAGAATAAAATATCAATTATTTAAGGGCAATTTCGGTAGCTCACCATAATAGGTGCCTTTTAAACTTAACTTATTATAACGGTGACATCACTGCAAAGGACCCAAAAAAAGGTGACATTCCTCACAATTTCCACTATAAAAATATAGGAATGGAGACACCGTGTATGATGTGATCATCTAGGACTGGGAAAATGATATATATGAATATATCACCAAGATCCTTTTACCGATGAGATTAATATAAATCAACTAATGATGGCTATATGTGGGTGTTCTTAATCCTGATTGTCTTATCAATTCCTTCAGGTTAGATCGTGGTCTTTGATATATTATGAGTGAGGTCGGATGCGTTTCTTGATCAATGTGTTCCGTATGTTAGGATTGTGATTTGGTTTATGGCTGAGAAGGTTTGTACACAATAGTGAAATCTACTCCTTCTTGTGATAAGTATAAGGTAGATCCCTTAAGGGTTGATTCAGGGCTTGGACAATATTAATGATCTCCTAATTCCGCCAAGAAATAGGATTTGTTGTTCATTAGAGAATCAATGATACTTAAAGAATATATGTAATTTGTGGGGTATAACGAACATTATGACCCAACTCTAATTATAAACTACTGTGGAGGATCACACCATATTTAATAGCTATATCGATGAACACCAAGTAATATTGGTTTGTATAAAAACGTCTACAGTTGAGAGAGTGCAGTTTCGGGTTTTTAGTGGAATAACACTGAAGTTAATAATTAATGAATATTAAAAAGTTTAATTAATGATTTCAAGGATTATTGGATCTCAAAATACTGTGGGTCCATTAGGTCCCCTTGTTAGCACGATCGATTTAAGTAACAAGGGTCATGATTAATTAATTGAATTGTCCAATTAATTATGTTACAAAAGTGATACGTATTTATTAAGGAATTAATTGAATAATGAGATTATTTACTTAATAAATAATGGTGATTAAATAAATTAAATAATAAGATTATTTAATTATGTTATTAATCATTAAATGGAGGGTATTATTTGATATTTATATTTGAAAGATAGGATAATATGATTATCTTATTTTTTTAATTAATTAAATATTAAATTTTGAATTTAAAAAGTTTAAATTCAAATAAGATGATATCACTTAATAAAATAAAATATAGATTTTATTTTTAAAATAAAAGATATCATCAATTTTGTTTTTCAAATTATATATGTGATATATATGTTTCTAAAATAAAAACAACATACACTATATATATATATATATATATATATAAAAGTCAAGAAAAACAAGGCTTCGGTTTTTTTAGTTTTGTATGAAAGCCGTGCATAGTTACACGAAAAAGAAAAAGTTTTAAAAAATATTTTTTTAAACTAGAATTGTTCTAGGTTGTTTTACTTGGAAGAAATAGTTTCTTCTTTTCTTTCTACAGCCTCCTAAGTTTCTGAGTACGTGACGCGCTCACACACAGTTACTAGTTCTGGGAATAGCTAGGAAGATCGGTGGTACAGACCAAGAGCATTGAAGAAGTAAATGAGCCTCCAAATAATGGTAATATTCTAATATTTACTTCTGATTATTGATTTCATTTTCATGTGTATACATATATTTTATTACTGTAATATTGTTGTATGTATAAGTTTCGAAAAATTACGATCTCAAGTTTACTGGTCCTAGATCGTTTACGATCTATATAAAAATAAATAAAACCTATTTTCGCTACGTGGGCGAGGTTCTAACAATAGGTATCAGAGCTAAGTTTTTTGGAACAATAAATTGTTTTCGATGCTCCTGTTTGTATGATTGTGTAGACACTATTTAAATTGAGTTAATTTACAAAAACATGATTGATCGTTAATTATATGCTACTATAGATTTAGGGTTCATGGGTTGTATAATATTTTTTTTATTTGCTTTATTGTTTATTGTATTTTTTTTAAAAAAATTGTAGCCTATATTGAAGGCTTGGAAAAATCGCGAAGAACACTGTTGCAGCCGACGAACAGGTAAACCGTGTAGGTAGGTGCGCTATTGCTGCGCGACCTCGCTAGCATGTGATGCATGTGCGGTGGATGCGACGTGGATGCGCACGCAAGGCTTGCAGCAACTGCGTTACGCAAGCAACGCACACATAAGGCTTGCAACAACTGTGTTGCACGAGCAACGCGCGTGCATGACATGCAGCAGCTGTGTTGCGCAAGCTACATGCAAGCGCGCGCCCTACTGTTTCGCAACTGTGCGTGCACGTTTCGTATGGATTTCTTGTTCTGGATTCATGAGATGAATCGGAGTGACATGAATAGACTGGAAGATTTTTGAAGTTATATGAAGACCAAGAAATGCTTTGGGGGTATTTTTATAATTTTAGATTTCATTTTTTTAAGGTTAAATAATCGACAGTACTCAGTCAATTCATATATGTTTTATATTATGTGATGATAAAATCATTGTCATACATATGTATGTCATTTAGATTAGATGTGCCTACACAAATATATTTGATATGTCATACATGTATCATATTTTTTGTATTTTTTTTAATACGATTAAAATCGGTAAATGTATAATTGGCTATGAAAATAGGATTAGTTTTTTATTAGTTAGAAAACTTGGTAATTCTCATTAATTATTAATCTAGTTATTAAAGAATTTAATAAGTTAGATTAAAAGGGTCATTTATTGTAATTAGGATTAATATGATTAATATCCTAATAATAAATTAACCAAATAAAGTGTTAGAGTTTTAATAGTTAAAACTTGGTAAACACTAACATAATAATCTGACCTTAGTTAATAGTTTACAAAAGCTTAGATTATTTGCTAATAGATTAGATTTTTAATAGTTAAAAATCATTAATAATTTATTAGTTAATTAGAATTTGATTCTAATTAGTTAATGAGCTAGGTAACTTGATTAAAGTTAACCTTTTGATCCTGTAGAGTCTAGGTGCATTGACAGATAATAGAAAACCCTAGTTTTAAAATTGTGAATGGGAGAGGGATATATGACATATATATCCCGTCGTCTCCATCATTAGTTCAACACCGTGAGATCCGAGTGGGGCCTTGTGACGACTTTGCTTTTATATTCCCTATGGAGGGTTTCCACAAAGATCAATACCAAGTTTGATTTTTTAATGGACAGGAATTCTGAGGGTATTTCGGGATTGACCGACCCTAAGGTGACAATTCTCGAGTTAAGCTCGTGAGATCTGAAATGGTGGGTTATACTCACGAAGATTTTGATAAAGTTTTGTTAATTAAAAATCTGACTGAATAAACGATGGTTGAATGATATGGAATAAGAGTTATTCTAGAATATCATTTGATTGAAAGTGTCTCGGTCCGACATACAAAGACTTGATCGATCCTAAAACAGCACTTCTTTGTGGTATATTGGATTGTCGTGGTACAGTAACTGGTTTTAGGGTAGTTCTAGTTCATTAAACATGTTCATACATCATGTTTAAATTTATGTCAAAGCACTCGCACTTGTTTTTAAATAAATGACTGAATGAATGTTTTACTTATTTAAGCAATTATGTCTTCTGCGTTATTACAAATACTTTCAAATGTAAAATTAACTAGTGATAACTTCACAACATGGAAACACCATAGCAATGCAATTTTATTCACCAAGGACCTTAAGTTTGTGCTTACAGAGGAATGTCCTCCAAAGCCTACATCCAATGCCGCACGAACTGATCATGAGACATACGAGAAATGGGTCTCATCTAATGAGAAGGCCTGAACGTATCTATTAGCTAGTATGACAGACGTGCTTGTCACAAGCACAAAACAATGACTTCCACAATAGAAATAATGGAATCATTGCAGGCAATGTTTGATTCCAGGCAATGTTCAGGCAGCCTCTGAGCAAAAGTGGCGTGAAGTTGTTCGTTCCACAATGCTTGCTCGGATGAAAGAGGGTAGATCTGTTTGGGAACAAGTTCTAAACATGATGTCCTATTTCACCACGGTAAAGATCAATGGCAGGTCCATTGATAAACCCAGTCAAGTGAGCATCATACTGACGACTCTTCTGAAGAGTTTTGATCAGTTCAAGAGTAATTATGAGATGAACAAGTTGAGGTTCAATCTCACTCAATTTCTCAATGAGCTCACTACTTTTGAGTTCTTGACAAAGGACAACAAAAGTAAGCCCGAAGGGGCAAATGTTGTTGAACCATCTTCTTCTAGAAATAAGAAGAGGAAGAGGAAGAGGTTTGTTGGGAAGGCAAAGGTTAAGCCCAAGCCTAAGGCAAGAAGAAGTCCAAGAAAGGTAAATACGATTTACTTGTTCTTAAGTCATGTTTAGTGGAAGATGATTTGTCACCCTAGATAGTTGATTCGGGGGCCACTTACCATGTTTGTTCTTCTTTGCAGTGGACTAATTCTTGGACACAGCTTGAGGAGGGAGCATTATATATGCTTGTGGAGTCAGGTGATGTCATGTCGGTATGAGCAGTAGGCGTAATTAGATTACGTTTTTGTAATAACTTTATATTGTTAGACACTATATTTTACATTCCTGGATTTATAAAGAATTTAATTTTCATTCTAAATTGTTAGAACAATTATATTCTGTTTCTTTTGATAATAAATCTGTTATTATTACAAAGAATGGTCTGAATTTTGTTCAGAAATTAATGAAAACAATTTTATGTGTTAAGACCGTTAATACATACAAAACTGCTCAACACCGAAAAGTTTAAGGTTGAAAAACCAAAAACCAAACGATATAAGATTTCTCCAGAAAATAAAATGTATATATGGCATCTAAGGCTTAGTCATATTAACCTTGGCCGGATAGCCAGACTAGTTAAAAGAGAACCTTTAAATAAGTTAAAGGTTGGCATCTTATCTATCTATGAATCCCGTCTAGAAGGTAAGATAACTAAGAGACCTTTTACTGAAAAATGGCTTAGAGCTAAAGAACCACTAGAGCTTATACATACAGACGTCCGCGGACCAATGAATGTTAAAGCTAGGGGTGGTTATGAGTATTATGTCACATTTATAGATGACTACTCAAGATACGGATACGTCTACCTAATGTAACGAAAGTCAGAAACATTTGAAAAGTTTAAAGAATTTTTGATG
Organism: Dipteronia dyeriana; assembly: GCA_032871835.1. NCBI lineage: Eukaryota > Viridiplantae > Streptophyta > Magnoliopsida > Sapindales > Sapindaceae > Dipteronia > Dipteronia dyeriana. The sequence goes on from CM065301.1 coordinate 57,577,776, forward strand.
AAGTTAAGAATCATTTAGGAAAGACTATCAAGTCTCTGCGATTGGATCGTTGAGGTGAGTACCTTGATCAAGAGTTTGAAGACTTCATGGTCGAGTATGGGATAGGGTCCCAACTCACAGCTCCAGGTACACCTCAGTAAAATGGTGTAGCGGAGAGGAAAAATAGAACCCTGATGGAAATGGTGAGATCTATGATTAGTTTCTCATCATTACCAAATTCCTTCTAGGGATATGCGTTACAAACAGCGGCATACATTTTGGATGTAATGTCATCCAATTTTTTTCCTAAGACTCCCCTAGAGCTGTGGAATGGTCTTAAAACTAGTTTATGACATTTTCACGTATAGGGGTGTCCAACACACGTACGGAAGAATAGAATTGGAAAGCTAGACTCCAAGTCTGTAGTCTGCCTATTTGTAGGATACTCCAAGGAGACCAAAGGTGGACACTTTTATAGTCTCGAAGAAAACAAAGTATTTGTATCGATAAATTCAACGTTGCTTGAGGACAATTATATTAGTGACCATAAATCTTGTTCTAAGATTGTATTGAATGAGTTGGAGCTTGGTGAGACTAGTGATTCATCAATAAGAGTTGTTGATCCACAAACATTTGAGAGTCAGATGGATCCTGGTCAGGATACACTACCACCTAGACGTAGTGGAAGGGTTGTAAGACAACCTAAACACTATTTAGGTATAGGTAAGGGACAATGTGTTGCTTTACTGATAGTGTGGATGATCTATTGACATTTAAGAATGCAATGGAAAATCCTGATAAAGAGGAGTGGCTTAAAGCCATGAATCTCGAGATAGAGTCCATGTACTCTAAATTAGTCTGGGATCTTATAAACTTACCGGATGGGGTAAAACCTATATGGTGCAAGTGAATCTACAAGAGAAAGAGAGGAGTAGATGGGAAGGTAGAGACCTTTAAGGTAAGGCTAGTGGCCAAGGGTTATACCTAGAAATAGGGGGTTGATTATAAAAAGACCTTATCGTCAGTAGTCATGTTTTAAGTCTATTAGGATTCTCTTATCCATTGCAGCCAATTTCGACTATGAAATTTGGTAGATGGACATCAATACTGCATTCTTGAATGGCCATCTTGACGAGAGCATATATTTGATACAACTAGAGGGATTCGTGTCTCCAGATCAAGAGCAAAAGGTTTGCAAGCTACAAAGGTCCATCTATGGATTTAAGCAAGCATCTAGATCTTGGAACATTATGTTTGATGATGTGATCAAAACCTATAGCTTTGAGCAGAATGTCGATGAACCTTGTGTGTCTATAAGTGCATCATTGACAAGAAAGTAGTTTTCTTGATCCTATACGTAGATAACATCCTACTAATTGAGAATGATATGAGAGTGTTGTCTGATGTAAAGGGATGACTGTCCAGCCAATTCCAAATGAAAGATTTGGGAGAGACGAGTTATGTTCTAGGAATCCAAATAAGGGATCGTAAGAACAAACTCATAGCACTATCTTAGATATCATATATCGATAGGATTCTTTTGCGATTTTCGGTGCAGAACTCCAAGAAAGGTGATTTACCTTCCAGACATGTGTTGGAACCCGGTTCACTAGTAACATAGCGGAAATAGGTTTAAAAATTTGTATACAAATCAATTTGGGACCAGTGAACATTGGATCGTAATTTTTCGAAACTTATACATATAAAATTATTACAATAACAAAAATATATATATACAGAAAATTGAAATTATTATAATCAGAAGAAGATGTTAGAACCTTATCAATATTTGGAGGCTCCTTCACTTCTTGCAATACTCATGTTCTGTACCATTGATCTTCTTAGCTATTTCTGGAACTGATAATTTTATGTGGTCACGTCATATACTCAGGAACTTACGAGAATGAAAAGAAAAGAAGAAAAAACTATTTCTTCCAAGAGAAAACAACTTAGAACAATTCTAATTGGTAAAAATATCTTATATTTTTTTTTCTTTAATATGTTTGAACACGCATATAATTTCCTTTTCTCTCTTTTGTGTCGCGGACTCACTTTCTCTAAAGCAAGTCAACTGAAGCGTTGATCTTCTGTGCTTCACACACACTTGCACAAAAACACAAGCAAGTGAAAAACTGATGCATTGATATATTCAACGCATACATATCAAATACATGTCATTTAACACGCATCAACTCCATCAAATGCATGATCGGTTTTTTTTTCTTTTTGTGTTAATGTGCTTGTTAAGTTTTGATATCTCATATCATTCGTTTTTTCAAAGACACTATATATATATCCGATATATATTTAATTATCTTTCAAAAAAACTCATAATATATTTATTTGATTTTTCAACCTTTTTAAAACATCTCATATCTTTAAAAGATAATTAAATATTTGTTTTTGGATTTAAACATTTTAAATTCAATTTCAAATATTTAATTTAATAAAATAAAATAAACATATTATCTTATTCAATTTAAAATCAAATATCAACTAACACCCTCCATTAAGTGATTAATAACATAATTGAATAATCTTATTATTTAATATATTTAATCACCATTATTCATTAATTAAATAATTTCATTATTCAGTTAATTTTCGAATAAATACGTGTCACTTTCGTAACACTATTAATTGGACAATCCAATTAATTGACGCGACCCTTGCTACCTAAATCGATTGGGCAAACAAGGGGACCTAATGGATCCATAGTATTTTGAGCTCCAATAATCCTAGGAATCATTAATTAAACTCTTTAATTAATATTCCTTGATTATTAACTCCATTGTTATTCTACTAAAAACCTGAAGCTGCACTATCTCAACTGTAGATGTTTTTACACAGACAGAAACAACCCGGTGTCTATCGATATATCTATTACACATGGTATGATCCTCCACAGTAGTTCATAATTAGAGTTAGGTCATGATGTCCGTTACACCCCTCTAATTACATATATCCTTTAAGTACCGTTGATTCTCTAATGGAAAATAAATCTTATTTCCTGACCGAATTAGGAGAACGCTCATATTGTATGAATTAACCCTTAAGAGAACTACCATCTACTTTTCACATGAATGAGTGGATTCCACTATTGTGCACAAACCTTCCCAGTGACAAGCCAAACCATAATCCTAACATACAAAGCATATTGATAAGGAACTGCATCAGACATCACCCATGGTATATCAAAGACCATGATCTAATCTGAAGGAGTTGATAAGACACTTAGGATTAAGATCACATATAGCCATCATTAATTCATACATATGAATCTCATCGGTAAACTAATCTTTGTGATGGCTCAATCCTATATGATCACATCATACAAGATGCTTTCATTCGCATATCTCCATATGAATGATCCAAGATAGGATCACCGTACACTACGGAATGAACCGCAACTGTAGATTAACCTCAAATAAAGCACCTAGCTTTATTTGTTATATACGGACTCTTTAGATTGCACGTCTCCTACTGTATCCATATGTATAAGACATTCATATACACAGTTCAATATTACATCCGATAATCTTGGATGTTAAATATATCCACAAGTTATAAAACAAACAACACAATAAGAATGAATTGAACTTTTCTTTTACTTATTTCATAAATCTATTTATAAATTACATCTTTAGGGCATAAACCCCAACAACATGAAGCTCACTTGTCTAAGGAACAGTGTCCTAAGAAACCTCAAGAAGTTGAGGATATAAGACGTGTAACCTATACATCAATAGTAGGTAGTCTCAAGTATGTTATGTTATACACGAGACCGGACATCTGCTATGCAGTGGGAGTAGTCAGCAGATACTAGTCTAACCTAGGATTGAATCATTGGGTTGATGTCAAGACTATTCTCCAGAATTTTTAGAGAATGATAAACTATATGCTAGTGTATTCCAGACAGAATTTGATCCCGTTAGGATACACGAATTCTGATTTTCAGTCAAACAGGAATTCTAAAAAATCCACGTCTGGATCAGTTTTCACCCTGGGTGGTGGAGTTATTGTGTGGAAAAGTTTCAAGCAATCTTGTATTGCTAACTCCACCATGGAAGCCGAATATGCAGCTGCTTGTGAAGTTTCAAAAAAGGTTATTTAGCTCCTTAAGTTCTTGAGTGATGTGGAAGTTATTCCAGATCTGGATAAGCCCATCATACTTTATTATGATAACAATGGAGCTCTGACTAATTCTAAAGAACCAATAAGCCACAAGAGAGATAAGCATATAGAGAAAAAGTATTATATCATTATATAGATATTGTAGAAAGGAGATGTGATCATCAGAAAGATAGTCTTATAAAACAATCATACTGATCCATTTATGAAGACCTTACCGGCTAAAGTGTTTTCGGGCACCTAAATGGTCTAGGGTTACGATACATGCCTCACATAGTGTAAGTGGGAGATTGTTGAGGTTTATGCCCTAAAGATGTAATTTGTAATTGGATTTATGAAAAATAACAGAAAAGTTCAATTCATTCTTATTGTGTTGTTTATTTTATAACTTGTGCAGATTAACATCCTAGATTACCGGATGTAATCTCGAACTGTGTATATGAGTGTCATATACAGATGGATACATTAAGAGATGTCCAATCTAAAGAGTCCATAGATATCAAATAAAGTTGTGTACTTTATTTGCGGTTAATCTATATCTACAGTCCATTCTGTAATGTACAGTGATTCTATCATGAATAATTCATATGAAGATATGGGAATGGAGGCACCTTGTATGATGGGATCATATAGGACTGGGTCATGATCTATATGAATCTCTCACCAAGATCGGTTTACCGATGAGATTTATATGTATCAATTAATGATGGCTATATGTGGGTGATCTTAATCCTAAGTGTCTTATCAACTCCTTCAGATTAGATCGTGGTCTTTGATATACCATGGGTGAGGTCTGATGTAATTCCTGATCAATATGCTCTATATGTTGGGATTGCGGTTTGACTTGTCGCTGGAAAGGTTTATGTACAATAGTGGAATCCACTCCTTCTTGTGAAAAGTAGATGGTAGTTCCCTTAAAGGTTAATTCGAGGCTTGGAAAATATGAGCGCTATCCTAATTCGGTCAGGAAATAGGATTTATTTTCCATTAGAGAATCAACAGTACTTAAAGGATATATGTAATTAGAGGGGTGTAATGGACATTATAACCCAGCTCTAATTATGAACTACTGTAGAGGATCACTCCATGTGTAATAGATATATCAATAGACACCGAGTTATATCGGTCATTGTAAAAGCATCTGCAATAGAGAAAGTGCAGCTTCAGGTTTTCAGTAGAATAACGCCGGAGTTAATAATCAAGGAATATTAATTAAAGAGTTTAATTAATGATTCTAAGGATTAATGAAACTCAAAATACTGTGGATCCATTAGGTCCCTTTGCTTGCCCGATCAATTTAGGTAACAAGGGTCACAGTTAATTAATCGGATTATCCAATTAATTGTGTTACGAACATGACATGTATTTATTCAGGAATTAATTGAATAATGCGATTATTTAATTAAGGAATAATGATGATTAAATAAATTATATAATAAGATTATTTAATTATGTTATAAATCACCAAATTGAGGGTGTTATTTGATATTTATATTTGAAAGATAGATAATATGATTAGTTTAAATTCAAATAAGATGATATCACTTAATGAAATAAAAAATAGATTTTACTTTTAAAATAAAAGATATCATCAGTTTTTGTTTTTTAAAAATATATATGCGATATATTTGTCCCTTAAACAAAAATAACATACACGATATATATAGATGAAATAAGTCAAACAAAATAAGATTTTGGTTTTTTTTTGTGAGTTTTGCATGCAAGTCGTGTATAGTGACACGAAAAAGAAAAAGAAGATATATTTTTTTAACTAGAATAGTTCGAGGTTGTTTTACTTGGAAGAAATAGTGTCTTCTTCTTCTTTCTAAATCCCCCTAAGTTCATAAGTACGTGAAGTGTCTATACACAGTTATCAGTTTCGGGAATAGCTAGGAAGATCGGTGGTATAGACCAGGAGCATTGCAAGAAGTGAAGGAGATTCCAAATGTTGATAAGGTTCTAATACTTACTTCTGATTATTTTATTTCAATTTCATCTTATTGATTTGTTTAAATTCAAATAAGATGATATCACTTAATAAAATAAAATATAGATTTTATTTTTATAATAAAAGATATCACTGATTTTTGTTTTTCAAAATATATATGTGATATATATGTTATATATATATATATATATATATATATATATATATTGTTGACGTCGGTTTCTGGATTGTATTAGAAAAGCCAACAATGATTGGATTTCGGCTGTGATTTCAAAGAGAAAGAGAAGGAGAAAGTAACCAAGACACGAGTTTTTTAGTAGTAAAACTTCGTTGACCGGAGAAACGTCCATGGGTGGTTGAATGATCAACCGAGCCAAAATCCACTATGAATTTATAATATTACAAGCTCTCTATTTCTCTTTCTTCTCCCTGTATTTTTTTATGATTGTTGCTTATCTCCTTTTTGGCAAGATTATGGGTCTATTTATATGTTTATAGAACCCTAATATGCTTTGTACAAGTAATAGATCTTTGTATTTAATTATGATTACTTGCTTGAAGCCGATTGTCTTCTTTCTTGTTTCGGAGTCTTGTATTGAAATCAAATGGGATTCTAGTAATGTAGTCTAATTTGGACTTGTTTCCTTATGAGAGAGTAGTCTTTTTGAAGAAATAAAGTTGTTGCCTGATTGGGAACCCTTCTAACTCAGTATTATGTTCTCATTGGGATTCCTTCTTGATACGGATATCTTCGTGTATTTAATGACCTAATCCGTGTGAACTAAGCGGTAGGCTTTTTATTCAGTTTTCTTCATATTTGTCCCGAGTAAGGATAATACCCGCTGGTCCCTAGTAACATCATTTGATCCCGAGTAGAAATGTCATTTAACCAGTCCCGAGTGTCGTTAACTAATCCCGAGTAGTATATGATGTCGATTGACCCTGAGTAGGTTTTATTCAACATCTGCTTACTCGGGTTTCCTCTTTTTCGGTGATTTCTTGTAAGATATTTTCTGAATGCCTATTCTGATGTACACCTGACAATTTATCCTTTTTGTTGATGACGTGTACGTGCGATAAAATTCACATATGACAATACCCCCTTAAAATATTTTTGCTGAACAAGGTTTCTTCGGGCAAAAGTATTTTAATTAGTTTTTCAATATCTTTTCAGTACCTGAGTAAATGTCTTGTCATAATGACGTGTCTTAATGGTGACCCTGTAAATTCGATTTGCCTCCCCAAGCGAGATATTTAATGACGGTGACGTTTTGGAGTTCTGACGGTGAAAGCCAGTTCTCTTTTTGACACGTGTCTCTTGCCTCTTCATTTTTCGATATCATTTATGAGAAATGACTCACGCGTTTCCCTATGTCATCAAACCTCATCATCATATTTTCCCACCTTGAAATTCTAGGTTTTCGTGCCATCATCTCTTTAAATTCTTCACTGAGTGACAACGTTGGTTTATTCTTAACAATTATTAGCAGAAAAATTTCTCAAACCCAGATTTCTTTACGCAGAAGGTCACGATTCTTCATTGAAGATCTTGCATCAAATTTTATTCAAGGTTAGTTTTAATGGAGCCATCTTTCCGTCATCGTCTTTTTAATATCGCTCTTGATGCGTTAGAATGTGGGGATTTCCAGTTGGTTTCCTGTATTAGAAGATTACTGGGGGAAATCCTTGTTGATGAACCTCCCTTTTTAGAAGTTGTTGTTTCTGGACTTCACCCTAACGTCACTTTTAGTCCTATATCAAGTTCTTCATCTAGTTCTGATTCAGACATTTCTGATCACAGAGTACCTCTTCGAAGGATGGAAAAACATCAAAGCAGAAGTGAAGTTCGTAAGCACAACTCGGGTGATATTCGGATCAGGGATCAGACTGTCAACGAGAACGATATCGAAGAGACGTTCAAGGCGTCTCGTCTCACTTTCTCTACTGACTGTCCGAGTGGTTTTGATACCGAGCCGAATGTGGTCGGGCCAGATGAAATAGAGAAGTATCGTGCCCTATTCGGGCGTGTGGAATCCTCCCCAGGCATGGTGGCGATTTATGGATCCATGCTCTGCTGCAGCGTCACTCTCCTTTTTCAGCCATTCATTGCCTTATTTCTGGTAGAAGCAGGGATCGCTCCGGCCCAACTGGCCCCGAACAGCTACAAAATCTTGATGTGCATGTGGCACATGTTCATCCGGATGAACCTATCGCCGCCCTCCCCGAGTGAAATCAGGCACTTCTTCACGCTGAGGCAGTCTGGCAAGACAGGAACCTATTTCCTCATGTCTAATTCGCTAGATTGTTGGGTCCCCAATGGGATAAAGGTGAATCGGGGAGCTGATATTTCTGATGACCCTAAAAAGAGGGGTTTTGTATGGGGATTCCCTACATCCAACAAGTTCCGGAAGAATAGTTGGTTTTTTACTAGAGGGAGTCTCGGTCTTGAAGTCACCCTCAGATCTGAGGATACTCGGATGGTGTTGAGAGTTCCCCATTTTTTCTATTCCCCCAACCTATGGAAAAAGAAGAAAATTGATTATAGCGATACTGAGCTGACCAGACTTACATGGGCAGCAGTTCGCACTCTGGAAAAGAGGAGCAAGACTTATCTCTTCATTGAGTCGAAGATGATAGAGTTTGGCTTCTTCAAACAGATTTTGGGTCACCACAGGCGATGTAAGTGATCTTTGTGGCCCTTTTTCTATTTTTTATTTTTTATTTTATATTCTGACACGGTTCCTTTTTTCGTCTAAGTGTACGATACGGACATCGTCTGCGATCTTCAAGTTCGCCAAGTGAATTCTATTCTTCAGGCGAGTCGAAAAGAAGCTTCTCGTTACAACAATGACGACATGCCCCGCCTGAGTCTGACGAAGAACCTGATGCGGTCGAAGAGCAAGTTCCCGAATATGTCCCCGAGGACGTTGTTCAACCGACCGTATGTGAGACTAATGGTTGGAGTGGCCAGACTCAACTGCCTGATGATGGGGAGAGGCAGACTGAAGGTCTTGGTGAAGGATCTGCTGTGCGGTCAGACATCGGTGATGGAGGTAATTCCTCCGTGGGACAAGTACCTTCAGGTCCTGAGTTTTTTGAGTCTTTCCGGAATAAGGCTCAGAAAGATCCCGCAGCTGATCTCAGTTTCCACCGTTCTCGGGCTGAGAAGCCGAAGGCAATTAGCTCTTCAACTGGCCCTCTCAAGGTTCCTCGGGTGGTCACTTTCATCTACTCCAGCGATAAAGATATTGTGTCTGATATTTCCCCGAGCGTTGATACTGGAGCATCGGCAGATGTGGAGGCTTTGGAGCCGAACAAGGGTTCCCTTGCTTCAGGGGATGTGAAAACTTCGGAGCCGAACAGGGGTTCATCTCCCCCCCGAGTTAGAAGATCAAGGGGCTAAACCCTCGGAGGTTCCTTTATATCCTTCTCCCTAGGATATGTTGCGGGAGATGTCATCCGGTCTGGCTTTCATCGGGGAAGACCGTTGGAGTCGTTTCCGAGACGGCTCCTTGTCAGACCATCTTCAGAACGTCTTTAACGGTGCATCTTATGTAAGTTATTCTTAACTTCAATTATTTTGCTCATTTTTGCTCACTAGGTTTCCAATCGGACTTTTTTATAGATTGGTGGCCTAGTTCGCTGAGCTGGTACATACGGAGCAACATCAAGCTGATAGAGTAAGGCGTCTCGAAGCTCAGCTGAAAAAAAGTGAAGATCAACGTGCTTGGGTCGAAACGGCTTATCAACAAGAGGTTGGTTATGCCTAAGTTTTTACCGACCACTGTCTGGCGAAGCAGATGGAGGCCGATGAGAGGGCTTATTCAGTATAAGAGAATGCTACATTATTTCAAAATTTATTGTCTTCTGCCAAAGAATCAATGCTCAAGGCTGAGCAGGAAGCGAAGCAGTCCAAGTCGGTCTATGAGCAGAAGATCTAAGATTTGGAACGCCAGGCTCTGACAGTCGAATCCTTGTCCCGAGAAGCCAGACTGGAACTTGAAGTCCTAGGGGTGGATTGTTTCAAAAGATCCCCTGCCTATGACACCCTTCTCCTTTAGGAGTTTCAGTGAGGGCTAGTTTCAGCTGGCGAATTCTTCAAAGTTAAAAACAGGGCGACTGAGAATGCCTGAACCAACTGGGAGCTGTCGATCAAACATCATATGGATCGGTCCTTGGAATCTCTCCGGACTCAGATAAAGAAGTGGAGGGCTTACTGCCGCAGCCGAGGCAAAGAGCCCTATCCCATGCATTTGGAGGTTCCATCTGAGCATTCCCTCTCGACCTTTTATGCCAATCAGGAGTCGGTCGTGAAGGGTGTGGTGCCCGATATTGGCCGATTCCAGGAGAAGATTACAGCCAGTGGATGGATGATTCGACTGACACGATTGCTTGGCCTTCTAATGAGAGTCTTCTCCGAGGATATGAGATGGTGCCTGACCCGAGTATCGGCAAGAGCTCCAAATCCTCACAATCCTAACTTTTGTAGATAGAACTTTTTTTGTACTTTTAACAATTCTTTGTAAAGAGTTCTTACTGTAACCATTCTTTTGAAAGATCAATAAAATTCTGAGTAGCTTTTCTGAACCTGGTGTTTTGATTTTATTGCTCGCGAAATTTCTTTATATTGATTATGGTTGATGAGTATCTTATTAAACCAGCTTTTTCTGACGTTAGCGTAACTTAACCAAGCATCTTATTAAACCGGTTGTCACCCGAATAATGCCAAGTATCTTATTAAACTTGTTGTTGCAATCTTTATACCAAGTATCTTATTAAACTGGCTAACTTTGATGTTCGGGTAACTTCACCGAGTATCTTATTAAACCGGTTGTCACCCGAATAATTTTAATGTCAAGTATCTTATTAAACTGGCTCTTGTAATCTTTATGCAAAGTATCTTATTAAACTGGCTAGTATTATTAACTGTGTCATCTTAAAACAGACAAGTAGGTTTATACTTGCGTTTCATACACGGTTGCTACCCGAACATTACATCATGGCTCACCATAATCATATGTTCGAGTCCTTACGCATTACCAAGGACGTCTCCCCAGTTTTTATGTGCAAGGGTTTGCCGAATCGTTAAGCCTTTTTTTGAATTGATTAACATGGCTACGCATTTAACCAAAATTTTTCCCGACAGCATCCCGAGCTGGTGCATCGGGTTTGCCTTTTTGCTAAGGTCAATTGACCTTGCTCGGCTGGCATGCTCCTTCGAGCTACTCCACCCATTCGGGAATCAATGGTCCCGAGTATTCTATTTGCATGTTCTTATTATCATGCCTGTCTTCCATATGTTCTTATTATCATATGTTCTTTTTGGAAATCCCGATTTTGATTTTTATTCATAACTGCAAGATCAACAAAGTTTTAAATTTCACAACTAATATTTAACCTAACTAAAATTGTTCTGACTAGAAAAAAGAACAAAAAATAATTAAGGAAAGAAAATCTTCAGATATTGGGCATTGCATGGTCGGGGTAAAACCCCTTCATTGGGTAGTGCAATCCAATATGCTCATGACCAGATATTTCTTCGACTTTGTACGGGCCTTCCCATTTGTCAGCCAGGGAACCTGCAGCTTTATTTGTTGTGTTCAATGACACCTTCCTGAGTACCAGGTCTCCTAGCTGGAATTTTCTGACCCGAACGTGAGAGTTGTAGTGGCGAGCTACTCTTTGCTAATATGCCATATTTCGTATTCAGGATTTCTCCCTTTTCTCTTATGGCTTATCTAGACTTTGTAATAGCATATCAACGTTCTGATCTTCATCATATAGCCTGACCCGAGGTGACGTATATGACGTTTCTATAGGGATAACAGCTTCTGTTCCAAATGCTAAAGTGAATGGAGTCTCTCCTGTTGAAGTTCTCGTTGTTGTCCAATACGCCCATAATACTTCGGTAAGCTTTTCAACCCAGCTTCCTTTCTTGACATTTAGCTTCGCTTTGAGTGTGTGCTTGATGATTTTGTTTACTGCTTCAACCTGCCCATATGTTTGAGGGTGGGCAGGTGTGGCATAGTAATTGGTAATCTGGTACTCTTTACACAATTGTCTGAATTTCAGGTAGTCGAATTGAGTGCCATTGTCAGTGATTATAGTGTTTGGGACTCCAAACCTATAAAGTATATTCTTTTTCATGAAATTTGTGGTGTTTGCTTCTGTGATATGCACTAATGCTTCAGTTTCTACCCACTTCGTGAAATAGTCGACGGCTACTATGGCATGTTTTGCTTCACTCCACCCTCTGTCCCGGCTGACATTAGGCCAATTAGATCCAAACCCCACATGGCAAATGGCCATGGGGACGTGAGGTTTCTGAGCTGCTCAAGGGGTTGTCGGATGTCATTAGCAATTCTTTAGCAAGTATTGCAACTTTCTGAACACTGTTGTGCATCTGAGAACAGAGTAGGCCAATAATAGACTTGCCTGAGTACCTTGTGTGCCAAACTTTTACCCCCGGTGTGGTTTCCGCAAACTCCTGCATGGATTTCCTGTAGTATCTGATATGCATCTTCCTCTGACACACATCTTTGGAGTGTTCGGGAATACTCCATGTATTTTTTTATGATTGCTGCTTATCTTCTTTTTGGCGAGATTATGGGTCTATTTATATGATTATAGAACTCTAATATGCTTTGTACTAGTAATAGATCTTTATATTTAATTATGATTACTTGCTTGAAGCGGATTGTCTTCTTTCCTGTTTCGGAGTCTTGTATTGAAATCGAACGAGATTCTAATAATGTAGTCCAATTTGGACTTGTTTCCTTATGAGAGCATAGTCTTTTTAAAGAAATAAAGTTGTTGCCTGATTGGGAACCCTTCTAACTCTGTATTCTGTTCTCATAGGGATTCCTTCTTGATACGGATATCTTCATGCATTTAATGACCTAATCCGTGTGAACTAAGCGTTAGGCTTTTTATTCAGTTTTCTTCATATTTGTCCCGAGTAAGGATAATATCCGCTGGTCCCGAGTAACATCATTTGATCCCGAGTAGAAATGTCATTTAACCAGTCCCGAGTGTCGTTAACTGATCCCGAGTAGTGTATAACGTCGATTGACCCTGAGTAGGTATTATTCAACATCTGCTTACTCGGGTTTTCTCTTCTTCGGTGATGTCTTGTAGGATATTTTTCGAATGCCTATTCGGATGTCCACTTAGCAATTCATCCTTTTTGTTGATGACGTGTACGTGCGATAAAATTCACATATGACATATATATATATATGGATGAATTAAGTCAAGCAAAACAAGATTTTGGTTTTTTGAGTTTTGCATGCAAGTCGTGTATAGTGACACGAAAAAGAAAAAGAAAAATTATTATTTTTAACTAGAATTGTTCTAGGTTGTTTTACTTGGAAGAAATAGTTTCTTCTTCTTCTATCTACATCCTCTTAAGTTCATGAGTACGTGATGCGTCCACACGCAGTGACTAGTTCCAAAAATAGCTAGGAAGATCGGTGGTATAGGCTACGAGCATTGCAAGAAGTGAAAGAGCCTCCAAACGTTGGTAAGGTTATAATATTTACTTCTGATTATTGATTTCAATTTCTTGTGTATACATATATTTTATTACTGTAATAATATTGTATGTATATTTTTCAAAAAATTACGATCTCAAGTTCACTGGTCCCGGATCATTTACGATCTGTATAAAAAAAATTTAAACTAATTTCCACTGCATGACCATTCAGTCGGGTTCTAACAGTATCACTAGTGTGAGAATTGCATAGGTTGAATGTCACATCCCACTTCGCTAGCGAGTGAGGTCCATGACTCGTATATAAGCTTTGGTCTCTTATAACTAAATATACGTATTTTGGGCCATAGGTGAAGGACGCTAGCATGAAGCCCATGATTCAAAGTAAATCTGTGGGGATGAATCATGTGTGCATGAAGCCCAAAACGGACAATATGTACTTAGTGGTCATGGGTTGTTACAAATGGGTTATTAGGTTATGATTTTTTTATCATACAAATATTTTGAAGTTAGAGGTACATGCAAATTTTAAGGACGAAATTTTTTGTTGGTGGTGAGGAATGTAATACCCGAAATTTGCCTTCGAAAAAAAAGAGAATAAAATGTTTATGGAAATATTATTGACAATTTGAAACAAATAGCAGGACTTGACTTGTAATAAAGAGATTTTATTTGTTTCTAGCTTAATTGAATTAGGGTTAGAATCCGATTGGACTATATATATATATATATTCACAAAGAAAACAAAAAGAGAATAAGTGGAGAGATGGTGTTTCTAAGCTTCGATAACCAGGTTAATGATTTATATTTTACCTATATGATGTCAGAGATTATTCATAGTTCTATTAGAGATTTTCATGAATCATATGTATGAGACTTAAGGTCTGGCAGTAGAAACAATTCGAAAATTATATTGGTTTTATTGATGATTTTTGTTTTCGTCTTTCTGATTATAAAAATATATATCTTTATAAGTATTTTAAAATTTGTTTCACTTCAAAAGGTTAAAAACATTATTTGTTAATAGCTAAATTTGGCTAGGGTCCAAAGGAAAATTTTCCTCTCTACCAGCTCGGGTCCAAATCCGAGATTTCTCGTCACGGTACTGAGGTTTCTAAGGTCAAGCTACCATATGACCCCGTAGAAGCGAGAAGAGGTCATCACATCCTAGGAACACCCCAGGTAAAACTTGACATGATCAGATCGAGCTTCTTAAGTTGACATAAGAGACCGGAGCAAGATCGAGAAGGCAAGACCTAGGTTTCCCGGGGTCGAAATACCTCGTGACCTCCCCAGAAGCCGCCACCTTTCCCAATTACATATAGAGGCCCGTGAGGATATCAGGTTCATACTATAATATTGCTCCGTTTCACCGGGGGAAGAATCGGATCCACCTAAACAGGTAGGAAGAAGCTCACAGAAGCTCCACTACCACTAAAGAACACTGATGTAGTCATTTCAAGCTCCAAATGGACCTAGAAAGGTCGGGTCAAGCTCCTAACACCAAGATAAGAACATGGTTATACCCGCCCTTCGAGACAGTGAACGCTATATTCGGCGACCTCTATGATGCGTCTTACCAGGTTAGTATACAAGATCGCCTTCACTCTCCAACTTGCATTAAAACACCGTGTACGTGTAGAGTAAGTAATTGATTACAAAGAAGAAACAAACTTATCTCTATCCAAGATATTCTTGATTCCGTCATTAAACTAAAGTCAATGACATTTAAACAGAATATCACGCTCGATAAGGAGGAATTCGATTCTGGAATTAATGGCAAGAGAATCACAAGTTTAACACTTTAACCTAGTTACCTTTGTATAAATACGACTAAGCTTGCACAAAATAAGGAGCAAGAAAAACACAGATAGAGATGAATTTATCTTGGCCTAAATTCTGTGATCAGAACTTGGCTGTCATTGTTAGTTACTTCTCGACAGGCGTGAAATCGCCATATCCATTGTACCCAGAGTGACTGAGAGTATTCGAATGATTTTTGTATACAGCGTGTGACTCATTAATCAATAATAAAGCAGTATCAATATCACTTACATCTTTCGATACTTTGAGCTATCATTCACTACCATACAAGCAAACCAAGTACCAAAGATACCAACTCCGACCGCCATCTCCGAGGTAGTGGTCTTGAGGGTGCTAACTGAAATTCCTCATCTCGAGTGAATTTTCGGTTAATACTTTCTAGCGCCGTCCGTGGAAAAAACCCACACCCTATTAACACAAAGTTTACGCGTTTGTTGTTTTACAGGAACAATGAGGCTTCGCTCCTCTCAGGGACAACCGTCTCTTGCTTCAACAAGGAAGAGCCCAATGAAGGATAGAAAACCTGGGCGCCATAGCCAAGCTCCAGTCCAACTAACCGCTACACGAGCTCTTAGCCCTTCTATGATAAGCCAGGACATGCTCGACCAAAAAGCAGCGGCCTTCGTGGAAAATGTCCGCCTTCGCTTGCTTGCTTAAGGCATTACAACCCAGCCGATGAATCCCAACACTCAGAGAGAGACAAGCAAACCCGGACCCAGGCAACCCTTCTTCAATCGACTGGGACCTCCCTTGCCAGAGCCAGAGCCAGCCCAAGATAGGACAGAGCTTCTACCCTCGATCCGGGATAGGCTAGAGCCCATGCCCCAATATCGGGCAGGCCATCGTGTTACCAACCCAAGCAGGTCAAATCAGCATCAGGCGCATTGCCGCAGGAAAAACGAGAATCCCATTACCCAACAGCCTTAATGAGGGAAACCCCGGGCTAGAGAAGAAGGTAGCCAGCAAAACCCTCGGGCAGATCCCGCTTGTAAATAAGATCGGGTCGAGGTCTCCAGTTTATCGGAGGGATCCGACAACGAGGGGTCTGAGGTCAACTCAAAGAAGCATAGGAATAAGCGCATGAGGGATCAACTGGCGAAGTTAGAGAAAGTGACCCAGTAGATAAAGAAGGGTAAAAGCAAGAGGCCAAAAAGGATCCTTTGAGTGAAATGAATGCTCCTTTCACCAGAAGGATCCGGGAAGCTAAGCTTCCGTCGAAATTCAAAATACCGACAGATAAGTTCTCTATAACAAATGACCCATTAAGCCACCTGGAGAGCTTCGTCTAGCAAATGGAAGTCCAAAATACCACCAGGGTTTCCATGTGCAAGATGTTCCCTACCACATTGACCGATTACGCAAAGACCTGGTTTATAAAGCTGCTCGTTGATATCGTGGATTCATTCACGAAGCTATCAACTAATTTCTGCTCGTAGTTCCAAGGGGTCAAACCTTGCCCAAAGGATCCCATCCACCTTCAATATGTGGTCCATAAGAGATTTGAGAAACTTCGGTCGTATGTGGAATATTTTCACAAATAAGTCATCCAGATGGGGGTGTTCATCGAAAAGGAAACCCACACCAACTTCCGGCGGAACCTGTGGGTAAGCAAGCTTTTTCGATCCTTCGCCAAACGACTTCCAGAGAGCTACCAAGAGGCCTATGATAAGTCTCTTGAGCAGGTCAAGATCGACGAACTGCTTAAGGTCAAGATGGAGCATGACGATATGAGAGCGGTGAAACGCCAGAAGAAGGAGGCACCGGGACCCGCGTAAGCTCAGAAAATATAGAATAAACCTCCCAATAGGTCGATGTACTGCTCATTTGCTTCCCAACCTCGGCAGGAGAGGTATCCTGTAAGGCGAAACCCTCCGCAAGTTTCACCTCCTCTAGGGACTGTAACCCTAATAACACGAGATGAAAGTGGGTGCGATTACTACACTCCTTTAAATGTGTCCCCGCGAAACAATCTACCTCACCATTTGGGATAAAGGGTTACTCCAGAATCTTTCACCCGTGAAAGCTCCAGCAAATAGGAGGAACCGGTACAAGTACTGGGACTTCTATGAAGACGTAGGGCACGACACTTCAGAGTGTTATAGCCTAAGTTACCAGATTGAAGCTCTGGTGAGGGGAGAATGTCTGGCGGAATTCTTGCAGCAGGTCGGGGATAACATCCAGACTATGAAGAAGGTACAAGCAGAGATGCATGATCATGCTGAGAAGAGAAAAGAGGAACAGAGGGATTTGATGCAATAAATCCAGGTTATTCATACCATCAGTGGAGTGCCCACCCTGGCAGGCACCTCCTATAATTCCATGAAAAACCATGCAATTAAGATTCCCCGTGCCGATGAAGGCCGGGGTATTTTTAAGGTCGACTAGAGCTCGACTGGCATATCTCGGTCAGCGTAAATTATTTTCACTGAGGCAGACGTCTACAATACCATGCAACCTCACGATGATCCCATGGTGATCATGGTGCAGATTTCCAACTGCATGGTTCACCGCGTGCTAGTCGATACAAGCAGCAGTGTAGACATTCTTTTTAAAGACACCCTGGAGAAATTGAATTTAAAGCATCAGTGCTACAACAGCTGCACAACTCCGCTATATGGATTCATTGGGGATTCGACCATACCAGTGGGATCAAATATCCTCCTAGTGATCGCTGAAACTGCACCTCTCCAATAAAATGTTATGACAGACTTCGTTGTAGTTGGTACCCCGTCAGCCGACAACGTGATACTAGGGAGGCCATTCCTATTATCCTTAAAGTGAGACTTGTCCATCTACCACAATGTCTTAAAGTTCCCGGAGGGGAACAAGGTGGGAGAGGTACGTGGGGAACAAGGTGGGAGAGGTACGTGGGGACCAGCTATAGGGAAAATGCGTGCAGTGGAAGCGTGAAAATTTGAAAATTAGAGTTTGCGTATAAATAAAAATTTTTCCCTTTTAATAACAAGAACCTAAAACCTATATTAATTTATGTATATAAAAAGTATCGTACCTTTTTTTTCGTGACGATTGAACTAACGTCGAATTGAATCCGCAAGATCTTCCAATCCAATCACGAACGTGAATCACCTAGGAATGTGGGCTCCCTTTCTTTAAATTGTATACCTGAGGATGGAAACAAACAAAATCTTCTTCTTTGTTATTCACAATAATCCTCCAAGAGAAAAACCAAAAACGTCCGGTCACTTTTGAATTATCAATGAATTTGATTGAAACTCGCATGAACCTTGATTCGATGTTGTACATAAAACCCTTTTGATGCAAAGGATACTAGTGTACTATCGAAAACAAAAACGTTCCCTCTTTTCTCTATGCTTGGCCGAATTCTTCACACAATGAGTTGGACGAAGTTTTTTTTAAACAATAAAAAAAACAAATAAAAAACAACTTCTCACACCAAAAATTCATTCTTGGTCGAATTTAATAGGTATTATATATAAGAAACGAAATCCTCTCCTAAGAAGGATTTACTTGGTGGTTAAGAATCCTATCCTTAGGTAGATTTACTTGGTGGTTAAGAATCATTTTCCAAAAAGAGTTCTTTCCTACACCAAGACTCCTAATCCAACCCAATAGTATATTTGTAACCATATTAAATACTTCCTAATTTGATTAAATAAATAATTTCATTTATTTATCTACTTATCAAATATAGTCTTTAATATTAATTATACTACCAACAATAGTATAATATTAGGAGACCTTCTCCTAATAGAAAAAAGATTTTGCCTTTTAATTAAATAATTAATTAATTACCAATTTAATTAATTTCTATTTAATTAAATAATAAAATATAAAATAACATATTTAGGCTTTTATATATTAGCCTTGCCGCCCATGATAATCTATAGGCATATATATTATTTTTCTTATTTTATTAAATCCATTGGACTTTTATTAAAAGTCCACATGAGAACTATACTCATTCTTACAAAAAGAAAAAAGTCCACATGCCTTAATACAATTCTATATGGACCTCTAAATTGGTCCGGTAGAATATATCAAGTGATCCATGCAAGTTCGTGTGGACTGGGATATTGGCGGGCTATCTAAATTTAAGCTCCAATAGACACAACTTAATCACAATCAACAAATGATTCACTTAGGTCTGATATATTAATTTTAGTTCCTTCCACTAAAGAACTAAAGTTGAAATCTTAAATAAAGATAGAATAAGTTGATGTTACTCATTCATACCCTAGACAACCTTATTGGAGAAAGTGTATCCTTATGAAGAATATCAGTAATCGCCAAGAGTTCAAAGACCATCTATTGCTCTCCAAGTTACCATATTTACTCATATGACCACATTTTAAACTTGGATATTTTGACTTGTCTAGAAGCCATGTTTTAATAGACATTATTGAAAACTTAACGTTAAGATTTAATATCCAGTACCTCAAAGCATTCATATGATGATATTCTACTCTTATTTAATAATTGGAGCCACAATGTCCATATCTATAAATGAAGTCCTCTATCGATTAACAAATGAATACCACCAAACTATAGAGGATAGACTATGCTATATAATCGTACTCATTGATAGCTCAAATGATAACACTTGCAACCATAAGTCCATCATTTATCTTAAGATTAAGATAGACTCTCTGATTGTCTTCAAATGAAAACTTTTATCCATTGACGGTTCTAGATAAAGTATTTCATTGTGATCCTATTCAATGCATCCAGTGCACTAGATTCTTTTGCCCAAAGACACCACACTTTGATGATTTTAGATTCATCATAACACATTTGATCCCACTCAAATGCTAACAAAAGAAACTACAACTTTGACAAGATAAAGGCGCCCAACCTTTTATCTTAAGTTGTGAATATTATTCAAGACTAACTAAAGAATTGTGTCTACCCCATACATATCTAGATGTATGAACAATTCTTCTTTTTTCATAGTCTTTTGACCTAATGATTATTTACTTTTGACAATTATAATAATTAAACTTTAAATGCTATAAGATTTTTTAAACTCGAAATCACTTTATTAATATGAAAAGATTATCAAATACATTATTATACTCTTGCTATCGAGCATAATCCTAACAATCTCCCATATGCTCTATAGCAAATGTGTCATATCTCTCATCCCTATGTTCTCTAGATGCCCATCAAAACTTTTTTGTGGAAGAGCCTTTGTAAAGGGATTCTCTAGATTATCTGTTGACGTGATCTTGGTAATCGTCACGTCACCCCTATGCACAATTTCCCTCAGAATGTGATACTTTCTTTTAATGTGCTTCCCTATCTTATGGCTTCTTGGTTCTCTCGAATTAGTCACTGCTCCACTATTGTCACAATAGATAGTGATTTACTTATTAGCATCAGAAACCACTTCCAAGTCAATCAAGAATTGGCTGAGCCAGGCAGCCTCTTTACCAGCCTCTCATGCTGCAACATACTCGGCTTCTATGGTGGAATTAGCAACACAAGATTGCTTGATACTCCTCTATATGACTGCCCCTTCTCCAATAGTAAACACAGATCCTGATGCTGATCTCCTGGAGTCAGAATCTGACTGAAAATCAGAATCTTTATACCCAATGGGAATCAAATCCCCTTAAGAGTATACAAGCATATAATCTCTCGTTCTCCTGAGATACTTGAAAATATGCTTGACTGCCATCCAGTGATCAGGACCAGGTTTCGATTGAAACCTGCTAATTATGCCCACAACAAAACAAATGTCTAGCCTAGTACAGAACATTACATACATGAGACTTCCAACTGCCGATGCATATGGAACCCTACTCTGTTCATGCTCATTCTTAGGAACTTGTTCCTTAGAAAGTTTGATTCCATGTCTGAAAGGTAACATACCTTTCTTGGAATCTTGCATGGAAAACCTAGACAAGATTTTATCTATGTATGAAGCTTTGGATAATGCAATCATTCAATTCTTTATATCCCTTATAACTTGGATACCAAGAATATAACTTGCTTCTCCTAAGTCCTTCATATCAAATTTTTTTGCTAACAATTCTTTTACTGATGTCAATACACCTACATCATTTCCGATGAGTAGTATATCATTAACGTAAAGAACTAGGAAAACCAAATTATCGCCTTTAATCCTTTTGTATACACAAGGTTTATAAAGGTTTTGAATAAATCCAAAACTTTTCACGGCTTGATCGAACCTTATGTTCTAGGATCTGGATGCTTGCTTCAATCCATATATGGATCTTTGCAACTTGCATACCCTTTCCTCTTGGCCTTTTTCAATGAATCCTTCAGGTTGCATCATGTAGATGCTTTCATTAAGACTTCCATTAAGGAAAGTTGTCTTGACGTCCATTTACCAAATCTCTAGGTCTAGAGATGCCACAATGGGTAATAGTATCCTAATGGATTTATGCATGGCCACATGAGAGAAGGTTTCTTTATAATCGATACCTTCCTTCTGTGTATAACCTTTAGCTACCAATATAGCTTTAAAGGTTTCCACATTTCCATCCATTCCTCTTTTCCTCTTGTATACCCACTTGCACCTAGTGGGTTTTATCCCTTTAGGCAAGTCTACAAGAGACCAGACTTTGTTTTTGAACATAGATTCAATTTCGGATTACATTTCCTTTTGCCAATGGTGATAATCAACGTCTTCCATTGCTTCATTGTACATATAGGGATCATCGTCGTCCGGGAGATTCTCTATGGATTCTCATAGACCGATGTATCTCTCGGGTTGTCTACTAACCCTCCCACTACGATGAGGTATGGTAGATTCTTGATCTAGTGTTGGTACATAACTTACAATTGGGCTTGGTTGTAAAATCTCGTGTGGAATTGTATCTTCTGAAAGCTCGTTCAAGACAATTCTACTTTTAGGCACAAAATTATTCATATAGTCCTTTTCTAGAAATTTTGCATTTGTCGAAACAAATACTTTAAGATCTGAAGGACTATAAAAATAATATCATTTTGTTCATTTTGGATACCTTACAAATATGTATGTTTCTGAACGGGACCTCATCTGTTCTGTCTTTCCTTTTAACACGTGTGCAGGACAACCAAATATCTTTAAGTGTTGTAAACTAGGCTTTCACCCGGTCCACAACTCATGTGGTGTTTTAGGAACCGACTTAGATGGTATATCATTTAGAATGTACATTGCGGTTTGTAAAGCATATCCCCAAAAGAATTAGAGAGCGTTGAATAACTCAACATAGACCTAACCATGTCCAAAAGAGTTCTATTTCTTCTTTCTGCCATCCCATTTTGTTGAGGTGTGTCTGTGCAGAAAACTAAGAAATTATCCCATTATCAATAAGATATTGCTGAAACTCACCAGATAGATATTCTCGACCATGATCAGACCTCAAGATTTTTATGCTTTTCTCAAGCTGATTTTCTACTTTAGCTTTAAATGCTTTGAACATGTCAAAAGCATCTGACTTATGTCTCATGAGATACATATAGCCAAATCTTGAGTGATCATCCGTGGAAGTGATGAAGTACTCATATCCACCTCTAGCTTGAATGCTCATAGGTCCACACACATCAGTGTATATCAATCCTAAACATTCGATGGTTGTTGTGCCTTTAGTTGTAAACGACCTTTTGGTAATTTTACCTTCCAAACAATATTTCACAAGTTGGTAGATCATCAAACTTTAAGTCACTTAGATGTCCGTCACTTACCAATCTTTTAATCCTATTAAGGTTAATATGATCTAGGCGCAAATACCATAGGTAGGTTTCATTTTTTGATAATTTTACTCTTTTATGATTAGGTTCCGTTGATTCCGTATCTAACAAGTGAGAGATATTTCTATGCAAATAGAATAAAGTATTTTCCTTTGTACCTTTGCAAATAATTTTGTTATTCTTACTAATAATAAAACTTTTTATTTAAAGTAACCGAATATCCAAATTTATTTAGACAAGAGACCGAAATTAAATTCCTCTTGAATTGTGGTACATAATAAACGTTTATTAAATCTAAATGCCTATAAGAATCTAAATTGATTCTAATATCTCCCACTACACTAGTAGACACCAATGCTCCATTACCTAAATACAAGTTGAATTCATTATTATTCAATCTATTGCTTTGATCCTTTTCACCACATAGGAAATACTTCCCTTTGATCTTGGTTACTTTCTTGGTCTCCTTCTATGAAGGCCCAAGTTGTTTTTTCTTTTGTTGTCTCTTGACCTTCTTACGGGTCTTAATAGTAGCAACTTTATCTACGGTATAAATCTCTTGACCCTTACCTTCCACAAGGATTTTCTCGGCGCTTTGAACATCTTGCATCAGGCCCTGCAAGGTGTATTCCTTGTTATTCAAAGCTGTAGTCCAACTTGAATTTATCAAAGGAATATGATAGTGAGTTGACAATCATGTCAATTTTGGTCTCACCATCTATCTCAGAACCATTCAGTTCAGCAATATTAAGATGTGCTATGACTTTCATCATGTGATCTTTCACAGCCTGTCCAAGTTTCATCCTGAGATTCATGAAAGAAGTCACTGCCTCTCTCTTAGTCGTCCTAGACCTCATAGCTAATATCTCCTATAGAGATATCATTATATCGGCAGCAGTCTCCATTCCTTCATGTTGTTGTTGCAACACGTCGGAGATGATGGCAATAATGTAACGTACATTTAGCCATCTCATCTGAAGACTTCCACTACTGATACTCATCTCTTTGCTCCTGAGTAGATTCATTAGTTTGGTGGTTAAGGAATAGACAGAACAAATTCATGTTTTTCAGCTTGCAGTAACAATTCAATTTTCCTTTTCCATGTGACATAATTATCATCAGTTAAAGTATTATCTTTTAGGATGTTGATTAGGGATGGGGTCATGATTTCTTTTTAATAACAAAAATTTTATAAGTAAATAATCATAATATAGGACTTTCGAATATTTATCTTGAATTAAATAAAATAATTCAATCGTAAAAATTCAACGGTGATCCAACACCCATAAATGTCAAGCCTCATTTGGGAGTTTATAACATTTACTAGCTGGGCTATGTCCCACCTAATTGTTAACATAACATTCAACGTTTTCAATTTTAGCCTTGCAATTTTATTAACAAGAATTATTGGGAGGATATTAATAAAATTACATTGAGTGTGTTACCAAGTTATCGACCTTCAATATAATCCCTCACGAATATCTCTCCTTTGGGAGTCGATATCGTTTGGGCTAATTGTCTAGTCTATCATTGTAAGGAAGTATCTTGCTAAATTCCATTCATGAATACCTCTTTGGAGGTTATTACACGAAACATATAGCTCAACTGAACTTGGAGGCCGTAGGTGTTCCAAAACACCTTCTCCCACTCAATTACTTAAGGCATGTAATCGAATTCCAAAGAATGATTTACCAAGTTATCTAGATGTCAATTTAGATACCTAAACCATTCTATGCATATTTATACCAAAAGAGATATATGAGTGCCACTCTTATTCTATATGACATGTTATCAAACAATGACAAACATTGCAATATTTACAAAAAATATAAATAGCTACAATTTTGGTCCATCCTAGAAAAGCAAGTAAATTACAAGTCTTGGAATACAAAAAAAAAAACTCCTTTCTTGGCGAACAAGTCTTCACGCGACCTTCGTCGTTTGGACTCTCTCAGCTACCTCCCATAGGCATGCGCACCATTGGCTCTTACCCATGGGCGTGCGCATGCCACAACCCCATAAAGGGTTGCCATGTGCAGCCCAAGGCTTCCATAGGGCTGCCGTGCGCTGCCCATGCCACAACAAAACGTGGCCACGTTCTCTTCGCACGCACGTTTGTTGCTACGGCTCGCACGGTCCAAAATTTATTCCGATTGCTTCCAATTCTTCAAATCTTTGAGTCTTCGATACTTGAGTGTATTACGGAAGAATTATAAATAAAAATACTGTAGTTTTTTTTTATTACAATATAGTGCAGTTTTTTTTTATTATTACAACTACTAAATAAAATAAAAAACTTAGCAACTACCAAGAAGGAAAGTATGACGATGATATACCACCCTTCTTGTTACAATCCCAAAACAAAAATATATTGAAATTCTAGGACCAAAATTGAGCAGTAAAAATCCACATATAATATATATATATATATATATATATATATATATATATATATATCCATACATTCCAATGTAAATATATATATGCGAATACCTAGAGTATCATCTCTTTCTAAAACATGCATATATACAATAAAAAGAAAAAGATTCACGAACACATACATCAATTAATCAAGGGTACAACCAGACTCTGATACCAATTGTAGGGAAAATACACGCAGCGGAAGCGTGAAATTTGAAAATTTGAAAATTAGGGTTTATGTATAAATAAAAATCTTCATTTTTATTAACAAGAACCTTAACCCTAGATTAATTGATGTATATAAAAAGCATCGTACCTTTTTTTTTGTGACGATTGAACTAACGTCGAAATAAATCTGCAAGATCTTCCAATCCAATCACGAACGTGAATCACCTAGGAGTGTGGGCTCCCTTTTTTTAAATTGTATACATAAGGATGGAAACAAACAAAATCTTCGTCTTTGTTAGTCACAATAATCCTCCAAGAGAAAAACCAAGAACGTCTGGTCACTTTTGAATTATCAATCAATTTGATTGAAACTCGCGTGAACCTTGATTTGATATTGTACACAAAACCCTTTTGATGAAAAGGATACTAGTGTACTATCGAAAACAAAAACGTTCCCTCTTTTCTCTATGCTTGGCCGAATTCTTCACACAATGAGTTGGATGAAGTTTTTTTTTTTTGTAACAATAAAAAAAAAACTTCTCACACCAAAAATTCATTATTGGTCGAACTTAATAGATATTATATATAGGAGACTAAATCCTCTCCTAAGAAGGATTTACTTTATGGTTAAGAATTCTATCCTTAGATGGATTTACTTGGTGGTTAAGAATTATTTTCTAAAAAGAATTCTTTCCTACACCAAGACTCCTAATCGAACTCAAAAGTGTATTTGTAACCATATTAAAGACTTCCTAATTTGCTTAAATAAATAATTCTTTTTATTTATCTACTTATCAAATATAGTCTTTAATATTAATTATACTACCAACAATAGTATAATATTAGGAGACCTTCTCCTAATAGAAAAAATATTTTGACTTTTAATTAAATAATTAATTAATTAACAATTTAATTAATTTCCATTTAATTAAATAATAAAATAAAAATAACATATTTAGGCTTTTATATATTAACCTTGCCGCCCATGACAATATATAGGTATATATATTATTTTTCTTATTTTATTAAATCCATTGGACTTTTATAAAAAGTCCACATGTGAACTAGACTCATTCTTACAAAAAGACACAAGTCCACATGCCTTAATACAATTCTAGATGGACCCTTAAATTGGCTCGGTAGAATATATCAAGTGATCCATGCAAGTTCGTGTGAATTGTGGATATTGGAGGGCTATCTAAATTTAAGCTCCAATAGACACAACCCAATCACAATCAAGAAATGATTCACTTAGGTCCGATCTTTTAATTTTAGTTCATTCCACTAAAGCACTAAAATTGAACTCTTAAATAAAGATAGAATAAGTTGATGTTACGCATTCATACCATAGACAACCTTATTGGTGAAAGTGTATCATCGTGAAGAATAATAGTAATCGCCAAGAGCTCATAGACCGCCAATAGCTTTCCAAGTTACCATATTTACTCATAGACACTATTGAAAACTTAACGTTAAGATTTAATATCCAATACTTCAAAACATCCATATGATGATATTCTACTCTCATTTAATTAATGGAGCCATGACGTCCATATCTATAAATGAAGTCCTCTATCGATTAACAAATGAATACCACCAAACTATCGAGGATAGACTATGCTATATAATCGTACTCATTGATAGCTAAAATGATAACACTTGCAACCATAAGTCCAACATTTATCTCAGGATTAAGATAGACTCTCCGATTGTCTTCAAATGAAAACTTTTATCCATTGACGGTTCTAGATAAAGTATTTCATTGTGATCCTATTCAATGCATCCAGTGCACTAGATTTTTTTGCCCAAAGACACCACACTTTGATGATTTTAGATTCATCATAACACATTTGATCACACTCAAATGCTAACAAAAGAAACTACAACTTTGACAAGATAAAGGCGTCCAACCTTTTATCTTAAGTTGTGAATATTATTCAAGACTGACTAAAGAATTGTGTCTACCTCATATATATCTAAATGTATGAACAATTCTTCTTTTTTCATAGTCTTTTGACCTTATAATTATTTACTTTTGACTCTTATAATAATTAAACTATAAATGCTATAAGATTTGTTAAACTAGAAATCACTTTGTTAATATGAAAAGATTGTCAAATACATTATTATACTCTTGCTATCGAGCATAATCCCAACACCGGAAAGTGGCCAGGAAATGCTATGTAGTGTCTACCAATCCGACAACTTTTGCAAAACAATTCACGCAAGTAGCGACGATCCAAGATATGTAAGCACCAGAGACGACCTTGAAAAATACAAAGCCCTCTATTTATCCAAAAAATGACCCCGTGGTACTGGATGAGGAAGATAAGAGCGGAGAACGGGCTAGTGAGCACCCCGTGGACAAGCTGAAAGAGATACCCATCAGAAATGACGACCCTTCCAAGGTTGTCAAGGTCGGAGCTACCCTAGAGCCAAGGGTGAAGGAAGGATTGATCAAACTTCTCTGAGAATTCAGTGACATGTTCATTTGGAGTTATGACGAGATGCCCGAGATTCCGATATCGTTGGCAGCTCACCGATTGGGAGTAGACCCAACCTTTAAGCATATCAAGCAAATAAGGTGTCACTTTAATGTAGAGAGAAACACTACAGTTCAAGAAAAAGTGGACAAATTGCTCAAACAGGCTTCATCAGAGAAGCACACTGCCCCGAATGGATTACCAACGTGGGCAGGGTCATAAAGACAAATGGGAAGTGGTGAATGTGTGTCGATTATACCGATCTAAGTCTGGCATGCCCAAAAGATAGTTTCCCTCTGCCAAAAATTGACCAGCAGGTGGATTCCACGGCCGGGAATAAGCTTCTTAACTTTATAGACACATTCTCGGGGTGCAACCAAATTACGATGCACCCTACCGATCAAGACAAGACTAGCTTTATCACGGGACAAGGTCTGTGCTACTACAAGGTGATACCTTTTGGCCTCAAGAATACGGGAGCAACCTACTAGCGATTGGTCAACCGATTGTTCAAGCCGGAGATTGGGATGACAATGGAGGTATACATAGATGATATGTTCACCAAATCTCAAGAAGCAGAGGAACATCAAGACCATCTTTGTAGACCTTTCCAAATAGTAGGAGAGAACCAACTATGGCTGAATCCCACCAAGTGGGCTTTTGGGGTGACAACGGGAATGTTCTTGGGTTTCATGGTGAATGAGAGCGGGATTAAGGCAAACCTGGAAATGATCCAAGCTATCCTAAACCTAGACTCTCTTATAACTCTCAAACAAGCCCAAGTGTTGATAGGGCATATAGCAGCACTCAACAGGTTCATTTTGTGTTCCACGGATAAGTGTCTTCCCTTCTTCAAAACCTTCAAGTAGGGGAGGAACATGAAATGAAACAAGGATAGTGAGCGAGCTTTCTAGGACTTAAAAAAATACATCGCTATCCCACCGTTGTTAGTTAAGCTAAAGCCAGGAGAAGAATTGCATATGTACCTGGCAGTGTCAGAAATGACAGTAAGCGGGGTTTTGGTCAATGAGTCCAGGGACGGGGTCCAGCGACCTATCTACTATGTTAGCCGTACGCTATCCATGCCCGAGAAGAACTACCTCCTCCTTGAGAAGATCGCCCTTGCCCTGGTTACCTCAACCAGGAGCTATGCCCCTATTTTAAAGCCCATACAGTGGCAATAATGATTGATTAACCCCTTCGCTAATTTTTACAGAGGTCGGACGTATCCAGAAGGCTAGTCCTGTGGGCTTTGGTGCTCACCCAGTTCGACTTGAAGTACAAATCTTGAACGACAATCAAAGCTCAAGCTCTAATAGGCTTTGTAGTTGAGTTCTCAGCCCTCTCAAGCGAAGAGACCCTGGCAACACTAGGTCTGGCTCCTGAAAAGCCTCTAGAGGGCAGTAATTGGTTGAAAACTGTAAAACCTCTATCCATTACACTGATAGAGCATCTGGACAGGCAAAGGGAGAAGCTGGCATAGTCATGATTGACCCTGGAAAGATGGAATGTTGCCACTATTTTAGGTTCAAATTTAGAGCAACCAGTAATGAAGCAGAGTACCAAGCTCTCATAATTGGTATGAAGGTCACCTACGAGCTTGGGGCTGATTATTTGTGCGTTAAGAGTGACTCATTACTCATCATCAACCAAGTTATGGGAATTTACCAAGCCAAAGGCGACCACATGGTTGCCTACCTGAAGTTTGTCCAGCAACTAATGGAAAGGTTCAAGGGATTCCAAATCGAGCAGATACCACGACTACAAAACCACTGGGCGGATGTCTTAGCAAAGATAGTCGTGAATGGAGGTCAAGTTCTAAATAAAATAGTACCCCTTCAGGTGATCTCCCAGTCAAGCATAACGGTAGGTAAAGAAATCTGCCTTGTGGAATGGTTACCCTGTTGGATGGACCCGATAGCTGTCTACCTCAAGGAAGGAAAGATTCCCAAAGACCCCGACCAAGCCTGAAAAATCAAAAGGTTGTCAGTTCGGTACTGCCTGGTAAAAAGGAGCCTCTATAGGAGGGGCAAATCA
The DNA here is from genome assembly GCA_032871835.1 of Dipteronia dyeriana. Lineage (NCBI taxonomy): Eukaryota > Viridiplantae > Streptophyta > Magnoliopsida > Sapindales > Sapindaceae > Dipteronia > Dipteronia dyeriana. Next base: position 57,607,939 of record CM065301.1, read on the forward strand.
ATTCCTCTACTTCGATGTATTCATCTAGATGATGGAAGTTGAGCATTAAGAGAGGTTTATTCTGAGGACTACGGGAATCACATTGGTGGGGAGGCTTTAGAGTATCAAGTGTTCCGCATGGGGTATTACTGGCCAACTATTCACCAAGATGCAAAGGAGTTTGTATAGTCTTGTGAACCTTGCCAGAGGACCTCGAACTTGAGTCACCTACCACTAGAGTGGCTATCATCTCTCAGTTCACCCTACCCCTTTGCCATGTGGGGGGTCGACTTGATCAGTCCGCTTCCTACCGCTCTTGGGCAGGCTAAGCACGTTATCCTGGCAATCGATTATTACATAAGGTGGGTCGAAGCAGGACCTCTTTCCCTGATTTTAAAGGAGAATACAACAGAGTTTATCAAAACCAACATTGTTTGCAGGTTTGAGACTCCACTCATCATAATAGTCGACCTAAGCAAACGGTTTGACAGTGCCCGACTCAAAGACTTCTGTGAAGGCTTGGGAATCGACCTCAGGTTCGCTTCAGTAGCCCACCTTAAAACTAATAGGTTGGTCGAATCCACCACAAGACTATCAAGAAGTTGTTGAAGAAGAAATTGCAGTAGAAGAAAGGCAAGTGGGCCGAGGAGCTTCTCGAGGTTTTCTGTGCATATCGGACCATAAAAAGGACAGCTACTGAAGAAACACCCTACTTACTGGCCTTTGGGGTCAAACTAGTCTTTCCAATCGAGCATAAACTGACCTCGTTCAGGGTACAACACTTTGAAACGGAGAGCAACGAGGTCAAGCTTCGAGCCAGTCTAGACCTCCTAGAAGAAAAACAAGACCGAGTGGTGGAGAAAGTAGCGATTTACCAGAGAAAGATCGCTAGGTATTTCAACAAAAAGCTCAGAGCCAGGAACTTCAAGGAAGAGGACTTGGTTCTCAGGAAAGTGACCCTGAATACCTGAAAAAGGTTGGATGGAGTTCTAGGACCCAACTGAGAGTGACCATACTTGGTGAAGGTAGTGGTCCGTAATGAAGCATACAAGCTTGAAGACATAAATGATTGACCCATTGACCACACCTGGAATGCTGAACATTTAAGGAAGTTTTACTCCTAGCAAGAGGACTTTTAGCAGTTTACCTCCATTTAGATTTCAGTAAGTTTCTCAAACAGCAATGTACTCAATCTTGATCATCAATAAAGTCTGTCATTTATTTCTCCATCTCTGATTGTATTTCTCCATGAGCTATTAATTTCTCCATTTTCGTCTGTATTCTTCATGAGTAAATTCGCCATGACCGCCTCAAGACCAGGATAGCTAGATAGCATTCCTGATGTCTTGGTCGGGTTACCACCCCCAATAAGGGTCTGAGTGTTAGAGCATAGTTGCCATATAGATCTTGAGACCAGGATAGCTAGGTAGCCTTCCTGATGCCTTGGTCAGACTACCACCCCCACGAAGGGTCTGAGTGTAAGAGCATAATTGTCATCTAGATCTCAAGACCAAGATAGCTAGATAGCCTTCCTGATGCCTTGGTCGGGCTACCACCCCCAAGAATAGTCTGAGTGTAAGAGCATAGTTACCATCCATATCTCGAGACCAGGATATCTGGGTAGCCTTCCTGATGCCTTGGTCGGGCTACCACCCCCAAGAAGGGTCTGAGTATAAGAGCATAGTTACCATCCAGATCTCGAGACCGGGATATCTATATAGCCTTCCTCATGCCTTGGTCGGGCTACCACCCCCAAAAAGGGTCTGAGTGTAAGAGCATAGTTACCACTCAGATCTCGAAACAAAGATAGCTAGATAGCCTTCCTGATGCCTTGGTCGGGCTACCACCCTCAAGAAGGGTCTGAGTGTAAAAGCATAGTTGCCATCTAGATCTCGAGACCAGGATAGCTAGGTTGCCTTACTGTTGCCTTGATCGGGCTACCACCCCCAAGAAGGGTCTGAGTGTAAGAGCATAGTTACCTTCTAGATCTCGAGGCCAGGATAGCTAGATAGTCTTCATGATGCCTTGGTCGGGCTACCACCCCTAAAAAGGTCTGAGTGTAAAAGCATAGTTGCCATCCAGATCTCGAGATCAGGATAGCTAGATAGCTTTCCTGATGCCTTGGTCGGGCTACCACCCCCAAGAAGAGTCTGGGTGTAAGAGCATAGTTACCGTCCAGATCTCGAGACCAAGATAGCTAGATTGCCATCCTGATGCTTTGGTCGAGCTACCACCCCCGAGAAAGATCCAAGCATAAATACATATTTGCCTTTTGGATTGAGGTCGCTATGACAAGATACCCTCTCGAATAACGGGAGAAGGGGTACTTAGTTTGCTGCAACACAGCTTTCACCTAAGTATCAAATACTTGATTACTACTTACCATTGGTTTTTCGTATATGTGTGATTTCCTATATCGCCAGGCTAAATTTTGCATAAGGAATCATCAAAGATGTGAGATACAATGCAAAGGGACTCTTCCCTGAAGTCAGCAAACCATAAATTCCTACCAAACGTTGAGAACTAGAGCTAGATATCTACCCAACTAGCTGCACCTGGGTCGAGATCAGAAAAGAAACAAAAAATTTTCAACCAAGTCTGAAATTCGTGATCAGGGATCAACCAAGGCAAACATGAAGGAAATTATAACAACTTTATTAATAATAAGGGAGTATATCCCCTTGCAAGGCTACATTCATCAATCAAGGAGCCTAACCCCCAGTTCCGGGCTACACATTTTTTTTATAATGCTGGTCAAGAATAAAGCGGGGTGCCCACCCCCCTTTCTGGGCAATCAAGACAAGTCCTGAGTAGATTGCATCAAGCTCCAGCATCAGCCTAGTTTCCTCCATCTGCTCATACTTCCAGCTAATCTCTACCTGTTTCCCCTCCATCCAGCGGTTGATCAACTTGATTGTTCCCTCCAGCTGCTCATTTTTCTTGAGACTGTTCTTCTGCCTGTTGCTCGGCCAGGTCCTCCTCTAGAAATTCACTTACTACAACTATAACTTCAGGAGGGATGACCGCATCCTAGGTGATAGTAGTTGCCTCCGTTCCCCTCTGTGTTGGGATTATGCTCGATAGCAAGAGTGTAATAATGTATTTGACAATCTTTTCATATTAAAAAAGTGATTTCTAGTTTAACAAATCTTATAGCATTTATAGTTTAATTATTATAATTGTCAAAAGTAAATAATCATGAGGTCAAAAGACTATGTGACAAGAAGAAATGTTCATACATCTAGATATGCATGAGGTAGGCACAATTCTTTAGTTAGTCTTGAATAATATTCACAACTTAAGATAAAAGGTTGGGCACCTTTAACTTTTCAAAGTTGTAGATTCTTTTGCTAGTATTTGAGTGGGATTAAATGTGTTATAACGAGTCTAAAATCATCAAAGTGTGGTTTTTTTGGGCAAAAGAATCCAGTGCACTGGGTGCATTGAATTGGATCACAATGAAATACTTTATCTAGAACCGTCAATGGAAAAAGTTTTCATTTGAAGACAATCGAAAAGTCTATCTTATTCCTGAGATAAATGTTGGACTTATGGCTGCAAGTGTTATCATTTGAGCTATCAATGAGTACGATTATATAGCATAGTCTATCCTCAATAGTTTGGTGGTTTTCATTTGTTAATCGATAGAGAACTTCATTTATAGATACGGACATCGTGGCTCCATTTATTAAATGAGAGTAGAATATCATCATATGGATGTTTCGAGGTATTGGATATTAAATCTTAACATTAAATTTTCAATATTGTCTATTGAAACATGGCTTCTGGATAAGTCAAAATATCCAAGTTCAAAATGTGGTCATATGAATAAATATGGTAACTTGGAGAGTTATAGGCGGTCTATAAGCTCTTAGCAATTACTGATATTCTTCACGAGGATACACTTTCTCCAATAAGGTTGTCTAGGGTATGAATGAGTAACATCAAATTATTCTATCTTTATTTAAGAGTTCAATTTTAGTTCTTTAGTGGAATGAACTAAAATTAATAGATCGGACCTAAGTGAATCATTTGTTGATTGTGATTGGGTTGTGTCTATTGGAGCTTAAATTTAGATTACCTGCCAAGATCCCCAATCCACACGAACTTGCATGGATCACTTGATATATTCTACTGGACCAATTTAGGAGTCCATCTAGAATTGTACTAAAGCATGTGGACTTGTTTCTTTTGTAAGAATGGGTCTAGTTCACATGTGGACTTTTTGATAAGGTCCAATGGATTTAATAACATAAGAAAAATAATATATTGGCCCATATATATGTTTTTGGCGGCAAGGCTATATAAAATAGCCTAAATATATTATTTTTATTTTATAATTTAATTAAATAGAAATTAATTAATTTGTTGATTAATTAATTACTTAATTAAATGTCAAAATCTTTTTTCTAGTAGGAGATGATCTCCTAAAATTATACTATTGTTGGTAATATAATTAATATTAAAGACTATATATGATAAGTAGATAAATAAAAGGAATTATTTATCTAATCAAATTAGGAAGTCTTTAATATGGTTACAAATACACTATTGAGTTGGATTAGGAGTCTTGGTATAGGAAATAATTCTTTTTGGAAAAGGATTCTTTTTGGTAAAGGATTCTTGGTCACTAAGTAAATCCACTTAAGGAAAGGATTCTTCTTAGGAGAGGATTTATGACCCTATATATATACTTCTCTTAATTTCGGCCAGCCTATACAATTCCAAGAAGGAATTTTTGGCCAGCCCAATATTTAAAAGAAGAGAGATTTCGGCCATCTAAAGGAATTTTACTTGGTGAGAATTCGGCTACCGTATAATTTTGAGGGAGAAAATTTTGTTTTTTCTCTAGACAAAATTCGATCAACTCTAAGAAATAGTGTGAGATTCAGAAAAAAAAAGGAAGGTAAAACGTTTAGTTTTCGTTAGTACACTAGTAGCCTTTACATTAAAAGGTTTTGTGTACACCATCGAATCAAGGTTCACACGAGTTTCAGTCAAATTGATTGATAATTCACAAGTGACCTAACGTTCTTTATTTTCTTCTTGGAGTATTATTGTGACTAACAAAGAGAAAGATTTTGTTTGTTTCCATCCTCAGGTATACAATTTAAAGAAAGGGAGCCCACACTCCTAGATGATTCACGTTCACGATTGGATTGGAAGATCTTACGGATTCAATTCGGCACTTGTTCAATCGTCACGAGAAAAAGGTACGACACTTTTTATATACATTAATTAATCTATGGTTAAGGTTTTTGTTATTTACATGGGAAAATTTTTATTTATACCGAAACCCTAATTTATAATTCTTAAATTTTCACACTTCCGCTACGCAATTTTTCTCTACAATTGGTATCAGAGCTTGGTTGTACCCTTGATTAATTGATGTATGTATGCGTGAATCTTTTTCTTTTATTTTATATATGTATATTTTAGAAGGAGATGACACTCTAGGTATTCACATATATATTTACATTGGAATGTATGGATATATATATATATATATATATATATATATATATGTTTTATATGTGGATTGTTGTTTCTCAATTTTGGTCCTAGAATTTCAATGTATTTTTGTTTTGGGATTGTAACAAGAAGGGTGACCTATCATCGCCATAATTTCCTTCTAGGTAGTTGCTAAGTTTTTTTTTATCTTGTCGTTGTAATAAAAAAAAACTGCAGTATTTTTTAGTATTTAAAATTTTTCTGTAATACATTCAAGTATTGATGACTCGAAGGTTTGAAGAATTGGAAGCAACCAGAACAAGTTTGGGACCATGAGAGCCATAGTAACAAACATGCGTGCGAAGAGCACGCAGCAACGATTGTTGTGGCATGGGCTGCACACGACAGCCCTATGGAAGCCATGGGCTGTGCATGGCTGCCCCTTATGGGGTTGTGGGCTGCGCACGCCCATGGAAGGGAGCCAAGGGCGTGCACGCCCATATAAGGTAGCCGAGGGAGTCCAAACGACGAAGGTCGCATGAAGACTTGTTAGCCAAGAAATGAGTTTTTTTTTTGTATTCCAAGACTTGTAATTTACTTGTTTTTCTAGGATGGACCAAAATTGTAGCTATTTATATTTTTGTAAATATTGCAATGTTTGTCATTGTTTGATAACATGTCATATAGAATAGAAGTGTCATTCATATATCTCTTTTGATATGAACATGCATTGAATGGTTTATGTATCTAAATTGGCATCTAGATAACTTGGTAAATCATTCTTTAAAATTCGATCACACGCCTTAAATAATTGAGTGAGAGAAGGTGTTTTGGAACACCTACGACCTCCAAGTTTGGTTGAGTTTTATGTTTCGTGTAATAACCCCCCAAGGGGTATTCATGAATGGAATTTTACAAAATACTTCCTTACAAGGATAAACTAGACAATTAACCCCAAACGATATCTACTCCTAAAGGAGGGATATTCGTGAGGGAATATATTGAAGGTCGATAACTTGGTAACACACTCAATGTGATTTTATTAATATCCTCCCAAGAGTTCTTGTTAATAAAATTGAAAGGCTTGTTGTTATGTTAACAATTAGGTGAGACCTAGTCCAACTAGTACATTGTGCGAACTCCCAAAGAAGGTGTGACATTTATATGTGTTGGATCACCGTTGAATTTTACGATTGAATTATTTTATTTAATTTAAGATAAATATTTGAAAGTGATTTATCATGATTATTTACTTATATAATTTTTGTTATTAAAAAGAAATCATGACCCCATCCCTAATCGACATCCTAAAAGATAATACTTTAACTTATGATAATTATGTCGCACGGAAATGGATAATTGGGTTGTTATTGCAAGCTGAAAAACATAACTTTGTTATGTCTATTCCTTAACCACCAAACTAATGAATCTACGTAGGAGCAAAGAGATGAGTATCAGTAGTGGAAGTCTTCAGATGAGATGGCTAAATGTACGTTAGGTTATGGCCATCAACTTCGACATGTTGCAACAACAACATGAATGAATGGAGACTAATGTCGATATAATGATGTCTCTATAGGAGATGTTTGCTATGAGATCTAGGACGACTAAGAGAGAGATAGTGACAATTTTAAGAATCTTAGGTTAAAACCTGGACAGGGTGTGAAAGATCACATGACGAAAGTCATAGCACATCTCAACATTGTTGAACTGAATGTTGCTGAGATAGATGGTGAGACCAAAATTGACATGATTGTCAACTCATTGTCGGATTCCTTTGATCAATTCAAGTTGGACTACACCTTGAATAATAAGTAATACATCTTGCAATGCCTGATGCAAGATGTTAAAAGCATGGAAAAAATCCTTATGAAAGGCAAGGGTCAAGAGATTCATACCGTAGGTAAAGTTGCTACTGTTAAGACCCGTAAGAAGGTCAAGAAACAATAGAAGAAAAAGCAACTAAGATCTACTAAGAAGGAGACAAAGAAAGTAACCAAGATCAAAGGTAAGGGTTTCCTTTATGGTGAAAAGGGACATTGGAAAAGAAATTGCCCAAAGTCTCAAGACAAGAAGGAAAAAGGTAATATTAATTATCTTGAAACATGCTTTTTGGCGGATTCTATGGATTCTTGGATCATAGACTCCGGAGCCACTAATCATGTTTGTTTTTCCTTACAGGGTTCAAGGAAAGGAAAAGGCTTAATGAGAACGAATTCAACTTACATTTAGGCAATGGAGCGTTGGTGTCTGCTAGTTCAGTGAGAGATATTAGAATTAGTTTAGATTCTTATAAGCATTTAGATTTAATAGACGTTTATTATATACCTTAATTCAAGAGGAATTTAATTTCAGTTTCTTGTTTAAATAAATTTGGTTATTCGGTTACTTTTAATAAATCTTTTATTATTAGTAAGATTGACAAAATTATTTGTAAAGGTACATTGGAAAACGGTTTTTTCAATTTGCATAGATATATCTCTCACTTGTTAGACATGGAATCAATGGAACCTAAAAATAAAAGAGTAAAATTATCAAAAGATGAAACCTACCTATGGCATTTGTACCTAAGTCATATTAATCTTAATAGGATTAAAATATTGGTAAGTGACAGACCACTAAGTGACTTAAAGGTCGATAATCTACCAACTTGTGAATCTTGTTTGGAAGGTAAAATGACCAAAAGGTCGTTTACGACCAAAGGCACAAGAGCCATCGAATGTTTAGGATTGAAACACACTGATGTGTGTGGTCCTATAAGCATTCAAACTAGAGATGGATATGAGTACTTCATCACTTTTATAGATGATTACTCAAGATTTGGCTATGTGTATCTCATAAGACATAAGTTAGATGCTTTTGACATGTTCAATGCATTTAATGCTGAAGAAGAAAATCAGCTTGAGAAACGCATAAAAATCTTAAGGTATGATCGTGGTAGAGAATATCTATTTGGTGAGTTTCAGCAATATCTTATTGATAATGGGATAATTTCTCAGTTTTCTGCACCAGGCACACCTCAACAAAATGGGGTGGTAGAAAGGAGAAATAGAACTCTTTTGGACATGGTTAGGTCCATGTTGAGTTATTCAACACTCCCTAATTCTTTTTGGGAATATGCTTTACAAACCGCAATGTACATTCTAAATGATGTACCATCTAAGTCGGTTCCTAAAACACCGTATGAGTTGTGGACCGGGCAAAAGCCTAGTTTACAACACTTAAGGATATTTGAATGTCCTGCACACATGTTAAAAGGAAAGACAAAAGATGGAGTCCAGTTCTGAAACATGCATATTTGTAGGGTATCCAAAAGGAACAAAAGGATATTATTTCTATAGTCCTTCAGATCTTAAAGTATTTGTTTCGACAAATGCTAAATTTCTGGAAGAGGACTATATGAATAATTTTGTGCCTAAAAGTAGAATTATCCTGAATGAGCTTTCAAGAGAAATAATTCCACAAGAGGTTTCACAATCAAGCCCAATTGTAAGTTCCGTACCAACACAAGATCAACAATCTACCATACCTCGTCATGGTGGGAGGGTTAGTAGACAACCCGAAAGATACATCGGTCTAGGAGAATATGTAGAGAATCTCTCGGACTACAATGATCGTACAAGGAAGTAATGGAAGATGTTGATTGTCACTATTGGTAAAAGGCAATGTAATCCGAAACTGAATCTATGTTCAAAAACAAAGTCTGGTCTCTTGTAGACTTGCCTAAAGGGATAAAACCCATTGGGTGCAAGTGGGTATATAAGAGGAAAAGAGGAATGGATGGAAAGATGGAAACCTTTAAAGCTAGATTGGTAGCTAAAGGTTACACACAGAAGGAAGATATCGATTATGAAGAAACCTTCTCTCCTGTGGCCATGCTTAAATCCATTAGGATACTCTTATCCATTGTGGCATCTCTAGACCTAGAGATTTGGCAATTGGACGTCAAGACAACTTTCCTTAATGGAAGTCTTGATGAAATCATCTATATGATGTAACTAGAAGGATTCATTGAAAAAGGCCAAGAGGAAAGGGTATGCAAGTTGCGAAGATCCATATATGAGTTGAAGCAAGCATCCAGATCCTGGAACATAAGGTTCGATCAAGCCGTGAAAAGTTTTGGATTTATTCAAAACCTTGACGAACCTTGTGTATACAAAATGATTAAAGGTGACAAGTTGGTTTTCCTAGTTCTTTACGTTGATGATATACTACTAATCGGAAATGATATAGGTGTATTGACATCAATAAAAGAATGGTTAGCAAAATAATTTGATATGAAGGACTTAGGAGAAGCAAGTTATATTCTTGGTATCCAAGTCATAAGGGATAGAAAGAATAAAACGATTGCATTATCCTAAGCTTCATAAATAGATAAAATCTTGTCTAGGTTTTCCATGCAAGGTTCCAGGAAAGGTATGTTACCTTTCAGATATGGAATCAAACTTTCTAAGGAACAAGTTCCAAAGAATGAGCATGATGAGCAATTTATGAGTAGGGTTCCATATGCATCGGCAGTTGGAAGTCTCATGTATGCAATGCTTTGTACTAGACCAGATATTTGTTTTGTTATGGGCATAATTAGCAGGTTTCAATCGAAACATGGTCCTGATCACTGGACGGTTGTCAAGCATATTTTCAAGTATCTTAGGAGAAAGAGAGATTATATGCTTGTATACTCTGGAAGGGATTTAATTCCCATTGGGCATACAGATTCTGATTTTCAGTCAGATTCTAACTCCAAGATATCAATATCAGGATCTGTGTTTACTATTGGAGGAGGGGCAGTCATATGGAGGAGTATCAAGCAATCTTGTATTGTTGATTCCACCATGGAAGCCGAGTATGTTGCCGCATGCGAGGCTGCTAAATAGGCTGTCTGGCTTCGCCAATTCTTGATTGACTTGGAAGTGGTTCCTGATGTGAATAAGCAGATCACTATCTATTGTGACAATAGCATAGCAGTGGCTAATTCGAGAGAACCAAGAAGTCATAAGAGAGGGAAACACATTGAAAGAAAGTATCACCATCTGAGGGAAATTGTGTATAGGGGTGACGTGATGATTACCAAGATTGCGTCAGCAGATAATCTAGTGGATCCCTTTACAAAGGCTCTTCCACAAAAGAGTTTTTATAGGCATCTAGAGAACATGGGGATAAGAGATATGACACATTTGCTATAGAACAAGTGGGAGATTGTTGGGATTATGCTTGATAGCAAGAGTGTAATAACGTATTTGACAATATTTTCATATTAATAAAGTGATTTCTAGTTTAGCAAATCTTATAGCATTTATAGTTTATTATTATAATTGTCAAAAGTAAATAATCATGAGGTCAAAAGACTACAAGAAAAGAAGAATTGTTCATACATCTAGATATGTACGAGGTAGACACAATTCTTTAGTTAGTCTTGAATAATATTCACAACTTAAGAGAAAAGGTTGGGCGCCTTTATCTTGTCAAAGTTGTAGATTCTTTTGCTGGCATTTGAGTGGGATCAAATGTGTTATGATGAGTCTAAAATCATCAAAGTGTGGTGTCTTTAGGAAAAAGAATCTAGTGCGTTGGGTGCATTGAATTGGATCACAAAGAAATACTTTATCTAGAACCGTCAATGGATAAAAGTTTTTATTTGAAGACAATCAGAGAGTTTATCTCAATCCTGAGATAAATATTGGACTTATGGTTACAAGTGTTATCATTTGAGCTATCAATGAGTACGATTATATAGCATAGTCTATCCTCGATAGTTTGGTGGTTTTTATTTGTTAATCGATAGAGGACTTCATTTATAGATACGGACATCGTGGCTCCATTTATTAAATGAGAGTAAAATATTGTCATATGGATGTTTTGAAGTATTGGATATTAAATCTTAACGTTAAGTTTTCAATAGTGTCTATTGAAACATGGCTTCTAGATAAGTCAAAATATCCAAGTTCAAAATGTGGTCATATGAGTAAATATGGTAACTTGGAGAGCTATAGGTGGTCTATGAGCTCTTGGCGATTACTGATATTCTTCACGAGGATACACTTTCTCTAATAAGGTTGTCTAGGGTATGAATGAGTAACATCAACTTATTCTATCTTTATTTAAGAGTTCAATTTTAGTTATTTAGTGGAATGAACTAAAATTAATATATCAGACCTAAGTGAATCATTTGTTGGTTGTGATTGGATTGTGTCTATTGGAGCTTAAATTTAGATTGCCCGCCAAGATCCTTAATCCACACGAACTTGCATGGATCACTTGATATATTCTACCGGACCAATTTAGGGGTCCATCTAGAATTGTATTAAGGCATATGGACTTGTTTCTTTTGTAAGAATGAGTCTAGTTCACATGTGGACTTTTTGATAAGGTCCAATGGATTTAATAAAATAAGAAAAATAATATATTGGCTCATATATATTTGTTGGCGGCAAGGCTATATAAAATAGCCTAAGTATATTATTTTTGTTTTATTATTTAATTTAATGGAAATTAATTAATTTGTTGATTAATTAATTATTTAATTAAAAGTCAAAATCTTTTTTCTAGTAGAAGATTGTCTCCTAAAATTATACTATTGTTGGTAGTATAATTAATATTAAAGACTGTGTTTGATAAGTAGATAATTAAAAGGAATTATTTATCTAATCAAATTTGGAAGTCTTTAATAAGGTTACAAATATATTATTGAGTTGGATTAGGAGTCTTGGTGTAGGAAAGAATTCTTTTGGAAAATGATTCTTGGTCACCAAGTAAATCCACCTAAGGAAAGGATTTTTAACAACCAAGTAAATCATTTTTAAGAGAGGATTTATGATCATACATATATACTTCTCTTAATTTCGGCCAGCCCATACAATTCCAAGAAGGAATTTTCGGCCAGTCCTATATTTAAAAGAAGTGAGATTTCGGCCTTCTAAAATAATTCTACTTTGAGAGAATTCGGTTACCATAGAATTTTGGGGGAGAAAATTTTGTTTTTGCTCTAGATAAAATTCGATCAACTCTAAGAAATAGTATGAGATTCAGAAAAGAAGAAAAGAAAGATAGAACATTTAGTTTTTGATAGTACACTAGTAGCCTTTACATTAAAAGGTTTTGTGTACAACATCGAATCAAGGTTCACGCTAGTTTCAATCAAATTGATCTATAATTCACAAGTGACCTAACGTTCTTTGTTTTCTTCTTGGAGGATTATTGTAACTAACAAAGAGAAAGATTTTTTTTGTTTCCATTTTCGGGTATACAGTTTAAAGAAAAGGGAGCCCACACTCCTAGGTGATTCACATTCATGATTGGATTGGAAGATCTTGCGGATTCAATTCGGCGCTTGTTCAATTGTCACGAGAAAAAGGTACGACATTTTTTTTATACATCAATTAATCTAGGGTTAAGGTTTTTATAATTTAAAGGGGAAAATTTTTATTTACACCGAAACCCTAATTTATAATTCTTAAATTTTCACGTTTTCGCTGCACGATTATTCCCTACACTCTGTTCGACCTCCGACTCGACTCTGGCAACCTCTTCTTAGTGATCTCTGGCCTTTTCCCAGACTTCAGGATAACCCCCATCGGGCTGCTCAAGCTGAACCCCGCTAGAAGACTCTCTGAGACTAGAGATTGGAAATAATGGTGGGGTAAGGGGATACCTATTTCGACCGGTTATTTCCCAGCCCAGACAACGCTTGAAGGATTCGCTCCATCTCCGACAGGACAGGACATCTCCGTTACCCTGGTTATAATCTCCTATCTATCCCAATTGGCAATGACGGACAGATTAAAGGGAAAAGGGAGAGCTTCAATGACCTGAAAGGAGGCGTAAGAGTACGCATCACTGAATGAGGCATCTACCTCAGCTTGCAGCTTGTCCACTTAAGCTCGTAAATCCTGGTTTTCGTTATCCAACATCTTGGCCCTAGCTTTCCAGGAATCCATTTGCATAGCCCGACGCTCAGATTGAAGGGTCTCTTGGTCGAAGGGCCGCTTCAGCTTCTCATGATCACACCGATGGCTGGAGGTGATCTCCTGTATCAGAGATTAAGCCTGGCAAAGTAACCCCATGGCTTTCTCGGCTTCAATTTTAGCCTTCACCATATGGTCGCAGAGAGAAGCCACCTGGTGGCCCATGGCCACATTGAATTTGAAAGCCCGCAGAATGCGAAGCTTAAGTTAGAAATTGATCAAGCTGGCAACCACAAGTAAGGGTATAAGGAGATAGTTACCTCAGTCAAATGAGTTGATCCCTTGGTAAGCAAAATGACGACAGACATCGAGTCTATCCTAAAGAGGTCACCTCCCGGGCAAGACGTGACAAACTATTCCAGGACTTCATCTTGCCCAGTCGAGCTGGCCCGATGTTGAGAGAAAACATGAGGAACCTCCGCAACATCTGCCTTAAGGTTTTCTAAAGCTGAGGAATTGGCGATGAGGATAGAGAGGCGGACACATCGAGGAAGATAACCGTGGGAGTAGCATATGGGACAACCAGAGATGGAGCAGGGGCGGTTGCAGCAGTAGGAAGAACAGAAGTCCCCTTACCTGGCACCTTGGAAGCCCGAGATGTGAGGAGCGTCATCTTGGACTTAAGCTGGGAAAGGGATGGAACAGGAGTAGGAAAAGGAACAGGTGAAATTACAGCTGGAACAGGTGGCCACCCTTCTCTGAGGTAGCCAAAGAGATTTCTTGGATCAATCTGACAGGAGGGGGAAGGGTACGAGCTTGTTGGACCTCACGAGAAGCTGGAGCAACAACAAAAATTGTTAAAAAAAAAAGAAGAAGAAGAAATGTGTTAGAACCAAGCTAGCTAACAAAAGGGAATAAAATGGTTCAGTGTTACTTTACTTACGGGGAGTAGCAACAGTGATTCACAGGTATAGATTCACCCTGCGGGGATTAAAAGAATCGCCAGTAGAAAATTTCAAGTTCAAATAATTGTAGGAGATGATGGCTTCAAGATCGCCTCAGACTCAACAGGCAGAGAATCCATATCCCACGAGGGCGTGTCACTAAAAACTGTAAGGACCTCGAACTTATGCCTGCCAAAGTAAACCGAGCTCCCCCAATCACCTCTCACCAGAATCCTTTCATCCTTCCAAGCGGGGTTTTTCTTAGAAGTTTCGTAAACGATGAAATTGAGATTGTTCTTGGATTTCACGTAGAACTGTCCTTTAGGGCCACCGAAAAAGCTACTGATCTAGAAGAGGTAGGCTAGCTCCTCCGCTCTGGGCTCCTTGGTGACCTTGCTCAACTCCATTGCTCTCTCTATAGAACAAGGAAGCCAATCAGATGTCTCCAGAAGCCAAGAGTTAACTGGAGAGAAGCTAGTTGCAGGGTGTTGAGAGCCCGTCGGAGGGTGAGGTGGAAATGAAGCCTGACACAGTTCTCGATAGTTACGACATGAATCGGAAGCACCCCATGAGGAGAAGAGAAGACATCATAATTCTTAGGAGGAACGGAGACAGAGACACTGTTGGGGATGCCATATTTGGCCTTCAAATGATCGATTGATTTCGGGTCACTGGTAGAGTCTGGGATGACCTTGAAGTCATAGGGAAGAAGTCATTCTGGAGGGGAGCCAGCAACCCTGACTTGGCCCTTTTCAGCCGCAGCATTCCCGGGTTCCTTGTCTGAATCTTTGTCACCCAACTCCAAAGGGCTATCAGGTCTATTAGAAAACCCGGTCCCAATTGCCATGTTTCTATTTGATCAACGACATTATGGGTTAGTAGAAGAGTCGTCGCTATCAAAGTTCCTTCGTGCTCATTTCCCATGGGCAAGACTAGAGACATATTCACCATCTACTAAGGAGCCTACGGTATCACGGCTAGCTTTCAACAATGTGGAGAAAGATTTTGGATTAGATGAAAGAAAAATGGAGGCTTTGCTCAAGAAAGCAAAGAAAGAAAAGATTTTTTATTCTTTAGAATCTGAAATTTAAATAGGGAGAAAGCGTGAAGAAGACAACGAAGCAACCATATTTAAATAGAGATGAATATAGTAGCAACCCATGACGTCAGTGACGTGAAAGCAAGATCTTTGGAGAAGATCTCCTCGAATCTTAGGGACTGGCATGACACAACCGGATTATTTTGAAAAATGCACCGTTCCTTGCTCGTCACGTCACACATGCATTTAATGAGAGGATTTCCACCAAGATTTTGGTAACAAAAAAGGAGAAAAAATTTCCCAATTAAAATGGGAAGTCTGACTCCAACCCCAACTCAATCACCGGTGTTTAAGTCAGAGGGGATTTTTGTTAATAGCCAAATTTGGCTAAGGTCCAAATTAAAATTTTCCTTTCTCCCAGCTCGGGTCCAAATCCGAGATTTCTCATCGCGATACCGAGGTTTCCAAGGTCGAGCTACCATACGACCCCGTAGAAGCCAGGAGATGTCATCACATCCTAGGAACACCCTAGGTAAAACTCGACATGATTAGATCGAGCTTCTTAAGTTGACATAAGAGACCGGAGCAAGATCGAAGAGGCAAGACCTAGGCTTCCCGAGGTCGAAATACATCGCGACCTCCCCAGAAGCCCGCCACATTTCCCAATTACATATAGAGGCTCGTGAGGACATCATGTTCATACTATAATATCTTTTCGTTTCACCGAGAGAAGAATCAGGTCCACCTAAACCGGTAGGAAGAAGCTCGCGGAAGCTCCACTACTACTAAAGAACACCGATGTAGTCATTTCAAGCTCCAAATGGACATAGAAAGGTCAGGTCAAGCTTCTAACACCAAAACAAGAACATGGATATACCCCACCCTTCGAGACAGTTAACGCCATATTTGGTGACCTCTATGATTCGTCTTACCAGGGTAGTATACAAGATCACCTTCACTCTTCAACTTGCATTAAAACACCGCGTATGTGTAAAACAAGTGATTAAGTCCAAAGAGGAAACAAGCTTATTTCTATCCAAGATATTCTCAATTTCATCATTAAACCAAAGTCAATGACATTTAAATAGAATATCTTGTCCGATAAGTAGAGATTCGATTCAGGAATTAATGGCGGGAGAATCACAAGTTTAACCTAATTGACCTATGTATAAATACGCCTAAGCATGCACGAAAGAAGGAGGAAGAAAAACACAGATAGAGAGGAATTATCTTGGCCTAAATTCTATGATCAGAGCACGACTGTCATTGTTAGCTACCTCTTGACAGGCGTGAAATCGCCACATCCATTGTACCCCAGAGTGACTGAGATTATTCGCATGATTTTTGTATACAATGTGTGACTCATTAATCAATAATAAAGCAGTATCAATTTCACTTACATCTTTCGATACTTTGAGCTATCATTCACCATCATATTCACTACCATACGAGCAAACCAGCTATCGAAGATACCAACTCCGACCGCCACCTCCGAGGTAGTGGTCTCGAGGGTGCTAATTGGAATTTCTCATCTCGAGTGAATTTTCGGGTAACACTATTTTTGGTCGATTTTCAAAGTGAGTCTAGCAGAACTGAAATTTTTCTATTTTAACCATATAAACTCATTTCGAGAATATTTGGTATGCTTAGACATTTTAAAAATGTATTAAATGTAACACTTTGAAATTTTTATGTGCCTAGTATATGTTATGTAACAATCATGGCCCACCAAGTAGATATTGTCAGCTTTAGACTTCACGTACACGTTTTCACTCTCACGGATTTGCTCTAGATTATAGGCTTCATGCAAGCATCCTTCACCCATGACCCAAAATGTGTCTACTTAGCTAGGAGAGACCAAACTCTAGTTCTTTATGGAATTAATCTATAATGGAAACTTCAGTAATTAAGATTTCATTTTATCTCATTTTCCTATTATTCCATGTAAAAAGTCTTGGGTTGACTAAACTAATATTTGAAAATTAAGGCTATTAAACACATGATCTTTTAAAAAATTTAAAATTTTATTGTTGTTACAATTCTACCATCTTATAGAAATTTCATCCTCAAAATTAACTAGAGTACGCCAAACCTCAAACAACTATTGTAACTTCTCCTCGGTGAAATAGTCAAGCCTTAATTCTTAGATAGATAGTCTATCAAACAAATAATAAAATTACGAATAATCTGTAACATCAAATAGTTAGATACAAATGACGCTTTCCCTATTTATTCTTCTATTTATCTCTTTAACGAATATAAAGTATATATAGCAGTAGGTTTGTAACTCTAATTCGATTAAACAATAAACTAATTAATACTCCTTCTTATAAGTAAACTCCCTCAATTGGTTTTGTATTGACTTTAATATTACTATAAACATTTTATTCTCTTTTCTTTTTCTTCCTAGGATAATTACGGGTATTACATTTCTCACCACCTACAAAAAAAATCGTCCTCGAAATTTGCATATATCTCAAGCTTCAAATATTCGTATGATAAAAATAATCATGACCTAATAACTTGAATCGATACCAAATCATAACTTAGTCTCCATAATCGACATTGCTCTTATACCAATTGTAACAGCGTAGACCCACCAAGGAGATATTGTTTGCTTTGGGCTTCACGCACACATCCTTCACCCTAACAGATTTGCTCTGGATCATAGGCTTCATGCAAACATCCTCCAACCATGGCTCAAAACGTGTCTACTTAGTTAGAAGAGACCAAAATTTTTATACAATTCATGGATCTCACTCTCTAGCGATACGGGATATGACATGTTAAATCTCGTGATTTGTTGATATGTATATAAATAGTTAGAGTTTTGAAGTATGTTTGGTCATTAGTGGAATCGCCTATTTTAACAAGATCATCCATATTTCGTAAATTGTTTTGAGTTGGTTATTCATGTTAGAAAATTATGAAATTTCATATGTATGTATTTTCATGTCTACCGTCAATCTGAATTTTTTTGCAAATTTTACATGGATATAATAAATATAGTTATGATTTTCAGGGTGGAAAGAGGTCGGCTTATGGCCTCTGCTGAACAGATTCGAGAAACAAGAAAATAATAAAATTTTGCAATTCTAATGATAATAGATTAATTTGTAAATTTTGTTGTAGCATATCATATATGTTTAGATTATCTATGTCAAATTTTGTAAGATTTGGAGCTATAGAGAATTAATAAAAAATAGCGGATCAGAGTGTGGTCAGTTGTAGAAATTATTTGGAAGAATAGATTCTAAGTCCAATTCAATATAAGTAATTTATGTTGATTCAATTGTTACAGTGATGATGTTATGACAGTAATTCAATTTGTAATTGTTTAGGTTTGAGTGATTCTTGAGTTTCTAGAACTAGAGCGGATTCACAAGAGTTCGAGGCAAGTAAACTCATTCATGACTTGTTATGTTGTCAAGTGTGTATATATTATGTAAGTAAACTCATTCATTATGTATTATGTTTTCAAACATGTATATATTATGTAAGTAAACCCATCCAATGGGTATTTTATTACCGAATTTGAGGTGTTACAAATTGGTACCCAACAGACTAGGATGTTACAGAATTCGTAACTTTCAAAAACCTTATCAAAAATATATATATACAAACGTTTGAAAACATAAGACATCATGAGTTTACTTACATAACATATACACACCGGAAAACATAATAGGCCATAGATGTGTTTACTTACCTCGAACTCATATAAATCTGCTCTAGTTCAAAAAACTCAAGAATCACTCAAACCTAAACAATTACAATTGACTTACTGTCATAACCTCATCACCATAACAAATTAATCGGCATAAATGACTTATATTGAATTAGACTTAGAATTTATTCTTCTAACCAATTACTACAACTAACCATGCTCTAATCCATTATTTTTAATTAATTCCATACAGCTCTAAATCTTACAAAATTTAACATGGATAATCTAGACTTACTACTATAAAATTTGTAAATTAATCCATGTTCATTAGAAAATACAAAAAGTTATTATTTTCTTGTTTCTCAAATCTCTCCGGTTGAGACCATAAGCCGACCTCTGTCTACTCTAAAATTCACAACTATATTTGTTGGAACCCCTTTCACCGGTCACGCAGCGGAACTAGGTTTTAAAAATTTTATACAGATAATATCTGTATATGGGACCAGTGAACTTTGGATCGTAATTATTTTTCAGAACCAATACATACAATATGTATACACAGGAAATTGTAATCGATATAATCATAAGAAGATATACTTACCAACGTTTGGAGGCTCCTTCACTTTTTGTGTGCTCCTGTCTGAACCACTTGATCTTCCTCGCTATCTCTCGGGACTGGTAACTGCGTGTGGGCGCGTCACTGTCTCAGGAACTTGAATGGAGGATGTAGAGAAAATTTTAAGAAACTCTTTCTTCTCAATTTGGTGTATTGATTTTACGCACACATGAATTGCATCTCATGCAAAACATATTATTATTATTATTTTTCGTGAATCAGGTGCAAAAAAAAAAAAACGTCTGCATTAATTTATGTTTATCTCGCCTGCACCAATATATATATATATATATATATCGCTTTTTCATCAAAACAAATTTTATTCCTCTGCATCCTTGATCACAAATATATATATATAACTCTGCTTCGTTTTTTGGCACAAATATATCTATATCACTGCTTCACAAACAAATATATATATATATATATATATATATATATATATATATATATATATATATATATATATTACTGCACTCACTTTTTTGCACAAATATATATATCCACTCTGCGGCACTCGTTTTAATTAATATATATTATATATGTATTTAGTATTTACATCCTATGTAAACTCTTCTTTTGACTATTATTTCATGTGTACATACCGATTTACATCCAATGCAATCTCTTGTATTATTAATTGATATATATCTTTTAATTATTCTTTTCAAATATATCTAATATATTAAAAGTGATAATAAGTATTTTAAATTTAAACTTAAATTCAAATACTTATATAAATGATTTAGTAAAAATAAAATAATCTTATTATTTTATCTTCACCTAAATCCATATATCAACTAACACCCACCAATTAATAGTTAATTCATAATTCATAATTATCAATATAATTAAATAATCTAATTATTTAATTAATTTAACTATTAACATTCATTAATTAAATAATCTCATTATTCAATTAATTCCCGAATAAATACGTGTCACTTTCGTAACATAATTAATTGAACAATCCAATTAATTAACCGTAACCCTTGTTACCTAAATCGATCGGGCTAGCAAGGGAACCTAATGGACCCATAATATTTTGAGCTCCAATAATCATCGGAATCATTAATTAAACTCTTTAATTAATATTCCTTGATTATTAACTCCGATGTTATTCTACTAAAAACCCGAAGCTGTACTCTCTCAACTGTAGACGCTTTTACATAGACCGATACAACTCGGTGTCCATCGATATAGCTATTACACATGGTGTGATCCTCCATAGTAGTTCATAATTAGAGTTGGGTCATAATGTCTGTTATACTCCTCTAATTACATATATCCTTTAAGTACCATTGATTCTATAATGAACAATAAATCCTATTTCCTCACGGAATTAGGAGAGCACTCATATTGTCCAAGCCCCGAATCAACCCTTAAGGGAACTACCATCTACTTCTCACAAGAAGGAGTGGATTCCACTATTGTGTACAAACCTTCCCAGCCACAAGCCAAACCGCAATCCCAACATACGGAGTATATTGATCAGGAAATACATCTGACCTCACCCATGGTATATCAAAGACCACGATCTAACCTGAAGGAGTCGATAAGACACTCAGGATTAAGATCACCCATATATAGCCATCATTAGTTGATATATATGAATCTCATCGGTAAACGGGTCTTGGTGAGAGATTCATATAGATCATGGCCCAGTCCTATATGATCACATCATACAAGGTGCCTCCATTCTCATATCTTCATATGAATGATTCAGGATAGAATCACCGTACATTACGGAATGGACCGCAACTATAGATTAACCACAAATAAAGTATCCAGCTTTATTTGCTATCAATGGACTCTTTAGATTGTACGTCTCTTACTGTATTCATCCGTATATGACACTCATATACACAGTTTGAGATTACATCCGGCAATCTTGGATGTTAAAGATATATGCACAAGTTTATAAAATAAATAAATAACATAACAAGAATGAATTGAACTTTTCTTTTTATTTATTTCATAAATTCATTTACAAATTACATCTTTAGGGCATAAACCCCAACAATATTTACATACATGTAAAAATTACAAAAATTTGTAGATTGACGGCAGACATATAAAATTACCTACATATAAATTTTTATAATGGTATAATATGAATAACTATTTCAAAAAAAATTACGAAGTATGGTTGATCTTGTTATAACATGGGATTCCATCAATGACCCAAAATACTTCAAAAATTATGTAACTATTTATATACATATCAACAAATCATGAAATTTAACAAATAAATACTAGATACGTAAAAATATTAATGTGTTAAATTTCATAATTTTTGAAAATGTCTAAGCATACCAAATAATATTTGAAATTAGTTTACACGGTTAAAATAGAGAAATTCCGTTATGCTTGACTCACATTGAAAATCCGCCAAAAAAACGTTTTTTTAACTTTTTGAAGTTAATCAAATTTCGAAATACTTGCAAAGGTGTCTATTTTAATAATAAGAAGACAAACACAAAAATCATCAATGAAAACAATAAAAATTTTGAATCGTTTCTACTGCTCATACCTTAATTCTCATACATATGGTTAATCAAATCCGTAATAGAACTATGAATGATGGCATTTGATGGGTACACCCAAGATGAGTTCTAATCCAAATTATACAAGGAGCCCAACCCACGCCCACATTTATAAGTGTTAGTATATATTGGGTACACCCAAGATGGGTCCAAACCTAATTCCATGGCATTGGCCCATGAAGCCCAACCCAACACATGTTAAAAACTGATTATAGCAGTTGCTGTAGATAACTGCCTATGCAGTTATTCTATAGACACCACTTATACAGTATGTGAGTAAATATAGGACTCTGTGATACAAAAAAGGTAATGTGTCTATAAGTGGAAATTGAGTAATACGTGAAATACAGAAAAGAGAGAAACAATAAAGAGAGGATTCTTCTAATGTGGTTTTGAGTTTGAGTTCCATTTTAATTGGTGAGTCTTTCCTAACCTGTGAAACATTCTGTGATCATTCCAGAACCGAAGAAAGGTACATAATCTCAATAACTTTCATCTTATTTTGTATGATCCAACATTGGTATCGGAGCCAAGTTGAATGTTTTCGAGTTTGGAAAAGTTTTCTTTGTGTTTATGATATGCACGGATGAAAGTTTTAATGTTAGTTGTTGAATAACATGTAAAACAAATTGATAATTCTGTCGAATTGATTATATACACAATGTATGTGTTTTCTAATACAAAAATACCGTGTAATCATATTAATGACACATATTTATACGTTTCAATATTTTTTTTATATATATTATAATGTATATGCATCTGTGTGGATTATTATTTTCGAAATCATATAATCATTATTTAATGAGTATTTTTGGGTTATCATACGTATTTCAATTATGTTAAATGTCATGTATTTTTTTCTTGGCTATGAATGAATTCACATATATATTTTACTGCAATTTTAACAAATTGTATGTATGGATTTTTTTTTATGTTTCGAATTCATTATAATTACGTATGATATGCTTATGATTCTATGTGAATTGTTTTATTTGAGTTATATGCTATGAAACTTCAAATTTCGCATATGAACACTAAGACATAGAGCCCTAAAACCGAGACTTTGAGAGAGTCACAGAGGGTAATAATTGTCATAATTTATTGTCAAACTGGTATCGTTAGAAACTAGAGATCCTAAACTTTCCAAAGACACCCCAATCGCATAATTTGGTTTAGTAACGAGTGAGAACGAGTAGATTGAAAACTAGGTCGGGAACAAAAAAAATCCAGAAATTTGTTCTTTAGGTTGAAGATGATGAATAGTGCCACACGTTATTGGGGCGGCGAGTGCACTCAACCTCAGAACCTAAATTCATTTTCAAAGGTATAAATGGAATAAACATGTTGTGGACTTGGAATTGAATGGTGGTGGTCCGATGACCGGACGTTGATGGGAAAGTGGCACGTGTTGCACACGTGCCACACATGCGCGTGTTCTAGCACGAAACAGCATAGTGTTGTGCTTATGTGTCATTCCTAGATTGTGACACGTGTCCAATGTGAGTTAACTACGACATGTGGTTCAGTCAATTGGTGACACGTGTTACAGACGTGGTAACCGTCAACCATTCCCGATGATCAGAGCGATTTCTAGTGACGGTTTTCGGCAGTGTTATTTCGATGACGGTTTCCAGCCACGTTTTCTTGTGACGGTCACCGGTCGGACCATTTTCCGGCATAATTTTCTAGCAGCCGGACCATTATTTCTAGCGAGTTATCCGACGTCCTTTAAGCAGTTTTCCGGCCACAAATAGATGTTTTTTCGCTAACCAAAAGTGTTTTTTCGATGACTATGAAGGTTTTTCGACGAATAAAAAAAATAATAAACAATTTTTTTATTATTATTATGATTAATTCCATTGTTTGAATTTTCGCTTCAGTGGGAGTTGAATATGCCCTATGAATTTTTATAAGTTCTCAAATAATTCTACTAATAAATTTATTAATGGGTGTCTATTTTTAATTTCTCTATAGATTGAGGAAATGTGTAACCACAGCTCATTTAACACTGATCCTCAAGAGGAGTATTCACCACTGTCGGTGGGAGAATATTCACCACAATCGCTAGAAGAGATTTCACCATTGTCGGATGAATCTGATCCTTAGGAGGAATACTCACCACTGTCGGTGGAGGAATATTCACCACAATCGGTAGAAGACAATTCATCATTCTCTGATGACTCTAATCCTCAAGAGGAGAACTAACCATTGTTGATGGAAGAGTATTCACCACAATCAGTAAAAGATTAACCACCATTGTCGGATGAAATGTCCATAGAGGAAAATACTATTGAAGAGTATATACCTGGGATGCTTGAGGACGATGGAAGTCAACAGTCTCCAAGAGTGGAGATAGATGAAGCGGATATTGAAAGGTATAGGAATTTATAAATGTCTTTTTCTAAGTTCATAAACAAACTAGAAGATCATAAAATGAATTTTTAACACTAGTTTATATGAACAGTTGTTAAGGTTTGGGGATCTCATAGTTTCTGAATGGCCTTAAAGTGATGGTGGAATAGATTTTGTATGGAAAGACATAATTCACGCCCTCCTTAAGGTTCTACTAGAATAACTACGACATTATAATCATGTAATACTTATATTGCTAGAAGCAGATGCTCTTACCGCTTTTAATGAAGCTTTAGAAATGATATTGAATTATGATGATCATCGAGTGCGTAGAAATCTTATAAAGCATACTGCTTTGAGTATGGGTTCTAGTTTGAGAACTCAAAAAGGTTATAATTCTAAGGTTGGGCGGTATATAAAATTTTGCTTTTAGAAAGTATTGGATAGATGAAAATTACAATCTACCAAAGACTGATGAGCAGAGTATCTATGCACACATTGAGCAAACTTGTATGAAATCCCAATGAGTTTTAAAATTACTGATTGAGAATGTAATTCTTAGGATGTATATATTTTTGTAAATACTCCTAATGTTTATAAATTCTTTGTTATTAATGAAATGGGATATTTGTATACATGATTGTGCATAGTTTTATATACTTGTGCTTATTCAAAATGGGTGTTCTAAATTGTAAGAAACAATGTTAAAACTGTTTTTGCGTAAAGGACAATAATAAATATAAATTAGTGAATGTTGTGGACTTGGATGATGGTCAAGAGCTTGGCCTCTTGTTTCGATTCCTATCCTAATATTCTTCTTATTATATTTTTTTTAAGTGTAAGTTTGCTACATAGAATTTGTGCTAAGTGTGAATTATTAGAAAAATGTGCCAGAATAACTATTAATTAGACTATGTGTTACATAAAATTTTAGGAAATGGCTTCTGCATCTAAGTCAATTGTTGCTGAGTTGAGCAAGGGAGAAAAGTTGAACGGTGACAATTATGAGATGTGGCACCGAAAAAATTCAGTTGATCCTTGAAGAGTAAGAGGCTTTGGAAACTCTTACGAACACTATGGTAAAACCATCAGATGGTAGCACTGCCCAACACAGGAGAGATATGGAAACATATCAAACCTGGAAAATGAAGAACAGTCTAGCTCACATAACCATGCTAAGGAGCATGACTGATGCTCTCATGTGTGTATATGAAGAGTATGACATTGTGTAAGACATGTGGATTGCGTTGAAGGACAAGTTTGGTGGTACTTCCACTACCAAGCTTAGGAGACTTACAATTAAGTTTGACACCTATAGGAAGTGCCAGAATCATGATATGAGGCAGCACCAGTGAGAGATGTCAAACATGATACATGAATTGAAGTATGTAGGTCATACTTTAACAGATGAGCAACAAATTCAAGCAGTGATCTGGTCTCTTCCTAATAGCTGGGAAAACATAAAGATCAACATGACCCACAATGATAACATCAAGACTTTTGATGATATATCACGTCATACTAAACTGGAAGAAGAGTGCTTTGATGCAGCTAAGGCTTCCAGTCAGCTTTACATGGTTGAGTACAGCAAGCGCAAGGCTAAGATACATGAGCGTTTCCCCTCATCCGGCTCAAGTAGTTACACCAAATAAGGCTAAAGAAAGGGGTTCCCACTTTCAAATTCTAGAAAACACCCCAAACAACTACTCCTTACTCAAGTTCCTGGTGAAGACTAAGCAACATTTCCTCGATTCATTTAAAATGAAATGTTATGCACAAAGGAAAGAAGGAGAACTTCTAAAAGGAAAAAATGATAGGTCGTAAACAGAATTTCAATAAGAAAAAGACCAAAAATCTGAAAAGAGGCAAGAGTGTTGGTGTTAAGAAGGACAAAGCCAAATAGAAGTGTTTTAATTATGGCAAACTGGGTCATTTTTCTCGTGAGTGCATTGAGCCAAAAAAGGTAAGGCCCGACTTAATAACTGATAACTATGTTTTGGTTTCTAGTTCTGTTTTACTTACTGAATCTCGTTCTTTGTGGACTGTAGACTCAGAAGCCACATACCATATAGCTAGAAATAGAGCAGCGTTCGTAGAATATCATCAGATCAGTCAGGGGACTAGATAGATTTACGTGGGGAACAACTCGAGAGTTGAAGTAAAGGGTATTGGCACATGCAAATTAATGTTGCATGGTAGTCAAATACTTTATCTCCGCAATGTCTTATATGCTCCTGAGATTTGACGAAATTTAGTTTCAGTTATTGTCCATTTAAGTTTAGGTTATGAATTTAATTTTTATGGTGGTTGTATGGATATTATTTGTAATTCTGTTCGTACTGGTACTGGATATCTGTTAAATAGTTTTATTGTATTAAATACCGAGTTGGACGGTTTTAATAATGATGATGGTTGTTTTTCATTAATTGATTCTGCTAATGATGTCATTGTTGATGTGAACGTTTGGCATGCTAGACTGGATATCGGCCAAGATAGGATGAATAGATTGGCTAGATAGGGCCTCTTGGGTTCATTTAATAAAATGGAATTACATATCTGTGAAAGGTGTCTAGTTGGAAAAACAACTAGAAAACCAGTAGGAAAAGGAACTCGAGCTGATAATCCATTACAGTTAATTCACTCTAACATTTGTGGTCCAATGAGTGTAAAATCGAGGCATGGTGCTTCATATTTTATTACATTCATAGATGACTTTACCCATTTTGGTTATGTCTATTTGATTTCTCATAAGTCTGAAGCATCGGATTGTTTCAAATCATACTTAAACTTAGTAGAGAATCAATTAGATAAAAAAGGTTAAAGCATTAAGTACTGACAGGGGATAGGAATACCTTTTAGATCAATTCAAGGAATTGTGTGATGAAAAAGATATACAAAGACAGTTAACTATTCCTAGGATTCCGTAATAAAATGGTGTAGCGGAAAGGAGGAATATGACATTACTTGAAATGGTTAGATCTATAATGACTTAAGCAAATCTTCCAGTACATTATTTGGGAGATGCCTTGCTAACTGCCACATATATACTTAATCGAGTTCCCATAAAGTCGGTAACTTCCACACCTTATGAGTTATAGACGGGTAAAAAACCTGACTTAACTTATCTGCGACCTTGGGGATACGCAGGTTACGTACATGATCCATCTAACAAATGTTGAAAATTGGATGCAAGAGGAAAGAAATGTATCTTTTTAATATACTCTGAACATTCAAAAGAATGTGTACTCATAGATGAAAACTCAGATGGAAGTGTGACCGAAATAGAATCACATGATATGAATTTCTTAGAGAGTGAATTTCCTAATAGAGGGTGAATTTGATCAAGATATTAGATTCTCCAGTTTGGATGTTCTAATTGAGGTATCAGATCTAAATACTCCACTAGAAGTTGATGTAGATCTATCTGGGACTTCTATCCCTAGTGGAGTGAAGGTATAAATATAGATCTACCCGGATCTTCTGTCCCTAGTGGGAGTAATGACGTTGTTGAAACAACACTTTTAGATTTACCTTCTCGTAAAAGTAATCATGGAAATGTCCCTCGTTGACGTTTTGAGATTAAGGGGGAAGCGTTTATGGTTGTTTCACATGATGTCAATGAGCCTAAAAATGTGAATTAGGCTCTCAACTCACCCGATAAGAAATTATGGATAAAAGCTATGCAGGAGGAAATGGATTCAATGAAAAGTAACCATGTCTGGGATTTGGTTGACTTACCGCCTGGAAGAAAAGCCATTGGAAATAAATGGGTTCTTCGCATCAAACAAATGGTGGATCACATAGTAGAGAGACATAAAGCATTTTTGGTCACAAAAGGTTATACTCAACAATAGGGGATTGACTATGAAGAAACGTTTTCCCTTGTGGTTAGGTTTGCTTATATACATCTCATTCTGGCAATCGTCGTATATATGGACCTAGAATTGTATCAAATGGATCTAAAAATAGCGTTTCTCAATGGAGAACTGGATGAAAATATTTACATGGAACAACCTGTAAATTTTGTTTCAAAAGGCCGAGAACGTAAAGTTTGTAAGCTCAAAAGGTCAATATATGGTTTGAAACAATCATCCAAACAATGGTACCTACGGTTCCATCAGGTTGTTATGACTTATGGGTTCAAAATGGCTGAAGAAGACCATTGTGTGTATATGACTGAAGAAGACCATTGTGTGTATATAAAACGAAATAAAGATAAGTATGTGATATTTCGTTGGCTGGAAATTGTACAGAGTTTGTGTTGACCATTCAGAAATGGTTATCTTCAAAATTTGAGAAGAAAGATATGGGTGAGACTGCCTATATTTTAAGAGTCAAAATTACAAGAAATCATTCGAAGAAACTTCTTGCTTTGTTGTAAAAGCCCTATATAAGGAAAATTCTTAAACGTTTTAACATGGCTTATTGTAAGCCTATGGATACACCTATATTAAATGGACAAACTCTTAGTCTCGACATGTGTCCTAAAACTACTCAAGAAATTGAAAGAATGAAAAATGTTCCTTATTTTAGTGCTATCGGCAGTCATTGTATGTTATGATGTGTACAAGACCTGATATCTGCTATACAGTTGGTCTCGTAAGTAGATATCAATCCAATCCTGGAAAGAAGCATTGGGTTGTTGTGAAGAGAATCTTGGCGTATCTCAAAGGTATGGCCGATTACTCCCTTTGTTATCGAGGTGGAGATTTGCGTCTCATTGGATATACAGATGCCGATTGGGGAGGTGATCTGGATGAGTGAAAAACAACATTAGGATATGCATTCCTATTCAGTAATGGTGCTATCTCTTTGAGTAGCAAGAAACAGACATGTATTGCTCTATCAACTATGGAGGTCGAATTATGGCTTGTTCGGCAATAGTACAGTAAGTCGTCTGGCTAAAAAGATTTATAGAAGATTTGGATGTCTCTAAGAACAAAGGGAAGCCGGTAACCATTTACTGTGATAGTCAAGCAACAATTGCTTATACTAAAGACTCCAAGTATCACAGTAAATCCAAATATATAGAGACAATATAATTTTTTCAGAGATATCGAGTTGAAGAAAAAAGTAATGATTCAATACATTTCAACCCATGAGATGGTAACTGATCCTCTCACTAAAGTTGTGACTAGAGATGTTTACGAGTCACATGCCAAGTCATTTGGATTGCATAGATTGTAATGATAGATTGAATCATTGTACTAAACGATGTTATTATAGTTATAAATAAAATTGATTTCTATTTGAAATTATACTAGCATGTTGTATTTCACATATGAATATGTCATCAGGTTGAGACCAACATTCTTGCATGTGCGGTCACCTCAGTTGTTTAGAGAAACAAACTGAGTGAGACACATATATATTAAAGGATATATGAGAAATATATTCTTAAAGGAGCTTATGTATATATATATATATATATATATATATATATATATATATGAAAATGTCGCCTTGACTATGTCAAGATGAGGTTCTTAATAAATATACATATAAATATCTTAGAACCGATCATGATAGACCCTACTATCATTGATACCTGATTAAGCCAGATGTGAGATCTTAATAAGGTGGCTAGCTTTTAAGAACTCAGGTTAGTCATAGAGTGTGTGGCCAAATTTAAATTTGTACAGTGATTTAAGAAATGACATAGCCATTCATATTTAGAATGAAGATCGTTGTAACACGTGTTTCATACCGTGTGTGCTACTTGTGGCCAATATAGAAAATGAGAGAATGAATCTCTGTCTCCTCATTGTGTAAGTTCCACTGAAGTTATATTAAAAACTTCAAATGATATCCTTATGACTATTCACTCTGTCTTGAAGTGACAGAATAGTGTTAGCACCTTTAGTGTATTATTTCGATGGCTATGATAATCCAGTCTATGGAATCTGTATAAGGTAGTAGCTGTTTTGGAGTCTAAAAGACAAAGATAGAATGTGAAGATTTAATAAATGTTTATCTTACTTATGTATTTACCGGCTAACCAGTTGTATTTGGAGATACAATTGTAAATACATGAAAAATGTGATAAAGTCAAGCATAACTTCTTAAGGGATTAAGTATTCTTATGGACTGATACAAAATTTAAGAAATTAAATCTAAGGCACAACAAATGAACAATGTTGTATCTCTTGTATATAATGGGTTTACAATTGAGATTTCAAAGCTCCTTATTTTTACATTGATTCTTCGTAGGTCACACGGTACATTTGTCCGTATGAATACACTTATACGATTTAATGATGATGTCATAATAATATTCTCTCTGATGGAGCTGAGTTGGACCCACTTGTGCAAGTGGGAGATGTTAGTATATATTAGGTACACCCAAGATGGTCCAAACCCAATTCCATGGTATTGACCTATGAAGCCCAGCCTAACACATGTTAATAACTTATTATAGCAGTTATTGTAGATAACTGCCTATGCAGTTATTCTACAGACACCACTTATGTTGTATGTGAGTAAATACAAGACTCTGTGATACAAAAAAGGCTAAGTGTCTGTAAGTGGTGTTGATGTCGATTTCTGGATGTATGAGAAAATCCAACAAGGATTGGATTTTAGTTGTGATTTCAAAGAGAAAGAGAAGAAGAAAGTAATCGGACGTAAGCTTTTTACGTGGTAAAACTCCGATGACCGGAGAAACGTCCACGGGTGGTTGAGTGATCCACCAAGCCAAAATCCACTATGAAATAATATAATTACAATTCTTGACCTCTCTTTCTTCTCTCTGTATTTTTCTGATTGTTGTCCCTATGTGTGATGAGATTATTGGTCTATTTATATGTTTATAGAACCCTATTTATATGTTGACAGACCATCTTCAGAACATTTTTAACGGCACAGCTTATGTAAGTTATCTTTAACTTCAATTGTTTTGCTAGTTTTACTTGCTAGATTTTTAATTAAACTTCTTTGTAGATGGTGGTCGAGTTTGCTGAGCTGGTTCAGTCGCAGCAACATCAAGCTGATAGAATAAGGCGTCTCGAGGCTCAGCTGAAGGAAAGTGAGGATAGCCGAGCTCGGGTTGAAGCGGCTTATGAAAAGGAGGTGGGCTCTGCTCAAGTGTTCACCGACCACTGTTTGGTGAAGCATGTTGAAGCTGAGGAGAAAGCTTCTTTGGCAGAGGAGAAGGCAGTTTCACTTCAAAATTTGTTGTCCTCTGCCCAAGAATCAATGCTTAAAGCTTAACAGAAAACGGAGAAGTCTAAGTCGGCGTATGAGTAGAAAATTGAAGACTTGGAACGCCAGGCTCTGACGGTCTAGTCTTATCCAAAAAGGCCAAGCTGGAACTCGAAATGCAAGGGGAAGATCGTTTCAAGAGATCTTCTGCCTACGATGCCCTTCTCTTTCAGGAGTTTCAGCGTGGATTGGTTTCGACTGGCAAGTTCTTCAAGGTTAAGAATCCGGCAACTGAGAAAGCCTGAGCCAACTGAGAGCTGTCGATCAAGAATCATGTGGATCGGTCCTTGGAATCTTTTCGGACTCAGATGAAGGAGTGGAGAGCTTATTGCCATAGTCGAAGCAAAGAGCCCCATCCTATGCATTTGGAGGTTCCATCTGAGCACTCCCTCTTGACTTTTTACGCCAGTCAGGAGTCGGTCGTGGAGAGTGTGGTCCCTGATGTCAGACCGGTCCCAAGAGTAGATTATAGCCAGTAGATGGACGATTCGGTCAATACGATTGCTTGGCCTTCTAATGAAAGTCTGTTCCGTGAGTACTAGATGGTACCCGACCCGAGCATTGGCAAGAGTTCAAAACCCTCACAACCTTGACTTGTACAACTTTCATAAGTTTTTTGTAGAAATTAACAATCCTTTGTAACAATTCTTTTACTTCTGTAATAATTCTTTTGTAAAGAATTCTGTAACAATTTGTAACGATTCTTTGGAGAGATTAATAAAATCCCGAGTTTAGCTTCTGATTTCATTGCTCACGAAATTTCTTCAACTTGACTCTATTGTTGCCAAGTATCTTATTAAACCAACTATTTCTATTTGGGTAACTTAACCGAGTATCTTATTAAACCGGTTTCGTTCCCTGAATAATTTTTAACGCCAAGTATCTTATTAAACTGGCTGTTGCAATCTTCATGCCAAGTATCTTATTAAACTGGCTAACTCTGATGTTCGGGTAACTTTACCAAGTATCTTATTAAACCGGATGTCACCCGAATAATTGTAATGCCAAGTATCTTATTAAACTGGCTTTTGCAATCTTTATGCCA
The DNA here is from genome assembly GCA_032871835.1 of Dipteronia dyeriana. Classification (NCBI taxonomy): domain Eukaryota; kingdom Viridiplantae; phylum Streptophyta; class Magnoliopsida; order Sapindales; family Sapindaceae; genus Dipteronia; species Dipteronia dyeriana. Next base: position 57,640,682 of record CM065301.1, read on the forward strand.
AGTATCTTATTAAACTGTCTAGTATTATTAACCGAGTCATCTTAAAACAGGCAAGTAGGTTTATACTTGTGTTTCATACACGGTTGCTACCCGAACATTACATCAAGGCTCACCATGATCATATGTTCAAGTCCTTACGCATTACCGAGGACGTCTCCCCAGTTTTTATGAGTAAGGGTTTACCGAATCGTTAAGCTTTTTGAATCCCTTAACACAACTACGCATTTCACCAGAATTTATTACGATAGCGTCCCGAGCTAGTGCATTGGGTTTGCCATTTTGCTAAGGTCAAATGACCTTGCTCGGCTGGCATGCTCCTTTGAGCTTCTCCGGCCATTCGGGAATCAATGGTCCCGAGTATTCTACTTGCATGTTCTTATTATCATGCTTGTCTTCCATATGTTCTTATTAATATCATATGCTTTCTTTCAGAAATCCATAGTTTGATGCTTTATCTTTCGGAAATCCCGAGTTTGATTTTTATTCATAACTGCAAAATCAACAAAGTTTTAAATTCCACAGCTAATATCTAACCTAACTAAAATTGTCCTAACTAGAAAAAAGAACAAGAAATAATTTAAGGATAGAAAATCTTCAGATATTGGGCATTGCATGGTCAGGGTAAAACCCTTTCATTGGGTTGTGAAATCCAATATGCTCCATGACCAGCTATTCCTTCGAATTTGTACGGGCCTTCCCATTTATCAGCCCTGCAGCTTTATTTTTTGTGTTCAATGACACCTTCCTAAGTACCAAGTCTCCTGGCTGGAATTACCTGACCCAAACATGAGAGTTGTAGTGGCGAGCTACTCTTTGCTGATATGCCATATTTCGTATTCGGGACTTCTCCCTTTTCTCTTCTGGCTCATCTAGACTTTGTAATAGCATATCAACATTCTATTCTTCATCATATAGCCTGACCCGGGGTGACGCATATGACGTTTCTATAGGGATAACAGCTTCTGTTCCAAACGCTAAAGTGAATGGAGTCTCTCATGTTGATGTTCTCGTTGTTGTTCGATATGCCCATAATACCTCGGGAAGCTTTTCAACCCAGCTTCCTTTCTTGGCATCTAGCTTTGCTTTGATTGTGTGCTTGATGATTTTGTTCACTGCTTCAACCTGACCATTTGTTTGAGGGTGGGCAAGTGTGGCATAGTAATTGACAATCTGGTACTCTTTGCACAGCTGTCTAAATTTCAGGTTATCGAACTGGGTGCCGCTGTTAGTGATTATAGTGTTTGGGACCCCAAACCTATAAAGTATATTCTTTTTCAAAAAATTTGTAGTGTTTGCTTTTGTGATATGCATCAATGCTTCAGCTTCTGCTCACTTCGTGAAGTAGTCAACAGCTACTATGGCATACTTCACTCCACCCATGGTCCCGGTCGGATTTGGGCCGATTAAATCCAAACCCCACATTGCAAATGGCTATGAGGATGTGAGGTTCTTGAGCTATTCATGGGGTTGTCAGATATCATTAGTAATCATTTGGCAAGTGTTACAACTCTCTGAACATCGTTGTGCATCTGATAATAGAATAGGCCAATAATAAACTTCCATGAGTACCTTGTGTGCTAAACTTTTACCCACAGTGTGATTTTCGTAAACTCCTCCATGGATTTCCTATAATATCCGATATGTATCCTCCTCTGACACACATCTTTAGAGTGTTCGGGAATACCCTCTTCTGTATAGTTCTCCTTCAACCAATGTGTACCTTGTTGATCTATACCTAATACGTTTTGCTTGTAAGGGATCTTCCGGGAGCACGCCTTCTTCCAGGAAACTTTTCAACTGAGTCATCCAACCGTCTGGAGGTGTTTGGATTTCTAAAATTTCTAAGTTTCTCAGTTCAGTTGTGCTTGGTTTGAGGAGATGTGCAACCGGAATAGTCTTTGGCCTGATTGTGATTGTTGCTGACGCTAGTTTAGACAATGCGTCTGCCTTTTCATTCTCCTCCCTGGGGATCTGGGCAATCTTATATTCTTTAAATTTCTGGAGGAGCTATTTTGCAATGTCACGGTAGGCTATCATACCTTCATCCTTGGCTTGGTATTCGTCCAGGACTTGGTTGACAACTGCCTGTGAATCGCTGAATATCTCGACTTCATCTGCCCCGAGAGCTGTGCAGACTCTGAGTCCAGCTAGTAGCGCCTCGTACTCGGCTTGATTATTGGTTGCTTTGAAATCAAACCTCATGGAATATTCGATATCATCTACTTCTAGAGTGTATACTACGATCCTCGCCCTGCTTCCATAAGTGTTTAAAGAGCCATCAACATACAATTTCTATGAGAAATTTTTTCCCAACATCCTTTTTGCTTCTAGGTTTGGCTCTGTGAACTCTACTATAAAATCTGCAATATGCATGCCCGTTTAGGTATGTCCTGGGGATGTAGTGGATATCGAATTCACTTAGCTCAATAGCTCATTTGGTCAGTCTTTCTGAAATCTCTGGCTTCTGTAGAATTTGCTTTAATGGGCAGTCAGTGAGAACCTGTATTGTATGAGCCTGAAAATATGACATTAGCTTCCTTGCTGCTGAAACCAATGCTAGGGTCATTTTCTCTGCCTGTGAATACCTGGTCTCTGCTGGTAGAAGTGTCTTGCTGGTGTAGTACACTGGATTCTGTACTCCATCTTCAGTTCTAAATAGGATTGAGCTTGCTGCTAGTTCTGTAATTGATAAGTACAAATGGAGTGTCTCTCCCATCTGTGGTTTTGAAAGGATGGGAGCCTGCCTTAGGTATTCCCTGATTTTTTAAAAAGACTGCTCGCACTCTTCATTCCATTCGAGTTCTTTTCCTTTTTTAATTACTTTGAAAAAGGGTACGCATCTGTCCATGGTATTTGAGATGAATCTACCCAAGGAAGCTAAGCATCCTGTTAGGCGTTGTACTTCTTTTAGTGTCCTTGGTGAAGTCATTTTCTGCATGGCTTGGATCTTTTCAGGATTGACTTCGATTCCCCTTTGGTGAACTTGAAAACCCAGGAATCTCCCTGGATGAACTCCGAATAAACACTTGTTAAGATTTAGCTTCATTTGGTATCTCCTCAAAACATCAAATGTCTCTCGCAGGTCTGAGGTATGCTTGTCTGCCGAGATGCTCTTGGTCAGCATGTCATCAATGTACACTTCCATGTTCCTTCCTATTTGCCGTGCAAGGATTCTGTTGACCAGCCTTTGATAGGTTGCCCCTACATTTTTTAATCCGAAGGGCCAATTACTGTGTAACAATATAGACCCTAATCAGTTGTGAATGCTGTTTTTTCTTCATCAGTCTTGTCATCCGGATTTGGTTATATCCCGAGTAGGCGTCCATGAAACTAAGCAACTCATGGCCTGATGTAGCGTCTACCAACTGATCTATCCTCGGAAGTGGGAAACTGTCTTTTGGGCATGCCTTGTTCAAATCTGTGAAATCTACACACATTCTCCATTGTCCATTCTTTTTTTGGACGAGGACTACATTAGCTACCCATTGAGGGTAATTGACCTCTCTAATCGACCCTACAGCTAGTAGCTTCTCTACTTCCTGCTTGATTGCCTGACTTCTCTCGAGATTGAATGATCTTCGCTTTTGTATCACCGGTTTTGCATTCGGGTCTACTGTGAGATGGTGAGATATTATTCGAGCATCTATCCTGACCATGTCTTCATGACTCCAAGCAAACACATCCATGTATTCTTTGAGCAGATCAATGAGGCTTTGTTTGACTTTTCCTTCTAGGTTGGCCCAGATCTTGATTCTTTTATCTGGTTCATCTTTTTTCAAGTTAATTTCTTTGACCGGTTCAGTTTTGGATTCATTCGGCTTTTCCCTTGGATCGAATTCGAATGACAGTGGCTCTTTGTTTTGACTCGGCAGTGTTATAGTGTAAACTTGTTTATCATTCTTGTCTTTGCATACTGACAGGTTAGCTCTTCAGGCCATCTCTTGATATCTCTTGACTACACCGACCTCCTGTTCGGTCGGGAACTTGATCATTAAGGCATAAGTGGTTGTTATGGCCTTAGTTTTATTTAAGAATGGCCGATCCAACAACGGATTATACGGCCAATTGTCTAAGTCTACTACCACGAAGTCGAGCAATACAATTCTCTGACAAGGTTCCACTCCGATCTTTACGGGTAGCTTTACTGTCCCGAGTGATCTGATCTCAATTCCCCTGAATCCTTTGAGTGGAGTATGGAAAGATTGTAGATCCTTTCGGTCTAACTTGAGTTGATCGTAGACGGCTACATTGAGAATGTCTGCCGAACTTCCATTATCTATCAAGATTCTCCTAACTTCCCGGTGATCCTAACTTCCCGGTGACCAATCCGGGCATTTATGACTAAGGCGTCATTTGGTCGAACGTCGACCCCATGTGAGTCTGCTTCTGTGAATATTATTGTGTCCCATCCTTCATTTACCCTTTTCAGGTCTGTCTCCACCGAGTTCACATCAAAGTTATGTCTTGCTTTTACTGCTTCTCTGGTTTCCTGTGTTCGCTCTCGGTTACTTCTCCCAGTGGATGGTCCTCCAAAGATTGTATGTATTACTGCATTGGCCTCTGGACTGGCCCTTTGATTTCGACCAGAGCTGTGATCGGCCCTGGTCTTTTTCTTTGTTTCTGATTTCTCATCCCTTTTTAAGATTACATCCTGTAGATGTCCTTCCCGAATGAGGGTTTCTATGTAATCACTGAGCTGGTAACACTTGGAAGTCTCATGACCTGTTTCCTTGTGAAACCTGTAGTATTTGGTTGTATCTCGACTAGCAAACTGAGATTGACGGCGTGGCTCTTGTACCATATTTTTTGCTGCAAGTATGGCCAGAATTTCCTCTTGCTTTTTTCGAAGAGGGGTGTAGTTGGTGTATCTACCTCGGTATTTTTTCGTGGTTTGTTCGGCATTACACCCGTTTCCCCCTTCATTGCTCTTTTCTCTGTTGTTTCCTATCTGTTTTCCCTTTTGGTTCTGCACCTTGGACTTAGTGTCCTTTTCGGATTTTTCTCCATGCATGTAGCATCCTCTAGTGACTAACTCTTCTTCTTCGGCTAGTGCATATCCTCCCGCCATATCCATCATATCTGCGTATCTGGTTAGGCGGGCTCTTCTCAGGTCAAAAGACAATCGTCCATTCTGTAGGTTGTTGATGAATGCAGCAATTATCGTTTCATCATTTGCACTGTCGATTTCTGATATTGCTTGGCCGAATCTCCCCAAGTTTTTCTTCAGCGACTCATCTTTCCCTTGTTTTATTTGAGAAAGGTAAGCCACTGATTTTTTCCTGTGAACATTGCTCTGAATTGCTGTGAACATTGCTCAGAAAGTGCCTTGAGAAACTCCTGCTCAGTTCACTGAAACTTCTGATGCTTGCTGGGGGCAATCTCCCAAACCATCTTGAGCCCATGTCTCCTAAAGTTTGTGGAAAGTTGAGGCATAGTAAGGGATCGCTATGGGAATACTGAGTCATAGCACTTTTATAGCGTCTGACATGTTCTTTTGGGTCTATATCCTTCTTGAACTGCTCCACGTGTCGCATCCTAAATCTTTCCGGGAATGAAGTCCGCAGGATGTCACTAGTGAACTGGCTGTCAGAATCTTCGTCAGATAAATCGTTGTACCTATAACGTCTGACCAGTGCGTCCATCTGATGCCTATTGTTCTAGACTTCTCGAGTTAGGCTCTGGATTATGACATCTCTGTCTCCTACCGGACTTCCCTGATGGTTGAACCACTAGTGATTGTTATTCTTCTTTCTGGCTCTTCACTTTGATATCGGGTTTCACGTACGATTCCGTGATGACGCTTGCGATGGTGTCGATCACTATCTTCTGATGACGACCGATCCCTGTGCCGGTCATGTTTGCAGTGTCTAGCACGGACTGTCTGATCTTGGTTCTTCTTCTGGCATGGTCATTCCTCTTTAGGTGTTTCATGTCCAGCCTGATTGATTGGAGCAGAGTTCCTTCTGGCTTCTGGTGCATTTAGTTATGGCCCTACTACAACCGAACGAAGCCTCACAGGTGGGAGGTTTGGAGTTTGTGCTTCTTCTGCAGCCAGTAGATCAACTCCTTCATTTGCTTTGTCCGCCACCAATTGTTGCAATGCCTCTCAAAAACGTTGTGTCAGGTCTCTGCTGGTCAGAGGAACTTGTTGGATCCCTACCAAGAATGTAGGTTGGTTTTCTGTGGTTGCAGCTAGATCTCGTGAGCTACTGCCAACATAGAAGTTATCTGGAGATTTTTGGACATCCCCATAACTGCTTCTGCTTCTGCTTCCTGCCATTACCTTTAATTAAAAAGAAGGTTCAAGCCCCCTCCTTCTAGTGCCAATTGTTGACGTCGATTTCTGGATGTATGAGAAAAGCCAACAAGGATTGGATTTTAGCTGTGATTTCAAAGAGAAAGAGAAGGAGAAAGTAATCAGACGTAAGTTTTTTACGTGGTAAAACTCCGATGACCGGAGAAACGTCCACGGGTGGTTGATGATCCACCAAGCCAAAATCCACTATGAAATAATTTAATTACAATTCTTGATCTCTCTTTCTTCTCTATGTATTTTTTTTTATTGTTGTCCCTATGTGTTATGAGATTATGGGTCTATTTATATGTTTATAGGACCCTAATTTTCTTTGTACAAGTAATAAAAGATCTTTGTATTTAATTACGATTGTTTGCTTGTTCGAAGTGGTTTGTCTTCTTTCTTGTTTCGGAAACTTGTATGGAGATCTAATGGGACTCTAGTAATGCAGTCCAATAAGGACTTATTTCCTTATAAGAGCGTAGTCTTTTTGAAGAAGTAAAATTGTTGCCTGATTAGGAACCCTCTGCTTGATAATTCTGCTTTTCTTTGAATTCCTCATTGATATGGATATCTTCGTGAATTTTAATGACTCGATTCGTGTGAACTATGCGCTGGCTTTTTATTTTTCTTCATGTTTGTTCCGAGTAGAAAATAATATCAGCTAGTCCCTAGTGACATCATTTGATCCCGAGTAGACAATGTCATCAATTAGCCCTGAGTATGTTTAACTGACCCCGAGTAGTATATGGCGCCAGTTAACCCCGAGCAAGTCTTATTCAATACTTGTTTATTCAGGCTTATCTTCTTTGGTGATGCCTTGCAGAATGCATATTCGGATGTCCACCTGGCAAATTTATCCTCTTTGTTAATGACGTGTATATCTGATAAAATTTACATATGACAAGTGAAAATTAAGTAATACGTGAAATACAGAAAATAGAGAAACAATAAAGAGAGGATTCTTATACTGTGGTGTTGAGTTTGAGTTCCATTTTAATTGGTGACTCTTTCCTAACCTGTGAAACATTATGTGATCGTTCCAGAACCAAAGAAAGGTACATAATCTCAATAACTTTCTTCTTATTTTGTATGATTCAACAATAAGTTCTCAGAGATAACCGTAGGAAGTTTTTTGTGAAAAACTACATATGTCGTAATTGTATCATATAAAGAGCTTTCTATTGAAAAGCAACTACTGCTAGGCAGTAATTTGCAGTATTAACAACACGTACAATAGTGTGGGCAGAGTAAGAAAGAAATTGAGAGAGAGTTACTAAAAAAGAGTAAAATACTTATATTGTGATTGGAGTTAGTGTTCCGGAATTTTGGTGACTCTATCCAGACCTATAAAACATTCATGAAGAGATCCGAAGAAAAGTGTTTTTTTTTTAATTGTTTTCTTATTATATATTTTGTTGATATTACATTGGGATCAAAGCCTGGTTAGAATGTTTTTTGGTTTAAAAGGAATTAAGTTATTTCTCTTTTAAAAATGGATACAGATTTCTCTGTATCGCTAATATGCATGGATCATTTTTTTTTTGTTGAAAATCTATGTTTTACTTTTATTTAGTTGATAACATGTAAAACTTATTGATGACTTTCGATTTCATTGCATTAACTATGTATATGTTTATTATGCAATGTAATCTAAGTTATTATATCATAAATGCCATGAAGTTTGTAATTTTTTATGGCTCCTTTTAATGAATTTATTATATATATATATATATATATATATATATATATGTTTTACTAGAATTTTAAGGATTGAATGTGTAGAACGTTTTTTTTTTTCGAATTCATTATATAGCATGTCATATGAATATGATTTTGTATGAATTGTTTTATTTGTGTTTTATGCCATGAAACTTAAATTTTCACATATGAACACTAAGACATAGAGCCGTAAAACCGAGACTTTGAGATAGTCGCAGAGCAAATGATCATCGTTAGTCGTAAATCTAGTACCATTAGAAACTAAAGATTCCAAGCTTTCCAACGACACCAAAAATGAATAATTTGGTTTAGTAACAAGTGAGAACGAAGTAATTGAAAACTAGGTTAGAGCAATATTTTTTCCAGATATTTGTTCTTGAGGTTGAAGACAATAAATAGTGCCACGCGCCATTATGGTGGCGAGGGCATTTCATCTCAGACCCAAATTTCAACATAAAGAGCATAAATGGAATTAATTCAAAATTTGGAATCGAATGGTAGTGGTTTGGTAATCGTAAGATTCTAGGAAGGTGGCACGTGGATTGCACGCGCCTCTGGTGCGGGTGAGTGAGCTCATAACAGTACCGTGTGTGTTGAAATGTGGACTACCCATAATGTGACACGTGGCAAGGATGTGTCAACTATGACACATGGTTCAATCCATGCTGACATGTGGCACTGACATGTCATACAAGAAAATAGTCGACCGTTATCGACAATCAGAGCGGTTTTCAACGACGGTTATCGATGACCGGAACAATTACTGACATCGAACCACCCACTCGATCGGTTTTTCAATACCGGTTCACTGGCTGGACCGGTTGTCGGTGTCATTTTCGACGGCCGGTCCAAATTTTTTTGGCTTTCCAAATACGGTTTTTTGGCCACCAAATGGCAATTTTCCAACCACCTAGGCAGTTTTTTGGTGAATTTTTGTAAATTTTTTATTTATTAATATTTTTACCATTGATTAGTTTTGCTCCAATGAGAGTTGAATATATGCCCTATAAATTTAAGTTCTCAATTTTTACTTACAATTTACTATTGTTGTTTGATCTCATTTCTCTGTAGGTGGAGGGAATAAGTAATGAAAACCCTTCTGATTCCACAGACCCTCAAGAGGAGTACTAACAACTGTCGGTGGAGGAATATTCACCACAATCGGTAAAATATTATTCACCATTGTCGGATGAAATGTCCACAAAGGATAATACTATTGAAAAATATTCACCTAGGACACTTGAGGAAGATAAGAGTCAACAATCTCCAAGGATAGAGATGGATGAATCAGAAATTGAATGAGAATTTGATTTTCCAAGCACTAAAGACTGTGGTAAAAAAAACTATAAAGTTATAGAATTGATTATAGCACTAGTTTTTATGAACAGTTGTTAAGTTTTGGGGATCTCATAGTTTCTAAATGGCCTTAAAGTGATGGTGGGATAAAGTGTATATGGAAAGACATAATTCACACCCTTTTTAAGGTTTTACCAGATGAACTACAATAACATAATACTGTATAGCTATCCTTGCTAAAAGCAGATGTACTTACCACCTTTAATGAAGCATTAGAAGTCATTTCAGATTATGAAAATCATCGACTGTTTAAAAACCTCAGAGAGCAAGTGGCTTTAAGTATGGGTACTAATTTGAGAACACAAAAACGTTATGATTCTAATGCAGGGTGGTATTGAAAAGTTGCATATAGAAGGTTTAGGGAAAATGAAAATTATTACATATTCCAAAATAATAAGCAAAGTATCATTGCACACTTTAAGAGAATCCATCACAAAATCCCAGAGAGTTTTAGAATTACTGATTGAGATTGTAATTCTTAGGATGTATATAGTTTGTAAAATGCTCCTAGTTTGTAAAACTTATAGTTTTTGTAAATACTCCTAAGATGGTAAGACTCTATATTATTAATGATATGAGAAGTTCGTACACATGATTTGCAAAGTTTTTTGTACTTGTGCTTATTTTATTATGGGTGTTTTAAATTGTTCAAGACAATTTTAGAACTGATTTGTGCAAAAATAATAATAAATATAAACTAGTGAATGTTATGGACTTGGATGATGATTGGGAGCCATGAGTCTAATTTCGATTTCTATCCTAATATCCTTTTGTTATATTTTTATGTGTAAGTTTGCTTCATAAAATTGTGCTGAGTGTGAAATTATTAGGAATACATGCTATAATAACTATTAATAAGATTATGTGTCAACTCAATTTCAGGAAATGACTTTTGCATCTAAGTCGATTGTTGCCGAGTTAAATAATGGAGAAAAGTATAATGGTGACAACTACGAGATGTGGCACTGGAAAGTTCAACTGATCCTTAAAGAGCAAGAGGCTCTTGAAACTCTTACAAATACCATCGTTGAACCACCAAATGGTAGCACTGTCCAACACAGGAGATATATTGAAACATATCAAAACTGGAAAAGGAAGAACAGTCTGGCTTGTATAACAATTCTGAGTAGTATGGCTGCTGCTCTTATGTATGAATTTGAAGGGTTTGACATTGCGCTAGACATGTGCAATGCGTTGAAAGACAAGTTTGGTGGTACTTCTACTACCAAGCTTAAAAGACTTACAATTAAGGTTGACACCTACATGAAGCACCTGAATCATGATATGAGACAAAACTTAAGAGAGATGTCAAATATGATACGCGAATTGAAGTCTGCAGGTCATACCCTACCTGATAAGCAACAAATCCAAGCAATGATCCAATCTCTTCCTAACAACTGGGAAATTATGAAGACCAACATGACTCATGATGATAATATCAATACTTTGGATGATATATTGCGTCATGTTGAACTAAAAGTTGAGTGCCTAGAAGCAACTAAGGTATCTGGTCAGCTTTACATGGTTGAATCTAGCAAGCGTAAGGCTACGACCTTTAAGCACAAGGTAAAGAAAGGGAGCTTCCAAAAGGGATAAGGGAAGGGTCATAACCAGAACTCCAAGAAAGGTGAGACCGAAAATCAGAAAAGGGGCAAGAGTGCTGGAGTCAAGAGGAACAAAGCCAAGTTGAAGTGTTTTAATTATGGCAAACTGGGTCATTTTGCTCGTGAGTGCACTGAGCCGAAAAAGGTACGACCCAATTCAATAACTGATAATTATGCTTTAGTTTCTAGTTTTGTTAATCACTGAATCTCGTCCTTTATGGAATATAGATTTATGAGCCACATACCATGTAGCTGGAGACAGAGCAGCGATCGTAGAATACCATCGGATTAGTCAGGGGACTAGATGGATTTACATGAGGAACAACTCCAAATTTGAAGTGAAGGGTAATGGCACTTGCAAATTGATGTTGCATGGTGGTCAAGTACTTTATCTCTATAATATTTTATATGCTCCTGGAATTCGACGAAATTTAGTTTCTATTATTGTCCATCTAGGTTTAGGTTCTGAACTAAACTTTTATGGTGTTTGTATTGATGTTGTTTTAAATTTTGTTTGTGTTGGTTACAGATATTTATTGAACAGTTTTATTGTATTAAATACCGAGTTAGACGGTTTTAATTACAGTGATGATTGTTTTTCGTTAATTACTTCCGCTAATAATGTCAATGTTGATGTGAACACTTGACATGCTAGACTGGGTCATATTGGACAAGATAGAATGAACAGATTGGCTATAGATGGCCTCTTAGGTTCATTTAATAAGATAGAATTGTCTATATGTGAAAATTGTCAAGCAGGAAAAACAACTAGAAAACCATTTGGAAAAGGAACTAGGGGTGAAAATTCATTACAATTAATTCATCTGACATTTGTGGTCCAATGAGTGTAAAAGCAAGGGTATTTTATTACATTCATAGATGACTTTACCCGTTTTGGTCATGTCTAAGTTTGAAGCAGTGGAATGTTTCAAATTACACTTAAACTTAGTAGAGAATCAATTCGATAAAAGAGTTAAAGCATTGCGTACTGACAGGGGACGTGAATGCCTTTCAGAACAGTTCAAGGAATTGTGTGATAAAAAGAGTATACAAAAACAATTAACTATTCCTAGGACTCTGTAACAAAATGGTGTGGGGGAAAGAAGGAATAAAACATTACTCGAAATGGTTGGGTCTATGATGGCATAAGCAAATCTCTAAGTGCACTATCGGGGAGATGCTTTGTTAAGTACATATTAACTGCCACATATGGACTTAACCGAGTTCCCACGAAGTCAGTCACTTCCAGATTGTATGAGTTATGGCCGGGTAGAAAACCTAACTTAACTTATCAGTGACATTGGGGATACACATGTTACGTACATGATCCATCCAACAAGTATGGAAAATTGGGTGCAAGAGGAAAGAAATGTGTCTTTGTTAGATACTCTGAGCATTCAAAAAGATATGTACTCATTGGCGAAAACTCGGATAGAAATGTGATTAAGGTAGAATCACGAGATGTGGATTTTTTAGAAAGTGAATTTCCTAATAGATGTGAAGTTGATAGAGATATAAAGACTCCACTAGAAGTTAAAACGGATCTATTAGGGCCTTCTATCCCTAGTGGGAGTGATACTCCATGAGAAGTAAATATTGATCTACCCAGACCTTTTGTCCATATTGGGAGTGATAAAGTTGTTGATACAACATTTTTAGATTTACCCACTCGTAGAAGCAACCATGAAACTATCCCACGTTGCCGTTTTGAGATTGAAGGGGAAGCGCTTATGGTTACTTCACAGGATGCTAATGAGCCTAAAAATGTAAATGAGACTCTCAACTAACCCGACAAAGAACTTTGGATAAAAGTCATGCTAAAGGAGATGGATTTGATGAAAAGTAATCATGTCCGGGACTTGGTTGACTTACTGCTATGAAGAAAAGCCATTGGAAATAAATGAGTTCTTCACATCAAACAAAAAATGGATGACACAATAGGGAGACATAAGGCGCGATTAGTCGTAAAAGGTTATACCCAACACAAGGGTATTGACTATAAAGAAACTTTTTCCCCTGTGGTTAGGTTTGCTTCAATACACCTTATTCTGGCAATTGTCACACATAGAGACCAAGAATTACATTAAATAGATGTAAGAACAGCATTTCTCAATGGAGATCTGAATGAAGAAATTTACATGGAACATCCAGTAAATTTTGTTTCAAAAGAGCAAGAGCGAAAAGTACGCAAGCTCAAAAGGTATACATTTGGTTTGAAACAATCATCCAGACAATGATACATATGATTCCATCAAGTTGTTATGTCTTGGGTTCCAAATGGATGAAGATGACCATTGTTTGTACATAAAATGGGATAAAGATAAGTATGTGATGCTATCTTTATATGTGGACGATATTTTATTGGCTGAAAATTGTAAAGAGTATGTGCTGGCCGTTAAGAAATGAATGTCTTCAAATTTTGAGATGAAGGACATGGGTGATGCGGCCTATATATTAGGAGTCAAAATTACAAGAGATTGTTTGAAGAAACTTCTTGCTTTGTCACAAGAGCCTTATATAAAGAAAGTTCTTTAATGTTTTAACATGGCTGATAGTAAGCCTATCGATACACCCATATGAAAATGACAAACTCTTAGTCTCGACATGTGTCCTAAAACTTCATATGAACTTGATAGAATGAAAATTGTTACTTATTCTAGTGCTATCGTCAATATCATGTATGCCTTGATGTGTAAAAGACCTGATATTTGCTATGTGGTAGGATTCGTAAGAAAAAAATTAGATTTTTGTGAAGAGAATTTTAGCATATCTCAAAGGTACTGTTGATTACTCCTTTTGTTACCAAGGTGGGGATTTGAGTCTCATTAGATATACAGATGCCGAATGAAGAGACGATCTAGATGAGCAAAAATCTACATCAGGATATGCATTATTGTTCAGTAAATGTGCTATCTCTTGGAGTAGCAAGAAACAGACAAGTATTGCTCTATCAATTATGGAGGTCGAATTTGTGGGTTGTTCGATAACAGTCAAGAAGTCGTCTGACTTAAGAGATTTTTAGAAGAACTGAATGTCTCTAAAGACACGGGAAATCCAGTAACTGATTATTGTGATAGTCAAGCAGTGATTGCTTACACTAAAGACTCCAAGTATCACAGTAAATCTAAACACATAAAGACAAAATAAAATTTTGTCAGAGACATCGTATCGAAAAAGGAAGTGGTGATTAAATACATTTCAACCCATTAGATGGTAGCTGATTGATCATGCTAAAATTGTACTAAATTTTGGCTCTCATTCCTTGTCTTTTGTCTTGTTTTCAAGTGTATTTTCATGTCTCATTAGGCTCTTTTATTGTGATTACGTGCATTCTTTATAATTTAGGTGTTGGAGTCGTGAAGAGGGATTTTCGGACGAGAAACAAGCCTAAGTTTAAGAAATATAACGAAATGCGTTGGTACCATCATGGGTTCATAACCATACAAGGAAGAAAAGAATCTGTAAAGGAAAATCAGAAGTATCCAAAATAGAACTGCGCTGGTCACCATACCCCGTGCACCATCATCCACGAAGAAGAACACCATTGCACCACCAACGATCTGAGAAGATGAAGAATTGAGAAATGCCTAGTGCGTGGGTATGTGTACTACCCGCGGGCTAAATCTAAAGATTTCAAAGTTTGCCCAGTGCATGGGTCACTGTACGGGTCCCTACCCGCACATATCGGGGTTTCAGACTAGCCACATCAGTATTTAAGACCTAATTTTAGAAACCCTATAAATATATCTTCTTTTGATTTTGAAAACTGTCTTCCACTCCCCCAAAATGCCAAGACACATATTTCCCTTACATTTTTCTCTCTCAAGATCCAAGAATATCCTCCCAAAATCAAACCCAATCTCCACCAAATCATTCACCAAATCATTCTCCATAACTCCATTTTCACTCCAATCTCACTCTAAACCCAATTACCACTCAAGAAGCTTTACTAGGGAAAACTTTGGTGAAGAAGAGGACTTGAAGAAAAAGGAATCTCAACTCTCTAATGGGTTCACTCTCTCTTGTTATCTTTATATTCCTCGTATGCATTATATGAGTAACTAAACTTAATTTCGGAGTTGATGTAATAAATTCATGGGTTGTGGGATTTCCACCATTTTTAGATTAGATTAATATAGTTTCATTCATTATGCTTTATTGTGTTTAATCTTCTCTTGAATTAAGTAGGCTCTCTAACTATTGATTCTTGTTATTGATTGAACTTATTTGAGTAATTGAACTTTAATTGGTATTCTTTGTGAAATAAGTAGGCACTCTAACTCCCATTTCATTTAGAGGATTAATTGGAACTTAAATGCATTTAACACTCTTCTTGAATTGTGTAGGCTCTTCAACTCTTAATTTATGTTTGAGGTTGAATCATGATGTCTTTATAGGTTGAGTAGGCACTCCAACTCTTGGCCCATGTTTGATGTCAATTTATGTTTTTAACCATTCACACTAAAGGAATTTAAAACTAATTTACTTGAATGAAAGGGATGGATTGTAAGAACTCCAATCCAATACATCCCGTCTAAACAATTTACCTAGGCTTAATGAGACTCCTCCCCACACTCAATTCAGCTCTCAAATGGTTGAGTTGTGGATGAGGGTAAATTGGTCTTTAAACCACACTCAAAGGTAGATTGGCCATATATAGATCGAATCAGTCTTCAGAGACGGATTGCCTAATATTCATGTATGAATTGCATCGACTCCCATATTTCTCATCATATCTCATAATTCGCATTTTTGCTATCTTAGTCTAGTTTTAGTTATAGCTTAATTGTAGTTGCATTTAGTTGACAATTCCAAAGAAAATCTTTACATTTTTCTTTTATCGTACATTTAGTACTAGGGTTCAATTTAGTCATTACTAGCGATCGATCGTTGTGGATGAAACCCGACTTGCCGCTTTACTCATTTTTGTGAATATTTTGAGGCATAGTCGCGGTTTTTATAAATTTTGTTTGAACATGTATTTTCTATAAGCGATGTAGCAAAATGAACGCTTACACTGATCCTCCCACTAAAGTTTTGATTTGAGATGCCTATGAGTCACATGCTAAGTCATTAAGGTTGTGTAGATTGTAATGATAGTTTGAATCATTGTATTGAACGATATTATTATAGTTATAAATAAAATTGATTTTTATCCGAAATCGTACTAGCATGTTATGTTTTCACACATGAATTATTTGAATGTCATCAGGTTGAGACCGGCATTATTACACGTGAGGTCGCCTCAGTTGTTTAAAAAAAACAAGCTGGGATGAGACACATATATTATAAAGAATATGTGATACATATTCTAAAAGGAGCTAATATATATGATAATGTCGCATTGACTATGTCAAGATGAATTTCTTGGAAAATATACATATATTTTAGAACCAATCATGATAGACCCCACTATAATTGATACCTGATTAAGCCAGATGTGAGGTCTTAATATGGCACTGAAGAGTGGCGAGCTTTTAAGAACTTAGGTTAATCACAGGATGTGTGACTAAACTTGGATCTTTATAGTGAATAAAAGAACGACATAACCATTCTCATCTAGAATGAAAATCATTGTAACACATGTTTCATACCTCATGTGCTATTTGTGACCAATGTGAAAAATGAGAGAATGAATACATGCTTCCTCATTGTGTAAGTTCCACTGAAGTTGTATAAAACTTCAAATGTCCTCATGACTATTCACTGTCTTGAAGTGACAGAATAATATTAGCACATTTAGCGTGTTATTTCTATGGTTATGATAATTCAATATATGAGACATGTCTAAGGTACCAACTGTTTTGGCGACTAAGAGACTAAGATATAACGGGAAGATTTAATATTTTTTTTATCTTACTTATGTATTTATTGGTTAGCCAATTATATTTGGAGATACAATTGTAAATACATAAAATGTGATAAAGTCAAGCATAGCTTCTTGAGGGATTAAGTATGCTTTTGACTGATAAAAAATTATGAAATTGAATCTATGACACAACAATGAACAACAGTATATCTCTTGTAAATAGAGAATTTACAATTGAGATTTTTAAGCTCCTCATTTTTACATGATTGTTCATAGGTCATACGATATATTTATTTTATGAATACTCTTTTATGATACTATGATAATTTGGACCTATATGTGCAAGTGGGAGATGTTGGCATTTGATGGTTACACCCAAGATAGGTCCAAACCCAAATTATACAAGGAGCCCAACCCAAGCCCACATTTATAAGTTATTAGGAGATAACTGTAAAAACTGCATATGTTGTAATTGTATTATGTATAAGAGTTTCGTATTGAGAAACAACTGTTGTTGGACAGTAAATTGCAGTATTAACAACACGTACAATAGTATGGGCAGAGTAAGAAAGACATTGAGAGAGAGTTACAAAAAGACATTGAGAGAGAGTTGCTGAAAAAGAGTAAAAAATGCATGATTAGAGTTAGCTAGGATTTTGGTGACTCTATCCAGACCCGTAAAACTTTCACGAAGAGATCCGAAGAAAGGTGCATTTTTTAAAATTATTTTCTTCTTATATCATTTGTTGATATTACAATGAATAATCTCTAACATCATATAAATAAAGCATAAATCACTAAATTGATTATCGAAGCATATAATCCCTCTTCCATTGTATCTAGGGCAAACGGCCTCTCTTTATGTATCTTTTTTTTTTTTTTTTTTTTTGCATTGTGAATATTGGACAAACGGCCTCTCTTTATGCATCTTTTTTTTTTTGTTGCATTGTGAATATTATATATATATATATATACAGTTAATAGGTTTCTGACCTTAATTCAATTAAACAAGACACAAATAAAATCTTTTTATTACAAGTCATATCCTTCTATTTGTTTCTAATTGCCTTCAATATTTCCGTAAACAATTTTTTTTCCAAAGGCAAATTTTGGGTATTACATTTAATGTGAGATATTAAATAAATGTACTCAAATATATTTGTAGAATCCCTTTCAATATATATATATATATATATATATATATATATATATATATATATATATATATATATACATGATACCTTACGGAATTTTTGCTTTGTAACGTTATAGAATGAATTTGCTCTACCCTTTAACGTTATAAAAAAATCGAATCAAGTTAAACTAATTTAAATTTGTGATTTAATTTTTTGATTTTAACATCTCAACTACTTAGGGTATCTCTAACCTTTTGCACCATTTTGTTGCAACTTTACAGTAAAATACAGCAACTTACACTCCACCGTCTCCAATTCATTGCAACAAATTTTACTCTAAAAAGAATATTCCCTAAATATTATCTCTTTCATTGATTCTCAACAATTAACATTTCACCCTCAATTAACATAATATTACAAAATTAACATTGATTCTCAACAATTAACATTCTACCCCTTAATTATGAAATATATATTAACCAAAAGCATTAGATAATTATAAGGATATAATTGTAATAAATTATATTTAATAGGATAAAACTGTTATTTGATAATTTTATAAATTGAGGGATCAAATCGTAAGAGTACTAAAGATTGTTGCTTAAAGTGTAAATTAACAAAATAGGAGGGATCAGAAAAAAATACGAACAGAGGCAATCAAAGTAGCACATTCTGCAGATTGCGCTACTTCTGATGCAACAAATCCCAGATTGCGCTACTTCTGACGCAACAATTCCTTTGACTCCACTTTGACGCAGATAATGCAACAAGGTTGGAGAGGATTTTGGCTCCACTTTAGATATTGATGCCAAGGTTGGAGATGGTCTTATGTGTTCTTAATCCATTGATTGAGATTTAAATGTATTCATAACTTTATTAAA
This sequence comes from Dipteronia dyeriana, assembly GCA_032871835.1. Taxonomy (NCBI): domain Eukaryota; kingdom Viridiplantae; phylum Streptophyta; class Magnoliopsida; order Sapindales; family Sapindaceae; genus Dipteronia; species Dipteronia dyeriana. Next base: position 57,659,485 of record CM065301.1, read on the forward strand.
AACAAGTAGATGGTTGATATGTTGAAGTTAAAATAGTAAATTATAAATTTAAAAGTAATTTAGCCCTGTAACTAATGGTGTCCACGGTTCGGTTTCGGTTCAGTTTCGGTTTCGGTTTCGAACCGCCGGTTTCGGTTTCGGTTTCGGTTCCGTGGAAAAGCCGAACCGTAACCGTAACCGTAACCAGAATAGGACGGTTTCGGGCGGTTTCTGAACCGGCGGTTTTCGGTTCGGTTTCTATTTCTGTTTGTGAAACGGAACGGTTCGGTTCGGTTCGGTTTTTTTTTTCTGAAATGCTGCCACATGTCAGTGTTTCATTGGTTTTTTTTTAAATTTTGAAACTGGCGGTTTTTGGTCGGTTTTTAAGATCCCATAACTGTAACCGAACCGTCGGGATCCGGTTTTCAACCGGTTTTGTAACCGTCGGTTTTTGATCGGTTTTTAAGATCCCATAACCGTAACCGAACCGCCGGGATCGGTTTCCAACCGGTTTTGTAACCGACGGTTTCGATTACGGTTTCGGTTACGGTTTCAGTTTCGATTTCCAAAAGCCGGTTTCGGTTCGGTTTCAATTCGATTTCGAACGGTTTAACCGAACCGTGGACACCTCTACCTGTAACAAATAAATCTATGTAAAATATTGTATGTATTCGCAATAGCTAAACGGTAAATTTTATTGGTACCCACGTGAAGCTTGCGACGCCGTGAAGCTAGTTTTGAAAAATTACAAACTAGCCACATTATAAGCATGTTATAGGAAAAAAAATAAAAAATAGCTAACAAAGGTTGAAAATCTGACAATTAACAAAAATGGAAAGTGTTTTCAAAAAAAAAAAAAATTGGAAATTGACAGACGTATCTACCCTTGTGAACAATGAAAAGGGCAACAACCCAGCTGTTACTTTGGAGTACCAAAACCTTCCTCAAACTGAGCTGAAATTTATTTCCATTTTTGAGTTTCTAAGAACTTGGCCAACCGTAGAGTTTACAAGACAAGCTTCAAATTTGATCCCCACTTTTAGTTACTTTCAACCGCTCACTATGGATTTTTAGCTTTCTTTGTGGTTTTCTAGTTGTCTGGCTTTTGAATTTGGAACTAGAAATGTTGTGTAGTTTGTATTTAAGTTTTGGGATTCAATGGATATGTATATATAGATACAACGTGTTCGATGAAATGACAGTGAGAGTGGATGTTATGTAATTTATGCATTTGATTGTTTTTGGTTTCATATGTGGTTGTTTTTGTAAACTACACTTAGGTTTTGGTTTTGGGGTGTTTTGGTTCTCTCTCGCGTACTGCCACTTACTTCACCCAAAAATTTGCTGCACTCTGTTCAGTTTTGCACACTTGTGATTTTGTTTTCATTCTTTCATATGGATATGTCCGAATGGAAGATTTCACAGACATGTTTCCCTTTGTTTCGTTTTATTTCCTAAACCAAAATCATGTGTCAGAAATTTTAAAACAGCTTGAAGACCAGGGCTTCTGTTTCTTTAATTGATGACTATGTTAATTTTTTAATGTGTTTTCTTTTTGGGTTAACATTTGCTAGAGTCTTTAATCTTTATACTTATTTAACTACATCTTTCTAGTTCCTACAGGGAAAAAGGAACATATCTATGTAGCTTTATATTACAATGTGTGGGCTGTTTTTGATTGATTCAAGTGGCATGGACTCTTTTAGTTACTAAAAGTGGTGTTATTTGGTTTCAGGAATCTTTTTCTTGTAATGTGGCATTGTTGAAACCGATTTTGAGTGCTCATCTGGGGAAAGTATAATAAGTATTGCAAATGCATAATCTTTCTCGTATCATATCTCGTTTTTCATCTACTTCTCTTAGCACTGCCACAAATACAACTGGAATTTTGAAGGAAAAAATCATAACCATTTTACGGGACGATGCAACAGTTGCATCGAAGGGTGGATTTGGGACAAGTTGGATTATTGGCTCCCGATCATTTTCAGCGAAATCGGGCGGTGATGATGGAAATGATGGTACCAATGATTGGGAATCAATTTTAGGCGGTGGATCATCGGGCGGGACTGCTTCTAAGTTCTAATGATCTGGGTTGGGAAACAAGTTCATTATGGTCAACTGGATTGACCAAGGAGCATTTTGATGGAGAGGCTGTTGGACATAGGACTGGTTCTAGTGATAGTGGAAGGGATACATATTATCAATCTTCAGTGGTCTCTAATATGCAAGATATTAAAGATAAGATAAAGGAACTGGAAGCAGAGAACCGTAAGAGCAAGGCTTTTGTGGATGGATGGGGTGAGAGAATGCGTGAGATGTGTGTACTGTTGAAGCAAGTACAAGAGCCTGGTGCAAGAGGTTCTTATCTCAAGGATTCAGAGAAGGCAGAGATGTATCGGTTGCACAAGGAGAATCCTGAGGTTTATACAGTTGAGAGGCTTGCAAAAGATTATAGGATTATGAGGCAGAGGGTGCATGCAATTCTGTGGCTGAAGGAACTTGAGGAGGAAGAGGAGAAAAGGCTTGGTGTCCTGAGTAAGATTTTGCATCTACACTTTGTATATTTCGAAGATTCAATGTGTTATATGATTCTGACATGAATTTTTAAATTGATTGTAGTGCGTGATTAGTCTGCTTATTTGATTCTGTTATTCTTTGTATTACTATTACTTGTTTGCATCACTTGGGAAATTACTAAATTAGTAATCAATCTATCAAGTAAAATTAGTTATCAATCTATCAAGTGTTCAATGGTATGTGCCTTTCACTCAAGGAATATAGAATTGTAGATAATGGGGAATGGATTTTTGATGGCTAAACTCAGATGCTTCTTTCTTTCTTTTTATATACATCTGTATATGCTTTTGCACGATCAATAACTATGAATCTATGATGATTTCCCATTTGTAGTAGAGGTATGATCATCCATATTTAATTCTGCCTGCTGTCCAAAAGCTCTATAGAGCTTAATATCGATTTAAAAAAAAAAAAAAAAAAAAGTTCGCCTGCTGTCCAAGCCTTTTTAATCCTCAACATCTCCATAAAATCTGTGAATGACTAGTCTCATAACTTAAGTGTGTGTGACTGTGTGTTGATTGGCCTTGTTATGTGAAAACAATGCAGCGTCTTTTCTATCAGACTTTTGGAGTTTAGCTTCTTTAGCTGCGATTTGGTTGGTAGCTTTCTTAGTATATTGAGCATAAGGCTGAATGTTGATATCTTCTTTAATCATGGATTTTTTGATATTGGGACTGGGGTGACAGAGGCCCCTCTCTGATGGATGCTCTTTGTGTAGTTTCAGATGTTACCTTTTCTTATATGATGGCCTTTCTTCTATCTTAAAGTATCAAACATTTAGAAAGAGGAAATTTTCAAATTTTTTTGCTTCTTTTGCTTGCTGTTCTTCAAAATGTTTTACCTATACAATTGTTTTTCTTTTTCACATTACTGAGTTCCAACGTTTTGTTTAATTTATTGATATAACTATTACTTTCTCTTACAAATATGTCCGTGTATTAAAAACCCAAAATAAATTAATTAATTAAACAGCGTCTCATTATTGCAAATAATGGCACATCTATTCATTTGGTCATAAATATGTTGCTTGGCTTGTTTCATATGTTACTGCTGCTTCAACCTATTAAAGTATCTTGTCTGTAAAAGAAATACCATGGCATCTTCTTTGTTCTTGCTCTTTCTTCTTACAGATTTTTTATTTCCCATGACCGGGAATTTCATGTGGCATCTTCCCTACAAACCTGACTTCAAGGTTATGCCAGAGGGTTGGGATGGTACTATCAAAGATTTGGATGAAGTTCATTATGAGATCTCTAAGAAAGAGGATGAAATGCTTTATCAAGAATTTTTCCAGAAGATGAACCACAACAAAATGAAAGTAAGTTTTTAAATCCTCGTAGAAGTGAAAATGGGCAACAATAGTACAGAATTTGCTATCATTTAGAATGCTATTATTTTATTTTTCATTAGGCTCATTGTTGTTTGGTTCTCTCTCGCTCTCACACACACGGGGAGGAAGAAACACATGATATATAAACATGCACACACTGTTTTGGGTGAACTGCTTTTAGATTGATAATAATTGATCAGTTTTGATTGGAGAAATGGGTTTGGTTGAATGGTTGAGATGAGGCTGATAGTAAATTGGAGACACTGTTTGTTACTAATATCTGCTGGTGATGATGAGGTTGTTCTGTCAACAAATTATGTGACTAAATTTGAGTGCCATACTGCCATATCTCATTTAAAAAGTTTAGCATTTTTATTTGCCGATTTTTTCAATAGTGTTGCATATAGATCTGTCTATTAATTGTTCTGTCATCCAATTCTTCTAGTCACTGTCATAACCTAGTTGATGACCAGGAACCGTAGTTTTTTCTGATAGATATTAATAGGAGGGAGCCAAAGGGGAAGTTGTATGTTGATTTTATATATTATAAAGGTTGAAAATGGGAATTAAAGGATCAAAACAAGTTATTGGAATCAGATGACCACTGAGAGACGGTATTTAGAAGGCATGAGTTTTTGTTCTTCAAAGGCAGTATTGTAATATGACTATTCAAAACTAGTGAATGGAACACTAGTTTGTTATTGTCAGCTTTGCATGGGTCTCCTCCGTGCTTCTCTTGTCTATCTTTCCTAAGATCAACATGCTGTTAATCAGCTGTTCAGTCTTGTACGAATGGACTTCTTTGTTCCCTTTTTATACCGTTAATGACGTGGTTTTTCTGTCTACAGATGGCAGGGAAGGTGAAATGCCACAGGTATAGTAGGCGTCGTCCAGATGATGGCTGGAAATTCACTGTGGAGAAACTAGGACCACAAGGCAAGCGCGGAGGAGGTGGTGGCTGGAAGTTTGTAAGCTTGCCAGATGGATCCAGCCCACCATTGGCTGAAATGCAAAAAATATACGTGAAGCGAGAGACACCCCGTCATCGACGCAAGATTCTGCCATGATGGTTTAATGAAATATTAAAAATCACTGAATGTGTTGTAGATTTTTCCGCATAGGCAAAATAAGGTCACGAGCCCATTGAATTGATCTGGAATTTGTGTTCCATCTTTGGATGCGAGCTCATGAGCCTTTTTCTCTGCTCCTTGCGCTTTTGTTTTATTTCTTTTTTCTTTCTGACTTTGGTTGGACTGAAATTTTTAGAAGTGCAGATTTGTATCAAGGATAGTTAGATTGGAACTCTTCAATGTTTAATGGATTTTAGTTAATAGACAAAGAACAGATTTAATAATTAATCTGTCTTATTAGATGTATATAATTAGCTCTCTCGCATTTATCTGTGTAAAATGAACAGAAATAGAGAAAATGGGTAGGAAAGCAAAAATAATCTCTTTAAAGGTTATACCGTTTTTATTGATGTTTTGTTAGATATATCATTTAATAACATGCCAATGAGGGCTAAGAATCCATATGCTGTGGAAATAAATTCAGTTCCTCAGGATTCTTGCAGAAACTCCAGGTCTCTTCCCATGTAGTAAAATGTGGAATAAGCAAGAAAAGTAGCTGATTTAGTTACAAGCAACAGTACAACAGAATAGGGTTTTCAGGTGTGAAATCAGCCGAGCTGCTATTTGACCGGATTGTAAACTTTGTTAGAGGCTTAGAGCTGCCTGGGAAGTGACTGCCAGGAACGTCTATGTGAGCCCTGGCTGATTGAAAAGTAGTACTCCGGGACTGTCCATGGGTAATAGGTAGATAAAGATTCAATGAAACTAGCAGATTCATAGTCTAGATCTTGGATGTGCACCTCAGAGCTGTGGCTATAACCCCAGCTACTAATATTGTAGTTGTTTCATTATCAGGAAGAACATCAAAAACTTTCCTGGTAGGATCTGCCGGCAGGCGCCATAGGGTACTAGAGATGCCCATGAGATGCTTGATCGAATCTGCCTCCCCATGTGATAACGTGGATTAGCAAGCGAAACATGAAACTCCCAATAATTGAAGGCGGAAAGAAGTTTTGAGAGAGTTGAAAGAAAGTTAAAGAGAACTGAATGAAAGTTATAGTAGGACGAACAAAAGTGAAGAGAGGTGGACATTATGCCTCGCATTGTCAAGAGTTTGCATTTGTATTTCCAGGTTTAATTCCATTGAGGTAGTAGTATCTTGAATTCTGGAATGGCGATAAGGATGATGAAGAAGAAGTCATTTGATTGACAAAAAAAAAATAGAACATTTGACTTTCCAGCGATCTTCATGTCTCCCCCTCCAATTCTCCATCGCCACTTTCAAGCCGCTGCCACCGCATCACCCGAGATCGTCTGTCTCCCTCAACCGCCTTCGCCACCGCATCACTCAATCACCTCTCTGTGATGCAATCTCCACTGGGACATGAATATCCAGCGATATTCATGTCTCCCTCTCCAATCCTCCATCGCATCACCCGAGATCGTCTCTCTCCCTCAACCGCCTTCGCCACCGCATCACTCAATCACCTCTCTTTTTGCCTCATCTACTGCACATTACACGTCGATCTCCCTCCCTCCCTCCTCTGTTGCATCACCCAACCATCTCCTTCTCCTCTTCCATCCGCTGTTGACCTCCATCTGCAACCGACCTCCAAAATCGAATGGGAGGTGCCGCCTCCTCCAGCGCTGCCCCTGTTGAGTTGATTAGGTTATTAGGGTTTCTTCAAAATTGATTTTTAGGGTGTTTGTTATATTTGGATAAAATTGTAAATATATAAATTGGTATAGGGTATTTATGGAAATATACTATAATATTGTACTTTAGCACTTTTTCAATAAGATAAAAGTTAAAAAAAAATTACTTTTTCTTTTAGATATATAAATCTTAAAATAAGTTATAAATAAAAAAAATAAACAAACTAATTTGTCTTAAATTAAGTCATAAGGGGGTAATAAGACTTATTATGGAAAAAACAAATAGCCCCTAAGAAATTTCAGCAACCTCCTTATGAAGTTCAACAATAGAATACTGATAATAGTTAGGACAAAGACCCCAAACATATGCCATTGACCGGTGCATGTTGCCCAGATTGTTATAAAATTTCTCTTAGGAACACAACCAAAGTTGAGCAGGATGATCATAAGTAGGACAACCACTGCAAGAATCATAAGTAAGACAACACAGAGCCATCAGGCTATTAATAAAATCCTCATAGCTACGGTTAATTAGTTTTGCTTTGTTGTCACTTCATCAACCATCTGGAGATGGAAAGCCTATTTCAAGGATCCCCGTCTACATTCAAAGCCTTTGTAATCTACATCATCTTCTCCTTCATTGCTTCATTCAGCTGCTTGTTGATGCCAAACATCCCCAAGCTTGCAATATTCAGCAGATGCTATTTCATAATTTCCAAGGTTTTCATTGCATTCGCTTTATCAATACTGGCTTCTGCCTTGTTTTTACAGAATTTCAGGTTGGTTTCTCTATTGGGATATGTGAAGCCAGAAACCAGTAAATAAACGGGTTCAAGTAGGTAGCGCGACGGAAACCGCAGCAGAGACAGGAACTTGGACTGTAGCACACACAGCGGTGGTGTCCAGATGTGACAAGCTATGTAGACCACAGCACGGACATAGTGCACATACTGCGGTCTAAGGAGAGGTATTCTCCAGGCGAGACAAGCGTTGTGGACCGCGGCACAGACACGTGCCTATACCACGGTCCAAACAGCGGTAGTTGCGGATTTCACGAGAAATAGGATATCCTGTGCATATAAGTAATTAGAAAAGGAAACAGACTCCAATTGGGATTTGATCAACCCTAGTGCTCCCACATAAATACTACCATTATGTAGTGTGCAAAAAAATGTGAAAAAAAATTCGCTAAAAAGAGAGAGCAATTGTAAAGACTCCAATTACTGGAAATAGGATATCCTGTGCATATAAGTAATTAGAAAAGGAAACAGACTCCAATTGGGATTTGATCAACCCTAGTGCTCCCATATAAATACTACCATTATGTAGTATGCAAAAAAGTGTGAAAAAAAATTGCTAGAAAGAGAGGGCAATTGTAAAGAGACTGAAAGAGAGACAGAGAGACAGAGAGACAGAGAGACAGAGAGATTGTAATCAACTCTAAATTAGTGGATTGAGTGTGGTGCGCTCCGTGAACATAGGTAAATTGCTGAACCACGTAAAATCTTTGGTGTCGTCTTTTTCTTCTTATTGCTTTCATAATATTGTTTATGATTGGATTTTTATGTGTGTGCGATTTTTCTCAACAACAATTGGTATCAGAGCTTCGGGTTGGGACAGATTATTTTTTCACTCACAAATCTTGTTTTTCTCAAGGTCATCGATTTCGCCGTATAGATGGAATCAGATAAGGAAACACACAAGATTGAGATATTCAATTGATCGAATTTCAGCATCTGGAAGATGCAGATAGAGGATTATCTGTACCAGAAGGATCTGTATTGGCCGATAAAAAGAGATCAAAGGATATAACCGATGAAGATTGGGAAAAGAAATGGAAACCGAAGAACATGAATGATGATGATTTTGAACTCCTGGACCGGAAAGCATTGGAAGCAATTCGTCTATGTTTGACAAAGCATATCGCCTTCAACGTAGAGGATCAACAGAATGCCAAAGATCTAACGGATACTTTATCATACCTATACGAGCATCCTTCTACAGTAAGGAAAGTTCATCTTATTAAAAAGCTATCAACTTTGAAGATGGTGGAAGGTCAGAACTTTAAAGATTTTATGAATCAGTTCAATGAAGTGAATGAAGGGTTATGTTCTTTGTCTGTGGGTTTTAATGAGGAGCTTATGGTGGCGTTTATGCTCACCCATTTGCTAGAAAGTTGGAAGACGACAAGTCAATCAATTGCCAATCTTTTCGGGAAAGAAAAATTGAATATTCAACAGGTTGTGAACATGATCATGATCGAAGAGATCAAGATGCATGAAGATGGATCAGTGGTGTCTACATCTTCAGCACTGAATTTGGAAGGTAGGGAAGGCAGAAGCAGAAATCGAAACACGAATCAACAGGGAAGATCAAAGTCAAGAGGAAAGTCCAAATCCAAGAATCAAGCTAACTACTCGGGAAACCAGTAACGAAGCAAAAGGGATGTAGAGTGCTAGAATTGTGGTAAGAAATTCCACTTCTCATATGAGTGTAGGTTTGAGAATAAGGATAAGGGCAAGAGCCGTACGAATTGTGTATCAGAAGAGTCGGATGACTGTCTCATCTGCTCGTTGGAAAGAAAAAAGGAGTCCTGGATCCTAGATTCTGCAGCGACTTTCCATGCCACACCTCACAGGGAGTTTTTCGAGAACTACGTCTCCGAAAATTTAGGTATATTATATCATGGTAACGATCAAGCATGTGACATTATCAGAAAGGGAGATGTGAATATTCAGCTTCAATGGTCAGTTTGGAAGCTCGATAATGTGAGGCACATACCAGACTTGAGAAAAAACTTGATCTCCATTGGGCAACTGCATTAGATGGGTTTGTGAAAACTTTCACAGGTGATAAGTGGAAGATTTCGAAGGGTTGCATGACAATCGCCCGAGATGGGTCGCTTTACACAACCATGGATGGTTATGATTCAATCGCTATGGTAGAAGGTAAATATGATCCGAACTTGTGGCTTTAAAGGTTTGGGCACGTGGGTAGTCAGGGGCTGAAGTGCCTGCATTCGAAAGGAAAGTTACCAGATTTGAAGAGTGTTGAGGTCAATTACTGTAAGAGATGCATTCTGGGAAAACATAAGCGAGTGAGCTTCAAGAGGACTAGAAGAGCACTGGCAAAGGAGAAGATGGAACTAGTGCACACCGATGTTTGGGGTCCAGCTTCAGTCTTGTCAACCTGAGGTAAAATGTATTTCGTCACTTTCAACGATGATCACTCCAGAAAGGTATGGGTTTACTTTCTAAAATACAAGTCTGAGGTATTTGACACTTTCAAGAGATGGAAAGCCAGGGTTGAGAACGAGACAGTGTTGAAGATCAAAAAGCTACACTCATACAATGGTGGAGAATATGAAGACAATAAGTTCAAGAATTTTTGCTACCATAACGGGGATAAAGCTTCGTATAACGGTTCCTAGAACCCCACAGTAGAATGGTATAGCAGAACGGGTGAATAAGACATTGATTGAGAGAGCCAAAAGCATGAAGTTATATTCAGTGTTACCAAAACAATACTTGGCAGAAGTAGTCAATACAACAACATATTTGATCAACAGAGGACTATCAAAACCCTTGGACCTCGTTATATCAGAGGAGATCTGAACTGGGAAAGAGGTAAAACTTTCTCATCTTAAAATGTTTGGATGTGTTTCTTTTGTACATGTATGTGATCATACGAGGAGTAGCTAGACTCCAAGTCAATGAAGTATACCCTGGTGGGCTATAGAAAAGATAAATTTGGTTACAAGTTGTGGGATGATCAAAACCGTAAGATGATCAGAAGTACAGATATAGTCTTTAACGAAAGAGACATGTACAAAGACAGGAACACACAGGTGTCTGAGCCGAGAGAGCCAGAGTATTTTAGGCCGAATGATGTACCGAATAGAGGAATCGTGGAACATATTCACTTATCCCACTTAGAGATGTTACAGCAACACAGACCCCGAATACATTGAGAATATCAACTCGAACTTCTATACCTAATATGAAGTACTTGCAATACAGGCTGCTGACAGACGTGGGAGAACTTGAGTGCTATGATGAAGCTTATCAGGAAGAAGATGTGACCAAGTAGGAGCTTGCAATGAAGGATGAGAAGAAGTCGTTGGTATCTAATCAAACTTGGGAGTTAGCCAAGTTGCCTGAAGAATGAAAGCCCTACAGAATAAGTGGTTGTTTCGGATCAAAGAGGATCACGATGGTTCCAAGAGATACAAGGCACGACTAGTTGTCAAAGGTTTCCAACAAATTGAAGGTATTGACTACTTTAAAATTTTCTCTTCTATTGTTAAACAAACTACGATCAGGTTAGTGTTGAGTATTGCCGTAGCAAAGGGATTATATCTCGAGCAGTTAGATGTGAAAACTGCCTTTCTTCATGGTGATTTAGAGGAAAAGATATAAATAAAGCAACCGGAGGGGTTTGTAAAATTTGGTAAGGAATAGTTGGTATGCAAGTTGATGAAGAACTTGTATGGCTTAAAACAAGCTCCCCGGCAGTGGTACAAGAAGTTCGATGGGTTAATGCAAGACAATGGCTACCTGATATGTAATACTGACCATTGCTGCTACTTCAAAAAGGTTAAGTCAAGTTTCAATATTTTGCTACTCTATGTTGATGTTGATGACATGTTAGTAGCTGGTGCAGATTTAGAATAGATTAACAACTTGAAGAAGCAACTCTCGAGTGAGTTCAAGATGAAGGATTTAGATCCAGCAAAGCAAATTCTTGGAATGAGGATTAGCAGAGACGAATAGGAAGGTACATTAAAGCTTCACAAGTAAAGTACATTCAGAAGGTGTTACAGAGATTCAACATGGGAGATGCAAAACCGGTGAGAACACCTTTGGCTAGTCATTTCAGGTTGTCCAAGTATCAGAGTCTGAAGACGAAAGAGGAGAAAGACTTCATGGCTAGAGTTCCTTACGCTTCAGCCATTGGAAGTCTAATGTATGTCATGACCTGTACAAGACCAGATATTTCCCAATCAGTGGGAGTTGTGAGCCGATACATGTCCAATCCGAGAAAGCCTCATTGAGAGGTCGTGAAGTAGATCCTAAGATATATGCGGGGTATGACGGAATGATGTCTAATCTTTAAAAGAGATGAACTCAAGCTAAAAGGTTATGTGGATTCAGATTTTACCGGAGAGGTGGATCATAAAAGAAGTACCACCGGATATGTGTTCACGATGGTTAGTATCACGATTGGTTGGGTGTCCCAGTTGCAAAAGACAGTGACAATCTCTACAACTAAAGCAGAGTATGTGGTTGTGACAAGCAAGCAAGGAGCTGATATGGTTACAAGGGTTGTTAGCCGATTGGAATTCGATCAGGTAATGAACGTATTGCATAGTGACGGTCAGAGTGCACTACACTTGGCCAAGAATTCGGCATTCCATTCTAGGACCAAGCATATAGACCTGCGTTATCACTTCATTCGATCGTTAATCGAAGAAAGAGTGTTGAAGTTAGTGAAGATTGCAAGAGCTAAGAATTCGGCTCATGTTAACCAAACCAGTCACTACTGAGAAACTAGAGTTGTGCACAACTTCAGTGGGTCTTCAAGAGTGAAGACGTGGGGAATGAGTGTACCGTTATTTATCCATTAAGTCATCAAGGAAGGATGGAGACGTCTATTGAGTTTCAGTCTTTAAGTGGGAGATTGTTGGGATATGTGAAACCAGAAACCAGTTGAGAAATGGGTTCCAGCAGGTGGCACGACGGAGACCGCGGCTGAGACAGGAACTCAGACTGCGGCACACACAATGATGGTGTCCATGCATGACAAGCTGTGCAGACCGCGGTGCAAATATAGTGCACATACCGCGGTCTAAGGAGCGGTGTTCTCCAGACGAGTCTAGCGTTGTGGACCGCTGTACAGACACGTTCCTACACTACGGTCCAGACAGCGATAGTTGCGGATTTCGTGAGAAATAGGTATAGAAGTAATAGGAAAAGGAAATAGACTCCGATTGGGATTTGGTCAACCTTAATGCTCCGATATAAATACTACCATTATGTAGTGTGCAAAAAGTGTGAGAAAAAATTGCTAGAGAGAGAGCGATTGTAAAGAGACTGGAAGAAAGACAGAAAGATTGTAATCAACTCAAAAATAGTGGATTGAGTGCGGTGCGTTCCGTGGACGTTGACAAATTGTTGAACCACGTAAAATCTTTGGTATCGTCTTTTTCTTCTTATTGCTTTCATAATATTGTTTGGTGATTGAATTTGTGTGTGTGTGTGTGCGATTTTTCTCAACAACAATCTCCAGGGAGCAGATTGTGGAACTGGAACCCATGAAATTTCATGTTGGTGTTAAGAAATTTAAATGGTGACGTTGAAAAAATCCTTCCTGTCTGATCAGTACAGAGTGGTTGAGAGATCATGTTAACAAGCACAGATACCTATCTGTCTGCTCTTGTGTTATGTAACACTATTGTTTATGCCTCAAAATATGCAACTTTTCTTGAGTAATTCTTCAGTCTCTTGGATTGCCTGGGATAGACTTCTTGTTTTCCTCTTTATATTCCTAAGTCGCTGCAGGTTTTGAAGTTCTGTTCTGGTTGTGAATTTTTCTTCAAAACCTATTTGCTTATATCAAATAACCCACAAAACTGTTGTACATATAATACACCCCTCTTCAACAATAAATCTATTTGCTTTTATTTTGTGTGTTTTAAATTATTATTATTTTTTCAACATGCTTTAACAGTCTAGAAATTACTCTTAAAGCATTGAAAGTTTGAAAGCTTCCAGCCGACCATTGGATGAAATGGAAAAATGTCAAGACTCAAGAGCCCACTGAATTGATCTGGAACGAGCTCACGAGCCTTTCATTTTTGGTCTTCCAGCCTTGCTGCTACTTGACCGGATTGTAAACGTTGAGATTCAATGAAACTAGATGATTCGTAGTCAATGCTGCCAGGCGCTTCACTGGATACAAGAAACGCCTATGAGATGGTTGATCGAATGATGAGAGGGCTGAAGGAAGTTTTGGGAGGGTTGAAAGAAGGTTAAAGAGGACTGAATGACCAATAAAAGTTAGAGAGGAGGACATTATGCCTCGCATTGTCAAGAGTTCACATTTGGATTTCCTGATTTAATTCCATTGAAGTTTCAGGAATATCACAGGTATATGATTGATTTGAAATTTGTATGACTGGAGGGACCGTTAAAAACAGGTCATGTTATTTGTTCCATTGTTCTTTTATTATGCGTCTAAAAATTTGAAGTATATTTTTGAACATGACCGTTTAGAGTTGGAAACTTAGAATTGTGATAGGATAGGAAATCAAGAAATTCTTCACTTCAAAACTCATAATTCAGCGATCACACAAATTGTTCCCCCAAAACATACATGATATCTGAGGAGGCTTGAAGACCCTGGACAATCAATCTATTTCACGAATGCAGAGGCGAAAACTGGTGTCCTGAAGACCCATAACATGATGTTGTCCTTTAATAGCATCCCCATGATACTATGAGTCCATGGATGATTGGATATGGGGGTGAGGCCTGACTCCTGAGACTGACTTGCAGAATCTGCGAATGGTCCCTGAGGGTGACAAGTTCATGTGTGCGTGGATCGCTGGATTCTTTCTTGACTTTCCTACTGATATAATCTCTCTTCTCACAGATCACCACACGGCTACTTCTGGTACCCTTTATCTTGTCAAGAAGACTAAGAATTTTAGATTCAATATCAACAAGCTTCTTATGAGTCATCATAATTATATGACTGATTGCCTCCAAAATCTATTGTGCAGTCATTTACCCGAAACTCGTGGAAACACTGCAGCCTGATAGATTGCAACCCCGATAACATCAATGCGTACCGAATAAAATCAAATCAAAAGATTCAAGTTTCCGCCTGGGGCAGCACTCTAATGATTCAATCCAATCTAAAAGATAATACAATTCACATACTACTTGGTCATTGTTTTTCACTTAAGTTTCTTGGCTCTGAATGAAAATGGTTTGCCAAGTTGAAGAAATTGATGCATCATGTTTGTCCATGGAATACAAATTCAGTTGTTAAAGGCTACTTTGATTCTGAAAAGATCTGATCAGTACAAACTGGTTAACAGGCGCATATATCTATAATCTATCTCCTCTTGTACTGAGTTTTATTGCTGTTATGTAAATGAATAATCAATTGATTGATAGTTATGGTCTATGTCTCTATATATGCAAGTTTTCTTCAGTACTTCTCCAGAGTCAATTTGTAACAACTCTTTTTTTTTTTTTTTTTGGTATTGGATTGCTGCCGGTGACAAAGAGTTTCAACAGTTTGTTCTTTTCCCTCTTTACTTTCTTATGTTGCTGCAGATTTTGAGATTCTGGTTGTTACTTTTTCTTCAAAATCTATTTGCTTATATCAAATGAAGCACAAAGCTGTTGTACATGTATCATAGACCCCCTCTTGATCAATAAGATTTTGAAGGCTTGTGCAGCAACTTTACGCTCTCTTAAGCAAATTGAATAGTTTGATTTTATCATCAATGTAAAACAATAACAGTGATAAAATACAAATGTTGTTTTCATCATTTTCAATATGATGTTTAATACTATACTTAATTATTTTTTTTAGTACTATAAATTTATCTATCCACCTTTCTATATATTTTTTAATCCAAATCCTAAGCTCTACCAGCAGATTTACACCCCTGGAGACATTTATAGTATAAATTTGCATCGACATAAAAAGTTTTTTTCACTTATTCAAAGGTACATTCATATCATATTTACAAGTGACCTTATCATGCCTTGTGATATGCTTAATAATGATTAAATTATCTTCTTGAAATGACAGAAATTAAACAATAAAAAGACTTTTTTCTTCAAAATTTATATAATTTATGTAGCTTTTTTCACAATTTCACATGGCTTTCTGCAGTAATGTTAACGGTAACATCATCTCGTCTTATGTTCTACTTCTTCCTTGAACTGAATTCTTAGTCAGACAGACTTATGAAGTTGATAGTGTGATTTTAACATACATGCGGTAATCTTTTTGGATTTTGTTGGACAATTCGACTATTAATACTTCCCAGTAAACAGTAGTAAATATACCACCAAAAGTGTGTATAAGCAAGTAATTAATCTGACTAAGGTGAAGAACAAGTAAAATTTTGCAAACCTTTACAAGGAATAAAATTCTTAATTGAAAATTATAAACGAATCTCTTGTCATGGTAGCTTATTATATAAATTTGTCAAAATACAAACTCCAAAATTGGGGAAGAATAAATAGAAAAATTCCTTCCAAAAGATCTACTTACCTAGCTCAAAATTTACCTACTGAATTTGAGTTTGTTGGTCTCACATGCAAAAGACAAAATAGTTGCAGCAAAAGATTTTACAACTCCACCTACCGATGCTAAATAACCCACCACAAATCTGATAGCATCATATAACTGTTGCACAAAAACAATATCTGTCATGAACTGCGTATTCTAGCCGCACAAAGGAGCTTGCTCCATCAAAGATCGATTACTGGAGGAAGCACGTCTTTTGACAGCACATCAACTCCATGAATCAACGTGGCTCTGTCAGTCTTTCTCAGAGATCGGTTCTTACAAAACTCTGCCAAGAATAAACACAAGGTTCACTCTTCTATTGATGTAATGCTCTGCACCAGATACAGCACTGGATTTGATTTCATAACCAGGTGTAAAATTAATTTATGGGATGCTTCTGATTTTGGACCATCAGGCATCTGCATTTCTCCGCATCTTCTTCTTTAGTTTATCTTGATCCCGATACCTCACCCGTCGTTCTTCCCTCTGACGCTTTTTAGTTAATTGATCCTCTTTAGCTTTCTCTGTTCCAATCTCCTTCCTCTTTTGTTCATCCTTAAGCTTCCGCTTCTTCATCTGCATATCCCCAATAAAAATATGGATAAAAAAAAAGTTATACTGACACGAAATTTGTACATGCTCCATTAATAAATCCCAATTTCATCAAAACCACTCAAAGTGTGAGATATCATTCTCCTTTTCTATTATATGTGAGAATACCCCTGCAACTTTTCATAAACATTTCAATATATATGGCATGACCCTAAGAAATTTGTGTGGCAACAAGAAACTAAACTTTTTATCATGCTCACTTCTGTGACAGTAATTGACAGCAAATTGGTTTCATATCTGCATTACCACCAAATGTTGCAGTTCCGATGCTCAAAAGGTGTATACAAGCTGGAAAGATCAAAAGTAGTTGGTCTCTAAATTCAAAGGTGGTCCAGTGTTCGAGTTATGCGGTGGAGTGATTACACTAACTGATCCCAAAATAAAAACTTTGACCCCTCTAAACAGTCATTCAAGAGAACCTAAATTTTGTGCTCAGTGGTATTTCACCCGAATATGATCAAAGGAATGGTAAATTCAAATATGTACAGTAAATATAAAGATTAATGTAAAAAATGCTGACCTTCTCATGTCTGATCAATTGAAGATGTTGAACAAGAGCATGAACTTTTCTTTCGTGAGGCTCCATAACTACAGCTCTTCGATTTTCAAGAAGTGGCTGTTTCCGGCTAGGTATATCCTTGGGCTTTGATGCAAATGGGAGAGCCGCTTGTAATGTCTTAGGAATTACCAATGGGTTGAACTTCCTTAGTTTCCTTTCAATTGGCTGCCAAAAAAACATAAACCAACAAGTAATTAAAAATATTCAAAAAAAAAAAAAAAAAAAACTACACTACACCAGCATTTTCAGAGGGAAGCAACAGTGGGCTACCATAATAACATGCCTCACATATAAAATTACCTTGTACAGTGAATCCCTATTAACAGGAATACACAGATTGTGTTCTCTACGCAACTCTGCTACAGTTTTCATTCCTTGCCAGACCTTATCACGAGGTTGCAAGGCTGTGGTTAGTGGGTTGTAAAAGCTAGGAATTTCAACATCAGCCCATCCACGCATGAAAACAATGTCACTCATCAGAATTCTATCCTCAAAGGTGCACCTGGCAATTCCTTCTCTAGGTTGCCCACCCTTCCTTTTGGATTGGTTACCAATCTCTTCTTTTGCAGCCTGCCAAGATAATCAAACTGAACAAATCAACCAGACTTCACTGGTATAAGAGAAAACATTAACAAGCCAACATCCTCATCAATTATGATAAAGATTCTTTTCCATTTAATAAGTTATGATCAATGGTTTATTTAAGGGGAAAAAAAGCTTTTGAGGCGAAAACAGCACTTGTGCATTTTGAGTATGAATATTGTGACAAACACATGCAACCAAGCAAACCAAAACGACATAATAAGAACCGCAAACATGAAAATAAACTTCTATGTTAAACACGTACCTTTTTTATCTGCCCACGGATTCCACTGACAGTACGAATCTCTTTACCTTCACATTGAGCGACTTCAAGATCTGAAGTAAACATATCTTTTATGAGAGCTGTTTTTTTGAATATCTTGTAGGGATAACCAACGAGCTTAATTTTCTTCTTTATCTTCGCTTCATGGCTGAACTCAAGTATAACTGCAGTTGCTGTAATCCTAAAAGCAGCCTTAAAAAACAAATGAAAGACATTTTGTTGACTAAGGAAACAAGTGAAATAACTAAACAAACAAGGTTAAAACAAAGAAAGTTTACCCCTAAAGCAAACAGGAGTTGCGAATCATAAAATCTCAAATTTTATTATGCAAACAACAAATAGATCCTTCAACTGTATTTCTATATATCCAAAAGGATGAGTTAAAGCATGTAATGTGACTAAAGCATTAAATAGTAAATACAATCGACAGCAACGGAATTTAATGCTAAACAAGGTCATAAAAGTAGTTCAACTCGAAGACTCAACAACCAAAAGCCTTGTTCTAAAAGTAACCCAAAATCAATGTTCAAAAAATTTATTGTTCAAGTTGATGAGAAACTATGCTCTCATAAGCTTAAACCTATTAAGTTGCTATGCCAACTCAATCAATTATCAAGAGTTTAAATAACAGAGCCATTAAAGTAAGTTAAAATCAAATTCCATCCTTACTATTTTGTCCATATCAACTTATACTCATGAAAACTATAGGTAACCTTCAATTTAATCTACATTTGTAGGCTGAGGGGTCCGTGGATTTCCCTGTAATTCAATGATTGCAAACATCAAACATAGCTCTCACTGGGATCAAATCCTAGTCTGAGGTACAAAAGCAACTCATGCATTCAGGAAGGAAATCAGTATAATTTCATATAATGCATACCAAATCTTTCAGCTAATCTTCCGATGTTCATTAAAGTTGAACCAAGAATAACAAATACTCACTCTTCCTATTTTGAAAAGCACCCATCACAGATACTCGAAATCAGAATCATATAAACATTCAAAACCAGTGCGGAGATTGGAAGTTCAGTTTATATCCACCTTTTCTAGCTCACTTTGTTTCTTCATGCATTTTTCACTCAAGTACATTAACTCGATCAAGAGATCAAGGATTTTTTTTTATCAGTAAACAAAATTGTATTAAAGAAAAGAAAGTGATACAAAAAGGAGACAGCCTCAAGATGAGGTTACTACCGGACCAAGCGTAAACATGATCGAGGATGTTTTCGTCACCAATTAAAGACAATTTAAATTGCAGATGATAAAAGAGAATGTTATTTGCCCCATCTCTTCCTACTTTAATATGAATAATCATTAACCAAAAGTACTCTTCAAATTATAAACGATGCACACCATAAAGCCCTAAATTTTATAAGAAGATATATGAAAGATCAAATATGTACTTGGTGATGCTGTACATGAGGGCACATATGTTCCTAACTTGAGAATGGCTTAAACTTGCCCTTTCTAAATCCAGAAATCAACAAGCAATAGCAACAAGAAGACAAAAACTTACCTGGTTGTTAGATAAATTCTGGACAGTAACGACACCTGTCCTGGGAGGCGCGAGTGGACCCCAAAACATGGCAAGGCAGTGCATATGTTCTGGAGTGTACTTCAGCATGCGATGTCTCCCATTCTGGTCCTCAATGGCATAAACAGGCATAGTTTGGAAACGCCTCCATCCAACAGAAACAATTATGGGATCTCTAGTCTTCAGAACCTTCTTGTGCCATCTATGACGCTTTAACCTAGCCTAGAAGAAAAGCAACAAAACATCTAATAACATGGAGATTTATGAAACAAGAAAAGATTAACTATCAGAAAAACAACAAATGTACATATGGCTATTTCATCATACAGTCTTATATATATACACATACATACAAGTATACAACTCCGAAACATGTAAGCCACTACTTAAGTCTCGTTACGTAAACAAGCTTGAATTTTGAAATTTGATGATCTTCTATCAATTGTGATCCCATTATTACCTTTTTTTTTTGTGGGAAACAAAAACCTTTTTTCAAAGATGAAGAAAGTACAAAAGTGAACTAGTAGTACACCAAAAATAAAAATTACGCGAAATTCAATAAAAAAAACAACCGCCTGCCAATCTAACATGACGAAAAATAGAGAATTGTCTCAAAATTTAGTTGAAAACTTCAAGCATAAAAGAACAAAATCAATCCAACAGTCTTCCCAAAAAAGGACCCGGGCACCATTCCCAACTACCAACTTCAAATTGCAAGAAAAATCGTTAAATCCTTGCATTATAAATTTTCAGGGGCAGCGTCTAAAACCTCTAACAACCACACTAGAATCTCACCCACTTTCTTGGAGACTATACTTACTTTTAATAACTTTATGCCACAATGAATTAGACTCTAAAGGAAATCTCCACATCCATTACCCAAGCAATGCCAAGTTTTGCTTAACAATATTCTCAATCCCTAAACTACCTTTATCCCGAGTGGCTGAGTTCAAGAAACTATCTCAAAATTAATTAAATTAGCCTTCTTGCCTTCACGAATGGCATCTCATAGAAAATCCCTCATAAGCTTTTCAATTCCCTCATAACCTTTTCAATTCGCTTTGCCACTCTTATAAGAATTTTAAACAAAGAAAAATAGTATGTGGGTTACACCGCTTGAATTATAACCAATCTTCCATTCCTTGAGATAAAAGCATTTTTCCACCCCTCTTAATCTCCTTTCAACTTTCTCAACAATCAGAGCCCAAAACCAAAAGATCTCAGATTACCTCCAGAGGAAAACCAAAATATTTCAAAGACCAGCACAAACCACACCCAATAGAATTGGACAAATAAATCAACTTTCCACCAGCCAATAACTCTAGGCTAGACTGATCTTAAGCCCTGACACCAGGTGAAAAATGAGTAATTTTAACTAAATAATTGAATCTCTTCATTACCAGAAGAAAAGAAAATTGTAAATGAGAAACCATTATAACATCTTTTTCTTGGCAAAATTTATGTTGCTTAATCAATTTACATAAAGAAAGATCCTTCAACCTCTAGATCAATAATTTGGAACGACTGTTTTATAGCTGTTTCAAACTTTAATGTTTACAGAATATGATTTCAGATAACAGCGAAGCTTAACTAAATGAGAAGAGGTTTATATTTATTAGTCAAAATAAAAAAAAATTGTGCTTTCAGAAGTCAAGGAAACTAAAGTATTATAAGAAGATGTTTGCATTTATGAATTTCAGTTTTCCTTTCCCCAATGTGATGGAGACTGCCAGTTGATGAAAGCATTCAGTGCACGGACGCATGTTATATTCCTAAACATATTATACCCAGTTATTTATTTATTTACTTATTTGATAGGAAACAAAAAAATTAGTAAAAAAAAATATTATACCCAGTTATAAACACTAAATTTCGAACAGTAAACCATGAAGAACCAGAAAACAATTAAAGACAAGCCAATAGGAGGGAGAAGTGGAAATGTACATTTCAGCATTGCACACATAATGGGGGTTTTCTTACCTGCATGTACCCAATATTGTCCTCGCCAAGACCAATTCCCCCAATCAAAATAGGATGGTAAGGATCAAAATATTCAACCATCTCAAAAGGAACATCATGGATCTCCAATCTTAGATATGTCCCTGTTCGAAAGCCCTCTATCTCTACTCGAGTGACGTCATCAAGTTCATTGAGTTCAGCTATATTCATTTGTTTCCGAAGTTCTACCTCCTTCATCTGGAAGAATCAAGCATGAGTTTGAAAACAAGCCTCAACATCCACACACAATTCTTTAAGATCCACATAACAAAATTACCTTGTCAATAAGTCCAATTTCATTAGGTTGCCCACGATGGAACCTAGCTACATCTTTATCAGTTTCCTCCTCTGGTGATTCAGATCCATTATACGTATATCAAAGTTAAGGTTATCAAACCTAATTTTTCATTGCTATTTGCTTCCATGTATGAAAAACAGCAGATTTATTTAGAAAACCAAAACACAATTACTGCAATGCAACCAGAATACCATACACATTGATAAAAGATATAGACCAGCACCCAACAAATCTAACAATGGATTGAAAAACATCAAACTACCAAATGGAGCCGAATACATTATATCACAACTGCACCCCATAAATAGTAGAATCCAATCAATCCATATAGATGACAGATACGGGAAAATATATACATATATATACATACATACATACATATACATACATACATACATACATACATACATATATATATATATATCAATATAGCTTAAGTAAAAAGGATATTGAGCATCAAATTTTGAACGAAGCACGAGCTTCTTCAACCTCCGCTCCTCAATTGCTGATTCATCTTCATTCTGGATTGCACCATTGCCATCTATATGATGGCTCTCATTCTTCTCACCCGTTTCTAAATCTTCGAAGTCACCGTAAACAGCATCATCGTCAGAGTTAGCCTCAAAAGCTTGATTTCTGCTAGCAGCTTTCGACCAGTCACCCGTAACAAAACGGTCTCGAATGCTTTCATATATTTCTTCATCTTTCCAGTTTTTGAGACTCACATAAATTTTAAATTTTGAACAGTCCTCGGTATTGAAATTTCCACTATCCAGTCCTCCGTTAAATTTCTGCAATAAATAAGGCAAAAATAAGAGTGAATGGTACAAAATTACACTTATGTCAGATCAAGCAATAAAAATCAATATAAAAAAGAAAACATATCCCTCTCAAAAACATTCACCACTTAGGAAAAAAAGGAAAACAAAAATGGAAATGGTAACAAGTGGCATCAAAATTAACCTTATTCCCTTCTCCCTTTGGCTTAAAAAACTCATCATCTTCACTTCCTTCATCCTCGCTATTATCCTGTGCTTCATCGAAAGAAGCTGCTGATGTTGATACGGATTTCCCATATACAAGCTGCATGAGGTTTGTACTCTGTCTCAAGACAGTCCTTTCCAACAACGACTCTTTCCACTTTGATATATTTCCTATGCCATCTTCAAGTATCCATCTCAAGTTAGTTTCCATGTCAGGTAAAATAAATTATAGATACATAGAAGAAAGCACAGTAGATTCCTGAAAGCCAAAAATTAAACATTGCAAGACAAAACATGTATCCCATTTACGTTACCATCTATTCCCTCATCCTCTCCATCAGAAAAATCTGAACTAGAAGATCGATTATCTTCAACCTTTTTATCATCTTCATCTTCATCCTCATCATTTTCATCATCTTCATCCTCTTCATCTGAATCCTACATTGAAGTAAAAGATAGACTATTATTATCGTAAACAAAAAATGCAGCTTGATATTGAATCTAAGCTATTTCTGCAGAAAAACACTAATATTTGCTTAAACAAATTAAGAAAATAAAAACAAACTGAGGACTCTTCTTAAAAAAAAAAAAAAAAATCTGACGACTCACAAAATCGTTAAGAAAAATTATTTGGTACCCATTTCTAGAGCTTGCTCCAAAAAAAATGGCTTGAATAAGTTTTACTCTCTGAATTAAATTATATCATATTTCTCTCTGCAAGTGATATTATCAAACAATCAAAGAAGTTGTATAAGGCATACATGCATTCAATTTAAACAAGTGGGATCAATTTTAGGTGTCAGCATTGTCTCAAATGAAAATTTATGGAACATGACAAGTATCTGTATATATGGCTATAAAAAGAGGATATAGCATGACACCCATTCCTATTTAGCAGCCACCATCAAGTACCTTCAGATCACCATGATCACCGTCACTTAGAAAGACAGCTTTTCTTCTTCGTCTTCCACCAATAAATTCAACATGTTCCATCAAGTTGTCTTCATCAGAACCTCCACTGGCACTTTTAATTAAATCATCTTTTTGAACACCTCCATCTTGATCTGAAGAGTCTGAACCATCCACATCCTCATCACCATGCTCTTCACCAAACCCATCAGCATTAATTTCTTCCCCAGATTGATATTGCTTATAAGGTTCCATGCCATGAATATGATCTGAATCTTCATCAGCATCTTTTGCATCATTTAGAGTTTTTGATGAGCTACTACTAGGCTTCCGGCTGAAAAGAGTAATGAAGCTCTTTTCTAACTTCTCATCGATTGAATACTTTGTGTTCTGAAGCGATTTTACCAGAGCCTCACCTACATCTTGATCCTTTCCTGCTCAAAATGAAGCAAAAACACTTGAGCAAAGAAATTTATAGAAGTTGAAACCAGTAGAAAACAATGAGATATTTGCCTATTGCCTCGTGCACTATCCTACATGGAAAATATCATCTAAACATCATAATTAGAAATACACATACAGTATGTATTTATAAGTTATAACTTATAGAATTGAAAACCACATTAAGAAAACAAAGATGTGTCCACTTTGATGCAATTGAGAACATATAAAAACTAAAGTTACTACAGAAACATTAACTGATTACACTTAACAACATAAAAAGAAAGCAAGAACAGTAAGAAACCAGTTAACCTTTTTGAGATGTTTTCCCATTCTCGTCATCAGCTTTAGAAAACTGAACAAAGTGGTCATTTATGTTTATATAGACAGCATCCTTGTCATATAGGAGATCCCCAAGGCCAGACATGGGTGCATAAAAAAGCTTTTCCTTGTCACGCAATCCCTTCTTCTTGGCAGCAGATGGTAAAGGACAAGGATCAGATAAGCCCGTCACACCAGCTAAGCTGTAATCACCGACACCAGCTATATGCACCTAATTCACAAACTGAAACATCAGATCACAAGTTTATAATTTAAGGGGAAAAGCAAAGTGAAGGAATATCTCATCTCAAGGCGTCTTGCAATTTATCATCAAGGCAACCACAACCAAAATTTTGGGTCAAACAAAAAAAGAAAAGCATTATTTTTTCCAATGAATCGTGATGTATATCTTAATAAATGAGATGTTTTTGTTAAGATTTAATCAATAATGTTTTGCTATTACAAAAAAAGTAGTTATTTCAAATAAAACAAGAAGTTGAGAATGAATGAAAAGGAGCACCAACAGAAACACAATGAGCCAAGGGGGAAGCTAGGAATCAAATAGTAGATTTAGTAGAGGAACCCACCCCATGCAGGACCACACAAAATTACGACAACTATAACTTATGCATTACATTAAAACACAATTTAGGAACCAGATAAATGTCACCAAAGCCATAAAATGCCTTAAGGTTTCCTCTCTTTGCAAATGACTAATATTTAGAAGTGTTGCAAAATATGGTATAGGTGGCCACGGGCCACCGTGCCAATTTTGGCAAAATTAGCCTGCCTAGGCAACCGGGTGGCTAATCGGCGCCAGGCTCCGCCTAGGCTGTCAAACACACCCTAGGTGGTTTTTTATTTTTTAAATGAAACCCCCAAAATGGCACAGTTTGGTGGTTTTAAGAACTTTAAAACTACGACGTTTTGGGATTCATTAAACGACATAGTTTAGAGGTTCTTTAAACCCCCAAAACTACGTTGTTTTGGGGGTTTCATTAAAAGAGAAAAAAAAAATTCTCTCCCACTTCTATTCAAACCAGACCACCCATCATCAAACCAAAGCAGCCTTCCTCTCTACTTCTCCAACCAGCCACTCGTCCACCATCTGTCCCTCGTGGCTGCCACCAGAGATCACCGTCTTCCGACAATCACAACCTCTACCAGCAGCAGCAATCGTCGACTCTTTGTGATTCGTGAATCTTATAAATTTTCAGATCATTTTCTTTAGGGTTTGAAAAAAAATATATCCAGCCACCTAGGCACCCTAGGCACTAGGCGGCGGACCACCGCCCGACTAGTGCCTGGCACATTCTGCAACACTGATATTTAGTGAGAACAAAGTCCTTTTTGTCCAATACAGGCTGATTACAATTGCTACACTACATCATATATAAATCAATTTCAGATTGACAACATGCAAAGATGTGGTATGTTTTTCTTTTTTCAACACAGAGAACGCGATCATTAGTATATACAACTATCAAGGAACCGCTACCTTACTGAAAAAAGAATCCATCTATCAACTTTATGTGAAATAACCTTTAGCTTAAACATTTAAGAAAAATAAAATGGCAAAATGATATCAGATGGTTTACAACACATACCTTAGTTCCTTTTTTCAAGTTACAGCCTCGCAAATAACCATAAACAGTGACATTTCTGTCACATTTATTATTCAGTCTCACTCTTTCAAGAGGAGTGACATCTTCGAAACGATCAGCCAAAATATAAGGATGACAAGTTCTCCATGACAAAGGAGGAAACTTCATAACAGAGAAAAACCGGGCAAGATTATGAACCTCGCGCTTTGAGTACCTAATCAATAGGGGATGAGAAAGAAACAACTAACCAGGACTCTTTTTCTGTTTTTGAAAAAAAATAAGCAATTACCAACTACAGTGAGTGTGTGGTTCATACAAATAGCATTATGAAGATACTTACTTCCCATGAATGAGACCAGATAAGTAAAACAGTTTTGCTCCATCATATATTTCTGTCCAGAAGCGATGCTTGAGGCGCTGCTTAGTTTTTCTCAGCTTCTTCACATCCTTGAACTTATCAAGGTGAGTAAGGACTCCCATAACCCTTGGTAATCCATGATTATGCATTAAATTCAGAAATTCAAAGG
Organism: Dipteronia dyeriana; assembly: GCA_032871835.1. Taxonomy (NCBI): domain Eukaryota; kingdom Viridiplantae; phylum Streptophyta; class Magnoliopsida; order Sapindales; family Sapindaceae; genus Dipteronia; species Dipteronia dyeriana. The sequence continues at coordinate 57,686,063 of CM065301.1, forward strand.
TTTCCTACAAAAAAAAAAAAAAAACAATTATAGGAACCTAATTTTATTTAGTTATATGATCAACGTACAGGCCTGCTGGTCAATCCTTCAGGTAGGAAAAAACAAAAAAGAAGTGATCAAAATAATACTAATGATAATAATTGAAAGTAAACCAAGCAGTTCCATAAACCGAATACAGATAACAAAAAATAAAATAACAAAATCCAGTAATCCACCTAGCTAAATTCACATGTAAGTTATTTGCAGAACAGTCGGTGCAAAACCATAAAATAATCTGGATGAGATGATCAACAATCAAACAAAAACATTTCAAATTAATACAAAATATTTTGTACAGGCTGAATAAATTCAGAAACTCAAAGCAAAAGTTCAAACCTGTCAGCTCAAATAAACCTAAAATAAGGTTTTACAAACAATCTCCACAATAATCAAAGCGAAGTCTAAACCAGATAGCAGTAGTAGTTGACAAAAAAATCTTACCATTTCAAACCCATAACTTCCATCTATGAGAAGCAGCGCCAAGTCCGCAATCTTTGCACAATCAATCATGCCATTGATATCATTCGGACACTCCACAAACTGCAACCGCCTTTGCTTACCTAACATATATTATCAACCTTCTTCAGGAAGGAAAAAAAAACCTCCAATAACTTTAAAGTTAATGATTATAACAGGTTAGAGGCTTTGAGCTAACACGAACCTGATACAATAGTAATTGGTCCTCGAACCTCAGGTACATTATGCTTAGTGTAATGCTTAACCAGAGACTTTATCAACAATGACTTGCCAACCTGCCACCAATTCATAAACCCGAAAAAAACAAAAAAACAAAAAAGGAAAAATCACCATACAAATTTCAAACTAATTAGTAATCAAAATTAGACAAAAAAAAATTGAAATTATAGACAAACCTGGGGCGGTCCCTGGACTACAATAACATAAGGAGGCGCTTCACCGTAACTACGGTCTATAGTGGGAATGTGAAGTCTACGCTGCTCCTTCTCGACGGCGCGTGACTGCAATCTCTTGGCTTTCACAGACGAAGTAAAAGCAAAAGCCTGCAAATGAAAAACAAACAAAATATGTAACTCAACACTTAAATTAAAATAAGTCAAAATAATATCACAAAAGGTGAAATGAAGATAAGACAAAGTAGAGATTGGGGGGGTGGGGCGGGGCTCGGGGGGGAACCTTAGGGTTTTGTTTCTTGTCTTGGTTGCTGTTGTCTGATTTGGATTTTTTCTTCTTGGCGGAAGAACCCGAATGATGAGTCCGGTGAGTCTTGTGAGACTGGTCCATTGTTCCGGTATCGGCCGCCATGTTGAAAAATCGGCGGCAGAGCTGATGAAATTAGTTTGGTTTGCGGCTGCCTCTTTCTTCTTCTTCTTCGTGGCGGGTTTAAGTGATGTTATTAAACCTCTACCCCGCCACTCGATTTTTGTTAAAAAAAACATAGGGCTAATATCATTGGCGTCCCTAGATTATTCTGAAAGATCAATTTTTAAAACGAGTTTATCCTTTTAGTAAAACTTTCCCTGACTGTTGAAAATCATATCAAATAGGTCCTCCAAACTTCCTTCTTTTTTTTTTATAACAATCAAACATTACATAAAATGTATATTATCTATTTTACCCCTGAAGGCCATATTAATAGATGAAAGGACTATTTTACCCCTTGATATTTATTTTCTTTCAAAGAAAATTAAAAAAAAAAATTACATAAAACAAATGAAAAAAAATTGGATTGGAGATTTGGATCTCCACCATCTATATAAAAATTATCATAAAAAATCTAAATATTTATATAGTACAAAAATAAAATGTTTTAAATCTCGGTCATCCAAATCTTAGTTGGACGGTGAATATTTACTTATTTTAAAAAAATAAAAAATAATTATATACAAAAATATAAAAATTAAAACAAAAAATAATTAATTTAACGAATTTTTTTATTAGGTGGAGATCTTGATTGGATCTCTACCGTCCATCACATAAATGAACGTTGCAAATAATCAAAAAAAAAAACTTAAACAAACCTCATCACATCACCATCTTCTTCACATCATTGAAACCCAGAAACACCAAAACCCACCCCTACATCTTCTTCATCTTCTTCAGATCCAAACACCAAACCCATAAACATCTTCTTCATCTTCTTCAGATCCAAACACAACCACCACCACTCAAAACAAACCAAAATCTTCCACGATCTGGGAACCAGGTCGATCGCCGGTCAGCCCGAACCCAAATGAATTAACACACCACCAAATCAAGCGATAGAAATTTTAGGCATGACAATCTCCTCCATCTCTGACATACATACACACACACACTCTCTCAACACCATTCGTTGCGCACAAAAAGAGGCTCCGTTCATCTTAAAAAGGGGACCTGGATTATGGCTGGTGTGTTTAGATTTATGGGGGTTGGACTGGTGCGATTTCATGTTGGATCTAGATGTTGATTTTGGGTTTGGTGGTGGTTGGACTGGATTAGGTGGTGGTTTAACTGGTGCAATATCGTGTTGGATCTAGATGTTGGCTGGTACGATTTCATGTTTCTCCGTTGATCTAGAAATCCAGATGTAAGAACATTTAAATGGAGATTCGTCCATTAAACATTTAAATGATCTGGGTTGTGGATGATGGTTTTTGGGTTTTAATTTTTTTTCAAGGGATCGACGGTGGGTTGATGATGGTGGTTAAATTTTTAATTTATGTTAATATTTTTTTTTTATATCATACAAATAATTTTTAAAAAAATATTGTTTGGTGTTGACACGTGTGCAACTTAACACATCATAAATGAATGACAAAAATAACCCTTTGGTTGTTAACGTTGATTAACATTTGACAGACGGATAGACCTATTTGATATACTTTTCAAAAGTCAGGGAAAATTTTGCTAAAAAAAAAATTCATTTAAAAAATTGATCTTTCAAAATAACATAGGGATCCAAATGATAATATTCTAAAAAAATAAGAGTCAATTTCACAAACCTCCCCCCATTTTAAGGTATAATTGCACCTCTAGGGAACTTTTGTCTAAGTTTACACAAACATTCTTGACCTAGTAGTAGTTTAACCTTTGACTTTTGTATTGGTTTTAAAATCTAAAATTTCTTTATTTATTATTTTATCATTTATTTTAATATTACTTTATCATTTATTTGATTTACTAAAAAAATTCAATTAAAATTTTTTCATAAAAAATTACAATCACACCTTACGCTTGAGGTTGAGACACCAAAATGGTAAGATTTTCTTATTCTACACTGCACCTTAGCATTCAACAGACCTCCGTTAAAATCTAATAGTGAAGGGATTAATATTTTCTTGGGATATTATTATTTTGGTCGATAATGACTTTTTTTCATTGTCTTTCCATTTTTAGCTCCAGTGGTCCCTATATTTTCTAAAATCTATCAATTTGGTCCCTCAGTTAGTGAACCGCTAGTCAAATTTAACGGTTCAAAGGGTATTTTTACCTTTAAACAATGACATGCCACGTGTCAACACAAAAAAAATAGAAAATAATATATATATATATATATATCTAATATTACCAAATAAAATTAATATATAATTACAAATTATAAACAAAAAATTAAAATTCCTTTAAATTAGTATTTTAATATAAGAAAATAATTAACAACTCATTTTTTTCAAAAATAAAAATAAAACAACCTAGCATCCGGATTTGGGACAGTCACACACTTCTCCCCATCGACCACCACCCCTAAATCGATCGATCTCCCTCTCACTAACATATTTGCTCAACTCCATCTTCGAGGTAAACATGGAGATATGCAATGACTAAGACATGCAACATGGAGATATTTGCAAGTCTGATTGTTTTAATAGCATCTTCTTGTTTTCTGCTCATAAGCAATGGAAATGAAACCACTCAAACAACAACTTTTAGTACACTTACAGAACCTCTTATCACTTTCAACCTTCCCGGAACTGGATCAACGGTATAAGAATCTTCTCAAGTAATTTTCTTGATTAATTCATTTTTGCATCCCGTTACTAATTTTAGTTTTCAATTCTCTTTTCTGGGTTTTCACTTTTTTGTATCTTCAAATTACACTGCTGCCTTGCTTCATTAAAATCCTAATGGTAAGTTTGTGGATTACCGACCTTTTCCCTTGTTTTCACCCCACCGAATCTCTCTCTCTCTCTCTCACCATTCTCTCATCTGATTCTTCTCTGTGTGTTGATGAAAAAAAAAAGTAAATGAAACGATCGGTGCCGTTTGCGACCGATTCAATGGGTAGTGGTTGGGTTTTTTTTCTTTTTCTTTTTCTTTTTGTTTTTGTGTTTGGAGATGGAGATCAATTCAAATGGTTTGTGTTCGTGGTTAGTTTTTGAGTGAGATAGAGGTGGAAAATGGAAAAAAACGACATGGTTGGATTTGGCAGGTTTCGAGATCTAGAGAGGGATCTGGTGGAGATCGATATCCACCAGATCCTTAAGTTTTTTTTTTGTTGTTGTTGGCTGGGGATGGTGATTGCTTGATTGAGATGGTGATTAGGTGGTTGGGAGGGGGTGGTGGTCTTGGAGAAGATCCAGGAGATTTTTTATTTGGTCTCCACCAAATCCAAAGTTTTTATTTTTATTTTTAATGTTTTTTGCTAGGTTTGAGTTTGGATTTAACGATCTGGGTTTGTGTTCATGATGATCATTAATGGAGATAAGATGGTGGTGGAGATCAATCCATTTTTCCTTTTTTCCTATAAAAATTATCTTTTATTCTCAATCATCCATCATTGAGATCGATGGTGGAGATCCATTTAAGTTTTTTTTTTTTTTTTGTATTTCCACCTAATTTTTTTTCCATTTTTTGTTTTGCTTTTCTTTTATTATAATTTTAAAAGAAAATAAATGGCCAAGGTTAAAAACGTCTTTCACCCCTTTCTGTTAGGGTTGATTGTTAAAAAACTGGTCAGATGAACCAAGTTGATGTGTTTTTGAAAACACAGGGAACACCTCAGTGAAAAATGGAAAGATAGTTAAAAAGGTCATTGTCGGTCAAAACATAAAAACCAAAAACCAAAATGCTAATATTCCTATTTTCTTTTCATGACTTCGTTTACAATTGAAAAAAAAAACCTAAAAAACTTAAGAAAAATCGAGGAAGACGTCAATCAAATTGTCGAAGTCAGATATGAGTGTTTTATTCAGAGGGGTTCCCAGTAGTATGAAACAATGTCGTTCTGATTGTTGAAGTCCTCGATGAAGCTGCTGAAAGTGATGCAGTGGTAAGGTGGGGATGGGGTGTATGGAGAGGAGAGACCGAGAAAGCCATGGCGTAGAGTTGGTATGGGGACTTGTAGTTGAAGAATTTTGGAATCTCATACCAAATTCTTAGCTTGACTTTTCCATTTTCTTTGAAATGTGAGAAATGCTTTTGGTGTTATATCAATATATATCATATGGATTTTTGTGGGTTTTGATGTTGTGAAGGTTTTGCATTTGAAATAATTTTTGGATTTGGGTTTGGATAAGTATGGATGATAGAATTGTTATGGATCAATGTTTATTTGTATGTGGTTTGGAGGAAATTGCATAAAATGGAGGATTTTTTTTTTTGAGTGGATTGTCACGGCCCGCACAATTTTGATCCAATCAGCCCAAACAAAGCCCAATATTAGACACAAGCCCTTGGAGGATTCTAGAGTCTTCTCCACTCATCTAGCATGACCGTCTTTGGAAGACTCTAAGAACATTCTAGAACTCTCTTACAAATATTTAGGATTGTGAATACGTGTAGAGAAACCTAGATACATATAGAACATTTTGGAGACTCAATCTCCACCACTAACCTAGAGTAGTCTTGAACATTCATTGAGGAGGTGAACAACTATAAATATGTAGCCCCTCTCATTTGTAAGGCATCCAAACCAATAATACTCAAAGCATTGTAAAGTTTTCTCATAACAATACACTTTGCCTTATTTTCCTACAAAGCTTTTCTAATCCTTCTCTAGTCTCTCTAACCCTTGAGAGTGATCAAGCAAGGCTTACTTAGCAATATCACCCAGAAAATGTCTAAGTGTCGCACGAGTTAGCTGCGCAAACTTTAACCTCTTGACAGTTGGTATCAGAGCCTCGTCAAGCAACCACAGCTAGTTCGCGAAACAATGGCATCTGATAGCAAAGTTGCTGCTAGAGCGGAAGAGCTGGGGCGTGGACGTGATGAGCAACGTACCCACCCTAAGCGGAACAAGTCCAAGGGTCCATCCACGGATGCCTTGGAAACTCAGATAGGTGGCTTGGAGGAAGCCGTATCGGGGGTGGAGTTTACCTTGAGCGATGTTGCCGACCGTCTTGATTGTATAGATGTGGACTATGGTGAAATCACTCGAGCAACCAAGTCCACAATCCACGAGTTCCAAAAGAGCTTCAAAGAGGACCTCACATGAGTTACGGGCTATACGTGCGGAAGTTACCGATGTCCGCACTGAATGGGCTTCACACAAAACTAGCCCAACTGTTGGCCTTACTGCCACCTCTAGCACCAGCACATTGAGTGCCATCCAAGTGCCTAAACCAGCCAAATACAATGGTACTCGCAATGCAATAGAGGTCGAAAACTTCCTTTTTGGTCTTGAGTAATATTTCAAGGCCAATGGTGCTCGTGATAATGCTACCAAAATCACAAATGCACCAGTATTTCTTCGTGATGTCGCCCAGTTATGGTGGAGACGTAAGCATGGTGACATAGGTAAAAGCATCAACCCCATCACTATATAGAAGGAGTTTAAGAAGGAACTCAAAAGACAATTTTGTCCTTCAAATGTGAAAAAAGAGGCTCGTGGCCGTCTTCGTCGACTCAAGCAGACGGGTAGAATCAGAGACTACGTTAAGGAGTTCACTACCCTTTCTCTTGAAATCGAAGACATGTCCGAGAAAGACTCGCTATTCTACTTCATGGATAGTCTGAAGGATTGGGCAATGGTGAAGCTAGAAAGGAGAAATATGCAAGACCTAAACACTGTTGTTGCCGAAGCCGAAGCCGAAGCACTCACTGACTGCTCCACCCAATCGAAAGAAAAGAAGGCCAACCAAGGCAAAAGTGGGGGAGACAAGTTCGGGCAGAAGAGCCAAAGCTGTAAGGATGAGGGACAACAAAAGTCTTTCAACACAAACAGACGCAAGCCTAACGGAGGTAAGTCTGAAGATCCTAAGTCTAAGTCTCCTTGTTTCATTTGTGATGGATCGCATTGGGTGAAAGATTGCCCCAAGCGGAAAACCTTTAATGCCATAATGTCATAACATGAAGAAATCTAAGATGGAGGACACGAGACAAGCATGGGGTCGCTTAGACAGCTTGGTGCACTCAAGAGCAATAATGCCTCATCAACATCCACCAAGAAAGGGCTCATGTTCGTAAATGTCTCAATCAATGGCAAAGCTGTTCGTGCAATGCTAGATATGGGGGCAACTCATAACTTTGTCTCCATAGACGAGGCTAAGAAGTTAAACCTCAATATCACCAGTGGAGGAGGCACAATCAAGGTTGTCAACTCACTGATACAACCAATCACAGGCATTGCCAAGGCTATCCCAGTTGATCTTAGGACATGGAGCGGAAAGCTCGATTTCTCTATCGTACCCATGGATGGGTCACTCCGCATGTGTATCGACTATCGACGCCTTGAACAAGATTATTATCAATAACAAGTACCGGATACCTTTGATAGCCGATCTCTTTGACCAGCTAGGCAATGTGTGCTACTTCTCCAAGCTGGATCTTCGATCAGGGTACTACAAAGTGCGCATCACTGTCGGAGACGAACCCAAGACTGCATGTGTGACAAGATACGGTGCTTTCGAATTTCTAGTCTTGCCATTTGGCCTTACCAATGCACCAGCCACGTTCTGTACTCTCATGAACAAACTCTTTCATCATTTCTTAGATCGGTTTGTGGTAGTGTACTTGGACGACATTATGGTGTATAGCCAGACACTCAAGGATCATGTCCAACACCTTAAGCAAGTCTTCCAAGTAATTCGAGAGACCGAGCTCTACGTCAAGTTGGAAAACTGTTCTTTCGGCCAATGAGAGGTGGAGTTCCTTGGTCACCGAATACGGGGATTGAAAGCCTATTATGGATAGTGTCAAGGTGAAGGCAGTCCAAGAAAGCCGTAAATGAGCAATACAGAGTGGCGATACACTGTCCAGGAAAAGGAGATGGCAGCCATCATCCACTGCCTCAGAGTTTGGCGACACTACTGATGTGTGTAAATCATGTTATAAAAACAATACTCGCAAGTGCACGAATCGTGAAGATAAGCACATCGGCAAGTAAGGATGGTTCCCACTAGGAAAAGTGATTTACTGATTATAACTAATTCTAATTGTAATTAAATCAAAAGTAACTGAGAGATTTATTGTGAAGAGATTTGTTTGAAGATTGAATTAAAACTAAAACTAAATTATCCTATGAAAGCAATTTAACAAAGAATTGGTGTTGTGATCAAGAGATGGAAGAATTACTAGGTCATCAATGCTCCCCTACTATGTCTACTCAATGTTTTGAATTGACTTTGAAAACAGAATATTAATCAAGTTAAGGGTTCGTTCTTATCTTAAGTATGATTATTACCGTATGATCCTGGGATGAATCAAGTGTTCTCAATTACAATTTACTCATAGATTAATGGCCCAAACTACAATCGAAAATCCATTAAGTGCAAGAACAATGGACCAAAACCTACTTGCATATATCAATGCTAAGATCAGTTTTATCCATTCAATTGAATATTAATTAAGATTACGTATAGATCAATACTCTAACCTCAATCATTAAATTATCAAAACCCTAAATTCATGCCAACGTATGATCATGCATTAACAAGAAGAAAGAATTAAGACAGGATGAATTGAATAAATCAAAACTCGAATTAATAAAAATATCATCAATTCTAATAAAGAGCATTCATAGAGGTTCACATTGATTCCCTAATATGAGTTAGTTACACATGATGAAAATAAGAGAAGATAAAGAAAAGATAAAATCCATTGAGGTCTCAAACGGATTCTTCAAATCTTCAATGATGAATTCTTCTTCGTCTTCGAATCTTCGAATGTGCAACGATGAATGGAAGTTGTGAGGTGATGTATGGTGTTGGAGTGGTGGGGGATGGCCCCCTTGGTGGCTTGGGACCTCCCTTGGCTTCTCTATCTCGAAATTAGGGTTCACATGGGGTTTAAATAAGTGTAGATGCTAAGCCATGTCCTTAAACAACAAGGAAATCAATTCCAATATAGAACTCTACCTTTTTGGGATTTTATTTCTTTCCTAATCCAATAAAAAGACTACTTATTGAAGGAAGATTAGGATTTGGTGTCAACTTGTTTGCACAAGACTCCCAAACAATTCCAAGAATGAAATATTTCCCATTCCGACAACTTGCAAAATAAATTATGTCATTATTCACGGAATAATGACTGATTTGACCATCGGGTACTAAAATGGGCATAACTTCTTCTAAGAATATCGGAATTGCAATTCGTAAAGTGTGTCGGAAACTAGACTTCCAGAGATTTTAATCCATAAGTAGTAGGACACACAATTCGATCTAAGCTGGGAGATATAGGCCCCGCAATCTAGTTGTTCTGCATTGCTCCAAAATTTAACTTTTTGCTCTTTTTCTCCAAAATAACATTCAACACCTCTTGAATGGAATGTGACCTATACATGCTCAACAAACACATAAAATACCTAATTTCACCCAAGAAAAAAGCACAACTAATAGGAAACGGGGACCTAAAATATGTATAGAAATAGACCGATCAAATACCCCCAAAACTATCTTTTGCTAGTCCTCGAGCAAAACTAGAGTAAAACAAACAAAAATCTAAAAATAAAATAAAAATAAACTAAGCCACTTTCGTAGGGAACACGATAGCATTGAGCGTATGCTACAAGCCTTTAAACCTCTAGGTATCCCTAGTAGGAGGAGTTTTGTCTCCTGAGGGTTTACAGTTATGCTACCCACAAGCATATTTCTATGAAAAACCAAATAATCAAAACGCAAACTCAAATGTACCATTCAAAACCAATACATGCTAGAGCCACTGAATAAAGACTAAAATTATGCCACAAATTTGAATGCACTACTTAGTTTTAAATGAAAAGTCCACACTCAAGACACTCTAGCTTCAAAAATGCATTCGTCAAACACCATAGATATAATTCGTCTCGACTCTAATTCTCACAGAATGTTACTCATAATTTTCATAGAACCTAGGCAAATACACTCATCAAGCATATGCGAATGGAGTTTATGCACAAGAAATTTCAAGATATAATCGCATATGAATTTATAGTAGAAAGAACGCTTGATTTTATGCAAAGGATCTCGTGAACGGAATCAGACATTAAGAACAAGATAGAGCACATGTTTACCTTTACTCTCGAGCTAGCATTCCCAAAAGATCAATTAGGTCTTTTCTTTGGTTGTAACGGGGCCATTGGGTGAAGGTTAAGAAAAAACGGGAAAAAGATAGCAAACAAACCTAGGATCATATCGAGAAATTCTTCGGTAATCTTCATACTCGGCCGAATTTCTTCGAATTCTTCATTCCACTTGCATCCAGGTTTTTTTTGAACAATTTTCGTTCATTCTCCTTCTTGAGTTGATTTTGATTTCTCATCACTTTCATTGTAAAGCTCTATCCCTTTCATTTACATTTCATTCAACATCCCATTCATTTATCTTTTTCTTTTTCTTTTTCTTTTTTTTAGATGAGAATTTGTACATCAATTACATGATTCTTCCAATACCTTATTTGCATTTCATCTTCTTGATTTGCCTTGGTACATGCACATCACAAATCACCCATTTCGAACTCTCTTCAATTATCTTCATCACCTCAATATGATCCCAAGCTATAAGGTATGGCTAATATATAGCTCATTAGGGTTAAGTTAGTGTGGGTGATGAAAGAAAAAGGATTATAGTGTTTGGCTTCAAAATTGGCTATGGAGCACATACATACAGGTAGGAAATATTTAAGACCTTTTAAGTGAGTTAAAGCACACATTGCCTATATCACTTCTAATGGTTCAACCAAAACAAAAGCAAAGTCCACATGTGATATCTTTTTATGATGAATGCTCTTTAATATCCAATTCATAACCTATTGAGATCAATTTCTGATGCTAAGAACCTAATGAGTGTTTAGGAGTAGAAAGAAACAAAACCCTCTATAATGATATTATGTACGCTTTTTGGCTTAGTGAACTCACAAGGGTAGTTTCCACTATTAATCATGGTTATCCAACTAAGTATCCTATCCACCAACATATCGAGAGTATGCCATAAATTTTGAAAAATGAAATACACTACTCTTAGTGGAAAGACGTAAGTCTAAACTCAGTGAATAAAGCATATATTACGGCTCTTAAAGCACACAAAAGAAGCATCGAAAAATAGAGGACAAACAATTCAAAAACTGGTGATTTTCTAAAACGACCTATGTCCGTTCTTTAATGCATATCTATAATATTACTCAACAAAAGTTAACCATATTTTAACACAAGAAACTAGACATACAAATACACACTTTTATTAGAAAATATTTCAAAATTCGAATCAGAAATATGAGAAAACAGACGTTGAAAACAGTCCATGTGTAGATTTGCAAAAAAAGGGCATCGCCCATGATCTTTGGTCGAAGAAATATTCATAACTTTTAAACTACTCCCCAGAATTTTAGGTTCTTTATACCGTTAGGTTCGTATCGAAAAAACAAAGAACCCAAATTGGACAGAAAAAATTATTTCCTCACCAATGAATAGAGTTTTAATAAAACGTTTGCCTCAAAAAAATTCAAAACAGGGCACTTTTTCACAGATTTGAACAAATCGCTCAAAAAATAAAATAATCACAAATTCACAACCCCAAACTTAATCTAAACATTGTCCTCAATGTTTACATGACATTAAAAGAGTGGAAAACAAATAAAGAAAAAGTATGGAAAGCAAGAACTCGAAACACAAAAACTAAAATAAAATTAAAAACAAAAAACTAAAATAAAAACAAAAAATTAAAAACTAAAACTAAAAGAAAAACAAAAAGTTACCTAGGTGGGTTGCCTCCCACCAAGCGCTTTATTTAACGTCTCGACAAGACGGGTACTTGGAAAACTCAACCAAATTCTAATGTCTTAAATTTATGCTTAAGCGCGATTAAGTCTTGGAAAAAAAATTCGCGTGTCGGCATGTTCCTACACACAATAAGCAAAGGCAAGTAAATGTTCAATTTAAAGTACGGTGAAATAAGTTCAGAAAACCACTTATTCCATTTGATGTTGTGTAGGCTGCTCGAAAAAGCTATGGGAGGGACATAAGGCTTGAGCTCCTTGTATAGGAGTGGTGCCTCAAAAGGGACATCTTTCGCTTCCTTTGCTTTTTCTTCCATTTCCTCATTTTCAACTTCTTCACCTGCAACACTAGAAAATTCATCAGAAAGTTCATGGGTTACTATGGTATCAACAATCTCATCATTCGAAGGGATGTTGGTAGCTTCTTCCTGGTCCGTTTGGCAGGGGAATTCTTCGGGCTCCTCTTTTTGAAAAGCTTCAATCAATTGCCCAATTTGTGTTTCTATCTTTCTTAATGAAGCATCAAAATTTTGCATTCTCACATCAGTGTCTTGGAATCTCTTATCTTGCTGATTCATTCTCTGTTCCATAGTTTGTATAAATTGCTTCATTGTATCTTCCAATGATAGATTTGTGGGTTGAGATACAAGAATCTGGTGGGTATTGACTTTATTGTTGCTCCACGAGAAGTCTTGACGATTCCTCCAATCCGAGTTGTAAGTACTGTCATATGGTTCATAACTAGACCACTGACTGTGGGAATTTCCATATGATTCATTGATAGGCCACGAATTATAGGAATTTTCAAATGGTTCGTGCATAGGCCTCATGTTGTAGGATTTTTCAAATCGTTCATGCATAGGCCTCATGTTGTAGGAATTCAATGCTTGAGTCTGTTTTTCAACATATTCTGGAAATTCTCCTCTCAAATAGCAGCCCCATAGATCATGACCAACCATTCCACATATCTTGCAAACCCCTTGTTTTCTCTTCGGAGTCATCGAAATCATCTCCTCTATCTATTGACTTAAATCAGCTAGTTGCATAGTAAATCCATGAAGTGTTTCACTTTCCTCATCACAAGTATGTTGCCCGTAGAAGTCCATTGTACCTGAAAAGAAAACGAGAAAAAGGAAATAAAAAGAAAACAAAAATAAAAATAAAAACTATTAACTAATGACTCTACTACTAAAAAAAATTAAACTAACATTGAAACTAGAAATAACCAATAAATTCAACTAATCCCCGGCAGCGGCACCAAAAACTTGATGTGTGTAAATCGTGTTATAAAAACAATACTTGCAAATACATGAATCCTGAAGATAAGCACATCGGCAAGTAAGGATCACGAGAAAAAGTGATTTACTGATTATAACTAATTTTAATTATAATTAAATCAAATGTAACTGAGAGATTTGTTGTGAAGATATTTGTTTGAAGATTGAATTTAAACTAAAACTAAATTATCCTATGAAAGCAATTTAACAAAGAATTGGTGTTGTGATCAAGAGATGGAAGAATTACTAGGTCATCAATGCTCCCCTACCATGTCTGCTCAATGTTTCGAACTGACTTTGAAAACAGAATATTAATCAAGTTAAAGGTTCATTATTATCTTAAGTATGATTATTACCGTATGATCCTGTGATGAATCAAGTGTTCTCAATTACAATTTACCCATAGATCAATGGCGCAAACTAAAATCGAGAACCCATTAAGTGCAAGAACAATTAACCAAAACCTATTTGCATAGATCAATGCTAAGATCAATTTTATCTATTCAATTGAATATTAATTAAGATTACGTATAGATCAATACTCCAACCTCAATCATTAAATTATCAAAACCCTAAATTCATGCCAACCTATGATCATGCATTAACAAGAAGAAAGAATTAAGACATAGGATGAATTGAATAAATCAAAACTCGAATTAATGAAAATATCGTCAATTCTAATAAAGTGCATTCATAGAGGTTCACATTGATACCCTAATATGAGTTATTTACACATGATGACAATAAGAGAAGAGAAAGAAAAGATAAAACACATTGAGGCCTCAAACGGATTCTTCAAATCTTCAATGATGAATTCTTCTTCGTCTTCAAATCTTCGAATGCGCAACGATGAATGGAAGTTGTGAGGTGATGTATGGTATTGGAGTGGTGGGGGATGGCCCCCTTGGTGGCTTGGGACCTCTCTTGGCTTCTCTATCTCGAAATTAGGGTTCACATGCGGTTTAAATAGGTGTAGATGCTAAGCCATGTCCTTAAACAACAAGGAAATCAATTCCAATATAGAACTCTACCTTTTTGGGATTTTATTTCTTTCCTAATCCAATAAAAAGACTACTTATTGAAGGAAGATTAGGATTTGGTGTCAACTTGTTTGCACAAGACTCCCAAACAATTCCAAGAATGAAATATTTCCCATTCCGACAACTTGCAAAATAAATTATGTCATTATTCACGGAATAATGACTGATTTGACCATCGGGTACTAAAATGGGCATAACTTCTTCTAAGAATATCGGAATTGCAATTCGTAAAGTGTGTCGGAAACTAGACTTCCAGAGATTTTAATCCATAGGTAGTAGGACACACAATTCGATCTGAGCTGAGAGATATAGGCCCCGCAATCTAGTTGTTCTGCATTGCTCCAAAATTCAACCTTTTGCTATTTTTCTCCAAAATAACATTCAACACCTCTTGAATAGAATGTGACCTATACATGCTCAACAATCACATAAAATACCTAATTTCACCTAAGAACAAAGCATAAATAATAGGAAATGGGGACCTAAAATACGTATAGAAATATACCGATCAACTACTTGCTTAAAGCCACCTTTATCATAATGATTAACAATGTTGCCACGAGCTACTTTCAGACACAGAAGAAGCTTAGCCCCAAGCAAGCACGATGGCAAGATGTCCTGGCAGAGTTCGAATACCTACTAGAGTATAAGCCAGGCAAGTCGAATGTTGTGGCTGATGCGCTTAGCCGGAAAGCAGAGCTTGCTACATTAGCGAGTTGATCGCTAAACACTTTAATCAACCACATCAAGGAAGGACTTCAACAATACCCTCTAGCCAAGAGCCTGATCAAGCTAGCCAATGAAGGAAAGACAAGGCGGTTCTGGCTAAACGATGGAGTTCTCCTCACCATCGGAGACCGAGTGTTATTGCCCAAGTGGGGGAACTTACGGAAAGAGATTATTAAGAAGTGCCACGATTCTAAGTGGGTTGGTCACCCAGGAATGACACGCACATTAGCACTCCTCTAAAACTTCTACTATTGGCCTCAGATGTGGGACGATGTTGACGCCTACGTACAGACTTGTCTGGTTTATCAACAAGACAAAGTCGAACAATAACGTCCATCATGGTTACTTGAACCCCTACCTATAGCTGGTAGACCATGAGAGAGTGTCTTTATGGACTTTATTTGTACTCTCCTAAAATCTAAAGGGTGTGGGAGCATCATGATGGTAATCGATCGGTTCAGCAAGTATGCCACCTTCATACCTGCCCTAGGGATTGCACGGCTAAGGAAGTTGCCTGTCTCTTCCTCAAACATGTCGTGAAGCTTTAGGGAGTTCCACAAAGCATAGTAAGTGATCATGATCCACGATTCACTGGGAGGTTCCAGACGAAGCTCTTCAAGATGTTGGGGACGAATCTAAATTTCTCAACTAGCTTCCACCCTCAAAGCGATGGGCAGACTGAGCGCTTTAATGGGCTATTAGATCTAAACTTGATGCACTACGTGAGCTCTCATCAACAAGATTGGGTAAAGTTGCTTGATGTTGCCCAGTTCTCTTTCAACCTTCAAAGGAGCGAGACTACTGGCAAGAGCCCATTCGAGATAGTCATGGGACAATAACCAATGACTCCCTAAGCCATTGCCTCAACCTATGGAGGAAAGAACCC
The DNA here is from genome assembly GCA_032871835.1 of Dipteronia dyeriana. Classification (NCBI taxonomy): domain Eukaryota; kingdom Viridiplantae; phylum Streptophyta; class Magnoliopsida; order Sapindales; family Sapindaceae; genus Dipteronia; species Dipteronia dyeriana. The sequence continues at coordinate 57,702,115 of CM065301.1, forward strand.
CGCGACTCACAAGATCGCTAGGAAATGGCACGAGCAAGCCGATATCACGCCGGCATGCCTAGATAAGGCCCCTCGGAAAATGAAGAAATGGGCTGATACAAGGAGACGACACTTGGAGTTCAATGAAGGGGACTTGGTGCTTATCAAACTTCTACCCTAACAGTTTAAGTCACTATGGCGAGTGCACAAAGGGTTAGCGAGAAAATATGAAGACCCATTTTCCCGTCATCAAACGAATGAGCAAAGTCTCCTATCAAGTCCAACTCCCACCAAGACTCAAAATCCATCCGATCTTCCATGTGAGTTTCCTCAAGCCATACCATGCAGATATAGAAGACCTAAGCAGAGAAGAGTCTAAACGGGCGCTAACTGTCGTCGTCACCTCATTCGACAAAGACGTGGAGTGCATACTGGCAGACCGGGTGATTCGAAGAAGAGGCGTCCCAAATTACACGGAGTACTTGGTGAAATAGAAGAACCTCCCCGATAGCAAGGCGAGTTGGGAACGAGGAAATACACTTTGGAAATTCACCGAGCAAATCAAACGATACAAGGATAAAAGGCGATGGGGACGTCACGAGCTTAAGTGGGGGAGGATGTCACGGCCCGCCCAATTTTGATCCAAGGAGCCCAAACAAAGCCCAATATTAGACACAAGCCCTTGAAGGATTCTAGAGTCTTCTCCACTCATCTAGTAATGCCATATTTGGAAGACTCTAAGAACATTCTAGAATTCTCTTGTAAATAACTAGGATTGTGAATATTTGTAGAGAAACCTAGATACATGTAGAACATTCTGGAGACTCAATCTCCACCACTAACCTAGAGTAGTTTAGAACATTCATTGAGGAGGTAAACAACTATAAATAGACAGCCCCTCTTATTTGTAAGGCATCCAAGCCAAGAATACTCAAAGCATTATAAAGCTTTCTCATAGCAATAAACTTTGCCTTATGTTCCTACAAAGCTCTTCTAATCCTTCTCTAGTCTCTCTAACCCTTGAGAGTGATCAAGCAAGGCTTACTTAGCAATATCGCCCAGAAATTGTCTAAGTGCCACATGGGTTAGCTGTGCAAACTTTAACCCCGTGACATGATGCTTCCATACTGCCATTAGCCTCATTCTTTGAGACCACATTAGATGATGGCTTTCATAGTATGTATAGGGCACATGTAGATGGCCATAGTTCATGGAAGCCAACTAACGGTGGCCTTTATTTTTATTTTTAAAAAAAAAAAAAATTTGTCTTTTTTTAATAATTTTAATTTTATTAATTTATTTTTATATAAAGGCATTTAACACCTTTGATGGATAAAACCAACACTATGTTTGGATTGGTGGATTAGGAAATGTTATCGGTGTAATTCAGATAGCATGTCACGTCAGCCATAGATAAGAGTCAGAGATGCTACATCACCGAAAGCCAACAAAACCAAACCAAACTGAGTTGATCAAATAAGGCCCACCAGCCCCTGATAAAGATAACACAGAAAATCAGATAAGAAGGCCCGATCGAGACCATCAAGGTCGTCAGGTCAAAGTTTGTGATCGGGGGTAACCACCGGTTGGGGAAAGAAACTTTGATCGGGTTTGACAGATGATCGGTTGACAACATTCAGATTCAATAACACTACTACTCTAATACATATGAGGAGAATCTGACTTAAACAAGACATCTCGAAGAGCACTTTGATAAGATGCAAATTAGGCCAGAGATCTAATGCGATTAAAATACAATCAGCACAAAACAAGAAGGAAAACAATACGATTCCAATAAGTTATAATTTGGTTCCATTACAAGAACTTACTTTACTTGTACACCAAGATTTAGGGTTTTACGATATATAAATAAACCATCATAACACCCATAGAGGTGTGAACGTGAAATTCTACTTACAAGAGTGCAAGAGAGATTGAGGGTTGTAATCATCTTTTATATAGTGAATTTTCCTCGTCATTGCCGGTGACCATGGATGTTTCTCTACCTTAGGGTTTTACCACGTAAAATATTGTCTCTGTTTTTACCTTTTTTCTCTTTGACAACTTATTGTTTCTCTTCACTTACGTTTATTTGTATGACTCGTGGTAAGCTCTAATTGATCCAGAAAACACCGTCAATAACTGACGCTAGAAGGAGGGGTGAACCTCCACTAACATTGAATTTGAGCAGTTGGTTAAATACGACATTATAGCCACCAGTAGAGACAGAAGTTAGTCTCCACATAACACTGATGCTTCGCGCGGTGCCAATATCCCTAACCTTCTTGATATTAATGTCACTGGAGAAGATCCACCCTCAAGGAGTCCTTCGTCCGCCAAACCTGACATAGTAATGTCCACAGATATAACCGCTGGTATTTCCTCAGATGCTTTCCGACAGATCCAGGAATCCCTACGGAAGGTCATTGACGAAGCCGTTAGATAGGGAATCAACATAACAGCCACTGCCAACTTAAGTTCACCTTACCAATTCTCCACGCTGGTGGTAGCCTAGGAGCACCCTAAGGAGTCGTTCCTACAAAGGGTGTTGGTTGATTAAAACAACATGACGGTGGTCATGGAAGTCGAAATCCGCTAAGGAGTGTGTAACAACTCACCTGTTGAATCAACTAGCCCTGAAAATGGATGGCGTTGAATCGTGTGACCTATACCCGACCGTCGGGGCAAGTGCCAGGCCCCGATGAGTAGGAGGGCGCAGCTGTCACTGTAAAACCCAGGGTACAAGCCCGAACGGAGCGACCGTCGGTGCAGATCTTGATGGTATTATCAAATATTGAAATAAGAACTTTAAAGGCCAAAGAGGGGAAAGGTTCCATGTGAACGACACTTGCATATGGGTTAGTCGATCCTAAGAGAGGGGTAAGCCCGTCCGATAGAGTGAATCGCGTGAGCTTCGAAAGGGAATCGGGTTAAAATTCCTGAATAGAGACTTGGTGACTGAGAGCAACGTTAGAGAGTCTAGAGACATCGGCGGGGCCTCGGGAAGAGTTATCTTTTCTGTTTAATATCCCGCCCACCCTGGAAATGGCTCAGTCGGAGGTAAGGTCCAGCGGCTGGAAGAGCACCAACTGTTGCATGGTATCCGGTACGCTATTGGTGGCTCTTGAAAATCGGAAGGACTGAGTGCCATTCACACCTGGTGGTACTCATAACCGCTTCAGGTCTCCAAGGTGAACAACCTCTGGTCGATGGAACAATGTAGGCAAGGTAAGTTGGTAAAATGGATCCTTAACTTTGGGAAATGGATTGGGTTTGAGGGCTGGGCACGGGGGTCCCAGTATTGAACCCGTCGGATGTCGATGGACTGCTCAAGCTGTTTTCACGGCGATAGCGGGTCACCGCGGGCCGGCCAGGGGAGGGACTGGAAACAGTTTTTTAAGGGGCCTTTTGTAGTGGCAACCATTCTAGAAGCACCCCAAAAAATCTAGGAGAGATAGGGCGGAGCGTCGTGAAAGACGAGAACATTTACATAGAAAGGAAGATTGCCAAGAGAACCGAGGAACAAATGAGCATAGGGAGTCCAATTCATGGGAAGATGCATGAAGATTTGATCGAGGAGAAAACCGTCCCCGAGCAGGCAGATAGACAAGTGATCTGAAGGAAAATACATCGCTCGGTTTCAAGTGATGACGAAGCTGCCCCTGGGAGACGTAAGGAACTAACCTTGTGGGAAGACGTAACACGTATGATATCCAGATTACTTGACGAGTCCCCAAGGATCCGTACGGGCTTACCATATGCCAAAAATTTGACGAGCATGGAGAGTTAGAAGGGGAACGAGAGGTTTTTCTCAGAATAATAGAGGCCTTGGAACGAAGACAAAGCTGAGGAAACTTGTTGATAGAAAATTCCGGCAGTCCACTCTCTGATTCAATAAGACGGGCTTGTTTTTCAGACAAATTCAAGGTCAACACTGACCCACGAGAGCATGTCAGGAGATATCAAAGCACGATGGCGCAGTATGATTATGATGATACCCTTATGTGTCGCATGTTCCCCAGACCTTATGAGATCAGGGGTCTAGGAGGTTTAGAGGATTTACGGCCGGGTTTATTAGGAACATTAAGGAACTAATACAAGCTTTCACTAGGCAGTTCATAGGGAATATCCAGCGAAGGAAATCTATATCAGCCTTGTCAACCTTGAAACAAAGGAAGGACAAGAAGTTGATGGATTACCTAACCAGATTCTAGTAGGAGATATCGAAAGAATATGACTCCAATGACGATGCAGTAGTGTCCGCATTTATCAATAATCTATAACACAGCCACTTGTCGCTGAACGTAAGACAGAGGAGACTGACCACGTATGCAAGCATGTTAGTTGATGTCGGAGAATATGCCATATGGAGGATGACCATCGATTCGAGTTCATCGCCTCGTAGCTTTACCCTCGCAACCCTTTTTTCTAGCTCCACATTCTTCGTGGTGAGCTCTCTGGGAGTCACCTCAGCTCGGGGTGGGCAAAAATCCATTAAACCGAACCGAACCGATCCAATTTTTTTTTTTCCAATTTTTCTTTAGGGTTCGGTTCAGTTCGATTTAAAATATTAAAAATCGGATTTTTCGGTTCGGTGGTTGGAACCGAGAACCAAACCGATGAATCGGATATATATTAAAAAAACCCTGATTTTTTCATGCCTTCTTTGATCTCTCTCTCTGCTTTTCAGGCCGCAGCTAACCAGCCTAACCCGAAATCTCTCAACATCTCGTCGTCGCCTCTCCCGTCCTCCTCATTCTCTCATCCGAAGTCTCTCTCGTCCGCCGTCTCTCTCGTCCGACTTGTGAGGCACCGTTTGTCTGCTTGTTCAATCGATGAGTTGGTCCATTTTGTTCTACGTTCGATGACTTGGTCTTGGATCGACGTTCTCTGTCGTCCGCTTCTTCTCTCAACAACGGCTGTGATTCTCTTCTCCCTCCACGGCTCTACCAACCGTAAGTTACTATTATTTTGTTTTTTTTTATTTCGATTAAGTTAATTGATAATTTTTTCGATTTCGATTTTGATATATATAACTATCCACTGCTCTCCTCCTAGTTGATGATCAATTCAATGTGAAAATGTATTGTGAGTACACTCTCAATCTCAATTGATCATGCTCATCACATTTAATAAACTCTGTTATCTCTTAAGCCTTACCTTTCCTACTTGGAATCAACAACTATTTTCCAACTTAATTTCCAAATTATTGGTATCTATATATGGTGATATATCTATCCACGAATATCCATCATATATAGCTAGTTATAACCAATCCTAGCTAGTTTATATGTAGAGATTCTTGTATATATACGTATTATATTCGAATAAATTCTTAATTGTTGAAGGTATATATACTAGTCGAATTAATAATTGAGATCTTCTCGATATTAAGGTATATACTATATATACTGCTCTAGTTGACTACTCTAGTTTATATGTAGAGATTTTTGGTTGTGTTGCTTTGCTCTTGTGCTTGTATATGTACTGTTTGGTTATGCATGTGTTGCTCCAATAGACTCCAACATATAAAAAACTTGTTTTTTTTTTCAATTTTTCAGACTATAGGCTATAATTGATTTTAGAAATTAAAGCCCAATAATTGGACCCAATCGGCCCAAAACCGAAAAAACTGAACCAAATCGAACCAGTTCAGTTCAATTGGTTTTTGATCAGTTCACATTGGTATATCGGATCTGATCGGATCTGATCGGATCATTTTTTACAAAACCGAATAGTATTAGTTTTTTTATCGGTTCACTCCAAAAGTGAATCAATCCAATCAACGCCCACCCCTAGCCTCAACTGTGGAGGCTCTGCTCTGAACGTTAACAAGAGTCCTCATCAAATCAACCTCATTCGTAACATGGTTCTTCAACTTATCCTCGTATTACTTGATCTTGGATGCACTGGTCGAGAAGGACCGGAGAGCATCGTCCTTTTCAAAAAGGACCTTCTTCATCTGGGATATCTCTGTTGCTTGCTTCTTCTGATCGGACAAAGCCCTAGTCATCTCCTCTACCACCTGATAGAAAAATAGAAAGAAAAGTAAGATTATTGATGCATACAAATGAAGAATAAAACATAAGATACTTACAAAAAATCCATTATTAAATATCATGTAGATCCGTGCCAAGGTATTAGCAACCTTAGCCTCCCTCTAATATCCATTACTGATATACCCCTCGCCAACTAACATGGCGCGAAGCATAGAAAGGGGGTCGGCGCGAGAATGACCCAAACTGGGAGGTAGACCTGGCAATGTGTCGTGTTATTGCGAATTCATGTTGTTTCGTATTTGGGTCTTGTTAAAATTGATCAACCCAAACACGACTCGTTAACTTAATGGGTTGAAATATATAAACCCGAAACCATTTATTAAATTAATGGATAACCCGACCCGACCCGTTGTAAAATATTATATTTGAGATTGATTAAAAATCCGAAAATAAATAGTACTGAAACATGATCAAACTCATGCAATTAAGTTCACCAACAATGTTTCGAAAACATATATATATTTAAAATAAAGTCCAAAATAAAAAAAAAACTTGAAAATGAAATCTTCCATTAATCTTACTCCTGAATCTTTAATATGTTGCGATTGTGAATCTCAATTATCATTTAGATCTAAAAGGTTAAATTACTTGTGTTAGATGTTTACATCTAACATACTCAATATTCAATATGCTTAAATATTTAATTTTACATTAAAAAATTTACTTATTAATTAGGATGATATATTGTTTTAATAACAAAAAAACATTGAAGAGAATATATTTTGTAAACAAAACAAATATATATATATATATATATATATATATATATATATATATATCATATACCTTTCGAAAAATTTGGTTTTAGAATATCAAATATCAATTGTCAAATAAATTTAAATTCTTGAAGCTACGTTGCATAAAATGGTGTGCATCGTAGTAATACAAAATGCAGGAATGAAAACATACATAATTGAATTTACTATGATCGAATTGACGGTAACTGATTTCAAGAAAGTTGAAGAGAGTTTTAGGGTTAAGGTTATAATATTGTAATATAATTAATTTATATTTGTATAGTTTCTAGTTTAGAAATTGATAAAATTTAGGAATTTTTCATCTTTCAAAAAAATATGTTCTTTCAAAAAGTTTTTAATTAGTAAAATATATTATAATCGTAATTATAAAGATATTTTTTTTATAAATTCCATAACTTGACTATACGAATATTTTTATAATAACTTTCATAAACACATTAAAAAAATCTTTATATTAACAAGTTATCTAATTAATGGTTTTTTTAAGGGTGGACCCAAAATCGATCCATTATATTTTAGGTTTTAATGAGTTGGCCCATTAACAACCTGATCCGATAAATTAAACCCATCAACCGCTATTTTCGAATGGGTTTGGATCGTGTAAAATTTTACCAAGTCTACTGGGAGGCAGAGAAGACCCGGATACCAGAGCAGACGCTGAAGTTGATAGAGTAGACCCATCACGACCAGGAGTAGAGAGGGTCGGGTCCGCAACACTCTGTGTCCTTGAAGTTCCATCGCCTTCAGAATTTTATTATTATTTAACCATTATTTAAATTTTAAATTTTAATTTTTAAAATTTTATCAGAGGGGTATTTAGATCATATTTTTATATTTTTCCGGTTTGATACAATTATGTATATAATAACGGGAACTTAGTGCAATTTGCCATGACATAAAAATGGATGGCGATATAAATCTGTCACCTATTGCCAACATATGAAGTTTAGGTTTAATGGTAAAAAAAAAGTATATGGGTAATGTGCGATTTCGGACATAGTTCAGGAGACATCAGTGCCAATTAGCCTTTTATATATATTAAAAATCAGTTATATGGAATTATTATTATTATTATTATTAATTAGGCAACAAACAGAGGACAACTTTCTTATTTGTCAGTTTGTAGCATGGATTGGGGGATTGGGTGGGTGTTTGCCTTCCGAATGTGAACGACACTACGAGTTATGGAGGTGCCGAATGAGGTGGGTGTCTTTAGATGAAGGAAAAAAAAGAAGGTTATGCCAGAAGAGTTTGATGAAGACTAAGGTAGAAGTATTTGTAATAGAGAAAGAAAAAAATATGTTGAAGAGATGGAAATAGTGAAGAATAGTTTGATTCAAGTAAGAGCATCTTCAAAAAACTCTTCAAATAAGATATTTGTTAAAGTCAAACGAACCACATCAGCATATTTGGTTTCAACAAACTCTTCAAATGAGAATTTGCAAATAAGATTTTGATTCTCTTTCTTCAATATTGAAGAGCAATTTCTTCCTCTTCAATTATTATTATATTATTTTTTTATACCACATCACCATTAATATTTGACATTTATATCTTTTTTTATATTTTTAATTAAATTCAATTAATGTATAATAGGTTTTAATTGTTGATTTTAAAGTCTTTAATTGATGTTTTTTTTATAGATTCCGATGATAAATTTATAGGATAATGATATGCGAATATACGAAATAAAATATAAACGATAAAGAAAATACACCACACACAAACATAAAGAATTTACCAAGGTTTGACTAACTTTGCATACGTCCTTGCGCGATCTCTCTTGAGAAATCAAAAGCACTATAGAGAAAAACACTCAGTTACATGTAACTTATTCAGACCCCTTAGCTATTTCACCAAAACCTTACTAGAACCTCTTTATCACTCTTGCTCTCTACCATTTGTATGCTTGTTGTTTTTTTTTGTTAAAAAATTATTTCCAACAACCCTATTTATAGATATAGGACTTGGGTTACATTCCTTACTAGAATTACTTCTAACTCCTCTTAGAATAAGAAAAAACTAACTTATTTTCTTATCCTAGTTGATTTGGGATTCTTGAGAAAATCTAATTTCCTTATCCAAATAGGAAATTATATGTACACTTTATTTTCTCCTTATCCAAATAGGATTCCTTTTTAAGCCTTGTCTTGGGTTTTGATGAGCCAAAAAACACAACATTAATTTATAAATTTTATTATCATAAAAATTATACAATTAGAAAGATCTCATCTAGATCTTTAAAACGAGACTTATATTGAATATTTAATAATAACATGTTAATAATTTAGAACGTCATTCAAATGATTTTCATATCCACCTAAAAATAATAATAGTTTAACATGTATGACACTAGTGCATTTGAAAAGTTACTATTTCTAACTTGAAAAAAATGACGAAAAATTAGATTTATTGGTGAGGAGGGGGGAATTTGAGTGATTTTATTAAAATAATATAAAACGTATTTCTAATCAAAGAGTCTTTTGGAAGAATTTTTTTTTTTTTTTTCACTCTTTAAACCGTCAAATAGGTAAACAAATAGATATTTGAATAGTGAAAATAGAAGGGTTTTTTTTTAAGATGTTCTAAATAGTGGCAAATGAAATTTAAGAGATTTTGTGTGGGAGTAAAGGCGCGTGTAAGATGTTTGGTGATTTGGATGAGTGAAATGAAAGAGTGGAGTAGGTGATTTGAGATATTTTTGTTACTTATTTTTAAATATTTCTAAATTTTTTTATGTTTTTTTTAAATTGATTTCTTATTAGATAATTGATTTCATATCATTAATTATTATTTCTCTAGGGGTAAAAGTGACATTATCCCTTATCCTTGACTAACTAACGACGAAGGGCGTACCCATTACTTTTTGTTAGGGTTGGCTAAAACAAAACTAAATATATAAAAATAAAAGGGTAAATCGTATTTTAGTCTCTGTAGTGTACATTAATATGCATTTAGTCCATGGTTTTTTGGTATTGTAAATTTTAGTTCATCATTTCTCTGATAATACGTATTTTACTCCCTACCATCCAATTCTCTTAGGGTTCTGTCACGTCAACGAGAGTAAAAAGGTAAAATAACATCAGATGTTCTAGAATCTTATATATCCAAAAGGTATAATAGTAATTTATATATATTTTTTAAAAATAATAAATAAAAATAAATAATAATTAAATTTTAAAAAATGAAATTGAAAAATAAAAATTAAAACAATTATTAAAAGAATTAAAAATAAAGTTAAAATCAAATCAGCAACACATTTAAAAATCAACCAAACCCAGATTTCTTCTCTTCTTACAATAACCAAATCCACACTAAACCACCAACAAACCATAAAATGGGTTTTCTCTTGGTTTAGTCAGTTGAGACCAATCATCGTTCTCGGGTCAACGCCACTGTTTCAATGGGTTTTCGCTTGAAACTTTTGCATTTTACGGTAACGAGGCAGATCGTTGGGCATCGACCATGATCTGGTCCTGATCAAGCAACCTCACCATTGTCCCACCGTCATTCGTTCGATCTATGTTGATCGATCATCAGTCTTCACTTCCGATTTGTGTTTGCGGGACATGCGCTGCTTGGCCACTGAGTGTCGTCCTTCTGGTGACAGCGTGGTGGCTAAAGTAGCGGTGGCGATGAACTAGATGTGAAGAGAAGGAGAAGACACGATGCTTAGGAGGTGATCATCGCTCGTAAGGGTGGAGATCATTGTGATTTCGATGGGTGGCTAGGGTTTTGGTGTTCGAGTGGTGGTGGTAGCGGTGGCCAGGATTTGGGTGTTTGAGTTGTGGTGGATTATGTTAGGGTTTGAGTGTAGATAGTGGAAGATGTTGATGATGACAACAGATGAGTGGTGTTATATATATATATATATGTAGATAGTGATATATAAATTTGTAGATGTGAAAAAATATTCTGTTTTAATTTTTAGGAAATATTCAATTTTTTAATATATATATATTAAATCTATCTTTTACTAAAAAAACATGTTTTTTTCGTATCTTCTTCTCTAAAATAATCTGTTTTTTTATATATTATTAAATCTTTTTTTTATTGTTTTTTTAATATTATCTTCTTATATCTTTTAGTATTTATCACTTCATTTACCATTATCCCCTTACTGATATCTTTTAAAATTAAGGGTAAAACAATCATTTCAATGGGATTAGCACATATCAAGGGCATTAGGGTCATTTAACAAGTTTGCCATGACAAAATTTGTCCTTTGTCCTTAAAACGATTTTTTTTAACAGAAAGACTTAAAATTACAATTAAAAAACCCTGGACTAAACACAGATTAAGGTAAAATACGATGACTAAAATACAATTTACCTAAAATAAAATTAAGTGAACTTCGGTAGTACTTAAAAATTTCATTAATAGAAAAAGGGTAGTGTTAACATGTGCCCTTATTCCCAATAACAAGAATTTTACTATAATATGAAACTTATGGGTTGTTTTTTTTTATCTGACATCTGAAATGGTCTGAAATGACCATTTATACGTGTTGTTTGTTTTTCCAATGCATTTGAAGTCTGAAAAATTGGAAAAAGGTGTCTAAAATGAAAAACCCTGCTTTTTTGGCTGAAGTCTGAAGTGAGGGAGGTCTGAAATCATTATAAACTTTCACACCAAAAATGCCTTCTCACAAATCATATAATTTCCATTATACCCAAATCCAAACAAAATCATCACCACCATTGTCAAACCCATCCCTAACCAAAATCATCACCACTGTCAACCACCGTTAACACCAGACCCAAACCCAAACAAAGTCAAACCCAAACAAAATCAACCCTAAAGTTTCTCTGTTTCCGAATAAGGGAAGTCAATCTGTTGATGAGTTTAGGTGTTGACGGGAAGTCGATCTGGTGATGAGTTTAATGGAAAGTTGATAGGCGTTGATGGGAAGTCGATTTACTCCGAGAAACCAGAGAAGGGAAGTCGATCTGGATTGTTTATGCATTAATTACACTTTTTTAAAAAAAAATTATTGTTTTCAAACTCATTTTTTATGTATTGAATTTATAGTTATTATTTTAAAATATTTTTAAAGTGATATAAAATAGTGATGAAGTATTTCTCTACACCGATACAGATGATGAGAATAAACGACATAGCAAAAAAGAGTTAAAGAATGACTTTTTTTTTATTAAAAAAAAATAGCTTAAGACAATTTGAAAATGTTGGGATTTTTTTATAAGAAAAATTAATTAAATGAATCTAGACCATTCATTTTTCTTAATTGGCACATGTAAAAGGATCCTCAAAAGCTTAGGTAGAGCTTATTTTAGGAGAGGATCCTAATCCGTATAAATATGGTGACTCTTTGGAAAAAAATAATTAACGTACGTCTTTCGAAAAAAAAAACTAAATCAAAATTAACGTATGGTTTCAATCTTTTGTCCACATATATATATATATTTAACACACCAGTGTTCAACAATTAAACTCACCAATGTTATTGATCAATTAAACACACTAATATTATTCAACAATTAAATACACCGATGCTCAACAATTAAACACACTAGTGTTATTGATCAACTAAACACACCACTACATCAGTGCTCAACAATTAAACACACCAATGTTAATGATCAATTAAACACAATAGTATTATTCAATAATTGAACATACCAATACTCAACAATTAAACACACTAGTGTTATTGATCAATTAAACACACCCGTGCTCAACAATTAAACACATCAATATTATTGATCAATTAAACACACTAGTGTTATTCAACAATTAAACACACTAGGGTTCAACAATTAAAAGTTATTGATCAACTAAACACACTAGTACTCAACAATTAAACGCACCAGTGTTATTGATCAACTAAACACACTGGTACTCAACAATTAAACACACCAGTGCTCAATAATTAAACACACCAATGTTATTGATCAATTAAATACACTAGTATTATGCAATAATTAAACACACCAATTCTCAATAATTAAACACACCAGTGCGTAACAATTAATCACTAGTGTTATTGATCAACTAAACACACGAGTGCTCAACAATTCATTCCGAGACATTTCTATTACTTCTTAGTTAATGAAAACTGAAAATTGAACACTTATAACAAATCAATCAAATCTACATCTAAAGCAATGGTCTTGTGCAACAAAATAACCAAGAAATGTTATATTAAGATTCAAATTCCAAGCAAATATACCACACAACAAAGAGGTTTTTATCCAAAGCCTAAAACAAAGAGCGGCTTTTGGGCCTCATCCATTTCTCATACAAGATTCTTAAATTAGGTTCATCCTCATAATAATAAAAACGCCTTGATTCAAAAAGCTTAACCATATTGCAGTATTTACTCTCTAGAAAATGGCATTATCAATCATCAACATAAAGATACTTGAAGTAAAATACTAATTCATTCATAACATTTGAGGTAATAAAACTATCTCAAACATGGCCTTAATTGTGCAAAGTAAAGCCAGAAGGTAGTAAAAATCTAATAAGGAACACAATAGATACCTAAAGTCTAGCAAAAATTGTATTGTAAAAGTTAGAAATGACAAGTCAAACACACAATTAAACATAATCCCCTGCTGTTCCTCTTTCCTCTAGCCTTCTCAAACTATCTTCCCTTCGATCGCGTATAGAAATATTCAGATTTTTTTCACTCAATTGGCTATACGTTTCTCTTAAAAAAAGAAAAAAAAAGAAAGACCTTATATATACATACATATTAAAAACGCATCTAAGGTGTTTGATAAAATGTTAAAGTGAAAAGTAAAGTCAGAGCTTAAGAAAATTTGGCTTCATGAAACTCCATTACTGGAGCACAATCAGAAGAAGATCTTTTTCTTTTTCTGTTTTCATTTTTCCTTACTAAAATGCTTTACACGTGACTTGACTATATATAACAGAGTCTAACTAACTTTTTACAGTTCAGCATACATTCTGTTATTCTTCACCATAGTTAATATAAAATCTAACTATAGTCAACTTAACTAACCATGGTTAGTTTATCTAAAAAAAATTATTTAACTATCTTGACACTTTGACCAGAGCTATGCTATATTTTTCTCGTATAAGATACAATACTCAACAAAACAGCTGGAGTCTTTTGTATCTCAGAAATCGCAGTAATATTATCATCCCCCCTCAAGCTGAACTGAGGAGAATTTGTCAAATTCAGTTTGGAATAGAGGCACTGAAACCGATCACGAGTGAAGCCTTTTGTAAAGATATCTGATACCGAGTGTTGAGTTAGCGCATAACGAGTGTCAACCTCACCAGATGAAACCTTCTCACGAATAAAGTGAGTGTCTATATCAATGTGTTTGGTGCGTTGATGAAAAACAGGGTTCTGCGACAATGAATTTGCACCTATGTTGTCACACCAGACATTCAGACAAGCTAGAAATAGGGAGATGAAGTTCTGTGAGTAACGAACGTAACCAAAGAATATCGTAGTCACCTGGGCCATTGAGTGATATTCAGCCTCCATACTAGAACGAGCTACTACACGTTGCTTACTAGAACTCCAAGAAATTAAATTCCCACCAAAAAGAACACAGTTTCCACTCGTTGATTGCCTATCATCGATACAACTGGTCCAATCGGCATCCGAAAAGGCTTTAAGTGAGAGTTGTGACGAGGCTTGAAAGAGAAGACCAAGGTGAGGAATCCCTTTCAAATATCGAAGGACTCTTTTACATGCTTGTCAATGAACCAAGGTATGAGCAACTAAGAATTGACTAAGTTTATTCACCACAAATGATATATCAGACCTTGTATTTTTAAGGTACTGAAGTGCACCAATTGTGCTTTGATAAAGTGTCGGGTCAGAGAAAAGTATTCCATCTGACAGAGAAAGCTTGTGTCAGAAGGCTTGGAATTAGTCATGCCTGTCTTTTTTAGTAAATTCAAGATATACTTGGATTGTGTTAGAAACAGCCTTGTAGTGTCTCTAAATGCCTTAAATCCTAGAAAGTAGCTCACTTGTCCAAGTGTTTTCAAAGCAAAAGACTGATGCAATGTGGCTATAAGATTGTTAATAAGAATCTTGCTACTTCCAGTAATTAATATGTCATCTACGTACACCAACAAGAATAGTGAATCGGCACATGTGAACTTGAGAAATAAAGAAGAATCAGATGTTGAATTCTTAAAACCCCATGATAAGAGAGCTGTACGAAGCTTATGAAACCAGCTTCGAGGAGTCTGCTTGAGGCCATAAAGTGATTTGTTTATCTTGCATACATGATGAGGTTTGGAGTTGTCAACAAAACCTTCCGGTTGAGTCATATAAACCAGCTCACTCAAGTCTCCATTTAGAAAGGTGTTATTAATATCGACTTGCTCAATAGGCCAATTGTAAGTTACTGCAATGGAAAAGATCACTCTTATTGTCGATGCCTTCATAACCAAACTAAAAGTATCCAAAAAAATCGAGATCAAGGGTTTGATGGAATCCTTTTGCCACCAACATAGCTTTGTGTTTCAACAAGGTTCCATCTTGATTATATTTGATCCGAAAAACCCATTTACTACCTACCACATTCATATTAGAAGTGAAAGGCACCAGTGACCAAGTCTTGTTTGCTTGTAATGCACGAAATTCCTCTTTCACAGCATGTAGCCAATTAGGGTTGGCAATTTAAGGGCCTAAACCCGCGCTCGACCCAAGCCCTCAAAAAGCCCTTATAAATTAAAAGGGTTTTAACCCTATCCACATACATAATATTCTTATATAGATTGGGTTTAAACCAGGCCCTCAGAAAAAAGGGTAAATCACAATCCTGCCCTTTTACCCAAACTATTACCATAGTGTGTCCCGGATTAGATTCTAATATTGACCCGGATTAGGATCCAAATTCGGTTTCATATATTTTTTATTCAGATTTTTAACCTATTTTGACTCGGATTTGGATCCGAATTTAGATCCGTTTTTTGACACATTTTTTTGACCCGAATATTTTTAACACTTTTTTTTTTCCAAATTTGGATCCAAATTTTGTTACACATTTTTTAATTTATTCGGTCTCAATTTCTACAAACCAAATTAATTAAAAATTCTATTAAAACAATTAATCCAAATAGAACAATTTTCAAATTCAATCCAGAACAATTTTCAAATTCAGTCCAAATAGGACAATTTTTCCAACTCAATCCATATAGAACAATTTTTAAATTTCAACACAGCCCATATAGTTATTTGATATGTAAATCTGTTGAACCAAATTTGCAAAAAAAATAAAAATTATTTTAATTAATAAATATTAATAGAAATTGAAAAATGATTATCTCAAAATAATAATTAAAACATTTAAATAAATTAATATTAACATAAATTAAAAATTTAATATTACAAACCCTAAATTTTCTCTCATCTTTCTCTTTCCCATTCTCTTCTTACATCTCCTTTCCAAGACTGACGCCCCGCCGCCAAACTAGTAACCCTCGCCGCCACCGCAGAAGCCGAAGCCGAACATCCCAACGACTACCCACCTACCCCTCCCACTACCAAAACCCAACACAAAAGCCTCTCCCACCACCAAAATCAAACCACCACCACAAGCCACTACGAATCATGGGCTTCGCGACGGCCGGTGGAAGATCGAGATGAATCATAGAGATTGACTGAGATCGAGATGGATCGAGATTGACTGAGATCGAGATGGATTGAGATTGAGATGGAGAAAGAAGGGAGAGTGATCGTCGATGACTGAAATGTGACGACGGTGACGAAGGATGGGTCGTGTCGATGAAGATGAGAAAAGAGGTGATACCGGTGAGTGATGAGCAAAGATGAGATGTTGAGAGAGGCTGAGAAGATGAGATATTAAGAGAGGTTGAGAAGGTGTTTTAAAAAAAAACCTATATTTCTTTTGTTTATGTGGGTCATTTGTGGGCTTGAAATAGACCCTGGTCAAAACCCTTAACCGGCCCGCAACTGCTGAGGGTTTTTAAAAGACCATAAATTTCATCCTTTTTAATGATGTGGTCCAGGTTTAAACCCATACCGCAACAAAAGGGTAAGGGATAAACCCTCTCGACCCGACCCTTTTTGCCATCCCTATAGCCAATTAGGGTCATGCAAGGCATCTTTGTTAGATTTTTGCTCAGAATCTGCTAGATAACAACTAGTGTACACTTTTGGCTTGAAACTTTTACTTCTAGTAGTCATTAGGTGAACTGCTACATTAAGTGGACGGCAATTGGTATTTTGAATTAATGATTTCACTAGACTTGGACTGATAGAGCTATCAATCGATCTATTTGTATCATCATAAATTTCTGATCTGACATTGATGTCTTACGGAAGCTGAGAGCAAGGCTGATTGAAAGGTGAACTAGGACTTAAAGGAACAGACATGCTAATTACTCTGTTATGTGTTGGGATGGTATTAAGAATATTATTGACAGAGGAAAAAGGAATGTTGGATTCATTTGCATGAAGTTGAGCTGACACATTTGAAGGAAAAAGGGACACATATGGAAACTCGAGTTCGTTGAACTCTACATGCCTTGAAATGTAAACTCTCCCGAATGGATGTAGACATTTTATGTTTTCATTTTTCCTTACAAAAATGCAATATACGTGACTTGACTATATATGACAAAGTCTAACTAACTTTCTACAGTTCAGCATACATTCTGTTATTCTTGACCATAGTTAATATAAAATCTAACTATAGTCAACTTAACCAACCATGGTCAGTTTATCTAAAAATAGTTATTTAACTATCTTGACACTTTGACCAGAGCCATGCTCTGTTTTTCTCGTATTAGATACAACACTCAACAAACCAGTTGGAGCCTTTTGTATCTCAGAAATCGCAGTAACCTTATCACACACACACACACACACACACACACACACACACACACACACACACATATATATATATATATATATATACATATATATACATACATACACACACACACACATATATATATATATATATATATATATACACACACACACACTAGATCAATTGATTTTGATGATGTTGGGGTTTATGCCCAAAGATGTAATTTGTAAATGGAATGGATTTATGAAATAAATAAAAGGAAAAGTTCAATTCATTCATGTTGTATTGTTTATTTTATAACTTGTACATATATTTAACATCCAAGATTTCCGGATGTAATCTCTAACTGTGTATATGAGTTTCATATACAGATGGATACAGTAAGAGACGTGCAATCTAAAGAGTCCTTAGATAGCAAATAAAGCAGGGTACTTTATTTGTGGTTAATCTATAACCGCGGTCCATTCCGTAATGTACGATGATTCTATCCTGAATCATTCATATGAGATATATGAATTGAGACACCGTATATGATGTGATCATATAAGACTGGGCCATGATCTATATGAATCTCTCACCAAGATCCGTTTACCGATGAGATTCATATATCAACAAACGATGGCTATATGTGGGTGATCTTAATCCTGAGTGTCTTATCGACTCCTTCAGATTAGATCGTGGTCTTTGATATACCATAGGTGAGGTCGGATGTTGTTCTCGATCAATATGCTTCGTATGTTGGGATTACGGTTTGGCTTGTGGCTGGGAAGGTTTGTACACAATAGTGGAATCCACTCCTTCTTGTGAGAAGTAGATGGTAGTTCCCTTAAGGGTTGATTCGGGGCCTAAACAATATGAGCGCTCTCCTAATTCCAAAAGGAAATAGGATTTATTATTCATTATAGAATCAACGGTACTTAAAGGATATATGTAATAAGAGGGGTATAACGGACATTATGACATAACTCTAATTATGAACTACTGTGGAGGATCACACCATATGTAATAGCTATATCGATGGACACCGAGTTGTATCGGTCTGTGTAAAAGCGTTTGCAGTTGAGAGAGTGCAGCTTCGGATTTTTAATGGAATAACACTGGAGTTAATAATCAATGAATATTAATTAAAGAGTTTAGTTAATGATTCCGAGGATTATTGAAGCTCAAAATACTGTAAGTCCATTAGGTCCCCTTGCTAGCCCCAATCGATTTAGGTAACAAGGGTCACAGTAAATTAATTGGATTGTCCAATTAATTGTGTTACAAAAGTGACACGTATATATTCGAAAATTAATTGAATAATGAGATTATTTAATTAATGAATGTTAATAGTTAAATTAATTAAATAATTAGATTATTTAATTATATTGATAACTATGAATTAACTATTAATTGGAAGGTGTTAATTGATATATGGATTTAAGTGAAGATAAAATAATAGGATTATTTTATTTTTACTAAATCATTTATCTAAGTATTTGAATTGAAGTTTAAATTTAAAATACTTATTATCACTTTTAATGTATTAGATATATTTGAAAATGATAATTAAAAGATATATATCAATTATATCACAAGAGATTGCATTGGATGTAAATTAATGTGTGCACATATATAAGTGTTTGTATAGGATACAAACAAAGAATATATATATATAAGCCACGCACAGGTGTGATATCTTGATATATATATATATATACATATATATATATATATATATATATATATATATATATATATGTATATAAAAGAAGCCGAATAGAATTTTGTGTGATAAAAAGAAGCAGCAGAGGGTGATATATATATATATATATATATATTTATTTAGCATATGCGTAGATATATTTTTGTAAAAAAGGTGCAGGCGTGATATAGTTAGATATATATATATATTTGGCTGCGTAATGAGATTGTGTATATTAAAATAACACCAAATATTAAAGAAAGAGTTTCTTCAAATTTTCTCTACATCTTCCATTCAAGTTCCTGAGACCATGACATACCCACACGCAGTTACCATATCCGGGAGATAGCGAGGAAGATCGAGTGGTTCATACAGGAGCATATCGTAAGGTGAAGGAGCCTCCAAACGTTGGTAAGATTTTATTCTTCTCTTTATATTGATTACAATTTCCTGTGTTTACATATTGTATGTATTAGTTTTTAAAAATAAATATGATCCCACGTTCATTGGTCCCAGATACAGATTATGATCTGTATAAAAATTTTAAAACCTAGTTCCGCTACGTAACCGGTGAACAGGGTTCCAACAATTGGTATCCGAGCCAATTTATTTTTCGGAACAAGAAATTGTTTTCGATGCTCCTGTATGTATGAATTGTGTATGCACAATTTAAATTGATTGTATGATGTTTTTGTATATATATATATATTTTTTACTTTACAAAAACATGATTTATCGTTAATTATATGGTACTGTGGATGTAGGGTTTATGGGTTGTATTATTATCTTTTTTGTTTATATTTTTTTCTTACTATTATTGTATTGTAATAAATAAATAAAAATTGTAACCTGTAAACGAAGAACTGGAAACGCGTGCGATGGCAGTACTGTCCACGGGGCACTATTCACTGGCACTGTTCACTGGCACTGTTCACGCGGTACTGTTCACGCACGGTTCCGTTGGCAAGTGTTGCCTAGTGTGTTCCGTGATGATTTCCCGTTTCGAATTCATGAGATGAATCGGAGTGACCTAAAGAGACTGGAAGACTCGAAAATTATAAGAAGACCAAGGAATACCTTGAGATTTTTTTTATAATTTTAGATTCCGATTTTTTTTGTTAAATAATCCATAGTACTCGATCAATTCATGTATGCTTTATATTATGTGATGATAAAAGCATTGTCATGTATACGTATGTCATTTCGATTAGATGTGCCTACACAAATATATTTGATATGTCATACATGCATCATAGCCTGATATTTTATGTATTTTTTTAATGTGATTAACATGGGCAATATACATAATTGGCTATGAATAATGAGATTAGTTTTTAATGGTTAGAAAACTTGGTAATTCTCATTAATATTAATCTAGTTATTAAAGAGTTTAATAAGTTAGATTAATAGGGTCATTTATTGTAATTATGATTGATATGATTAATTACCTAATAATAAATGAACCGAATAAAGTGTTAGAGTTTTAATAGTTAAAATTTGGTAAAAACTAACATAATAATCTGACCTTAGTAAATAGTTTACAAAAGCTTACATTATTCACTAATAGATTAGATTTTTAATTGTTAAAAATCATTAATAATTTATTTGTTAATTAGAATTTGTTTCTAATAAGTTAATGCGCTAGATAACTTGATTAAAGTTAGTCGTTTAATCCTGTAGAATCTAGGTGCATTAACGGTTAATAGAAAACCCTAATTTTAAAATAGTGAGTGGGAGAGGGATATATGACATATATATCCCGTTGTCTCCATCATTAGTTCAACACTGTGAGATCCGAGTGGGGCCTAGTGACGACTTTGCTTTCATCCTCCCTAAGGAGGGTTTCCACAAAATCAATACCAAGGTTAACTTCCTAACTGATAGGATTTCTGAGGGTATTTCGGGATTGACCGACCTTAAGGCGGCAATTCTCGAGTTAAGCTCGTGAGATCTGAAATGGTGGGTTACACTCACGAAGGTTTTGATTAAGTTTGTTAATTAAAAACCTGACTGAATGAACGATGGTTGAATGATATGGAATAAGAGTTATTCTAGAATATCATTTGATTGAGAATGTCTCGGTCCAACATGTAAGGACTTGACCGACCCTAAGACGGGACTTATTTGTGGTATATTGGATTGTCATGGTATAGTAACTAGTTTTAGGGCAGTTCTAGTTCGTTAAACATGTTCATACATCATGTTTAAATTTATGCCAAAGCACTTACACTTGTTTTAAATAAATGACTGAATGAATGTTTATTTATTTCAGCAATAATGTCTTCTGCATTACTTCAAATTCTCGCAAATGACAAGTTAACTGGTGATAACTACACTAAGTGGAAACTTAACATTAATACAATATTGGTCACCAAAGACCTCAAATTTATGCTTACGAAGGAATGTCCTTCAGCGCCTGCTGATAATGCCACACGAACTATTCGTGAGGCATACGAGCGATGGGTCTCATCTGATGAGAAGACCCGAACATATATGTTGGCTTTTATGACAGACGTGCTTGTCACAAAGCATGAAGCAATGACTTCAGCATTCAAAATCATGTAGTCATTGTAAGCTATGTTCGGGCAACCCTCCGAGCAAAAGCGACACGAAGCCATTCGTTTTGCTATGCTCGCTCGCATGAAGGAAGGAACGTCTGTTCAGGAACATGTCCTGAGCATGATATCCTACTTCAACACGGCAGAAGTCAATGGCGGGGCCATTGACGAACCCAGTCAAGTGAGCATCATACTGACGACTCTTCCGAAGAGTTTCGATCAGTTTAATAGCAACTACGGGGATGAACAAGTTAAAGTTTTGTCTTACACAGTTGCTCAATGAGCTTGTTACCTTTGAGTCTTTAATTAAGGACAATAAAGGAAAGACCGGTGAGACAAATGTTGTTGAACCATCTTCCTCCTCAAATAATAAAAAGAGGAAGAGGTCTGCTGGGAAGGCGAAGGGTAAGCCCAAACAAAAGAATGCCCAAAGCAAAAAGAAGGGCGCCTCCACCGACCAAGACAAAGGAAAATGTTTCCATTGCGATAAAGTCGGGCACTGGAAGAGGAACTGCTCTCAATACCTGGAAGAGGTAGCCAAGAAGAAAAAGACAAAAGGTAAATATGATTTACTTGTTCTTGAAACTTGTTTAGTGGAAGATGATTCTTCATCTTGGATCTTCTTAGTTCTTTGGAATTTACCATAACACCACTGTTATCACAATAAAATGTGATGGGCTTATCCAGGTCTGGAACAACTTCCAGATCACTCAAGAACTTACGAAGCCAAACAACCTCTTTAGCAGCTTCACAAGCGGCTACATATTGGGCTTCCATGGTGGAGTCAGCAATCCAAGATTGCTTGATACTTCTCCACACAATGGCTCCACCACCTAGAGTGAATACTGATCCAGACGTGGATTTTCTAGAATCTCTGTCTGATTGAAAATCAGAATCCGTGTATCCTAACGGGATCAAATCCTGCCCGAAATACATCAGCAAATAGTCTCTCGTTCTCCGAAGATACTTGAGAATTGTCTTGACAGCAACCCAAAGATCCAATCCTAGGTTGGATTGGCATCTGTTGACTACTCCCACTGCATAGCAGATGTCCGGTCTCGTGCATAACATAGCATACATGAGACTACCTACTGCTGATGCATAGGGAACACGTCTCATATCCTCAACTTCTTGAGGTGTCTTAGGACACTGTTCCATAGACAAGTGAACTCCATGCCTGAAAGGTAAATTACCTTTCTTGGAGTTCTGCATCGAAAATCGCACAAGAATCTTATCGATATATGATGCTTGAGACAGTGCTATAAGTTTGTTCTTACGATCCCTTATAAGTTGGATCCCTAGAACATAACTTGACTCTCTCAAATCTTACATTTGGAATTGGCTAGCCAGCCAACCCTTTACATCAGACAACACTCCCACATCATTCCCAATGAGTAGGATATCATCTACGTATAGGACCAAGAAAACTATTTTCTTATCAATGATGCGCTTGTAGACACAAGGCTCATCGACGTTCTATTTGAAGCCATAAGTTTTGATCACATCATCAAACCTAATGTTCCAAGATCTAGATGTTTGCTTAAGTCCATAGATGGACTTTTACAGCTTGCAAACATTTTGCTCTTGATCTGGAGACACGAATCTCTCTGGTTGCATCATATAGATACTCTCATCAAGATTGCCATTCAAGAATGCAGTCTTGACATCCATTTTCCAAATTTCATAATCAAAATAGGCAGCAATGGATAAGAGAATCCTAATAGACTTAAACATGGCTACTAGCGAGAAGGTCTCTTCATAATCGACCCCCTCTTTCTAGGTATAACCCTTAGCCACTAGCCTTGCCTTGAAGGTCTCTACCTTCCCGTCTACTCCTCTCTTTCTCATGTAGATCCACTTACACCCTATGGGTTTTACCCCATCCGGTAAGTCTACAAGATCCCAGACTGAGTTAGAGTACATGGACTACATCTCGAGATTCATGGCTTTAAGCCATTCCACTGTATCAGGATCTTCCATTGCATTCTTAAATGTTAATGGATCATCCACACTTTCAACAGAGACAACACCTTGTCCCTCACCTATAGCTAAATAGCGTTCAGGTTGTCTCACAACCCTTTCACTACGTCTAGGTGGTAGTGTATCCTGATCAGGAGCCATCTGACTCTCAGATGTTTGTGGATCAACAACTCTTGTTGATGAAGCACCAGTCTCACTAGGCTTTAACTCAATCAATACAATCTTAGAACGAGGTTTATGGTCACTAATATAACTGTCCTCAAGAAACGTTGCATTTGTCGATACAAATACTTTGTTATCTTCGGGACTATATAAGTGTCCACCTCTGGCCTCCTTGGAGTATCCTACAAACAGGTATACCAAAGACTTGGAGTCTAGCTTTCTAATCCTGTTCTTCAGTATGTGTGCTGGACACCCCTATATGCGGAAATGTCGCAAACTAGCTTTACGACTATTCCACAACACTAGGGGAGTCTTAGGAACATATTTGGATGACACAACATTCAAAATGTATGCCGCTGTTTGTAACGCATATCCCTAGAAGGAATTTGGTAACAATGAGAAACTAATCATAGATCTCACTATTTCCATTAGGGTTCTATTTCTCCTCTCCGCTACACCATTTTTCTGAGGTGTACCGGGAGCTGTGAGTTAGGAAACTATCCCATGCTCGACCATAAAGTCTTCAAACTCTTGGTCAAGGTACTCACCTCCACGATCCGATCACAGTGACTTGATAGTTCTACCTAATTGATTCTCAACTTCAACTTGAAATTCTTTGAACATTTCAAATGTTTTCGACTTCCGTTGCATTAGGTAGACATATCCGTATCTTGAGTAGTCATCTATAAAGGTGACATAATACTCATAACCACATCTAGCTTTAACATTCATCGGTCCGCAGACATCTGTATGTATAAGCTCTAGCGATTCTTTAGCTCTAAGCCCTTTTCCAGTAAAAGGTCTCTTAGTCATCTTACCTTCCAGACAAGATTCGCAGCAGGTAAGGTGCCAACCTTTAACTCACTTAAAGATCCGTTTTTTACTAATCTGTATATCCGATCAAGGTTGATATGACCAAGCCTTAGATGCCAGAGATACGTGTCATTATATGGAGAAATCTTATGTTGTTTAGTTTTTGGTTTTTCAACCTTAAACATTTCGGTGTTGAGCAGTGTAGTATGTATTAATGGTCTTAACACATACAAATTGTTTTCATCAATTCCTGAACAAATATTCAGACCATTCTTTCCAATAATAACAAACTTATTATTAAAAAAAATAGAATATTTTTGTTCTAATAACTTAGAAACGGAAATCAAATTCCGTGTAAATTCAAGAATATAAAATACATTGTCTAACAATATATAATTATTACAAAAACGTTATCTAATTACGCTCACTGCTCGTGCCGACACGACATCCCCTGACCCCACACACATTGAGAATGTTTGCTCATCTAACTGTGTCCAAGAATCAGTCCATTGTAAAGAAGAACAAACATGGTTAGTGGCCCCCAATCAACTATCCAGGGTGAAGAATCATCTTCCACTAAACACGACTCAAGAACAAGTAAACCATATTTACTTTTTTTGGACTTCTTCTTGCTTTGGGCTTTCTTGGGTTTGGGCTTACCCTTCGCTTTCCCATTAGACCTCTTTCTCTTCTTATTATTTGAGTTGGAAGATGGTTCGACAACTTTTGCCTCACCGGTCTTGCTCTTGCAATCCTTAGTCAAGGACTCAAAGATAGTGAGCTCATTGAGCAACTGTATGAGATTGAATCTTAACTTGTTCATCCCGTAGTTGCTCTTAAACTAATTGAAACTCTTCGGAAGAGTCGTCAGTATGATGCTCACTTGACTGGGTTCGTCAATGGCCCCTCATTTGACTTCTGCCATGTTGAAGTAAGACATCATGCTCATGACATGTTCCCGAACTGACTTACCTTCCTTCATTCGAGCGAGCATAGCAGAACGAATGGCTTCGTGTTGCTTTTGCTCGGAGGGTTGCCCGAACATAACTTGCAACGAATCCATGATTT
Organism: Dipteronia dyeriana; assembly: GCA_032871835.1. NCBI lineage: Eukaryota > Viridiplantae > Streptophyta > Magnoliopsida > Sapindales > Sapindaceae > Dipteronia > Dipteronia dyeriana. Next base: position 57,727,972 of record CM065301.1, read on the forward strand.
CGAATGCTGAAGTCATTGCTTCATGCTTTGTGACAAGCACGTCTGTCATAGAAGCCAACAGATATGTTCAGGTCTTTTCATCAGATGAGACCCATCGCTCGTATGTCTCACGAACAATTCGTGTGGCATTGGCAGCAGGCGTTGGAGGACATTCCTCCCTAAGCAAAAACTTGAGGTTTTTGGTGACCAATATTGCATTAATGTTAAGTTCCACTTAGTGTAGTTATCACCAGTTAATTTGTCGTTTGCGAGAATTTGAAGTAATGCAGAAGACATTATTGCTGAAATAAATAAAATATTCATTCAGTCATTTATTTAAAACAAGTGCGAGTGCTTTGACATAAATTTAAACATAATGCATGCACATGTTTAACGAACTAGAACTACCCTAAAACTAGTTACTATACCACGACAATCCAACATACCACAAAGAAGTTTCGTCTTAGGGTCGGTCAAATCTTTGCATGTTGGACCGAGACATTCTCAATCAAATGATATTCTAGAATAACTCTTATTCCATATCATTCAACCATTGTTCATTCAATCAGGTTTTTAATTAACAAACTTAATCAAAACCTTCGTGAGTGTAACCTACCATTTCATATCTCACGAGCTTAACTCGAGAATTGCCGCCTTAGGGTCGGTCAATCCTGAAATACCCTCAGAAATCCTATCCGTTAGGAAGTCAACCTTGGTATTGAACTTTGTGGAAATTCTACTTAGGGAGGACGAAAGCAAAGCCGTCACAAGATCCCACTCGGATCTCACAGTGTTGAACTAATGATGGAGACCGCGGGATATATATGTCATATATCTCTCTCCCACTCACTATTTTAAAATTAGGGTTGTCTATTAACCGTTAATGCATCTAGATTCTACAGGATTAAACGATTAACTTTAATCAAGTTATCTAACGCATTAACTAATTAGAAACAAATTCTAATTAACTAATAAATTATTAATGATTTTTAACAATTAAAAATCTAATATATTAGTGAATAATCTAAGTTTTTATAAACTATTTACTAAGGTCAGATTATTATGATACTGTTTACCAAATTTTAACAATTAAAACTCTAACACTTTGTTCGGTTCATTTATTATTAGGTAATTAATCATATTAATCATAATTACAATAAATGACCCTATTAATCTAACTTATTAAACTCTTTAATAACTAGATTAATATTAACGAGAATAATCAAGTTTTCTAACCATTAAAAACTAATCTCATTATTCATAGCCAATTATGTATATTGCTATTTTAATCATATTAAAAAAAATACATAAAATATCAGGTTATGATGCATGTATGACATATCAAATATATTTGTATAGGCATATCTAATCTAAATGACATACGTATGCATGGCAATACTTTTATCATCACATAATATAAAGCACACATGAATTGACCGAGTACTGTGAATTATTTAACCTAAAAAAAATTGGAATCTAAAATTATAAAAAATTCCCAAGGCATTCCTTGGTCTTCTAGTAACTTCAGATATCTTCCAGTCTCTTTAGGTCACTCTGATTCATCTCATGAATCATTCTTCGCGATTTTTCCAGGTCTTCAATATTGGTTACACTTTTTTTTTTTACAATACAATAACAGAAAAAAAATATATAAACAAAAAAATAAATAATAATAATACAACCCATAAACCCTAAATCCACAGTACTATATAATTAACGATCAATCATGTTTTTTTAAATTTAAAAAATATATATACATACAAAAACATCATCAAGTCAATTTAAATTGTGCCTACATAATTCATACATTAAGGAGCATTGAAAACAATTTCCTGTTCCGAAAAATAAATTGGCTCTGATACCAATTGTTAGAACCCACGTTCACCGGTCACGCAACGGAACTAGGTTTTAAAATTTTATATACAGATCATATTTATATCTGGGACCAGTAAACTTTGGATCGTAATTATTTTTCGGAACTAATACATACAATATGTAAATACAGGAAATTGTAATCAACAAAAAATCAGAAGAAGAAAATCTTACCAACGTTTGGAGGCTTCTTCACTTTTCGATATGCTCATGTCTGAACCAATCTTACCAACGTTTGAAGACTCCTTCTCTTTACGATGTGCTCCTGTCTGAACCACTCGATCTTCCTCGCTATCTCCCAGACCTGGTAACTACGTGTGGACGCGTCACGGTCTTAGGAACTTGAATGAAGAATGTAGAGAAATACTTGAAGAAACTCTTTCTTCTCAATTTGGTGTATTGATTTCACACACACATAAATTGCATCTCATGAAAAAAAAATATTGACAGATGTGGTTCCGTATCTGATATATATATATATATATAATTATAAGCCAATTCTTTTCTCAAAAAAATCAACCCAACATCACGCATCCGCCAAATATATATATATATATATATATATATATATCTTTATCACTGCTCTTTTTTTACTTTTTATATTTATATCTCAAGAGGTCACGCCTCCGCTTGGCTTCAATATATATATAAATTTCCTTTGTTTGTATCCTATACAAACACTTATATATGTGCACACACCAATTTGCATCCAATGCAATCTCTTGTGTTATAATTGATATATATCTTTTAATTATCCTTTTCAAATATATCTAATATATTTAAAGTGATAATAAGTATTTTAAATTTAAACTTAAATTCAAATACTTAGATAAATGATTTGGTAACAAAAATAATCATATTATTTTATCTTCACCTAAATCCATATATCAACTAACACCCTCAAATTAATAGTTAAATAATAAATCATAATTATCAATATAATTAAATAATCTAATTATTTAATTAATTTAACTATTAAAATTCATTAATTAAATAATCTCATTATTCAATAAAATTTCCGAATATATACGTGTCACTTTTGTAACACAATTAATTGGATAATCCAATTAATTAACCGAGACCCTTGTTACCTAAATCGATCGGGCTAGTAAGGGGGCCTAATGAACCCACAGTATTTTGATCTCAAATAATCCTCGGATTCAGTAATTAAACTCTTTAATTAATATTCCTTGATTATTAACTCCGGTGTTATTCCACTAAAAACCAGAAGCTGCAATCTCTCAACTGCAGACGCTTTTACACAGACCGATACTGATTAGTGTCCATCGATATAGCTATTACACATGGTGTGATCCTCCACAATAGTTCATAATTTAGAGTTGGGTCATAATGTCCGTTATACACCTCTAATCACATATACCCATTAAGTACCATTGATTCTCTAATGGACAATAAATCCTATTTCCTTACGGAATTAGGAGAGTGCTCATATTGTCCAGGCCCCGAATCAACTCTTAAGGGAACTACCATCTACTTCTTACAAGAAGGAGTGAATTCCACTATTGTGTACAAACATTCCCAGCCACAAGCCAAACCGCAATCCCAACCTACGGATTATATTGATCAGGAGATGCATCTGACCTCACCCATGGTATATCAAAGACCACGATCTAACCTGAAGGAGTCGATAAGACACTCAGGATTAAAATCATCCACAGATAGCCATCTTTAGTTGATATATATGAATCTCATCGGTAAACGGATATTGGTGAGAGATTTATATAGATCATGGCCTAGTCCTAGATGATCACATCATACAAGGTACCTCCATTCCCATATCCCATATGAATGATTCAGGATAGAATCAATGTACATTACGGAATAGACCGCAGTTATCGATTAACCACAAGTAAAGTACCCAGCTTTATCTGTGTATATGAGTGTCATATACGGATGGATACAGTAAAAGACTTGCAATCTAAAGAGTCCATAGATAGCAAATAAAGATAGGTACTTTATTTGTGGTTAATCTATAACTGCGGTCCATTCCGTAATGTATGATGATTCTATCCTGAATCATTCATATAAGATATGGGAATGGAGGCACCGTGTATGATGTGATCATATAGAATTGGGCCACGATCTATATGAATCTCTCACCGAGATCCAGTTACCGATGAGATTCATATATATCAACAAACGAATATGTGGGTGATTTTAATCCTGAGTGTCTTATCGACTCTTTCAGGTTAGATCGTGGTCTTTGATATACCATGGGCGAGGTCGGATGCTTTTCCTAATCAATATGCTCCGTATGTTGGGATTACGGTTTGGCTTGTGGCTGGAAAGGTTTGTACACAATAGTGGAATCCACTCATTCTTGTGAGAAGTAGATGGTAGTTCCTTTAAGGGTTGGTTCGGGGCTTGGACAATATGAGCGCTCTCCTAATTCCGTAAGGAAATATGATTTATTGTTCATTATAGAATCAACGGTACTTAAAGGATATATGTAATTAGAGAGGTATAACAGACATTATGACCTAACTTTAATTATGAACTACTGTGGGGGATCACACCATATGTAATAGCTATATCGATGGACACCGAGTTGTATCGGTCTGTATAAAAGCGTCTGCAGTTGAGAGAGTGCAGCTTTGGGTTTTTAGTGGAATAACACCGGAGTTAATAATCAAGGAATATTAATTAAAGAGTTTAGTTAAGGATTATGAGGATTATTGGAGCTCAAAATACTGTAAGTCTATTAGGTCCCTTTGCTAGCCCGATCGATTTAGGTAACAAGGGTCACGGTAAATTAATTGGATTGTCCAAATAATTGTGTTACAAAAGTGACACGGATATATTCGGGAATTTATTGAATAATGAGATTATTTAATTAATGAATGTTAATAGTTAAATTAATTAAATAATTAGATTATTTAATTATATTGATAATTATGAATTATGAATTAACTATTAATTGGAGGGTGTTAATTGATATATGGATTTAAGTAAATATAAAATAATAGGATTATTTTATTTTTACTAAATCATTTATCTAAGTATTTGAATTGAAGTTTAAATTTAAAATACTTATTATCACTTTTAATATATTAGATATATTTGAAAAAGATAATTAAAAGATATATATCAATTATAACACAATAGATTGCATTGGATGTAAATTGTTGTGTGAACATATATAAGTGTTTGTATAGGATATAAACAAAAAAGATATATATATATATATATAATTGGTTTTAGCTTGGGCGTGAGATCAATAAATAAATATATATATATAAGCCACGCACAGGCGTGATATCTTGATATATATATAAAAGAAGCCAAATAGAATTTTGTGTGATAAAAAGAAGCAGTAGAGGGTGATATATATATATATATATATATATATTTAGCATAGGCGTGGAGATATTTTTGTAAAAAATGTGCAGGCGTGATATATATATATATATGGCTGTGTAATGAGATTGTGTACGTTAAAATAACACCAAATATCGAAGAAAGAGTTTCTTCAAATTTTCTCTACATCCTCCATTCAAGTTCCTGAGACCGTGATGCGTCCACACGCAATTATCAGATCCGGGAGATAGCGAGGAAGATTGAGTGGTTCAGACAGGAGCATATCGTAAAGTGAAGGAGCCTCCAAACGTTGGTAAGATTTTCTTCTTCTCTTTATATTGATTACAATTTCCTCTGTTTACATATTGTATGTATTAGTTTCGAAAAATAAATACGATCTCAAGTTCATTGGTCCCAGATACAGATTATGATCTGTATAAAATTTTTAAAACCTAGTTCCACTGCGTAACCGGTGAACGGGGTTCCAACAGATGATGGGGTCTTGTTTTGGTTAATTGTGTAAATCGATGTTTCATGGTTGTGGTTATATAATTTTTCTTTAGAATTTAGGTGGTTATGTACTAGATCAACTGGACATGAATTCCTTGTGCTTCCCTTTCTAGTGTAAGATGTTCTCTATAGTAGCTATGTTTTTTAACCGACAACCCACATTGATTAATACTTCTTTATTCTATTTATCCTTTTTACCTTCAAATACTAACCGTAATTGATATTTTACATTTGCACAATTCAAATAACTTGGGTTCAATAAATTAAGTACACCGGTTTTGATCAATTACACACACCATGTTTCATCAATTAAACACACCAATTCAACTCAATTAAACACACAAGTACATAACAATTAAACACACCAATTCAAAATCATTAAACACACCAATTCACATCAATTAAACACACACCTATTTCGAACACAATTAAACACGTGTTCAACTAAATTAAACGCACACATGTTTCAAACACGATTAAACACACCATTTCAACCAAATTAAAAACAAACGTGAAACACATTTTAATCACATATAGACACACAAGTTCTACCCAATTAAACACAAACCTTTTTCTAACCCAATTAAACACACCAGGTCTACCCAACGAAACACACTAGTTCAACTATTTTTTTTAATGATTGAAATTAATTGAAAGCAAGGCTAAAGCAAGCCTATAAACCACTAGAGACATGAACCACCATAGACATGCATTAAGTTGTGACACAGAAAATCTAAAAGCATCTAATAACTATTGGAACGATGATATGCAGAACTCACAAATATGGGGAGCAATTTAGAGCAATTTATAGAAGTGAATTGACCCAGAAACAAGGCACCAATACTGTTTCTCGAAGTCCATATCAGCTGATTCATTTTGTGATCAATGCGAAACAATATATTAAACTTACATATAACACAAAAACAAGGCACCCACGCCAAAAAAATAGACTAACACAAGCTAGGCAAACCAATAAAGACCAGAGCAACAAACACAGAGCATTCAATTTCTTCACCATCATATCGATCAATGAATAAACAAGGGTGTGAGATGATCAAATGGTAAGATAATCAAACCAAACTCATGACAAACTCAAATAATCAAAATCAAACTCATGACAAACTCTTCACAGTGGCAAGAAACTAAATGAAAAGCATAACCATAATGATAATCATAAATAAAATCAAATTCATTTGCATCTGGAACTAAAAAAATTCGACAAATGCAAGCAAAAATCAAAGAAAACGAAAATTCAAACCTGAAATATCAGGTAGTTTGATTTGTATAACATAAATACAGAACCTATTAGCTGCTTCACACCGCTGGAGCCGCCACTCGCCTCTCGTCATGCTGCCGGTTGTGTCTCTGTAAGGTTCTTATAAATCGTGAGCAACATATGACGTTATATTTTATATTTATGAAAACCGAATTGATTGGAATGTTTAAGTAAGTGAGAGTTGACTGGAAAAGCCTGTTTGATTGTGATCAATATTTGTTGGGCTCGGTGTACCTTAGCTACATTAAATAAATATAGGATATGGTATGTGCTATTGTATATGTGTAGGTCTAGTATTCCTTTTAGGACTAGCCATCCTATTAGGGTTAAGAATACTTTGTGGGTTAGGATTCTAGGAAGTTATACTATATATAGGTGGTCACTACTCTCACTCATATAACGGATTACAGAATTGTCTCCTCATTAGACAATTTGAGAAAGGTGAGTAGAGAGTAGAAGACTGTCTATTGTTTTAATTATTTTCTTGTTTTATTTTCAGGTTGGGTTTCTTGTGCTATTTAATGGATTCAGAAAATTTAGGTACGATTTCATGCATAGGTATTTAATACGAATATACATGTTTAATTACATACAATGCTAACAGTGGTATCAGAGCCATTGTATTTTTACATAGGCTGAATATTAAGCTATTATTATTCATCTACTGATCTAGATACATGAATTATTGATATATGTTGAATCCGTGAGTGAAATCTTTTGTTTGTTCGATGATTTGTTTCTATTATAGAAATCTATAGCCTGATAGGATTTAACTAGTAGATAAACAATGTTTTAGAATTTAGGTTATGGATTTCAGTTGTGCAAAATAGAAGTCGATGGTTTGATAGTTGTTCGATCTGACCACGCAAGACCTGGGTTTCTTACCAGACCCGTTCTCTATCTTGGCTCATTGGTTTTCACCATACCTAGGTCATACCCGTTGAGTTTCGTGGATCTCACTCCAAACCCACGCGTTTTGGGAGACTAACCAAGCCATTGGTGATTGACCAACACCTTGGTGCGAGTCGATCGTCCCAGACCCACGGTTAGGCGAGTCGATCGTCTAAGATCGTCGCTTGGAGGCAGATCAATCGCCCTTCTCCATCTCGTTCCTGATCTATTTTGCGTGTCAAAATTTTAAGTTTCAAGACCCACTTCCAGTCATTGGTCTCGTTGCGTATTCGTTCGCCATCTTTCATACGACAGATGGGTTGTAGAGGCGGTGGCGAACGAAGGTCTAGGGTTTCCATGACTGATTTCACTTTGGGCCATCTTTTGAGAATTTGATATTCTTGAGGGACTTATTTGCAATTATTTTAGGCCTTTTTGTAATTTTGATAAAAGTGTGGGGTTAATTTGTAATTATCAAAACTTACTAGACCAGTTTATAATTTTAAAATAGTTTTGAGCCAATTTATAATTATCAAAATTTACTGGGTCAGTTTGTAATTTTGATAAAATTTAGGGGTTGATTTGTAATTGCTGAATCTTAAGGGGCCTTTTTGTAATTTAGTAAAATCAAGGGTAGGTTTTGTAATTTTTTAAAAAGGGTTTTTAGGAAAAATTACAGTTGATAATCTTTGTGATTTCGGATGATTATGTTTCTACGTAGTAGACTAATTATTAAGTTTTCATACTGATTATTTTATTAAAATTAATAATCTGTTTTGTATATTCTTATGAATCGGATGGTTATATTTTCACGTAGTGGCTAATCATTTTGATTTTATGAATTTAGTTGGCTGATGGTTATTAATTTGATAGTTTTAATAATTGATTGAATACTCTCGTAAATTGGATGATTATGTTTCACGTAGTGACTAATCATTAATGATTTTGAGATATTCGTCGGTAATCAATTATTAAATTTGAACTGCAAAGATGAAAATGCTTGTGTTAATCATCTCCTTAGGAGGGTTATCACATGTGATAGGTGATGTTATTCTCCTTAGGAGGTTCATCATCTTGAGATATTCATCTATAGAACTGCAATAATGGAAACTATATGCATGTTTTAATCATCTCCGTAGTAGGGTTATCACATATGATAGGTGATGTTCTTCTTCGTAGGTGGTTCATCATCTTGAGAAATTCATTTATAGAACGTAGTGATCTTTGCCCAATCACATGTTGAATTTTGTTTCTATAAATGTTTTGACTGTTATCTTATGAGCATGAAATCTTTGTTTTGATATTAAATTTTCAATGTCAACAACTTTGCATCGTAATTGTCTACTATCAAACCTTTGGATGGGACTAATTTCAAGGAATGGAAAGAGACTCTCATTGCTGTTCTAGCTCTTTGGGGGATAGACCTTTCATTACGTGAGAAGAAGTCTTCTAAACTCACTGATGAGAGTACTGCTAAACAGAGGTCTTATCGAAAGAAGTGGAAAGAGTCTAATCGGAAATGTCTAATGATCATGCGTTTGTCCATTCCTAAAACTATTAAGAAGAGTATTCCAAAATGTAAGGATGCAAATGCTTTTCTTAAAGCTGTGAGTGGCAAGTTCAAGATGCAGAGCAAGGCTGAGAGGGGAAAGTATCTGAGCCAGCTGGCGACAACGATTTATAATGGTACCGGTGATGTTCGTGAGCATATTATGAAGATGACTAATATGACATTGAAATTAAGGGATCTGGATACCGAGATCTCTAACTCTCACCTCGTATGGCAAGTCTTTGAGTCTCTTCCAAGTGAGTTTGATGTTCTGAAAACCTTTTATAATGCTTAAGAGGCTGAATGGACTTTGGACCAAATGACTGCAATTGCGGTATAAGAGGAAGAGACTATTTGCAAGAGTAAGAAACAAAGTGCTCATATGGTTACTCACAGTAACAAGGGTAAGAAAAAGTTCAATGGGGTAAAAAGTTTAAACATCATGGAAAGAAAGCTGGCAAGTTTGATGGATTCATTAAGGCTAAGGATGAAGACATGAAAGGCAAGTGTTTTTGGTGTAATAAGAAAGGCCATATGAAAAAGGATTGCTTCAAGTTTAAGAAACACATAGAAGGTACCCCTTTAGCTCTCTTATGTTTTGAATCTAATTTAGTTGATGTCCCTTTGAATTCTTGGTAGGTTGATTCTGAAGCTACTATCCACATTATGAATTATTTACAGAGCTTCAGAAGCAAAAGGAAACCAAGGGATAAAGAAACTGTCGTTTTCATGGGAAATGGACAGAAGGCTTTAGTTGAGTTTATATGAATTGTTAGATTACCTTTAGCTTCAGGAAAGTTTTTAGATTTAGTTAATGTTGCTTTCGTTCCTTCTCTCAAACGTAATTTGATTTCCATTTCTAAGTTGGATATTAGTGGCTATCGTTTTGAATTCATTAATAAAGGATTTGTTCTTTATCATGATTTTCTTCTCATTGGTTCTGGCTGTTTGTATGATGGTTTGTATAAATTGAATTTACACTCTGATTTTTTTGGTGAATGTTCTCGTTCCGCTGCTGTGATAAATTCTACAGTTGGATCTAAATGTCAGAGAGAAAATTGTTCATCTATGCTATGTCATAGACGTTTAGGCCATATATCCATAGATCGAATTGAAAGATTAGTCAGAAATGGGATTCTTGATTCACTTGACTTTTCAGATTTTGAGTCGTGTGTTAATTGTTTGAAGGGTAAAATGACAAAAGTTAAAGAAAGAGGCTACCAGAAGTCAAAATTTTTTAGAAATTATCTATACCGATATATGTGGGCCATTTTGACCCGCCACACTTGGTGGATATAAATATTTCATTTCTTTCATTGACGATTTCTCGCGTTATGGTTACATCTATCTCATTCACAAGAAATCTGAAGCCTTAGATATCTTCAAAATATATAAGGCCGAGGTTGAATTGAAATTAGAAAGAAAGATCAAATGTGTTAGATCTGATCGTAGGGGTGAATGTTATGGTAGGTATGGTGAAGCTGGTCAGAATCCTGGTCCGTTTGCGAGGTTTTTGCAAGAGTGTGAGATTGGTGCTCAATACACTTTGTCTGGTGAACCTGAACATAATGGAGTTTCTAAGAGGCGGAATAGTACATTAATGAACATGGTAAGAAGTATGATCAGTACGAGTTCTTTGCATAAATTTTTATGGGGTGATGCATTAAAGACAGCAACTTACATTCTTAATAGATTTCTCAACAAATCTGTGCCTAAGACTCTGTTTGAAATGTGGTTTGGTTCGAAGCCAAAATTGAGTCACATGAGAGTATGGGGATGTCTTGATGAAGTGATGCCTTATGATCCTAATTTGAAAAGGCTGTATTTTAAGACAGTTAGTGCATTTTTTATAGGATATGCAGATAAATCAAAAGGATATAGATTTTATTGTCCTACATACTCTATGAGGATAGTTAAATCTAAACGTGTTGTATTCTGGGAGGAAGGTAATGAAGTTGAGAAGAACATGCAAACTCAGGATTTTGAGTTTCAAAAGGACAAATCAGGTAATCCGATATCTTCTACTTCATTAGATATTGTCATACCACCTCTCTTGGAGCATCATAATGATTATTTACCTGAACAAGAAGATGATCCCTTACTGGTTGTTATTGAACCTTCACCGGTTATTTATGAGCCCGAGCCAGCTATTGATGAACCCCAGCTAGTCGTTGATGAGCCATAACCAGTTGTTGATGTTCCTTTACTCAGAGGGTCCGAAGATCTGTAATTCCTGATGGTTATATTGTTTATTTACAGGAGCGTGATTTTGACTTAGGAGTGGATGACGATCCTAGTACTTGTGATCAAGCTGTTTAGTGCTCCCAACCATCAAAATGGATAGATGCTATGATAGATGAACTAAGATCCATGTATATAAATCGTGTTTGGGATTTGGTTGAACTGTCTGATGGTTGCAAGCCCATTGGCTGCAAATGGGTTTTTAAGACTAAACGAGACTCTAAAGGCAATGTTGAGAGACATAAAGCTAGACTTGTAGCGAAAGGGTTCAGTCAAAAGGAAGGTATTGATTATACTGAGACTTTTTAGTCTGTCTCTTCGAAAGATGCCTTTAGGATTATTATGGCCTTAGTTGCACATTTTGATTTAGAGTTGCATCAAATGGATGTGAAAACTGTTTTCCTAAATGGAGATCTCGTAGAGGATGTATACATGGTGCAACCTTAAGGTTTTCAGGCATTTGGAAAGGAACATATGGTTTGCAAGCTCAGAAAATCCATTTATGGTCTGAAACAAGCTTCAAGGCAATGGTATTTGAAATTTGATGAAGTCGTTACATCGTATGGTTTTGTTGAAGATTCGATGGATCATTGCATATACCTCAAGGTTAGTGGGAGCAATTTTATTTTTCTTATACTTTATGTTGATAATATTTTGCTCGCCAACAATAATTTGGGATTGCTGCATGATACCAAGAATTTTCTATCTCGTAGCTTTGAAATGAAGGATCTTGGGGAAGCCTCTTATGTCCTTGATATTGAGATACAACGTGATAGGTCACATGGTTTGCTTGGATTATCTCAAAAGGCTTACATTGATTGGGTACTAGAGAGGTTTAACATTAGTGTTTATTCCACATGTGAGGTACCTATCATGAAAGGAGATAAACTTACAAAGCTACAGTGTCCCCAGAATGAGCTAGAACGTTCTTAAATGAAAGATGTCTCATATTCATCTGCGGTTGGCAGTTTGATGTATGTACAGATTTGTACACGTCCTGATATTTCTTTTACAATTAGCTTACTTGGCAGATTTCAAAGTAATCCTGGCATTCATTATTGGACAGCAACAAAGAAAGTTATGCGTTATCTGCAGCGAACAAATGATTTCATGCTCACTTATAGGTGTTCAGACCTATTGGAAGTTGTTGGCTATACAGATGTGGATTTTACTGGTTGTACAGATAATCTAAAATCCACTTCAGGTTTTGTATTTATGTTGGCTGGTGGAGCTATATCGAGGAAGAGTGTCAAGCAGACACTTACAACTTCATCTACTATTCAAGCTGAGTTTGTGGCATGTTATGAAGTGACAATCCAGGCAGTTTGGTTACGAAATTTCATTTCAGGGTTACAGATTGTCGATTCCATTTCTAAGTCATTGGCAATCTATTGTGACAATTCCGCAACAGTTTCTTTCTCGAAGAATAATAAAAGGTCTTCGGGATCTAAACATATGGAGATCAAGTATCCTGTGGTTAGAGAGAAAGTTCAAGAGTTGCAAACTTTTATTATTCATATTGCCACAGAAGAGATGATAGCTGATCCCCTAACCAAGGGACTATCTCTGAAGGTTTTTAAAGGGCGTGTTACCCGTATGGGGTTGGTAGATAGTTATGATATACTTGGTTATAGGAAGTTATGTTTTGTTTTAAATTAACTGCAGTTTTCTGTTTAATAAAATTTTATTTATTCTCCACAATATATTTGTACATTGTATATGTATATTATTTGCCATGATATGCGCGCATGTATGTTTTTTATTGTGGCAAAATATCTCAAAACTTTAAGCTTTGAGGGGGCACTTCACTCATAAGGTATAAAGTTTCCACCGATGAGTGAATATTACTTAAGACAGAAAGATTTGCCCGTTTTAAGGGAGGTTGAACTCACTGTCAAAGTTGTTGGAACCCCGTTTACCGGTTACGTAGCGGAACTAGGTTTTAAAAATTTTATAAATATAAGAATCTGTATCTAGGACTAGTGAACTTTGAATCGTAATTATTTTTCATAACTAATACATACAATATATAAACACGGGAAATTGAAATCGATATAATAAGAAGAAGAAATCTTACCGACGTTTGGAGGCTCCTTCACTTTACGATGAGTTATTGTCTGAACCACTCGATCTTCCTCGCTATCGCCCGGAACTGGTAACTGTGTGTGGACGCGTCACGATCTCAAAAAACTTGAAGAAACTCTTTTTTCTCAATTTGGTATATTGATTTCACGCACACATAAATTGTATCTCATGTAAAACTTATGTTTTTTTTCGTGTGTATCAGGTACACACTAGAAAAAACAAAATCAACTTTTTTCTCAAAAAAAAAGATCACTCTTACTCTTTTTTTTTCTAAAAAGAAAAATATATAAATCTACAACTTTTGCTGTGCGTTTGCACTTGTATATTATATATATATATATATATATATATATATATATATATATATATATATATTCTCTTTTATATATCTATATATCCTTGTTTGTATCTTATACAAACACTTATATATGTGCACACACCAATTTGCATCCAATGCAATCTCTTGTGTTATAATTGATATATATCTTTTAATTATCCTTTTCAAATATATCTAATATATTAAAAGTGATAATAAGTATTTTAAATTTAAACTTAAATTCAAATACTTAGATAAATGATTTAGTAAAATAAAATAATCCTATTATTTTATCTTCACCTAAATCCATATATCAACTAACACCGTCCAATTAATAGTTAATTAATAATTCATAATTATCAATATAATTAAATATTCTAATTATTTAATTAATTTAACTATTAACATTAATTAATTAAATAATCTCATTATTCAATTAATTCCCGAATAAACACGTGTCTCTTTTGTAACATAACTAATTGGATAATCAAATTAGTTAATTACCTAAATTGATCGGGCTAGTAAGGGGACCTAATGGACCCAAAGTATTTTGAGCTCCAATAATCCTCGGAATCATTAATTAAACTCTTTAATTAATATTCTTTGATTATTAACTCCGGTGTTATTCCACTAAAAACCCGAAGCTGCGCTCTCTCAACTACAGACGCTTTTACATAGACCGATACTGATCAGTGTCCATCGATATAGCTATTACACATGGTGTGATCCTCCACAATAGTTTATAATTTAGAGTTGGGTCATAATGTCCGTTATACCCCTCTAATTACATATATCCTTTAAGTACCGTTGATTCTCTAATGGACAATAAATCATATTTCTCATATTGTCCAGGCTCCGAATCAATCCATAAGGGAACTACCATCTACTTCTCACAAGAAGGAGTGGATTCCACTATTGTGTACAAACCTTTCTAGCCACAAGTCAAACTGCAATCCCAACATACAGAGCATATTGATCAGGAACTTCATCCGACCTCACCCTTGGTATATCAAAGACCACGATCTAACCTGAAGGAGTCGATAAGACACTCAGGATTAAGATCACTCACATATAGCCATAATTAGTTGATATATATGAATCTCATCGGTAAACGGATCTTGGTGAGAGATTCATATAGATCATGGCTCATTCATATATGATCATATCATACAAGGTGCCTCAATTCCCATATCTCATATGAATGATTCAGAATAGAATCACCGTACATTACGGAATGGACCGCAGCTATAGATTAACCACAAATAAAGTACCCAACTTTATTTGCTCTCTATGGACTCTTTATATTGCATGTCTCTTACTGTATCCATCCGTATATGACACTCATATACACAGTTCGAGATTACGTCCGGTAATCTTGGATGTTAAGTATATGCACAAGTTATAAAATAAACAACACAACAAGAATGAATTGAATTTTTCCTTTTATTTATTTCATAAATCCAATTACAAATTACATTTTTAAGGCATAAACCCTAACAATTTCCCACTTACACTAAAGCATGTAAGACATGTCTCGTAACCCTAGACCATCTAGGTGACCCGAAAACACATTAACCGGTAATGTCTTTGTAAATTGATCAGCATGATTGTCTTGTGAGGCTATCTTTGTGACGATCACACCTCCTCTCTACATTATCTCTCTAATGAGATGATACTTTCTCTCTATATGCTTCCCTCTCTTATGGCTTCTTGGTTATTTGGAATTATCCACAGCACCATTGTTATCACAATAAAGTATGATGGATTTATCCAAGCCTGGAACAATTTCCAGGTCACTCAAGAACTTACGGAGCCAAACAACCTCTTTAGCAGCTTCACAAGCAGCTACATATTCAGCTTCTATGGTGGAGTCAGCAATGCAAGATTGCTTGATACTTATTCACACAATGACTCCACCACCTAGGGTGAATACTGAACTAGACGTGGATTTCCTAGAATCTCTGTCTGACTGAAAATCAGAATCCGTGTATCCTAACGGGATCAAATCCTGCCCGGAATACACTAGCATATAACTTCTCTTTCTCCAAAGATACTTGAGAATTGTCTTAACAACAACCCAATGATACAATCCTGGGTTTGACTGGTATCTGCTGACTACTCCCACTGCATAGCAGATGTCCGGTCTCGTGCATAACATAGCATACATGAGACTACCTACTGCCGATGCATAGGGTACATGTCTCATATCCTCAACATCTTGAGGTGTCTTAGGACACTGTTCCTTAGACAAGTGAACTCCATGCCTAGAAGGTAAATTACCTTTCTTGGAGTTTTGCATCGTGAATCCCATAAGAATCTTGTCGATATATGATGCCTGAGACAGTGCTATAAGTTTGTTCTTACGATTCCTTATAAGTTGGATCCCTAGAACATAACTCGCCTCTTCCAAATCTTTCATTTTGAATTGGCTAGCCAGTCAGCCCTTTACATCAGACAACACTCCCACATCATTCCCAATGAGTAGGATATCATCTACGTATAGGACCAAGAAAACTATTTTTTTATCAATGACGCGCTTGTAGACACAAGGCTCATCGACGTTCTGCTCGAAGCCATAGGTTTTGATCACATCATCAAACCTAATGTTCCAAGATCTAGATGCTTGCTTAAGTCCATAGATGGACTTTTGTAGCTTGCAAACCTTTTGCTCTTGATCTGGAGACACAAATCCCTCTAGTTGAATCATATAGATGCTCTCATCAAGATTGTCATTCAAGAATGCAGTCTTGATGTCCATTTGCCGAATTTCGTAATCGAAATAGGCAGCAATGGATAAGTGAATCCTAATAGACTTAAAACATGGCTACTGGCGAGAAGGTCTCTTCATAATCGACCCCCTCTTTCTAGGTATAACCCTTAGCCACTAGCCTTGCTTTGAATGTCTCTACCTTCCCGTCTACTTCTCTCTTTCTCTTGTAGATCCATTTACACCCTATGGGTTTTACCCCATCCGGTAAGTCTACAAGATCCCAGACTGAGTTAGAGTACATTGACTCCATCTCGAGATTCATAGCTTTAAGCCATTTCTCTTTATCAGGATCTTCCATTGCAATCTTAAATGTCAATGGATCGTCCACACTATCAGCAGAGAAAAAACCTTGTCCCTCATCTATACCTAAATGGCGTTCAGGTTGTCTCACAACCCTCTCACTACGTCTAGGTGGTAGTGTATCCTGATCAGAAACCATCTGACTCTCCGATGTTTGTGGATCAACAACTCTTGTTGATGAAACACTAGTCTCACCAGGCTCCAACTCATTCAATACAATCTTAGAATGAGGTTTATGGTCACTAATGTAATTTTCCTCAAGAAACGTTGCATTTGTCGATACAAATACTTTGTTGTCTTCAGGACTATAGAAGTGTCCACCTCTGGTCTCCTTGGAGTATCCTACAAACAGGCAGACAACAGGTTTGGAGTCTAGCTTTCCAGTTATATTATTCAGCTCGTGTGCTGGACATCCCCATATGCGGAAATGTCACAAACTAGCTTTACGACCATTCCGCAACTCTAGGGGAGTCTTAAGAACAGATTGGATGGCACTACATTCAAAATGTATGCCGTTGTTTGTAACGCATATCCCCAAAAATAATTTGGTAATGATGAGAAACTAATCATAGATCTCACCATTTCCATCAGGTTTCTATTTCTTCTCCCAACTACACCATTTTGCTGATGTGTACTGGGAACTGTGAGTTGGGAAACTATCCCATGCTCGACCAAGAAGTCTTCAAACTCTTGGTCAAGGTACTCACCTCCACGATCCGATCGTAGTGACTTGATAGTCCTACCTAATTGATTCTCAACTTCAACTCGGAATTCTTTGAACATTTCAAATGTTTCCGACTTCCGTTGCATTAGGTAGACGTATCTGTATCTTGAGTAGTCTTCTACAAAGGTGACATAATACTCATAACCATCCTTAGCTTTAACATTCATCGGTCCGCAGACGTCTGTATGTATAAGCTCTAACGGTTCTTTAGCTCTAAGCCCTTTTCTAGTAAAAGGTATCTTAGTCATCTTACCTTCCAAACAAGATTCACAGACATGTAAGGTGCCAACCTTTAACTCACTTAAAGGTCCACTTTTTATTAATCTGTTTATCCGGTCTAGGTTGATATGACTAAGCCTTAGATGTCAGAGATACGTGTCATTATCTGGAGAAATCTTATGTCGTTTAGTTTTTGATTTTTCAACCTTAAACATTTCGGTGTTGAGCAATGTAATATGTATTAACGGTCTTAACACATACAAATTGTTTTCATTAATTCCTGAACAAATATTCAGACCATTCTTTCCAACAACTTAGAAACGGAAATCAAATTCCGTATAAATCTACGAATATAAAATACATTGTCAAACAATATATAATTATTACAAAAACGTAATCTAATTACGCCCACTGCTAGTGCCGACACGACATCCCCTGACCCCTTTGTTGATTCGGGTGAAAAATCATCTTCCACTAAACACGACTCAAGAACAAGTAAATCATATTTACTTTTCTTGGAATTCTTCTTGCTTTGGGCTTTCTTGGGTTTGGGCTTACTTTCCGCTTTCCCAATAGACCTCTTTCTCTTATTATTATTAGTGTAGGAAGATGGTTCGGCAACATTTGCCTCACTGGTCTTACCCTTGTTGTCCTTAGTCAAGGACTCAAAGGTAGTGAGCTCATTAAGCAATTGTGTGAGATTGAACCTTAACTTGTTCATCCCGTAGTTTCTCTTAAACTGATCGAAACTCTTTGAAAGAGTCTTCAGTATGATGCTCACCTGACTGGGTTTGTCAATGGCCCCGCCATTGACTTCTGCCTTGTTGAAGTAGGACATCATGCTCAGGACATGTTCCCGAACTGACGTACCTTCCTTCATACGAGTGAGCATAGCGAAACGAGCAATTTCATCTCGCTTTTACTCGAAGGGCTGCCTGAACATAGCTTGCAATGACTCCATGATTTCGAATGTTGAAGTCTTTATGCTTTGTGACAAGCACGTCTGTTATAGAAGCCAACAGATATGTTCGAGCCTTCTCATCAGATGAGACTCATCGCTCGTATGCCTCACGAATAGTTCGTGTGGCACTGGCAGCAGGCGCTGGAAGACATTCCTCCGTAAGCACAAACTTGAGGTCTTTGGTGACCAATATTGCATTAATGTTAAGTTTCCACTTAGTATTGTTATCATCAGTTAATTTGACGTTTGCAAGAATTTGAAGTAATGCAGAAGACATTATTGCTGAAATAAATAAAACATTCATTCAGTCATTTATTTAAAATAAGTGCGAGTACTTTGGCATAAATTTAAACATGATGCATGAACATGTTTAACGAACTAGAACTACCCTAAAACTAGTTGCTATACCACGACAATCCAACATACCACAAAGAAATGCCGCCTTAGGGTCGGTCAAGTCTTTGCATGTTGGATCGAGACATTCTCAATCAAATGATATTCTAGAATAAGTCTTATCCCATATCATTCAATCATCGTTCATTCAGTCAGGTTTTTAATTAACAAACTTAATCAAAACCTTCGTGAGTGTAACCCACCATTTCAGATCTTACGAGCTTAACTCGAGAATTGCCGCCTTAGGGTCGGTCAATCTCGAAATACCCTCAGAAATCCTATCTGTTAGAAAGTCAACCTTGGTATTGACCTTTGTGGAAGCCCTCCTTAGGGAGGACGAAAGCAAAGCCATCACGAGGCCCCACTCGGATCTCACGGTGTTGAACTAATGATGGAGATTGCAAGATATATATGTCATATATCTCTCTCCCACTCATTATTTTAAAATTAGGGTTTTCTATTAACCGTAAAATGCACATAGACTCTACAGGATTAAACGACTAACTTTAATCAAGTTATCGAGCGCATTAACTAATTAGAACCAAATTCTAATTAACTAATAAATTATTAATGAATTTTAACAATTACAAATCTAATCAATTAGTGAATAATCTAAGCCTTTGTAAACTATTTACTAGGGTTAGATTATTATGTTAGTGTTTACCGAGTTTTAACTATTAAAACCTTAACACTTTATTTGGATAATTTATTATTAGGTAATTATTCATATTAATCCTCGTTACAATAAATGACCCTATTAATCTAACTTATTAAACTCTTTAATAACTAGATTAATATTAATGAGAATTACTAAGTTTTCTAATCATTAAAAACTAATCTCATTATTCATAGCCAATTATGTATATTACCCATTTTAATCACATTAAAAAAAATACATAAAATATCAGGTTATGATGCATGTATGACATATCAAATATATTTATGTAGGTATATCTAATCTAAATGGCATACGTATGTATGACAATGCTTTTATCATCACATAATATAAAGCATACATGAATTGACCGAGTACTGTGGATTATTTAACCTAAAAAAATTGGAATCTAAAATTACAAAAAATTTCCCAATGCATTCCTTGGTCTTCTAGTCTCTTCAGGTCACTCCGATTCATCTCATGAATCCTTCTTCGCGATTTTTCCAGGTCTTCAATATAGGTTACAATTTTTTTATTTTTTTTTACAATACAATAACAGTAAAAAAAATATAAACAAAACAATAATAATAATAATAATACAACCCATAAACCCTAAATCTACAGTACCATATAATTAACGATCAATCATGCTTTTGTAAATTTAAAAAAATTAATATACATACAAAAACAACATAAATTCAATTTAAATCGTGCCTACACAATCATACATACATGAGCATCTAAAACAATTTCCTATTCCAAAAATAAAATTGGCTCTGATACCAATTGTTGGAACCCTGTTCACCGGTTACGTAGCGGAACTAGGTTTTAAAATTTTTATACAGATCAAAATCTGTATCTAGAACTAGTGAACTTTGGATCGTAATTATTTTTCGGAACTAATACATACAATATGTAAACACATGAAATTGAAATCGATATAATCAGAAGAAGAAAATCTTACCAACGTTTGGAGGCTCCTTCACTTTACAATGTATTCCTGTCTGAACCACTCGATCTTCCTCGCTATCTTCCGAAACTGGTAATTGCGTTTGGGCGCGTCACGGTCTTAAAAAACTTGAATGAAGGATTTAGAGAAATACTTGAAGAAACTCTTTTTTCTCAATTTGGTATATTGATTTCATACACACATAAATTGTATCTCAAGCAAAACTTATGTTTTTTTTTTCGTGTGTATCAGATACACACTAGAAAAAACAATATAAACTTTTTTCTAAAAAAAAAATCACGTTTGCTCCTTTTTTTTTGTTTTCAAAAGAAAAATATATAAATCTACAACTTTTTCTGTGCGTTTGCACTTGTATATTATATATCTCCTTTTATATATATATATATATATATATATATATATATATATATATATATATATATATATATAATATACAAACACTTATATATGTGCACACATCAATATACATCGAATGCAATCTCTTATGTTATAATTGATATATATATTTTAATTATCCTTTTTAAATATATCTAATATATTAAAAGTGATAATAAGTATTTTAAATTTAAACTTAAATTCAAATACTTAGATAAATGATTTAGTAAAATAAAATAATCGTATTATTTTATCTTCACCTAAATCCATATATCAACTAACACCGTCCAATTAATAGTTAATTAATAATTCATAATTATCAATATAATTAAATATTCTAATTATTTAATTAATTTAACTATTAACATTCATTAATTAAATAATCTCATTATTCAATTAATTCCCGAATAAACACGTGTCTCTTTTGTAACATAACTAATTGGACAATCAAATTAGTTAATTACCTAAATTGATCGGGCTAGTAAGGGGACCTAATGGACCCAAAGTATTTTGAGCTCTAATAATCCTCGGAATCATTAATTAAACTCTTTAATTAATATTCTTTGATTATTAACTCCGGTGTTATTCCACTAAAAACCCGAAGCTGCGCTCTCTCAACTACAGACGCTTTTACATAGACCGATACTGATCAGTGTCTATCGATATAGCTATTACACATGGTGTGATCCTCCACAATAGTTTATAATTTAGAGCTGGGTTATAATGTCCGTTATACCCCTCTAATTACATATATCCTTTACGTACCGTTGATTCTCTAATGGACAATAAATCCATGAGGTTGCAGTCCTCCCTTGACCCCAAAATTTTATAATAGTTCAAAATAAATAAATAAGCACTAAGCTTCACCCAATTTAAGATCCAAATAAATCCACTCTCCTCACATTATCTCAGGAAGCAATGAATTCATCAAACTTTAACGCATTATAAAAGTTTCTCTCTCTCACTGATTGTCATCCAAATCAACCAAACCCACGTCAATATTTTGACCATGTCGAGATATTTGAAAGATCAAAAGCTGAACTCAACAACCATAGAACCATTTTACACACTGACAGTTAGAATCGGATATCTGTCTGGATTTCCAAGTCTAAATTAGAGAGATCCGATATCATCACCCAAATGGGTCCTTAAATCTCAGTTAAAACGACAATAATCAAACGAAAAACAAACGAACAAACAAAATTCCTGGCCTAGAAATTGAAATTCCCGTAATGGGTTATGGAAAAAATGAAAATTGAAGAGAAATCAGAGAAGGGAAATAATCTAATATACGCACCCTTGAACATTCTTGAGGGTCTGATTGAATCTGGAATCGATGCTGGAAACGGTACTGGGGTCGTTCTTGGAGTGATGTTGATGTTGTTCTTTGTGATGATTAATGTTGGTGGTGGTGTTGTTCTTCATGCTCACTCTTTCTATCGCTGTTGTGTAAAAAGATCACATGCTCTGTTTCTCTCTCTTATGAACCTCAACAAAACTTAAATCAATCAAATTGAAAATCACAATATCATTTCTTTTGTACCAAAATTTGAATGGAAGATTTTCAAAATAAAATTTTGTGTAGGGAGATGTTAATATATAATGAATTTGTTTGTGTTATATACTTAAATGAATTTGATTTTATTTTTCACATTTTATGTCAAATCTACTTTTATTTTTAATTTTTTTTATCTCATTTAGCCTTTTAGGGTGCGTTTGGCAAGCGGGGCAAGACAGGACAATGTGAGACAGTGTCTCACGTTTGGCGCGTCCTTAACATGAGACAGAACGGGACAAGATGGGACAAAAATCACAAAAACTTATCTCACATAAGATCCTATGATAACTTGTCACATGTCATAGGACAAGTGTTAAAAAGACCAGTTTACCTTTTAATAAATTATATATTATATATTATATTATGGATATATATATATTATAATAAAATATAATATAATATATTTAATAGGGGTGAATTTATAAGTAACCTAAAACTTTATTGAATTATTGTTTTTAACCACAATTATATTTTTTATTGTTTTTATCAATGTTGACCACTTTTGGACACTATGACCATTAGATTTGAAATGGACAGTGAAAAATACAATTCCAAAATATAACTTTTCTTACATCAAGTAAAAAACATTTGGGTTACATGAAGTAAAAAAACGAAAGTGAGAGAAAGTGAGAGAAAGAGAGAGAAAGGTATTGTCGTCATCGCTATTATTGTTGTTATCTATCGCCGTCGTTGACGGTTGCAGTTGTCGTCACTGTAGATCCCAGTCGCCGTCGCGTCACTGTCGATACCGCTCCTCGTCGTTGTGGCTCCCTCGCGTCGTCGTCGTCACAAGATTTTTCTTTATCTGACCAGTTTCTTGAAATCCGAAACGCGAATCTTGTTCTTCTTCATCATCACAATCTTCTTCTTCACCTCGCCAGGTTCTCGACTGAGGTAATTTTTGTATCTTTTTATCTTCAGTTTTTGTCAATTCCAATAGTCTGAAATTTGTTCATTTGAGAAATTTTGATACTTATAAATTAAAATGAATTAATGGAGAGTTGATGATGATTAATACTTATAGTTTTGAAAATATAAATTTTATATGTGTGTTTGGGGTGATTTTGATATTGATTTTGAATAAAGAAATTTTTAATTTTAGGTCAATTGCGATGCTTGTTGTGGTTTGACCCGAAATTGTGTGTCAAATTTGTATGTCACTTTTTTCAAATGCTTTGATATATATAGATATTGTTCAACTTCAGAATACATAGATTATTGTTATGATTAGAATAATACAAATACAAAAACAAAAACCAAGGAATTCATAATTATATAATAAATTATGATGCAATTTTTTATTTTTTTGCTTTTGTAGATGGAGAATATGAATTTTGAGGATTTCCTGATTAAACCTAGGGAATTTTAGTTAAAAGAATCCACCACAAATTTATACAGCAGTTTGAATGGGCTGTCGGAGATTGCTAAGGTTCTTAAACAAGTAAAACAATTTGGTGCGTTACGGAAGACATGTTTCGGGCACCTACTTGCCATCCTGAAATGGGTGACTTTTTCGGTTGGCGTAATGCATAACTTGATGTTGAGGTAGATATGTATACCTAGAGTGACCCGTGAGGATGAATTCCACTTCTTGGTAGGTGGTAAAGTGGCAAAATTCACGAAAAGAGAATTTTGTTTGGTCATAGGCCTAAATTTTTGGGTGATATCTGACATTTTTTTGAAAACTTATTATGTCATTTCTGGTGGAATCCACGATAGATATTTCGGGGGGGGAGGGGGGGGGGGGGGGGGGGGGGGGGCTGACCCTGGTATTGATTGCCAATAATGTTTTGTTTGGACAAGATTTAAGGAGGAAAGTGTCATTATGGTTGTTTGCATTAGTGGAGGATCTAAAATCCTTCGATTCTTTTCCATGGGGAAGTTATATACACTACCTACGCCAAGGTTTCCGGTCTGTAAATGCATCAAGGAAGGTCGTCCCACACTATAACTTATACGGCTTCCCTTTGGCATTATTGGTGAGGTTTTAAATCTTATTGACGCATGTAACTTCATTATTAACTAACATGTATCTTCATTTTGCACTGGCGTGTAACTTGTAGCATTTAACATTTCTGGAATTGTGCATTATATTAGTCTTCCAAATGTTGTGATTAAATGAACTAGCATGTAACTTCAATTTCAAATAGCATTTAACTTCATCCTAAACAAGCATGTAACTTCTAACATGTAACTTCTAACATGTAACATTACTGGAATTATGCATTAGATCAATCTTCCAATTTTTATGATTAAATGAACTAGCATGTAACTTCATTTTTAAACTAGCATGTAACTTCATTCTGAACTGGCATGTAACTTGTAACATGTAACATTATTGGAATTATACATTAGATTAGTCTTCCAATTTTTGTGATTAAATGCACTAGCATGTAACATTGTTTTCAATGAGCATGTAACTTCATTATGAACGGGCATGTAACTTTTAGCATGTAACATTACTGAATTGTGTATTAGATTAGTCTTCCAAATTTTGTCAGCTAATGAACTAGCATGTAACATTGTTTTCAACTAGCATATACTTTCATTCTGAACTAGCATGTAACTTGTAGAATGTAACCTTACTGGAATTGTGCATTAGATTTGTCTTCCAAAATTTATGATTAAATGAACTAGCATGTAACTTTGTTTTAAACTAGCATGTAACTTCATTATGATCTGGCATGTAACTTATAGCATGTAACTTATAGCATGTAACATTACTGGAACTTATGTAGTTAAATTGTTAAAAATTTGTGAAATATCAGTTCTGGGCGATGGAAGCCTACAGTTCATTAGTTGAATTGGTGGGGAACAACTTATGTCACAGCCATCCTCATTTGAAGAACTGGAGGATTTTTAAGAGGCCTCACAATTTCTTTGCCAAATTTGCAAAGTATGAACAAGAAGTGAATGAGGGAAATGTATGTTTTTTTCTTTCCTAACCTAAAATTAAGTTTTCTTTATATTAGTACTTAAAAAAATCATGAAACTTCTGTTAACTATATAGCATGTTGCGTTAGAGGTATTAAATCCAACTGACAATGAGAAGATACAGCCTTACTTGGTTGGTGTAGACACGAATTTATCTGAGGGTCCACAGTTTGTTCCACTCAATTATGATGATGGTGAGCAACGACCTAATGATGATGGTAATGATGATGATGATGATGATGATGTTGATGTTGATGTTGCTGATGATGATGATGCTAATGATGGAGGTCAATCACGACCTAAACAGATGAAGAGGAAGATGCCTCCTCAGAAAGAAAAAAATGGAGGAAGGATAAAAAGGACACGTACATCTCGAGTCATGTCACCTGTAATTTGATTACTAGGCTATAAAATCATTTCGTGAAGTAAACTAGAATCCGATACTCAATCTCTTTTTCTTTGTACACTTTAGGTGGGTGATGACTCGACGGACTCTTCGAGAATATTAAGAGAAGTAATGAATGCAATGTCAAAGCGCTTTGAAGACATTAGGAAGAAAAAGATACAGAAAGAGGTTTCTGCAATGGAGAGACGCCTAAACAAAAGGTTTGATCGGGTGGACAAAAGGTTGGATGATCTTGTTCAGCCACGTCATCAGGTAACTTCAACTTACTGGCATGTAACTTGGTTTTCAATTCCCTTCATTGGTTTTGTACTAGCATGTAACTTGGTTTTGTACTGGCATGTAACTTGGTTTTCTACTGGCATATAACTTGGTTTGAACTAGCATGTAACTTAGTTTTACTGACATGCAACTTCAATTTCTGATTTTTTTTTTTTAAAACATAGACTACCCCTGATTGGACGCCTCATTCTGAGCCACATCGGTTTGACTTTAACTACTCAAAGCCAGTTCATCAACATTTTGAATCATGTAGAGCATAGAATTCTCACGAGGTACAAAGGGAAAACGTGGGCAGTCCTACTGCTGAGGGTAAAGGTAGCCATGGTGGGGGTGAGGTTACTTCTAGTAAGTGGGATGGTGAAGGAGATGCTCAGGGGAGGTGAGGGGGGGGGGGGGGGGTGATGCATCCCTTGTAATGGTGGTTTTTAGGTCGGATCATGCCCAAGAAAAGGGGATTGTTGGAGATGATGAAGCCAATGGTGAGGGCCTTGAGCATTTGGTCCAAAACATTTAGGCCCAAGAGGGATTAAAGGTGCAGACCCCTTCCCCGTTGGTAGTTGAAAGAATAGTAGGTGATGCAACTACGCTAGAGTACCTAGCTGTGCAGAATGAGCGGGAGCAGCGGTTGAAGATTAAATCTTGTTATATGACTTCACCATACATTGACCCATTCCATGCGGCTGCGAGAGAGAAAAAAAATTGAAAGCAAAGTATACACGTTTTAAGAAAAGCAACACAGTGACATCGTAAGATTTTGTAACATGTTCATTGTTCCTTATTTTTGTAAAATATGTTGTTATTACTAACTTGTAAGTGAAATATTCCTACTTTTCTTCACAGGTTGAACGTCGGATCCGACTACTTCGCAACTAAGGAATTATTTAGCGAGTTGGAATCTATAACCTATTGGTTATCCAATGAGGTTGGTTACAATTGCTAAGTTATATAAATATTGATGTAGCATATTGAAAAAATCTCAATTTAATTTTACTTCATTTTGAACTAGCATATTGACGCATATATGAGTCTACTATGTAAGCAACGACAACTGAAACCAGAAGATTACAAATCAGATGCTGCGGTGCTATGTTCGGACTTCTTTGTAAGAAAACCTTCTTTCTTTTATAAATGTTTTGGCTAACGTAAAGACGTACATATGTTCCTAACAAACTTATACTTTTGTAGGCAAAGTTATCAGAGGAATGGAAAAAACTTCAACCATCGGAGGATGCACCATTGAGTTGTGAATTTGATGCACTAAAATATAAATGTCCGACGGATTGGATATTGTATGCTGCTGGAGACAAACCTTGGTGGGGAACTGCTTGGTCCACTGTTAAACATGTAAGTAAGGTTACTCATCTTTGAAAACCAGATATGGTTTTGAACTAGCATGTAACTTAGTTTTGTACTAGCATGTAACATTGTTTCGTACTAGCATGTAACTTGAACTTTCTGTCATGTAACGTACTGTTGAAGTTACTAATCGTAATTTGTTACTTCTTTTATTCAGTTGTTGGTGACATGTGTTGTTGGTGATCCAGCAGGACATTGGATATTGTGTAATGTTGATTTGGAAAAACGCAGTGTCTGTATTTATGATCCACTGTACAAGACAACCAATATTTAGAAACGTGTGAAGCAGATCACCTCACTCTTGCGTTTAATTCCAGCAATTTTGCAAGCATCCAGATATTTTGACAAAAGAGGCATAACACTTGATGGGATGATGTTTGTTGTTGAACAATCAATTTCGAAGAAGCTACCAGTACAACTAGACAGTGATAGTTGTGGTGTCTTTACATGCCGATACGCAGACATGTTGATGCGTCGTAAATTTTTTTGGGGGTGGGGAACCAAAAACATCCTCGGCTTTAGGGAGGTAATGGCACTAGAAATTTATGCTGACAGTGTACCAGCAGATTCATAGGTTTCTTGACTTGACGATGTACATTACTGGAACTGTACGAATGAATTTGTACTGGAGTCCCATTTTGAAATGAATTTGTTAATGTAACTTCATGTTTTTACACTGGCATGTAACTTAATGTTTTTGCACTGACATGTAACTTCATTTTGAACTAGCATGCAACATCATTTTGAACTGGCATGTAACATCTAACATGTAACATTACTAGAGTATTCTGAAATGAAATTATTTATGGCCAAAGATGTAACTTGGTTTTGCACCATGTAACTTCATTTTGAACTGACATGTAACTTCTAACATGTAACATTACTGGAGTATTCTGAAATGAAATTATTTATGAACTATCATGAAACTTCATTTTCAACTAGCATGAAACTTCATTTTCAACTATCATGTAACTTCATTTTCAACTGGCATGAAACTTCTAACATGTAACATTACTAGAGTATTCTGAAATGAAATTATTTATGAAATATCATGAAACTTCATTTTCAACTAGCATGTAACTTCATTTTCAACTAGCATGTAACTTCTAACATGTAACATTACTGGAGTATTCTGAAATGAAACTATTTATGAATTATCATGTAACTTCATTTTCAACTAGCATGTAACTTCATTTTGAACTGACATGTAACTTCTAACATGTAACATTACTGGAGTATTCTGAAATGAAATTATTTATGAACTATCATGTAACTTCATTTTCAACTAGCATATAACTTCATTTTCAACTGACATGTAACTTCTAACATGTAACATTACTGTAGTATTCTGAAATGAAATTATTTATGAACTATTATGTAACTTCATTTTTCGACTGGCATGTAACTTCTTGCATGTAACATTACTGGAGTAATTGTAAATCAACTATCAAATTCAATAAGAGCTTCATAAAGTCTACATCACTGATACAGTAAAATCTAGGATGTACCAAATTCTTCTTGTGCCAATGGACACTTTTGTGAGTTATGACCTTCATCTCCACACTTCTTGTATCTGTAAGGTCTACGTGGTCGCTTCGATGTTACGGATGTTGTAGATGATGCAGATAGGCATGGTGGAGGAGCCTGACATGGCTGTGCATTCCTGCAATTTTATCGGTTGTGACCCGATTTTTTACAAATAGTATAATTTATGGTATTTCCATTACCATGTTCTCCGACAGATTTAAATCTCTTCTTTCTTGGTCTTCCAGCTTGTGCACGAAAAGGAGGCGGAAGAAAAACCTTTGGTCGCACATCTTCATGAATATTCCAATCACTAGGATGCCCAACAGGTAAAATGGTCCCTACATATGCTTCAACCTAACTTGTGGTTTTGTAGCAATCCCCACAATAATCGGGTAAAGGTTTCTTCGCATACCTACAAAGGAAAAGATTATGAGTAATTAATTGAATCAAATAGGTAAGAAGACAAATTACAATGGAAGAAGATGATATTAACCTTATTGCAGCTAATGCATGTCGATATGGGAGTTAGCTACAAGTCTTTTCATAAAGGTTTACCAAACCATCTTTATTTCCATCCTTAACATTGAAGTTAACAGAATCAATTGGACAAACCGTGTACTTTTCTGAATCAATGTTTCTTTCTTTTATTAATTCAGTGGCATATGGAGTCAATTGTGTCCGAGTTTTTTCAGCCTTGGTCCGACGCTTATAAAACCATTTCTGGAGCATGTCTCTAATAAACTCAATCATGGTTCTTATTGGCATTTAACGAGCATGTACAAAACATGAATTCATCGACTCGACAATTCTAGAGGTCATCAGCCTATAACGCCTAACAGGAGAGTAAGCACGATACCACCTTTCGGGACCAACATTCATTAATTCTTTGAATGCTACCCTATTAACCTTCATCATCTCCAACATCGTTTCCTTGAATTCAGTTTTCCGGTATGCCTTCCATGCTTGTTTGAAAACAAGGCTCACATATTTCCTTTTGTAATCTTTTTTGATGGTTTGAGCCATGTGAAACACACAATATCCATGTGGTACGTTAAGGTACACTTTCTCCATTGTAACCTTGATACCGAGGTGGTGGTCGGATATGATCATACAATCCTCAAGACTACCAATAGCTAGGGGTGGACATGGTTCGGTTCGGTTCGGTTTTGACCAAAACCATATTGAACCGATATATATTCGGTTTTAAAAAATGTGAATCGGTTTGAACCGTTTGAACTTGAAAACCGAATTGAACCGAACACCTTTATCTCGGTTCGGTTCAATTCGGTTTTAGGCCTAATGGGCTTTAAAGGTTTTTTAATATGTTGTTTTAATTTTTTAGGTTTTTAAGTTGCATTTTTGGCATTTAACCTTAAACATTTTTAAGAAAGCATAATATGTAAAAATTAATTTAAACAAAATACAATCCAATTTTGAATCCGAATCTAAAATTTCAATCATATGCGGTTTACATACTCAATCAAAATATAAAATCATCACAACTTCTATAAATATAAGTAAAAAAATGTAGTATATATATGTATTCCGAAAATAAAACATCATCAACAAACAATCCATAATAAAATTGAACCTTACAAAATAATTAATTAAGACAATTCGGTTTATTCGGTTTGGTTCGGTTTTGTATGTCCAAAACCGAAACCGAACCGAATTCAATTCTGTTTTTAAATCTCAAATCGATTTGAACCGAATAGAAACTATGAACTGAACCAAACACCCTTTTTCGGTTTGGTTCGGTTCGGTTCAATTCGGTTTCGGTTTTTATGCCCACCCCTACCAATAGCATTTTTAAGCTCATTCAAAAACCATGTCCATGACATTTCATCTTCAGCGTCGCCAAAGCCATATGCCAAAGGAAAAACCTGGTTGTTTACATCCAAACATATAGCTACAAACATAATACCAAAAAATTTACCCTTCAAATGAGTACCGTCAATGGCAATAACTGGTTGAATCACGGTACGAAATCCATGAAGTGATGCGGCATGAACGATGAACATATATTCAAACTGATTTGCAACATTTGTTTTCAACTCCGTAATAGTCCCTGGATTTACTTCTTCCAATCGATGACAGTAAGCAGGCAACAGCTTGAATGATTCTTCAGGAGGACCAAAAACAGATGCCGCTTCATGATCCTTTGCTCTCCAAGCCTTTGAATACAACAAATGTAGTCCATGTTCCACTTGCATTTCGTCCATGATATCTTTGGGTTTTAGATAGTGTCCGTGTACTTGCAACTTTGGTGCTAATAGTTCACCGACAGTCCATGAAATTGCTTGTCGAAGACGTGCGTGGAAACCATCGTTATTGCGTGTATGATCCTTCACGAACATTCGAACCACCTAATATTCTCCTTTTTGCATCTCAATTCCACGTAAATGGAAATCACACTCGTCATCCTTACATCCAGCCTCATAACGTGTCTTGCTAGACCTTCTAATCCGTACTTCAAATCCCACCTTCAATGCATACATATTCAACGTTCCCTTCAGATCTTTCTTGCATCAAAATATTCTACCCTTGTATAATCGGCCATCATTTGAACAAGCTTCCTCCGCGCTAATGGGTTCAAAAGAATACATTTCTGCTCCAGGAATAACCCAAGCTCGTGGGGAAGCACGTTCAGAAGTTTGATCAACATCGTCACCCAAACCATCCTCTCGAAAGGAAACATCATTAAATGTAGCAAAACCCGATGGACCAGCACATCCATGTCCTCCAACACTTTCAGAACCACAACCCACTCCATCATGCCAATATTCATCGTCGTGACTACCTCTGCCAACTTTGGGTATCGAGCTATCATCACTGTTATCGGAGTTCGGCCACTGATTATTCTCTTCATCGTCAATGGTTTCATCGTTACATACACTTGGGTCTACAATTTGAATGGACCCATATCCTGCCAGTTGCCGAAGAAACCCACCATACATGGGTTGTGAAGTATGTAGGTTACATAGGTTGTCATCTTGCATATAATCTGTTGTTTCCTCCACAGAAACAGAGACAAAAACCTCAGGTAATAGCTTATATACATTCATCATACATGACTTGTCATTGTCATTCTCAATTCTTGGACGAGCAGTACCACTAATTGTAAACGCCAATGACCATAATTGTAAGTTGTACCTAGCAACATCAACTTTGGCAACATCTTCTACCAACTTCACCAAGCCATCATAACTTACACATCTAGGAACATTGACAAACTTTTTCATACCACCCTCGTAACAATTACCCATCCAACTTCCACCATGATGGATGACCAATTTCGTTTCATCCATATTCCTGCAAGTCAAGTAATTGACATTAAAAGTATTTGACATGTAACTTTAAAATGAATTTACATGTAAAAAAATAGGACTTGGATGGAATGTAACTTCACAAATCACTTGGCATGTAACTTCATAAATAACGGACCATGCAACTTCATAAATAACCAAGCATGTAACTTAAAAATTAACCTAGTAAGTAACTTCAAAAATAACCTAGCATGTAACTTCATAAATAACCTACCATGTAACTTAATAATTAACTTAGCATGTAACTTCAAAAATAACCTAGCATGTAACTTCATAAATAACCTAGCATGTAACTTGGGTACAATAAATAACCTAGCATGTAACTTTAAAAAATACTGTCATGTAACATTAAATTGAACTGGCATGTAACATTAAATTTTAAATGGCCTATCATGTAACCTGAGAACAAAAATTGGCAGTCCATGAGTTTCACTCAAAATCTAAACCATTCTATTTTTCTTCAAATTAAACTTGTTCATTCTTGTAAAAAAACAAGTAGGAAAGGGATACATACCTTCAACTACTTTAACAAAGAGCCGAATGCTAGGTTTCGGATCTGGATCTACCTGAAGAGAGGAAGACCCACGAGTTTCAGACCTGATTTGCAGCCTCGGTTTTTAGAGAGATGAAGCTCGATTTTTCAGAGTGAGATAGCATGATTTGAGAGAAAAGAAGCAAAAGAGAACATAGTTTCAGAGAGAAGAAGCAAATCGGTTTTCAGAGAGATCACGGTTTGAGAGAGACGAAGCAAAAAAATTAGAGAACAAACAGAGAGAGCGAACAAACAGAGAGAGCGAGAGAGAGAGAGAAAGCATGAGAAATTGAAAAACAAAGTACTGATAAGTGAAAACTTTGGGTGGGAAAATTTGGGACACATAAAACAAAAATGAGGGTATATTTGAAAGTTCATGGTTAAAGATGATAATTTTAAGCAAAAATAAAGTTTTGGCTAAAAACAATAACTCAATAAAAATTGTGATCATTTCCTGCAATTCCCTCATATTTAATATATATATTAATATGTATTATTAATATATATATATATATAATATAAATATAAATATATACTTATATATAAAAAATTATATACATATATTAAACATAATATATATATATATATATTATGTTTAATATATGTATATAATTTTAAATTTCTAGGTGCAAAAGTCAGTAGGTTTAAGGGTGTTTGCCGTTTGCTAGAGTGTTGTAGGCTGTAACCTGTTGACCAGACTGAGTCAAAACCTAGGATTTCTGACTATTTATTTTCTTCATCATGTCTGCGAGTAGTTCCAGACCTGGGATTGAGCCTGATGATATAAATAGTTGCACTGGACAATCTGTGGCTAACTTTGAGACAAACTGGGATGACAAAGATTTGATAAATTGGCAATTGCCAAACATTCAACAAAATAGTATTTATAAAAAGAAACTTTTGGATTTCAGAACTTTATTAGGCCAAAAGACTAAAGAAATAAATGTTAAATTCTAAAATAACACTTTTTCGACAAATCTTTTAAACAAAAACAGTTTGACTCATTACAATAAAATTGGTTTCAATGATTTACGTATTGGTAGTGTCCAAGTTGGTGTAAAACCCTTTTCAAAAATTGGTTTAAACAATTCCCTTCTAATAGTATTAAGAGACAAAAAGATTATTGACTATAAAGAATCAATTCTTGGTATAGCCGAGACATCTTTAACTTATGGACCAATTTATTTTCAAGTATACCCCAATTTTACTATAGCTTTGAATACTGATGAACATAAAGAGAAATGCCTAGTTATTGACATTCAGACTCATAACTATAAATTTCTAGAAAAATCCAATCCTTATACACTTGTTTATAGAGTTCATTATCGTGTACTAATTTCAGGACTTATACCTAGTTGCATACCTCCGTCTGTTCTAGCCGGACAAACCATATGTTTTAATGCTTCACCATTTGTGAATGTTCTTGTTCCTGTACGTGTCAAATGGGAAAATATCAAGGTTCCAGATGACTGGGTTAAAGAAAAGGTTAACCAACCTTCTTATAAACCACCTATGAGAAACTTACATGATTGTGTTACTGAACAAGATGGAACATTAAAAATATCTTTCAGAAGAAGTTTATCCATTAGAGATAATGATAGTGACCATTCCAGGTCCCTAAATGATTTTCAATCTGCTAGAAATTCCCTTTCTAGTTTATCTAGACAAAATATTGCCAGACAAATCCCTAGCTTAGCTCCTAAGCAAAACAGGCAAACAACAAACCTATTCCATACTCCTAATTATGATCCAGAAGACGAGTCTAGTGAACCTATTGACCTTGTGCAAAGAAGAAGGAGACTTAAACAACTTACACATGTGACACATGTCCAAAAAACCCCAGAACAGATAGCCCAACCTATTCACTCATACAACCAAGACCAAACCTCACCAACTCCATCTCAGGTCCTGACAGAAATCTTAGAACCTGAACCTCCTATTAGAACTATCAATGTCATAAGTAAAAATAATTTAGATTTTCTTATTGCCGATTATCATTCTGTCCAAAACAGTCAATTAAGGAAAAAATATGAGAAAAATTATTCCCAGAATAAAAGAAAACAATTTCATGAAAGATGGATTAGAAGTATTAACCACATTGACCAAAACATCTCATTTTTCGACTGGTATGTTGATAGAAAAAGTTATGAACAAAATTGTTTTGTTATTAACAGACAAAACCTAAGAACTTACAAAACCAAGAAGGGAGATGAAAGACAACTACACCCTCCCCCTAGGAATTTTGAAATCAATATGCCTAATGACGATGATCCAGGAGGAACTAATGTAACAGAATGCATTCCTTTCATATTATTTGATGAACCTATGTCACAAACCACACCTTCATCCTCACAACAAATATGATTGGTTATGAGACAAGGAAATTATACAAATTTCTTTCTTAATTCAATAGGAGAACAATTAGAAAAGATTGATTTAAACTTAACTCAAACCAGTATTTCTCCCACTAAGGAAGACCTACCACTACAAGTTTTTATCCCATACAACATCCCATCTTCATCTAATAAGGGTAAAGAAAAAATCATAAAAACAGAACTCATTTTATTCCCAGACCATACTGGTATTGAAAAATGTTTTGATAATTTAATTGATGAAGCAGAACTCCTAAGAACCCTAGAAGAAAGGCTAGGAAGAATACCAAGTGCTAATATACAGACGATTGACAAAACTATTCCAGACTCTGATTCTTCTGGTAGTAATAGTGAAACCCCTAGTTTCCAAGATTATGTCCAAAGGATTACTACAAATGAAAAAACTGACAGTTATAACAAAACAAAATATTTTCAAAATACCAAACCTTACTATCCAAAACCAACTCCCCCAGATTTACAATATGAAGAGACAGTCCCTTATAGAGCTTACACTGGTAACGCCTGTCAACATTGACGGATTATCAGAATATCAAACTATAACCGTTTTAAGACAGATGCATACTATAGGGCATATTTATATAAAAAAACAAAACATGACCCATTCTGATGCTGTGACATCTCTTACTACAGGATTTAAGGGACAACTCTTTGGTTGGTGGACTCATACTCTTAGTAACCTTGCTAAGCAATCTATTATAGGACATACTAAAACTATAACCTCTTCCACACCTGTTAGGACCACTGATCCAACAACATTTGAATCCACTTCCATCCAAACTCAAACCACAACTACTACATCTGAACCTGATGGAATTGATATCCTATGTTACACCATTTTAATGTATTTTGTAGGAAACCCTAATATTAACCAAGGAAAAGAATTTTCAAAGATATAAAATCTAAAATGCAAAAAACTAAGTGATTTTAAATGGTATAAAGACATTTTCCTAACAAGAGTTTTCCAAAGACCTGACAATGCAAATTCTTATTGGAAAGAAAAATTTATCTCAGGATTACCAAAATTATTCTCTAATAAGGTAAGAGATGAAATGGTTAGACAAATGGGCTGAGCCGATTGGTCCCAAATTGATTTAAGCATATGGACTTATGGTGAAATAATAGCTTCTATAAATGTAGTAGCCCTCCAACTTTGTAATGACCTTAGACTCAAAAGCCAACTTAAACAACAAAAATTAACAACTAGAAAAGAATAAGGCTCTTGGTGCGAACAATTTGGATTTGACAAACTACCCACTCACAGAAAGAAAAAACATCCAAAACGCCCTTATATCAATTACAATTGGGCCAAAAAATATAAATACATAGTCGACAAAAATAGAAAAGCTGACAAAAAGGGAGACATAATATGGTCCCTCAAAAAGAAATCATCTAAACACTTCAAGTATAATAAGAAAAATTCTTATAAAAAGTCAAAAAAATGTTTCAAATGTGGTAAAGAAGGACACTATGCCAACAAATGTCTTGACCAGCAAAAGAAGATTAATAGCTTAGATTTAGATGACCAGGTCAAAGAAATTTTTTACAAGTCTTATATATGGATTCTGATCACTCCTCTAGTTCTTCATCTGACAATGAGCTTTTAATTATTAACGAATCTTCTTCCTCTAACTTTGAAACCTTTACATCCTCTTATAGTACCGAGCCTGACAGACAACCCTGTTTTTGTAAAGAAATTAATGTTTTAGATAAACATGACTATTCTTTAATGATTAGTACGATTGACAGTATAGAAGACCCTATTCAAAAAGCTCAATATATCCGCTAATTACAACAAAAAATTACTAATGAAGCTTCCTCTAGTAATAACAATAAACTTTTAAATGAAACAAAACCTTTTAAGAATGCCCCTTTTGAAGCACCAGATTTTGAACAAAATGTTTTAGCCAAATTCAATACAAAATCTAGGAAAGTTACCATTCCAGATTTACAACAAGAAATTATAAACATTAAAGAAGAAATAAAGATCATTAAAAGTCAAATCCAAGACTTAGAAGTTACTAATGCTTTAAACAGACAATTTCCCAAGAAATCCTTGGAAAAACAAACAGGTTTTAATAGTTCTGACGATTCTGACAAAGAACTTGAAGAACATGACAATACCTAGAACCCCTTAAGTTTGGACCAAATCAATACTATCCAGGAAGTTAGAATACAAAAATAGTTTGTAGAAATTGACATAAGAATTACCTCAAATTATAATATCAGAGCTACTGCTCTTATTGACACAGGAGCTGACTTAAATTGTATTGTTGAATCTTTAGTTCCTACCAAATATTTAGAGGCTACTACTGAAACCTTATATGGGGCCAATAAAATCAAGCTTGACATTAATTACAAATTAGCAAATGCAAAGGTTTGTAATAATGGAGTTTGCTACAATACTAACTTTATTGTTGTAAAAACCCTCTCACAAAATGTGATCTTGGGTTTACCATTCTTATACCTTATCTCCCCATTTAAAGTTATAGCAGAAGGCATTGTTACTGATTATTTAGGAAAAGAAATCTTATTTTCTTTTATATTTCCTGTCCTTGTTAAAGACTTAAATATGTTAAGAAGCAATAATATTTATTCTGAAACTAAAGATAATTATGTTGCCACACTAGACAGAAAACAAAACCAATTAAGTTTCCTAAAAAATGACTTAGCTTTTCAAAAACAAGAAGAGAGATTAAAAGACAATCACCTTCAAGAAAAAATTAAAGGTTTTCAGGAAAAATTAGAAAATGAGGTCTGTTCATCCATTCCTAATACCTTTTGGGATAGGAAGAAACATATTGTTACTCTTCCCTATACGAAAGACTTTAGTGAAATGGGTATCCCAACCAAGGCCAAACCCATTCAAATGTCTGCCAACTTAGTTGACCATTGTAAAAAAGAAATTCAAGACTTACTTGAGAAAAAATTAATAAGGTCATCCAAATCACCATGGAGTTGCCCTGCTTTTTATGTACAGAAAAATGCTGAAATTGAAAGAGGCGTTCCTAGGTTAGTTATTAATTATAAATCATTAAACGATGCATTACAATGGATTAGATACCCTATGCCTAATAAATCAGACTTATTAAAAAGATTGTATGACTCAATAATCTTTTCCAAATTTGATATGAAATCAGGATTTTGGTAGATCCAAATAGAGGAAAAAGGCCGTTATAAAACTGCTTTTACTGTCCCGTTTGGACAATATGAATGGAATGTCATGCCATTTGGTC
This sequence comes from Dipteronia dyeriana, assembly GCA_032871835.1. NCBI lineage: Eukaryota > Viridiplantae > Streptophyta > Magnoliopsida > Sapindales > Sapindaceae > Dipteronia > Dipteronia dyeriana. The sequence continues at coordinate 57,766,920 of CM065301.1, forward strand.
TTAAAAATGCCCCCAGTGAATTTCAAAGTATAATGAACAACATTTTTAATCCCTATACTGATTTTTCAATTGTTTATATTGACGATGTATTAATCTTTTTGAAAAATATTGACCAACACTGGAAACATTTGGAAACATTTTGTAAAACTATAAAACACCATGGCTTAGTTGTTTCTGCCCCTAAAATTACCCTTTTCCAAACCAATATCAGATTTCTAGGACACAATATCAAAAGAGAAACTTTAGTTCCCATCCAAAGAAGTTTAGATTTTGCTGACAGATTCCCTAATGAAATAAAAGACAAAAAACAGTTGCAAAGATTTCTTGGATGTTTAAATTATATTTCAAATTTTTATAAAGAACTCAGTATTATTTATAAACCCCTATTTCAAAGATTGAAAACAAATCCTGCCCCTTGGACCAATGAACACACCAAGGCAGTTTTGCATGTTAAAAAATATGTTAAAAAACTCCCTTGCATGTCTATCTGTCACCCAACTGCACCTAAGACTGTGGAAACTGATGCCTCTCTAACATTGGCTATGGAGGGATCCTAAAACAAAAAATGGACAATAAAGGATGTTTGGTCAGATATGTGTCAGGATCTTGGAATGACACATAGAAAAAATATTTTACTATCAAAAAAGAAATTTTATCAATTGTTTTGACCATTCAAAAATTGCAGGATGATTTAATAAACCAAAATTTTTTTTTACGGGTTGATTGCCAGTCAGCCAAATTTATTTTAAAGAAAGATGTTAAAAATCTTGCCTCAAAACAGATTTTTGCTAGATGGCAAGCTTTACTATCTACTTTCTATTTTGATATAGAATATATAAAAGGATCAGAAAATAGTCTCCCAGATTTTCTGACCAGAGAATTTTTACAGGGAGAAAACGACCAGTAACAGAGGCAGAGGTGGTGGCTGAAGCCCTAGTGGCAGAGGCTCACCAAAACCTGACTTATCAGACAAAGGTTCAGACTTATCATTATCGACTTATCAGGCTTCCCCAAGAGGAAGCCACAAAGACAAATATGCAATATCATTACTATCTCAGCCCAGATCACCTCACCAATTGCCAATCCAATTTCCTCCACTTCCACCTACTGGGCCTTTCTCTAGCCGGAGCCTAAGCCAAAGCCGATACATACGTCCAATACCTTCTCACCATTATCCACAGATAGCCAATCCTTCAAGACAATTGTATCATCAAAAATTAGCCCACACTCTAAAAAACAGGACCAGTTGGCCCAATCAGCCCAAGCTTCACATATGACCCTTCTTACACCATTACCCAAAATAAACCAGCCTGTTTATACATATGTGAATAAACCCTTTTTTGACCGGTTTTTCACTATGGAACACTGTTTCTTAGAAGACCACTACTTCCGAGAACCCAAAAAACTAGCAGATTACTTTATCTTATTTGGGAGAATCCCTAAAGACCCAGTAAAAAGACATATTTTACGAGTTTATTCTCGTTGACACAGACCCTATTTTAATTTCTGATATTTTTGACAAAATTGACAAAGAAAAGCTCATTTTCAGAAAGGTGAAAATTTACAAAATTATTACTATAGAACAATGGGGAAATCCTAATTCAAAGAGAAATTTCAGTAGGATTTTCCATGTTTCTGATTTTTCCTATTGGGACTATATCTGTGCCTGGACAAAATTCTTTTATGGCCAGAACCCAGGGAACTCCCTCTATTGGTTCATCTACTTTGACAAAAATTTCCAAATCGACCTACCCTTTTGGTTTCTGGAATGGTGGGACAAATTTGGTCCTACTATTGATTTCCTTCCTATGACAGTCAAATAAGGACTCGCCTTATGGACTGCAAACATTGAAAGACAGATGAATGAGATTTTTACCCAGAATTATTTCTCTTCTATGTCCAATTCAATCTAACATGGATCCTCATGTTAGAATATGCTATCCAAGACAAGACCATTGGGAATGTCAATGTTCCATATTTCGGCAGACAGGTAAAAATCAAATGGTGGAGTGGCATGAACCTTACCAATCTCACCAAGGACAAGATCTCAAAATGGTTTACTGACAATCCGTCTTATTATAATCAAGCAAATGACACAATAGACCAATCCAACTTTTTAATGGCCAAATCACAAAATCAGGCCAGAATTGCTACTGCTGCCTCTCCTGAAGAACTTATGAAGATTGCTGAGGAGATGAAGAACAATATGGCCTCTATGTCTCAAGCAGGCTCAGACAAAAGCAACAACAAAGAAGGTTCAGACAACTATGCATTTGACAACAGAGACCCATCAACCTACTTTGGCCACGACCCTTGAAATTTATGACTTATCAGCTCCAATAATGATCAGATAAAGAAGATACCCGACAAAGGAAAAGAAGACAAGCAAATAATGGCCGACAAGAACAATGTTCACCTGACCAGGGTTCTGCCGACTGCTAACCAAGGTTAGCCGACAATTTAAAGTAACCAGGGTTAGCCGACAATTTAAAGTAACCAAGGTTTACCTTACCAGTGTTACTTTACTTTCCTATATATATGTTTGTAAGTTCCATTTCAGATTAAGTTCAGTTTTCCTATTTTCATATCATAAGCTCTGAGAAGCTTGCCATATTCTCTTCTTCCTTTTGTAAATTTTCTTGAATCATAAATAAAGTTTGAATTATCACTTTGCTGTCAGACAATTTTATATCACTGTAAGACACTATTAATCTATCTTCACTTCTATGATCTATTACTGTTATCTGGTCTAAGTATATAGGCTGGAAACCAGAACCTATCCATATCATCTCTGTTTATAACAGCTTTGTTGAGGATTAACTCGGGTAGAACAAAGCCATGTACTTGATAGGACCATTGTATTATACTGTATTGTTGTATAATTAAACAGTTGCTTGATTATTCTATCTCTGTTTTCCTTTATGTTTCTTGTTGTGCTATATCTTATCCTCTGTTTTCTATTATAAACTTCTTCTGAAAGATATTTTTAATGTTCCATCTTGTTCAGTAGCACAATCATGTAAGTTTCTCATAGGTGGTTTATAAGAAGGTTGGTTAACCTTTTCTTCAACCCAGTCATCTGGAAACTTGATATTTTCCCATTTGACAGGTACAGGAACAAGAACATTCACAGATGGTGAAGCATTAAAATATATGGTTTGTCCGGCTGGAACAGACGGAGGTATGTAACTAGGTATAAGTCCTGAAGTTAGTACACGATAATGAACTCTATAAACAAGTTTATAAGGACTGGATTTTTCTAGAAATTTATAGTTATGAGTGTGAATGTCAATAAGTAGGCATTTCTCTTTATGTTCATCAGTATTCAAAGCTATAGTAAAATTGAGGTATACTTGAAAATAAATTGGTCCATAAGTTAAAGATGTCTTGGCCATACCAAGAATTGATTCTTTATAGTCAGTAATCCTTTTGTCTCTTAATACTATTAGAAGGGAATTGTTTAAACCAATTTTTGAAAGGGGTTTTACACCAACTTGGACACTGCCAATGTGTAAATCATTGAAACCAATTTTATTGTAATGAGTCAAACTGTTTTTGTTTAAAAGATTTGTCAAAAAAGTGTTATTTTGAAATTTAACATTTATTTCTTTAGTCTTTTGGCCTAATAAAGTTCTGAAATCCAAAAGTTTCTTTTTATAAATACTGTTTTGTTGAATGTTTGGCAATTGCCAATTTATCAAATCTTTGTCATCCCAGTTTGTCTCAAAGTTAGCCACAGATTGCCCAGTGCAACTATTTATATCATCAGGCTCAATCCCAGGTCTGGAACTACTCGCAGACATGATGAAGAAAATAAATAGTCAGAAATCCTAGGTTTTGACTCACAGTCTGGTTAACAGGTTACATCCTACAACACTCTAGCAAACGGCAAACACCCTTAGACCTACTGACTTTTGCACTTAGAAATTTAAAATTATATACATATATTAAACATAATATATATATATATATATATATTATGTTTAATATATGTATATAATTTTTTATATATAAGTATATATTTATATTTATATTATATATATTAAATATGAGGGAATTGCAGTAAATGATCACAATTTTTATTGAAGTATTGTTTTTAGCAGAAAATTTATTTTTGCTTAAAATTATCATCTTTAACCATGAACTTCCAAATATACCCTCATTTTTATTTTATGTGTCCCAAATTTTCCCACCCAAAGTTTTCACTTATCAGTACTTTGTTTTTCAATTTCTCACGCTTTCTCTCTCTCGCTCTCTCTGTTTGTTCTCTCTCTCTCTCGCTCTCTCTGTTTGTTCTCTAATTGTTTTGCTTCTTCTCTCTCAAACCGTGATCTCTCTAAAAACCGATTTGCTTCTTCTCTCTAAAACTGTGTTCTCTTTTGCTTCTTTTCTCTCAAATCATGCTATCTCACTCTGAAAAATCGAGCTTCATCTCTCTAAAAACCGAGGCTGCAAATCAGGTCTGAAACTCGTCGGTCTTCCTCTCTTCAGGTAGATCCAGATCCGAAACCTAGCATTCGGCTCTTTGTTAAAGTAGTTGAAGGTATGTATCCCTTTCCTACTTGTTTTTTTACAAGAATGAACAAGTTTAATTTGAAGAAAAATAGAATGGTTTAGATTTTGAGTGAAACTCATGGACTGCCAATTTTTGTTCTCAGGTTACATGATAGGCCATTTAAAATTTAATGTTACATGCCAGTTCAATTTAATGTTACATGACAGTATTTTTTAAAGTTACATGCTAGGTTATTTATTGTACCCAAGTTACATGCTAGGTTATTTATGAAGTTACATGCTAGGTTATTTTTGAAGTTACATGCTAAGTTAATTATTAAGTTACATGGTAGGTTTAGGTTATTTTTGAAGTTACTTACTAGGTTAATTTTTAAGTTACATGCTTGGTTATTTATGAAGTTGCATGGTCCGTTATTTATGAAGTTACATGCCAAGTGATTTATGAAGTTACATTCCATCAAAGTCCTATTTTTTTACATGTAAATTCATTTTAAAGTTACATGTCAAATACTTTTAATATCAATTACTTGACTTGTAGGAATATGGATGAAATGAAATTGGTCATCCATCATGGTGGAAGTTGGATGGGTAATTGTTACGAGGGTGGTATGAAAAAGTTTGTCAATGTTCCTAGATGTGTAAGTTATGATGGCTTGGTGAAGTTGGTAGAAGATGTTGCCAAAGTTGATGTTTCCAAAGTTGATGTTGCTAGGTACAACTTACAATTATGGTCATTGGCGTTAACAATTAGTGGTACTGCTCGTCCGAGAATTGAGAATGGCAATGACAAGTCATGTATGATGAATGTATATAAGCTATTACCTGAGGTTTTTGTCTCTGTTTCTGTGGAGGAAACAACAGATTGTATGCAAGATGACAACCTATGTAACCTACCTACTTCACAACCCATGTATGGTGGGTTTCTTCGGCAACTGGCAGGATATGGGTCCATTCCAATTGTAGACCCAAGTGTATGTAAAGATGAAACCATTGATGATGAAGAGAATAATCAGTGGCCAGACTCCGATAACAGTGATGATAGCTCGATACCCAACGTTGGCAGAGGTAGTCACGACGATGAATATTGGCATGATGGAGTGGGTTGTGGTTCTGAAAGTGTTGGAGGACATGGATGTGCTGGTCCATCGGGTTTTGCTACATTTAACGATGTTTCCTTTCGAGAGGATGGTTTGGGTGACGATATTGATCAAACTTCTGAACATGCTTCCCCACGAGCTTGGGTTATTCCTAGAGCATAAATTTATTCTTTTGAACCCATTAGCACTGAGGAAGCTTGTTCAAATGATGGCCGATTATACAAGGGTAGAATATTTCGATGCAAGAAAGATGTGAAGGGAACGTTGAATATGTATGCATTGAAGGAGGGATTTGAAGTGCGGATTAGAAGGTCTAGCAAGAAACGTTACGAGACTGGATGTAAGGATGACGAGTGTGATTTCCATTTACGTGGAATTGAGATGCAAAAAGGAGAATATTGGGTGGTTCGAATGTTCGTAAAGGATCATACGTGCAATATTGATGGTTTCCACGCACGTCTTCAACAAGCAATTTCATGGACTGTCGGTGAACTATTAGCACCAAAGTTGCAAGTACACGAACACTATCTAAAACCCAAAGATATCATGGATGAAATGCAAGTGGAACATGGACTACATTTGTTGTATTCAAAGGCTTGGAGAGCAAAGGATCATGAAGAGGCATCTGTTTTTGGTCCTCCCGAAGAATCATTCAAGTTGTTGCCTGCTTACTGTCATCGATTGGAAGAAGTAAATCTAGGAACTATTACGGAGTTGAAAAAAAATGTTGCAAATCAGTTTGAATATATGTTCATCGTTCATGCCGCATCACTTCATGGATTTCGTACCGTGATTCGACCAGTTATTGCCATTGACGGTACTCATTTGAAGGGTAAATTTTGTGGTATTATGTTTGTAGCTATAAGTTTGGATGCAAACAACCAGGTTTTTCCTTTGGCATATGGCTTTGGCGACGTTGAAGATGAAATGTCATGGACATGGTTTTTGAATGAGCTTAAAAATGCTATTGGTAGGGGTGGGCATAAAAACCGAAACCGAATTGAACCGAGCCGAACCAAACCGAAAAAGGGTGTTTTGTTCGGTTCATAGTTTCTATTCGGTTCAAATCGATTTGAAATTTAAAAACCGAATTGAATTCGGTTCGGTTTCGGTTTTGGACATACAAAACCGAACCAAACCGAATAAACCGAATTGTCTTAATTAATTATTTTGTAAGGTTCAATTTTATTATGGATTGTTTGTTGATGATGTTTTATTTTTAGAATACATATATATACTACATTTTTTTACTTATATTTATAGAAGTTATGATGATTTTATATTTTGATTGAGTATGTAGACCGAATATGATTGAAATTTTAGATTCGGATTCAAAATTGGATTGTATTTTGTTTAAATTAATTTTTACATATTATGCTTTCTTAAAAAAGTTTAAGGTTAAATGCCAAAAATGCAACTTAAAAACCTAAAAAATTAAAAAAACATATTAAAAAACCTTTAAAACCCATTAGGCCTAAAACCGAATTGAACCGAACCGAGATAAAGGTGATCAGTTCAATTCGGTTTTCAAGTTCAAACGGTTCAAACCGATTCACATTTTTAAAAACCGAATATATATCGGTTCAATATGGTTTTGGTCAAAACCGAGCCGAACCGAACCATGCCCACCCCTAGCTATTGGTAGTCTTGAGGATTGTATGATCATATCCGACCACCACCTCGGTATCAAGGTTGCAATGGAGAAAGTGTACCTTAACGTACCACATGGATATTGTGTGTTTCACATGGCTCAAACCATCAAAAAAGATTACAAAAGGAAATATGTGAGCCTTGTTTTCAAACAAGCATGGAAGGCATACCGGAAATCTGAATTCAAGGAAACGATGTTGGAGATGATGAAGGTTAATAGGGTAGCATTCGAAGAATTAATGAATGTTGGTCCCGAAAGGTGGTATCGTGCTTACTCTCCTGTTAGGCGTTATAGGTTGATGACCTCTAGCATTATCGAGTCGATGAATTCATGTTTTGTACATGCTCGTCAAATGCCAATAAGAACCATGATTGAGTTTATTAGAGACATGCTCCAGAAATGGTTTTATAAGCGTCGGACCAAGGCTGGAAAAACTCGGACACAATTGACTCAATAGGCCACTGAATTAATAAAAGAAAGAAACATTGATTCAGAAAAGTACACGGTTTGTCCAATTGATTCTGTTAACTTCAATGTTAAGGATGGAAATAAAGATGGTTTGGTAAACCTTTATGAAAAGACTTGTAGCTAACTCCCATATCGACATGCATTAGCTGCAATAAGGTTAATATCATCTTCTTCCATTGTAATTTGTCTTCTTACCTATTTGATTCAATTAATTACTCATAATCTTTTCCTTTGTAGGTATGCGAAGAAACCTTTACCCGATTATTGTGGGGATTGCTACAAAACCACAAGTTAGGTTGAAGCATATGTAGGGACCATTTTACCTGTTGGGCATCCTAGTGATTGGAATATTCCTAAAGATGTGCGACCAAAGGTTTTTCTTCCTCCTTCTTTTCGTGCACAAGCTGGAAGACCAAGAAAGAAGAGATTTAAATCTGTCGGAGAACATGGTAATGGAAATACCATAAATTATACTATTTGTAAAAAATCGGGTCACAACCGATAAAATTGCATGAATGCACAGCCTTGTCAGGCTCCTCCACCATGCCCATCTGCATCATCTACAACATCCGTAACATCGAAGCGACCACGTAGACCTTACAGATACAAGAAGTGTGGAGGTGAAGGTCATAATTCACAAAAGTGTCCATTGGCATAAGAAGAAGTTGGTACATCCTAGATTTTACTGTATCAGTGATGTAGACTTTATGAAGCTCTTATTGAATTTGATAGTTGATTTACAATTACTCCAGTAATGTTACATGCAAGAAGTTACATGTCAGTCGAAAAATGAAGTTACATGATAGTTCATAAATAATTTCATTTCAGAATACTACAGTAATGTTACATGTTAGAAGTTACATGTCAGTTGAAAATGAAGTTATATGCTAGTTGAAAATGAAGTTACATGATAGTTCATAAATAATTTCATTTCAGAATACTCCAGCAATGTTACATGTTAGAAGTTACATGCCAGTTGAAAATAAAGTTACATGCTAGTTGACAATGAAGTTTCATGATAGTTCATAAATAATTTCATTTCAGAATACTCCAGTAATGTTACATGTTAGAAGTTACATGCCAGTTGAAAATGAAGTTACATGATAGTTGAAAATGAAGTTTCATGCTAGTTGAAAATGAAGTTTCATGCTAGTTGAAAATGAAGTTTCATGATAGTTCATAAATAGTTTCATTTCAGAATACTCCAGTAATGTTACATGTTAGAAGTTACATGTCAGTTCAAAATGAAGTTACATGGTGCAAAACCAAGTTACATCCTTGGCCATAAATAATTTCATTTCAGAATACTCCAGTAATGTTACATGTTAGAAGTTACATGCCAGTTCAAAATGATGTTACATGCTAGTTCAAAATGAAGTTACATGTCAGTGCAAAAATATGAAGTTACATGCCAGTGTAAAAACATGAAGTTACATTAACAAATTCATTTCAAAATGGGACTCCAGTACAAATTCATTCGTACAGTTCCAGTAATGTACATCGTCAAGTCAAGAAACCTATGAATCTGCTGGTACACTGTTAGCATAAATTTCTAGTGCCATTACCTCCCTAAAGCCGAGGATGTTTTTGGTTCCCCACCCCCAAAAAAATTTACGACGCATTAACATGTCTGCGTATCGGCATGTAAAGACACCACAACTATCACTGTCTAGTTGTGCTGGTAGCTTCTTCGAAATTGATTGTTCAACAACAAACATCATCCCATCAAGTGTTATGCCTCTTTTGTCAAAATATCCGGATGCTTGCAAAATTGTTGGAATTAAACACAAGAATGAGGTGATCTGCTTCACACGTTTCTGAATATTGGTTGTCTTATACAGTGGATCATAAATACAGACACTGCATTTTTCCAAATCAACATCACACAATATCCAATGTCCTGCTGGATCACCAACAACACATGTCACCAACAACTAAATAAAAGAAGTAACAAATTACGATTAGTAACTTCAACAGTACGTTACATGACAAAAAGTTCAAGTTACATGCTAGTACGAAACAATGTTACATGCTAGTACAAAACTAAGTTACATGCTAGTTCAAAACCATATCTGGTTTTCAAAGATGAGTAACCTTACTTACATGTTTAACAGTGGACCAAGCAGTTCCCCACCAAGGTTTGTCTCCAGCAGCATACAATATCCAATCCGTCGGACATTTATATTTTAGTGCATCAAATTCACAACTCAATGGTGCATCCTCCGACGGTTGAAGTTTTTTCCATTCCTCTGATAACTTTGCCTACAAAGTATAAGTTTGTTAGGAACATATGTACGTCTTTACGTTAGCCAAACATTTATAAAAGAAAGAAGGTTTTCTTACAAAGAAGTCCGAACATAGCACCGCAACATCTGATTTGTAATCTTCTGGTTTCAGTTGTCGTTGCTTACATAGTAGACTTATATATGCGTCAATATGCTAATTCAAAATGAAGTAAAATTAAATTGAGATTTTTTCAATATGCTACATCAATATTTATATAACTTAGCAATTGTAACCAACCTCATTGGATAACCAATAGGTTGTAGATTCCAACTCGATAAAGAATTCCTTAGTTGCGAAGTAGTCGGATCCGACGTTCAACCTGTGAAGAAAATTAGGAATATTTCACTTACAAGTTAGTAATAACAATATATTTACAAAAATAAGGAACAATGAACATGTTACAAAATCTTACGATGTCACTGTGTTGCTTTTCTTAAAACGTGTATACTTTGCTTTCAATTTTTTTCTCTCTCGCAGTCGCATGGAATGGGTTAATGTATGGTGAAGTCATATAACGAGATTTAATCTTCAACCGCTGCTCCCGCTCATTCTGCACAACTAGGTACTCTAGCGTAGTTGCATCACCTATTGTTCTGTCAACTACCAATGGGGAAGGGGTCTGCTCCTTTAATCCCTCTTGGGCCAAAATGTTTTGGACCAAATGCTCAAGGCCCTCACCATCGGCTTTATCATCTCCAACAATCCCCTTTTCTCGGGCATGATCCGACCCAAAAACCACCATTACAAGGGATGCATTACCCCCCCCCCCCCCCCCCCCCCCCCCCCCCTCGAGCATCTCCTTCACCATCCCTCTTACTAGAAGTAACCTCAACCCCACCATGGCTACCTTTACCCTCAGCATTAGGACTGCCCACGTTTTCCCTTTGCACTTCGTGAGAATTCTCTGCTCTACGTGATTCAAAATGTTGATGAACTGCCGTTGAGTAGTTAGGGTCAAACCGATGTGGCTCAGAATGAGGCGTCCAATCAGGGGTAGTCAGTGTTTTTTTTTATTTTAAATATATCAGAAATTGAAGTTGCATGTCAGTAAAACCAAGTTACATGCTAGTTCAAACCAAGTTACATGCCAGTAGAAACCAAGTTACATGCTAGTACAAAACCAAGTTACATGCTAGTACAAAACCAATGAAGGGAATTGAAAACCAAGTTACATGCCAGTAAGTTGAAGTTACCTGATGACGTGGCTGAACAAAATCATCCAGCCTTTTGTCCACCCGATCAAGCCTTTTGTTTAGGCGTCTCTCCATTGCCGAAACCTCATTCTGTATCTTTTTCTTCATAATGTCTTCAAAGCGCTTTGACATTGCATTCATTACTTCTCTTAATATTCTCGAAGAGTCCGTCGAGTCATCACCCACCTAAAGTGTACAAAGAAAAAGAGATTGAGTATCAGATTCTAGTTTACTTCACGAAATGATTTTATAGCCTAGTAATCAAATTACCGGTGACATGACTCGAGATGTACGCGTCCTTTTTATCCTTCCTCCCTTTTTTTCTTTCTGAGGAGGCATCTTCCTCTTCATCTGTTTAGGTCGTGATTGACCTCCATCATCAGCACCATCATCATCAGCAACATCAACATCAACACCATCATTATTACCATCATCATTACCATCATTATTAGGTCGTTGCTCACCATCATCATAATTGAGTGGAACAAACTGTGGACCCTCAGATAAATTCTTGTCCACACCAACCAAGTAAGGCTGTATCTTCTCATTGTCAGTTGGATTTAATACCTCTAACGCAACATGCTATATAGTTAACAGAAGTGTCATGATTTTTTTAAGTACTAATATAAAGAAAACTTAATTTTAGGTTAGGAAAGAAAAAAACATACCTTTCCCTCATTCACTTCTTGTTCATACTTTGCAAATTTGGCAAAGAAATTGTGAGGCCTCTTAAAAATCCTCCAATTCTTCAAATGGGGATGGCTGTGACATAAGTTGTTCCCCACCAATTCAACTAATGAGCTGCAGGCTTCCATCGCCCAGAACTGACATTTCATAAATTTTTAACAATTTAACTGCATAAGTTCCAGTAATGTTACATGCTACAAGTTACATGCCAGTTCAGAATGAAGTTACATGCTAGTTTAAAACAAAGTTACATGCTAGTTCATTTAATCATAAATTTTGGAAGACAAATCTGATGCACTATTCCAGTAAGGTTACATGCTACAAGTTACATGCTAGTTCAGAATGAAAGTACATGCTAGTTGAAAACAATGTTACATGCTAGTTCATTAGCTGACAAAATTTGGAAGAATAATCTAAGACACAATTCAGTAATGTTACATGCTAGAAGTTACATGCCCGTTCAGAATGAAGTTACATGCTAGTTGAAAACAATGTTACATGCTAGTGCATTTAATCACAAAAATTGGAAGACTAATATAATGTATAATTCCAGTAATGTTACATGTTACAAGTTACATGCCAGTTCAGAATGAAGTTACATGCTAGTTTAAAAATGAAGTTACATGCTAATTCATTTAATCATAAAAATTGGAAGATTAATCTAATGCATAATTCTAGTAATGTTACATGTTAGAAGTTACATGCTTGTTTAGGATGAAGTTAAATGCTATTTGAAATTTAAGTTACATGCTAGTTCATTTAATCACAACATTTGGAAGACTAATATAATGCACAATTCCAGTAATGTTAAATGCTACAAGTTACACGCCAGTGCAAAATGAAGTTACACGCCAATGCAAAATAAAGTTACATGCGTCAATAAGATTTAAAACCTCACCAATAATGCCCAAGGGAAGCCGTATAAGTTATAGTGTGCGATGACCTTCCTTGATGCATTTGCAGACTGGAAACCTTGGCGTAGGTAGTGTATATAACTTCCCCATGGAAAAGAATCGAAGGATTTTAGATCCTCCACTAATACAAACAACCATAATGACACTTTCCTTCTTAAATCTTGTCTAAACAAAACATTATTGGCAATCAATACCAGGGCCAGCCCCCCCGAAATATCTATCGTGGATCCCACCAGAAATGACATTATAAGTTTTCAAAAAAATGTCAGATATCACCCAAAATTTTAGGCCTGTGACCAAACAAAATTCTCTTTTCGTGAATTTTGCCACTTTACCACCTATCAAGAAGTGGAATTCATCCTCACGGGTCACTCCAGGTATACATATCTACCTCAAAATCAAGTTATGCATTACACCAACCGAAAAAGTCACCAATTTCGGGATGGCAAGTAGGTGCCCGAAACATGTCTTCCGTAACGCACCAAATTGTTTTACTTGTTTAAGAACCTTAGCAATCTCCGACAGCCCATTCAAACTGCTGTATAAATTTGGGGTGGATTCTTTTAACCAAAATTCCCTAGGTTTAATCAGGAAATCCTCAAAATTCATATTCTCCATCTACAACAGCAAAAAAATAAAAAATTGCATCATAATTTATTATATAATTATGAATTCCTTGGTTTTTGTTTTTGTATTATTCTAATCATAACAGTAATCTATGTATTCTGAAGTTGAACAATATCTATATATATCAAAGCATTTGAAAAAAGTGACATACAAATTTGACACACAATTTCGGGTCAAACCACAACAAGCATCACAATTGACCTAAAATTAAAAATTTCTTTGTTCAAAATCAATATCAAAATCACCCCAAATACACATAAAAATTATAGTTTCAAAACTATAAGTATCAATCATCATCAACTCTCCATTAATTCATTTTAATTTATAAGTATCAAAATTTCTCAAATGAACAAATTTCAGACTATTGGAATTGACAAAAACTGAAGATAAAAAGACACAAAAATTACCTCAGTCGAGAACCTGGCGAGATGAAGAAGAAGATTGCGATGATGAAGAAGAACAAGATTCGCGTTTCGGATTTCAAGAAACTGGTCAGATAAAGAAAAATCTTGCGACGACGATGACGACGCGAGGGAGCCACAACGACGAGGAGCGGCACCGACAGTGACACGCTACGGCGACTGGGACCGACAGCGACGACAACTGTGACCGTCAACGACGGCGATAGATAACGACAATAATAGAGACAACGACAATACCTTTCTCTCTCTTTCTCTCTTTCGTTTTTTTACTTGATGTAACCCTAATGTTTTTTACTTGATGTAAGAAAAGTTATATTTTGCAATTGTATTTTTCACTGTCCATATCAAATCTAAGGGTAATAGTGTCCAAAAGTGGTCAATATTGATAAAAACAATAAAAAATATAGTTGTGGCTAAAAACAATAATTCAATTAAGTTTTAGTTACTTATGAATTCACCCCTATTAAATATATTATATTATATATTATTATAATATATATATTAATATCATATATCATATTATAATATAATATATAATATATAATTTATTGAAAATGATTGTAATTGTTTAAAAAATTAAAAGGTAAACCGGTCTTTTTGACACTTGTCCTTTGACATGGGACAAGTTATCATAGGATCTTATGTGAGATAAGTTTTTGTGATTTTTGTCCCACCTTATCCCGTCCTGTCTCATGCTAAGGACGCGCCAAACGTGAGACACTGTCTCACATTTTCCTGTCATGTCCTGTCCCGCTTACCAAACGCACCCTAAAAGGCTAAAAGTGATAAAAAAAAATTAAAAATAAAAGCAGATTTGACATAAAATGTGAAAAATAAAATCAAATTCATTTAAGTATATAACACAAACAAATTCATTATATATTAACATCTCCCTACACATAATTTTTATTTTGAAAAATCTTCCATTCAAATTTTGGTACAAAAGAAATGATATTGTGATTTTCAATTTGATTGATTTAAGTTTTGTTGAGGTTCATAAGAGAGAGAAACAGAGAATGTGATCTTTTTACACAACAGCGAGAGAAAGAGTGAGCATGAAGAACACCACCACCACCAACATTAATCATCACAAAGAAGAACATCAACATCACTCCAAGAACGACCCCAGTACCGTTTCCAGCATCGATTCCAGATTCAATCAGACCCTCAAGAATGTTCAAGGGTGCGTATATTAGATTATTTCCCTTCTCTGATTTCTCTTCAATTTTCATTTTTTCCATAACCCATTACGGGAATTTCAATTTCTAGGCCAGGAATTTTTTTGTTCGTTTGTTTTTCGTTTGATTATTGTCGTTTTAACTGAGATTTAAGGACCCATTTGGGTGATGATATCGGATCTCTCTAATTTAGACTTGGAAATCCGGACAGATATCCGATTCTAACTGTCTGTGTGTAAAATGGTTCTATGGTTGTTGAGTTCAGCTTTTGATCTTTCAAATATCATGACATGGTCAAAATATTGATGTGGGTTTGGTTGATTTGGATGACAATCAGTGAGAGAGAGAAACTTTTATAATGCGTTAAAGTTTGATGAATTCATTGCTTCCTGAGATAATGTGAGGAGAGTGGATTTATTTGGATCTTAAATTGGGTGAAGCTTAGTGCTTCTTTACTTATTTTGAACTATTATAAAATTTTGGGGTTGAGGGAGGACCGGCAACCTCATGGATGCAGGTGTTTATTTCTTTACATAAACTCAGTTTTCCGTAGCAACTGAATAAGAATGAGTTATATAGGGTGTGGCATTGTTTTGGCATATCATAGCTAAGAGCTAGCATAATGAGACTTGCTTTGACATTGACAGAAGTGAACTTGTATTTGTCGAATTTGTTTACCAACTCATGTGGCACCTTGTCGCATAGGTTGCACATCACTCTGTGCTTGATTGCGCATGATTTAATATGGTGTGAGTTATCATTTTCTAAAAAAAAATGCCACTGTTAGCTATGGATTGTAGATATTATCATTTTGTTTCTGGAAGGCTCGTAAACCTTTAAACAAGCTATCTGCTTTGATATCGAGAAGATATACTTTTGTTTTGAAATTCAATACACTTTGCAGTGTATTCTCTCTGGCTTCCAATAATCTGGCGTGTTACTTCTATTGTATACTGTATGGTTCTAAAATTTTCCAAAATTTAATCCATTCCAATTTATATTTTAGATTAAAGTGATGATGCTGATATTTGTTATGTAGAGCAGTTTTTATCTTATATTTAGTTAATTTACCTATATGATACCTATATTGCTGTTGTGGCAGCCCCACTGTTGTTTTAACTTTTTTGAACTACGTGTTCAGTATCATTATTTTGTGCTAACTATTTGCAGTAATTTATAAACTTGTTGTTCTGCTTGCTTGGGTTCTAGGTTACTCAAAGGTCGGAGTATTCCTGGTAAAGTTTTGCTGACCAGAAGAGCAGAACCATTCGATGACCCGAGCATACAATCCCCACCTTTTGGAAGGAGCTTCTCTGAGAATGATGCTGGCAGTAGAGACCACATGCACAAGTCCATGGAGGTACTATCTGAGTAATATTTTTTATTTTCTCTAATAATTGCACCAAGTATCATCTGATGTTGGGCGATTATTGGTGTAACTGTTAAGGTTTCTTTTTGTTGTGTAAGATAAGAAGTCTTATGGTCAACTCATTCAAACTATGGGTGTCTGTGTATTAAATAAAAGAAAGTATCATCTGATGTGATGCAGTTTAATAATAACTTATTGAGTTATTTTACTTATAATGCAGGAAAAGGATCGAAGTACAAGCAAGCGAAACAATGAAGGTGCTAATATGTTAAACTCATCAACATCAATTATTGAGAATACATCCAAAGAAACTCATAAGTCCCCCATGACTGCTAGAGCTACGGATTCTACAAGGGTTACAAAATTTACAAAGGAGCTTTCTGTACCAACAGTCAGATTAGGTATCATGGCTATATAGATTCTCTCTTGATTGTTAAATTCACTGGCGATGGATGTATAATTATTTTTGTTGTGTATGGATTTGCTTGTGTCAATTTATGTGCTTTGGACGAAGGTTTAATATTATTTCAGTGGCCATTGTTTTGTGCATTTATAACTTGTCTCTCTCACCCTGTCACAGAGACACAAAAAAGCTCTAGAGTCCATTGGCTGATTTTTTTTTTCTTGATGAGTTTAATCGTGATGTTTGTATTTACTGTCTTCTGGCTTCGTCAAAAACATAATTTTTTCCACAAGAATCATGGTACAGTATCTTGAATGTTATAAAACTGTTGAGGTGTTCCTTGTTTAGTATCTTTCGTGAGAAATATTGAATAAAATTAAAGTGGTTTAAGAGGTTTTTAAATAGAATAATTTAAGAGAGAAAAGTGGAGAGTGAGATTAAACAATCCTTTTTGGGGGTATGGGATTAAACAATCCCACTGCAGTGGTACAAATGGGGCCTCTTGGGATTGAAATTATCCGGCCCCAAAGTGTCCCTACACTGGTTTGGGATTGGAGGGTTAGAGTATCTAATCCCAATGCTATCTGGTGCGTCAGTTGCACACTTAATGTTTGTCAATTCTTTGAGATGCATGATCTCTATTCTATGATGTTATATGGTTCTAGACTATTATCTTAGGACATGGTCTCCGTTTCTGTGGTCCCTTGGAAAGAAACATGACTTGAAGGAAGGGGTGTGGCCATGTTGTATATGGAAAAACAAACTTTTAGTTTGTTACTTCTAAGTTTAGATCCTCTAAAAGATGCTTCAAGATTCTTTTCAGGAAACTGGATCCTGTGCATGGTTATTGGGAAAAAGTAAACACTAGGACCTTTGAGGAGGAGTATATGATCCAGAAAATTGAATGCAGTCTAGTAATTCATATTTTAAGATCATGTAGGAGCTGAAGATTCTTTGGAATTTTGAATAAATTCTGTCCAAAATGGACCCATTTGAGTTGACATGTTGGATTTTTTTGTCTTTTCTTTTTTTGGGTATATTTCCTTAAAGTATTTCATTGTCATTTTATTCACATTTTTTGTCCAAAATTAAGATTCAAAATGCTGTTTGCAGATTTGGTGAGACATTTATAATTCTACATTTGGATAGGTGCATTGAAGTACTGTATCATCATCAATTTTGTTTTCCTTTTGTAATTCAGCTTGTCTTTTGAAATTCATAACTGCTTAAAAGTTGCTTGGAATTCATTTGTTTTAATTGAGTTGGGATTTTGAGTATTGGCTTCACAGTTTTAATACAATTCTTCCAAATCTTGCAGAGAGATTACGTGAGTTAGGTTGGAGTGGTGTACCACCATATATGCGCCCCACTGTATGGAGACTTCTCTTGGTGAGCTCAGTTGGTCTGATGCTATCAAATTTAGGAAGCACAATGACTGGAAAATATGGATGGTCAAATATTACTGCTTAAATAATTAAAACCATTAGAGATCAGCTTCTGTTGATGAGAATTTTGCTTTTACATTACTTTTCTCTTACAAGTCTGGTCAAACAATTCCTGTATATTATGGTATCTATCCTTTGCCTTGTGACTGGGGCATGGGAAATTAGCTTCGTTCACATGTTTTCTTGTTAATTCATTGGATTCTCTTTGCCTTGTGATTTCGATTTGTCAAAATTTGAAGGCGTCTATTTATAGAGCATGCATTCAAGGAATTATCACCATGTGAATACTGGGGCTAACCTAATATTGCTCTCCTTACTATGAATACTTTATGAACATAGTTCTGTTGCTGTTTGAAATTTAAATATGAACTGACAACAGGGATATGCACCACCTAATTCAGATAGAAGGGAGGGAGTTCTAAGAAGGAAGCGCCTTGAATATCTTGACTGTGTTGCACAATTTTATGACATTCCAGACACTGAACGTTCAGATGATGAGATTAACATGCTTCGTCAGGTATTTTCAACACAAACTGACTACATGTCATTGTTATTGTTTGATCACTTGATTTTTCCCCCTGATACCTGATATTTGTCTTTATTTCCCTCTTAGATTGCTGTTGATTGTCCAAGAACAGTACCTGATGTTACCTTCTTTCAGCAAGAGCAAGTACAGAAATCCTTGGAACGCATTCTTTATACATGGTTAGATACTATTATTTTGTATTATGCAAATGTCTACTACTGTGAGTTTAATTGGATTTCTGGAGTTCTTGGCGCTGGTATACCAATACTTGGCTGGAAATGAAATTCGTCCTGTTGCAGTATATGTTCATGAAAAATGTCGCCACTAGAGTATTTCTTTACATCATTTTAGTGGCAATTTTTTTTTCTCTTCATATTGTATATTTTCCAACTGTTTTCTAGGGCCATTCGACATCCTGCAAGTGGATATGTTCAGGGGATAAATGATCTTGTTACCCCATTTCTTGTTGTTTTTCTGTCGGAATATTTAGAAGGGGATGTCGATAATTGGTCAGTCTCTAATCTATCTCCTGAGAAAATCTCTGACATAGAGGCTGATTGCTATTGGTGCCTATCAAAATTGCTTGATGGTATGCAAGATCATTACACATTTGCTCAACCAGGAATCCAAAGGCTTGTGTTTAAGCTGAAGGAATTGGTTCGACGGATTGATGGTAAAACTATTTTTTGGCCTTTATATCCTCTTACTAGTTTCCCTTCCTATGAACCAACTTTTGTTGGACTTTTTCAAGTAAAATTCAGTCTGCCAAATGATTTACAGCTTTTCCACTTATATATTGATTTAGTTGGTGGTCCGACATAACTTCTTGTCTGGATTTTTACGGTGACCTCTACCCCCAGCCAAGCAACCCCACATTTTGCCATTAAAATAGCTTTCTTGGTTTTTCCCCTGTGATTTTTATGGGAGTTTATTATAGCATGCTCCTCAAAATATGTATTTTTTTATTACCTCGTTTGCCTTGTATTATGCATAGCCCTATTTAGTTTTTTTTTTTTTCTAAGCTCTGTTATTCAACTATACTGTGCTCTGCCCTACTGACTAGTCTGTCATTTAACCAGAACCTGTTTCAAGACACATTGAAGTGCAGGGGCTTGAATTTCTTCAGTTTGCTTTTCGATGGTTTAATTGTCTTTTAATACGTGAGGTATGATTTCAGCATCCATTACTAGTGTTATTGTACTTTCATAGGTTCCTCCATTTCTAATTTTTCTTGTACCATTTATAAAGTGGCCAAATCTCTAATCTTTGTGGCTGATGTAAGTTTGCAGCAGTGGACATATCAATATGATTGTCATTTCCATGTGCTTTTTATATTAAATTGTGAGGTTGATGACATGTTTTGTTTTCTTAGATCCCTTTTCATCTTGTTACTCGATTGTGGGACACATATCTTGCTGAAGGAGATGCGTTGCCAGATTTCCTTGTGTACATATTTGCCAGTTTTCTTTTAACGGTGAGAGACCGTCTCCCTTTGCACTGGTGTATTTTTTTTCTTAGTGTTGCTTGAAATTGAATTGTTGCTTCGATAAGGTAATGATTGCAATTGCATGGACACTTTTTCTTTTTATCTTATACTTTTTTTTTTGTTTATCATCAGAAAAGTGGAAACAAACATGATTTACAGTTTTCTTCCCTAGGACAAATGCTTCTGTGTGGTACAGCTTTTAAATGATTAAACTAAACTTGTAAGCTTTATGGAGCTGGATTTATAGCATTTAGATTGCACGGAAGATGAAAATCTGTACCAGTTCTCTTCTAATATAAGAAACAAGTTAATGTGATTCTGTGAATCATAACACTCTGGTCATTGTGCTACTTTGAACTTGATTGTTCAGTTTCTTCTATGGTTGCTAGATACAACTTTTATTTTAGCTTCTCACTTGTACATGGTCTCCCCTAATTTAATCTAGAAAAATACTGAATAATTCAGGAGCATATTGTGATCGTTCATGTATCGAATTTGAGTAGAGGTTTCTGTAAATTTAGAAGCTTCAGGTTGAATTCCATTATCCACTGAATAGGAATA
The DNA here is from genome assembly GCA_032871835.1 of Dipteronia dyeriana. NCBI lineage: Eukaryota > Viridiplantae > Streptophyta > Magnoliopsida > Sapindales > Sapindaceae > Dipteronia > Dipteronia dyeriana. Next base: position 57,787,748 of record CM065301.1, read on the forward strand.
TGAGCTGGTGGTTAATTTGTATATGTGCAACACACATGATATGCACAATCACCCAGTCACTTCACTTGTCTGTATTGGCAAGTGAGTGACAGCTGTCGAATTGTCTTTACTGTTTGTAATGCTAAACCTCTTGGCCCACTTAGGATCTGTGTCCTCAGTTTTGCCATGATTTACTATGTTTCCACCTCACACCTTTTCTTAGTACTCTTTTAAGTATATTATTCATAAGACATGCTGAAAATAGAGGGAATATAAAGATGGTTCATGTATTAATGATTCCTGAAACAAATAATATATGTACTAATTAGCTTTTATTTTTGTATGGTCCTGATGAATTTTTAAAACACTTCAATGAGATAACATTTTTTTCCACGGAAATGTCAAATACCCTAAACATATCCTGTTATCCCTTTTTTCAGTGGTCAGAAAAGCTTCAGAAGCTGGACTTCCAGGAGATGGTAATGTTCCTTCAACACCTTCCGACCCAAAACTGGGCGCACCAAGAGCTTGAAATGGTGCTTTCTAGAGCTTATATGTGGCACAGTATGTTTAATAGCTCTCCTAGCCACTTAGCTAGCTGAAGAGGAACTAGTAAAAAGTAATCGTTACTCTTTATCTACGGCTTCTTTTCCTTTTCCTTTTTTTTTCTTTTCATTTTCAGTTTGATTATTCTTGAAGTGGTTTGTTACTTGCAGAGTGTATGATTTTGTCTAATTTGAGAAGATGCCAACACCTGTTCTTATTTGTATCATCAACTGTGGCCTGTAATATATGTATTTTCAGGCACTCCTTTGTATATTTAGTTGACTGAAGGGAAAAAGAAAAAGAAAAAAACTTAATTTATTTTCTTATGTATAACAAGTTTGAATTTCCAAAAGTGGAATTGAGAGAAAACAGTATATTGCCCTCTTCATTCTATATCTTTCTGTTACACGCAAAATATCTGGTTAATTTTTCGGTTGTTATCATTTATTCACATGCATGTTTCCGGCTGCTGGAAGGAAGACCAAACCCTCGTGTGCTTTTGATTGAACCTACATCAGACATAATCAAAGATTTAAGGATACCCACATTTTACATCAAATGATTATGATTTTTCCTTCCATAGAAATTATTGAAAAGGGTTTTTCTTTTCTTGGATTTTGGTGATTAATTTTCTTGATTAATTTTGAAACTATCTCCATCACTTTAAAGTTAAAAGTTAGGTCATATTTGGCTTTGGCTTAAATTTATCTAGGTTCACTTTACAATTGCAACCGTGTTCCTAGTCTTTTGTCTTCTTAGCTGTGGATGCTAGTTGGGCGACAGTCCAGAGTCTAGCATCTAGATGGTGCCTAGGCATCCGGAAATTTATTTATTTATAATTATTTTTCCTACGTATAAAACAAATATTCAATTTTTTTTAAAAAATATTCAATATTTAAATTTTAAACAATGTAACTAGGATATAAAAACGACTTTTACTTCGTTTAGACTTATTAATTAGAAAAATCGACTGATAAAAAGACTAAATCGTCCGTTTTTATAACCGTCATCTAATACGGTCCATTTTACCTTAATCGGGACGGTCGACGGCCGTCTAGTGCCTAGGCGAACCATTTAGGTGGCACCTAGCTTAGGCGTGTATTTTCTAACACTGCTTCTTAGAGTTGGTCATAAAATAAGCAGATATTCCAATGGGGTATTGGGGTGGTTTGTGTTAAATTTTAAGGTCAATGATTTCTAGAGCCATTGATTTGGTGAGACGGGTCCTTAAATGACCATTAATTTTTTAAAATAGCTCAAATCAGTCATTTTATTAAAAAAATATATCAATTATTGTCACTTTATCTATTAATTGTTTGAAGTTTGTTTGTATATATCATAACTTGTTAGAATAGATGCTTTGGGCAATATTGTAAGGGCACAATTCGACAAGGATGTTCAAAGCTTTTTTTTATTTTTCTTTTCTGTTAAAGACCGATCGCCATTGACACAAGGCAACTCTACAACAGTGGAGGATTATTTTGAACGGAACAGGAGAAGGACGATTGCGAGATATTGATTACAACTTTTATTGAAGTTTATTTAGTTTGTGAAAGACTTTATATGATTTTCAATTCAAAATTATCCTTTCATTGCAATTCAAACATGTAGGTTTTGAAAACAAAATAAGCACAGAGGAAGGGTGAGCCTGAATTAGTTTTCTATCAAAACAAAACCGTGAATTATTGTGTTCATATTGATTTTAATATTTAATTTAAAGGAAGTAAACAATAAAATCGTTACCCTTCTTTTAAGATAAATAGGTATGAAAGTAATGATTAATGTCAATAATTCATTTAAAATAAAAAATAAAAAATTAATCAAATCATTACTTTTTTTATATATATAATTAAACAATCAACAGACAAAAAAATATTTTTCATATAATTCTTCATGGGTGTCATGTCACAGATACTGTTCAGTTAGATTTTAAAAGTTAAGGATGTCATGTCATAGATGACAACAGTTTTTTTTTTAAATTTTGACAGAATGACTATCAATGAACAATGTTTTATCAAAATGATGAATTTGAAACAATTTAAATAGTAAATGATTCCACAAACCAATTAATGGTGTTGTCTAGTGCTATTTTCTCTAAATTTTATTAAAATTTCCAGAACTGCAAAGGAAAGCTTTTGACAACAAAATCTTTGACTGTATCTTAGCCAAACTTAAACAGAGGTCCATTAAAATTTTCCTATTATTTTTAATGGAATATGTTTCAATCACATATGGTCATATGTGCTGTAAGCTGACAGCAATGGCATGTACCAAAAAGAGCTACTCCAAGAACTAGCATGGCTGTTAGAAAAAAAGAAAGATGGTTTCCATCATTCTAGAATTGAATTTTCATTCAAATTGTATTTAAAATGCAGAAAAAAAAAATTCTAGACACAGTTCACAGATCTAACTAATTGCACAAGTAATCTAAAACCTTTCCTGAATCCAACTTTGCTGATTATCTATAACAGATATCCAAGATTCAACACAAACAATGATGTTTTAACTTGTTGATAGCCTCCTAAAAAATTCTCTAGCTCCATACAAGTCTGACCAACGCTCCAATGAGAGTTGGCGAAATCTGATGCCCTTAGGAAGCTTGTTCAGAAAATCAGCTCTATGTTTTGCCTTCATTTGCGAGAAGTCTTCAAAGGGTCTACCACTCTTTTTCGCTGTAACATCTGAAAGACAATCAAATTAGATACTAAAATAAGCTAAAATCCTATGCAAGCTATGAAGTACATTGTCATTCAGTATTTTCTATGAACTTGAATGTGCTGTGTGCATTGATAAATGTTTCTCAAAACATTTATTTAATCCTTTTATCTTTCGAAAACAGCAACATCCCCAGTCTTTTTTCCATTTCTCAAACAAAATCAAAATTTCCATCTAGAACAAGAACGCAAAGCAAACTTATTACATAGTATTTTCATTAATTCGTATAAAAGCAATCTGCAAATCCAAGATTCCGTTCTTTTTTTTTTCTTTTGTAAATTATGAAAGGGAATTAATAAGGTCTAAATAAAATAGCTAAAAAAAACATTTCTTTGCTTCCTTTCCTGGTCAAACAGGAAACAAAAACTGTTATTTTTTTTCAAATAAGCATGTTCTGTACCTTATCATTCAATCAACTTAATCTTTCATTTGGAATTCATCAAATGAGGGGCCTAAAACTAATCAAAGACCTTATTTACAGCACATAATCCTATAATTTTATTATAAAAGAAAAGGAAACAGAAAAGAGGGAAAAAAAATTGCATTTGATCGGTATGCTAATCAAACTAGAGTGACAGTGTTCCAACAAATAATTTCTTAGGAGCAACTAACTATATTTTTTAAACTAGCCCAAATGTCCCACAATATTTTGGAGACAAATTCCAGCCAATCGAATAAGAATTCTCCGGACAGTGGCCATAAACTTGTTTTAATTTGTCATTATTAGAACTATCGGATACATGTAACTACAAATGAGATGCAGGTAAGGAATCTTCCCATATTTCAGCATTCGAAATGCACCTAGTTAATTAACCATAGGACATATTTGAAGTATACGGAATAATAAGATGTCCATAAATGCTTAAAAGGTAGGATTTCTTACATGTTTCTGATTAAGTTCTTCAAGGAATTTCTCAGGATACTCTACAAACTGGGCACATTCTTCCTTTACTGTTGCTGCAAGCTTCTCTTCCCCAGCCTTCTCAAGGTTCCTGATCAAAATTGTTATAGTTAATTTATCAGGGGCACAACCTGATGCTTTCATTGTCGCGTATGTATCCATTGCCTTTTCAGTCATACCCACTTGCAGATAAGCTCCGATCATCTCAGTATAAGCCCTTGTGTCTGGTTCCAAACCTTCTTTCTTGAGTTCACAAAAGAGCTCTTCAGCCAATGTAATTTGTTTTTTCTTTCCCAACAGTAGAATCATGTCACAGTATAAGGATAGATCTGGCGTATACCACACTTCTTTTCGCACAAAATGGAAGACCTAAAACCTGATTGTGTTTCAGATAGCAATATAAAGGAGAAAGGAAAGTAATTTCGAGAGAAGCAATTGAGCAATCCAAGAAAGACTCAAGAAGCACTTAAAAGTAGGCTACTAGTAACCTGTAGTAGTTCTCATCACCAGGCTCAACAATTGTACAGTAATAAACTTTCCAATCGATCAGGTATAGCTACGAAGTGATTTGCATCTTCGTGTAACTTCTAAAAATCATTAATCATGTTAATTCAAAATCATTTTCAATGGCAAGCATTCAAAGTATTATGCGTGTCAACTAGCCAGGTTCAATGCCATTATGTTGTGACTTCTCATCGCTTTGCCAAATTTTCAAGATTGAATTATAAAGATCAAGGTAAAACCATTAATCCCACAACAAACTGATGAGCTACTCATATTTCATTGATTTCATTTAAAAAGAAAAAGAGAGAAAAGAAAAACAATGAATTTATTTAATGAACGATTAAAGAAATGATCAAATCCAACTCCGGAGGGGAAAGAAATCACCAAGAAGAACTGTGCAACTGCTTCTATAATTCTTTTTTCTTTTTTGTATCTATTTTTCCCCCACGAACACCATTCATAATATATTAATATGTTTTCCTCACTCTAGAGACATCAATTGTCCACAGATTTGACTATTAACCAAAAAACTCTTCATTTAAATGAGTTTCATATTAAAACACACAGAAGTGCAATAATAGAAAAAAAAGAGTAATCTTCCAACATGCAATTCTTTCCACGAGCGAGCAATAATTTAACTAGTCATAAGGTTCAACAACATACATAAAGCTGTAAATTTTCTGAAAAAAAAAACTCATTTTATATACAAAAATCAAATAACAAAATCATTCTTTTTTCTAATATGCATTCAAGTGCCACCAATTTTCAACATTCTGTAACAAGCAAATTAACAACACAAAACCTAACCAAAATAAACAAAACAAAAAAAAAATCAATAAACAGAGGGAAATAACAAGTTGTACATAGTGAACACCTTAAGAGCCAAGTGCAACTCCTTTTGCCTCTGTAACTCAGTCAACGTGTCCAACAAATCAGCTTTGAGGAGCCTACAGACTTTGGCATGAAAAATCTCATCTAGTTTGGAGTCAGATTTAGCCAATTTCATGGCGTGGATTACCTGTATGGCTTCTGTTGACAACACCCTCGACTTCCACATCGGTTTTCTGCTACCATCTCTGAGCCCACAGCTTATAATCAAGCTTGTTGTTTTATTAACAGAAACTGAAAAGGAAGGGTTTTGTTGGAACCCCAACTGAGTAAATGGGAATCTAAGAGAACCCATTAGAGCTGATTTCATGGAGGTGTTCGAGAGAGAAAAAGTCAGAGCTGTTGGTGTTGTCCCGTGGGATTAGCTAGTATATACATGTACAGAGGAACTTTTCAAAACAGGGATCCTTAGAATACTTTAATGGGTTATAAATATATTTTTTAGATGATGATTTTAAACATATTTTACAAAATTAGAATAATTATTTATGAATTTTTCCCACTTTAGTATGTGTTTTTGAAACAGAGTAAAAAAAAATGTTTTTGATTTAATTACAAAGCATGATTTTTTTTTTCCGAATTGGCAAAAACAAGAAAAGAAAGAAAATACAAAGCATGATTTTTTTTTTAATGGGATGATAATTTATATTTGTCATATGTAAATTTTATCAGATATACATGTCATTGACAATAAGGATAAAATTGCCAAATGAACATCCGAATAAGCATTCAGAAAGTATCATACAAGACATCACTAAAGAAGAGAAGTCTGAATAAACAAGTATTGAACAAGATCTACTCGGGGTCAACTGACACCATATACCACTCGGGGTCAGTTAAACATATTTGGGGCTAGTTGGTGACATTTTCTACTCGGGATCAGATTATGTCACTCGGGACCAGCTGATATTGATTTCCTACTTGGGACAAACATGAAGAAAAATAAAAAGCATAGAGCGTAGCTCACACGAATCGAGTCATTAAAATTCACGAAGATATCCATATTAAAGAGGAATTCCAAGAGCAGAATTATCAAAGCAGAGGGATCCTAATCAGACAACAACTTTACTTCTTCAAAAAGACTACGTTCTTATAACGAAATAAGTCCAAATTGGATTACATTACTAGAGTCCAATTCAATCTCAATACAAGCATCCGAAACAGGAAAGAAGACAAGCTACTTCGAACAAGCAAACAATCGTAATTAAATACAAAGATCTTTTATTTACTTGTACAAAGAAGATTAAGGTTCTATAGACATATAAATAGACCTATAAATAGACCTATAATCTCACCACACAAGGAGATATAAACAACAATAATAGAAAAATACAGAAAGAAAAAAGGGAGATCGAGAATTGTAATTATATTATATTATAGCAGATTTTGGCTTGGTTGATCATTCAACCACCCGTGGACGTTTATCTGGTTATCGGAGTTTTACCACGTAAAAAACTTACGTCCGATTACTTTCTCTTTCTCTCTCTCTTTGAAATCACAGCAAAAATCCAATCCTTGTTGGCTTTTCTAATACATCTAGAAATCAACGTCAACAATTGGCGCTAGCAGAAGGGCGGGGCATGAACCTTCGATTTAATTAAAGATAATGACGGAAGCAGAAGCAGTTCTGGGGATGTCCAAAAATCTCCAGATAACTTCCATGTTGGCAGCAGCTCGCGAGATCTCGCTGCAACCATAAAGAACCAACCTACATTCCTGGCGGGAATCCAACAAGTTCCTCCGACCAGTAGAGACCTGACACAACATTTCTGAGAGGCGTTGCAACAATTGGTGGCAGATGCATCAAAGGAAGGAGTTGATCTACCGGCTGCAGAAGAAGCACAAACTTCTAGCCTCCCACCTGCAAGGCTTCTTTCAGTCGTAGTAGGGCCAAAATTAAATGCACCAGAAGCCAGAAGGAACTCTACTCCAATCAATCAGACTGGACGTGGAACACCTGAAGAGGAACGACCATGCCAGAAGCAAAACCAGGATCAGACAGCCCGTGCTAGACACCGCAAACATGACTGGCACAGGGATCGATCGTCATCAGAAGATAGTGATCGGCACCATCGTAATCGTCATCACGGAATCATACGTGAAACCTGGTATCAAAGTGAAGAGTCAGAAAAAGGAATGATAATCACCCAGCGGTGGAACCATCAAAGAAGTCTGGTGGGAGATAGAGATGTCATAATCCAGAGCCTAACTCGAGAAGTCGAGAACAATAGGCGTCAAATGGACGCACTGGTCAGACGTTATGGGTACAACGATTTATCTGACGAGGATTTTGACAGCCCCGTTGACTAGGGACATCCTGCGGACTTCATTCCCATAAAGATTTAGGATGCCACAAGTGGAGCAGTTCAAGAAGGATACATACCCAAAAGAACACATCAGACGCTATAAAAGTACTATGGCCCAGTATGCCCATATCGATCCCTTACTATGCCTCAACTTTCCACAAACTCTAGGAGACATGGGCTCAAGATGGTTCGGGGAGATTGCCCCCAGCAAGCATCAGAAGTTTCAGTGAACTGAGCAGGAGTTTCTCAAGGCAATTTCTGAGCAATGTTCACAGGAAAAAAATCAGTGGCTTACCTTTCTCAAATAAAACAAGGGAAATATGAGTCGCTGAAGAAATACCTAGGGAGATTCGGCCAAGCAGTATCAGAAATTGGCAGTGCAAACGATGAAGCGATAATTGCTGCATTCATCAACAACCTACAGAATGGACGGTTATCTTTTGACCTGAGAAGAGCCCCGTCTGACCAGATACACAGATATGATGGATATGGCGGGAGGATATGCACTAGCCGAAGAAGAAGAGTTAGCCACTAGAGGATGCTACATGCATGAGGAAAACCCGAAAAAGACGTTGAGTCCAAGATGCAGAACCAAAAGGGAAAACAAAAAGGAAACAGTAAAGAAAAGAGCAAGGACGGGGGAAACAGGCGTAATGCCGAACAGTCCACTGAAAAATACCGAGGTAGATACACCAATTACACCCCTCTTCAGAAAAAGAAGGAGGAAATCCTGGCCATTTTGGAAGCAAAGAATATGGTACAAGAGTCATGACGATAGTCTTAGTTCACCCGGTGAGATACAACCAAATACTGCAGATTCCATAAAGAAACCGGTCATGAGACATCCAAGTGTTACCAGCTCAGAGATTACATAGAAACCCTCATTCGGGAAGGACATCTACAGGATGTAATCTTGAAAAGGGATGAGAAATCAGAAACAAAGAAAGAGATCAGGGCCGACCACAGCTCTGGTCGAAGGGCCAGTCCAGAGGCCAATCAAGTAATACATACGATCTTTGGAGGACCATCCACTAGGAGAAGTAACCGAGAGCGAACACAGGAAATCAGAGAAGCAGTAGAAGCAAGACATAACTTTGACTTAAACTCGATGAAGCCAGACCCGAAAAGGGTAAAGGAAGGATGTGACCTAATAATATTCATAGAAGCAGACTCACATGGCATCGTTGTTCGGCCAAATGACTCTCTGGTCATAAGTGTCAGGATCGGTCACCGGGAAGTCAGGAGAATCTTGATAGATAATAGAAGTTCAACGGACATTCTCAATGTAACCGTTTACAATCAATTCAGGTTGGACCGAAAGGATTTACAACCTTTCCATACTCCACTCAGAGGATTCGGGGGAATTGAGGTCAGGTCACTCGGGACAGTAAAATTGCTTGTAAAGATCGGGGTAGCACTTTGTCAAAGAACTGTATTGCTCGACTTCGTGGTAGTAGACTTAGACAATTGGCCGTATAATGCGTTGTTGCGGCGTCCATTTTTAAATGAAACAAAGGTCGTGATAGCCACTTATGCTTTAATGATCAAGTTCCCGACCGAACAGGGGGTCGGTGTAGTCAAGGGATCCCAAGAGATGGCCCGAAGAGCTAAACTGTCAATATACAAAGACAAGAATGATGAATAGGTTTGCACTATAACACAACTGAGTCAGAACAAAGAGCCACTGTCATTCGAATTATATCCCAGGGAAGAGCCGAATGAATCCAAAACTGAACCGGTCGAAGAAATTATCTTGAAATAAGATGAACCAGATAAAAGGATCAAGATCGGGGCCAACTTGGAAGGAAAAGTCTAACAAAGCCTCATTGATCTGCTCAAAGAATACAGGGATGTGTTCGCTTAGAGTCATGAAGACATGGTCGGGATAGATGCTCGAATAATATCTCACCATCTCACAGTAGACCCCGAATGCAAAATTGGTGATACAAAAGAGAAGATCATTCAATCTCGAGAGAAGTCAGGCAATCATACTTGAAGTAGAGAAGCTACTCGTTGTAGGGTCGATTAGAGAGGTCAACTACCCTCAATGGGTAGAAAATGTAGTCCTCGTCCAAAAGAAGAATGGACAGTGAAGAATGTGCGTAGATTTCACAGATTTGAACAAGGCATGCTCAAAAGACAGTTTTCTACTTCCAAGGATAGATCAGTTGGTGGACGCTACATCAGGCCATGAGTTGCTCAGTTTCATGGACGCCTACTCAGGATATAACCAAATCCGGATGAACAAGGCTGACGAAGAAAAAACAGCATTCACAACTGATCAGGGTTTGTACTATTACACAGTAATGCCTTCGGGTTAAAAAATACAGGGGCAACATATCAAAGGCTGGTCAACAGAATCTTCGCATGACAAATAGGAAGGAACATGGAAGTATACATTGATGACATGCTGACCAAGAGCATCACGGCAGACAAGCATACTTAAGACCTGCGAGAGACGTTTGACGTCGAGAAGATACCAAATGAAGCTAAATCCAAACAAGTGTTTATTCGAAGTTCCTTCATGAAGATTCCTGGGTTTTCAAGTTCACCAAAGAGGAATTGAAGTCAACCCTGAGAAGTTCCAGGCCCTGTAGAAAATGACTTCACCAAGGACACTAAAAGAAGTACAACGCCTAACAGGATGCTTATCTTTCTTGGGTAGATTCATCTCAAAAGCCACGGACAGATGCTCACCTTTTTTCAAAGTAATTAAAAAAGGAAAAGGACTCGAATGTAATGAAGAGTGCGAACATGCATTTTTAAGAATCAAGGAATACCTAGGGCAGGCTCCCATCCTTTCAAAACCACAGATGGGAGAGACACTCCATTTGTACTTATCAATTACAGAACTAGGAGTAAGCTCAGTCCTAGTTAGAACAGAAGATGGAGTACAGAAGCCAGTGTACTACACCAACAAGACAATTCTACCAGCCGAGACCAGGTATTCACAGGCAGAGAAAATGGCCATAGCATTGGTTTCAGCAGTAAGGAAGCTAAGGCCATATTTTCAGGCTCATATGATCCAGGTTCTCACCGACTGCCCATTAAAGCAAATTCTACAGAAGCCAGAGATTTCAGGAAGACTAACCAAATGTGCTATCGAGCTAAGTGAATTCGATATCCACTACGTCCCCAGGAAATCCCTCAAAGGGAAAGCAATGACAAATTTTATAGTAGAGTTCACAGAGCCAAACTTGGAAGCAAAAAGGATGTTGGGAAATAATTTCCCATGGAAATTGTATGTTGATGGCTCTTCAAACACTCATGGCAGCGGGGCAGGGATCGTAGTATGTACTCCAGAAGGAGATGATGTCGAATGTGCCATGAGGATTGATTTCAAAGCAACCAACAATCAAGCCGAGTACGAGGCACTACTAGCTGGACTCAGAGTCTGTATAGCTCTCGGGGCAAATGAAGTCGAGATATTCAGTGATTCACAAGTAGTTGTCAACCAAGTCCTGGATGAATACCAAGCCAAGGATGAAGGTATGTTAGCCTACCGTGACATTGCAAAACAGCTCCTCCAGAAATTCAAAGAATATAAGATTGCGCAGATCCCATGGAGGAGAATGAAAAGGCAAACGCATTGTCCAAACTAGCGTCAGCAACAACCATAATCAGGCCAAAGACTATTCTGGTTGCACATCTCCTCAAACTGAGCATAGATGAACTGAGAAACTTAGATATTTTAGAAATCTGAACACTGCCAGACGGTTGGATGACTCAGCTGAAAAGGTTTCTAGAATAAGGCGTGCTCCCAGAAGATCCCTTACAAGAAAAAAGTATCAGGTATCGATCAACAAGGTACACATTGGTTGGAGGAGAACTATAAAGAAGAGGGTATTCCCGAACACTCCAAAAATATGTGTTAGAGGAGGATGCATATCTAATATTACAGGAAATCCACGGAGGAGTTTGCGAAAACCACACTGGGGGTAGAAGTTTAGCACACAAGGTACTCAGGCAAGGCTATTGTTGGCCTACTCTATTCTCAGATGCACATCAATATTCAGAGAGTTGTAATACTTGCCAAATGATTGCTAATGATATCCAACAACCCCCTGAATAGCTCAGAAACCTTACATCGCCATGGCCATTTGCCATGTGGGGTTTGGATTTAATCGGCCCAATGCCAGCTGGGACAGGGGTGGAGCGAAGTATGCCATAGTAGCCGTTGGCTATTTCATGAAGTGGGCATAAGCAGAAGCTGAAGCATTGGTGCATATCACATCAGCAAACACCATAAATTTCATGAAAAAGAATATACTTTATAGGTTTGGAGTCCCAAACACTATAATCACTGACAACGGCACCCAGTTCGATAACCTGAAATTCAGACAGCTGTGTAAGGAGTACCGGATTGCCAATTACTATTCCACACCTGCCCACCCTCAAACAAATGGATAGGTTGAAGCAGTAAAAAAAATCATCAAGCACACAATCAAAGCAAAGCTAGATGCCAAGAAAGAAAGCTGGGTTGAAAAGCTTCCCGAGGTATTATGGGCATATCAGATAACAACAAGGATGTCAACAGGAGAGACTCCATTCACTTTAGCGTTTGGAACAGAAGCTATTATCCCCATAGAAACGTCATATGAGTCACCATGAGTTAGGCTATATGATGAAGAACAGAATATTGATATGCTATTACAAAGCCTAGATGAGCTAGAAGAGAAAAGGGAGAAGTCCCGAATACGAAATATGGCATATCAGCAAAGAGTAACTCGCCACTACAACTTTCATGTTCGGGTCAGGAAATTCTAGCTAGGAGACCTGATACTCAGGAAGGTGTCATTAAACACAAAAAATAAAGCTGCAGGTTCCCTGACTGACAAATGGGAAGGCCCGTACAAAGTGGAAGAAATAGCTGGCCATAGAGCATATTGGATTGCGCGATCCAATGAAGGGGTTTTACCCCGACCATGCAATGCCTAATACTTGAAGATTTTCTATCCTTAAATTATTTTTGTTCTCTTTTCTAGTCAGGACAATTTTAGTTAGTTTAGATATTAGCTGTGGAATTTAAAACTTTGTTGATTTTACAGTTATGAATAAAAATCAAACTCGGGATTTCAGAAAGAAAGCATATGATAATAAGAACATATGGAAGACAAGCATGATAATAACATGCAAATAGAATACTCTGGACCATTGATTCCCGAATGGGCGGAGAAGCTCGAAGGAGCATGCTAGCCGAGCAAGGTCAATTGACCTTAGCAAAAAGGCAAACCCGATGCATCAACTCGGGACGGTATCTGGAAAAATTCCGGTGAAATGCGTAGCTGTGTTAAGCGATTTAAAAAGCTTAACGATTCGGCAAACCCTTGCGTATAAAAACTGGAGAGACGTCCTCGGTAATGCGTAAGGACTCGAACATATGATCACGATGAGCCTTGATGTAATGTTCAGGTAGAAACCGTGTATGAAACACAAGTATAAACCTACTTGTCTGTTTTAAGATGACTCGGTTAATAATAAGAGCCAGTTTAATAAGATACTTGGCATTAAAATTATTCGGGTGACAACCGATTTAATAAGATACTCGGTGAAGTTACCCGAACGTCATAGTTAGCCAGTTTAATAAGATACTTGGCATGAAGATTGCTACAACCAGTTTAATATGATACTTGGGGTTTAAAATTATTCAGGGAACGAAACCGGTTTAATAAGATACTCGGTTAAGTTACCCGAACAGAAATAGCTGGTTTAATAAGATACTCGACAACAATATAGTCAAATTGAAGAAATTTCGTGAGATTAAGACCACTCGGTTCAGAAGTTAAAATCGGGATTTATTAATCTCCCAAGAATCGTTACAAAAAATTATTACAAAGAATTCTTTGCAAAAGAATGTTACAAATAATTACAAAGAATAAAGAATTACAAAGAATTTCTACAAAACTTCCTACAAAAGTCAAGGTTGTGAGGATTTCGAACTCTTGCCAATGCTTGGGTCGGGTACCATCTCGTACTCGTGAGCAGATTTCATTGGAAGGCCAAGCGATCGTGTCGACCGAATCGTCCATCCACTGGCGGTAATCTTCTCTTGGGATCGGCCCGACATCAAGGACCACACCCTCCACGACCGACTCCTGATTTGCGTAAAAAGTCGAGAGGGAGTGCTTGGATGGAACCTTCAAATGCATAGGATGGGGCTCTTTACCTCGGCTACGATAGTAAGCTCTCCGCTCCTTCATCTGAGTCCGAAGAGATTTCAAGGACCGATCCACATGATTCTTGATCGACAACTCCCAGTTGGCTCGGGCTTTCTCAGTTGCCCGATTCTTAATCATGAAGAACTCGCCCGCTGAAACCAACCCACACTGAAACTCCTGAAGGAGAAGAGTATCGTAGGTAGGGGATCTCTTGAAACGATCTACCCCTTGCACTTCGGGTTCCAGCCTGGCCTTCTTGGATAAGGACTCGACCTTCAGAGCCTAGCGTTCCAAGTCTTTGATTTTCTGCTCATACGCCGACTTAGACTGCTCCGTTTCCTGTTCGACTTTAAGCATTGACTCTTGGGCAAAGGACAACAAATTTTGAAGTGAAGTTTCCTTTTCCTCTGCCAAAGAAGCTTTCTCCTCGGCCTTAACCTGCTTCGCCAAATAGTGGTCGGCGAACACTTGGGCAGAACCCACCTCCTTTTCATAAGCCGCTTCAACCCGAGCACGGCTATGCTCACTTTACTTCAGCTGAACCTAGAGACACCTTATTCTATCATCTTGATGTTGCTGCGTCTGAACCAGTTCAGCGAACTCGGCCACCATCTACAAAGAAGTTCAATTAAAAATCTGGCGAACGAAAAAAACAATTGAAGAAGTTAAGGATAAATTACATAAGATGCACCGTTAAAAATGTTCTGAAAACGGTCTGTCAGTGAGCCATCATGAAAACAACTCCAGCGGTCTTCCCCGATGAAAGCCCAACAAGATGACATCTCCTGCAGCATATCCTGAGGAGAAGGATATGAAGGAACCCCCGAGGGTTCAGCCCATTGATCTTTAACCTCGGGGGGAGGGAAACCCCTGTTCAACTCTGAAATCTCCGCATCCGCTGATGTAGGGGAACCTCTGTTCTTCTCTAAAGCCTTCGCATCCGCTGACGCTCCAACATCAACGCTCGGGGGAATCTCATCCATAGTATCTTCATCGCTGGAGTCGATAAATGAGACCACCCGAGGGACCTTAAGAGGGCGAGTTAGAGAGCTGACCGTCTTCCGCTTCTCAGCCCGAGATCGGTGGAAGCTGAGATCAACTGTAGGATCTTCCTGAGCATCGTCCCGGAAAGATTAAAAAAATTTAGGACTTGAAGGTACTTGTCCCGCAGAGGTATCACCTCAATCACCGACGTCTGACCGCACAGCATGTCCTTCACCAAGACCCTCACTTTGTCTCTCCCCATCATCAGGTAGTTGAGTATCGGTCGGGCCACTCGGACCACTAGTCTCCCCGACAGCCGGCTGAACAACGTCCTCGGGGAAAAATTCAAGGACTTGCTCCTCGACTACATCTATTTCCTCGTCAGACTCAGGCGGGGCAATACCATCATTGCTATGATGAGAAGCTTC
The DNA here is from genome assembly GCA_032871835.1 of Dipteronia dyeriana. NCBI lineage: Eukaryota > Viridiplantae > Streptophyta > Magnoliopsida > Sapindales > Sapindaceae > Dipteronia > Dipteronia dyeriana. The sequence continues at coordinate 57,803,157 of CM065301.1, forward strand.
TTTTCGGTTCGCCTAAAGAATCAACTTCACTTGGCGAGCTTGGAGGTCACAGACGATGTCTGTGTTGTACACTTAGAAAAAAGGGGACCGCGTCAAAATAAGAAACGCAAATTAAAAAAAAAAGAAAAAAGGGTTACAAAGATCACTTACATCGCCTTCGGTAAGCTGAAATTTGGCTGAAGAAGCCGAGCTCTATCATCTTCGCCTCGTTGAAAAGATAAGATCTGCTCCTCTTCTCCAGCGTGTGAACTACTGCCCAAGCAAGTCTGGTCAGCTCAGCATCACTAAATTTAAGCTTCTTCTTGTTCCACACCTCGGGAGAACAGAAGAAGTGGGGAATTTCAGTACCCTCCGAGTTTCCCCAACCGAGAGGGTGACTTCAAGACCCAAATTCCTTATAGTGAAAAACCAATTGTTCTTCCACAACTTGTTGGATGAAGGGAATCCCCATACAAACCCCCACTTTTTGGGGTTATCAGAGGTGCCAACGTCCCGATTCACCTTTGTCCCCTCGGGGACCCAGCAGTCGGGCGGATTAGACATGAGAAAAAAGGTCTCTGTCTTGCCAGACTGCCTCAGCGTGAAGAAATGCCTGATCTCACTCGGGGATGGTGGCGACAAGTTCATCCGGTTGTACATGTGCCACATGCACATCAGGATCTTGTAACTGTTCGGGCCAATTGAGTCGGGGCGATCCCTGCTTCAGCCAAAAACCAGGCAATAAACGGCTGAAGAGGAAGTTTGACGCCGCAGTAGAGCATGGATCCATAGATGGCCACCATGCCCGGGGAAGGATTCCACGCAGCTCTATCACCAGCGGGAACCAGAATAACCGAGTCATCCAAATCGAATCGGGCACAATACTTCTCGACCTCATTCGCCCCGACCACATTCGGCTCGGTGTCAAGCCCAATCTGGCTATCAGCAGAGAAAGTGAGACAAGATACTCTGAACGCCTCTTCAACGTTGTTCTCGTTAATAGTCTATTCCCTGATCCGAACGCCGCTCGAGCCATGCTTATGGATTTCACTTCTGCTTTGATGTTTTTCCATCCTTCACAGAGGTACCCTGTGATGCAGATTCAGAACTAGATGAAGAACTTGATACAGAAAATTGGACGTCAGGGTGAAGCCTAGAAATGTTTACTTCTAAAAATGGAGGTTCATTAGTGGGGATTTCCCCCTATAATCTTCGAACGCAAGAAACCAGCTGGAAATCCCTACGATCGAGCGTTTCGAAAGCGATAGTAAAAAGTCGTTGATGAGAGGATGGGTTCATTGGAACTAACTTTGAATGAAAATTGATGCAGAATCTTCTACGGAGAAATGACGGTTTGCTGCGAAGAAATTTGGGTTGGCAAAGAATTTTCTAGTTTTCTAGTTTTTTAGAATGAACCAGCGCAACCCTTCAATGAAGAATTTAAAGAGGTGATAGCACGAAACCCTAGGGTCTCAAGGCGGGAAAAATTTATGATGAGATTTGATGACGTAGGCGGCGCACGGGGAGACGCGAATGTCGTTTCTCATAAATGGAGTTGAAAAATGAAGTGGCATAGGACACGTGTCAAGAAAAGAACAGGCTTTCACCGTTAGAATTTTTAAATGTCGCCATCATTAAAGATCTCGCGTGAGAGAGCAAATCGAATTTACAAGGTCATCATTAAGACACGCCATTATGATAAGACATTTACTCTGACAAAGAAACAAAAATTGAATTGATTAAAATACTTTTGCTCGAAATGAAATGAAATTCTATTCGGCAAAAATATTTTAATGGGGTATTGTCGTATGTAAATTTTATCAGATATACACGTCATTGACAATAAGGATAAAATTGCCAGGTGGACATCCGAATATGTATTCAGAAAGTATCCTACAAGACATCACCAAAGAGAAACCCGAATAAACAAGTATTGAACAAGACCTGCTCGGGGTCAACAGACACCATATACCACTCGGGGTCAGTTAAACATACTCGAGACTAGTTCGTGACATTTTCTACTCGGGATCAGATGATGTCACTCGGGACCAACTGATATTGATTTCCTACTCGGGACAAACATAAAGAAAAATAAAAAGCCCAACGCGTAGCTCACACGAATCGAGTCATTAAAATTCACGAAGATATCCATATCAAAGAGGAATTCCAAGAGCAGAATTATCAAAGCAGAGGGATCCTAATCAGACAACAACTTTACTTCTTCAAAAAGACTACGTTCTTATAACGAAATAAGTCCAAATTGGATTACATTATTAGAGTCCCATTCGATCTCAATACAAGTCTCCGAAACAGGAAAGAAGACAAACTATTTCGAACAAGCAAACAATCGTAATTAAATACAAAGATCTTTTATTTACTTTATTTACTTGTACAAAGAAGATTAGAGTTCTATAGACATATAAATAGATCCATAATCTCACCACACAGGGAGATATAGACAACAATCATAAAAAATGCAGAAAGAAAAAAAGGGAGATCGAGAATTGTAATTATATTATTTCATAGTGGATTTTGGCTTGATTGATCATTCAACCACCCATGGACGTTTCTCAGGTTATTGGAGTTTTACCACGTAAAAAACTTACGTCCGATTACTCTCTTTCTCTTTCTCTTTAAAATCACAGCTAAAATCCAATCTTTGTTGGTTTTTCTAATACATCCAGAAATTAACGTCAACTATATTTAAACTAAAATGATTAATTGTGCTTGTGATGTTTTTAGCAAATGCCAAATTGTAGGCAAGTCACGTGACAAGACTGCACGTGCAACATTTTTTTTGTTTTTTGAAAGAGGCACGTATTATGTCTGAGTCACACTCGGCCACAACACAAGTCCACAAGTTTTTAATAAACGAAGAGATATGGGATTGTCGTTGTCCGCTTCCAAGAGAGTCAAGTCGTCGCTGGTCAACTCGTCCGACTTCGACACCGCCTGCGACTCGGCCTTTACTCACTGCCTCTCTCTCTCTCAGCACGCTTTCGACGGCGTCCTCCCTTATCAGCTCTTCACCGCCTCCGATCACATCCACTACTCCCTTCTCTCCCACCACCATCACTCGCTCATCCTCAAGTGGGTCCCCGACCCCCCGAGTCGTGCCCAGGTCGACTCGGCCTTCAAAAAGGTGACCCACCACGACCGCCCCAAGGACGAGTCGTCGGATGTTATCGGGTCGACCCGGTTCAAGGAGTGGGCCCTGGTGTTGTACGTGGATGCTGTTGTTGGGAATGCCGGGAAAGCTGTACTGAGTCGGGTTCCGATTGGAATCGCCGGAATCGCCGGAATCGGATCCCTGACTCGGTCCCGAAGAGAACTGATCGGGACCGCGGCTGGAGCTTACGCGGTGGGTGTCGCGACTTGGATTTACCTGAGCTTGTCTGGTTAGTACTTGTTCGTAAATAAGTCGAGATATATGTAGATTAATTTCATACTTTTCTCAATTTTTTTTGTTTTATTGAATTTAAATCCCTGTCTTATTATATTCCACAATCTACATGTTGCGAAAATTGGAAGAAAAAGAATGTATATTAAAAGTTGTCGGATTTGTACCTAGTTTGAATCAGAATACAGATAGAATAAACTATTTTTAGTTATACACTAGGTAAATATTTTGTATTTTTGGAATGTTGTCGAAATTCTCTCAAATTTAATTAGAGTATTTTTAGTAGTTGCAAAACTTTATGAAAAATATTTTAATAATTCCATGTTTTTTAAATATAACATGAATATATGTCTAATTATATTCGTATTTTCTAATATTGATTATATATATATATTTTGAGAGAAATATATAAAGAAGCATTAAATTTCCAAAATAAAGCATTAAATTCAACAAGAAATTGTAATACAATAAGTTGCGCTCATACCAATTAAACATTTCCAAATATCCATTTACTCCGAGAGATACAAATTAAGGGAAGAAGTCCGAAACAAAATAAACTCGAATCAAAGTTTAAAACACAAATCTTATAATAAATGATGGAACAAAGAACACATCATGCATTCGTGAAGATTAAACCTTGAGCAAGCCAATTTGAGCACCATTGTTGATCAAGCCTATCAAGCATAATGGCATTACTTGCTTCCAAGACGATCAAGTCGTCTAAGGCTTAGTTTGGTATTGCTTTCCCTGCTGTTTTTGAGTCAAAAATGATTCTGGACCTCAGACATGGTGTTTGGTAAAATCGTGGGGAAGTGCTTTTAGTCACTTTTAGTTTCTCCAAACTGAGTTTTTGAAAAGCTACAAATACATGCTTTTGGATTTTGGCTTCTGCTTTTAGAAAACGCGCTACAGTGATATTAAATGAAATTTTACTAACTTTCCAACTTTGTCCTTGCCTTTAACGAAATTTAACAAAAAAAAATTGGGTTTATATTTTTGTACAAAAAAAAATGTTTCCATAATTAATTCAATAAAGTAAAATAAAAATGAAATAAAAAATAAAGTAGAATAAAATAAAGAAATAAAGAAATAAAGAAATTTGACTAATTAATTAAATAAAGTAGAATAAAAAATAGGGCTAATTAATTCAATAAAATACCATAATTATATAACACTTAACACTAAATACAAATAAACAAGAAAAATATAAAGTATATCAAATTAGTACCATTTAGATGTCGTTGTCCTTTTAGTAATTTTACACACTCACAACACTTTTTATATCATTTTACCAAACACATTGAAATTGCTTTTAGTTCTCACAGCATTTTTAAAAATCAGTTTACCAAACACTCAGCTGATTCTTCCCACAACAATTCCAAAAGCAATTTCCCCCACAGTAATTTCAGAAGCACTTCTCCCCACAACACAGCAATGCCAAACTGAGCCTAAGAATAGAAGCATTGCCCTCTTCAATTTGCCTGAAAAGTTCTAAAACCCATTCCGGCTGCCTACCTTCAACTGGAAGTTCGACGAGTAGAACGTGACGATGTGCCTTCAACACGAGTAGATACTCGACAAGGAAGAGTTGTAGGACATGCAATTCCTTCAATACCTTCGAATCCAACATAGGAGGTGCAGCGAAAGCATCTGATTTCTCTAACGGAACCCCAACAGCCATATAGAAGTGGAAACACCAAGGCAGCATGCGCACTAGAGCCACACAAATAAGTCATTTGGTGTATAGATCAATGTCCCAATATTCATTCCAATGGCATAAATAAGTTTGGCTCTTCTAAGATTTATCTCCGACCGATCTGTTGAAGGATCCAATGAGCATCAACAAAATAAGTGCCAAAAACAATTCATAGGAGAACAGCTTCCATGAGGCAAGTAGTTGCTATCACTAGACACTAGGCCAAGTTACATATGAATTACTCAAGGTAGTAGCAAGATCCTCCTTGGAGACACAAATTATCAAGACAACACCTTTCATGAGAGAGCTCAAAATATTGATTAATCCTTCAAGGAGTGATATTCACCATGGTTCCCCTTACCAAAATAGCTCTACATCAACAAAGTTGGCATAAAATTAAACCAAACTCTATCAGTAACAACATCAAGAATATCATCTTCAACTATATCAATCAAATCAATACCTCTCTCAAAGATAAGTTTCATAGAAAGGCTTGCTTCATATCTCTTTTCATTCTCTTTGGAAACAAATTTTTGAGAAATATAAGGCCAACTAATTGCAATTTGTTTTCCCTTTGAAGTTCTCTTCCTTTTGGAATTATTACTATACTCAATCTCATCCTTTTCCCCACAAAATAAAAACACATATCTATTGTTCCTGTTGAAGTCGGTTTCTGGATTGTATCAGAAAAACCAACAAGGATTAGATTTCGGCTGTAATTTCAAAGAGAAAGAGAAGGAGAAAGTAACAAAAACACGAGTTTTTTATGTGGTAAAACTCTGATGACCAGAGAAACGTCCACGGGTGGTTGAATGATCAACCAAGCCAAAATCCACTATGAAATTATAATATTACAAGCTCTCGATCTCTTTTTTTTCTCTTTGTATTTTTCTATTGAATGTTGTCTCTCTTCTTTTTGGCGAGATTTATAGGTCTATTTATATGTTTATAGAACCCTAATCTGCTTTGTACAAGCAATAGATCTTTATATTTAATTATGATTACTTGCTTGAAGCGGACTGTCTTCTTTCCTGTTTCAGAGTCTTGTATTGAAATCGTATGAGACTCTAGTAATGTAGTCCAATTAGGACTTGTATCCTTATAAGAGTGTAGTCTTTTTAAAGAAATAAAGTTGTTGTCTGATTGGGAACCCTTTTTACTCAGTATTCTGTTCTCATTGAGATTCCTTTTTGATATGGATATCTTTGTGTATTTAATGACCTAATCTGTGTGAGCTAAGCGCTGGGCTTTTTATTCAGTTTTCTTCATATTTGTCCCGAGTAAGGTCAATACCCGCCGGTCCCGAGTAACATCATTTGATCCAGAGTAGAAACGTCATTTAACCAGTCCCGAGTGTCGTTAGCTGATCCCGAGTAGTATATGATGTCGATTGACCCTGAGTAGGTTTTGTATTGACCCTGAGTAGGTTTTGTTCAATATCTGCTTACTCGGGTTCTCTTCTTCGGTGATGTCTTGTAGGATATTTTCGGAATGCCTATTCGGATGTCCACTTGACAATTTATCCTCTTTGTTGATGACGTGTAAGTACGATAAAATTCACATATGACAATACCCCCTTAAAATATTTTTACTGAACAGGGTTTTATTTCTGGCAAAAGTATTTTAATCAGTTTTTCAACATCTTTTCAGTACCCGAGTAAATGTCTTGTCATAATGGTGTGTCTTAATGGTGACCCTGCAAATTCGATTTGCCTCCTCTCGCGAGATCTTTAATGACGATGACGTTTGGAGTTCTGACGGCGAAAGCCAGTTTTCTTTTTGACATGTGTCTCTTGCCTCTTCGTTTTTCGATATCATTTATGAGAAATGACTCGCGCGTTTCCCCGTGCACCGCCTATGTCATCAAACCTCATCATCGTTTTTTCCCGTCTTGAAATCCTAGGGTTTCGTGCCATCATCTCTTTAAATTCTTCACTGAGTGACGACGTTGGTTCATTCTCAACAATTCTCAACAGGAAATTTCTCAAACCCAGATTTTACGTAGAAGGTTGCGATTCTCCGTTGAAGATCTTGCATCAAATTTTATTCAAGGTTAGTTTTAATGGAGCCATCTTCCCATCATCATCTTTTTAATATCACTCTTGATGCATTAGAACGTGGGGATTTCCAGTTGGTTTCCTGCATTAGAAGATTACTAGGGGAAATCACTGCTGATGAACCTCCGTTTTTAGAAGTTGATGTTTCTGGACTTCACCCTGATGTCACTTTTAGTCCTGTATCAAGTTCTTCATCTAGTTCTGATTCTAACATTTCTGATCACAGGGTACCTCTTCGAAGGATGGGAAACCATCAAAGCAGAAGTGAAGTCTGTAAGCACAACTCAGACGATATTCGGATGAAGGAGCAGACTGTCAATGAGAACGATGTCGAAGAGACGTTCAGGATTCTTGTCTCACTTTCTCTGCTGACTGCTCGAGTGGGTTTGACACCGAGCCGAATGTGGTCGGGCCAGATGAGATAGAGAAGTATCGTGCCCGATTCGATCTGCCCAATTCGGTCACTCTGATTCCAGCGGGTGATAGAGCCGTGTGGATTCCTCCCTTGGGCATGGTGGCGATTTATGGATCCATGCTCTGTTGCGGCGTCACTCTTCCTTTTTAACCATTCATCGCCTGGTTTCTGGCTGAAGCAGGAATCGCTCCGGCCCAATTGGCCCCGAACAGCTATAAAATCTTGATGTGCATGTGGCACATGTACAACCGGATGAACTTGTCGCTGCCCTCCCTAAGTAAAATCAGGCATTTCTTCACACTGAGGCAGTCTGGCAAGACATGAACGTATTTCCTCATGTCTAATCCGCTAGACTGTTGGGTCCCCAATGGGACAAAGGTGAATCGGAGAGCTGATATATCTGATGACCCTAGAAAGAGGGGTTTCGTATGGGGGTTCCCTACATCCAACAAGTTCTGGAAGAACAGTTGGTTTTTCACCGGAGGGAGTCTCGATCTTGAAGTTACCCTCAGATTTGGGGATACACGGGCCGTGTTGAAAGTCCCCCGTTTCTTCTGTTCCCCCGAGATATGGAACAAGAAGAAAATTGATTACAGCGATACTGAGCTGACCAGACTTACTCGGGCAATAGTTCACACTCTGGAAAAGAGGAGCATGACTTATCTCTTTACTGAGTCGATGATGATAGAGTTCGGCTTCTTCAAACAGATTTCAGGCCATCGCAAATGATGTAAGTGATCTTTGTGGCCCTCTTTCTATTATTATTTTTTGATTTTATATTATGACACGGTTCCTCTTTTCTTTTAAGTGTACGATACAGACATTGTCTGCGATCTTCAGGCTCGCCAAGTGAAGTCTATTCTTCAGGCGAGTCGAAAAGAAGCTGCTCGTCAGAGCAATGACGACATTGCCCCACCTGAGTCTGACGAAGAACCTGATGCGGTCGAAGAGTAAGTTCCCGAATATATCCCTGAGGACGTTGTTCAACCGACCGTAGGGGAGACTAGCGGTTTGAGTGGCCCGACTCAACTGCCTGATGATGGGGAGAGGCAGAGTGATGGTCTTAGTGAAGGACCTGCTGTGCGGTCAGATGCCGGTGATGAAGGTAATTCCTTCGCGGGACAAGTACCATCAGGTCCTCAGTTTTTTGAGTCTTTCAGGGATGAGGCTCAGGAAGATCCAGCAGCTGGTCTCAGTTTCCACCGTTCTCGGGCTGAGAAACGGAAGACAGCTAGCTCTCCAACTCGCCCTCTCAAGGTCCCTCGGGTGGTCTCTTTCATCGACTCCAGCGATGAAGATATTGTGGCTGACATTCCCCCGAGCGTTGATGTTAGAGCATCGGCAGATATGGAGACTTCAGAGCCGAACAGGGGTTCCCTTCCTCCCAAGGTTGAAGATCAAGGGGCTGAACCCTCGGGGGTTCCCTCATATCCTTCTCCCTAGGATATGCTGCGGGAGATGTCATCCGGTGGGGCTTTCATCGGGGAAGACCACTGGAGTTGTTTTCGAGATGGCTCCTTGTCAGACCGTCTTCAGAACGTCTTTAATGGTGCATCTTATGTAAGTTATCCTTAATTTCAATTGTTTTGCTCGCTTTTGCTTGCTAGGTTTTTTAATTAAACTTCTTTGTAGATGGTGGCCGAGTTCGCTGAGCTGGTTCAAACGTAGCAACATCAAGCTGATAAAATAAGGCGTCTCGAGGCTCAGTTGAAGGAAAGTGAGGATCAACGTGCTCGGGTCGAAACAGCTTATCAACAAGAGGTTAGTTCTGCCTAAATTTTTACTAACCATTGTCTGGCGAAGCAGATGGAGGCCGATGAGAGGGCTTATTCGACAGAAGAGAAGACTACATTACTTCAAAATTTATTGTCTTCTGCCTAAGAATCAATGCTCAAGACCGAGCAGGAAGCGGAGCAGTCCAAGTCGGTATATGAACAGAAGATCGAGGACTTGGAACGCTAAGCTCTGACAGTCGAATCCCTATCTAAAGAGGCTAGGCTAGAACTTGAAGTCCAGGGGTTGATCGTTTTACAAGATCTCCTGCCTACGATGCCCTCCTCCTTCGGGAGTTTCAGCGAGGACTAGTTTCAGCTGACGAGTTCTTCAAAGTTAAGAATAGGGCGACTGAGAAGGCCCGAACCAACTGCGAGTTGTCAATCAAACATCATGTGGATCGGTCTTTGGAATCTCTTCGGACTCAGATGAAAGAGTAGAGAGCTTACTACCGTAGCCTAGGCAAAGAGCCCTATCCTATGCATTTGGAGGTTCCATCTGAGCACTCCCTCTCGACTTTTTACGGCTGTCAAGAGTCGGTCGTGGAGGGTGTGGTGCCTGATGTCGGGCCGATCCCAGGAGAGGACTACAACCAATGGATGGATGATTCGGCCGACATGATTGCTTGGCCTTCTAATGAGAGTCTGCTCCGTGAATATGAGATGGTGCCTGACCCGAGTAATGACAAGAGTTCTAAATCCTCACAATCCTGATTTTTGTAGACATGATTTTTTGTAGATTAACAATTCTTTGTAAAGAATTCTTTGTAATAATTCTTTATAACACTGTAATCATTCTTTTGAAAGATCAATAAAATTCCGAGTAGCTTCTGAACCGAGTGGTTTTTAATATGATTCCATTGCTCATGATATTTCTTCTTTGACTCTTGTTGCTGAGCATCTTATTAAACCAGCTATGTTCGGGCAGCTTAACCGAGTATCTTTTTAAACCGATTTTGTTCCCCGAATAATTTTTGGCGCCAAGTATCTTTTTTTAAACTGGCTGTTGCAATCTTCATGCCAAGTATCTTATTAAACTGGCTAACTCTGATGTTCTGGTAACTTCACCGAGTATCTTATTAAACCGGTTGTCACCCGAATAATTTTAATACCAAGTATCTTATTAAACTGGCTCTTGTAATCTTTATGCCAAGTATCTTATTAAACTAGCTAGTATTATTAACCGTGTCATCTTAAAACAGACAAGTAGGTTTATACTTGTGTTTCATATACGGTTGCTACCCGAACATTACATCATGGCTCACCATAATCATATGTTCGAGTCCTTACGCATTATCGAGGACGTCTCCCCAGTTTTTATGCACAAGGGTTTGCCGAATCGTTAAGTTTTTGAATTGCTTAACACAGCTACGCATTTCACCATAATTTTTTTCGATAGCGCCCTGAGCTGGTGCATCTGGTTTACCTTTTTGCTAAGGTCAATTGACCTTGCTCGGCTGGCATGCTCCTTCGAGCTTCTCCGCCCATTCGGGAATCAATGGTACCGAGTATTCTATTTGCATGTTCTTATTATCATGCTTGTCTTCCAAATGTTCTTATTATCATATGTTCTTTTGGAAATCCCGAGTTTGATGCTTTATCTTTCGGAAATCTCGAGTTTGTTTTTTATTTATAACTGCAAAATCAACAAAGTTTTCAATTCCACAGCTAATATCTAACCTAACTAAAATTGTCCTGACTAGAAAAAAAAACAAAAAATAATTTAGGGATAGAAAATCTTCAGATATTGGGCATTACATGGTCGGGGTAAAACCCCTCTATTGGGTCGTGCAATCCAATATGCTCCATGGCCAGCTATTCCTTCGACTTTGTATGGGCCTTCCCATTTGTCAGCCAGGGAACGTGCAACTTTATTTTTTGTGTTCAATGACACCTTCCTGAGTACCAGGTCTCCTAGCCGGAATTTCTTGACCCGAACATGAGAGTTGTAGTGGCGAGCCACTCTTTGCTGATATGTCATATTTCGTATTCGGGACTTCTCCCTTTTCTCTTCTAGCTCATCTAGACTTTGCAATAACATATCAAAATTCTGTTCTTTATCATATAACCTGATCCGGGGTGACGCATATGACGTTTCTATGGGAACAACTTCTGTTCCAAACGCTAAAGTGAATGGAGTCTCTCCGGTTGACGTTCTTACTGTTGTCCGGTAGGCCCACAATACCTCGGGAAGTTTTTCAACCCAACTTCCTTTCTTGGCATCTAGCTTTACTTTGATTGTGTGCTTGATGATTTTGTTTACTGTTTCGACCTGCCCATTTGTTTGAGGGTGGGCAAGTGTGGCATAGTAATTGGTAATCTGGTACTCTTTGCACAACTGCCATAATTTCAAGTTATCAAACTGGGTGCCGTTGTCAGTGATTATAGTGTTCGGGACTCCAAAACTATAAAGTATGTTTTTTTCACAAAATTTGTGTTGTTTTCTTCTGTGATATGCACCAATGCTTCAGCTTCTGCCCATTTCGTGAAATAGTCAACAACTATTATAGCGTATTTCGCTCCACCCCCTGTCCCAGCTGGCATCGGGCCGATTAAATCCAAACCCCACATGGCAAATGGCCATGGGGATGTAAGGTTTCTGAGCCGTTCAGGGGGTTGTCGAATATCATTAGCAATCCTTTGACAGGTATTGCAAGTTTCTGAACATTGCTGTGCTTCTGAGAACAGAGTAGACCGATAATAACCTTGCCTGAGTACCTTGTGTGCCAAACTTTTACCCCCTATGTGGTTTCCGCAAACTCCTCTTGGATTTCCTGTAATATCCGATATGCATCCTTCTCTGACACACATCTTTGGAGTGTTCGGGAATACCCCATTCTGTATAGTTCTCCTCCAACCAATGTGTACCTTGCCGATCTATACCTGATACGTTTTGCTTGTAAGGGATCTTCCGGGAGCACGACTTCTTCTAGGAACCTTTTTAGCTGAGTCATCCAACCGTCTGGCGGTGTTCAGATTTCTAAAATTTCTAAGTTTCTTGGTTCAGCTGTGCTCAGTTTGAGGAGATGTGCAACCGGAATAGTCTTTGACCTGATTGCGGTTGTTGCTGACGCTAGTTTGGATAATGCATCTGCCTTTTCATTTTCCTCCCTAGGGATCTTGTCAATCTTATACTCTTTGAATTTATGGAGGAGATGTTTTGCAATGTCACGGTAGGCTATCATGCCTTCATCCTTGGCTTGGTACTCGTCCAGGACTTGGTTGACAACTACCTGTGAATCGCTGAATATCTTGACTTCATCTGCCCCGAGAGCTATGCAGACTCTGAGTCCAGCTATTAACGCCTCGTACTCGGCTTGATTGTTGGTTGCTTTAAAGTCAAATCTCATGGTACATTCGACATCATCTCCTTCTAGAGTGCATACTACGATCACTGTCCCGCTGCCATGAGTGTTTGAAGAACCATCAATATATAATTTCCATGGGAAATTTTTTCCCAACATTCTTTTTGCGTCCAGGTTCGGCTCTGTGAACTCTGCTATAAAATTTACCACTGCTTGCCCTTTGAGGGATGTTCTGGGGATGTAGTGGATATCGAATTCACTTAGCTCGATAGCTCATTTTTTCAATCTTCCTGAAATCTCTGGCTTCTGTAGAATTTGCTTTAATGGGCAATCAGTGAGTACCTAGAACGTATGAGCCTGAAAATATGGCCTTAGCTTTCTTGCTGCTGAAATCAATGCGAGAGCCATCTTCGCTACCCGTGAATATCTGGTCTCGGCTGGTAGAAGTGCCTTACTGGTATAGTATACTGGCTTTTGTACTTCATCTTCTGTTCTAACTAGGACTGAACTGGCCGCTAGTTCTGTAATTGATAAGTATAGATGGAGTGTCTCTCCCATCTGAGGTTTTGAAAGGATGGGAGCCTGCCCTAGGTATTCTTTAATTTTTAAGAATGCCTGCTTGTACTCTTCATTCCATTTGAGTTCTTTCCCTTTTTTAATTACTTTGAAAAAGGGTGTGTATCTATTTGTGGACTTTGAGATGAATCTACCAAAGGAAGCCAAGCATCCTGTTAGGCGTTGTACTTCTTTGAGTGTCCTCAGTGAAGTCATTTTTTGTAGGCCTGGATTTTCTCGGGGTTGACTTCTATTCCTCTTTGGTGAACTTGAAAACCTAGGAATCTTCCTGAAGGAACCCCGAATAAACACTTGTTCGGATTTAGTTTCATTTGGTATCTCCTCAAGACATCAAATGTTTCTCGTAGGTCTGAAGTGTGCTTGTCTGCCGTGATGCTCCTGGTCAGTATGTCATCAATGTATACTTCCTTGTTCCTTCCAATTTGCCCTGCAAAGATTCTATTGACCATCCTCTTATATGTTGCCCCTGCATTTTTTAACCCAAAGGGCATTACTGTGTAACAGTACAAACCCTGATCAGTGGTGAATGCTGTTTTTTCTTCGTCGGTCTTGTTCATCCGGATTTGGTTATATCCCGAATAGGCGTCCATGAAACTGAGCAGCTCATGGCATGACGTAGCGTCCACCAACTGATATATCCTCGGAAGTGGAAAACTATCTTTCGGGCATGCCTTGTTCAGATCTATGAAATCTATGCACATCCTCCACTGTCCATTCTTCTTTTGGTTGAGAACTACATTAGCTACCCATTGAGGGTAATTGACCTCTCTAATCGATCCTACAGCGAGTAGCTTCTCTACTTCCTGTTTGATTGTCTGACTTCTTTCGAGATTGAATGATCTTCTCTTTTGTATCACCGATTTTGCATTCGGGTTTACTGTGAGATGGTGAGATATTATTTGGGCATCTATCCCGATCATGTCTTCATGACTCCAAGCGAACACATCCTTGTATTCTTTAAGTAGATCAAAGAGGGTTTGTTTGACTTTTCCTTCCAAGTTGGCCCCGATCTTGATCTTTTTATCTGGTTCGTCTTCTTTCAAGATGATTTCATCGACTGGTTCAATTTTGGATTCATTCGGCCCTTCTCTTGGATCGAATTCAAATGACAGTGGCTCTTTGCTCTGACTTGACTGCGTTATAGTGCAAACCTGTTCATTCTTGTCCTTGTATACTGACATGTTAGCTTTTCGGGCCATCTCTTGGGATCCCTTGATTACCCCGACCCCATGTTCGATCGGGAGCTTGATCATTAAGGCATAGGTGGCTGTCACGGCCTTAGTTTTATTCAGGAACGGTCGTCCCAATAGTGCATTATATGGCCAATTGTCCAAGTCTACCACCACGAAGTCGAGCAATACAGTTCTTTGGCAAGGTGCCATTCAAATCTTCACAGGTAGTTTTACCGTCCCGAGTGACCTGACCTCAACTCCCCCAAATCCTCTGAGAGAGGTATGGAAGGGCTGTAGGTTCTTTCGATCTAACCTGAGTTGATCGTAGACGGCTACATTGAGAATGTCTGCTGAACTTCCATTATCTATCAGGATTCTCCTGACTTCCCGATGACCAATCCAGGCACTTATGACCGAGGCGTTGTTTGGTCAAACATCGATGCCTTACGAGTCTGCTTATGTGAATGTTATTGGGTCCCATCCTTCCTTTACCCTCTTCGGGTTCGGCTCGACCGAGTTTACGTCGAAGTTATTCCTTGCTTCTATTGCTTCTCTGATTTCCTGAGTTCGCTATCGGTTACTTCTTCCAATGGATGATCCTCCAAAGATCGTATATATTACTTGAATGGCCTCTGGACTGGCCCTTTAATTTCGACCAGAGCTGTGATCGACCATGATCTCTTTCTTTGCTTCTGATTTCTCATCCCTTTTCAAGACCACATCCTGTAGATGTCCTTCCCGAATGAGGGTTTCTATGTAATCTCTGAGCTGGTAACACTTGGAAGTCTCATGACCGGTTTCCTTGTGGAACCTGTAGTATTCTGTTGTATCTCGCCGAGCAAACTGAGATTGACGACGTGGCTCTTGTACCAGATTTTTTGCTTCAAGTATGGCCAGGATTTCCTCCTGTTTTTTTC
This sequence comes from Dipteronia dyeriana, assembly GCA_032871835.1. Taxonomy (NCBI): domain Eukaryota; kingdom Viridiplantae; phylum Streptophyta; class Magnoliopsida; order Sapindales; family Sapindaceae; genus Dipteronia; species Dipteronia dyeriana. The sequence continues at coordinate 57,818,446 of CM065301.1, forward strand.
GTAGAGGGGTGTAGTTGGTGTATCTGCCTCGGTATTTTTCCGTGGTTTTATCGGCATTACACCCGTTTCCCCCGTCATTGCTTTTTTCTTTGCTGTTTCCTTTCTGTTTTCCCTTTTGGTTCTGCACCTTGGACTTAATGTTCTTTTCGTGTTTTTCTCCATGCATGTAGCATCCTCCAATGACTAACTTTTCTTCTTCGGCTAGTGCATATCCTCCCGCCATATCCATCATATCTCCGTATCTGGTCAGACGGGCTCTTCTCAGGTCAAAAGACAACTGTCCATTCTGTAGGTTGTTGATGAATGCAGCAATTATCGCTTCATCATTTGCACTGTCGATTTCTGATATTGCTTGGCCGAATCTCCCAGGTATTTCTTCAGCGACTCATCTTTCCCTTGTTTTATTTGAGAAAGGTAAGCCACTGATTTTTTCCTGTGAACATTGCTCAGAAATTGCCTTGAGAAACACCTGCTTAGTTCACTGAAACTTTTGATGCTTACTGGGGGCAATTTCCCGAACCATCTTGAGCCCATGTCTCCTGAAGTTTGTGGAAAGTTGAGACACAGTAAGGGATCACTATGGGCATACTGGGCCATAACACTTTTATAGCGTCTGACGTGCTCCTTTGGGTCTGTGTCTTTCTTGAACTGCTCCACGTGCGGCATCCTGAACCTTTCTGGGAATGGGGTCCGCAAGATTTCCCTAGTGAATGGGCTGTCAGAATCGTCATCAAATAAATTGTTATACTCGTAACGTTTGACCAGTGCGTCCATCTGACGCCTATTGTTCTCGACTTCTCGAGTTAGGCTCTAGATTATGATGTCCCTGTTTCCCACCGGACTTCCCTGATGGTTGAACCGCTGGGTGATTGTCATTCCTCTTTCAGGTTCTTCATTTTGATATCGGGTTTCACGTATGATTCCATGATGACGCTTGCGATGGTGCCGATCGCTATCTTCTGATGACGACCGATCCCTGTACCGGTCATGTTTGCGGTGTCTAGCACTGACTGTCGGATACTGGTTCTGCTTCTGGCGTGGTCTTTCCTCTTCAGAGTTTCACGTGCAGCCTGATTGATTAGAGTAGAGTTCCTTCCGACTTCCGGTGCATTTTGTTCTGGCCCTACTACAACCAAACGAAGCCTCGCATGTGGGAGGTTAGGAGTTTGTGCCTCTGCAGCCAGTAGATCAACTCCTTCCTTTGCTGTGTCTGCCACCATTTGTTGCAACGCTTCTCGGAAACATTGTGTCAGATCTCCACTGGTTAGAGGAACTTGTTGGATTCCCGCCAGGAATGTAGGTTGGTTCTCCGTGGTTGCAGCGAGATCTCGCGAGGTGCTGCCAATATGGAAGTTATCTGGAGATTTTTGGATATCCCCGGAACTGCTTCTGTTTCCTGTCACTATTTTTAATTAAACCGGAGGTTCGAGTTCCCCTTTTTCTAGCGTTAATTGTTGACGTCGGTTTCTGGATTGTATCAGAAAAACCAACAAGGATTGGATTTCGGCTGTAATTTTAAAGAGAAAGAGAAGGAGAAAGTAACCAAGACACGAGTTTCTTACGTGGTAAAACTTCGATGACTGGAGAAACGTCCATGGGTGGTTGAATAATCAACCAAGCCAAAATCCACAATGAAATTATAATATTACAAGCTCTCGATCTCTATTTTTTCTCTCTGTATTTTTCTATTGAATGCTCTCTCTTCTTTTTGGCGAGATTTATAGGTCTATTTATATGTTTATAGAACCCTAATCTGTTTTGTACAAGCAATAGATCTTTGTATTTAATTATGATTACTTGCTTGAAGCGTACTGTCTTCTTTCCTGTTTCGGAGTTTTGTATTGAAATCGTATGAGACTCTAGTAATGTAGTCCAATTAGGACTTGTTTCCTTATAAGAGTGTAGTCTTTTTAAAGAAATAAAGTTGTTGCCTGATTGGAACCCTTCCTACTCAGTATTCTATTCTCATTGAGATTTCTTTTTGATATGGATATCTTCTTGTATTTAATGACCTAATTCGTGTGAGCTAATCGCTGAGCTTTTTATTCATTTTTCTTCATATTTGTCCCGAGTAAGGTCAATACTCGCTGGTCCCGAGTAATATCATTTGATCCCGAGTAGAAACGTCATTTAACCAGTCCTGAATGTCGTTAGCTGATCCCGAGTAGTATATGATATCGATTGACCCTGAGTCGGTTTTGTTTAACATCTGCTTACTCGGGTTCTCTTATTCGGTGATGTCTTGTAGGATATTTTCTGAATGCCTATTTGGATGTCCACATGACAATTTATCATCTTTGTTGATGACGTGTAAGTACGATAAAATTCACATATGACAATTCCAAATCCAGAAAAAGGAAATAAAGTTATAAAAAACAACAAAGAAAAACTATACATTAAAATAAATACGCAGAAAACAACAAATTAAAAAAAAAAAATTAGCAAGGGAAAAAAACTGTAAACTTTTTTTTATTTTATAAAAAAGAGCAATTTTTATTTTTAAAAATGAAAATTGATACTATCTGTCATCTTATAAATAAATAAATACACCAACTCAAATGCGTTGATTACGTTATTGTCGGTCATCTTATTCCTTTTTTTTTTCTTCTACTAACTGATATTGATACTATGTGTTCTCACTTAACTTAGTTTCACATTCACTAACTCACTTCATTGAAAGTCAAATGTTGATAATCTGAGTTATTGGAAGGCAACGTGGTTAGAAGAATAATTCTTTTCCAATTCCTATTGTTCTAAATTTTTTTGATAATTGTTTTCGTTCATTATTTTATTTAATTTTTTAAAAGCATTGTTTTAGTTATTTGATTGCTTGCTATTGGTTTCAATATATAAGCCTCATTCAAGGTTTTCGCCTTAGGCCTCCATTGAGCCGCTTCTAGTCAAACCGACTAGTGTTAAAATGAATGCTTCTAACCAATTATCTTATGTTTATATGCTATCTAAATATTTGACTGATGATAAATCTTTGCAAAAGGGGGTGTAATGAAAGAGCTCATTTGTTCATATATAATTAAAAATAGCTCATTTCAGGCATTTGATAAAAATTTTGATGGTCAACCGTCATAAAATCAGTAGAAAGTCCATTTTGCCCTTGGACTTTGGTTAACTGATTAAAAAATTGTAAAAAAAAGAAGATGTACATATAAAGGAGAGTTAAAAAACTATTTTTTTTAATAAAAAAGATAAAAATGAAAAAAATGAAGATAAATTGAAATATAATTAAAACCACAAAAAATAAAAAGAGAATTCTTTTTTAATTTGATCTCCGGTGTCCATATTTGAGATTGACAATGGAGATCATCTAACTTCCATCCCATAGATGGACAGTGGAGATCTATTTAACTATTTTTTATAAATTTTGTTTTTTCAATAATAAACTCATGTGGTAAGGCCAAAATACCTCTCTCACCGTTAATTTTTACTAACCTTGGCTATGTCTGAAATGAGCTATTTTGAATTATGTAAGGACCAATTTGATGAAAAGTCAACTAACAAGTTAAAAAATGACGTTTTCCAATTCCATAGCAATCCAATAGTAAAAATCCCTTAGAATAATGAAATTAGTAGGGAGAATTGCACCCACACCACCTGAGGTTTGGGTTAATTGTAACCAAATGGTGAAAGATGCTTAATCTACAAAGACACCCCCTGAAGTTAACGATAGTTGTTGACGGTGATTTCTGGATTAATCTCGCGTCACACAATTAATGTAGAATAACAACTAGTTGCAAACGAGAAGTAAACGGAAAATAAATAAGACACAGAGTTTTAAGTGGTAAAACCATAATGCGGGAAAACGTTTACGGTTGCCAACAACGGCCATAAAAAAATTCACTATGTTAAAAGAAGATTACACACTCAATCTCTCCCACTCTTCTTCTAGTTAAATTGCGTTCACCCCTTTATGGGTATTTTTAGGGTCTATTATACATGCATAGAACCCTGATTCTTAATGTACTAGATCTTTTTCTTAATCTGGACTATGATATCTATAAGGAAGTTTGTTTCCTTATCAGAGTGCATTTCCAGAAGCCTTGTTCAAATTAGACTCTTTTTCATTGTATTTGAGTCGTGATTCCATCGAATCTGGGTACTGTCCACGTGTCACGCGTCCGATCATTTATTTTCCCGACCATTTTTGTTTCCCCTAATCAGTGATTCTACCCGCAACCATCTTGACAATCCAATCGGATTTACTAACCCGATCATCTGTGTTATCTTAGGCAGGGGGACTGGTCGGGTTTTATCCATTCCACTTGTGTTGACTTAACCTGATCGTCTTCTAGTGATGTGGCACCCCGACCTTAGTCTTTTGCTGACTTGTCGCATCATCCAGAATTTATCAATAACAACACCCCCTTAAACATACAAAACCGAGTATCTTGTTCGAAATGAAACTCACTCGGTGAAGTATGTTTAACTTATTATTATTTTTTGTCGTGTTGTTCATTAATACGCATTTAATGCTTTACGGCTGAACGTTGATGTCAATCATGCTCGTTTCGGCTGACGCAATCATTCATCCACTTTTCGAATTTCAAACAGCTAGTATTTTTCGTTCCATGTGCACCTACCCTCATTTGCGTCTGTTGGCGTATACGTGTTGGTATGACTTCATTTGCTCCTATATATTGCTTAAGAACTTTACATTTTTTCTCACGACTTTATAGCGCTTCTTTACAAAAAACCTAGCTTTTCGTCTTCTTTAGATTCTTGCTTTTTTTTGCTCCTAAACTTCTGTATCTCCACCGCACTTGCTTGTACTCCAGGTATGGACTCAACTCTCCGCTATAGATATTTTGAACTTCTCATGCATGCTATTGAGGTTGGTGATAGTGAGAATATTGCTAGACTTGAATCGATCCTTTGGGGTTTTTTTCACGCCTATGCTCATTCGTCCCAACCCTTTGCTTTAAATGTAGAATATTCTATGGCTCATCCTGGGTTTGTTCCTTCTTCTGCTAATCCTCTTGGTTCCACTTCTGTTGGTATTTATTCAGATATGTCGAAGACAACAAGGCAAACTTCTAGAGCTTCTCCTAAGGAAAACGCCCATCTGATGAACAACCTAAAGATAGTTTCGCAGACATTGAAGATGAAGGATGTCCTCATGGAACGACGAACTCGTATGCTAAGGTTTACAGCGGACCATCCTTGCGCTTTTGACTTTGAAATAAATATTGTGACTGAAGAAGAACTTGCAAAGTTTAGAGATCGGTTCGACCTCCATCGCTTAAAGCTGTCTTGCATTGGTGATCGTGCAGTATGGAACCCATCCCTTGGTGTAGTTGCGATTTATGGGACCATGCTGTCTTCTGGTGTCACCTTCCCATTTGCAGACTTTCATTGCCCACTTTTTGACAGACGCTGGTGTTGCCCCTGCTCAGCTGACCCCCAATTCGTATTGGGTGTTGATCAGTCTATGGTATTTATGGAGAAAGATTGGGGCGAAGCACCCCCGACCCCCCAGGAGATACGAAATTTTTACACTTTGGGTCGATCAGATGCATGTGAAACTTTTTATCTCCGGTCGACGTTACGGAGCAATTGGATCCCCCATGGTTACAAGGAAAAGCCTGCCCCTCCAACACATAAAGACCACAAGGGTTTCATCTGAGGGTTTTCGTCTTCTAACAAATACTGAAAAAATAGTTGGTTCTTTGTCAGTGGAGATTGGGGTGAGATCGTTATGGCTGACCTTACCAATCAACTCAATCGGAGCAGTGTCCCAAGGCATTTTTATAGTCCCGAGCTGTGGAACAAGACTACACTTGTGATGACCAGGGAACAGGCGAACACAGTCGTTAGGACGGCTCAGACTCCTTAGGAGGTTAGGGTTCGTCGTAGCCTGTACTCAGAGAAGGAGTTGGTTTAATTGGGACTCTTTTTTGAGATATCCGCTCGGCGCATGCGTACTAAGTCTTTGTTTATGAACTTTCTTAGTAGTGGCTTATTATTATTATTATTATTTGTTTGCTCATTACTTTCTGTAATGCCTTTCTTTTTCAGTTTATGAGCTAGACATTGTGCTGAAGAGTAGGCCGAAACGGCTAAGAACCTTGATTGGGTGAGCAGGAAAGCAGCTGCTGATCTAGTGGTGTTGGAACCCTGTTCACCGGTTACGCAGTGGAACCAGGTTTAATTTTTTTTATACAGATCATAATCTGTATCTGGGACCAGTGAACTTGGGATCGTAATTATTTTTCGGAACTAATACATACAATATGTAAACACTGGAAATTGTAATCAATATAATCAGAAGAAGGAAAAACTTACCAACGTTTGGAGGCTCATTCACTTTACGATATGCTCCTATCTGAACCAATCTTACCAACGTTTGGAGGCTCCTTCACTTTACAATGTGCTCCTGTTTGAACCACTCGATCTTTCTCGCTATCTCCCGGGACTGGTAACTGCGTGTGAGCGCGTCACGATCTCTGGAACTTGAATGAAAGATGTAGAGAGAATTGAAGAAACTCTTTCTTCTATGTGTTTCAAAAACACACACACATGAAACAAGATATATCTTTATATATATATATATATATTCACCGCACACAAAACCCCTTTGTTTTTTTTTTTGTCTTGTTCCACGCACTAAGCCAATTTTTTTTTTTTTAAAATCCAATTGATTCACCTGATGCATCATGCATGTGACTTAAAGTCAAAAAAAAAAAACTTTTTACCAATATATATATATATATATATATATATATATATTATGTGTGTATCAAGTATTTACACCCTATGTAAATTCTTCTTTTGACTAATGTTTCATGTGCATACACCAATTTGCATCAAATGCAATCTATTGTGTTATTAATTGATATATAAATATATATATATATATATTTTAATTATCCTTTTCAAATATATCTAATATATTAAAAGTGATAATAAGTATTTTAAATTTAAACTTAAATTCAAATACTTAGATAAATGATTTAGTAAATCACCTAAATCCATATATCAACTAACACCCTCTAATTAATAGTTAATTAATAATTCATAATTATCAGTATAATAAAATAATCTAATTATTTAATTAATTTAACTATTAAAATTAATTAATTAAATATTTTCATTATTCAATTAATTCTCGAATATATACGTGTTACTTTTGTAACACAATTAATTGGACAATCCAATTAATTGACCGTGAACCTTGTTACCTAAATTGATCGGGCTAGCAAGGGGACCTAATGGACCCACAGTATTTTGAGCTCCAACAATCCTCGAAATCATAAACTAAACTCTTTAATTAATATTCCTTACCGAAGCTGCACTCTCTCAACTGTAGATGCTTTTACACAGACTGATAAAACTCGGTGTCCATCGATATAACTATTACATATGGTGTGATCCTCCACAAAAGTTCATAATTAGAGTTGAGTCATAATGTCCATTATACCCCTTTAATTACATATATCCTTTAAGTACCATTGATTCTCTAATGGACAATAAATCCTATTTCCTTACGGAATTAGGAGAGCACTCATATTGTCCAAGCCCCGAATCAACCCTTAAGGGAACTACCATCTACTTCTCACAAGAAGGAGTGGATTCCTCTATTGTCTACAAACCTTTCCAGCCACTAGCCAAACCGTAATCCTAACATACGGAGCATATTGATCTGGAACAGCATCCGACCTTACCTATGGTATATCAAAGACCACGATCTAACCTAAAGGAGTCGATAAGACACTCAAGATTAAGATTACCCACATATAGCCATCGTTAGTTGATATATATGAATCTCATCGGTAAATGGATCTTGGTGAGAGATTCATATAGATCATGGCCCAGTCTTATATGATCACATCATACAAGGTGCTTCCATACCCATATCTCATATGAATGATTCGGGATAGAATCATCGTACATTACGAAATGACCGCAGCTATAAATTAACCACAAATAAAGTACTCGACTTTATTTGCTATCTATGGACTCTTTAGATTGCACGTCTCTTACTGTATCCATCTGTATATGACACTCATATACACAATTTGAGATTACATCTGGCAATCTTGGGTGTTAAATATATACACAAGTTATAAACTAAACAACACAATAAGAATGAATTGAAATTTTTCTTTTATTTATTTCATAAATCCATTTACAAATTACATCTTTAAGGCATAAACCCCAACAAGTGGCTCAAGACATTGCTCTTCCGGATCATGATTTAGTGGAACATGTATGTGAGTTCGATCATAATTTTCCAACGGCTTCTGCTGACCCAATTGTAGCAAGCAGTCGTGATGCCCCTCCCCCTCGAAGTGGTTAGAGGGGATCATCTAAAGATAGGTCTCGTCGGGTATACTCCTCCATAAAAGGGTCTGACCGTGAGAGGTTTAATAGGGAAAGATCGAGTTGAGACAAGTTCCTAAGGGATAGGCGAAGTCGAGAGGAGCCAAATTGGAGAAAATCCCCTAGGACCAGGTCTAATGACAATGTCCCTGGTAATAAAGTGGCCAAGATAGTCGATGGATCTTCTGCCCCCGAGGCCATCCATAAAATGAGGGAGACTACAAGTGATACCGATCCATTGCCATCTCGGTCGAAGGTTGACCCCATTTTTTTGGATGAGGATTGAGGATGAGGATGAGGAAGATGATCAGGGGACCTTAACCGAGTTGATTTTAAGTGGGCAGGAGCCAAAGAAAAAGAGTGATCGGGTGGTTTCGACGTCTTCCGCTGTCCCATCTGAACCAACTAAGGCTACTGAAACAACAATACCTCTAACTTGCCTTTCTCCTTCTCAAATTTAACCCAATTGTTTCCCAACGAGTCTCCCGGCATATCAACTAGGGAAGGCTCCCATGTAGTTTTCAGTTAAGCATCAGATAGTCTTCATTGATTCAGACTCCGATGATGGGGAATGTAACTCGGAGGAGCTATTTTTTAACTGTTTTTTATAAGTGCCTTCTGCATCATCTTTTGCTCATCTACTTTTCAAATTCCCTAATTCTTACCTTTCTTTTAGGCAGTGGAGGAGCTGACTCGGGCTTTGGCTGATCAGAAGAGGCAAGCTATGGAGATATCTCAGTTGAAGAAGGCTCTTGCTGAATAAAATGATGCTCTCAAGTCTTCTTCCGTCAATGCTTCCAAGGCTAAGCAGTACGAGGAGGGAGCGTCTTCTCTGGTAGTTTTCCATGCCAGTGCAGAAAGCGACGCCTTAACCAAGAGGGTTGATGGCCAGATTTTGAAGACTTGAGCCAAGACCATAGCAGAGGTGTTCCTCTTGGTGATTCTGGGCCGGAGGTCCTTCTAACACCCTAAAAGCTTAAGAGTTTTTTATTTTATTATTATTTCCTGTAGTTGCTGCTTTGTAATCACCCACTCCTTAAATAAAACGAAATTTATTTCCTTTGCCGTCTCTGAATGCTTTACTACTAATTGTATCTGTTTATCAACATGAGCTGTGTGAGTCGAGCCACATCTATGTTAATCATTTAGGTTGTGATCATATCCATTTGCCCGATCTTTCTAATTTGACCAGGATGTTTTATTAACCCAAACTTCAATGAGTCTGTTGTCCTGACTTTGGTCAAGCAACTTCGTATGATAAAGTTCGTAATAGCCCTTGTATAGGCAGGTCGGGGGCCGTTCGGGTCGGCCTATCAGTTACACAAGCCCCCAACCATCTTACTGCTTTTATGTCAAGAAGTGTTCTTTTATAGCCAATTTACATGATATCTAGTTTATAGACTCTTGTCTTTTATCTGTCAACTAAGTCATTGGGACGTCTCCCAATAGTCTGTTGATCAAGATTCGTTGCAATAGAGCATCTTGTATTTTACTGACTTAGCAGGTGCCTTGATTGCACCTATTTATAAGTAAAAATACTTATCATTTGTTCAACTCTTGGCGTTTATTACCTGAAGGAGCCATAGCAGTGCTTTATAGCACCCATCTAGTCTCAGTGAGTGTACACTATCTTTGCGACACATGTTTTTGGCCCCATTACTGGGCCTCTCGATCGCCCCCACTCGACACTGAGTGATTTCTAGGTTCCTTGAGATTGCTTTTGTATACGAAAACAAGGTTTTAGAACACTACTCTTGATTTATGAAATTGTTCCCTCAAAGGGGCTTTTATTGGATTCTTAAAGGAAACATAAAATAATCAGCTAACAAAGTAAAAAAAATATCTAAAGAAATAAAAACGAACAAGAAGAACTGAGGGACCCTTAAGGGTAGAACATTTTTAGGTATTGGGCGTTGCATGGCCTGGGTAATTCGCTTCCTTCTGATCGGGCAAGGTGGTACGCCTCATGTTCGGCCAACCTGACAACCTTGTACGGACCTTCCCATTTATCTGCCAGAGCCCCAGCTGACTTATCTCTTGTGTTGGGCGACAACATTCTCAGAACTAGATCTCCGAGTTGGAATCTTCTGATTCGAACATTCAAGTTATAGTATCTAACGACCCTTTGCTGATAGGCCGCTGTCCTTACTTTTTACATATCTTTTTTTTTCCAACTTATTTAAGTTTTATTCTAGCATACCCCCGCGTTTGACTCGGGATGGAAGAGATGCACCCTTGGTGAGTTATGAATTACTTCCACGGAGATCATTGCCTTTGTCCCCGAACGCTAGTGAATAATGGGTTTCCCTTATCGAAGTCCTTTCTGTGGTTCGGTATGCCCATAAAACTTCATGTAGCTTGTCTGCCTAGTTCCCTTTCCTGGAGTCTAGCTTTGCCTTCATAGTGTGTTTGATTATCTAGTTTACAGCTTCTGTTTGGCCATTGGTCTGAGGGTGAGCTGGTGTGGCATAAAATTTTTTTTATGCCAAAATCTCGACACAGGTTTCTAAAATTATCACTGTCGAATTGAGTTTCGTTGTCCATGATTATCGTGTATGGGACTCCGAACAGGTAGATGATGTTCTTTTTAAATAAACCCATCGAGTTGGTCTCGATTATATGCACCAACGTTTCTGCCTCTACCCATTTGGTGAAGTAATTTACGCCTACAGTAGCATGCTTTGCCCCACCTTTGGTTGCAGCTGGCATCAGGCTGATCAAGTCTACCCCCCCACATGGCGAATGACCAAGGTGATGACAGACTCTTGAACTACTCGGAAGTCCTCTTTATATCATTAGCTATCCTTTGGCAACCTTTACATTGATCCGCGACCACCTGAGCGTCTTGGAATAAGGCCAGCCAACAGAAGCCTTGTCTGAGAGTTTTGTGTGCTAGGCTTTTACCTATTAAGTGATTTCCACATACTCCCTCGTGGATTCTCTAATATCCGTCAACCCTCCGTTGGGCAGACACATCTTTACAGGGCTTTCGAGAATCCTCTCCTGTACAACTCTCCCTTGACCATCGAGTACCTTGTACCTCTGTACCTCTGTACCTCTGTACCTCTATACCTGAGACGTTTCACTTCAATTACTTCTGTTGGCAGAGCTCCCTTCTCCAGGTATTCCCTGATCGGGGGCCAAGTGGTTTGGTCTCCTTCGATCACACCTATCTCCAATATCTCTTCTTGGTCCTCGATGCTTGGCCTTTTAAGATGTGCGACTGGGATGGTCTTTGACTGTATACCGATAGTAGCTGACACCAATTTTGACAAACCGTCTGCCTTTTCATTCTTCTTCATCGGGATCTAGGTGATCCTGTACGTTTTGAATCTTCTTAGCAGCGTTTTGGCCACCCCTAAATATGTGACCATGTTGTTATCCTTGACTTGATATTCATCCAAAATTTGGTTGACAACCATTTGTGAGTCACTGAATATTTCTAGCTCATTCGCCCTTAAGGCTGAGCAAACTCAGAGCCCTGTCAAAAGTGCCTCATACTTGACCATGTTATTGGTTGCTTTGAAGTCAAACCGTAGGACACATTCTACCTGGTCACCTTTTGGGGTAGATATGACTATACCGGCCTCGCTGCCGTACGTGTTTGACGACCCATCTACATGTAGTTTCCATATGAACTTGTCATTCTTTTTCAACATCCTGATCACCTCGCTGTTTTGCTCGGTGAATTCTGTGATCATATCGGCCATAACCTGCCCCTTTATTACGGTCCTCGGCAGATATGCTATCTCAAACTCGCTTAACTCTACAACCAATTTAGTTAGTCTCCTGGACACTTCGGGTTTCGACAGGATTTGCTTCAATGGACAGTCCGTATAGACTTTGATCCCGTGGGTTTGGAAATATGACATCAACTTCCTTGCTGCAGTTACAAGGGCCAGTGCTATCTGCTCGGCCGGTGAATACCTTGTCTCAGCTGGTAATAAAGCTTTGCTCATATAATACACTGGCTTTTATACCCCTTCATCAAGTCTGACCAGTACTGAACCTGTTGCTACATGCGTTAAAGATAGGTACAAATAAAGCACTTTACCTTCAAGTGATTTGGACAAAATTGAGGCTTTTCCTAGATATTCCTTGATCTTTCTAAAGGTTTGCTATTCTATTATGGTGTTCTTGTACCGGTCATCCCACTCCTATGGATCATGTCTTTTAAGTGTTCTTATTTGATTAGCTCTACGATGTATTCCCTCAGTTGATAACACTTGTAGGTTTTATAGTCGTTCTCCTGATGGAACTTGAGTACTTGGTGGTGTCTCTTCTGGCAAAACTTGACTATTTTGGGGTTTTCTTGTACAGATTCTTATTTTCTATCACATTCAAGATTTCTTCCTGCCCTCTGACCAGGGGAATGCAATTAGTGTATTGCCTTTTGAATTGCCTACCACCTTTGTTATCGTCCTTTCGTCCATCCTTACCTTTTCCTCAACTGTCTTTTTACTCCCTTTTACCGTTATTCCTTGGGTACCGTCCTTATGCTTTTGGCTACTTTTTGGTTGGCTCCCATGTATAAGTTCTCCCCCATGGGCTAGTTGTTCCTCCTTTGCCATGGTGTATCCTCCGACATGGTATACCATACTTGTATACGTGGTCAGTCCCTTTTGCCTTAGGCTTAGGGTCAGATGGTTGTGCTGTAAACAGTTGATTAACGCTGACACTAATGCATCGTCATTGGGATCTTACACCTCTGACACCTTTTACGAGAATTTGGTCAAGTAGTCTTTCAATTTCTCATCTTTCCTTTGCTTTAGGGTCAACATGGCCGATATGGACTTCCTTCGCTAGATGTTTCCCATTAGTTGCCTGGTGAATGCTTGTACTAACTCTTCAAAATTCCTAATGGAACCTGCGGACAACCCTTCAAACCATCTAGCCCTCTGATCTCCCAACGTTTGCGGGAACGTGCGTCATCATAATCATACTACTTCGCCATTGTACTTTGGTACCTCCTTACATGCTTCTGTGGGTCAGTATTGGCTTTGAACTACTCAACATGCGACATTATGAATTTCTCCAAAAATCGGGTCTGCTTTATAGAGTCAGCAAACGGGCTTCTAGAGTTCCCAATCAGTGGGTTTCCTAAGTTTTGCCTTCGTTCAAGGGCTTCTATCCTCTTAAGGAGAATCTCTCGCTCCTCATCCGGCTCTCCACGCTCGTCGAACCTTTGACGGATAGTGAGCCCATATGAGTACTTAGGGACCATCCCGCTGATCGGGGAATCAAAGAGGTCACGCCTGACCACATGGGTTTATTCTTTGCGCCTTCTAGGAGCTGTTTCATCGTCACTTGAATGTGAGCGAGACCTTTTTCGCTGATCATCATATCTATGTACTAATTCGGGGTAGGTTTTCGCTCCATTGTACCTCTTCATGTCTTCCCGCGAACTAGGCTCTAGATGTTCTCTTGCTCCCCGATCATCTCAGCCACCTTTTCTGTGTGAACGCCCTTTTTTTTCATAATGTTTCACCTTATCTCTTCCAGGTTTTGGGGTGCTCCTGTGGTGACCGCTACTATCTCGAAACCCACCTTAGGATCTCGGGCCACGATCGTCGTGGTAAACAAATCCTTCTCTCTTAACTTCCTAATCACTTCGCCGTTTGGTCAGCGAATTCTGTGACCAGATCTGTTACAACTTGTCCTTTGGTCGCCTCTATTGGCAAATACACCATGTCAAACTCTCTCAGTTCCACCGCCTATTTAGTCAGCCTTCTCGACACTTTGGGTTTCGATAAAATCTATGTCAGCGGACAGTCAGTATGTACTTCAATTTTGTGAGCTTGAAAATAAGGCTCAGCTTTTTTGCTGCTGTCACCAGGGCCAAAACCATCTGTTCAGCTAGAGAGTATCTTGTTTCTATAGGCAACAAGGCTTTGCTGGTGTTTTACACAGGCTTCTGCATTCCTTCTTCCATTATGACCAGTACCGACGCCGTCGTTACGTCTGTTACGGACTGGTAGAGGTAAAGCACTTCCTCTTCAAGTGGCTTAGATAGTATCAATGCTTTTCCCAAGTATTCTTTGATTTTGCTGAACGTTTGCTCACACTCATCATTCCATTCCACCCCTTTGCCTTACTTAATTGCTTTAAAAAAGGGTAAGCATTTGTCCGTTAATTTACATATGAACCGACTCAGCGAAACTAGGCAACCTACCAATCTTTGGATTTCCTTCAATGTCTTGGGAGACCTCATTTCTTCTAAGGCTCTTATTTTCTTTGGGTTTACTTCAATCTCTCTTTGATGAACTTGAAATCCCAGGAACCTGCCAGACGACACTCCAAACACACTTTTTTTGGATTTAGCTTCATCCCATACTTTCGTAGCACCTCAAACATCTCTCTTAGATTATTGGGGTGATCACTGGACGTTACACTTTTGGTTAGCATGTCATCCATATATACCTTTATATTCTTGCCAATTTGTCGAGCGAACATTTTATTCACCAGCCTTTGGTAAGTTGCCCCGACGTTCTTTAACCCAGACAACATGACCTTATAGCAGTACACTCCCTGTTCAGTTGTGAATGAAGTCTTGTCCTCATCTGGCTCGAACATTCTGATTTGATTGTAGCCTAGATAGGCGTCCATGAAACTTAAAAGCTCATGTCCTGCTATTGCATCTACTAGTTGGTTGATCCGAGGCAAGGGGAAACTGTCATTTAGGCATGTTTTGTTAAGGTCTGTGAAGTCCACACACATCCTCCATTGGTCATTTTTCTTTTTCACCAGAACTACATTAGCAACCCAGTCGGGGTACTTTCCCTACCAGATGGATCCTGCAGCTAACAGTTTGTCCACATATTCCTTGATTGCCTTGCTTCTTTCTTATTTAAAACGCCTCCTCTTTTGGATGACCGGCTTTTGATCGGGGTTCACGGCTAAGTAATGTGAAATCGTCATTTGATCAATTTCCAGTATGTCCGCGTGTTCCCAAGCGAACACATCTTTATATTCCTTTAGAAGTTCAATCATCATGTTTTGAACATGCCTCGTTAGTCGGGATCCGAGCCTAACGGTCTTCTTGAGGTCATCGTCATTGATGGAAACATCCATGGTTAACTCATGCGGGCCTTTTTCGCTCTCTGGCATTGTTTCTCTTGGATCTAGGTCGAACCGGGTTGGAGTCTCGACCTTTGCTTTTGTTGGATCCATCTTTTGGTCTTCACCTTCCCTAATAGTATCCACTTGTATTACCCTTGACTTTACATTCTCCCTATACACAGTGAGATTATCTTTCTGGGCCATTTTTCATGACCCCCACTCCGGCTTCGGTCGGGAACTTTACCATGAGCGAGTAAGTTACAGTCACAACTTTTATTTTGTTTAGGAAAGGCTGGCCTATGAGAGCGTTATACGGCCAGTTCTCAATATTCACTACTACGAAGTCTAGCAATACTGTCTTCGTACAAGGAAAGCTTCCAGCTACCACTGGTAATTTAATGGTTCCCAACGCCCTGACCTTGGCTCCTCCGAAACCCCTCAACGGTACCTTCAACAGTTGGAGATCACACTTCTGTAATCCAAGTTGATCAAACGCCTTCAAGCTCAGGATGTCTGCCGAGCTACCATTATCGATCAATATTCTTCTTACTTGCCTATATCCGATGCGAGTTGACACAACAATCTCATCAGTTGGTCCGACCTTCGACTCGTGTGTGTCCGCTTCAGTGAAAACTATCGGCCCCCATCCCTGTTTTATTTTCTTTCGATCAGGACCAAGATGATTCACCTCTACATCTTTCTGGCTATTAATGGCTTCCCTCACTTCGGACATCCTTTCTCGGCTACTATTTCCAGTATTAGGGCCACCAAAAATGGTATTGATCGTCTCGCTATCTGAATCTTTCCTCGGGCCCTTATAACTTCTATCCCGATCCTCTATCCGAGCATCATTCTGATGATCTTCACCACTTTGGAGGATCACATCTTTAAGATGACCTTCCCGGATTGGCTTCTTAATGTAATCCTTCAGCTGGTAACACTTGGAAGTTTCGTGGCCGTTTTCCTAGTGGAACTTACAGTACTTGGTAGTATCCCTTCTGGCGAAGTTAGACTACCTCGAGAGAGGGGGGGTGGGGGGGGGGGGTTATATAAGTTCTTATCTTCTATCACATTCAGAATTTCCTCATGCTTTTTGGCTAACAGGGTATAATTAGTGTACTGGCGCCTTGGGTTCTTTCCTATTCTATTGTCATCTCTTCGCCCGTTTTTCCCTTTTCCCCCGTTACCCTTCTGGTCATTCTTACCATTGTTTTTCAAGTCATTTTCTTGGTTATTTTGACTGTGACCAGAACGACCTCCATGTATAAATTCTCCCCTGTGGGCAATCTGTTCTTTTTCTGCCATGGCGTATCCCCTAAAATGATCTACCATGCTTACATAAGTGGTAGGTCCCCTCTGCCTCAGGCTTAAGGTTAAATGACTGTGTTGCAAGCTATTTATTAATACGGAAACCACTGTATCATCTTTAGGGTCTTGAACCTCTGATACCTCTTGCGAAAACCTGGTTAGGTAATCTTTTAGCTTTTCGTCATTCCTTTACCTCAAAGTAGAAAGAGCTGACACCGATTTTCCCCTCTGGATATTCCCTATAAATTGTCTAATAAACGCTCGTGTCAACCCCTCGAGACTCCTGATGGACCTCGATGATAATCCCCCGAACCACCGGGATCCCTGATATCTTAATATCTGAGGGTATATACGTCACAAAAGTGCGTCGTCATAATCGTACTGAGCCATGACACTCTGGTATGTCCTGACGTGTTTCTCTGGATTGATATTGGCTTTGAACTGCCCTACATTTGCGATCCTAAACTTCTCTGAAATGCGAACCTGCCTTATGGCATCAGCAAATGGGTTCCCAAGACTCCCAACCAGAGGGTTATCTTGACTTTACTTTTTCTCCAAAGCTTTTATCCTCCTAAGAAGAACTTCGTGCTCTCTTTTGGGTTCACTGTGCCTGTCTAACCTTTGGTGAACTGTGAGCCCATACAGGTCCTTTAGCCCTCTGGGAGCGTGATTGTCATCGCTTAAATTCCGTCAGGGCTTCTTACTCCGTCTGTCATACCTGTCTTCTTTCTCAGGGTATTGTCTTGCACATTCATACCCTGCGGTATCCTCGCGTGAGCTTGACTCCTTACGTTCCTCCACTATTCTATCCTGGTAGGTGCTGCTTCTTCTACGTGAATGTCCTCTTTTGTCCCATTTCTCTGCTCTGTTTCTTCCAGACTTTTAGGGTGCGTCTGGAGTAGTTGCCACGATCTCAGAGCGCATTTTGGGTCCTTGAGCTACCACAATTGTAGAGAGCTGGTACGGTGAATTCAGATTTACGGCTGCGGTTATGCTAATTCCCTATCTAGCAGCATCATCAATGACTCTTTGCAGGGATTCTTGAATTTGCTTGAATACATCTAGAGATATCCCTGTAGTCATGCCTGTGGTTGTGACGATGTCCTGCCTACTTGACGATGGAGTTCTTGAGGGTGGATCTGCTTTCTGTGCATCGGCATCTGCAACGTTTATCTCCCGTGAGACATCAACATTATGTAGGGACAATTTCTGTCAGCGCTGGAAACCATGATTTCACTTTGTATGATTAAAAGGTTCACCCCTTCCTTCTAGCACCGCCGGTGATATTTGGATAGTTTAGGATTGATTACACGTCTAACAGGTTCTTGTGAATTGATGATCAAGTTATAATTTAAAAGTGAAAAGTGAGAAATCAAGAGTAGGTTTACGTGGTAAAATCCCAAGGTGGGTAAACATCCACGGTTACCAGTGACGGTGTGAATAATTCACTATAGTAAGACAATTACACACTCTATTCCTCTCTTTCTATGCGTATCTCTCTCTTTCTTACTTGTATATTTTCTATGTGTTTCTTTCCCTCTTTCACAATGAGATTATGAGTTTATTTATATGTGCATAGAACTCTAATCATTGTTATACACATAAGGAAAGGTGATAGTGTTTAATTAGGACTGGTTACTTGTTGAAGTGGTCTTTGTCATCTTTCATATTTCGCATTCTTCATGCATTAGATCGTTTGCCTGATTTGGATTTTGATATCTATAAGAAAATTTGTTTCCTTGTCAGAATATGCTTTGAGACACCTTGTTAGAGTAAGACTTGTTCTACATGTATTTTAATCGTGATTGCATTGAATCTGATAATGTCCACGTGTCGCTTCAACTGATCATCTACCAAACACGACCATGCCTTATTTTCCCCGGCCAGAGATTCAATCCTTACCGGAGGGTATGACCCGACCATCTCGATAATCCTGACTGGGTCATCTTTATCAGATTAATCTAATCACTTCATGTTGACGTCAATTTCTCGATGGATGAAAAAGTCAACACCATTGGGTTTGGTTATGACCTGTCAAAAGAGAAAGAGAAAGAGAATGCAATCGAAGTTATTATGACACGAGTTTACATGGTAAGACTCTGATAATTGGAGAAACATCCATAGGTGGTTGAATGCATAACCAAGCCAAATCCACTATTTAAATAAAGAATTACACCACTCGTTCTCTCTTGCCTCTCTCTTGCAATGATTACTCTTTTTTGTTGTTTTTCTATGTCCTTCCCCTTTTACAATGAGATTATATGCCTATTTATAGGTGTATAGAACCCTAATCCTTGTTGTCTAGTAAAAAAAAAAAGGAATTGTATTTTAATTAAGACTAGTTACTTGTTGAAGTCGTCTTTATCTCCTTTCCTATTTCGGAGACCTTGTGAAGATCGAGTTTGAATCTTATTGGGATTCTGGTGGCATAGTCGGTTTAGGACTTATTTCCTTATTGGCGTGTAGTTTTCTATAATAGTAGTTGTTGCCTGATTTGGTATTTATTTACTGTTGAGTGTTTTATCCTTCTAGAAACTCTTTGATACGGTCGTTTTGTGCATTGGAGTATGATTCCTGGGCTTACTCACGTATACCCGAATCGTATGCTGAACTATTCTACTCGGGTTTCTTATGCTGTCCCGAGTAGAACATAATGTGTCGAGTACCCATGTTCAGACTTACTCGGGTTCTTATCCCTTAGCGATGTCTTGGATGGTGTCATCTAGTTGCCAGCTCGGATGCCCAAATGACAATCTTTTTTAGGGGTTGTCTTGCTTGTCAGTGACATGCATATTTAATAAAATATACATATAACAATACCCCTTTAAAATACTTTTACCGAGTAGAATCTTATTTTGACGAAAATATTTTAATCGACCTTCTGACTAGGCTTTTTATCTTTCCCTTCTTTAATGCTTCATTAATATATGAATAACAATCCATAAACAACGCTTCGCATTAATGACGTGTCTCAATGGTAACCATGTATGTGCGGTTTGTCTTTTCACGTGAAATCATGATAATTGTGATGTTTTGAAATCCCGACGGCTTGATCTGTTCTTTCCAGGACAAGTGTCCTTTAATCATTGGGTTTCTCAGATAGCATTTATGATACGAGACTCGCCGACCATCTGATATGCTGCCTAAATCACAGAATGTTCCTTCCTTTTGATTTTTCCTGCTTCTTGAAACCCTAGGGTTTTGTGTCTCCGACCATTTATGTAGTTTATTTAAACTGAAGGGGGTTGTTCCTGTTATTTTTTCGCAGAAAGAAACAAAAAACCAGGTTTCCTTACGCACATGTTCAACTTGATTCTTCATCGAGGCTTTTTCTGGTTTCTTCGCATTTGCTTTAAAGGTCAGTTCAGAGGGATCCTGTTTCACGACAGCTCTTTTTTGTTATAGATTTCGATGCACTTGAGCGTGGAGATTTTCAATTGGTTTCTTGTGTTCGTAGATTATTAGGGGAAACCCCTCTCGATGAGCATGATTTTCTAAATGTTAATGTTTCCGGGCTTTATCCTGATGTTAGTTTCAGTTCTAGCTATGAATCTTCATCCAGCTCCGTGTCTTTTGTTTCTGACCACAGGGTTCCTTTACAATCTAGGATAGGAAAGCATCAGAGTAACCGTACGGTTCACAAATATAGTTTAAGCGGTATTCAGATTGGAAGGCAAGTAGTTGATGAGAAGGATGTTGAAGAAGAGCACAGTGAATCTCGAATTTCCTTTTCATTTGATTTTTTGAGTGTGTATGATGCCGAATCGAACGTGGTAGGGGAACCAGAGATCGAGAAGTATCATGCTCGATTTTATCTGGATGATTCGGTTTTAATGCTTCCTGCTGGTAATAGAGCCACGTGGAACCCTCCTCCGGGCATGGTAGCAATTTATGGATCCATGCTCTGCTGTGGTGTGACTCTTCCCCTCCAGCCTTTCATTGCTTGGTTCCTTGCTGAGGCGGGGATCGCTCCAGCCCAGCTTGCCCAGAACAACTATAGGATCCTGATGTGTATGTGGCACATGTGGAGCCGAATGAACTTGCCACCGCCTTCTCCTTGCGAAATTAACACTTTTATTCTTTAAGGCAATCTGGTAGGACTAGAACCTACTTTCTTTTATCTAGCCAGCCAGGTAGCTGGATTCCCGAGGGGACGAAGGTGAACCATGGAGTCGATATTTCCTCAAACGTCAAGAAGAAAGGCTTTGTGTGGAGTTTCCCTACCTCAAACAAGTACTGGAAAAATAGCTGGTTTTTTGCCGGAGGGAACTTGGGACTCGAGATCAAGCTCTCAGCTGGAGAGGATGGGGAAGTAATAAAGGTTCCCCATTTCTTTTGCTATCTTTATTGCTGGAACAAGTCGCGGCCTATTTTCACTGATGCCGAGTTGACTAACCTTGCTTGAGCGGCCACGCGCACTTTGGAGAAAAGAAGCAGGTCCTACATTTACGATGAGAAGAAAATGATAGCTCTTAGCCTCTTTCCACAGATTTTGGATTATCACAGACGTTGTAAGTAGAATCTCTTCCCGTTTTCTTTTTACTCATTTTGTTCTGTCTTTTCTAACTCGTTTGTATTCAGTGTATGACTCGGACATCGTCTGCGACATCCAAGCTCATCAGGTGAAATCGATTTTTCAAGCGAGTTGTAAGGAAGCTTCATGCCAAAATATGGAAGCGATTGCTTCACCTGATGATGATTCGGATGAAGATTCCGACGAGGCAGATGAGAAAGTTCCTAAGTATACTTTTAAAGTTATTCAGCCGACCGCGGGGGAATCAAGCGATCCGAGTGGCCCTTTTGGAACTGATAGTTTCCCGAGGGTGTCTGGGGATGAAGGCAGGCAGGGAGGGCATCCTAGTGGTGCATTGTTTGGTGAGCCTTGTTCCCTAGTCAACGAAGTGCCTACCAAGCAGTTTGCTGTTGGGAATGAGGAAAGATTTAGGGTACCCCTGTTGAGCAGGTTAATCTTCATCCTGATCTTTTTGAGCCCTTCTGAGATATCGTAGATGATCAAGAAGATCATGTAGCTAACCTCAGCTTCCACTATACTCGAGTTGAGAAAAGGAAGGCGGTTGATTCCTCTGCTTGATCGTTTCTAAAAATTCCTCGGGTGGTATCGTTCGTTGAATCAATTGATGATGATATTGATACAAAGGGCTCCCTAAATGCTTAGACAGAGACACCTTTAGGGAGAAAGGAACCCCTGAAAAGTTTAAACAGAGATTCTCTACCCCCTGAGGTTAAGGATGTAGGGGTGGGGTCTTTGGAAAAGCCTTCCTGCCCCACCCCCAGGATATGCTGAGGACTATGTCGTTGGGTCAAGCTTTTATCGGTGATGACCATTGGAGTTGCTTCAGGAGTGGTCCGCCTACGGAACATCTTCACAACATTTTCATTAGTGCATCCTACGGAAATCTTCTATACCTACCCTTGCTTTAACGCTCATTGACTCAGATTTTTAACTTACTCTTTTCTACTGATGGTTATTGAATTTGCTGAGTTTATTCAGATGCAACAACATCAAACTGATCGGACTATGAGTCTTGAAGCTCAATTGAAAGAGAGTGAGTATAGCCTTGCTCAGATTGAGGCGGCTTATCAAAAGGAGGTGAACTCTGCCCAAGAGTTTGTTGATCGTTGTTTAGCTAAACAGATGGAGGCCGAGGAGAAAGCTTCAGCTGCAGAAGAGAAGGATGTATCCTTTCAAAACTTACTCTCTGCTGCCCAGGAGTCAATGCTCAAAGCTGAACAAGAGGCTGAGCAAGGAAAATCATCTTACGAGCAAAAAAATTGAAGACCTTAAGCGTCAGGCCCTAACTGTCAAATCTCTTTCGAAGGAAGCCCGGCTGGAACTTGAAGTTCAAAGAGTTAATTGTTTCAAGAGGTCCCCATCCTATGATGCCCTACTTCTTAGGGAGTTCCAACGAGGGTTGGTCTCGGCTGGTGCATTCTTCAAGGTCAAGAATCGGGCGACTAACAAGGCTCAAGCCAACTGGGAGCTATCAATCAAAAACTATGTGGACCGGTCCTTGGAGTCTCTTCAAACTTAGATGAAGGAATGAAGAGCTTATTGTCGCAGCCGAGGTATAGAGCCTTATTCTATGCATCTGGAGGTCCCATCGGAGCATTCTCTCTCGACCTTTTATGCTAGTCAAGAGGCTGGTGTGGGGTCAAAACCTGACGTTGGACCGATCCCTAGAATGGATTACAGCGAATGGATGGATGACTCGGTCGACTAAATCGCCTGGCCTTCTAATGAAAGTCTTCTCCATGAATATGAGATGGTACCCGATCCAAGCATTGGCAAGAGCTCCAAATCCTCAACCCCACCTTAGGCATATTTGTAAAAATTTGCATGATTAATTAAATTCCATTTTTTACGTAGTTGCTTGTCGCGAATGTTTTTAATATTCCATCTTAACTGGCTAATATCGTTGTCTATCGAGTATCTTATTAAATTGGGTAACGTAATTTTAAGTGCCAAGTATCTTATTAAACTAGCTAACGCAATTTCAGGTGCCAAGTATCTTATTAAACTGGCTAACGCGATTTCATGTGCCAAGTATCTTATTAAACTGACTAATATTATTAACCGAGTCATCTCGAAACAATTGCAAGTAGGTTTATACTTGTGCTCATACCCGGTTGCTACCCGACCGTTACATCGAGGCTCACCACGATCATACGTTCGAGTCCTTACACAAGTCACTGAGAATGTGTCCTAGTTTTGTTTACGTAAAGGTTTGTCGAATCGTTAAGCTTTAAATTGCTTAACACAACTGCACAACTCACTAGGATTTTCCCGACGGTGCCCTGATCCGTTTTTCAGAATCTGGTGCATCGGGTTTACCTTTTGGCTAAGGTCTTGACTGACCTCACTCGGCTGGCATGCTCTTTTGAGCTTCTCTGCCCATTCGGGATTTTTTCCAAATTCATGGCCTCAAGCATTTTATGCAGTCAATTTCTTCATATGTTCTTATTATCATATGCTCATCTTTTACATGTTCTTATTATCATGCTTAGATTTCTTGAATCCCATATCCCGCTTTTATTCATAACTGTAACACTAACAATCTGAAAATCTTAAAGAATTGCTAAAAAATATCCTGATTATAAAAATAAAAAATAAAAACAAATGGAATATTTCAAGGGTAGAAGATCTTTAAATATTGGGCATTGCATGTTGGAACCTCGTTCACCGGTTACGCAGCGGAACTAGGTTTTAATTTTTTTTTTATATAAATCATATATGTATCTGGGACCAGTGAACTTGGGATCATAATTATTTTAGGAACTAATACATACAATATGTAAACACAGGATTTTGTAATCAATAAAATCAGAAGAACATACCAATGTTTGGAATCTCCTTCACTTTACGTTATGCTCCTGTCTGAACCAATCTTACCAAAGTTTGGAAGCTCTTGTCTGAACCACTCGATCTTCCTTGCTATCTGCCGGGACTGGTAACTGCGTGTGGGCACGTCATGGTCTCAGGAACTTGAATGGAGGATGTAGAGAAATACTTAAAGAAACTCTTTCTTCTTAATTTGGTGTATTGATTTCACGCACACATAAATTACATCTCATGCAAAACTTATATTGATAGATGTGGTTCCCTCTTTTTAAAAACAATATATAATATATATATATATATATATATATATATATATATATATATATATATATTATTTCTCATGCAAGATCTTTTGTTAACAGAGAAAATAACTTTTATTTTTTAAAAAAAAATATGCCTCTGCGTGACTTTTTCAAAGTCAAAACAAAAAAAACCTTTTTTTTTCTTCAACTTTTCTTCCGGGTAACTTTACGCAATATCTATATATCTCTCCAAAAACCCACTTCTTGCGTTAATTATATATATATATATATATGTATATATATATATATATATATATATATATATATATATATATATATATATATATATATATATATGTTGTTTGTATCCTATACAAACACTTATATTTGTGCACACATCAATTTGCATCCAATGCAATCTCTTGTGTTATAATTGATATATATATATATTTTTTAATTATCCTTTTCAAATATATCTAATATATTAAAAGTGATAATAAGTATTTTAAATTTAAACTTAAATTCAAATACTTAGATAAATGATTTAGTAAAATAAAATAATCATATTATTTTATCTTCATCTAAATCCATATATCAATTAACACCCTCTAATTAATAGTTACTTAATAATTCATAATTATCAATATAATTAAATAATATAATTATTTAATTAATTTAACTATTAACATATATTAATTAAATAATCTCATTATTCAATTAATTCCCGAATATATACGTGTCACTTTTGTAACACAATTGATTGGACAATCCAATTAATTAATCGTGACTCTTGTTACCTAAATCGATCGGGCTAGCAAGGGGACCTAATGGACCTACAATATTTTGAGCTCTAATAATCCTCGGAATTATTAATTATACTCTTTAATTAATATTTCTTGTTTATTAACTCCGATGTTATTCCACTAAAAACCCGAAGTTGCACTCTCTCAACTGCAGACGCTTTTACATAGACCGATACAACTCGGTGTCCATTGATATAGCTATTACACATGGTGTGATCCTCCACAGTAGTTCATAATTAGAGCTAGGTCATAATGTCTGTTATACCCTTCTAATTACATATATCCTTTAAGTACCGTTGATTCTATAATGAACAATAAATCCTATTTCCTTACGGAATTAGGAGAGCACTCATATTGTCCAAGCCACGAATCAACCCTTAAGGGAACTACCATCTTTTTCTCACAAGAAGGAGTGCATTCCACTATTGTGTACAAACCTTACCAGCCACAAGCCAAACCGTAATCCCAACATACGGAGCATATTTATCGGGAACAGCATCTGACCTCACCCATGGTATATCAAAGACCACGATCTAACCTAAAAGAGTCGATAAGACACTCAGGATTAAGATCACCCACATATAGCCATAATTAGTTGATATATATGAATCTCATCGGTAAACGGATCTTTGTGAGAGATTCATATAGATCATGGCCCAGTCCTATATGATCACATCATACAAGGTGCCTCCATTCCCATATCTCATATGAATGATTCATGATAGAGTCATCATACATTACGGAATGGACTGCAGCTATAGATTAACAACAAATAAAGTACCCATCTTTATTTGCTATCTATGGACTCTTTAGATTGCACGTCTCTTACTATATCCATCTGTATATTACACTCATATCCATCCGTATATTACACTCATATCCATCCGTATATTACACTCATATACACAGTTCGAGATTATATCCGGCAATCTTGGATGTTAAATATATGCACAAGTTATAAAATAAATAACACAACATGAATGAATTGAACTTTTCCTTTTATTTATTTTATAAATCCATTTACAAATTACATATTTAGGGTATAAACACCAACATTGCATATCCAGGGTAAAATCCTTCCATTTGGTCGGGCAATCCAATATGCTCTATGACCAGCTATTCCGTCAATTTTGTATGGGTCTTCCCATTTGTCAGCCAACGAACCCTCAACTTCATTTTTTGTGTTCAACTATACTTTTTTGAGCACCAGGTCTCCTAACTGGAACTTCGTAATCCAAACATGAGAATTATAGTGTCGGGCCACTCTTTACTGATATGCCACATTTCGTACTCGGGATTTCTCTCTTTTCTCTTCTAACTCATCTAAGTTTTGTAACAGCATATCGACATTTTGATTTTCATCATATAGCCTGATTCTAGGTGACATATACGATGTTTCTATCGGGATGAAAACCTCTGTTCATAATGCCAAAGAAAACAGAGTTTCTCCTGTAGAAGTTCTTGCTGTCGTCCGATACGCCCATAATACTTTAGGAAGTTTTTTAACCCAACTGCCCTTCTTGGCATCTAACTTTTCTTTGAGTGTGTGCTTGATGATTTTGTTTACCGCTTCAGCTTGTCCATTTGTTTGAAGGTGGGCAGGTGTGGCATAATAAGTTACAATTTGGTACTCGTCGCACAGCTGCCTGGATTTTTGATTGTCGAACTAGGTGCCGTTGCAATGATAATAATATTTGGGACTCCAAATCTGTAGAGTATATTTTTCTTCACAAAGTTTGTGGTATTTGCTTCCGTGATATGTACTAACACTTCAGCTTCTACCCAGTTCGTGAAATAAACAACGGGTACAATTATGTGCTTAGCTCCACCCCCTGTTCCTGCTGGCATTGGACCAATTAAGTGTATTCCCCACATGGTGAATGGCCATAGGGATGTGAGGCTTCTAAGTTGTTCAGGGGGCTGCCGAATATCATTGGCGATCTTTTGGCAAGCATTGTAACTTTCTGAACATCATTGTGCATCTGAGAACAAAGAAGGCCAATAAAAACCTTGCCTGAGTACCTTGTGTGCCAAAATTTTGCCCTCAGTATGGCTTTCGTATACTCCGCCGTTGACTTCCTATAGTATCCGATATGCATCTTCCTCTTATACACATCTTTGGAGTGTTCGGGAAAACCATATTCGGTACAGTTCTCCTCCAATCAGTGTGTATCTTGTTGACTGGTACCTAATGTGTTTTGTTTCTAAGGGATCTTTCGAGAGTATATCTTCTTCCAGGTATCTTATTAACTGAGTCATCCAACCGTCTAATGGTGTTCGGATTTTTGAGACTTTAAAGTTTTTTGGCTCAATTATACTTGGTCTGAGAAGATGTGCGATTGGAATATTTTTTGGCCTAATTGTGGTTATTGATGATGCTAGTTTGGACAAAGCGTATTCCTTTTCATTTTCTTCTCTAGGGATCTAGACAATCCTGAATTTCTTGAATTTTTGGAAGAGTTTTTTTGCTAAGCCCAAATAAGCCATCATACCTTCATCTCTGACCTGATACTCGTTAGAGACTTGGTTGACGACTACCTGTGAGTCACTGAATATCTCAACCTCATATGCTCCGAGAGCTATGCAAACTCTAAGGCCTGCTAGCAATGCCTCATATTCGACTTGGTTATTTGTTTCTTTGAAATCGAATCTCATGGCACATTAAACATCATCTCCTTCTAGGGTACATACCATGATCCCTGCCCCGCTGCCATGAGTGTTTGAGGAACCATCGACATATAATTTACATAAGAAACTCTTGTCCAACATTATTTTTGCTTCCAGATTTGGTTATGTGAATTCTGCTGCTGCAACTGCTTGGCCTTAGATTGATGTCCTAGGCATGTACTGAATATCAAATTCACTCAGCTCAATCGCCAATTTAGTTAATCTCCCTAAAATTTCTGGCTTCTGTATGAGTTGCTTAAGCGGGCAATCGGTTAAAACCTAGATCGTATGTGCCTGAAAGTACGGCCTCAGCTTCCTTGTAGCTGAAACCAATGCTAGAGCCATTTTTTCTACTTGTGAATACCTAGTTTCAGCTGGAAAAAGGGCCTTACTGGTATAGTACACTGGCCTCTGTATCCTGTCTTCTGTCCTGACTAGAACTAAGCTTACTGTAAACTCTGTAAGAGACAAGTACATGTGGAGTATTTCTCCCATTTTAGGTTTCGAGAGGATGAGAGCCTGACCTAAGTATTATTTAATCCTCAGAAATGCCTGTTCACACTCTTCATTCCATTCAAGTCCCTTCCCCTTTTTAATCACTTTGAAAAAAAAGCACATCTATCTGTGGCCTTCGAGATAAACTTGCCTAAGGAAGTTAAGCATCCTGTCAGACGTTGTACCTCTGTTAACGTCTTTGATGAAGTCATTTTTTGAAGGGCTTGGATCCTCTCGGGATTCACTTTGATTCCCCTCTGGTGAACTTAGAAACCAAGGAACCTTCCTGAAGGAACCCCAAATAGGCACTTATTCGGATTTAACTTCATTTGATACCTTATCAGAACATCAAATGTTTCACGCAGGTCCAAAATGTGTTCGTTTGCCGAGACACTTTTGGTTAACATGTAAACTTCCATTTTTCTTCCTATTTGATGAGTAAAGATCCTATTGACCAATCTTTGATATGTTGCCCCAACATTTTTTAACCCAAAGGGCATTACTGTATAACAGTACAGGCCCTGATCGGTCGTGAATGTTGTTTTTCTTCATCAGCTTTATTCATCCGGATCTGATTGTATCCCGAGTAAGCATCCATAAAATAGAGTAATTTATGACCTGATGTAGCATCGACCAGTTGGTCTATTCTCGAAAGTGAAAAACTGTCTTTTGGGCAGGCCTTGTTCAGATCCGTGAAGTCCACGCACATTCTCCATTGACCATTCTTTTTTTGGACCAAAACCACATTTGTTACCTACTGAGGGTAGTTGATTTCTCTGATCGACCCCACGACGAGTAACTTCTCCACCTCCTGCTTGATTGCCCGACTTCTCTCGAGGTTAAAAGATATTCTCTTTTATATTACAGGTTTCAAATTTGGATCCACCGCCAAACTATGTGATATTACTTATGCATCTATCCCCACCATGTCTTCATGACTCCATGCGAACACATCTTTGTATTCTCTAAGCAAATCTAGGATCTAGCTTGACATTTTCTTCTAAGTTGGCCCCAATTTTGACCTTCTTATCCAGTTCATCTTCCTTTAAGACCATGCAATTTCTTAGAAAGTGTGTCTAATAACCTAGGGGGGGGAGGTGAATAGGTTTTAATCAAGTCAATTACCAATTTTCTTGATTAGTCAATATTCAAAATTCACCCACTAAAAAAAACATACAACATCAAGTGTAAAGTGCAGAAATATAAACAATACAAGATGTATACGTGGAAACCCTCCAACTGGGAAAAACCACGGGCTGTTAAGTGCGCCACACTCGATCGCAGAAATCCACTATATGAGTAAAAAGTTACACCCTCAAGTGATACTCTGACTCTCACTTTTGACAACCTCAGGCTATGGCCACTACCACTCACCACTCTTGGTTCAGTCCCTAGTAATATCCCCTAATCCACTACTCTTGGCGTGAGCATCTCCTACTCTACCCTTTGGGCATTTTACGGTGGATACCCGACCAATTGCTTGCCAACCTACCCTTGGTTGCAAGGCTTCTCTTGCTTGTGCAACTTCACACTGAAGCCACAAGACTTTGACTCAATGAAGAGTATATGGTCTAAGTGTATATATGACACTATGCTGAAATGCAATTATGTGTAAGACCAAACACAAAATGCTTAACTAGATATAGATAATGAAATTAAACATCATAGTTATCAAACAATGCCTACATGCCCATACAAACGACTTAATTAGATGTGTAGATAAAATCTAACAACCTAATTGTCAATAAAAGTCCAACCAATACAAGTTGTCAACAACAAACAATCAAGGATAATTTTGCAATCAATAAATGCAATCAACGAGGCATAAGCAATAATGGTCTAAATGCAATACATAAAGACTTAACTAGATATGAATATGCAATATTACAATCTAGTTATCAAACAAAGCCACTTCAACATATGTTGTCATTAAGCATGGCATGGTCATTAATGTAATCATCAAAATACAATTAATATGACCTAATTAGCTAGAGGCAAATATGACCTATATGCTAGCTATCACAATTCAAACCCCAAACATGTCATATCTTCAATAAATATGCAATTAATATGAATAAATGCTAATTTAAGCAATAAATGACATGTCTTGGTAAGCTAGAACAATAAATGAACAACAATGGTGGTTCTACTTACCAATCAATGAAAACCCATGCTTGGAATGATGTTTGAATGCAAGATAAAGATGAGTTTGAGGTTTGGAGAGTCAAACAGAAAGCTTGAAGCTTTCTCTCTCTAATGGAGGTTTTCTCACTCTAAAAATATATTCTTTGAGCTCTAAAGAGGCAAGGAAGAAGAAGAGAATATATAAATAAAAGTCCTAGACAAAACGGTGTCGTTTTGGACTTGGGAAACGAAATCCCGTCATGACCGCTGGGCATACCGCTGGCTAGGCAAGTGTCTAGGTAGAAGGGCACGGCTGGACATTACCGCTGCCTAGGTCGTTGGCTAGGCATGTGCCCCAAAAGCGGTCTAGACTGCGGTACACGCCTGACAGCACAGCGACCCAAAACATGACCAAACAACATCCAAGCCTTTCGTATAATATACCGTTGAAAAAGGTATAGAAGTCCACTTCCTACTTAAATTTACAAAACACGATTTGGATGTCTGTAAAACAAGTTATAGTCATTTAAGTGACCAAAGGTCAGAAACGGACAACAACAGAGTTGCCCTGTTTTTGTGGTCACTTTGGAGATTTCAAAACCAATCCAAACGGTCATGAAATATTACGAATAATATACCGTTGGAAAGGTATGGGTGTATAGTTTGTACATAAAATTTCAAAACTCATTTGAATTATTTTATAAAAAGATATGGTCACAAGACCATACAAAGGTCAGTTTTGAAAAACATTTAAATCATTGAAATACACTCTTTTGAAACTAGACACCTTACTCCATATAAACAAACCAAGAGAAGAATGAGACCTTCTCATATGGTCACTCAATGCGCTAAAACAAGAACACCATCGTGCAAGCGCGAACACAATACAATACCATGCTTAAATCTACAAATGAAGTGCTAGTGTGATTGTGAAGATATGCACACATATAAACAATATCAAAACAAATGCAAGATCAACAAAGCATGCATGAGGTGTGTGTGTGCACCTAATCTCTTCAATAGGCAAAGTCAACTGAATATACCTTTTGCTCTTCAAGTCATGGAGATGCTTGGAAGCTTGCCAATGAGGACCTAAGCTACTCATTACACAATCATCCCCAATGTGGTGTGGTTTGTCTTGAAATAAGCCAATCATAAAACCGAGGTTCTTACAGACCACCTCCTCTATTTGTTCACTCTTTGATGTCTTCGGTTCTTCCCTTGGATCGATCTCGAACAACAATGATTCTTCTTGCTTGATCTGATCAGGTTGTGTTAAAGTGCATACTTGGTGTTCATTATTATCTTTGTCTTTGTAAACTGAGACATTAGCCCTTCTGGCCATCTCCTACGACCCTTTGATTGTTCTTACCTCCCATTCGGTTGGGAACTTGATCATTAAAGCATATGTAGTTGCTACCACCTTTGTTTTGTTCAGAAAAGGTTGACCTAGTTGCGCATTATATGGCCAATTGTTTAGATCTACCACCACAAAGTCGAGTAACACTGTTTTCTAGCAAGGTGCTACTTTGATCTTCATGGTCAGCTTCACTGTTCTGAGAGACCTTACCTCGACTCCCCCGAATCCTCTGAGTGGGGTATGGAAAGGTTGCAAGTCCTGCCGAGCTACCATTGTCCACTAAAATTCTCCTGACTTTTCTATGGCCAATTCAGGCACTAATAACGAGAGCATCATTTGGTCGGACGTCGACCCATTTTGAGTCAGTTTCAGTGAATATTTTTAGGTCCCATCCTTCCTTTATTCTCTTCGGATCGAGCTTGATAGAGTTAACGTCAAAATTTTGTCTTGCCTTCACCGTTTCTCGGATCTCCTAAGTCCGCTCTCGGTTACTTCTCCTAGTTGATAGTCCTCCAAAGATAGTCTGTATCACTTCATTTCCCTCGGGACTGGCCCTTTTGTTCTGACCTGAATTATGATCTCCCGTTTTGGTCTCTTTCTGGATTTTTGATCTCTCATCTTTCTTCAGGATTACGTCTTACAGATGTCCTTTCCAAATGAGGGTCTCTATATAGTCTCTGAGCTGGTAACATTTGGAGGTCTCGTGTCTGGTTTTCTTATGAAACCTACAATATTTCATTGTGTCTCACTGAGCAAATTGGAACTGCCGACGTGGCTCCTTCACCAGATTTTTTTCTTCTAGTATTGTCTGGATCTCTTCTGGTCTTTTCCGAAATGGGGTGTAGTTCATATATTTTCCTTGAAAATTTTCCCTGGCTTGGTCAGTATTACATCCACTTCCCCCGTCTTTACCCTTTCTTTGATATTTCCTTTTTGTTTCCCTTTTTGGTTTTGTGGCTTTGACTCAACATCCTTTTGTTCGGGTCTCCCCCATGCATGTAACTGCCTCCTATTGCCAACTCTTCTTCTTTCGCCAGAGCATACCCACCTGCCATATTCATCATATCTGTGTATCTAGTTACACGATCCCTTCCTAGGTCAAAAGACAGCCGCCCATTTTACAAGTTATTTATGAAATCATCAATTATTGCTTCGTTATTCGCGTTGCCAATTTATGAGATCGTCTGACCGAATCTTCCTAGATACTTTTTTAATGACTTGTCTTTCCCTTGCTTCAGCTGAGAAAGGTAAGCCACAAATTTTTTCCTATGCACATTCCCTAGAAATTGTCTTGAGAAACTTCTGCTCAACTCGCTGAAACTCCCATTACACACCAGAGGCAATCTCTCAAACCATCTTGAACTTGTATCCCCGAGGGTTTGTGGGAAGTTAAGGCACATCAGAGGATCGCTGTGGGCATACTCTGCCATGGCGCTTTTATATCGTCTGACATGCTCTTTGGGACCTGTATCTTTTCTAAACCGTTCCACGTGTGGCATCCTGAATCTCTCCGAGAACGGTGTTCGTAGGATGTTTCTAGTAAAAAGGCTATCGAAATCATCATCAGCCAGCTCATTATATCCGTATCGCCTAATCTATTCGTCCATTTGACGCCTGTTGTTCTCGACTTCTCGGGTCAAGCTCTGAATCACGACATCTCTGTCACCCACCAGCTCTCCGCGATGGTTAAGCTATTGAGTAATTATCATACCCGTTTCCAACTCCTCTTCATTCTGCCTCTGAGTCCCACGAGCCAAACCTTGTAAGTGTATGGTCTCATGTCGACATTTGCGATGGTGCCGATCATTATCCTTTGATGACGATAATCTATCTTTATACCGGTCATATTTACGGTGCCTATCATGGCCCACCTGACCGTAGCTTAGTCTTTGGGGTGTCCGTTCTTCTACGGGCGTTTCACGACCCTCGTCCTGGTTACGTGTCATACCCCCAGTCTGGTTGATTGGATCTGGCTTCCCAAAAGCTACCGGTGCATATGGTTCCGGCCCAACTACAACCGATCAGAGCCTAAGAGGTGATAAAGGATTTGGTGGGTACGCCTCTCCTGCGTCCAATAGGTCTATTCCTTCTTACACCGCATCCGTTAGTAACTGTTGCAGTGTATCACGAAAATGATGCGTTATATCCTCGCTGGTAGGAGGGACTTGTTGGATACCAGCCAAGGATATCAGTTTGTTCCCCAGTGGTGCTGGTAGGATTCTGAGTGGTCCCGTCTATATGAGCATTATATGGAGATTTTCGGATTTCTCTTGAACTGTCTTTACTTCTGCTACCAGCCATTGCTTAAACAGATCGAAGGTTTGGCCCCTCCTTCTAGCGTCAATTGTTGACGACAATTTCTCGATGGATGAAAAAGTCAACAACGTTGGGTTTGGTTATGACCTGTCAAAAGAGAAAGAGAAAGAGAAAGAAAAGGAAATTAAAGTTATTATGACACGAGTTTACGTGGTAAAACTTTGATGATCGGAGAAACATCCACGGGTGGTTGAATGCACAACCAAGCCAAATCCAATATTTAAATAGAGAATCACACCACTCGATCTCTCTTGCCTCTATCTTGCAATAATTGCTCTTTTTTGTTGTTTTTCTATGTCCTTACCCTTTTACAATGAGATTATGAGCCTATTTATATGTGCATAGAACCCTAATCCTTGTTGCATAAGTAAAAAAAAAAGGAATTGTATTTTAATTAAGACTGGTTGCTTGTTGAAGTCATTTTTATCTCCTTTCCTATATCGGAGACCTTATGAAGATCGAGTTTGAATCTTAATGGGATTCTGGTGGCATAGTCTGTTTAGAACTTATTTCTTTATTGGCGTGCAGTCTTCTAGAATAATAGATTTTGCCTGATTTGGGATTTATTTCCTATTTAGTGTTTTATCCTTCTAGAAACTCTTTGATACGGTCGTTTTGCGCATTGGAGTATGATTCCCGGGCTTACTCAAGTATGCGAATCGTATGTTGAACTATTCTACTCGGGTTTCTTATGTTGTCCCGAGTAGAACATAATGTGTCGAGTACCCGTGTTCAGTCTTACTCGGGTTCTTATTCCTTAGCGATGTCTTGGATGGTGTCTTTTAGTTGCCAGCTCGGATGCCAGTCTGGCAATCTTTTGTAGGGACTGTCTTGCTTGTCAGTGACGTGTATATTTAATAAAATATACATATAACACTTCTGTTGAGTTATCTCTTACCCGATCATTAGGTAACCCCGACCAAGTGTTATGAAACCATCTTTGGTCAACTTAGGTTGGTTCAGTAAAGTTGACTTTCGGTGACGTAGCATCTTTGACTCCCACATCTTTGGATAGTTATGCTGACTTATCATTCTTCAGATTTCACCAATAACATAATAAAAATAGCAGTTGAGTTAAAATTAAGAGGTCGTGGCATGTGTTTGTGATAAAAAAAAAGGGCCGTTGGGGATGACATTTATGGAGATGCATGTAATTTTTATTACTCGTCAAAGTTAACTTGGACAACAAGATAAGATTGGTCTAGCGGTATGACTCTCACACCTACACCATGAGGTTGTAAGTTCGAGTCGTATCGCCTCTCCCAAACACCAAATTATTGTACAATTATTTTTAAAACTAAGGGGTCTTTTGTCTTTTACACTTAAAACTTAACTGGTTTGAATAAAAAATATTAAGTTGTAATATTAGTCCACCATTATGTCCATCAAAATTTATCCTTCTTCAATATGGCAGTAAGTGGTTGACTAAAATTAAAAACAACTAAATACTGATAATATTATTGAAGAAGGATAATTTCCGATGGACATAATCAATTGAATACGCATTTAAGCAACTCAAACAAATCATGTGTTCTACACCAGTGTTAGAGATGCCAAATTTCTAGAAATATTTTGTGATTGAACGCGATGCATCAAGTTATTGGGTTCACACAGTTCTTTTGATGGAGGACAGACCCAAAGCTTACATAAGCAAGGCCTTCGCACCAAAAAATTGAAGCCTCTCTATATATGAGAAAGAAATGTTAGAAGCTGTACAAAAAATGGAGGCTGTATTTACTAAGAAGACACTGTAAGATAGTCAATGGCCACTTCAGCTTGAAATATTTGTTGGGTTAATGGATCTCAACTGAAATTCTATAGAAATGGCTTACTAATTTGGCAAGATTTGACTATGAGATTGTCTATCGTAGTGGCAAAGAGAACAATGCAACATATGTTAGGATTATGCTTAATAGTTAAAGTGTAATAATGTATATGACAATCATTTCATATTAAAAAGGTGATTTTTAGTTTAATAAATCTTATAGCATTTATAGTTTAAGTATTATAATTGCAAAAAGTAAATAATCATAAGGTCAAAAGACTATGAGAAATGAAGAATTGTTCGTACATCTAGATATGTATAAGGTATGAAATTCCCTAGAAAATGTATATATAACCTAGAGGGGGGTGAATAGGTTTTAATTCGATAGATTACCAATTTTACTAATTAATCGATATTAACAATTCAACCCCATTCTACTTAAATGCTCAATTAAATGACAACAAACATAAAACAATGACAACATGGAAAATATACGTGGAAACCCTCCAAATGGGAAAAACCACAAGCTATTTAGAGCGCCACCCTCGATCCTCAAAATCCACTATTGAGTAAAACTTTTCAACCTAGGTTGATCTCCCGTCTAACCCTCCAGTTACTAACCCTTTCACTCTACCCAACGGGCCTTAATAGCGATTTTGGATCACTAGCCTTGTGCACTAACCACTTAGCCACAAGCTAAAACAACAATGAAGAGATAATGACAACCTAAGTGAATATGCAAGAATATTCAATATGCAAAAATACTAGGTCAATACATTCATGCTTATCTAGGATTAATAATGACAATTAAAGCAAATCCTAGATATCAATGTTCTAAATGCAAAGGCAAGAAGAATTAGCTAGAAGGGCAAAATCGTCCTAAATGCTAGCTATGTGTAACTAATTTGATTTGCTAATTGATGTCTAGTCCTCACACCCTCATTCACATTTCCAAGAATGTCACTCTTGTTGTGGAGATGCCTAACCCAATGAGCGGGTTCCTTAGAGTCCAAAGTAGGATCTTTATCAAGAGATTGAGTGATCTCTTTGTCAATCTTAGATTTTTCATCACTAGAAAGCTCATCAATCCTCACCAAGGGAGTATCATCAATCACACTAATATCTTCATCATGGTTACTAACTTTAGGCCTACAATCATTTATGACCACATTAGATGATTCCATAACACTTCGTGTCTTCAAATTAAAAACTCTATAGGCCTTACTATTTAGGGCATAGCCAATGAAAATCCCCTCATCACTCTTAGCATCAAACTTGCCAAGTTGATCACGATCATTTAGAATGTAGCACTTGCTTCCAAATGAGTGGAAGTAGCTAACATTTTGCTGCCTACCCTTCCATAATTCATAGGAGGTTTGCCTAGTCCCGGGCCTAAGAAAAACCCTATTGCCTATATAACAAGCCGTATTGACAGCTTCAGCCCAAAGGTTCCGAGGCACATTGTTGCTATGCAACATCACACGGGCCATCTCTTGAAGGACTCTATTCTTCCTCTCTACTACCCCATTTTGTTGAGGAGTTCAAGGAGCCGAGAACTTATGGGAGATTCCAAGACTATCACAAAAATTTTCAAAGCAAACATTTTCAAATTCTCTCCCATGATCACTCCTAATTCTCTTAATGCATTTTATGTGAGAATCCTTCTCATTTTGAATTTTAGTGCAAAGCATTTTAAAAGTTTCAAATGTTTCAGATTTTTCTCTAAGAAAGTAAGTCCAAGTAAATCTAGAAAAATCATCCACACATATAAAAATGTACCTCGTGACTCTAGATTTGCATGGGACCCATAAGGTCCATATGAAGAAGCTCTAAAGGCTCCTTGGTGGCAAGGTACTTGCCCTTCTTGTGCACACTCTTAGTTTGCTTTCCTTGTTGACAAGGTCCACAAACTCCTTCAATCCTACTTCCAAACTTAGGAAGGCCTCTCACAACTTTCAACCTCTCAAGAACTTTCAAATCTTTGAAATTCATATGACCTAACCTTTGATGCCACAATTCAATTTGATCACAACTAGACAAATTGCAAGAGATGCCATTAGAATCAAGACAATAACAATTGTCACTTGATCTCTTGCCTTTCAATAGCACTTGACTATCTTCTCTTAGAATAGAGCAATCAACTTTTCCAAACAAAACCGAAAGCCTTTAATCACTTAAGTGTGATATGCTAATGAGATTGGCTTGCAAGCCATCTACATAGAGAGCATTAGGCAAGGAGGGAAAACCGTGGATGGTAATGTTTCCTTTTCCTAGAACTTTCTTATGTGACCCATCACCAAAGGTGACAAATCCACCATCCTCCATCACAAGAGTTTCAAATAAACTCTTGTTTCCGGTCATGTGCTTAGAACATCCACTATCAAGGTGCCAAGTGTTAGAGGCTTTCGCCTTCAATGCCACTTGGGCCACGTGGCAAACATACTCATTTGTCCTAATCCACCTAGTAGCAACATTGTCATTTCTAGAAGCCTTAGGTTCATTGGCTCTAAACTTCCTAGGTGCATGCATTTTGGCTCTTCTAAGCATATTCTTCTCAATCATGCTTTCAAAACGACACAACTTAATGAATTTGACCTTCAACACCACAATAATGACAAATGGGAGTAAAATAAGAATTCATACCATGTCCTTGTGCGAGCATGGAAGACTTCCCTTTCCTTTGAATTGTCCTTTGGTGTTGAGCCGAATCTCTTCTTTGAAACATCCTTTGTGGTTGAGCCACATTAGCTTCTCTTTTTGGTTGTGGGTGAAAACTTCTTTGTTGAGTTTGAGGGTTCCTTAGAAGTTGAGGTCTTGTATGATGTGTTCTAGCTCTTGGTGGATGAGCTTTTGCTTGAGAATTTGTTTGAGCCTTCATTTGAGCTTGCTTTGAAGATTCTCCAACTTCATTAGATCTCATTTGTTGGTGTGAACCTTGAGTCTCTTTGACCTCTTGACTTTTGACAAAGATGGTCTTCTTCAAGGACGTGGCATCATTGCCTTTTACACATCCTAGGCCCGTTTTGTCATTAGGACTCTTCCCACATGATAGCATCTTGTCAAGCCTCTCGATTTTGGATGTCATCTTTGCAACCAATTCTTTTGCTTCCTTAAGCTTAATCTTCAAGTTTTCTTCACTCTTCTTAGTAATCACAAGCTCCAATTTTAAACTCTCCTCTAACTCTTTTCCACTCTTTACTTTCTCACTCAAGTGAGTAATCTTGAGAGTCAACTCTAGATTCTTCTTTTTCAACTCTTGAACCTCCTTCTTTTTTTCTGTCTAGACTTTTCAAAAAACTTCATGAAGTCTACATAGTCCATTTCCTCATCAATCTCAAATCTAGAATTAGAAGATGTACTCTCATCACTAGAGTCATCTACTTCTTCCTTGTCACTCACAACTTTCTTGCCATTATGAGATGTTGTGAAGGCAATGAAGTTTGCAACTCTGTCTTCATCATTTGAAGATTTTTCTTCCTCTTCTAAGTCTTCACTATCACTCCAAGTGACCGCCATCGCCTTCCCTTTTTTCTTTTTCTTCAAATTTGCACATTCTAGAGCAATGTGACCAAAACCACTGCATTCATAGCATTGAATGCCCTTCTTGGAGTCACTTTCTTGAAACTTTTCAACTTTCTTGAAGGATTTTTCTTCTTCACTTCCTTTCCCTTTGACACAAAACCTTTCCTCTCAAACTTCATGAATTTCTCGAATCTTTTAACCATGAGGGTCATTTCTTCATCTGAGTCCTTCTCCTCTTTTTCAACCTTAGTGGTCTTCAAGGCAATGCTCTTTTGCTTTTTGGAGGTGTGAGTGAGGTGTTACATCTAGACTCATAAGCTAGAAGTCTTCCAATGACTTCACTCTGCTTTATATTCTTGTACTCACTATTCTCTTCAAGTGCCGTCACTTTTGATTCGAACCTTGACGGAAGTGACCTCATAATTTTTTGCTTGACTCTCCTGTCAGAATAGAGGTCACCAAGTTAATGGCTTTGGTTGGCAATATCCATAAACTTCACTTGGAATTCATTGAAGCATTCATGTTCCTTCATCCTAATCATCTCAAATTGCATTTGGAGGACTTAGAGCTTTGAATCCTTGACTACCTCGGTTCCTTCATGTGCCGTTTGAAGAATGTCCCAAGCCTCTTTTGCAATCCTAGTGTTTTAGACCGACTTGTATTGATTATCGTCCACTGCATATAGGATGGCATGCATAACCTTGTTGTTCCACTTGGATGCTTCAAACTCTTGAGTACTCCAACTAGACTTGGGCTTGGGAGCATCTACACCATCGTCGGTGATCATTTTTGGTGGAGTATAACCGTCTTCAATAGCCATCCAAGCACGGTCATCTCTTTGGCAAAGATAGGCTTCCATCTTACCCTTCCAAGTAACGTAATTCACCCTATTGAGCAAATGAGGTCTTGTGCTTGAGGCTCCCTCATGACTATTTCTGTTTTCACTCATTGTGTTTGAGGGTAATGAATGATATGAAGATGCAAATAAAATGCAACAAACAAAAATGCAAACAACCAAAATGCACAAGGTAAGACACACACAATGCACAGATCACCTAAGTATATCTAGGCACCGGCTCTGATACCAATTGAAATTCCCTAGAAAGTGTGTATATAACCTAGAGGAGGGGTGAATAGGTTTTAATTCGATAGATTACCAATTTTGTGAATTTATCAATATTAACAATTCAATCCCATTCTACTTAAATGCTCAATTAAATGACAACAAACATAAAACAATGACAACAAGGAAAATATACATGGAAACCCTCCAAATGGGAAAAACCACGGGCTATTTAGAGCGCCACCCTCGATCATCAAAATCCACTATTGAGTAAAACTTTACAACCTAGGTTGACCTCCCGTCTAACCCTCCAGTTACTAACCCTTTCACTCTACCCAACGGGCCTTAATAGCGATTTTGGATCACTAGCCTTGTGCACTAACCACTTAGCCACAAGCTAAAACAACAATGAAGAGATAATGGCAACCTAAGTGAATATGCAAGAATATTAAATATGCAAAAATGCTAGGTCAATACATTCATGCTTATCTAGGATTAATAATGACAATTAAAGCAAATCCTAGATATCAATGTTCTAAATGCAAAGGCAAGAAGAACTAGCTAGAAGGGAAAAATCGTCCTAAATGCTAGCTATCACAAATTAATGCATCTCAACCAACAAACAAAACACAAGCATGTCATAAAAACAATTAAACACTCAAGCAAGCAATTAATGTGCAATAAAAACTAAAACCCTAGGCATACATGTCTTTGTAATGAAAACATAAAGCTTAGAACATGTAGAGAATACCAAGTCATGCACACACAAGAAACATGCTTGGAAGATGCTTGATGATTTGGATTTTAAGGATGGTTGAGTAAAAATGGCTTCTTGAAGCTTCTCTCTCTAAAGAACAATATCTCTCTCTTAAAAATAGGTTTGGAAGCTCTCAAAAACAAGTTGGGAAGAAGATGATGTATATGTATGAAGCCTAAAGTGAAACTGCATCGTTTTGGGTGAAAGGCAACCAAAATGCGTCAGGACCGCTGGCTGTACCGCGGTCCACACAAGTGTCCAGACCGCGGCACAGAGAGTAGTGCATCATCTGGACAACGCCACTTTGAAGGCCGATGTGCATGCAGCGTGCACAAACCGCGGTCTGGACAACATGCATCCTCTGTGAAACTCCGCTTGGGAGGCCGCGGCGTAGGAAACACGCACAGACCGCTTTAGACACAGCGAGCATCCTTTGTCAAACACCGATGTGCAGGCCGCGGTGGGGGCACTGCAAGTAGAGCGGTCTAGACCGCGATAGAGAGGAAAAATTCCTTTCTTTAAGGCACAAACATACATTCAAACACTCAAATAAAAATATGACACACAAGGCACACAAAATGACAAATAAGCATACAAGCAAGATAATTAAAATAGAATGCATGAGTATGAGTGTATGTACTAAATCTCTTCAATGAAGTTAAGCAAGTGATTTTACCTTTGATGCTTGAGCTCAGTTACGAACAATGAAGCCCTAAACTACCCTTACATATTGATCCCAAAATGTGGTTGTCAACGAAATAAGCCAATCAAAAAACCGAGGAACTTACAAGGTAGACACAATTCTTTAGTTAGTCTTGAATAATATTCACAACTTAAGATAAAGGTTGAGCATCTTTACCTTGTTAAAGTAATAGATTCTTTAGCTAGCATTTGAGTGGAATCAAATGTGCTATGATGAGTCTAAAATCATCAAAGCGTGGTGTCTTTGGGTAAAAGAATCTAGTGCACTAGGTGCATTGAAGAAGATCACACTGAAATACTTTATCCAGAACTGTCAATGGATAAAATATTTCACTTGAGGACAATCGGAGAGTCTATCTCAATCCTAAGATAAATGATGGACTTATGGCTACAGGTGTTACCATTTAAGTTATCAACTAATATGATTATATAGCTTAGTCTGTCCTCGATAGTTTGGTGGTTTACATTTGCTAATTGATAGATGTTGACGATGATTTTTGGATCAATTAGAATTTATCACGCATCACACAAATAAACATAAATCAGTGAAATAATAAATTGCTTAAGAGAGAAAAGGATAAAAACAAAGAAAATATTTTTCGTGGTGAAACCCCAAATGTCCACGGTTGTCGGTAGCGGCGAGAAAATTCACTATGCCAAAGATTATTACAACCCTCAATCTCTCTTGGACTCATATGTACAGAATTGGTGTTCAACCTTCTATGGGTGTTATTAGGGTTTATTTATACATAAATAGAACCATAAATCTTGGTGTACAAATAAATTAAGTTCCTGTAATGGAACCAAATTCTATTTTGTTGGAATTGCATTATACTCTTTCTTGTTTTGTGCTGCTTGTATCTTAATTGCATTAGATCTCTTGCCCAATTTACACTTTGATATCTATTAGGAAGCTTGTTTCCTTATCGGGATGTACTTCGAGATGTCTTGTTCAAGTCGGACTCCTTCTTTGGATATTAGAGTTGTAACTTCATTAAACCTGAGTGCTGTCCACGTGTCCTACAACCAACCACCTATCAAACCCGACCAAATTTACTTTCCCCAATCAACGGTTATACTCGATCACAATCTTTGCCCTGATCATCTTGATAATCCTGATTGGGTCTTCTTGTTCGATAGTTTGCGTTATCTTGGTCGGGGAGTTTGATGGGTCTTCTTTGGTTAACTTGGGTTGGCTTGGTACCCTCGACTTTGGTCTATTATTGACGTGTCATACAATATAAATTACACCTACAACAATACCTTCTTAAACATACAAGGTCGAGTATCTCGTTCGGAAAGGGAGCTGCTTGGCGAAGTGTGTTTAATTTGTTCTTTTTTTATCTCGTAGTACATTAATGTGCATTAAATGCTTAACATCTAAGCATTAAACCCAACCACATCCATTTCGACTGACTCAATCATTGGTAGCATTTCGAATTTCAAACGGACGCGTGATTTTTAGGGTTTGTACACCTACTTCCACTCTCGTACGTTACGCCTAGTGACGTTTACGCGTTCTGATGATGTCTTATATTCCTATATATATCAAAACTTTTCATTTCCCTTTCATGACTTCACAACTTCTTCCGTAAAAACCATGATATTTTCTTCTTCTCCTAATCTTGAGCTTTTTTTAGTTCTCTTTTTCTTTAGCAACAGTTCATGTTTCACCACTCTTACCAATATTTCATGTATGGATCCCATCGAGACTGGCAATAAAGAGAATATCGCTAGACTTGAATATATACATTGGGGTCACTTTCATGCATACACTCCTTCGTTTCAACCCGTTGCTTTAAATGTAGATTACTTCATT
Organism: Dipteronia dyeriana; assembly: GCA_032871835.1. Lineage (NCBI taxonomy): Eukaryota > Viridiplantae > Streptophyta > Magnoliopsida > Sapindales > Sapindaceae > Dipteronia > Dipteronia dyeriana. The sequence continues at coordinate 57,862,142 of CM065301.1, forward strand.
GCTCGTCCTGATTTTGTTCCTTTATCTGCTAATCTTCATGCTTTTTCTTCTATTGGTGCTTGTCCAGGTATGTCAAGTACAACTAGTTCGAGGCAAGCAGCCAGAGCTTCACCCAGGGAAACTACCCGTATTACGAGTGATTTAAAGATAATCTCGTAAAAATTGAAGATGAAGGAAGTCCCGAGAGAACGACGGGCACGTATGCTAAAGTTCATTGTGGATCACCCATGTGCCTTCGACTATGAAATCAATTTGGTGGCCAATGACAAACTTAAAAAATTCAGGGATCTGTTTGACCTGCCACATTCGGTGCTACTGATCCCTAGCGGCGAGCCCATTGTATGGAACCCTCCTCTTGGTGCATTCGCTATTTATGAAGCCATGCTATTTTCTGGGGTCACCATCCATGTTCAACCTTTCATTGCTCAGTTCTTGGTGGATGCAGTCATCGCTCCTGCACAACCGATCCCCAAATCATATCGGGTGCCGATAAGCTTATGGCACTTGTGGAAGAAGATCAGAGCCAAACATCCCCTAACCCCTCAAGAGATACACAATTTTTATACCCTTGGCCGCTTATATGCTGGAGGTACCTTCTATCTGCAATTGACCTCCCCGAGCAGCTGGATTCCTCATTGTTTTGTCGATAAACCTACCCCTTCCATTCACAAGGACCTCAAAGGCTTTATTTAAGGTTTCCTCTCCTTGAAAAAATACTGGAAGAACAATTGGTTCTTCGTCGGTGGTGACTAGGGCGAGATCGTGGTGGTCGATCCTAACCAATGGCTAACCAAAAATAGTGTTTCGAGACACTTATGTAGCCCTAAAGTACGGAGTAAGACCACCCTGTGATGACTCAGAGCCAGGCTAACACAGTTTTTAAGGCGGCCCATACTTTCTAGGAGATCAAGGATCGCCGTAAAGTACGTAGAGAAAGAGCTGATCGAGTTGGGGCTTTTCCCAACTATCTATGCTCAACGGAAATGTTATAAGTATTGATTCCGGTATCATTTAGTTTTAATTGTGCATATTTATCCCTGTTACTTTTCAATGGGTTTTCTTTTCAGTGTACGTGATGGATGTTGTCGCTAGCAAGCAAGACAAAATGGCTAAGAATCTCGATCGGATTAGCAGTAAAGTAACCGTTGAGCAGATGGCTCAGGGAATTGCTCCTCTCGAACATGACTTGGTGGAGCATATATATGAGTCTGATCACGACATTTTGGTGGCTCCTACTGGGTAATTTGAAGGAAGTGACTCTGATGCTCCCTTCAGAGATAGTATAAGAGGGTCATCAATGGATATGTCTACCCAGGGGAGGTCTACCCATGAGAGATTTAACCGAGATAGGTCCAATAAAGAGAGGTCTAAAATAGATAGGCCTAGCAGGGAGAGGTCTAGTAGAGAGGTATCTGGTGGAGAGGTTTCTTGTGGCAAATTTGCCAAGACCGTAAAGGTATCCTCACCCCCGAAGCCATCCGCAAACGAATGGAGGCTCCACCTGTTGTTGGTCCAATGTCTCCCCTGTCAGGGGTTGATCCCATAATTCTTGATGAGGATGATCAGGAGACCCTGACCTACTTAATTTTGAGGGAGCAGCGATCAAAGAGAAGGGGTAACAATAAATCCATGACATTTGTTCATTTTTCATCTGTCCCGACCGCAACAACTGAGCCGGCCCTAGCCAAAGATGGTGATTTGGTTGCGTCACAACAAATAGCTCATTCTATTAATTATGCATCATCACAGGACCAAGCTGATCCTTCTGTTGTCGATCCTCCCGCTCAGCGTCCTGGGAAGACCCTTTAATTTTCATCTACTCTGACTCCGACCATGATGAGCCTAACTCAGATGATTTTTAAGTTGTCGAAGATTAAAATCTTGAAAAAAGAATTCGGCCACGACCCTAGTTCTTGTGTGAGAGGCTTTTTTCTTTATTTGCTTATATAGTTTAAAAAAAAAACTTCATCCAACTCATGTGTGAAGAATTCGGCCAAGCATAGAGAAAAATGGAACGTTTTTGTTTTCGATAGTGCATTAGTAGCTTTTACATCAAAAGATTTTGTGCACAAAATCAAATCGGGTTCACGCGAGTTTCAATCAATAGATTAAGAATTCACAAGTAACCAAACATTTTTTGTTTTTCTCTAGGACGATTATTGTGACTAACAAAAGGAAAAGATTTTGTTTATTTTCCATCCTCAGGTATACAATTCAAAGAAAGGGAGCCCACAATCCTAGATGATTTACGTTCATGATTTGATTGGATGATCTTACGGATTCAATTTGGTACAACTTCAATCGTCGTGAGAAAAAAGATATGATACTTTTATTATATGTTAATTAATCAAGGGTTAAAGTCGATTCTTTTAAAGGGATTTTCTTTTGAAATATACCAATCGAATTTTCTGCTTCCGTCGCATGTTTTTCCTTTAATTGGGGCGTCTCTTAATAGCATGTTGATCAAGATTCGTTGCAATGGAGTAGTTTATATTATACTATCTTTACAAATGCTTAAATTTTATTAGCAATTGTTTCTAGTATAGATATTTCGTTTCCCATTCAATTCATAGTGCATCCCATCAAGTCATTATGGCTTGAAGGAGCCCTAACAGTGTTTTATCGCACCTAGTTAGTTTCAGTGAGTGTACACTGCATTTGTGACGTGTGTTTTTTGCCCCCTCACTGGGCCTCCTGGGTGCTCCTATCAGCATTGAGCGATTCCTAGGTTCCCTGAGATTGCTGTTGTAAACGAAAGAAAATTTAGAACACCTTTCTTAACTTCTTGAAATTGTTCCCTCTATGGAACTTTTATTGAATGCAAAAAAGAGACATCAACATATTAGTTAACAAGGAAAACTAATTTCTAAGCTAAAAAGAAATATTAAAAATGAGAAATCCCTAGGAGTAGAACATCTTCAGATATTGGGCATTGCATAGCCTGGGCAACTCGCCCTCTTCTGGTCATGCAAGGCGATATGCTCCATGATCGGCCAATCTGTTCACTTGGTACGGTTATTCCCATTTATTTGTCAACGACCCGGCTGATTTTTCCCTTGTACTAGGTGACACACTCTTGTGAACTAGATCTCCGAGCTGGAATCTCCTGACTTGGACATGTGAGTTGTAGTATCTGGCTGTCTTTTACTGATAGACAGCGTTCCTTATCCTTGACATGTCGCTTTTTTCCTTTAACTCGTCTAGATTCCGTTCTAACATTTCCAAATTTGCCTCGGGGTAAAAGAGTTGTATCCTTGGTAAATTATAAATTACTTCAACCGGGAATACTGCCTCTGTCCCGAATGCTAGTGAATATGGGGTCTCTTTTTTCGAAGTCCTCTCCATGGTCTGGTATGCCCACAAGACTTTATATAGCTTGTCTACCAAATTCCCTTTCTTAGAATCCATCTTTGCCTTTAGTATATGCATAATTATCTTGTTTACTGCTTCCATATGGCCATTGGTCTGAGGATGGGCTGGTATGACATAATAATTCTTTATACATAAGTCCTGACACATGTCCCTGAAGTTATCACTGTCGAACTGGGTCCCGTTGTCTGTGATTATTATGTCCAGGATTCCAAATCGGTAAATGATATTCTTCTTCACAAAGCTGGTCGTGTTAGTTTAGTTATATGTACCAGTGCTTCTGCCTCTACCCATTTTGTGAAGTAGTGTACATCGACAATGACGTGCTTTGCTCCTCCTTTGGTTGCAGTCGGCATTAGGCCAATCAGATCTAACCCCCACATGGAAAACGACCATGGTGATGTCAAGTTCTTCAACTGCTCGGAGGGCCTGTTGAAGTCATTGGCTATCCTCTGACAGTTACCACACTGTTCTGCGACTGCCTGATCGTATGGAAATAGGGTCGGCCAGAAGAAGCCTTGTTTGAGAGCCTTGTGCGCTAGACTTTTACCCCTGGAGTGATTCCCACACATACCTTCGTGGATATTTTCTAATATATGTCTACCTTTTGTTGAGCAGACACACTTTTGCATAGCCTTTGAAAATCCTCTCCAGTATAATTCCCCTCTAACTATTGAGTATTTAATGGCTTTGTATCTGAGGCATTTAGCTTCAGTCACCTCTGTTGGGAGCGTTCCATCTTCCAGGTATTCCTTAATCGGGGTCATCTAGGTGGCCAGTCTTTCTTCGATCACTCATACCTTTGATACTTCCTCTTTAACTTCTATGCTTGATCTTTTAAGGTGAATAACTGGGATAGTCTTCGACCGTATGCTGATAGTTGCTGATGCCAATTTAGACAAAGTGTATGCCTTATCATTCTTTTCCCTAGGGATCTGAGTAATCCTATAGCCTTGAATCTCTCAAGCAGTATCCTGGCTAACCCTAGATAAGTGGCTATGTTACTGTCTTTGGCCTGATATTCATCCACGATTTAGTTCACCACCACCTACGAGTTACTGAATATCTCCAGCTCATCCGCTCCTAGCGATGTGCAAACCTTAAGTTCTGCCAAAAGTGCCACATATTTGGTCATGTTATTAGTGGCTTTAAAGTCAAATCGTAGGGCACACTCTACTTGATCACCTTCTGGAGTGTATATCACTATGCTTACCCTGTTGGCGTGCGTGTTTGACAATCCATCTACATATAGTTTCAATATAAATTCTCCCTTCTCCTTCAACATCTTGATCACCTCACCGTTTGGTTCAGTGAACTCGGTGATTAGGTCGGCTACAACTTTCCCTTTTATTGCTACTCTTGGCAGGTATGCTATATCGAATTCACTCAACTCCACTGTCAATTTGGTTAGCCTCTCAGACACTTCAGGTTTTGATAGATAGAATTTGCTTCAGTGGGCAGTCCTTGTAGACCTCGATCTTATGAGCTTGAAAATAGGGTATCAGCCTTCTCGCTGCTGTTACTAGTGCTAATGCCGTTTGCTCGATTGTCGAGTATCTTCTTTCAGCTGGTAGTAAAGCCTTGCTTATGTGATGCACCGGCTTTTGTACTCCCTCGTCCAACCTAATCAGCACTAACCCCGTTTCCACAGCTATGACGAACAGGTACAGGTCTCCTAGGTTTAAATAGGATTGGTGCATAGGTACTCTTTGATCTTTTAGAATGACTGCTCACATTCATCGTTCCATTCTACCCCATTGCTCTTCTTGATTACTCTAAAAAAGGGCAAGCACTTGTCTGTTGACTTGGTAATGAATCGATTCAGGGATGCTAAGCAGCCTGTTAGCCTTTGAATTTCCTTCAGGGTCTTTAGGGACCTCATCTCTTCCTATGCTTTTATTTTCTCCAGATTTGCTTCGATTCCCTTCTGATGAACTTGGAATCCAAGGAATCTTCCCAAAGGCACCCTGAAAACACACTTATTTAGATTGAGCTTCATGCTGAACTTTCTTATGACTTCGAATGTCTCCTCCGAGATCTTCTACATGTTTTTCGGATGCAGTGCTCTATGTCAGCATGTCGATCACGTACACCTCTATATTTCTACCGTTCTATCGGGCGAACATCTTGTTTACCAGTCTCTAGTAGGTTGCCCCAGCATTCTTGAGACCAAAGGGCATAACTTTATAACAGTATAACCCCTGATCGGTTGTGAATACGGTTTTGTCTTTATCTGGCTCAAAAGTTCAGATTTGGTTGTACCCTGAGTAAGCATCCATGAAGCTCAATAATTCATGAACGGCAATTGCGTCTACTAGTTGGTCAATCTGGGGCAACGAAAAGCTATCTTTTGGGCATGTTTTGTTGAGGTCAGTAAAATCTATACATATCCTCCACTGACCACTCTTCTTTTTCACTAGCACCACGTTGGCAACCCATTCGGGGTACTTCACCTCCCTTATGGACCCTGCCACCATCAGTTTCCCTACTTTTTCCTTAATCGCCTTGCTTCTCTTCGGGTTAAACCACCATCTCTTCTGGATGACTGGTTTCCAGTCAGGATCGACCGCTAGGTAGTGGGAAATTATCGTATCAATTCTGGGCATATCTTTATGTTTCCATAAAAACACATCCTTGTATTCCTCCAACAGACTGACCATCTCATCCCAAACTTTCCCGGCCAACCGGGTACCAAGTTTTATGGTCCAATTGGGATTATCCCCATCAATCGCAACTTCCACTGTCAACTCATCTTCCTTGGTCTTATTGTCTTCTGGATATACCTCCTTCAAGTCCAGGTCAAATCGGGTAGGCGTTTCTGCTGTAACTTCTCATTCATCCACATTCGGGTCTCCCTTATCTCTTTGGATATCTATCTATATCACGCTTGGTTTTTCTTTTTCCTTGTATACATCCAGACTCGCCTTTCTCACCCACTCTCGTGAACTTTTCTTGACACCTACCCCAACTTCTTTTGGGAACTTCACAGTCAAGGCATAGGTGGCAGTCATAGCTTTTGACTTATTTAGGAAAGGTCTGTTAGGTTTTAGTTTGTATTGGCATTAATTCCATATCAAAATGATGTTTACTTTAGTTGTTTAGATTCATGATGATTCAAGCTTCAAGGAAGAAGAAACAACAAGTCAAAGCAAGTTCTAAGTCTTCAAGAGAAATAATGCAATATGGTTCTACAAAGGTATACTAAGACCTTATCTTTCTCTTACAAGGCTTAGGCACACATACACATATCATACATTTGTGTCCCTACATCGTTGTGCACCATTATAGGCGCACACACACATATCATACATTTGTATCCCTGCATCGTTGTGCACCATTATAGGCACACACATACAATTCATTAATATGTTTCCCTGCATTGTTGTGCACCATGTATAACACAATCACACACTTAAAGTGAATGCTCATGCATTGGTATGAAAATAACATGTTTTGGAAAATGCATGATTGGAGACTATATCTATGTAGTTTGCATTCTAGTGTGAATTGTGTTTGTGTGTGTATATGTTTTTTATAACATGGATATTGAACTTGGATTTAGTCTTAAATCATTCTTGATTGAGTTCCGGTCATTTCGGTTACTCATACTATTGATTTCAAGTTCTAAGTCAAAAGATACTACACTTTCAACTCATGTTTCATACATTGTCTTCGACTTCGTATATCGAGTCGAATTATTATTTTCTGGGTTGAGTATCTTATATGTCCATGTCCATGTGAGAGTTACAGTTCGTAATCTGCAAACGGATTCGAATTCTGAGTTTGGAGGCCGGAGAACGGTGGAAGAACACGAAGGAAGGTCGAAGGAGAAAGAAGCAAGCAATCTCTTCTTTCCAGAGATGGCGCGTGGCCATCTCGGGGCAGAAGGCTTGCTGCCCCTAGATGCCCATACGCCATCTCGGGCAGCAAGCTTTCTTGGATTCTTCTTGCCCCTTTTGGTCATTTAACATGTCCAAGTTTCCCACTCCTTTATAAACTCTTTCCCTTTCACATTTCATTCTAAAAAGAAATTCAAACACGTGTGTAGAAATTTTCTCTCTAAATTTTCCCACATTCCAAACACCATTTAAGTAAGTTTTGCTGCTATTTTTGGTGTCTAATCATACAAAAACGAGACTGCACCTAAATCAACTAAGGTATTGATTTTCTCACAAAGTTTTCTTTTAAAACTTGGTCAATTGCCTTGGGTTTTCTTCTTCTATATATATTTGTATATTGTAAGTGTTTTGATTTGTGTTTTGAACACTTTCAAAGCTAGATTGAGTTTCAATTGAAATCATACATGTTGAGTTAGGTTTTTATCACATGTTTGGGATTGTATTGTGCTAGCTTTGATTCTAGGACTATTTTATGATTTTTGATTGTTTGATTTGGTGAAAAATAGTTCCTCACATGTATTAGGCTCTCTTGGCCAAAATTCTCACATAATACATGTGTTTATGTTCTTTTGAGCTATTCATGTGTTTTGGTTGAATCTATGATTAGGAATATGCTCTAGAACTTTAGCTTAAATCTAATTGACATTGTCATATGAGCTTTAGCATGTTTTAGGTTTATGTGATTTAAACTTGATCTTGTGATTTGTTGAACATATCTTGCGATTCAAGTTTAGATGTATGCATGTATCTAGGTTGTGATTGTTATTGAACATATCTTACATGATCTAGATTGTTTATACATGCATGATTAACTAGACTATATGTGATTTGTGCATTCATGCTCATGTCTAGTATTTTCCATAGGATGTGTTGATCATAGCTTTCTATGTTGCGTGCTTGTTTGTGTTTTGAATTCATGATCACCTAGAGGCCTTGTGAGAAGGAAGTATTGACAATAGGTGTGAGACCTATGGTGTTGAGCAAGAAGTCTTGGCAAGAGGTGTGAAGCCTTGGATTGTCGAGCAAGGAAGTCTTGGCTAGGGTCGGAAGGATCCGGATAGTCGAGCAAGAAGTCTTGCCTAGAGTTGAGAGAACTCGGATAGGTGAGCAAGGAAGTCTTGACTAGAGTCGTGAGGACTTAGTTAAGCAAGAAGTCTTGCCTTGGGTCGTGAGAATCCAGATAAGGTGAGCAAAGAAGTCTTGACAAGAGGTGTGAAGCCTCGGATTGTTGAGCATAGGGCAGCAACTTCTAGAGTATGATAGGAGGGTAGTTTCTAGGTGAAGAGGTCACTTGAGAGATTGTACTTGTCTTATCTACTAGTGGATTTTGTTTGCTGTTGGCTGCTAGCCCGTGGATGTTTCCTCTTCGGAGGTTTACCACGTTATATCTTGTGTCAACTTTTCTCTATCTCTATCTCTCTAATATTTGTATTGTGGATAGAACTCCTTATATATGTTGACTTCCTTTCTATAATATAGATTGTGTATGTGTTACAATTACTTGTTTGTATCACACTTTACTTGTGTTTATATATTGATTAATTGTCTTTAATTAATATATATATTGTGATACAAGAAATTTAGAGGGACAAACTTTTGTTTGTTTCTAAGGGAGTCGAAAAAGATGTCTAACCTATTCACCCCCCCCCCCCCCCCCCCCCCCCCTAATAGGTTAGCATTGAGCATTTAACCGTGATTGTATTTTCAAGGTTTACCCAACAAGGCGTTGTGCGGCCAATTTTCCACATTCACGACCATAAAATTCAGCAATACTGTTTTGGTACAGGGAAAGCTCATAATCTCCCAATGATCTTACTTCAGCTCCCCCAAAGCATCTCAATGGAACCTTGAGCAGCTAGAGGTCTTTTCTTTATAATCTCAGCTGGCCAAACACTTCCACACTCAAGATATCTACTGAGCTTCCATTGTTGATCAACACTCTTCTCACTTTCCTGTGACCCACGTGAATCAACATAACAATCGCATTGTTTGGCCTTACCTCTGACCCATGTGTGTCTACCTCGGTGAAGACTATCGGGTCCCATCCTTGCTTGAACTTTTCTGATCGGGGCCTAGTAAATTTACTTCCAGATTCCTCTGACCTTCTATGGCTTCTCTAACTTTGATTATTCTCTCCCAACTGCTACCCCTAGTGTACGGCCCACTAAAGATGGTGTTGATTTCCCCACTATTTGAATTTCTTCAGAGGCTCCTTTGGCTTTTATCACATTTTTCCTTCGGGGTGTCCTTATGTTAACAACCTTTTTGGCTAGGGTCCAAATAAGAATTTTTCATCTACCTAGTACATAGTAAGGCCTACCCGGTAGAATCTAGATCGGGACCGATACCTAGATACCGAGGATACTTGATACCATGAACCAATAAGAAGTCAACACCACCTCCCACATATTACCAATTATCAAGTAGAACTAGTACCACGGTACCTCCAACCTGGTACCTAGGTACCACAATACCTTCTATTTAGAACCTAGGTACCACGACATCAGCCCAGTACCTGGGTACGGTGATACCATTTTGGGACCCATCTAGAGGTACATATCCTACCTGCTCAGTAAGAAGAATGGTATTAAGAAGATATCAGCCTACCAGAACAAGGCCAACAAAAGCAGACCGATACAGTAAGGTACCTCACCACCAAAATACATAGCCATAACCATCGTTTCTCCTTCAGCAATAAAGAAGAGAAAGTTGACTTCCTCGGCCATTTACAATGCCATTAATGGAGAAAGCTAACAATAATTAATGGGCACAATCAACCCCATTAATAAAGATTAGTCAACTCCTTAATGGCCATTCACAGCGCCATTAATGGAGATAGTCAACCTTATTTTTTAGAGATAATCAACTTCATTAATGAAGATTGGTCAACTCTTTAATGGTCATTCACAATGCCATTAATGATCAGACAACTCTTTAAAAGCCATTCACAACGTCATTAATGATAAGTCAACTCCTTAATGGCCTTCCACAAAGCCATTAATGATCAGTCAACTCCTTAAATGCCCAAATCAGTGTTCCTATGATTGTGAATTGACGGAGTGTGAATCAAGCAATTGGAACCTATAAATATGACAAAGTTTTCTCTAAGAAGGAGAGGCTGCATTCGGCGCCTGACAACACATCTTATATCTGACCCAGAAAGGCCACAATACATGCCAAAATGAGAGCCCGGAGCCGATCCGAGATTGACTATTCTACATAGAAAATACAAGCATCGAACCCTAAATCTTGGTGTACTAGTATAATAAGTTCCCGTAATGGAACCAAATTCTATTTTGTTGGAGTTGTATTATTCTCTTTCTTGTTTTGCAAGTTGGGGTTGATGTCATGTATATGTTATTTGTAAATGGATTTATGAAATAAAAGAAAAAGAAAAGTTCAATTCATTCTTGTTGTGTTTTTTATTTTATAACTTTTGCATATAAACATCCTAGATTGCCGGATGTAATCTTGAACTGTGTATATGAGTGTCATATACTGATGGATACAGTAAGAGACGTGCAATCCAAATAGTCCATAGATAACAAATAAAGCTAAGTACTTTATTTACGGTTAATCTATAGTTGCGGTCCATTTTGTAATGTACGGTGATTCTATCCTGAATCATTCATATGAGATATGGGAATGGAGGCACCTTGTATGATGTGATCATATATGACTGGGTCATGATCTATATGAATCTCTCATCAAGACCCGTTTACCGATGAGATTCATATATATTAACTAATGATGACTATATATGGGTGATCTTAATCCTGAGTGTCTTATCGACTCCTTCAAGTTAGATTGTGGTCTATGATATACCATGGGTAGGGTCGGATGCGGTTCCTGATCAATATACTATGTATGTTGGGATTGCAGTTTGATGGCTGGGAAGATTTGTACACAATAGTAGAATCCACTCCTTATTGTGAGAAGTAGACGGTAGTTTTCTAAAGGTTTGGACAGTATGAGCACTCTCCTAATTCCATGAGGAAATAAGATTTATTGTCCATTAAATAATCAACGGTACTTAAAGAATATATGTAATTATAGCGGTATAACAGACATTATGATCCAGCTCTAATTCTGAACTACTGTGGAGGATCACACCATGTGTAATAGTTATATCGATGGACATCGAGTTGTATCAGTCTGTGTTAAAGCGTCAGCAGTTGAGAGAGTGCAGCTTTGGATTTTTAGTGGAATAACATCGGATTTAATAATTAAGGAATATTAATTAAAGAGTTTAATTAATGAGTCCGAGGATTATTAGAGTTCAAAATACTGTAGGTCCATTAGATCCCCTTACTAGCCCGATTGATTTAGGTAACAAGGGTCACGGATAATTAATCGGACGGACCAATTAATTGTGTTATGAAAGTGACACTTGTCAGGAGCTGATTGAGTAATTGGGTTATTCAATTGATTAAAATGACAATTATGAGAATTATGACAACTAAATAATAAGATTATTTAATAATGTAATTAGTCATATATGGAAGGTTCTAGTTGTTATTTATTTTGAACGGTGAGAAAATGAGATTATCTCATTTATTAAATAACTTAAATTGATATATATTTGAATTTAAATTGTTTAAATTTAAATATTCATAATATCTTAATTGATAAATAAAATATATTTTATTTTGAAAAAAAGAAAAGGTGCGGTTATTTGAAAGATATAAAAGAGTTTATATATTTTGACTAACCTTACAAGATATCAATGAACACATCATCGGTTATTCAATTGGCACATGATGCAAATTGTGGTGCGGGAATCAATAGATAAGAAACGCACATATACATAGTGTTTGCATACGATACAAATTGGTGCACGTGAAACAACACATGATTAGGTCTCTTAAATGGTTTTTCAAGGCAATTGAAGCGTGGGTTACTTGAACACACAAAAAGAAATCAGGTCGAAGAGTTTTTTGCATGCTTTTGTCTATGAAAAGAGAAGACTAACAAGTGTTGTTTTCTTAAGTTCTTATCTACCTACATTCAAATTCTTAATTACGTGGCATGCCCACACGTCGTTACAAGTCCCGAGAGATAGCGAGGAAGATCGAATGGTTTAGATAAGGAGCATTACAAGAAGTGAAGGAGCCTCCAAACGTTGGTAAGGTTCTATTAATCTTCTTCTTAATATTGATTTCACTTTCCCGTGTTTACATATTGTGTGTATTAGGTCCTAAAGTAATTACGATCTCAATTTCACTAGTTCCTAATCAATTATGATATGTATACAAAAAAAAAACCTATTTCCGCTGCTTTACCAGTGAACAGGGTTCCAACAATCGGTATCAGGGCTAATTTTTTTCGGAACAGGAAATTGTTTTCGATGCTCCTGTATGTATGGTTGTGTAGGCACCGTTTAAATTGGTTGTATGTTGTTTTTGTATGTATATTAACTTTGTTCATTTTCAAAAACATGATTGATCGTTAATTATATGTTACTGTGGATTTAGGGTTCATGGGTTGTATAATTTTTATTATTATTATTATTTACTTTTATTGTATTGTAAATAAAAAAAAATGTAACCTGTATTGATGACCTGAAAAAATCACGAAGAAGGATTTGTGAGATGAATCAGAGTGACCTGATGAGACTGAAAGATTCAGAAATTACAAGAAGACCAATGAATGCCTTAGGGGTATTTATGTAATTTTAGATTCTATTTTTTTTTGGTTAAATAATCCACACTACTTGGTCAATTTTTGTATGATTTATATTATGTGATGATAAAAACATTGTCATGAATACTATGTCATTTAGATTAGATGTGCCTACACAAATATATTTGATATGTCATACATGCATCATAACTTGATATTTTATGTGTTTTTTTAGTGTGATTAAAATGGACAATATACATAAATGGCTATGAATAAAGAGATTTGTTTTCTAATGGTTAGAAAACTTGGTAATTCTCATTAATATTAATCTAGTTATTAAAGAGTTTAATAAATTAGATTAATCGGGTCATTTATTATAATTAGGAATAATATGATTAATCACCTAATAATAAATGAATCGAATAAAGTGTAAGAGTTTTAATAGTTAAAACTTGCTAAACACTAACATAATAATCTGACCATAGTAAGTAGTTTACAAAGATTTAGATTATTCACTAATAGATTAGATTTTTAATAGTTAAAAATCATAAATAATTTATTAGTTAATTAAAACTTGTTTCTAATAATGAATTAGTTGATGCTTTAGATAATTTGATTAAAGTTAGCTGTTTGATCTTGTAGAGCCTAGGTGCATTAACAGATAACAGAAAACCCTAGTTTTAAAATAGTGAGTGGGAGAGGGATATATGACATATATATCACGCGGTTTCCACCATTAGTTCAATATTATGAGATTCGAGTGGGGTCTCGTGACGACTTTTCTTTCGTCCTCCCTAAGGAGGGTTTCCACAGAGGTCAATATCAAGGTTGACTTCCTAACATATAGGATTTTTAAGGGCATTTCGGGATTGACTGACCCTAAGGTAGCAATTCTCGAGTTAAGCTTGTGAGATCTGAAATGGTGGGTTACACACACGAAGGTTTTTGATTAAGTTTTTCAAATTAAAAATCTGACTGAATAAACGATTATTGAATGATATGGAATAAGAGTTATTCTAGAATATCATTTGATTGACAATGTCTCGGTCCAACATGCAAAGACTTGACCGACCTTTGGAGGACACTTCTTTATGGTATGTTGGACTGTCGTGGCATAATAACTTGTTTTAAGGTAGTTCTAGTTCGTTAAACATGTTCATGCATCATGTTTAAATTTATACCAAAGCACTGGCACTTGTTTTAATAAATGACTGAATGAATATTTTATTTATTTCAGCAATTATGTCTTCTGCATTACTACAAATTATCTGGTGATAACAACACTAAGTGGAAACTTAATATTTTTGCAATATTGGTCACCAAAGACCTCAAGTTTATGCTTATAGAGGAATGTCCCCCAGCGTTTGTTGTCCTTGCCTTGTAAAGAGTTCGTGAGGCATATGAGCAATGGGTCTCATCTAATGAGATCTATATGTTGGTTTCTATGACAGACGTGCTTGTCATAAAGCATGAACCAATGACTTCAGCATTCGAAATCATGGAATCATTGCAAGCTATGTTCGGGTAGCCCTTCGAGCAAAAGCGACACGAAGTTGTTCGTTTCGCTATGCTCGCTCGTATGAAGGAAGGTACATCAATTTGGGAACATGTCCTGAGCATGATATCCTACTTCAACTTAGTAAAAGCCAATTGTGAGGCCATTGACGAATCCAGTCAAGTGAGCATCATTCTGATGACTTTTCTGAAGAGTTTTGATCAGTTTAAGAGCAACTACGGGATGAACAAGTTAAGGTTCAGTCTCACACAGTTGCTCAATAAACTCACTACCTTTGAGTCATTAATTGAGGACTGCAAAGGTAAGATCGGTGAGGAAAATGTTACCGAGCCATCTTTCTCCTCTAATATTAAGAAGAGAAAGAGGTATACTGGGAAGGCAAAGGGTAAGCCCAAACCCAAGATAGCCCAAAACAAGAAGAAGCCTTCTCAATGTGCGTGAGGTCAAGGGATGTCGTGTTGGCACGAGCAGTGGGTGTAATTAGATTATTTTTTTGTAATAATTGTATATTGTTGGATAATGTATTTTATATTCCTAGATTTACATGGAATTTGATTTCCGTTTCTAAGTTGTTAGAACAAAAATATTATGTTTCTTTTAATAACAAGTCTTTAATTATTGGAAAGAATGGTGAATATTTGTTTAGGAATTAATGAAAACAATTTGTATGTGTTGAGACCGTTAATACATACTACACTGGTCAACACCAAAATGTTTAAGGTTGAAAAACCAAAAACTAAACGACATAAGTTTTTACCAGATAATGGCACGTATCTCTACATCTAAGGCTTGGTCATATTAACCTTGACCGGATAGATAGACTAGTAAAAAGTGGAACTTTAAGTAAGTTAAAGGTTGACATCTTACCTGTCTATGAATCCTGTTTAGAAGTTAAGATGACTAAAAGACCTTTTACTGAAAAAGAGCATAGAGCTATAGAGCTACTGGAGCACATACACACAGACATCTGTGGACCGATGAATGTTAAAGGTAGGGATGACTATGAGTATTATGTAACCTATATAGATGATTACTCAAGATATAGATATGTCTACCTGATGCAATGAAAGTAGGAAACATTTGAAAAGTTTAAAGAATTCCGAGCAGAAGTTGAGAATCAATTAGGTAGGACTATCAAGTCACTATGAGATCGTAGAGGTGAGTACCTTGACCAAGAGTTTGAAGAATTCATAGTTAAGCATGTGATAGTTTCCCAACTCACAGCTCCAGGTACACCTCAGCAAAATGATGTAGTGGAGAGTAGAAATAGAACACTGATGGAAATGGTGAGATCTATGATTTGTTTCTCATCATTACCAAATTCCTTCTGGGGATAGGTGTTACAAACATCGGCATAAATTTTGTTTGTAGTGCCATCCAAATCTGCTCCTAAGACTCCCCTAGAGTTATGGAATGGTTGTAAAGCTAGTTTGTGACATTTTCGCATATAGGGGTGTCCAGCACACGTGCTGAAGAACATAAGTGAAAATCTAGACTCCAAGTCCGTGTTCTGCCTATTTGTAGGGTACTCTAAGGAGACTAAAGGTGGACACTTCTATAGTCCTGAAGATAACAAAGTATTTGTATCGACAAATGCTACGTTTCTTGAGGACAATTATATTAGTGACCATAAAATTCATTCTAAGATTGTATTGAATGAGTAGTTGCCTGGTGAGACTAGTGCTTCATCAACAAGAGTTGTTGATCCACAAACATTTGAGAGTTAGATGGTTCTTGATCAGGATACACTACCACGTAGATGTAGTGAGAGGGTTGTAAGACAACCTGAAAGCTATTTAGGTATAGGTGAGGGACAAGGTGTTGTCTCTGCTGGTAGTGTAGATGATCTATTAACATTTAAGAATGTAATGGAAGAAATTAATAAAAAGGAATGACTTAAAGCATGAATCTCAAGATGGAGTCCATGTACTCTAACTCGGTCTGGGATCTTATAGACATACCGGATAGGGTAAAACCCATAGGGTGTAAGTGGATCTACAAGAGAAAGAGATGAGTAGACGAGAAGGTAGAGACCTTTAAAGCAAGGCTAGTGGTTAAGGGTTATACCTAGAAAGAGTTATGAAGATACCTTCTCTTCAGTAGACATATTCAAGTCTATTAGAATTCTTTTATCCATTACAGCCTATTTTGATTATGAAATATGGCAAATGGATGTCAATACAGCATTCTTGAATGACAATCTTGACGAAAGCATCTATATGATGCAACTAGAGGGATTCGTGTCTCCAGATCAAGAGTAAAAGGTTTGCAAGCTGTAAAGGTCCATCTATAGACTTAAGCAAGCATCTAGATCTTGGAACATAGGGTTTGATGATGTGATCAAAACCTACGGCTTCGAGCAGAATGTCGATGAGCCTTGTCTCTTTAAGCCCATCATTGACAAGAAAGTAGTTTTCTTGGTCCTATACGTAGATGATATTCTACTCATTGGGAATGATGTGGGAGTGTTGTCTGATGTAATGGGCTGACTGGCTAGCTGATTCCAATTGAAAGATTTAGGAGATGAGAGTTATGTTCTAGGGATCCAACTTATAAGGGATCGTAAGAAAAAACTCAAAGCATTGTCTCAAGCATTATATATCGACAAAATTCTTATACGACTTTCGATGAAGAACTCCAACAAAAGGTAATTTATCTACCAAGCATGGAGTTCACTTGTCTAAAGAACAATGTCCTAAGACATCTCAAGAAGTTGAGGATATGAGACGTGTACCCTATGCATCAACAGTAGGTAGTCTCATGTATGCTATGTTTTGCACAAGACCAGACATCTACTATGTAGTGGGAGTAGTCAACAGATACCAGTCCAACTCAAGATTGGATCATTGGGTTACTGTCAAGACTATTCTCAAGTATGTTCGGAGAATGAGAAATTATATGCTAATGTATTTCTGATAGGATTTTATCCCGTTAGGATACACGAATTATGATTTTAAGTCAAACAAGGATTCTAGGAAATCCACTTCTAGATCAGTATTCAACCTGGGTGGTGAAGCCATTGTGTGGAGAAGTATAAAGCAATCTTGCATTGCTGACTCCACTAAAGAAGCCAAATATTTGGCCGCTTGTAAAGCTGCTAAAGAGGTTGTTTGGCTCTGTAAGTTATTGAGTGATCTGAATAAGTCCATCACACTTTATTGTGATAACATAAGTGTTGTAGCTAATTCCAACGAACCAATAAACCATAAAAGAGGGAAGCATATAGAGAGAAAGTATCATCTCATTAGAGAGTTAGTACAGACAGGAGATGTGATCGTCACCAAGATAGCCTCACAAGACAATCATGTTGATCCATTTACAAAGACCTTACCGGCTAAAGCGTTTTTGGGTCACCTAGATGGTCTAGGGTTATGAAACATGTCTCACATGCCTTAGTGCAAGTGGGAGATTATTAGGGTTTATGCCTTAAAGGTTTAATTTGTAAATGGATTTATGAAACAACTAAAAAGAAAAATTCAATTCATTATTGTTGTGTTGTTTATTTTATAACTTGTGCATATAAACATCCTAGGTTACCGGATATAATCTCGAACTATGTGTATGAGTGTCTTATATAGATGAATACACTAAGTGACGTGCAATCTAAAGAATCCGTAGATAACAAATAAAGCTAGGTACTTTATTTGCGGTTAATCTATAGTTGCGGTCCATTCCGTAATGTATGGTGATTCTATCCTGAATCATTCATATGAGATATGGGAATGAAGGCACTTTATATGATGTAATCATATAGGACTGGGCCATGATCAATATGAACCTCTCACCAAGATCCGTTTACCGATGAGATTCATATTTATTAACTAATGATGGCTATATGTGGGTGATCTTAATCCTAAGTGTCTTATCGAGTCCTTCAGGTTAGATCATCGTCCTCGATATACCATGGGTGAGGTCGGATGCAGCTCCTAATCAATATACTGCGTATGTAGAGATTGCGGTTTGGCTTTTGGTTGGGAAGGTTTTTACACAATAGTGATATCCACACATTCTTGTGAGAAGTAGATGGTAGTTCTCTTAAGGGTTGATTCGGGGCTTGGACAATATGAGCGCTCTCCTAATTCTGTGAGGAAATATGATTTATTGTCCATTAGAGAATCAACAGTACTTAAAGGATATATGTAATTAGAGGGGTATAACAGACATTATGACCCAACTCTAATTATGAACTACTGTGGAGGATCACACCATGTGTAATAGCTATATCGATGAACATCGAGTTGTATCGGTCTGTGTAAAAGCGTTTTCAGTTGAGAGAGAGTACAGTTTCGGGTTTTTAGTGGAATAACGCCGGAGTTAATAATCAAGGAATATTAATTAAAGAGTTTAATTAATGATTCCGATGATTATTAGAGCTAAAATATTGTGAGTCCACTAGGTTCCCTTGCTAGCTCGATCGATTTAGGTAACAAAGGTCATGGATAATTAATTGGACGGTCCAATTAATTGTGTTACGAAAGTGACACTTGTCAGGAGTTGATTGAGTAATTGGGTTATTCAATTGATTAAAATGACAATTATGACAATTAAATAATAAGATTATTTAATAATGTAATTAGTCGTATATGGGGGGTTCCGATCGTTTTTTATTTTGAATGGTGAGATAATGAGATTATCTCATTTACTAAATAACATAAATTGATATATATTTGAATTTAAATTTTTTAAATTTAAATATTCATAATATCTTAATTGATAAATAAAATTTAGATTTTATTTAGGAAAAAAAAAAAAAGATGAGGTGCGGTTATTTGAAAGATATAAAAGAGTTTATATATTTTGACTAACCTTACAAGATATCAATGCACGCATCATCAGTTATTCAATTGGCACACGATGCAAATTGTTGAATCAATAGATAAGAAACGCACGTATACACTGTGTTTGCATACGATGCGAATTAGTGCACGTGAAACAACACAGGATCAGGTCTCTTAAATGGTTTTTGAGGGCAATTGAAGCGTGGGTTACTTGAGCACACAAAAAGAGATCAGGATGACGAGTTTTTTTGCATGCTTTTGTGCGTGAAAAGAGAAGAATAACAAGTATTTTATTCTTAAGTTTTTATCTACTTCCATTCAAGTTCCTGATTAAGTTATACGTCCACACGTCATTATCAATCCCAAGAGATAGCGGGAAAGATCGAGTAGTTCAGATAAGGAGCGTTATAAGAAGTGAATGAGCCTCAAAACGTTGATAAGGTTCTATTAATCTTCTTCTTAGTATTGATTTTAATTTCCTGTGTTTATACATTGTATGTATTAGTTCTGAAAATAATTACGATCTCAAGTTCACTGGTTCTAGATCAATCATGATCTGTATAAAAAAAATTAAAACTCATTTCCACTACGTTACCAATTAACGGGGTTCCAACATTACACTGCTTGTATCTTAATTGAGTTAGATCTTTTGCTCAATTTACACTTCGATATCTATTTGGAAGCTTGTTTCTTTATCGGGATGTACTTTGAGATGTCTTGTTCAAGTCGGATTCCTTCTCTGCGTATTTGAGCCGTAACTTTATTAAACCTGAGTGCTATCCAAGTGTCATGCAACCGACAACCTGTCAAACCCGACCAAATTTACTTTCCCCGATCAACGGTTTTACCCGATAACAACCTTTGCCCTGACCATCTTGATAATCCTGATCGGTTATCTGATCTTTTACGTTATCTTGATCGGGGGGTTTGACGGGTTTTCTTTGGTCAACTTGGGTTTACTTGGCCCCCCAACTTTGGTTTATTGCTGACGTGTCATACCATCTAAATTAGACCTACATCAATAGAGGACTTCATTTATAGATTTGGACATCGTGACTCTATTTAATAAATGTGAGTAGAATATCATCATATGAATATTTTGAGGTATTGGATATTAAATCTTAACGTTAAATTTTCAATAGTGTCTACTGAAACATGGCTTCTAGACAAGTCAAAATATCCAAGTTCAAAATGTGGTCATATAAGTAAATATGGTAACTAGGAGAGCTGTAGGCGGTCTATGAGCTCTTGGCGATTACTGGTATTTTTTACGAGGATACACTATCTCCAATAAGGTTGTCTAGGGTACGAATGAGGAACATTGACTTATTCTATTTTTATTTAAGAGTTCAATTTTAGTTCTTTAGTGGAATGAACTAAAGTTAATAGATCAAACCTGAGTGAATCATTTGTTGATTGTGATTAGGTTATGTTTATTTGAGCTTAAATTTAGATAGCCCGCCAAGATCCCTAATCCATACGAACTTTCATGGATCACTTAATATATTCTACCAGACTAATTTCTGGGTCCATCTAGAATTGTTTTTGGACTTCGAAATCTAAAGGTTTTGGAGAGGTGCAGTCATGTGTGATCAAGACAAGCAGTAACTCTTCAAATACCTGGTATAGGCGGCCAAGGGTGTGGGAATCCTTGGGTGGCCCTAATGGGGTGCGATTAGCATTTCATTAACACGTTAAGAATATAATTTGCACATTTTAACTAAATGGGCTGTTTAATTATATTAATGTATTAATTTAAGGTATGTGGACTTTTTTTCTTACTATGAATGAGTCTAGTTCATATGTGGATTTTTAATCAAAGTCCAATGGATTTAATAAAATGGAAAAATAATATATTGTCCATCTTTTATACTTGGGCGGCAAGGCTAGGATTATTAGCCTAGTATATTATTTTATTTTATTATTTAATTAAATGGAAGTTAATTAATTAATTAATTAAAAGTAAAAAAAAATTCTAAGTAGGAGAAGGTCTCCTATTGTCATACTATTGTTGGTAGTATGATAAGTATCAAAAACTTTATTTGATTAGTAGATAAATAAAAGGAATTTAATTATCTAGTAAAATTAGGAAGTCTTTGATATCTATCAAAACTCTAATTGACAATCGGTCAAATTAGAAAGTTTTAGATGAATTCACAATTAATGTATATTTAATAATTTATTATTGGATAATACACTAATAAGTTGGAATACGGTTGAATTCCGAAAGTTGACAGGAGTTTTGGTGAAACAAATCCTCTTTGTGGGAGGATTTTCGACCAACACAAGAATCCTCCTTACGAGAGGATTTTCGGCCACCACACAAGAATCTTCCTTGTGTGAGGATTCAGCCACCTATATATATTCCCATCATGGATTTCAGCTAACCCCTAATGCATTAGAGAGAGTTTTTTATTTTGCTTAAAGAATTCGTCAAACTCTAAGAAAGGTGTGTGAGAATTCGGCCAAGAGAAAAAGAGAGAAAGAGTGCTTTATTTTCGATAGTGCACTAGTAGCTTTTATATCAAAAGTCTTTGTGCATAACAACAAATTAGGTTCACGAGAGTTTTCGATCAAGAGATTGAGAATTCACAAGTGACCGAACATTCTTTGTTTTTATATAGGAGGTTTATTGTGATTAATAAAAAGAAAAAAAAATTGTTTTCCATCCTCAGGTATACAATTCAAAGAAATGGAGCTCACACTCCTAGGTGATTCACATTCGTGATTGGATTGGAAGATCTTACGGATTCAATTCTAACGCAATATCAATCGTCACGTGAAAAAGGTACGATACTTTTAAATATATGTTAATTAATTAAGGGTTAATGTTCTTTCTTTTAAAGGATTTTTTTTTAAATATACCAATCAAACTTTTCGCTTCAGCCATGCATTTTTCCTTTAATTGGTATCAAAGTCAAGTTGTACCCTTGATTAATTGATATATATATATATATATACGTGGATCTATTTCTTTTTATTGTAAATATGCATGTTTTAGAAAAAAATGACACTATAGGTATTCGCATATATAATTACATTGGAATTTATGGATATATATATATATATATATATCCTTATAATGTGATTTCTTATTGCTCGATTTTGGTCATAGAATTTTAGTGTATTTTTATTTTGGGATTGTAACAAGAAGGGTGGCCTATCATCGCCATAATTTCCTTCTTGGTAGTTGCTAAGTCTTTTATTTTATTTTATTGTTGCAATAAAATAAAGTTATATGTAATATGTTCAAGTTTCGAAGATTCGAAGAGTTGAAGAATTGGAAGCAGAAAAAGTAGCAACGGAGTAACCCGAGGCAGCCCGTGTGCTCCAAGGCAACATGTGCGTGCAACTGAGCACCCAGCTACGCTTGTTGCGGTGCGGCAGTGCACGACCTTGCAATGGGCAGCAAGGGTGCTATGCACGGAGCAACCACATAAGGCCTCAGACGCTCAAGTCCCTTGTCACGAGACCTTTGGACCGACGATAACTTGATGACTTGTTCACCAAGTCAGAATTAGGGTTTTGTCTTTCGAAACAAATATAATTGACTTGCTTTTCTAAGGTAGACCAAAATTGTGGCTATTTATTTTTCCGTAAATATTGTAATGTTTGTCATTATTTGTTAACATGTCATATAGAATATGAGTTCCACTTATATATCTCTTTTGGCATGAACATGCATTGAAAGGTTTAGATATCCAATTGGCATCTAGATAACTTGGTAAATCAATCTATAGAATTCAGTCACATGCCTTAAGCAATTGAATGGGAGAAGATGTTTGGAACACCTATGGCCTCCAAGTTTAGTTGAGCTTTATGTTTTGTGTGATAACCTCCCAAGGGGTATCCATGACTGGAGTTTATCAAGATACTTCCCTATAAGGACTAGACAATTGACTCAAACGATATCTACTCTCAAAGGAGGGATTTTCGTGAGGTAATATATTGAAGGTCGATAACTTGGTAACACACTCAATATGGTTTTATTGATATCCTCCCAAGAGTTCTTGTTAATAAAATCGCAAGGCTAAATTGAAAATGCTAGTTGTTATGTTAAGAATTAGTTGGGACCTAGTCCAACTTGTAGATGGTGCGAACTCCCAAAGGAGGCGTGCCATTTATGGGTGTTGGATCGCCGTTGAGATTTATGATTGAATTATTTTATTTTATTCAAGATAAATATTTGAAGTTGCTTTATCACGATTGTTTACTTATGTATAATTTTTGTTTTATTCAAAAATCATGACCCCATCCCTAATCAACATCCTAAAAGATAATACTTTCATTGGTGATAATTATGTCACATGGAAAAGGAAAATTGGGTTGTTGTTGCAAGCTGAAAAACTTAAGTTTGTTTTGTCTACCCCTAAACCACATGCTCCTACTAATGAATCTACTGAGGTGCAAAGAGACGAGTATCAACAATGGAATGCCTCAGATGAGATGGCCAAATGTTACATTGTGGCCACCATCATCGACGTGTTGCAACAACAACATGAAGGAATGAAGACGGCTGCTGATATAATGATGTCTTTGGATGAGATGTTTCCTATGAAGTCTAGGATGACTAAGAGAGATGCAGTGACTACTTTCATGAATCTTAGGATGAAACCTAGACAGGTAGTGAAATACTGGAGTAAGGTTGATCTGGGTCGCGTCGTCACTTCCTTCTTTGGCCTCAAAGTATCATTATAGGCCGTAAAGGATGTTTTCCACTTACATGGTATTATCGGTGCCGTTGAAAGTGGCGGGCTTAGAGACTTGGATAGTGCTTGCAGTATTTGTGTTAACGGCTCCATAGCAACTGGATAGACTGCATTTGTGCAAGGCCTAATTTGAGCAAACTTCTTCTATCTCTACCTGGATAACTCATAGCTCTTGCTCGACGAACACGCGTAAGGCTGGGACTTCTTGAGTAAGGAAGAGTAATTCTCTTTAGAAGGACTCCCCGAACTCTTGGATTGTAAATTTTACCACTCTAATGATTTCAGTGTAGTTTGTCTCTAGGCCATTAAGACGGTTGATAAACCAAAAGAGAGTGTTTTCCAAGCTGTTTAATACAAGTCTCCAAGGCATCCAATGACAGACCCTTGGACTTGCTACATTTGATGTAGGTGTGTTGCCGGCCTTGCTTTTCCATTCTAGCAACAACTTAAGCATCGGAGGCAATTGCTTACGTACATTTGCTTTGTTGCTTGACGAGGCTCTAATCCCGATTTTCACAGGCTTAGAATTTAGGCAACACACATGTACGACGCTTAGACAACTTTCTGGTCGATGTTGCAAAGTAAGCATTGTTTCTCACTCTCTCACACAAGAGAGACTAGAGAAAAGAACTAGAAAAGCTTTATGGAAGCAAAGTAGAGTTGTATTGATAACAAGAGAGATTTACAATGCTTTGAGTATACTTAGCTTGGATGCCTTTTACAAATGAGGGAGGCAAATTATTTATAGTGAGTCACCTTCTCAATGAATGACTGTGATCAATTTGAGCCAATGGTAGAGGAGTTGGTAGAATTTTCTACGCCTATGTACAAGGTTCTAGAATTTTCTTACATGTTTCTTCATGTTTCTAGATACTTCTACATCTATCTAGATATGTAAAATAATGCTCTAGGAAACTTCTTGATGTAGTCGAGGATGGATTCTGATTGTATGAGGCGATAAAAAGGCCGCGCACCTCTTTCTCAACGTTGGTTGGCGAGAACTGCTTCTTGAATTCTTGCTTGAAGTCTTTCCATGTGTTGATGGCACATATGCCTTGTGCTTTCGATGCCACCAAAGTTGGGTGAAATCCCGGTTGAATACTAAAGCAAGACTGATCTAGGTCCCGTTGTCACTAACCTTTTTGGGCTCAAAGTATCGCTCTTGGCCAAAGTGTCACTGAAAGTGGTTGGCTTAGAGACTTTGAAAATGCATTGTTTGTGTTGTAGAGGAAGTTTTCCACTTCCACCACATTGTTGGCACCGTTGAAAGTGGTTGGATTAGAGGCTTGGATAAATCTCGCAGTGTTTGTGCTAATGGCTACGTAGCTGGTGGATAAAGTGCACTTGTGCGAGGCCCAAATTAAGATAATTTCTTCCGTCTCTACACGGACAGATCATATTTGTGCTCAACGAACAGGTGTAAGGCCGAGACTTTTCGAGTATGGGAGAGTACTTCTCTTTTGAAGGACTCATGGATCTCTTGGATTGCAAATATTACCGCTCTGGTGATTTCAGTGTAATCTGTCTCTAGGCCATTAAGACGGCCGACAAACCTTGAAAGGGTGTCTTCCAAGCTGATAATGCAAGTCTCCAAGGCATCCCTTGACAGACCTTGGACTTGCTACACTTGGTATGGGTGCGTTGTCCATAAAGACCATGCTCTATCTCTTCCACTCTAGCAATAACTTCAGTGTTGAAGGCCATTTTTTACACACACTAGCTTTGTTGCTTGACGTGGCTCTGATCCCAACTGTCATAGGCTTAGACTTTAGGCAACACACTTGTGCAATGCTTAGACAACTTTCTGGTCAATGTTGCTTAGTAAGCATTGCTTGTCACTCTCACACACAAGAGAGGCTAGAGAAAAGGACTAGAAGAGCTTATTGGAAACAAAGCAGAGTTGTATTGATAACAAGAGAGCTTTACAATGCTTTGAGTATATTTAGCTTGGATGCTTTTTAAAAATGAAATAGGCAAGCTATTAATTGTGAGTCACCTCTTCAATGAATGGCCTGATCAATTTGATCCAATGGTGGAGGATTTGGTAGAATTTTCTACACCTATGTACAAGGTTCTAGAATTTTCCTACATGTCTATATATGTGTTTAGATACTTTTACATCTTTCTAGATATGTAAAAGAATGTTCTAGAATGCTTTAGTAGCTAAAGACTTCCAGAAGTAGGAGAGTGTAGAACCGAGTAGAAGTCTTTAGAATTTTCCAAGAGCTTGCCAAAATTGTGGGGTTTTTTGGGCTCCTGGGCAAGAAACTTAGCGGATCATGACAACTTACTAAAGAATAGTTACTTAAGCTGTAGAAGAAAGCTAGGAGTCTTCCCTTGAGTATTCCATTCATGCTTTCATGGGTGGCTATCTATGAGGTATGGCTAGTATCGAGACTCAACGATATGCCTTCTTAAGGAAAACTTGCGTCAAGCTCAAAGTAGAATGAAAAAGATGACAAATATATTAAGGAAACATTATCATCCTGTAGAGTATGTCACTGTATAATGTGTAATTCCTTTAGTCTCTCCCATAATGTAGACTTATTGCATTATTACCGTTGCAAGTCAACACTCAGCCATGTATATATACATCACAGTTTAATAAGAATATGTGCTTTTTACATCAATTCTTGTCTTCTTTAATTCTTTATGGTATCAGAGCTGTAAGCTCCACAGAGCAGTTATTATTATTATTATTATTATTATTATTATTATTATTATTATTATTATTATTATTATCATGGCAGAGGAATCTCCAAAGAGCACTTAAAACTTTGTACTAATTATTACACCTCCTTTAAATATCCAAACAGAAGCTACTAAAATTCTTAGAGCTATTATCCCATCTCTTTCAAACACACCACCAAACCTCATTTTTATCAATGTTGCCGCCTAGTTACCTTTGAAACTAAATGATAAGAATTATCCTTCATGGAAAGCTCAATTTGGTTCCTTGCTCTTTGGATATGATCTATCAAGTTATGTTGATGGATCTAAATCTTGTCCACCCTCCAAAGAAACCCAGCCCCTATCTTCATTGGTGCCGACATGATAACTTACTTCTTCATGCAAAATTTGCCCCTTTATCTGAAAAACTAATGCCACTGATTGCTTCCACTAAAACTTATTGAGAGGCTTGGTTGAAGCTGAGCAAACTCTAAGCAAATCAATCACAATCTCGAGTTTATCATCTCAAAGACAAACTCACTGCACCAAGAGGATCCAAAACAATGGCTAAGCATCTCAATAATCTCAAAGCTACTGCTGATGAACTTGCCCTTGTCAACACACCTATAGATGACAAAGATCTTGTTGTCTATGCACTTAAAGGTTTGGGCCTGGATTTTAAAGAGGTTGTTGCTGCTGTTCGTATCATAGATTGCACAATTTCTTTTGAAGAGCTTTATGATAAGATTGTTAACCTGAAGCCTTTCTCAGGCAAGAAAAAGGAAAGTGTTGAGATTATCACTGCCAATCACACTCGAAACTCCTACGGTAAAAACCAAACCAACAAAAATCGATTTAGGTAACAATTGTAATACAATTGTTAATGGAAATCGATCAAACGAAGAAAATAGAGTACAAGAAATTTTATTATTCTGAATCAGAGGTTCTCTTCGAGGGAGAACAATCCTCCATAATAAGCAGAGCTCGTTATTACAATGAACCAAAATACCCTCCCTCCCATTTCCAATCGCTACTTATCAACAAAAATCTAACCAACTAACTGACTTAACAAACTCTCCTAACAACTAACGGTCAAGACAGAACAAATGAAAACAAGACACCTGGCCCCCTTCTTCCTTTTTCTTGACTGCTTAGTCACGTGCACCTCACATTACTTTTAATATCAATCCAACGACTCAGAATCGTTTCTCCTTTCTAATCTCAGCCCTTCATTATTTAATCGTTACAATAGTCCCCCCCTTTAAAAGCACCTTGCCCACAAGGTATGGATACACCTCCTACTTCTGGTGCAAAATTTTCCAAGTAGCATCTTCATCAGGTTGTCTGCACAATTTGATTAAAATCTATGTAATTGCACGATTATTCACCTTCTTCATGCGACGTTGCAAAATTTACTCAGGCTCAAAAAAGAACTTAACTTTTTTATTGGTCGGAGTTAAATTGGGAATATGGATGATGGCAGCACCAAGTTTCTTCTTCAAAAGGCTCAAATGGAAAACAGGATGAACCCGCAAAGAGTCAGTCAAATTCAGTCTGCAAGCTACCGTACCGATGTGTTCCAACACCTGGAAGGGACTATAAAAATGAGGAGCCAATTTCTGAAACCTCCTTCGCACCACAGATTGTTGTCTATAAGGATGCAACCAAAGATAAACCCAATCCCCAATGTCAAATTCTCTATCAGAACACCTCAAATCAGCGTAACGTTTCATCCGTTGTTGAGCCAGAGTGAGATTCTCGTGAAGGTCAGTCATTACAAACTCACGAGTTACTAACAAATCATCTACAACATCAATCTAGAAGTGTCGGTAATGTAATTAAATAAGCGTGGTGGAGGTAAATGATAAAGGATCTCAAAAGAAGATTTCTTAGTAGACTCATGATATTAGTGCTAGGCCAAAATTCTGCAAAAGGAATCCACTTAGACCAATCTTTAGGGCAATCACTGCAAAAACCGCGAAGATAAATTTCCAAGTGTTGCAAAAGATTAGACATGTGGCTTACAAATTAGAATTACCTTTACAATCAAAGATTCACCATGTTTTTCATGTTTCTTGCCTTAAAAAGAAGTCATGAGCTGCCAATATCCAACAAATAGAGTTGCTGACTGTTCATGAGGATGTGAGAATGCAGGTTTTGGAAAGGCGAATAGTCAAGAGGAACATCAGAGTTGCTGCTCGATGGCTCATACATTTGTCTAATTCCTTTCTTGAAAATGCAACCTGGAAATGCAGCAAAAGTTTCTATGATTTCAGCCTTGAGGATAAGGCCGTTTAAACGGAGGAAGAATGTTACAACTCATTATTATTATTATTATTATTATTATTATTATTATTAGATAATTGTCTTTGTGAATTCTCTCTGACTGTCGTTGGTTTCCAAGTTCGGTGTTTCCTTGAATAATGGGTTGGGTTCAATGTTTTTGTAATTATTACTTTTAAACTCATGCTTATAAAAATGACATTGGCTATGGTTTGGGTATAAGTAAATTCTTAAACAAAATTACAGAAAAACTTTTTTCCTTTTTTGTGTCTTCTTCCGTGGTCATGAAATTAAAGTAGAGATATTAAGGTGATGCCAATTCCACAAATCACTCTCCATAAAGTGTTATATAATTTTTCAACTCTAATTAAAATTGAAAAGCATTTATTTTTTTAGAATAATCATAATGTATTGAATGCATATTTAACACTTATTAAATAGCCTA
The DNA here is from genome assembly GCA_032871835.1 of Dipteronia dyeriana. Lineage (NCBI taxonomy): Eukaryota > Viridiplantae > Streptophyta > Magnoliopsida > Sapindales > Sapindaceae > Dipteronia > Dipteronia dyeriana. The sequence continues at coordinate 57,891,433 of CM065301.1, forward strand.
AAAAAAAGTTAAAACTAAAAAAAAAATGGTTAATTTACAAAAATCCCAATAAAACTCGTGTAAAATCTGAATATTGGATACCTAAAAATCTGAACGTAGATATAAACCTATGTTTCAAAAACCCAAGTATTGATGGGATTCGATCTCTTTTAAGAAAAACCTGGGTACTCGATCGAGCATGGATGTATCTATACGCAGCCCGGGTTTCTACAATCCCTAGGCTCAATTAATTTTGAGTTATTACCTTGTATTAAATGTCAATGTTTGTTACTTTGTTTATTTATTTATCTATCACTATGGGTCTCTTGCTAGAACAGTTGGATTGGGATCCTCTATTGATCTTGTTTTTCGTTGACTTTTCATAATCTGATAACAGCTAAGTAAAATAAAAAATATATGGTTAAGATTTGATTACATTTTCCTCTCTCTCTCATACAATTTGATGTTTTAATTACATTTAAAAAACACAAAGGAAAAACAAAGACCAAGGAGAGAATCCTGATCCGGAGCAGCTAGACATCATCTCAACGGTCTCTAACATTATCAATATCATCACTGATTAAATCTTGACATTATCTATAATCTACGGTTTGTCTTGCGCTTGATCTTCATCACAATTTCTAGAAAGAAAAACTGATTGTATGATAAATTCAACATTTATAAATAACTATGTCTTCAAATGAATATGTTTTTGTACAACATTCAATGAAAAAAGAAAAAGAAAAGAATTAATGGAGTAAAAAGACGAAAGTACTCGTATATGGATCTATTTTCAAGCTTGTCTGTGGTGAAAAAGAACTACTGGGAAACAATAAATGCTCTTACTCTTCATCCACTTCAAGACCTGGAATGTATTCCAGACTAACATCGAAAATTACGGGACTATTTGCAGCCACCCTTGGCCTTCCTGGAGCTGAAATGAGGCCTTTTGGAAATGCCAGCTATTCAAAAGAAAGACAGAGGCACCCAAATATTAGAAACTAAGATTTAGTAACATTCAACATGATATATGGGAATTGCTTTCACATTGTTAAAGAGACACTGAAATAAAATCAAGCTTGGATATCCTGAAAGTTGTTCTTGGGAAATGAAGAGACTGATCAAAACAACATATAAGAAATTAATACGTATCAGATGAAGAAAAACATGTAAAAATTTCGATGCCTAAGGACTTGTAGATGAATGCAAATTAACTAAAAGAAATGTTCCAATCGGTTTGACAAGAAATACTTCTTGGACATTTTGATGTTATGGTATTAAATAAATGATTTTTAGAATAAGCTCTGTTTGATGTGCAATTTACCATGATGCTCAACTAGGATGGTCACATATCTATTGTTACCAAAATTGTGCTTCGGAGAGTTTTGATTACAAAGTTTATGTTCCAAACTAACCAAACAAGATATGGATCATACAAAAGCCAGAGGCCAAAACTAAATTTTGTTTCCAATATGTTAGTTTATAAGACCAGTAGGGCAGTGGATGCTGCTTTAATTTAATTACTTATAATTGAAGAGCAAGTAATCATCAAAAGTGATTTCAGAATGATAGGAACTGGCCCTGCTTCATGGCTAACAACAAGGTGGTGGTCTGAGGTTAAGACTATGTTTGAGATTGCTTTGCTTATTAAATAATATGCTTTCAATATAACTTAAAGGAAAAATCAACTTACAAGATAAGTCAATAGGTGTTTGGTGAAATGACTCTAAAAATAATCAACTTAAAAAAAAAACAAGAAAAAAATGTTTAGTAAATTTTAATTGATTATAAAAAATGACTAAAATAACCATAATTGTAAAAATGTAATATATTATTCAAATAGTTTTTTACTACATTTTTTTGGTCTAAATTAAAAATAATTTTTTTTTTGTTTAAATAAAAAATGCAAATATAAAGCATAGTGTATATATATAAATAAATTTTAAAAATATTTTACCGAGTCAACCCACTCTTCTAATACTAAGTTACCGAGTCAACCCACTCTTCTCAACACTATGGTGCTGAGTCAACCCACTCACTCAACATTCATTAACGGAATCTCTACAACTCAAGCTCCGAATCCGCCACTGTCTCCCGCTCGCCGCCGACATCGAGAGATCGTTATCCTTCATCCCTCACTGTTGGGAGCGTCGCCATTACATCGTCTCCATCACCGAAAATATCGTGAGATTTCGCGAGATCTCAGAATCATCGAGAAAATGGAGGCTTCCTCCTCCTCTATTGCTAAACTGACATCTCTGGCTTGACGTAATCGAGACAGAATCGGGCCTGAATCACAACAGAATCTCACCGATAGGATTTGCGATTTCAATCACGAAATGGTACTATAAGCATGGATTAATTTAACATACGGAATCGGTTTTGCCTCCACCACTGTCGGAGGATGACCGATTTCCTCCTCCGACTTTGATGTTGCCAGAAGTGGCCGGCTGTCCTCCGGCCTCCGTCATTGGTGGAGGCCACCACTGGTGGACAGTGGCCACTGATTCTTAAAAAAAGATTATTTTTTAATTTCTTCATTTCAGTTTTTTAAAATATTATTAATTCAAAAAATTATCCCAATTAAATAGAAGGATATTATTGTCTTTATATTAAAATAGTAGAGATATTATAGATATTTTAATGATAAGCAGCCAGCTTCCACAATAATCTCCTTTGAAAAGCAAACCCCAACCAATTTCTCCAAAGCAGCTTATTAGATGAGCAAATTGTAAAATAATTTACTTTTTGAAAGTTTACCAAACACCTATCTGCTCTAAACTTGAGAAATAAGTGATTGTTTCTCAAGTAAAAGCAATCCCAAACTTAGCCTAAGAATAATAGTTTCTTTTATTGGTGAGTGCCAATTTTAATTTTCAGATCCAAATGACACAAAGAAAACTTGAGGCACCAGGCTATAATTCACCCCCTATTTTTTTCTTCTCAATGAACATCAAGCAAGGTTTTGAAAATTACCAATCCAGGAATGTAAAGGCGGCGCTTTCCTCCAACTTTCATGCTCAATACCCCTTCATCAAGTCCCTTGATCACCTATTCTAGGCATTCAAGTTAGGAATATTATTATAGAAAAGCTACAACGAAAATGGGTCAGGTTCCATAAATTGACAAAGTTAAAGATTTATGAAGATGACTCTTCGTTGCAGTTTAACATACTCAGAATTTTTTTTTTACTCACTGATGAATATCATCATGCAACACTATGAAAATTTACCATACAGCCTAATTATATATATATATATATTATTTTTTCTGTTTTTATATTAACCAGTAGCCAAGTCTCTTTCATACTTTGTTTGGTGAGCATAAATGCAGAGAAGATGAGTCCTGTTTAAATTAGTTAACTTTAAGGTGATAACCAAAACATATGGAACAGGACATAGTTGAATATGGAAAAAAAAAAGCAAAATTGAAAGTACCAAACATGCTTGTACCAGTAACATGGATCACACATAAGTGCCATGTAACAGAAATTAGCTCTTTTACTGAAAGATCCTAACGGGATAAGCATTATAATATCATACGGATTGTGAGCTTTTAATAGAGCTTACCTGATCAGATCCAACACGGAAAATATACAGCTGACCCTTGTCTAGTGAACTGTGAATTGAAACAAAAATAATAAAGTAAGAAACTAGCACAGGTGTCTCATATGCCAATTATAATTTCTCAAGTACTATTATGAAAAAAGAGACATGTTTTCGATTAAAGACTGCCATGAATTGGACCCTAACTAGCAGATATTTTATGCAAAAACTTTCCAAGATTGGTTCCCTAATATAATCCATACCCTTTTTTTATAGAAGAAACAACATATCATGAAATGTATGCAGCCAAAATGAGGATGCTATGGTTTTTTTTCCCTATACTTTTTTTTTGGAAATATTACAATAATTCGGGGTTTGGGGGAGGGAGACAACTCAAACTCACAACCTCATGGTGTAGGTGTGAGGAACATAACACTGAGTCCACCTCATCTTGTCAAATAAAGATGCTAAGGAGGATATGTGGAAATAAAAAAATTGGCAAGGTAAGAAATGAGTACAGCGAAACTCAAATAATTTGGAACTGAGGCTTGGTACTTCGGTCGAGTTAAATAATATCAATATAGCAAATCTTTAATACAACCAGTTATTCTTTAATAATACCCAATTGTAGTTTAATCCGGTTTTTCTTTTTGCAGGCCACATATAAACTGGTTGGTTGGTTTGTAAGAGTTTGGGTGCTCTAATGCAAAATAATTCACATACAAATTATCCATGATAACTAATATTACTTTCACTGCTGAAATCTTAAAAATAAGCATTGAATGCGTCAACTCAATATACTTACCTATCAAATATTTGTCCAGATGGTATCATGGCAACATAATTAGCAGCAACCTGTGATATATAATTTTTACTTGTGTAAGGTAGATCAATTAAAAAAAGAAGAAAATGCAGATATATCAGTGAGCCAATGAATATGTGGCAGACCTGTCATCCATAGAAATGCATAGACATTTCAGTCGGTTAACTTAAAATGAGAACAGCCAATTAAGGATACTGAGAAATTATGAGTAGGCAACAAACATTTCATTGTTTATTACCTGTACTTTATTCTTCCACAATATCAATCTGGTCTTATAGGATTTAAGGTGGCAATAGGTCTTGCTCAAATTACATTATATGCTAAAACAATGTTAATTTTAAACAGGCCTAATCAAATCTAGTTTGCTAGTCTGTCTGGAAAATACACTTTCTCTCCCTCTCTCTATCTGCTCAGCAGTGATACAGCTGCTTTAAGTACATTTGTTTTCAGCAATGTTCTACTCGTATAAATGATCAGTCCTCACATTTGACTCTTATTGATCTGGTTCACCATATAATATGCTGAAGTTATATTTCAACAACCCTAATTTCATTATGCCTAACATGCAAACAGCCATATATGTAAATTAAGAAAGGACAAGGATCACAGGCTATTTTAGTACCAAGTCCTGTAGAGGGAAAATGGAACTATCTTAACAGTTTAAAGTGCAGGGGAGCAAACAAACTGGAAATAGCCATGCAACTACCTATGGGTCTTCAAGTGAATGCCAAAAAGCCTATAAAAATTATTAGACTTCCATGAAGCTGCACAGGATATAGGCAAAAGTCCGTGATGGAATTTATACGAGTGCTAAAATTGTGATTCATCATCTGAACTTCAATCATCAATATATTCTGTCAGCCCAGAACAGCTTCTTTAGTGTTTTATACTTGGGATTAACATCTTTGTCTTTCATATTGCAGATACACTTATATTTACAAACCAGAATAATTTGCACACCTGGAAACCCGCGGGAGGACTTGGGCCTTTACCAACTTTGATATCCTTGTACTGCAAACCAGACTCTGTAGTTACCATAGGTACCTTCATCACAGGAAATTGTTCTTGTATTTAGTACTGTAATATGTAATTATTGATAATAAATGTAATTCAAAACCCATGTTTGCTAAATGCACAATCAGTAATAAACTATATATTAAAATAATCTACCTACATAAGTACATATGATCATAACATCGACAAACAATTACGTTTAAGAGCACAATATCTCCCAAGTAAAGCTTAAACAACTGATGTCTGACAGACATTCAATCAACTTCATGGTGTCCATGTGATCAATGAGCAAGAGTGTGACAATCGGACAACAATGAGTGGCTGAGATATAGCATGAACTAGGTTTAACACTACAAAACTACTATGTTGCTCCATTTTATAAACTACCTACACATCTGCAAAAGGTGTTGAGGTCAGACTATAGTAGATTCCTAAACAAGGACAATCACTCCAGGTTTTCTACGGCTTAGCATTCCTGTTCTAGATCTGCACCAGCTATTCTAGTAAATTCATGTAATAATGAATTTTATATATAAATTAAACTCATTTCGATTTTGAGGATTTAGATTAAAAAGAACAGAGTATGTTCAAGAGGCATAACTGTTTTCTAGTAGGAAACTGACAAAATATATTGCAAAAAAAAAGAGAATATCAAGCTTCAACAAAATTTACTGAATAAGCAAAAACAGCCACTATACAAAATTGAACGCGCAGTCCACCTAGGCTATCAAAAACGACATTATATACACTGAAACTTAAATTAGTTCAAACCAAAACTTACATGCAGAGTGTGTTTTACCTAGTTAAGTTGAGTTGGACTCAGAATCTGTCATGTCGTAGGTACAGTAACAAGAAAGATAAAGTGGTCTTCATATTGATTAATAACTAGGTTATTATGTCTTTAAGTCTCAAGATCATTCGGACAGTATTCATGAAGCAATATGAGAACAGTTGCAAGGAGTGAGGGGAAAAATAAGGAGTGTATGAAATTATCTAAAACGCAACTGAGAATTTATAGTGGTGTCCCTAATATGTAGGGAGATATAGAAGTGAGTGCCTTGCAAACACTTAATTTTGGGACGAGACTACAAACTTGTTTACAGTAATTGGACTGGCACAAACAAAGGAAATGTTACAGATAAGGGCAATGTAATCTCACCATACATTTTCAAGCTCGTTCTCGCAGGCGTCATCACATAGTTTTGGTTTTTGTTCAGGAGGCAAGCCAGCACCTATTGCATCAAATGGTTCCAAGAGGATGCTCGAAATGCCCAAAACCAACCCAACCAGATCCCTACGCTTGATTAAATTCATCTCATCCCCATATATTCTGGTCCTTGAAGCTTTAACTCCAAGTTTCACATTTGAGCATCTGCTTTGAACTTGGTCACAAGAAATGCCTTGACGATTGGTAGACACAGTTTTTCCAGCAGCAGAACCTACCATAATACAAAGAATGAAAGTTGGGCATAGATTTCATAGCAAAACAACAATTGGAAGTAGTGCCCAGATTATATTGTTAATCATTCTTGTACGCATGACATGAAACATTAGACTTCAATAAGACATTGTTCCAGTTGCTCTTTAAGGTTCAAATAGTTCAAAGGAAGCATGTCAAAGTAAAGAAATGAGATAATTAAAATTAAGAATTCAATGCCATCATGAAGCAATTTTTAAGAAACAATGATCAGTTGGAACATGTCTGCAGGCAGCCTATTTCAGAATCCTTCTCCAAAAATTGATATACCTATTTGTTGAGAGAGCATTTTACAGCTGAAAATTTTCTCTTACAATTTTTTAACAAAATATATCAGAATATCCCGGTATAACAACCTTTTCAAATTAAATTTTCTGAAACTTCAAACGAAAGAGTAGGCATTTTACACATCATCGTTCTACTTAATGAGAAGCAGTAACTGAGTATTTTGTATGTCACCGACCAATATGCAATAAGTTTGGCGAGTTTAATAAGGAAAATGTTACATCATCTTGACAAAAATAGAGTCTAAACGATACAATTTGCTTCATTTTCTGGAGAACAAAACACAAGAACGTTTTTCATCTCACATTACCAGGCGTTATTTCCTGTGAAGCGCAAAAGCTTTGACAAAGGATTTCTAAATGCACCATAATTAACAAAATTAAAAGCTATTTCATGAGGCAAATTCAACATATTTTTGTGACATGCACAAAAGCATTTCTACAAATATGTCAAATGCAACCAGAATCCCAACAATTCCATCAATAAACCATTAATTTAACAAAACACACAGACCCATTAAACACATTTAAGTTAGCTTCATCACAGTTGGGTCAGAATCACATTTATCAGACAAGAAAAAAAAACTGAAAAGCATTTGTTTACACAGAGAACCGCTAGTTTAATACACTGTTAAAATATTGAGGGGAACTTATAATGAGAATTTGATAAAGAAAAGGAAAATGGAAAAGTTTACCAAGTGGAAGAAGCAGAGAAGAAGGAGAAGCAGCCATCGTTTCTGAGGTTTGCTGAAAGTGGATAATGAAATCTTGCTCTCTTCTGTTTTTAGGTGCTGACTTGGCTTCTTCTCTCCTTTAATGTTGGGCAATTACCAATAAGTCCATTTTTTTAAAATTATAAGTAGTTTGTGATTTTACTATAGTGATCAAACTGATCCTTATCAATTTTCCAAGAGTCAAATTAATCCATCCTTTAGTCAACTTTAATTATATAAAGATAAAATTGTACTTTTAAGTTAAAACCAATACAATAATGACGACCTGTGCAGTCTGGGGCAAAAGCTAATATTCCATGTTACAACTAGGTATGATAATGGATCGGATTGGGGATGGATACCTCAATATCTATCCCTGTATGACTGTATTCATTAAAGTTCAAATAACATAAATTCAACAAGAGAAAAAAAAATCTCGGGCACCCAAAGACGCACTTTTTCGAGTTGAGCTTCATATCGTACTTTCACAGCACTCCAAATGTTTCCTTGAGATCCCCTACGTGCTCTTCCGACGTTATACTTTTTGTCAGTATATCGTCAACATATATTTCCATGTTTCTACTAATTTATCGGGCGAACATCTTGTTCACCAATCTTTGGTAAGTTGCCCCGATATTTTTGAAACCAAAGAGCATAACTTTATAGCAATACAACCCCTAGTCAGTGGTAAAAGACGTATTGTCTTCGTCAGGTTCAAACATCCGGATCTAGTTATACCCCGAGTATGCATCCATGAAGTTTAATAATTCGTGTCCGGTCGTTGCATCCACTAACTGATCAATCCGAGGCAGGGGGAAACTATCATTCGGACATGCTTTGTTGAGGTAGGTGAAATCCACGCACATCCTCCACTGGCTGTTCTTCTTTTTGATCAACACTACATTGGCCACCAATTTAGGGTATTTTACCTCCCTTATAGATCATGCTGCCAACAGCTTCTCTACTTCATCTCTGATCATCTTGCTTCTCTCCGGGTTGAACCGCCTCCTTGGAGTATCCTACAAACAGGCAGAGAATAGACTTGGAATCTAGCTTTCCACTTTTGTTCTTCAGCACCTGTGCTGGACACCCCTATATGCGAAAATGTCACAAACTAGCTTTACGACTATCCCACAACTCTAGGGGAGTCTTATGAACATATTTAGATGACACTACATTCAAAATGTATGCCGCTGTTTGTAACGCACATCCCTAAAAGGAATTTGGTAATGATGAGAAACTAATCATAGATCTCACCATTTCCATTAGGGTTCTATTTCTCCTCTTCGCAACACCATTTTGCTGAGGCGTACCAGGAGCTGTGAGTTCAGAAACTATCCCATGCTCGACCATGAAGTCTTCAAACTCTTGGTCAAGGTACTCACCTTCACGATCTGATCGTAGTGACTTGATAGTCATACCTAATTGATTCTCAACTTCAGCTCAGAATTCTTTGAACTTTCCAAATGTTTCCGACTTCTGTTGCATTAGGTAGACGTATCCGTATCTTGAGTAGTCATCTATAAAGGTGACATAATACTCATAACCACCCCTAGCTTTAATATTCATCGGTCTGCAGACGTCTGTATGTATAAGCTCTAGCGGTTCTTTAGCTCTAAGCCCTGTTCCAGTAAAAGGTCTATTAGTCATCTTACCTTCCAAACAAGATTCGTAGACAGGTAAGGTGCCAACCTTTAACTCACTTAAATGTCCGTTTTTTACTAGTCTGTCTATCCGGTCTAGGTTTATATGCACAAGCCTTAGATGCCGAAGATACATGTCATTATCTAGAGAAATTTTATGTCGTTTAGTTTTTTGTTTTTCAACCTTAAACATTTCGGTATTGAACAGTGTAGTATGTATTAACGGTCTTAACACATACAAATTGTTTTCATTAATTCATGAACAAATATTCAGACAATTCTTTCCAATAATAACAGACTTATGATTAAAAGAAACATAATATTTTTGTTCTAACAACTTAGAAACGGAAATCAAATTCTGTATAAATCTAGGAATATAAAATACATTATCCAACAATATATAATTATTACATAAATGTAATCTATACCACAAAGAAATGTCGTATTAGGGTCAGTTAAGTCTTTGCATGTTAGACCTTAACATTCTCAATCAAATGATATTCTAGAATAACTCTTATTCCATATCATTCAATCATCGTTTATTCAGTCAGGTTTTTAATTAAAAAAAACTTAATCAAAACCTTCGTGAGTGTAACCCACCATTTCAGATCTCACGAGCTTAACTAGAGAATTGTCGTCTTAGGGTCAGTCAATCCCGAAATACCCTCAGAAATCCTATCCGTTAGGAAGTCAACCTTGGTATTGATATTTGTGGAAACCCTCCTTAGGGAGGACGAAAACAAAGTCATCACGAGGCCTCACTCGGATCTCACGATATTGAACTAATGGTAAAGACCGCGGGATATATATATCATATATCCCTCTCTCACTCACTATTTTAAAATTAGGGCTTTCTATTATCTGTTAATTCACCTAGACTCTACATGATCAAACAGCTAACTTTAATCAAGTTATCTAGCACATTAACTAATTCGAATCAAATTCTAATTAAGTAATAAATTATTAATGATTTTTAACAATTAAAAATATAATCTATCAGTGAATAATCTAAACCTTTGTAAACTGTTTACTAATGTCAGATTATTATATTAGTGTTTACCAAGTTTTAACTATTAAAACTCTAACACTTTATTCGGTTAATTTATTATAATGTAATTAATCATATTAATCATAATAAATGACCCTATTAATCTAACTTATTAAATACTTTAATAGCTAGATTAATATTAATGAGAATTACCAAGTTTTTTAACCATTAAAAAACTAATCTCATTTTCATAGCCAATTATGTATCTATCCATTTTAATCACATTGAAAAAATACATAAAATATCAGGTTATGATGCATGTATGACATATCAAATATATTTGTGTAGACACATTTAATCTAAATGACATACGTATGCATGACAAGGCTTTTATCATCACATAATAAAAAACATACATGGATTATTAACCTAAAAAATTGGAATCTAAAATTACAAAAAAATCCCCTAAGACATTCCTTGGTCTTCTTGTAATTTCTGAGTCTTCCACTCTCTTTAGGTCACTCTGATTCGTCTCATGAATCAGAAACTGGAAATCCGCACGGAATGCACTAGGTAACACTTGCCAACGAAACCGTGCAATGCAATGTGAACAGTGCCTAGGAATAGTACGACGGATTAGTGTTGTGAACATTATCGAGTGAACAGTGTCCGGTGAACAGTACCATATGAATAGTACCAGTGAACAGTACCGCTGTCATGTGTTTCCAGTTCTTCATTCACAGGTTATAATTATATTTATTTACAATACAATATCAATAAAAAAATATACACCCATAAACTCTAAATCCACTGTACCATAAAAAATTATGATCAACCATGTTTAAATTAAACAATTTAATTATAAATATTCATACAATCATATAGATGGTGCCTACACATTCATACATACAAGAGCATTGAAAACTGTTAATGGAAAATTTGCTCAAGATGAGAAATTCCAACTAACACCCTCAAGACCACTACCATGGAGGTAGTGGCCGGGGTCAGTACCTTAGATATCTGACCTGTTAAGATAGAAACGAATATTTGAATGATAATATGATGGCAAATGAGAGCTTTATTATTGATCACTCGTGGTATACAGAAATCTCTCACATTCACTCACAATCTCTCTAGGGCATAGAATGGTGGCAATCTCGTGCCTGTCGAATAGTAGATACAAAGGTGGCCGTGTTCTGATCACATAATTTAGGCCTTGCTCAATTCTCTTAATCTCTCGTCTATATGTTGCTCTCTTCCTTTTCATGGGAATGCTTGGGCATATTTATACATGGCCAAAATAATTTGAACGTGTGTATCTCCCGCCTAGATTCTCTGAACCTATTCCCTCCTTATCGGACATGATCCTCTATTTAAAAGTCGTTGATTTCAAGTGAATAACGGACTCAACATTATCGTTGGTGGAGATAAGTTTGTTTTTCCTGTCTTACACGTATGCAAAATTTAATGTTCGTTATAACGTAGATATGATCTTGTGTGTATTCATGGCATGATTCTTCATGGCGGTCATCGAGTTAGCTGCTCGTTGTTTCGTAGAGCGAGGTAGATCCATGCTTTCGTTATGGTTTCAGAAGCTTGGGACGGCCTTGTGGGCACTTACTGGGGGTAGTGTAGATTAGACGAGATTCTTCTTTCATGTTTAGGTAGGCTACGGGCATCCCTTAGTGAATTAGCTATAGCATGAACTTGATCCACTTAGTGGCTCTCTCTTCGTATCTAACGGGGACAGTGGGCTTCTAGAGTGGTTGGTGGGCTTATGGCTTAGGCTATGAGTTAAATCTGACATCGGGAAGCCTTGACCTGGAAGGAGCTCATTCTTGTTTGTATCGGGCTTCACTTCAAGTGCTTCTTGAGCTCGACGATCCTTCCTCGCTTTCACGGGGCGATTTTGGAACTCGACCCCAGAAACCGAGGTCCCGGGATAGGTGATATTGAGAAGCCCGATTCTAGTGTTCGCGTGTAGGCTTTACTTGGTTGTGTCTAGCTTCATTCCTGATAGTTCTGAAGCCCGATGATCCTTCCCTGCTTCTGCAGAGTAGCTTTATGGCTTGTCCGGGTTCCCATGAATGGTGAATTTAGGCTTTTACTTAAGCTAGGAGAGTGAGAAATTTCTCTTTGGTCCCCTAGCCAAATTTTACGATTAACAGAAGTCCCCTCTGACTTTAACACTGGTGGCAGAGTTGGGGTTGGAGTCAAATTCCTTATTTTTTTAATTGGGAAATTTTCCGTTAAGAAATAATTACTAAGGATCTCGAATGAAATCTTCTCATTAATTGCTCAGGTGACGTGTCGAGCATGGATTGGTGTGCTCCTTGAAGAAATCCGACTGTGTTACGGCCCTCTCCGTGGTTCGAGGTAATCTTCCCAAGGATATCGCCGACATCACTACCATCCTAACCTCTATTTAAATTCAAACTCACTGCTGCTTCCTCACGCATTCTTTCAATTTCAAATTTTCAGACTTCCTCTATCTTAATATCTTCTCCGGCTATATCATTGTTTTTCATCCACCTTCAGGCTCTTTTCCTCCACCTTTAAGCCTTATTCATTCAACAATGTCGAACTTTTCTGACAACATTTACACCATGGTCGAGAGCACTGGTGGCCCCAATTTGATTCCTTGAAAACGAGTGTAAGGAATCTGGAGTGATAAGGATTCTTCCCCGGTCCGTCAGCGCCGTCGCTCTAGTAGGAATGTCTCGGTCGGTTCTGACTTCTCCAATCAACCCGACAACCCTTTGAACTTGGTTGATGAAGATTCTGACGTAGGAGAGAGGGACGACATCGCTAGGAGGGGTCAAGTCACGGTAGCCGGTCCTCTTTCGGTGGAGCTTCCGCCCTATGATTTTAAGGTCATTCCTAATTCCACTATTGATCTGGACTCCCTCAATCATATAAGATCCAAGTATGGTATTCTTGACAGTGTTTCCCTCACAATCCCTTACAGAGACTACAATGTTTTTAACCCTCTTAAGGGTGTCCTCCCAATTCATATGGCGACCCTCGAGAGTGGGGTCAGGCTTTCCCTCCATCCTACTCTTCGGCGGGCCCTTCAACTAGCTCATCTTTAGTTAACGCCCGGCTTTTAGAGGCACCTAATTGGCTTCCTCTTGCTGTGGAGGGAGCAGTGCGAGCTTAGTAAGATAACCAGAGAGTCTAGAGCAGAGGAGTTGGATTTCCTCTTCCAAATTGGGAGCCTGGTCGGGGAGGTCAATTCTACTCAAAGGCTAAGAACAAGCTTAATTTCATCATTCTTGGGGCTTCAAGTATGGACCCGACCTGGAAAGAAGAGTGGATTTTGGCTGGCGATGATTAGGGGATGAGTTTGCGGTACCCATGACTTTCAACGAAGAATCATCATGGGATTGGGACTTCTTGCCCGCCGAATCCGAAACGGTGTTGAGGACTATCCTCGCCAGGAATTACCTGAATCTAAAGTATCAAACTGCTGATCCCTTCGATTCCCGCAGGGTGAATCAATATCTACGGATCTCCGATGCTACCCCTCGTAAGTAATATTAATTTATTACGCTTCGTTCCGTTAGCTGGCTTGCTTCTGACATCCTTATCTTTTTTTAACAGTTTTTGTTATTGCTCCAGCTTCCCTTGAAGCCCGGCGAGCTCAGACCTCTCCCCCTCCTGCTAGATCTTTCTGAGAAGTCTTCTCGGTTACCTCGGAGAAAAGGGGGCCAACCATTCCAGCTGCTGTTTTGCCTGCTTCAGCTTCATCTCCTACCCAACCTAGGTCCAGGATGACAATTCTTACATCACGGGCTTCCAAGGCGCTAACTAAAGAAGAACCTACTTCCCAGGCTGCTAATCCAGCCATCTCTACCTCTTCACCAGTTACCTCTACTATTGCTGTTGCTCCTTCAATTTCCTTACAAGAGACCTCACCCCCTCTGTCTAAGCTTCCAACTCCTCGAGCTTCGATAGGCTCAGAGGCTAGTGTCTCTGAAACTCCCCCTAACTACCCCTAACGCCCACCAAGCTCGAAGGGGGGAGGGGGCAAGATGAGGTTTTGGAGTAGTTCGTTGCCTCTTGCCCGGGAGGTGGTCTTTCCAGGATGGCTTCAATGCCCGTTGAGGTCCTGGTTACCAAAGGGTCTGCGCTCCTAGCTAAGGTAGCTATTCTCCCTTATACTTTTCCGTGATTGCGAGCTTTGATTGCTCTCTAACCTTTGTTTCATACTTTGCAGGCTTTCAAGTTTAATGTAGCGATAGGTCACCAGGTATCCTTTTTTCGTGATCAGGCTGCCCAAGCTGAAGCTAAAACTGAAAGGGTCATGGAGTGATGAGAATCAAGAAGCATCACCAAAGGATCCATTGCATGTTCCAGTTTGGTCAATTACAAGAGCCAAGAGGATCAGTGAAGCATTTAATGATGGGCTGATTATGAGTTGCTAAAGTCCAAGTTGGGCACACATGAAGACCAAATCAGGGCTCAACTTCGTCGGCCTCTACAGAGAGTATCTGATGTCGGATCATCTAATATAATATGTTTCCAAAAAGCCCAAGACAAGATCTACAGATGCTATGAAGACCCCATCCTCCGAAACAGATCAAAACAAGTCTAAATTCGGTCATCTATCTTATTGCTCGAAGACTTGAGCTGAGCAATCCGAATTTCAACATATTTCCTACTTTTTGGGCGACCTATGGTTGGAGGAGAATCCAATTTAAGCATATTTCCTACTTTAACATAGTCCCTATTTTATTTATTTTTCCCAAATAAAGAGTTGATTTGTTTCCCAAATTCAACTTTCTAAATAAGGAACAAATCAACTAGTTGCTAGTTTTTAGTCTTTAGTTATTCCTTAAATTTGTTTATGTTTATTTTCCTGATTGTAAGGCATTAATTTCCAAATATTTATTCCCTTTTTAGGACTTAGATAATTTAGTATAAAATGGACCAATTGATGTAATTTCAAAACTAGACTGGAATTGAAATAAAATTGAGAGAATTTTTTCTCTTTGGTTCTTCATAGAACTATGAACTTATCAAGGTTCTACCTTGTGGCGTTCGAACCTTGACTTATCACTCACCTTCTTTCTTGTTCTTGAGTGTGGCGTCTACAACCTTCTTGATACTGTTGGTTCTTATCTCCATATAGATAATGGGTCGCAGTTCTTTTTTTTCCTTTGTTTATAAACTTGAATTAGAAAACGATCCCTGCTACCATATATTGGTTTCAGGTCTCAGTGTTCTTGGTGAGGTTCATATCATTTGGTATCAAAGCTTAGCTTCTAAAATTAGGTTTAATCTATCTTTTTTCTTCTTCGTATATATTTTTTTCTATTTGATCTAAAAAAAATATGATCTGTTACAAAAAAAAAAAGTTTGATCAACTTTTTTTTTTTAAATTCCCAAAAAAAAAAGTACAATTTTTTTTAGGTTGTGTAGTTGAACTTATATCAACAATTTTTATTCCTTTTCTTGATTTCGTGCGTTGATATTAAAAAAAAATTCTTTCAGTAGAATCTCGTCTTTGTTATTCTTGTCCTATAGTATTATTTTTTGTTGTTTTATTTTTGTTACATCTTATCTCTTAAACTTCTTATGAGTGTCCGTCTAAGTCAAAAAATAAAGGGGAACTGAAAGAGTGAACTAAGAGTGCAAAAAAGGCAAGAGAGTGTGAGTTCATCAGAAGGTTAAAGCCAAAAGTTTGAGTGAAACACGAGTTTGAGTGCCACCATCTTTGAGAGTCAAACACGTGAGGGAGTGTTTTGAGAGGCTTACTTACTTTCTTTGTTTTGCAGGATTAAAATATGTCCCATAATAAGAGTAAAGACTTATCTGACGATGCAACAGAAACGGTAAATCTCAATTTTTTATATAAAACCATACAAAAAAGCATGGAGCGGATGGGGATTAAGTTTGGTGAGGTGTATGATCGGATAGACAAAGTGGAGTCTAGTTCGCAAAGGGAGCAACCATTCAAGGCTCATAATGTTGAGCGACGAGAAAGGAACCCACCTAGGAATGACTATGGAGATGATTATGAGAATGATCTAAAGGAGGATGATTGCATGTCTATTGTGGGAACGGTCAGAATTAGGCATGGAATGGGAGGTAGAGAAGTTAGGTTTGGGAATAGAGAAGTTAGGTATGGAAATAGAGAAGATAGGTATGGGAATAGAGGAGATAGGTATGGAGAGAGGGTTGATAATAATTTGGGTAGTATAAAGGTGAAGATCTCAACTTTCCAAGGTAAAACTAATCCTGAAGCTTATTTGGAGTGAGAGAAAAGAATAGAATTGGTATTCGACTGCCATGACTATTCTGAATTGAAGAAGGTGAAGTTGGCTGCCATAGAATTCACCGATTATGCTATTGTTTGGTGGGATCAACTGATTGTGAGTAGGAGGCGGAATGGAGAAAGACCTATTGAGACTTGGGAAGAGATGAAAGTTGTCATGAGTAAGCGTTTCATTCCAAGTCACTATTATAGGGGTTTGTTTCAAAAATTGCAAACTCTTACTCAAGGGTCTAAGTGTGTTGAAGATTATTACGAAGAGATGGAGATAGCCATGATTCGAGCTGATGTAAAGGAAGATCGAGATGCTACTATGGTTAGGTTTTTAAGTGGACTAAACTAAGACATAACAAATATGGTAGAGTTGCAACATTAAGTTGAATTGAGTGACATGGTGCACATGGAAATTAAGGTGGAACAACAGTTGAAGAGAAAGATTTCCACACGGGTTGGGAAAAATTTAGGTTCTTTATCATCATGGAAACTGAATTGGAGCGAGAGGGTTGACCAGACTGGTTTCAAGGCTAAGGCCGAACCTTCCAAAGATCAAAAGGTCGGAGGAACATTAAATCAAGGTAAATCAGATTCTCAACCTTTTAGAAAGTGTGACATTAAATGCGTTAAGTGTTTGGGAGTAGGTCATATTGCATCTCAATGCCCAAACAAGAGAGTAATGGCTTTGAAGGATGATGATGATATCGAATCCGAGGGTGAATCTGATGATGAGTTCATGTAACCTTTGAAGGATGCAAGTGACATTGAATATTCGGTGGATAGAGAGCTTTTGGTGGCAAGAAGAGCTCTTAGTGCTCAAGCCAATGAAGATGATGAGGTACAGCGTGACAACATTTTTCACACCCACTGCCTTGTTAATGATAAGGTATGTAGGATGATCATTGATAGGGGGAGTTGTACTAATGTGGCTAGTACTATTTTTGCGGAGAAATTGAATTTGGCCACTTTGAAGCATCCAAAACCATATAAGCTACAATGGTTAAATGATAGTGGGGAAATCAAGGTGACTAAACAAGTGTTGGTGTCATTTTCAATTGGAAAGTACAAAGATGAAGTCCTTTGTGACATGATACCAATGAATGTGGGTCATATCCTTTTGGGGAGACCATGGCAGTTTGATAGGCATGTGACACATGATGGGTATACCAATAGATACTCTTTTTGTACTAAATAAAAAGTCAATCACTATTATACCCTTAACCCCAAGACAAGTATATGAAGATCAAGTAAGGTTAAAAAAAGAGAGAGAGATATGTAAAAAATGAGTGTGAGAGTTCAATAGAAACAAAGAAAGAGAGTCCGAAACAACAAAAAAAGAAAAAAACAGGTGAAAAAGAAAAAGAGGCTGATGAGAAAAAAAGAGAGAGAAAACAAGTGAGTTTTAATGCAAGAGAGAGTGAGATCAAAAAGGCTTTATTTTTAAATCAGCCAATAATTGTACTTTTGTACAAAGAGGTCTGTTTTAGTACTAATGGAATTAACCCATCCTTACCTAGTGTTGTTGTTTCTCATTTGCAAGGCTTTGATGAAGTGTCACAGGCTATCAACAACATTATGGTAAAGATTCGAGGACGAATCCTTTTGAAGTGAAGGGGAATGATGAGAATCAAGAAGCATCACCAAAGGATACATTGCATGTTCCAATTGGGCCAATTACAAGGGCCAAGAGGATCAACGAAGCATTTAATGATGGGCTGATTATGAGTTGCTAAAGTCCAAGTTCGGCCCACATGAAGACCAAATCAGGGCTCAACTTTGTGGGCCTCTAGAGAGAGCATCTAAAGTCGGATCATCAATTATATTATGTTTTCAGAAAGCCCAAGACAAGATCTACAGATGTTATGAAGACCCCATCCTCCGAAACAGATCACAACAAGTCTAAATTCGGTCATCTATCTTATTGCGTGAAGACTTGGGCTGAGCAATCCGAATTTCAGCATATTTCCTACTTTTTGGGCGATGTATGGTTGGAGGAGAATCCAATTTCTGCATATTTCCTACTTTAGCATATTCCCTATTTTATTTATTTTTCTCAAACAAAGAGTTGATTTGTTTCCCGAATTCAACTTTCCAAATAAGGAACAAATCAACTAGTTGCTAGTTTTTAGTCTTTAGTTATTTCCTAAATTTGTTTATGTGTATTTTCCTGATTGTAAGGCATTAATTGCCAAATATTTATTCCCTTTTTAGGACTTAGATATTTTAGTATAAAAGGGATCAATTAATGTAATTTTAAGACTAGATTAGAATTGAAATAAAATTGAGATTGGTTCTTCATAGAACTATGAACTTATCAAGGTTCTACCTTGTGGCGTTCAAATATTGACTTAGCACTCACCTTCTTTCTTGTTCATGAGTGTGGCGTCTACAACCTTTTTGATATCGTTTGTTCTTATCTCCATATAGATAACGAGTCGCGGTTCTTTTTTTTTTATTATTTTCTTTGTTTATAAACTTTAATTAAAAACCGATCCTTGCTACCATATATTGGTTCCGGGTCCCACTGTTCTTGGTGAAGTTCATATCATGGGGCTTCTCGTGCAAGCATGGTCTCTTGTAGAGGAGATGAGAGGATGAAACGATCCTTTAACCAGGAAACCCTCAAGTCAGAGCAGGGGGCTAGGCAGAGAGACTCTTGGAAGGCTGAAGCCAAGAAGCTGGATACCGAGAATCAAGATATGCATGCCTGGATTGCCAAGCTCCAGGCCGAGGTGGATGCATCCTTCAACTAAGGATACTTTTATGCTTCCTACCAGGTCCCTGAAGCCCTCCCCTCTCCCTTTGACTTATCAGTTATTGCCAACAGGGATAGGGAGGAGATATTGGCCAAGGCCGCAGAGATGTCTCATCCTTTAGGTGATGAATCGGGTCCATTTAATATGGCTGAAGCTGGGAAGCAGCCAACTGTGTCAGACATTCCTCCCCCTCTTCTCGTCTTCTCAACGTCAGGTCCCGGAGAATCCTCAAGGGGGGGTTCAACCCTCAGAAACTGAAGGAAACCTTATAGAAGCCTGAGACCCCTCTAGAGTGGCTTCAATGGAAGAACCAGCGATGGTAGAGAGCATACCGGAGTCAATGGCAGACCTTCTTGACGCTGACATCCCACTTGAGGTCATGGAGGTGGTTAATGAGGTCTTGGAGGAGGATCCTGCTGAGAATCAAGCAGTTGGGAACCCTCGGGTGGTAGGGGTAGCAGAGATGGCTTTCCAAGATGATCCACCACCGGAAAGAGAAGCTTGGGGTGAGGCTCGCCAGGAAGGGGGAGCCGCCGAAGGGAGCCAGGAAGAGGCCGAAACCTGATGTGATTTATTTCGATTCGTTTTACATCCCAGAAAAGGGGGTAGGCACCCCGCTATATTCATGTCATGTTCGACTAGCTTTTTTTTATGTAGCCTGGAACCCGGGGTTGGGTCCCCTGTTTGATAACTGTAGCCTTTTCGGGGGATAGGCTTCTCTTTCATTAATGATAACTGACCTTAGGCTTCATCCATTGAGTTTTGATTTGATTGGCATTTACTTGCCTCATTTCTGATCTCGATCTAGATGTAGCCTCTAAATTAGCTTGACTTAACCCGTCTTGGGAAAAGTAACAAGATAGAAATATTGCTTAAGTGTGAGAGTTGACAGCTAGCTCGAGCTCGCAACTCTTAATATAAACTCGTAGCTCGGTGACTTTAGTAAATAGTCCCCTTGCGTGATTACAGGCTGGTTCGCATCTGTCACAACAAGCAACCTCATATACATGGAGAATTAGCAACCAGTAATAACTGGGACATTTTAAGTAAAAGAGCTTTCCATTCTCGAGCCCCTCTAGGGGGTCATAGCCTGAGTGAGGCATCAAGGAGGGCTATCTAGCCATCTCCTAGCCTTGAGATCGGGATGGCAATCGTGCTTTTAAATTCAAGTCCTTCTTGGGGGCGGTAGCCAGAACAAGGCATCAGGAAGGCTATCTAGTTATTTCCTGGTCTTGAGATCTGGATGGCAACTATGCTCTTACACTAAGACCCTTCTTGGGGGTGGTAGCCCGACCAAGGCATCATGAGGGTTATCTAGCTATTTCCTGGTCTTGAGATCTGGATTACGACTATGCTCTTACACTCAGACCCTTCTTAGGGGTGGTAGCCCGACCAAGGCATCTGAAGGGCTATCTAGCTATTTTCTGGTTTTGAGATCTGGATGACAACTATACTCTTACACTCAGACCCTTCTTGGGGGGGGGGGGGGGGGTAGTGCCTGGCCGAGGCGTCAGGGATAGCGAGGGGGCTTCCCTAGCTAATCCATGGTCTTGGGATGATAATGTCAAATTTTCCTATGTAGAACCAAATCATTGTAGAACATAGTTAAAGATGAAGAAAACAGGCTTTATTGATAAAAAAAAAAGAATGGAGTACATTATTGTTGGTGACTAAAAACTAAGTGGAGGTAGCCTGCTCACGAGTCCTCTATTTAGGGGTAGAATTTTCTCAGGTGATCTGCATTCCAAGTATGATCGATGAGTCGGGCATTCATGTGCTCAAGCTTGTACGCCCCGTTGTGGACCACCACCTTTACCAAATAAGGTCCTTCCCATTTGGGTCTCAGGACCCCGTCTGACCTCTTCCTGGTATTCAATGTCACTTTCTTGAGAACTAAGTCCCCTTCCTTAAAGTTTCAGGCTTTAACTCTCCTGTTAAATTATCTAGTAATCTTACTCTGGTAAATTGCTACCTTCTCAGCTACCCGATCTTGTTTTTCTTCCAAGAGATCTAAGCTAGCTCGGAGCTTGTCGTCGTTGCTTCCCTATTCAAAATGTTGAACTCTGAAGGAGGTCAATTTGTGCTCAATGTGAAGAACTACTTCAACCTCGAAGGCCAAAGAATAAGGCATTTCTCCAGTGGCCATTATCTCATAGTGTGGTAAGCCCGGAGGACCTTGGGAAGCTCCTCAGCCCATCTGCCCTTTTTCGGCTGTAGCTTCTTTTTCAACAGCTTCTTAATAGTCTTATAGATGGATTCCACTAGCCCGTTAGTCTGAGGGTGGGCTACTGAGGCAAATCTAAGGTCGATTACTAATTCCTAGCAAAAGTCCTTGAACTGACCGTTATCAAACTGCTTGCCGAGGTCAGCTACAATGACAAGACGGTCCCGAACCTGCAAACTGCATTATTTTTTATGAATCTTGTTGTATTTTCTTCCAAAATCTGGGAGAGCGGTCTGGCTTCGACCCATCTTGTGAAATAGTCAATCACCATGATAGCATGCTTGGCTTGACCAAAAGCAATAGGGAGCGGTCCAATCAAGTCGACTCCTTACATAGCAAAGGGGTAAGGTGAGCTAAGGGATGATAATCGCTCCTGTGGGAGGTGACTCAAGTTTGCGGTCTTCTGGCATGCTTCGTAGGAACATACTAAGTTCTTTACATCTTGATGGATAGTTGGCCAGTAGTACCCCATGCGAAGTACTTGATATACCAGAGCTTCCCCACTAATGTGGTTCCCGCGTTCCCCCGAGTAGACCTCTCTTAATGCCCATTTGGCATCTCCAAGATGTAAATATCGAAGTAGAGGAAGCGATTTTCCCCTCTTGTATAAATACCTATCTACCAAGCAATACCAGACTGAGAGCCTATTGACTTTCCTAGCTTGGTCGGGCTCCCCGGGAAGCCTCCCTTCTTGTAGATAATCCACTATTTTGTCCATCCAGCTTGGTTGCTGATCCAGGATGTAAGTTTCCTTACCTGCTACTATACTGGGTAGAGGAATCACTTAAAGAGGGACTCACTATGGTAAGGTCAGGCCATCATTCGCAGCTATCTTGGCTAGGACGTCAGCTCGACGACTCTGTTGTCGAGGTACCTACTCAATCTTAAATCTTTTAAATTTACTCCTAAGTTGTTGAACTAGCTTTAGATAGGCAACCATATTATCCCTTTTTGCTTGATAAACCCGAGAGATTTGGTTGACTATAAGCAACGAGTCACTCTTAATCTACAGGTAATCGACCCCGAGCTCTGTGGCTGCCATTATCTCGGCTAAGAGGGCTTCATACTCTGCCTCATTGTTAGTGGCTTTAAATTCAAATCTGAAATAGTGGCAGCACTCAATCCTCTCTGGGTAGATTAGAACTATGCCCGCTCCTCCCCGGCCTTCCCGGACGCTCCATCTGTGTAAAGGATCCATAACTTGCAACCTTCTGACCAGTTATCGGATTCTGGAATCATCTCAAGGGTTATGTTTGTCGTTACGGAGGTGCTTGGCCTGGGGGTGCTGAGAGTTATGCTACAAAGTCTGCCAAAGCCTGGGCTTTAATTACGGTCCTGGGCTTATACCTTAAATCAAACTAGGTGAGCTCTAGGGTCCATAAAACCAACCTTCCGGATTCACCCGACCTTTGCAAGAATTGACGAAGGGGTTGGTCCGTTACTACTGCTATTGAGTGAGCTTGAAAGTAAGAATAGAGCTTCCTTACCGAGGTCACCAAAGCATACACGAGCTTCTCTAGAAAGGTATAATTCTTTTATGGTTTGGTTAGAGCATGACTCACGTAATAGATAGGCCGTTGGACCCTATCTCCACATTCTTTAACCAGGGCCTCACTTACTGCAGTCTCTGAAACGACTAAGTAGATTCACAGCTCTTCTCCCAGACTTGGCTAGACCAGTAGCGGAGGGCTTGACAAATATTTCTTCAAGGCTTGAAAAGTTTGTTCACTCTCGTGGTCCCATTTCGTGTTTCTTCCCTGCTTGATAGCTTTGAAGAATGGGAGACATTTGTCGATAGATCGAGATATGAACCTGTTGAGCATTGTTACCTGCCCGGTCAAGACTTGAACCTGTTTAAATGATATGGTGGACTCTAGATCTAGGATAGCCTTAATCTTTTCCAAGTTAGCCTCTATGCCTCTCTCATGAACCATGAAGCCTAGAAACTTCCCCGCAGTTACCCCAAAGGCGCATTTAGAGGGGTTCAATCTCATTTGGTTCCTTCTTAAGATCACAAAAGTTCTGTAAAGGTCGTCCAGATAACTTTCCACGGTTGAGGACTTGGTGATCATATCGTCGATGTACACTTCCATTGATCTTCCAAATTTAGGCTTGAACAACCTATTGACCAACCGTTGATATGTAGCCCCCGCGTTTAAAGCCCGAATGACATCACCTTATAGCAATACAGACCCCATCCAGTGATGAAACTGGTCTTTTCCTTGTCGGTGGGGTGCTTCATGATCTGGTTGTAACCTGAAAATGCGTCCATGAAGCTAGTTGCTTGTTTCCAGTGGTGGAGTCAACCAACTGATCAATTTTTGGTAGAGGGAAACTGTCTTTCAGGCATGCCCGGTTGAGGTCGGTATAATCGACGCACATGCGCCACTTCTCATTCGCCTTTATGATCATAACCACGTTGGCGATCCATTCGGGGTAATGTGTTTCTCTAATCAAGGCCAATTGGGTCAATTTGATTACTTTTTTCTGAACCTCGGCATTTCTTTTGACGTTAAAGTGATGACTTTTTTGTTTAACGGGTTTGAAGGTCTGATCCAATGCCAATCGGTGAGCAGCCAAAGACATCGGGATTTTGGGCATCTCGTCGTGACTCCAAGCGAAGATGTCATAAAACTCTTTTAATAGCCCGATCAAACCCTTATTCATTTCTGGCTCAAGGGTGGCTCCGACTTTGACAACCATTGGATGGTCGCTGGCCCATTCCCTTCTTTGTTCCTCCTTGTCTGGCACTACAGAGTCATCATCTGGGTGATTTATGGGTCCTACATCTTCCAGGGTCAATACAGGTGTTGCCCCATCCTGGATCGTTGTTACCTGGTCAAGTTGTTTTGCTAGAGCTGTTGGGTTGGCAGACACTGCATAGCATCTATTTTTTGCTTGCTGGTCACCCGTACTTTCTTACTATGAACTTCAAGACGTTGTGGTATATGGATAGGACCTCTTTCAAGGATGATAAAAATGGCCTTCATAATATTGCATTGTAGGCCGATGGGGTATCCACCACCATGAAGTCTTTCATGACATTCTTGCTGGAGAGGTGTGGCTCTAATGATTACTGACAGGATTTATGATCCCACGGGTATGATTGAGTTCCCAGTGAATCCATACAATGGGGTAGTGCAACTATTGTAAGACCACTGTTTCAAGTTCAGCTTTTCCAAGGTGTCTTTAAATAGGACCTCAACGTTGTTGCCTGTGTTAACGAGCACACTGTGTATTATGCGGTAGACAATCTGTACCGTGATCACCATGGGATCGTCATGAGGCTGCATGGTGTTATAGACATCCACTTCGGTGAAAATGATCTGTGACATCTGGGAAGGGTTGGTCGGGCTCTGGTTGACCTTGAAGATACCCTGCCTTTCGTCCATACGAGGGAATTTCCTCGTGTGGTTTTTCCTGGAATTATTGGAGGTGCTAGCCAGAGTAGCCCTCCGCTGATGGTATGTATTATCTGGATTTGCTGCATCAGATCAGCTTGCTCCCAATTTCTATTCTCAGCGTGCTCACGGATCTCGGCTTGCATTTCCCTTCCAGTTTGAATGTTATCCCTGGCCTGCTATAAGAATTCTACCAAACATCTTCCCCTTATCAAGGCCTCGATCTGATTTCACAGATTATAGCACTTTGAAGTGTTGTGTCCCACATCTTCGTGAAAGTCACAATACTTATAACGATTCCTCTTATTGACGGGGGCTTTCATGAGTGCGGACTTCTGTAGTAACCTCTTGTCCCGAATGACAAGATAGATTGTTTAACGGGATACATTTAAGGGGGGGTGTAATGATCATATCCTCTCTCATCTCGAGCTATTAGGGCCACTGACCTAGAAGGAGGCGAAGCCCGCGGAGGAGTTCGTTTTACTAGATACCTTTCCGATTAGGGTTGAGAAATTGGGAAGCGATACGTCGACCTATTAAGGAGTCTGTTCTGGATTTTCTAAGCTTGTTGTGGTTTGGGAGCTTCCTTCTTCTGTCGTTTTACAGCTCTCATATCTTCGTGTTCCATCTTGACCTTGAGTTGTTCATCGACTTTAATTTGCTCGAGAGCCTGATCATAGGATTTTCGGTAGGTCTTTGGAGGTCGCTGGGCAAAAGACCGGAAAAGCTTGCCAACCCACAGGTTTCTCCTGAAATTGGTAAGAGTTTCTTTCTCAGTAAAGACCCCCATCTTGATGACTTTCTTGTGGAAATGCTCGACATAAGCCCAGAAGGTTTCCCCTCTCTCCTGGATCACGTACTGTAGATGGATTGGATTTTTCAATCAGGGTATAAATCTCAGGAATTGTGAGCAGAAATTAGTTGACAGCTTCGTGAATGAGTCCACACGGCCAGCGGGTAACTTTCTGAGCCAGGTCTTAGCGTAATCCGTCAGCATAGTTGGGAACATCCAGCACTTGGCGGCCCTAGTCACGTTCTGGACTTCCATCTGTTGGACCAAACTCTCTAAGTTGCTCAAGGGATCCTCTGTCCTGGAGAATCTATCAATCAGCATTTTGAATTTTGGTAAGAGCTCTATCTCTCGGATCTTTCTAGTCAAGGGAGCATTCATTTCACTGAGAGTATCTTTCTTGTCTTCCTTGTACTTTCCCTTCTTCATCTATTGGATCTCTTTCTGAAGCTCTGCCAACTGGTCTCTCAGGCGGTTATTCTCGGGTTTCCTTGAATTAATCTCGGATTCCTCACATTCAGACCCTTCTAACGAGCTGGCGACCTTTACCTGACTTCTTCTACCGATGGGATCTGTTTGGGGGCTTTGTTGGCTTCCTTCTTCTTTCGCTCAAGCTTCCCTCCTTAAAATAATTGGGTGAGGAGACTCTCACCGCTCCTAGGGAAGTGCATCCACCGCGGACTTAACTTGCTTGGGTTGGTAACGAGGTGACGCTTCGGGAACGCAGGGCATGACCCCTAACCTATCCTGGATCGAGGGTCGGGGTCCATTTCTATTAAGAGCTAGCTCCAGAAGGGTAGGTCCCAGGCGATCAAAGACAGGTTGTCGAGTCCCTGGCCTGCTTGGTTCTCCTTGATTTGAGAGGTTTGCTTGCTAGACAATTATACCCTCAGCGAGCAGTCGAAGGTGGATGTTTTCCACTAAGGCCGCTGCTTATTTGTCAAGCGTGACCTGGCTTCCCATAGTGGGATCCAAAGCCCGTACAGTGGTTGGCTGACTTGTTTGGGACCTGGCCACGAAGTCTGGATATTCTTCCTTTCTTTAGGACCTTTCGTGTCGACGCAGCTGAAGGTTGTTACGATACGTCCGGCTATCCTTGGGTGGAGCGAAGCCTCATGATTACTGCAAAACAACAAACTTATGAATATAAAAATGATGGTGTGGAAACTTCCCATAAACGGTGCTAGAAAGTGTTAACGGGAAATTTGCTCAAGATGAGAAATTCCAACTAACACCCTCAAGACCACTACCACGGAGGTGGTGTTCGATGTCAGTACATTGGATATCTGACCTGCTAAGATAGAAAAGAATATTTGAATGATAATGTGATGGAAAATGAGAGCTTTATTATTGATCACTCGTGGTATACAGAAATATCTCACATTCACTTACAATCACTCTAGGGCATAGAAGGGTGGCAACCTAGTGTTTATCGAATAGTAGATACTAAGGTGGCCGTGTTCTGATCACAGAATTTATGCCTTGCTCAATTCTTTTAATCTCTCGTCTATATATTTCTCTCCTTATTTTTGTGGGAATGCTTGGGCATATTTATACATGGCTGAAATTATTTGAACGGGTGTATCTCCAGCCTTGATTCTTTGAACATGTTCCCTCCTTATCGAGCGAGATCATCTATTTAAAAGTCGTTGATTTTGAGTGAATAACGGACTCAAGATTATTGTTTGTGGAGATAAGTTTGTTTCCTCTTTAGAAACAAATTCTTGTCTTACATGTATACAGAATTTAATGTTCGTTATAACGTAGATATGATCTTATATGTATCCATGGCATGATTCTTCATGGAGGTCATCGAGTTAGCTGCTCGTTGTTTCGTAGAGCGAGATAGATCCATGCTTTAGTTCTGGTTTCAGAAGCTTGAGACGGCCTTGTGGACACTTACTGGGGGTAGTGTAGATTAGGCGAGATTATTCTTTCATGTCTAGGTAGGCTACGGGCGTCCTTTAGCGAATTAGCTATAGCAAGAACCTGATCCACTTAGAGGCTCTCTTTTTGTCTCTGACGGGGTCAGCGGGCTTCTAGAGTGGTTGGTGGGCTTATGGCTTAGGCTATGAGTTAAATCCGACATCAGGAAGCCTTGACCTGGAAGGAGCTTATTCTTGTTTGTGTCGGGCTTCACTTTGAGTGCTTCTTGAGCTCGACGATCCTTCCTCGCTTTCATGGGGTGGTTTTGGAGCCCGACCCTAGGAACCGAGGTCCCGAGATAGGTGATCTCGAGAAGCCTAGATTTCAGTGTTCGCGTGTGGGCTTTGCCTTGTCATGCCTAGCTTCATTCCTGATAGTTTTGAAGCCTGATGATCCTTCCCTGCTTCTGCAGGGTAGCTTTATAGCTTGCCTAGGTTCCCATGAATGGCGAATTTGGGCTTTGACTCGAGCTAGAAGAGTGAAAAATTCTCTTTGGTCCCCTGGCCAAATTTTACTATTAACAAAAATAATTTCCAGTTCCGACGATAAAATTGGCTTTGATACCAATTGTTGGAACCGCGTTCACTGGTAACGCAATAGAAATAGGCTTTTAAAATTTTTATACAAATCGTAAACGATCTGGAACCAATGAATTTGGGATCGTAATTATTTTCATAACTAATACATACAATATGTAAACACAAGGAATTGTAGTTAATATAAAGAAGATAAAGGAAATCTTACTAACTTTTGGAGGCTCCTTCACTTTAAGATATGCTCCTGTCAGAACCACTTAAGATGATATTGATTGCTCCATTACCTGGATCTCTCCGAGGATTCCTCTGACTTCTATCTCGCTCTTCTATCACGATATTTTTACACTGATCATCCCCATTCTGAGGATCATATCTTTAAGGTGTCCTTCTCTAATTAGCTTTTCAATATAGTCCCTCAGCTGATAGCACTTAGAAGTTTCATGACCGTTCTCCTAGTGAAACCTGCAGTACTTGATGGCGTCTCTTTTGGAAAAACTTGATTGCTTCGGGGGTTTCTTCTACATATTCTTGTCCTATATCACATTCAAGATTTCTTCCTGTCCTCTGACCAGCGGAGTATAGTTGGTATATTGCCTTTTGAATTGTCTAGCACCTCTGTCATCCTAATTTCGCCCATCTTTACCTTTTCCTCCGCTGTCTTTTTAATCCCCTTTACTGATACTTTTCGGGTTACCGCTCTTATTATTTTGGCTACTTTTGGGGTGACCCCCATGTATAAGTTCTCCTTTATAGGCTAGCTGCTCCTCCTCTGCCACGGTGTAGCCTCCGACATGGTCTACCATGCTTGAGTACGTGGTCGGTCCCCTTTGCCTCAGACTTAGGGCCAGATGGCTATGTTGTAAAATGTTGATGAACGCCGACACCACTGCATCGTTAATGGGATCTTGCAATTCTGACACCTCTTGTGAGAATCTGGTCAGGTAATCTTTCAACCTCTTGTTTTTCCTTTGCTTCAGAGTTGACAAGACTGATATGGATTTCCTCCGTTAGATATTTCCTATGAATTTCCTGGTGAAAGCTTATACTAATTCTTTAAAATTCTTAATGGAGCTTACATTCGGCTCGCCAAACCATCTGGACCGATGATCTCCCAAAGTTTGTGAGAACATGCGACACATGAGAGCGTCATCGTAATCATACTGCTCATTGGCACTTTGGTACCTCCTTGCGTGCTCCTGTAGGTCAGTATTGGCTTTGAACTGTTCCACATGTGGCATTTTGAATTTCTAGGGAGTCTTCCGCTGATCTGGGCGCCAAAGGGTCACGCTTGACCACCGGGGTTGGCTCTCTGTGCGTTATAGATGCTATTTCACCGTCCTTTGAATGCGATGGGACCTTTTCCTTTGGTTATCATGTCCATGCTCTTGTTTGGGGTAGGTTTCCATTCCTTTGTACCTTTCCACGTCTTCCCGTGAACTAGATTCCCAATGTTTCATCGTTCCCCAATCTTCTCAGCCACTTCTCCTGTATGAGTGCCCCTTTTTTTCTGTGATATTCCGCCCCATCTCTTCCATGTTTCTAGGGTGCTCATGGAATGACCTATACTATCTCAGAATGTATATTTGGATCTTGGGCCACGATTGGCGTGGAAAGATGGTACGACGAACTCAGGTTAGCCATGACTGATATGTTGATTCCCTGCTTAGCGGTATCTTCGATGACCTTTCGTAAGGATTCCTGGACATGTTTGAACAACTTCGAGAAGAAGCCAGCTGCTGCACCTGTGGTTGCAACAACATCAGGTCTGATAGACAACGACGTTCTTGATGATGGATCTCCTCATGTAGCAGCGATATCCGTACGATTTGGGTCATTGGCATCATTGTCGCGTCTACATTACAGGGAGATGGACTTCTATCTCTACCAGTGTCCATGATTTCGACTTTAACTAACTTCTTTTGCAATCACTCACGTAAACAAAATATTATCAGAGGTTTACCCCTCCTTCTAGCGCCAGTTGTTGATGACGATTTTTAGATTAATCTCCTGTCAAACAATTAAAGCAAAATAATAATTGATTGCAAACAAAAATAACGAGAAAATAAATGATGCATAGGATTTTATGTAGTAAAACCCCAATGCGAGGAAACGTCCATGGTTGCCTAAGGTAGTAATATGAATTCACTATGCTGGAAAAAAGATTACACACTCAATCACTCTTGTCTCCTCTCTCAATATTGTGTTTAACCCTTATTGGGAGTTTTTTGAGTCTATTTATATATGCATAGAACCCTAATTCTTGATGTACAAGTAAGAAAAGTTCTTGTTGTTTAATAAAATTCTCACTTATTAGAGTCGTAATCTTCTTCTTTCCCATTCCAAGTTGATTGTATTATGGTTATATTAAATCTCTTGTCTAATCTTGACTCTAATATCTATAAGGAAGTTTGTTTCCTTATCAAAGTGCACTTCTAGAAAGCCTTGTTCAAATCAAACTCTTTTTCTGCCTATTCTAGTCGTGACCCTGTTGAACCTAGATGCTATCCACGTGTCATGCGTTCGATCACTTGTTTTTCCAGACCATTCTTGTTTATCCCAATCATCGATTCAACCTGACCCTGGTCCTGACCATCTTGACAACCTGATTGGGTTTTCCAATCAGATCATCTGTGTTATCTGAATCGGGAGGAACTGGTCGGGTTTTCTTAGTCCTTCATGCATTGACTTAATCTGATCGTCTTCTAGTGATGTGGTGCCCCCGACCCTAGTCTTTTGCTGACGTGTCATATCACTAAGAATTTTCCAATATCAGCTATAATTTCTTATGAATGTGAGGGTGTCTTGCCAAAGTGGTTGTACCTATACCTAATAAGGTGAAAATAGGTCCGAAAACCATTGATTGCATTTTCATTGGATAAGGGATATGCACATAATAGTAAGTGCTTATCGGTTTTTGGTATTTAAGTTTGACATCCCAGGTATACATAAAAAAATGATAATGGAATCTAGAAATGCATCGTTCTTTGAACATGTATTTCCAAGTAAATCCAATGATAAAACAAGCGATGAGCTCTTTAGAAAGACTCATGTAGAAAGAGGCTATCAAGAGCAAAATTGATTCCATTCTTCAAAATCATACCTGAGAATTAGTGGACCTTCCTCCGAGATGTAAACCACTAGAGTCTAAATGGATTTTCAAGAGAAAAATGAAAACATATGGATCAATTGATAAATATAAGGCTAGACTTACAATCAAATGTTACAATCAACGAGAAGGCCTAGATTACTTTGATACGTATTCTCTTGTGACGAGAATAACCTATACTAGGATGATAGATACAATTGCAGCATTGCAAAATCTTCAAGTACATTAAATGAATATGGTAACAGCTTTCTTAAATGAAGATCTCACTACACCGAAATATGTCTTTAACAACAAGAGCATTATAACATACAAAAATGAAAGTTGTTAAATAACGGTAATGACAACTTTCAAATTTAGAAAGTTTTTGTTAGTAGTAAAACTTGGCTAGGGGATCAAAGAGAAATTTTCCACTCTCTTAGCTCAAATCAAAGCCCAAATTGGCCATTCATGAGATCTCGAGCGAACCATAAAACTATCCCGTAGAATCAAGGAAGGATCACCGGGCTTCGAAACTATCAGGGATGAAGCTAGGCACGACCAGGTAGAGCCCTCACGTGAACACTGGAATCCGGGCTTCTCGAGACCACCTATCCCAGAACCTCGATTCCTGGGGTCGGGCTCTAAAACCACCCCGTGAAAGCAAGGAAGGATCACCGAGCTTAAGAAGAACTCGGAAGCCCGACATAAATAATAATGAGTTCCTTCCAGGTCAAGGCTTCTTGAGGTCAAATTTAACTCATAGCCTAAACCAGAAGCTCGTCAACAACTCCAGAAGCCCGCTACCCCCGTCAGGTATGAAGAAAGAGCCTCTAAGTGGATCAGGTTCATGCAATAGCTAATTCGCTAAGGGACGCCCGTAGCATACCTAGACTTGAAAGAAGAATCTTGCCTAATCTACACTACCTCCAGTAAGTGCCCGCAAGGCCTTCCCAAGCTTCTAAGACCAGAACTAAAGCATGGATCTACCTTGCTCTACAAAATAGCTAATGACCTCCATAAAGAATCATGCCATGAATACACACAAGATCATATCTACGTTATAACGAACATTAAATGCTGCATATGTGTAAGACAAGAGTTTGATTCTAAAGAGGAAACAAACTTATCTCTTCCAACGATAATCTTGAGTCCATAATTTACTCGAAGACCACGACTTTCAAATAGAGGACCTTGCCCGATAAAGAGGGAACAGATTCATAAAATTGTGGCGGGCGATTCACGAGTTTAAACCTACTTGAAGCATGTATAAATAGGTCCAAGCATGATGTAGAAAAGATAAGGAGAAATAAAGTAAAAACGAAAAAGGATTACGTCGGGCCTAAATTTTGTGATCAAAACACGACCATCATTGTATCTACTATTCGACAAGCACGAAGTTGCCACCCTTCTATGTCCTAGAGAGATTGTGAGTGTATGTGAGGGATTTATGTATACCACGGGTGATCAATAATAAAGCTCTTATTTGCTATCACATAATCATTCAAATATTCATTTCTATCTTAACAGGTCAGACATCTGAGGTACTGACCCCGGCCACCACCTCCGTGGTAGTCATTTTGAGGGTGCTGGTTGGAATTTCTCATCTTGAGCAAATTTCTCGTTAACATTTTCTGGCTACGTCTGTGGGAAAAACTTCCACACCATCATTTTATATTCATAAGTTTGTTATTTTGCAGCAATCATGAGGCTTCGCTCCTCCCAAGGATAGCCAGGCGCATCGGAACAACCTTCAGCAAAGTCGAAACGAAAGGTCTCGATAAAAAGAAAGAAAATCTAGGCTCTGTGGCCAGGTCCCAGACCAGCCATCCACTGTGCGGGCTTTGGATCCCCCTATGGGAAGCTAGGTCGCGCTTGACAAACAAGTGGTGGCCTTCATGGAAAACATCCGCCCTCGACTTCTCACTGAGGGTATTACTGTCCAGCAAGCAAACCTCTACAACCAAGGAGAACCAATCAGGCCCATGGGCTCGGCAGTCCGCCTTTGATCTCTTGGGACCTACCCCTCTAGAGCCAGCTAGTAATGGAAATGGACCCAGGCCTTCGATCAGGGATAGGTTAGAGCCCATGCCCCCCGTTCCTGAAGTGTCGCCACGTTGCCAACCCAGGTAAGTTAAGTCCACGGCGGACGTCCTTCCTCTGAAGAGGTGAAAGTTTCTTCACCCAACAACTTTAAGGAGGGAGGCCCGGGCTAGAGAGGAAGAAAGC
Organism: Dipteronia dyeriana; assembly: GCA_032871835.1. Taxonomy (NCBI): domain Eukaryota; kingdom Viridiplantae; phylum Streptophyta; class Magnoliopsida; order Sapindales; family Sapindaceae; genus Dipteronia; species Dipteronia dyeriana. Next base: position 57,925,114 of record CM065301.1, read on the forward strand.
CAGCAAAGCCCCCAGGTAGATCCCATCCAAAGAAAGAATCGGGTAGAGGGATCCCATCCGAAGAAGGAATCGAGTAGAGGTCACCAGCTGGTCAGAAGGGTCTGACAGTGAGGAGTCCGAGATTAATTCAAGGAAACTTGATAGCAAGCGCCTGAGAGACCAGTTGGCAGAGCTTCAGAAAGAGATCCAGCGGATGAAGAAGAGGAAGTATAAGGAAGACAACAAAGATCCTCTAAGTGAGATGAATGCCCTCTTTACCAGAAGGATCCGGGAGGAAGAGCTCTCGCCAAAATTCAAAATGCTGACTGATAGATTCTTTAGGACTGAGCCACTTGGAGAGTTTCATTCAACAGATGGAGGTCCAGAACATGACCAGGGCCACTATATGTCTGATGTTCCCAACTACGCTAACGGATAACGCTAAGACCTGGTTTAGAAAGCTACCTGTTGGCAGTGTGGATTCCTTCACGAAACTATCAACTAATTTCTGCTCACAATTCCAAGGAGTTAAGCCCAGATTAAAGGATCCAATCCATCTACAGTACGTGATCCATGAGAGAGGGGAAACCCTCCATATCTAGCGTTTCCATAAGGAAGTTATCCAAATGAGGGTTTTCACCGAGAAAGAAACCCTCATCAATTTCAAAAAGAACTTGTAGATGGGCAAGCTTTTCCTGTCTTTTACCAAGCGGCCTCCAAAGACCTACCAAGAAGCCTATGATCCGGCTCTGGAGCAAATTGAAGTCGACACACAAATCAAGGTAAAGATTGAACATGACGATATGAGAGCCGTGAAGCGACAAAAGAATAAAGCTTCCCAACCAGAGCAAGCTCAAAAAAGCTAGAACAAACCCCCCCAACAGGTCAACATATCGCTTCCCCATTTCTCAACCCCGATCGGAAAGGTATCCAGCAAAACGTACTCCTCCGCGAGCTTCACCTCCTCCTAGGACAGTGGCTTCAATAGCTTGAGATGAGAGAGAATATGATCATTACACCCCCTTAAATGTATCCCCTGAAACAATCTATCTCACCATTCGGGACAAGGGGTTACTACAGAAGCCCGCACCCATGAAAGCCCCCGTCGATAAGAGGAATCGTTATAAGTATTGTGACTTTCACGAAAATATGGGACATAATACTTTAGAATGCTATAACCTGGGAAACCAGATCGAGACTTTAATAAGGGGAGAATGTTTGGTAGAATTCTTACAGCAGATTAGGGATAACACTTAGACTGGAAGAAAAGTGCAAGCCGAGATCTGCTAGCACGCTGAGAAGAGAAATGGGGAGTAGACGGATCTGATGCAGCAAATCCAGATGATACATACCATCAGCGGAGGACCTATTCTAACTGGTACCTCCAATAATTCCAGGAAAACCCACACGAGGAAAATCCCTCGTATGGACGAAAGGCGGGGTATCTATGAGGTCGACCAGAGCCCGACTGACCCTTCTCAGATGTCATAGATCATTTTCACTGAAGCGGATGTCTATAACAATATGCAACCTCTTAAAGATCCCATGGTGATCACAATACAGATTGCCAACTGCATGGTACACCGTGTGCTTGTCGACATAGGCAGCATCGTCAACGTCCTATTTAAAGGCACCTTGAAAAAGCTAAACTTGAAACAGTGGTGTTACAATAGTTTCACCCCAGTCATCGTTGTTAAAAAACCAACTACTTTTCCAGTACTTGTTCGACGAGGGGAACCTCCAGATGAAGCCCTTATGGTTTTTATACGTAGAAAGGGTAGGCTTTTCATTATAGGCATGGGGAATCCAGTTGTTTGGGGAGGTCGACTGAAGATAAAAAGTTCCTCCGGTATATGATCGCCCCAGGGTATAAAAATTACATATCTCTTGTAGATCGGGGGGTGTTTGGCCCTTATCTTTTTCCACAAGTGTCATAAGCTTACCAACATTCGGTATGAGTTGCCTGAATCTGCCAAGAATCGGGTGAGAAAGGGTTGAATAGAAAAAGTGACCCCATAGGATAACATGGCCACATAAACAGCAACTGCACCGGAAGGAGGATTCCACACAGCGCGATCATTGCTGTAAGATAATTACACCGAACACGAAAGGTCGAACCAATCCTTAAACTTCTCAAGTTCATCACCTGTCACCATGTTGATCTCAGAATCAAAAGCACAAGGGTGATCAATTGTAAATTTTAGCATGTGTGCTCGTCACTTTCTCGGGACCACCTTTATCTTTAACGTTTATGAAACTATCTTCAAGTCGTTCGTAAACTCTGGTAGTTTATCTTGTGCTAGTTGTCTTCGATATATCTGGGCAAACATCAAGAGAAGTAGAACTAGAAGTGTTCGCAGAAGTAGGGACAAACTCAAGACGAGCCATAAAATAATCTACATTTAAAGCAACAGGTTGAAATGAAGGAGTATATGCGTGAAAGTGACCTTAAAGTATGGATTCAAGTCTAGCGATATTCTCATTATCACCAGCCTCAATAGCATGCATGAGAGGTTTGAAATACTGATAGCGGAGAGTCGGATCAATACCTGGAGAATAAATGAACGCAATGAGAACACAAGCTGCTCTTAAAGAAGGAAGGGAAACAAAAGAGAGTGAAAGCTTGAAGAAGAAAAAAAGATTAAGGTTTTCTCTATGAAAAGAGAAATGTAGAGTTTCGAGTTATATATAAAAGTGGATGACATCATCAGAGTATACACACGAGTTATATATAAAAGTGGATGACATCATCAGAGTATACACACGTGACCGGACGAGAGTAGAGGCAGATGCACATTGTTAATGGAAAATTTGGTCGGGGTGAGAAATTCTAGTTAACACCCTCAGAACCACTACCACGGAGGTGATGGTCGGGGGTGGTACCTTTGGTACCTAGTTTTTTGAACGGCGATGGACGTTAAAAGCGAATGCTAACACGAGGTGAAAGAGAATATAATGGTTTTATTATAAATCACGTATATTGTACAAAAATCTCTAAAATACTCTCAATCTATCTGGTGTACAGTAGGATAACAGCCTCGTGCCTTTTTAAAAGTAGATAATGAAGAAGACCGTGTTCTGAAGATAGAATTTTGGCCGGAGTAGACTCTCTCTCTCTCTCGTCTACTTTTTTCCTTTGTTTTTTTACTTTGTGAATGCTTGGGCGTATTTTTGCATAGTCCAACTAGGTTTAACTTTTAATCCTTCTGCCATTATTTTCTAAATCCAATCCCTCCCTTATCGGGCGGGATCCACTATTTTGAATTTTATTGACTCTGATTTAATAACGTATTCGAGAATATCTTAGGCGAAGATAAGCTTGTTTCCTTTTTGGACTCAATCACTTGCCCTGTATACACGCGATGTTTTAACGTTCGTTATAGTGTAGATATAATCCTATGTGCCTTCATGGTGTGGTGCCTCATGGAGGTCGTCGAGTATGTCATTTACTTCCTTAAAGAGAGAATTATAACTGTGTTCTGGTCTTGGTACTAAGAGCTTGATCTGTCATTTCTAGGACCTGAAGCTTGAGATGGCCCAGTGGGCACTCTTCTGTGGTAACAGAGCTTTGGCGAGCTTCATCCTACCTGTCCAGATAGATCCAAATCTTCTCTCGGTGAGATAGAGCAATACTGTAGTGTGAGCTTGGTTCTTAATGGGTCTCTCTTTATGTTTAGGGAGGATGGCAGGCTTCTAGGGAGGTTGCGAGATGGTCTCGACTTCGAGGTGCCTAGATCGTCATTCGTCGGGCTTTCCCTGAATTCTTGTTTAGGTATAAGGAGCTTGATCCTATCATGTCGCGCTTCACCTTGGGTGCTTCCAAAGCTCGACAACTTTTTCTCGCTTCAACAGGGTGGCTCTATAGCTCGACCCCAAGACCCATGTTTCCATGGCGGTTAATCTCGTGTTTGGACTCGGGCAAGAAGAGTGGAAAATTTCCCTTTGGTCCCTAGCCAAATTTGGCTATTAACAGAAGTCCCCTCTAACATGAACACCAGTAATTGAATTAGGGTTGGAGTCGGACTTTATTTTTTAATTTGAAAATTTTCCCTCCAGTTGTTGCTACCAGAATCATGGCAAAAATCTTCTCATTAAATGCATGAGCGATGTGGAGAGAATAGACTGGTGCATTTCTCAAAATAATCCAGCTCCGTTACGTCAGCTAACAAGATTCGAGGCAATCTTTGCCGAATATTTTGCCATGTCACTGCTCCATTTATCTCTATTTAAACCTAGCTGCTTTACCACCTTCCTCACGCTTTCTTTCTTTTAAATTTCAATTTTTTCGAAGAGAAAAACCTTCCTCTCGTTTCCTTATCACTCGTCTTTTTTCTTTCATCTAAATTCGAAGTCCTTTCCCCATCATGTCATAAACAAGCCGTGATTCTGTTGACTCCATTGTAGACGGTGAGGAAGTCTCCAGTCTTGCCCATGAAAAATGGGCACGAAGGGACTTCGACAGCGATGACTCTCCTCTGAACCCGTAAAGTAGCCGATCGAACAGAAATGTAGCTATCGGGGTCGAGTTTTCTAACTGACCTGATAACCCTTTGAGCTTGGTCGAAGAAAACTCTGATAGAGAAAATAGGGACGACACTGCTGGGAGGGGTGAAGTCATGGTTGTTGGTTTTCCTCTGGAGAGGCTTCCTCCCTACGACTTCAGGGTCATTCCTGATTCTACCACTGATCCAAACTCGATCGTGTTTCTGAGGTACAAGTATGGTATCCCCGACAGCGTTTCAATCTCTGTTCCTCCTAGGAATTTTGACATCCTCAGTCCTCATAAAGGTGTGTTTTCAGTTCATGTGGTGGCTCTCGAGAATGGGGTCAAGCTTCCTCTTTACCCTACACACTGACGAACTCTCTATACTCTGCAGGTAGCTCCTCTCCAGCTGATGTCCGACTTGTGGAGGCTTCCGATTGGCTTTCTCGTGCTGTGGAGGGAAAAGTGCGAGCTGAGTGACACGACCTAAAGAAGTGTGTCTACTCCCAAGTATAAGAGTGTCAAAATAATAAATTAACAGGTAAGACCGGGTCGAACCACAGGAAGGTTGTTCACTTGTCCTTATAGAAATAATTATCTAGATTAATTACTAAGCTTGTTATAAAATGTAAATCGATTAAAATTAAAACTGGGGCTAAGGGATCCACTGTTGGTAATTCGAATATTATCAAATTATTAATATTTAGTCCAGATTAATGGGAGGGTATTCCACTTTACTGACCACTCTCTGATAGATGTGGGTAAAAGTACCCACTGTGCTAGACAACATCTGTTTGTCTACAGTGAGTCAAAACTCCACAAAGATCAGAGGGGATAAACCACTCTCTGATAGATATGGGTAAAAGTACTCACTGTGCTAGACAATATCTATCTGTCTACAATGAGTCAAAAACTCCATAAATATCAAAGGGGAGAAACCACACTCTGATAGATTTAGGTAAAAGTACTCACTGTGCTAGACAATATCTGTCTGTCTACAGTGAGTCAAAAACTCCACAATGATCAGAGGGTAGAAAGCAAAAAATAAATAAACTTACCAAAATTGGATCATATTTTCCATACCAACAGTATCACCTTTGGCATAAAATTAGCCAGACACAATTTAACTAGAAAATAGCTATTTTACTTAAACTGAGAATTTGAGAACAAAAGAGAGAGAATTTCAGAAATCTAATATCATATTTGGATTCAGAATGTGTAAATTTGAGGGGGGGGGGGGGTGGGAGGGAGGTCCCTTATTTATACAAAATACGGATGAAATTTGACCATCGGATGAATTTAGAATGGAGCGTTCAGATTGCACCACGTCATCAGTGAATAGTGAACAGTGAATAGTGACAGTGAACAGTGAACGCATCCGTGAAAGCCAATAATGAACAGTGCACCAGCTTCTAGAATATGATTCTCTGCAGCACGTGTACGGTGCACTCACAACTTGAGCCAATAGAATTGTGCCACGTCATCGGTCAATAATCTTCTAGAAAATCAACTATGAACAGTGCACCGACTTCTAGAATGTGATTCTCTGCAGCCGCGTGTATGGTGCACTCGTAGTTTGGTCCAATAGTAATGTGACACGTCATCAGGAACAGTGAAAGTCACCTATGAACAGTGAATAGTCAAAATTACATCCGTGGCCTTCCTAAGGTTTTTGACATTCTAAACTTTAAAACGATGTTTGTTTTGCCATCTGACTTCTCCATAATTTCGAGTTGATCGAATTACCTCTTAAATACAAAGAAAAATACACTGATTACTACACAACCCATTTATTTAAGCGAGCGAACGGAATTATGTCTAAATTGGGGAATTAATCATATTGGAAGTGTAAAATGATGATATTATCCCTTAGTAAACATACACTTTTCATTGTTAATCACACCTCCCAACCAACTTATTGCAAGTCCCTAGAAACTAAAGCGAAAATAGTAAAAACTCAAATTCAAATCTCTAAACTACCAAATAAACAAACTCTCCCACACCTCTTTTCTTACCCTTTGACAACCAGTCATCAATCGAGTTATCAATAAAACTTTCTTGTACTTAGAAAAGATCAACACGATAACTATGCGATTCAATTGAAATCAAACAACATTTTTATTCCGAAATATCATCAGGACTTTTTTCTTAGGCAGCAGTTTTTTTTTTTTTTTTTTTTTTTAAAAAAAACAAAATTGGAAACAAACATTCCATCTTTAATCCATATAGCGAGCTTTAGGCCAATGACTCCAAAACTAGTTGGTTTTAGGGCATTAAGTGTTAAAACACTCCTACGGGCTTAATTACTCGGATTGTAGAGGTTTTTTTTAGTACAATTCCCTTAAACTTTCTCTTTAACCCGTGTAACAAGCTTTGAGTCAATAACTTCCAAACCAGTTGGTCTTAGGGCATTAGGTGTTGAAGCATCCCTTGGACTTAATTGCTCGAGTTAAAGGGGCTACGAAACTGCACTTTATTCTTATCCAGACTCCACCATTTTACGCGAACACTCTACACTTACTGAGGCATGACGCCCGGTGACTAAGTAAGAGTACCGGTCAAAACATACAAAATTATTATTATTATTATTATTATTATTATTATTATTACTATATATATTTTTAAGCAAGACTATTGCCTTCGGTTGTTACCCTTGAAGGATGTTTCTGAACTAAATATCGTAAAATCTCAACTTACTGCACATAATCATGTGTCAATGTGCGTGTGTGTCCAGAATAGTTTGAAAAAATTATCAAGATGACTGAATGAACAAAAGGATTAGTCAATGATATCACAATGGAGAGTTCATAAATTTGAATAGTCAGAAGAGAGGAAAAAAAATTGCATCAGAACTACAAAGATGCGTCTCAGAAGTATCTAAAAGATCTCTTTACTCGGACATATTTACAAAAAAAAATGGTCAGAAGTTAGTTTTTTTTTTTTTTTAAAAACAAAAGTTATTGAATCAACTATCCCCTTCCCCTAACCAGAACTAGACATTGTCCCCAATGTCTTTGAAAAGAGTTAAGGTTTAGAAGATATCACCTGAACAACTTGAAAGACAACAAAATCCTACAAAACAACAAAAGAAATACAAAATAAAGGAAAATAAAATGCATAAAAACTATGGGACAATCACAAACTGAGATTCAGATCAATTCTGTGTTTCTTGTTCTCTTCATAATGAACCAATCAATTTTGGAGGTTGAAGGAGCTGGCTCATAATTGAAAGCTTGTAACTGGTCAATCAGCTTATGAGGACTTGAAGCATAGATAAAGATTTTTCAGATTGAAGGTGGAATGTAATAACTTTTCTGAGCATGATCAAGAAATTAAAGCGAATCATCATAATATTTATTAACATTCAACAAACCGATGGGTTTCTCATGGATGTGTAGTTACACCCATGATGCCATTGTAAAGATTTCTTCTATGGTTCCAAAACCACCTGGCAAATCTATAAACGCATAAGCATGATGTAACATAGCATTCAATCTTTCAGGCATACCTGAAACAACTAGCTTTTCGCCGTTTGTCTTTTCGATGATGTCTGCTACGACCATAGGTTTTGGGACAATACCCAGAACTTGACTACCTCCGTCTCGTACAGCTTGTGAAACACACCCCATTAATCCCAAGTTACCTCTTCCATACACTAGGTGTATTTTTCGCTCAGCCAAAACCTTACCAAGATGAGTTGCAGCATCAACAAACTCTCTGTATTTCCTATAATTGGTGCCACCAAACACACAAATGTTTGTGAATCGTTTAGTTGAAGGTGACGTCATTAATGCACTCTCTGAAATTTTCTTTTGAATGTTTATGAGTGCTTGAAGCAAAAAGGAAAACAAATACTTGTATCAAAAGATCCCGAAAAGGTAACATAATAATACACCTATATGTATAGGGCGGCGTATTTGTCAATGATAATAGATCCAAATGGTTCAAAAATCAAAAGTAAACAACAATAATTACAAAAGACATTAAATGCGGAAGGAAAAAGATAATAAAAACAAAAGAATATTTATTGGTAGTTGTGATTGTGGCTCACATCTTCCTCTGGTTTTACGTCCAGAAATGGATTTAACCCTCTCTATGGGTCGAGATATGCTTCCCATCCAATTTTCTTATAAATTGGCAAACAAGGTATTTTAAAGTCAGATTCCCAAGACTGTATTGTGCATTTTCTTTTTGAAATTGTGGCCATAATTGGTCAATTTACATTTGCATATATCCACTAGGATGTGCATCAACAGTCGTTAGGATATTATCTAATGACTCCCTACGCAAACCATGCCTAATGAATAAAATTTTATCTTCCTGATTATTAGACACCATTCCTAAAGAATGACAACGTATGTTGCAAGTTGTACGTGCACATTTGTGACAAGTAACTCCTAACTTCTTATCTCTTCATTTTTTTTGCAAGGTGACTTCTTCCAAAACCATGCATGTAAGATAAAAATGAATCAGCAGACTCATCTGCTAGACGTACCTTAGCTTCGATCAACCAGCGAATTTCAACAAGAATTTTGTATATCATCAGTAAGCGTAATCTTTCGGAACGTGCTTTGTAAATCTTTTTCAGAGCATTTTGGGGCAACGATGGAAAATGTTTTCACAGGTTCTTGAAAATTTTGTCCATGCCTTGTTTTGTGGATCAGTTATTTGGAAAACTAAATTAAACCGACTTAAATTGTCATGGAGTACCGTTATCCGCCACTTAACTGGGGTTATATAGCAAAACACACCAAGCAAAAACTGAACCTAGAAATTAATCCTGTAAAAATTCAAAACGTAAAAGCGAACAAAAACAAAAACAATAATTGCAAACACAAATAAAGTCAAAAGCAAAAGATTTGTTTACTCACCTTTGTAACAAGGGTCAAAAAGGACGGCATAGTCTTATAGAAAATCTGTGTTTTCTAAGAGTCTTTTTGTAACCAAGTTTTAGCTTTATCTTTTACGAAAAAAGGGAAAAACTGAAGCCTGATTATATCCATGCTAACACTTTGGTCAGTGCGAGTGTTACAGACTTCCTCACACTCCCTAAGATGTAAATATGAGTTTTTAGATTCAAGACCGTGAAAATTGGGTAAAAGTTGAATGATTTCCGGTTTAAAATTAAAGTGTGCCGCATTTGGTGGGAAAGCTATGCATGAAGGTGCTCCAGTACGTGTGGGGTTCATATAGTCTCTTAAAGTTCAATGTGGATTTGGGTTAATGTGTTGGTCATGGTCAACATAAGGTAGATGGTTGCTGTGTTGAGACACGTTGTCAAGGTTGTCTAAAAGGTTCTCGGCTTGGTTTCCTGCTGGATGTCTAAGTGGGTTTTCAACCATGTTGTTGGTGAATGTGGGTGATTGTGATCCCCTTATTAATCTACCACTAGATGTTCGAGACCAACATCTCATGCAAATTTAATGAGGGTTCATAGAGGTGAAATACACAAATATGAAGAAAATAAAAGAAAAAAGAAACAAAAAGTGAAGAAAGTAACATGTAAAAATTCTAAGGGTGTAAATGTAAATATGCACAAGTGTTGGGGTAAAAGTGTAAATAATTATAAATATAGGGACTAAAGTGAAAATATGATAATTACAGGGATTGATATGTAAAAATGAAAAATAAAATGACCTATATACAAATGCAAATTAGATCTAAGCTAAAATGAAAATAAAAAGTTAAATGACTAAAATGCAAAAATGTGATTAATGATTACAAGTGTTTTTTTTTAGCGGATGAAGTTTATAATTGAGATGAGTGATGCAAAACTGAATACAAAATAAGAACAAAGAAGATAGAAAAAAAATAGCAAAATTAAAATAAAATTAAAACGAAATTACTTCTACAAAGAAAAGACAGACTTACCTCCCCGGTAACGGCGCCAAAAACTTTACACGTCCTTAAGAAGTGTTCCTACTCCCAAGTATAAGAGTGTCAAGTAATTAATTAACCGGTAAGACCGAGTCAAACCACAGGGAGGTTGTTCACTTGTTCTTATAGAATTAATTATCTAGATTAATTACTAAGCTTGTTATAAAATGTAAATCAATTAAAATTAAAACTGGGGCTAAGAGATCCACTGTTGGTAATTCAAATGTGATCAAATTATTAATATTTAGTCCAGAATAATGGGAGGGTATTCCACTCCACTGACCACTTTCTAATAGATGTGGGTAAAATTACACATTGTGCTAGACAATAACTGTCTGTCTACAGTGAGTCAAAACTCCACAAAGATCAGAGGGGATAAACCACTCTCTGATAGATATGGGTAAAAGTACTTACTGTGCTAGACAATATTTGCCTGTTTACAGTGAGTCAAAAACTCTACAAAGATCAGATGGGAGAAACCACTCTCTGATAGATATGGGTAAAAGTACTCACTGTGCTAAACAATATATGTCTGTCTATAATGATTCAAAAACTCCACAAAGATCAGAGGGGAGAAAGCAAAAAAATAATAAACTTATCAAAATTGGATCATATTTTCCATACCAATAGTATCACCTTTGGCCTCAGCTATATAAAATTAGCCAGACATATGTTAATTAGAAAATAACTATTTTATTTAAACTGAGAATTTGAGAATAAAATAGAGAGAATTTCACAAATCTAATATCAGATTAGGATTCAGAATGTGTAAATTAGGGGGGGGGGGAGGGCCCTTATTTATACAAAATACGGATGAAAATTGACCATCAGATGAATTTTGAATGGAGCGTCCAGATCGCTCCACGTCATAAGTGAATTGTGAATAGTGAACAGTGACAGTGAACAATAAACGCATCCGTGAAAGTCAGTAGTGAACAGTGCATAGGCTTCTAGAATGTGATTCTCTGTAGCACATGTACGGTGCACTCACTACTCGGGCCAATAGAATTGTGCCACGTCATCAATCAATAATCTTCTAGAAAGTCAACTATGAACAGTGTCACCAACTTCTAGAATGTGATTCTCTGCAGCCGTGTGTACGGTGCACTCGCAGTTTGGTTCAACAATAATGTGTCATGTCATCAGGAACAGTGAAAGTCAATTGTGAACAATAAAAGTCAACTGTGATTAGTGAATAGTTAAAATTACAAAAATACCCTTCGTGGCCTTCCTACGGTTTTTGACGTTCTAAACTTGAAAACGATGTTTGTTTGCCATCTGACTTCTCCATAATTATGAATTGATCGAATTACCTTTGAAATTAAAAGAAAAATACACATATTACTACACAACACATTTATTTAAGCGAGCGAACAAAATTATGTCTAAATTGGGGAATTAATCATATTGGAAATGTAAAATGATGATATTATCCCTTAGTAAATATACACTTTTCATTGTTAATCACTGAGCAAGGTCACTAGGGAGCTCGGGGCAGAGGAGCTGGCTTACATCTTTCAAATCAAAAGCTTGTCCGGTGCTTCCCGAGGTCAGTTTTATGCGAAAGCTTAGAACAAGCTCAACTTCATTATTCCCGGTGCTTCAAAGAAAGACCCCCCCTGGAAGAAGGAATTAATCTTGGAAGGGGATAACTGGGGAAGCTCGATCCTTATTGGCGGGCAAGAGTTCGAGGTCCCCATAGCTTTTAATGACAAACCAACGTGGGATAGGGATTCCTTACCAACTGAATCTGAAACTGTCGTGAAGGTCATCCTTGCCAGAAACTATTTGAACATGAAGTTTCCTACCGCTGATCTCTTCGACTCTCATAGGGTGAATCGATACCTATAAATTTATGATGCTACTCCTCGTAAGTATAGTAGCGTTGAGCTATCCTGCTCTGCTTCATCGGCCAATTTGGTTTTGTCGCCTTTTTTCTTCCTTTTTTTTCTGTTTTAACATATTTTGTTATTGCTCCAGCTTCTCGTGAAGTTTAATAAGCTCGCACCCCTCCTTCTTATGCCAAATTACCCTGGGGAGCCCCTTTGGCTACCTCAGAGAAAGGGGGACTACTGCTCCAGCTGGGGTTTCACCTGCTCTCACTTCGTCCCCTTCCCAGCATATGTCGAAGATGGCGCTCCTAGCATCGCTGGCTACCAAGGTGCGGGGTATGGGGACTTCTGTTTCTCATGCTGCTGATGTATCTATTCCAGTTCTTTCTTTGGCTGTTCCCGCTAATGCTGTTGTTGTTCCTGTTGTCAGCCCCCTGTTGTTTTTTCTTTTCCGTCATCATCTATGGTTCTTCAAACTTCGGGGAAACTTGAAGCAGATGTTGTAGAGGTTCCTTCCACCCACTCCCAACATCAGTCGGCGGGGCAAGACGAGGTTTTAGAGCAATTCGTGTGTTGTGCCCGGAAGTTGTGTCTCTACGACGGCTTTAATGCTCGTTGATATTTTACTTACTAAGGTGGCTGAGGTAGTCACCTTCTTCTACATTTTACCTGCGACTGATAGCTTAATCAATTTCTTATTTGCACTCTTCAATCTACAGGCATTCAAATTCAACGTGACAATAGGCCACCAAGTCACCTTTCTCCATGACCGTATTGCGAAGGCCGAGGCTGAATCTGAGAGGGCCACGGGGCTACTTGGCCAGGCTCGATCTCTAGTGCAGGAAATGACCTTCAATTAGAAAGAGAAGGAGAAGGAGTTTTCCGATCTTCAGTGTGATAATGAAAGGCTGAGGTGACCCCATGACTTAAAAACCCTCCGATCTGAGCGTCGAGCTAAACAAAAGGATACTTGGAAAGTTGAGGCTAAGATGCCAGAAATCAAGAACCAGACCCTGCATGCTCATGTGGCCAAGCTACGGGTAGAGGTGGATGCCTCTTTCAGCGATGGGTATTTCTATTCCTTCTTCTAGGTTGCAGAAGCTCACCCTTTTCCTTTCGACCTTTCCACTATCGCCAGCTGGGATAGATAGAAGATTGTAACCAAGGTTATAGAGATGTCTTGTCCTGATGGTGACGGAGCGGATCCTTTCAGAGTGGTTGGAGCCAGGAAGCGGCTAGTTATGTCAGGTTTTCCTCCTTCTCCTCCAACAGTTCTGGTCTTCTACCCTAGGGAATCCTCGAGCAGGGTTCAGCCAGAGCAATCTGCGGATATTCAACTTGAAGCCCGAGAGGGTGCTAGTGACCCCATAGAGCAAAGTTAGAGGTCGAGAATAGTGGAACGGAGGCAACGACTACCACTTGAGAGGCGACCACCCCTTAAGGTAATGGTCGTAGTTAATGAGGTCTTGGAGAAGGATCAAATGCAGCAACTAGCAAATAAGCAACCTTAATAAAAAGAAACGGCGGAAGCATCCAATCAGGATGAGTCACCATTAGAAGAAGAGGTGGAGGACGCAGATAATCAGGGAGGAGGATGAGTGGTGAAAATGAACCAAGAGGATGTTATAGTTTGATGTAATCTTCATCTCCTGATTTGTTTGCCGGGAAAGGGGGTGGGCTCCCCGCTTTACTCATTATTAGTTTTATCAATCTTTATTTTTCCATTTGTGTAGCTTGGAACCTGGGGTTGGGATCCCTGTTTTACTCATGACCAGTTTACTTGATTTTTTTTCTATTTGCCTTTCATGTAGCCCAGAACCAGGGGTTGAGCTCCTTACTTCATGAATGTAGCCTGACTAGGGGATAGGCCCCTTCATCATTAATGAAAATCTGTTATGACTTCTTTTATACTTGTTTTGACTAATCCTGATCATGAGCTCCTTGCTTCATTCCTGACATCGACCATGATGCGATCTCCGAATAACTTTGACTTAATGAAATTTGGTAAAGAGAAATTCTGAATCCACTAAGCGTAAACTCGCTGGCTGGGTGGTCATCCAGCTTCCAATTCTCAGCACTTGGCAAGAATTTTGACCTTGGGGAAGAGTCCCCTTGCATTGTATCATGCATCTTTGAAGATCCCTCATTCGAACATTAAACTGGCGATGTAGGAAATCATACCTATAGGTAAAACTAAAGAGTAGTAGCAATCATGTGCTAAATATTTTGGCGAAAGCTGTGTTATAACAACCTAGATACCCTTTTTCTTGGCGTTTGGGAAGGTATCTTATCATGGCGACCTCAATCCCATAGGTAAAACTATTATTCAACCGGCCCATTAGTTTGAGGGTGGGCTATTGAAAGGAACCTGAGGTAGATTCCAAAACCTTCATAAAAGTCTTTGAATCGGACACTGTCAAACTGCTTGCCTAGGTCGGCTACAATGATGAGAGGAGTCCCGAATCTGTAAACCACATTGGTTTTGATGAACCTCATCATATTCTTTTCTGATATTTGGGAGAGAGGTCCGACCTCAACCCATCTTGTAAAATAGTCAATTGCCACAATGACATGCTTAGCTTGCCCAGTAGTGGTGGGAAGCAGTCTGATCAGGTCGACCTCCTATATGGCAAAGAGGTAGGGTGAACTGAGAGATGAGAACAGCTCTGGTGGGGGGTGACTCAAGTTCGAGGCCCTCTGGCATGGTTCACAAGATTGTACAAAGTTCTTTGCATCTTGGTGAATAATTAGCCAGTAATACCCCATACAGAGCACTTGATATGCTAAAGCTTCACCACCAACATGATTCCCGCAGTCCCCAAAGTGAACCTCTATCAAAGCCCATTTGGCATCATTAGGATGCAAACACCAAAGCAAAGGAAGGGACATGCCCCTCCTATAGAGGTACCCGTCTACCAGGCAATATAAAAAAGAGAGTCTCTTAATTCTTCGGGCTTGATCGAGCTCCTCGGGGAGCTTTCCTTCTTGAAGATAAGCAACTATTGGATCCATCCAGCAAGGCTGATGATTGAGAGGGAAAATTTCCTTGCTCGCTGTTATGCTTGGTTGGGAAATCACTTGGAGGGGAACTTCCCATGGTAAGGCTTGGCCACCATTCGTAGCTATCTTAGCTAGGACATCTACGTGACGATTCTGTTGTCGAGGCACCTCCTCGATCTTGAATCCCTTAAATTTATTCTTAAACAGCTGAACTAGCTTCAGGTAGACGACCCGTGTTATCCTCTTTGGCCTGGTAAATCCCAAAAACCTGATTGACTACGAGTAATGAGTCACTCTTGACCTATAGATAGTCGGCCCCGAGCTCGACATCTGCCTTCATCCCACCTCATTGTTGGTAGCCTTAAACTTTAATCTGAAGTAGTGACAACATTCGGTTCCTTCTGGGTCCATTACAACTATGTCAGCTCTTCCCCCAGCCTATCTAGAAGCTCCATCTGTGTAGAGGATCCAGGTCTTGCAACCTTTTGGTCAGCTGTCGATCTTTAAAATCCTCTTAGGAGCTATATTCGTCGCTGCGGAGGTTACTTGGCCTGGGAGCACTGAGAATTCTGCCACGAAGTCCGCCAAAGCCTGGGCTTTGATTGTGGTCCTGGGTTTATACTTCAAGTCAAATTTGGTGAGCTCTAGGGCCCATTATACTAGCCATCTGGATACATCCAACCATTGGAAAAATTGATGGAAAGACTGATTCATCACCGCTACTATTGAGTGAGCTTGAAAGTAGGAACGAAGCTTCCTCGCTGAGGTCACCAGAGCATAGGCGAGCTTCTCCAGGAGAGTATAATTTTTCTCTGGCTTGGTTAGAGCATGACTTACATAGTAGATAGGTCGTTAGACCCTGTCTCCACATTCCTTGATCAAAGCTCCACTTACTGTAGTCTCTGAAACAACTAAGTAGATTTGTAGCTCCTCTCCGAGAATTGAATTGACTAGCAATGAAGGGCTTGTTAGATACATCTTCAACGCTTGAAAGGTTTTCTTGCTCTCTTGGTTCCATTTCATGTTTCTTCTCTGCTTGATAGCTTTGAAAAAAAGGTGGCATTTATCCATGGAGCGAGAAATGAACCTGTTGAGCGTTGTTACATGCCCGGTCAAGACTTGTACCTGTTTAAGTGATGTGGGGGATTCCAGGTCCAAGATAGCCATGATCTTTTCTGGGTTGACCTCTATGCCTCTTTCATGAACCATGAAGCCTAGAAACTTCCCCATAGTTACCCCGAAAGCACATTTGGAGGGGTTTAATTGCATCTAGTTTTCCCTTAGGATCATAAAAGTTTTGCGAAGGTTGTCCTGATGTCCTTCTGTAGATTGTAATTTGTGATCTTGTTATCGATGTACACCTACAATGAGCTTCCAGTTTCGGGTCTGAACAATCGGTTAACCGGCCGTTGGTAGCCCCAGCATTCTTAAGACCAAACGATATCACCTTGTAGCAATACAGACCCTGTCCGGTAATGAAACTGGTCTTAGGCCCAGTTTGGCATTGCTTTCCCAGCTGCTTTTGGGGCTAAAAGTGATTCCAGACCAAAGATAGGGTGTTTGGTAAAATCACGGGGAAGTGCTTTTGGTCACTTTTAGCTTCTCCCAGCTGAGTTTTTGAGAAGCTACAAATACATGCTTTTGGATTTTGGCTTCCGCTTTTAGAAACGCGCTACAGTGATATTAAATGAAATTTTACTAACTTTTCAACTTTATCCTTGCTTTTAACGAAATTTACTAAAAAAAATTGGATCTACATTTCTGTACAAAAAAATTGTTGTCATAACTGTATAAAAAATAAGGTTAATTAATTCAATAAAGTAGAATAATAAATAAATAAATAAATAAAGTAGAATAAAAAAGGAAATTCAATAAAGTATAATAAAAAATGGGGCTAATTAATTCAATAAAGTATAATAAAAAATATGGCTAATTAATTCAATATTGTACCATAATTATATAATTTTTAACACTAAATACAAATAAATAAGAAAAATGTAAACTATAGCACATTAGTACCATTTAGATGTCTATGTTGCTTTCATAATTTTACACACTCGCAATACTTTTTACTTCAGTTTACCAAACACATCGAAATTGCTTTTAGTTCTCACAACACTTGTAAAAATCAGTTTACCAAACACTTAGCTGATTCTTCCCACAACAATTCCAAAAGCAATTCCCTCTACATTAATTTCAAAATCACTTCTTCCCACAGCACATCAAAGCCAAACTGGGCATTATTCTGGTCTACTGGGAGCATCTTAATCTGATTGTACCCCGAGAATGCATCCATGAAGCTCAGGAGCTTGTTCTCGGATATGGAGTCGACAAACTGATCGGTCTTTGGTAGAGGAAAGCTGTCTTTTAGACATCCCCAGTTGAGGTCAGTGTAGTCGATGCATATACGCCACTTCTCATTTGCCTTTATGACCATGACCACGTTGGTGATCCAGTCGGGGTAGCGCCTCTCTCTAATGAAACTTGCTCTGATCAGCTTGTCCACTTCCTCCTGAACCGCAGCGTTTCTTTCGGTGTTAAAGTGATGTCGTTTCTATTTAACGGGCTTGAAAGTTGGATCCACTGTTGATCAATGAGCAACCAGTGATATAGGTATCCCTGGCATCTCGTCATGACTCCAAGCGAAGATATCACTAAATTCTCGGAGAAACCCGATCAAACCTTACTTCATTCCCGACTTGAGGGTAGCTCCGACCTTGACAACCTTGGAGGGATAGTCATTCCTGATGGGTATCTCTTCTAGCTTGTCCACAGGGTGCCCGCTGTCCCATTTTCTAATATGTTCTTATTTATCAAATATCAGGAGATCATCATCTGGTTGGTCAACGAGCTCTACATCTTCTAAGGTTGTCCCTGGTGCTTCCATATCTTGGACTGTCGATACTTGTGTGAACTATTTCGCCGAAGCCGTTAGATTGGCAGACACTGCATATCACTTCCTAGCTGCTTGTTGGTCACCACGAACCTCCCCTACCTTATCCCTTACTGGAAACTTTAAGACGTTGTGGTAGATGGACAAGACTCCTTTCAAGGAAGATAAGAACGGTCTTCCTAGTTTCGTGTTGTAGGCCGATAGGGTATCAACCATAACGAAGTCTGTCATAACATTTTATTGGAGAGGTGCAGTTCCAATGATCACTGGGAGGATCTTCGATCCCACCGGTATGATCGAGTCCCTAGTGAATCCATACAAGAGGGTTATGCATCTATTGTAACATTGTTGCTTCAAATTTAACTTCTCCACGCTGATGCCTGTGTCAAAGAGCACGCGGTGGACCACGCAATTGGCAATCTGTATTTTGACCATCATGGGGTTATCGTGAGGCTGTACAGTGTTGTAGACATCTGCTTCAATGAACATAATCTGGGCTATCTGAAATGAGCTAGCTAGGATCTTGATTTTTCTAGAATTATTAAAGGTGCCAGCCAGAGTCGACCCTTCGCTGATGGTATGTATCACCTAGATTTAAGGGGGTTAAGTAATCATACTCTTTTCATCTCATGTTACGGGGGCTACAGTCCTGGGAGGAGGCAAAACTCGCTGAGGGCTTCACCTTGCTGGATACCTTTCTTGCTTGGGTTGAGAAGCGGGGAAGCGGGGAAGCGGTATGTCGACCTATTGAGAGGTTTGTTCTTGTTTTTCTGAGCTGGCTAGGGTCTGAGAGCTTCCTTCTTCTAGTGCTTCGCCATTCTCATATCGTCGAGCTCCATCTTGACCTTGAGTTGTTCATCAATTTCGACCTACTCAATAGCCCGGCCATAGGCCTTTTGATAGGTCTCTAGAGGTCGCTTGGTAAAGGATCGAAAAAGCTTACCGGCCTACAGGTTTCGTCGAAAGTTAGTGATGGTCTATTTCTCGGTGAAGACTCCCATCTGGATGAGTTCCTTGTGAAAGAGTTCCACGTAGAACCAGAGTGTCTCACCTCACTCCTTGACCATATAATGAATGTGTATGGGATCCTTTGGATGCAGTTTGACCCATTGGAACTGTGAGCAGAAATCCGTTGATAGCTTTGTGAAAGAATCCACGCTACCAACAGGCAGCTTCTTGAACCAAGTCTTTACGTACTTAGTCAAGGTGGTAGGGAGCTTCCTACACATGGCTGCCCTAGTAGTATTCTGGATTACCGTTTACTGGACGAAGCTCTCCAGGTGGCACAAGGGTTCTCCAGTTTCGGAGAATTTATCTGTCGGCATTTTCAATTTTGACGGAAGCTTCACCTCCCGGATCCTTCTAGTGAAGGGAGAATTCATCTAGCTCAAAGGATCATTCTTGTCCTCCTTGTCCTCATTGTCCTCCTTGTCCTTCTTGTGATTTCCCCTCTTTATCTACTGGATCTCTTTCTGTAGCTTTCCCAACTGATCTCTTTGGCGCTTATTCTCGGGTTTCTTTGATTTAACCTCAGACTCCTCACTGTCGGATTCCTTCGATGAACTGGCGATCTCCACTGATCTTCCATAAGAGCTGGATCTACCTGGGGGCTTTACTGGATACCTAATCTCTAGTCTGGGCTTCTCTCCTTGAAGCTGCCGGGCAATGATCCTTTCGTTGCTCCAGAGGCAAGGCATTCGCTGCAGATTTAACTTGTCTGGGCTGGTAAATGTGATGGTCTGCTATGAACTAGAGGCACGGACCCTAGCCTATCTCAGATCGAAGGTTGAGGCCAGGTTCTATCGTAGGCTGGCTCTAGCGGAGGAGGTCCCAACCGATCGAAGACAGGTTTCCTAGTTCCTGACCTGCTCGGATCTTTCTGTGTGTTGGGATTTGCTGGTTGAACTGCGATACCCTTAGCCAGCAGGCGAAGACGGATGTTTTCCACGAAAGCTGCCGCTTGTTGGTCGAGAGCGGCCTAGCTTATCATAAAAGGGCCAGAAGCCCACGTAGCGGTTGGCTGTACTGAAACTTGGTTATGGTGCCCGAATTTTCTTCCTTTCTTCGAGGCCTTTCGTGTTGATACAGCCGAAGGTTGTTCCGAAGCCTCAGGTTGTCCCTAGGAGGAGCAGAGCCTCATAACTCCTGCAAAATAACAAACGCATAACTGTTGATTTGTTTAACTGGGTGTGGATGTTCCCATAGACGGTACCAAAAAGTGTTAACGGAAAATTTACTTTGGGTGAGAAATTCCAGTTAACACCATCAAAACCACTACCACGGAGGTGATGGTCGAGGGTGGTACCTTTGGTACCTAGTTTATTCAAACGGCGATGGATGTTAAAAGTGAATGCTAACATGAGGTGAAAGAGAATATAATGGTTTTATTATAAATCACGTATATTGTACAAAAATCTCTGAAATACTCTCAGTCTATCTGGGGTACAGTAGGATGATAACCTCACGCCTGTCGAAAAGTAGATAACGAAGTAGACCTTGTTCTAAGGATAGAATTTAGGCCAGAGTAGACTCTCTCTATTTTGTCTAATTTTTTTCCTTTGTTTTTTTACTTTGGCATGCTTGGGTGTATTTATGCATAGTCCAACTAGGTTTAACTTGTAATCCTCCCGCCATTATTTTCTGAATCCAATCCCCTCATTATCGGGCGGAATCCGCTATTTTGAATGTTGTTTACTCTGATTTAATAACGTATTTGAGAATATCTTAGGTGAAGATAAGCTTGTTTTCTCTTTGGACTCAATCCCTTGCCCTGTATGCACGCGATGTTTTAACGTTCGTTAGAGTGTAGATATGATCTTGTGTGCCTTCATGACGTGATGCCTCATGGAGGTCGTCAAGTATGTCGTTTGCTTCCTCAAAGAGAGAAGTATAACTGTGTTTTGGTCTTGGCATTATGAGCTTGATCTATCTTTTCCAGGTTCCCTAGAGCTTGAGATGGCCTGTGGGCACTCTTCGGTGGTAACGAAGCTTTGGCGAGCTTCCTCCTACCTATCCAGATATGCTCGAATCTTCCTCCAACCTATCTAGATAAGCCTGAATCTTCCCTCAGTGAGATAAAGCAATACTGTAGTGCGAGATTGGTGCTTAATGGGTCTGTCTTTGTGCTTTGAGAGGATGGTGAGCTTCTGGGGAGGTTGCGAGGTGATCTCGACTTCAGGGAGCCTGGATCGTCATGCATCGGGCTTTCACTAAATTCTTATTTTGGTATAGAAGCTTGATCCGATCCTGTTGGGCTCCACCTTGGGTTCTTCCAAAGCTCGATGACCTTTTCTCGCTTCTGTAGGGTGGCTCCACAGCTCAACCCCAGGACTCGCGGTTCCGTAGTGGGTAATCTCGGGCTTAGACTCGGGCTAGGAGAGTGGAAAATTTCCCTTTGGTCCTTACCAAAATTTGGCTATTAACACACAAATAGAAAATCACGCACCGTTTGAAATTCAAAAAGATGGATAATTGATTGTGTCAGCGAAAATAGGCGTGATTGACATTCATGCTTAGCTGTAAAACAATAAATGTGCATTTAGCTACAAGACAAAAAGAAAGATCACATTAAACATACTTCACCGAGTGGAACGCATTTGGAACGAAACACTCGGTCTCGTATGGTTAAGGGGGTATTGTTATTAGTAAAATTTGGACAATGTGACACGATAGCAAATGATAACTTGACCGAATAAACCCAAGTTGACCAAAGAGCACTCGTCAAACCCCCCAACCAAGATGACATAAACGATCGGGCTAGAAGACTGGTCGGGGTAAAGGTCATGATTGGATAGGATCATCGATCGGGGAAAATCGGGTCTGGTCGGGTTCAATAGATGGTCGGTTGAGCGACACGTAGTTAACATTTAGATTTAGCGAAGTCACGTCCCAAAGCACGTAGAGAAGAACCCTACTTAAATAAGGTGTCTAGAAGTATACTTTGATGAGGAAGTAAATTTCCTTGTAGATATAAAAGTCCAAGTTGGGCAAGAGATATAACACAATCAAAAGACAATCAACACAAAACAAGGAAGAAAGATAACACGACTCCAATAAGTTAGAGTTTTGTTCAATTACGAGAACTTTCCTTACTTGTACACCATGAATTAGGGTTATATGAATGTATAAATAGACCCCAACAACACCCATAAAAGTGGTGAATGTTAATTAAGCATAAGGGAGGGCAGGCGAGATTGAGTGTGTATTCTTTTGGCAATTTAGTGGATATTTTTTCTCTCCTCGTTACTAGTAACCGTGGTTGTTTCTCAGCCTTGGGGCTTTACCACGTAAAATCTTGCGTCGCTTCTTGCTTTCCATTTATTTTGATTTGTAGTCTAATTTTTATTGATATTATCTGTTTGACGTGTGGTTGATCCAAAAACCACCATCAACAGCTGGCACTGGAAGGAGGACGAACCTCCGTTAGCATCAAATTTGGATAGTTAATTCCGGAAAAAGTATGTGAAGAGTGATATCATGGCCACTAGCAGAGACAAGAGTTTTCTCCGTACATTGCTAATGTCGCCAATCCTGTTGATGACAACGTTGTTGGAGAAGATCCATCCTCAAGGACCCCACCATCGACAAGACTTGACACCGTAACATCTATAGGTGTAACCACATGTATTTTCCTAGATGCATTCCGATAAATCCAGGAATCCTTACAGAAATTCATTGACGACACCGCTAGACAGGGAATCATCATAACGGCCACTGCCAACTTGAGTTCTCTATACCAACTCTCCACGCCGGTGGTAGGCCAAGATCCCAAGGTACAGTATGAAATAGTGGCAACCACCGCATGAGCACCGTAGAATTCCGGGAGAGATAGGGTGGAGCACCATGAAATAAAGAAACGTTATCACAGAAGAAACGACTGCCAAGGAGACCAGAAAGGTAGGGAATATACGAAATCTAGTTCATGGAAAGACCTAGAGAGGTATGATGGAGTGAAAGATCACCCCGAGCAGTTAGATAGGTACGATGGCCGGAGGAAAAGGCCCCGATCGAATTCATGTGACAATGAAACTGGCACCAGAAGGTGTAGAGATCTAACCCCCACGACCAAGCATGATCCCTTCGGTGCCCAGATAAGTAGGCGAATTACCAGGGACCCGTATGGGCACACTATCCGTCAGAAGTTTGATAAGCACGGGGAGTCGAAAGGGGAGCGAGAAGTCCTCCTTAGAAGAATAGAGGTTCTTGAGCGAAGATAGAACTTGGGAAATCCATTGATTCAAAATTTCGGAAGTACATTTGTTGAATCTATAAGGCTTGCCCGTTTTTCAAAAAAGTTCAAGATGCAGCATGTGGAATAGTTCAAGGTCAATACTGACCCGTAGGAGAGCATAATGGTGCTGTAGATCTATGATGATGCACTCATGTGCCGAATGTTCCAGCAGACCTTGGGGGATCAAGGATCCAAGTGGTTTGGAGGACTAACAGCAGGCTCCATCCTAAACTTTGATGAGGTGATACAAGCTTTCACCAGACAGTTTATGGGAAATATCCAGCGAAGAAAGTCTATATTAGACTTGTTGACCTTAAAGCAAGAGAAAGATGAGAAGCTAAATGATTACCTGACTAGATTCTCACAGGAAGTGTCTGCAATACAGGATCCCAATAATGATACGGTGGTGTCAGCATTTGTTAACAGCCTACAACACAGTCATCTAACCTTGAGTTTGAGGTAAAAGGGGTCGACCACATATGCGAGCATGGTAGACCATGTGGGAGGATACGCCATGGCAGATAAGGAACAAATAGCCCATAGTGGAGAACTTAGACATGGGGGTTGGCTCGAGAGTAGTAAAAAATATAGGGATTGTAGTTCAAAGAATGGTAGCAAAGGGGACCCAAAAGGCAATGGGGGAAAATAGTAAGGATGGATATAAATACAATGACACATGGCAATACACTAATTATACCCCGTTGGCCAGGTGTCAAAAGGAGATCTTGAATGTGATAGAGGATAAGAATTTGTATAGGAAGACCGTAAAACAGTCAAGTTTTGCCAGAAGAGACACCACCAAATATTATAAGTGTCACCAGGACAATGGCCACGAAACCTCTAAGTGCTATCAACTAAATAAATTTCTGATTTGGGTTGTGGAAGTTAATTAGATTAAGGAAAGAATTGATTTTCATTTTGGATTCTGATACTTGATCACTAAGTAATCGGAATCAGTGTTTAATTAGGAATATATCTTTTGAAAGATTATTCCTTAATTATTTTCCTTTATCATTACAACCGTAATAATTAAGTATTTCATATATCAATCCTATTGATTAGGTTTTCTATTTAAATCCAAATCTTTTCCTTATAATTCACTTATTTTGGAAATCACGAAATAATTGTCTCTTTCTGGTTCTTTTGTTCTTCGTATCTTGGTAAGTTTGAATTCAATTTGAGTTCGAGAGAGTGGTTTGTGTTCTGCATATCCACTGTTAAATCATTGTATCCAGTGAGACAATCGCCATACACGTACGATGTTAGTCGACGAAATTGAATTAAGGACACCGTGTGAAACACGGGCCTCGATTTCCTGAGGATTTTTATATGTTTATCAAATACAGATTACGAGATCTCGATTTATATGCTTATAGAATTTTCAATATTTCATGGATTATAAATATCTGTATTGAGTTAATCATATAGATAAATGATAACTTCGTCTAGAAGACGTATTTCTAGCCTTTCAAAGGCAGCCAAATTTATTAAAAATTCGGGACGTAATCGTATTCATCAATATTGAATACCAAGTTTCTGCAAGAAACCTTTTACTACGAGTCGTGCCTCATAACTTATGATCTCGTTTTTCTCATTACGTTTTCGTATAAATACCTATTAGTATACAATTGGTTTGACATCTCTAGGTGTCTGGAGTACTATTGATGTAAATACTTTATGTTTGGCTTTATAAAGTCAATTCTTCTTGAATTGCTTCTTTTCATTTATGCCAATCATGCATTTGTCTACAATTATTGATTTTATGACAATCATAATTCTCATTTATAATTTCAGGAGCGTTACTGTGTATAAAAAATACATCATCAATGATTGTTTTCTTATGATTCCACATTTCTCTTATACAATTTATAGAAATTTTCTCAATATCTATATTCTTTATCTCTGTTGAGATAACTTCCATTTCAATGGATTTAGTCATTTCATAGACTTGTATGATTTATAGAATTTCTCTCAATTTCTATATTATTGTATCTCTGTTGAGATTACTTTCATATCAATGGATTTAGTCATTTCATTTACTTGTGTCTCTTTAGATATATCAGACTCTTAAGAGTTGATTTAAAGAACGTTGATTTATTTATAACACGAGTTTTGTTTACTCTTAGGATCCCAATAACAATACCTTTCAAAAAGGTTCATAAGCTTATGATATCCATCAGATGATTTATTTGTTGCAATTTGCTTTGATTGTTCTACAACAACAATTACCTAGTCGGGGTTTATGAGATAGCAAATTATAAAATCTTGTTACCTCTAATATATCAGGTAACATATTAGTAATCATCTGATGATCAATTATCTTCCGTATTTAAGAGATACGGAGATTGAAATGAGACACACATATATATATATAGAACTGAACTAGTATCTCTATTTTGTATAAAAGTAACTTTTCATTGAATTCTCTTCTAGAGAAATTTTCACATTTGAAAATTAATCAATATGATAATATTAAGATCATGGATAAAATTATAAACTATCAGAACTTATATGATCTAATAGAAGATTATTCAAAATCAACATTAATCTCATAATGATATAGAGACCTTATCTTAGATCATGCAAGAGATGAAAATAAGGAGATACACAACACAATCAAATATCTTAAAGACTGAGTAAGTCCTCATATACAAATCAGTAATTGTACTGAAATAATAAAGTTCTCGTAAATACGTGGAAACGTTTAACAAGTGATTCCTTTGATCCATTTTGATTATGAGCATATCAGAAAACTAGATGTTGAACATCAATTGCAGCTGGTTTACCATATTCCTAAAATATCTTGTAAGTTCAATCAAGTTAATATACCTGAAAAACTAATAATCAGTGCAAGTAATATGGAATTGTTTGATAATAAACAAACATGTGATCATCTCGTAGATGCATCAGCTAAAACCATATAATAATGAAAGGTATCATTTGGTGGATGAATATGTCCACATATATTCCTTAAATTCTTTGTAGGAATGATGAGGATCCAAAACCAACTTTTATAATAAGATGGTTTTACTGTTAGTTTTCCATATGAATATGCAGTACATAAGTTCTTATTGGATAAAGAATTTTCTGGTTCTTTAATCGATATCCATGAGAATTTTCAATGATTCTACGCATTATTGTAGATTCTGGGTGACTGATACGGTCACGCCAAAGTGTAAATATTTGGGGATCTAGAAATTTTTGATTCATAACTCCATAAACATCTACACTCTTTGTCATAGTGTAATATAATTCAGATGATAAAGCAAACAACTTTTCTGTAATGAGTTCCTGATCTGAATCATGAGAAGTAATGCATATATATTAATTATTCTCATTACTCATATTTTCAATATGATATCCATTCCTCTGTATATCTTTGAAATTAAACAGATTCCATTTTATTCTGTTTGAATGATCTAAAATATCAGCGATACACAATTTATTACCATCTGGTAATAAGATTGTGGCTCTTCAAGAGTGTTTAATCAGATTCGCCGGATCTGATCTTTGTCTTAACCTTATTGCCCTTGAACTAAGCATATTTCTTTATATTCTGTTTGAATAATATCAAGTATCATTGATAAATAACTAAGTATTGTTTAATAACAATATTGTGGCTCTTCCATAGTTTTCTATCAGGTTCGTTAGACCTGAGACATAATTTAGTATTGTTTTATAACAATAACATGACTTCTCTAGAGCTTTCTATCAGATCCGTTGGACCTAGAAACAGTATTAACATTTGCTCAGAGTAAAGTCAAATTCATAAAATATATTTAGCTCCGCAAAACTGTATGAAACGTTGCACTCTCGGCATGCTGTTTATTTTCCTTTTAGAAATTTTATAGACATTACTTGTAATACCATTTTATATCTCATCCGAAATGATAATAATCTTTCCCCTTTTTTTATAGGTTTTTTCTCTTGTCATTTACAAACATCCACTCTTGGGGTATGTTTTGATATCTCATGAATATAAATATATCCAATTTTACTCTCTTAATATTGAGCAAGTATAAAATGGATAAAATATCCTTTACAGTATATGTTATATTAGGATTTTAAATCCTTTTATGATAATCACAGTATCTTGATGGATGTGTATGAAATTGATAAAATATTATTTCCAAATTCATTTATTCGTTAGGATCTTAAATCCTTTTTATGATACTTACAATATCCTGTTGGATGTGTATATCATTTTTTTCAAATGAATGACATATAAACATATCACTTCATATATATGAGTAACTTCAGATTCTGAACGAGTTTGAAACCCCAGATTCCAAATAATGAAGTTTGGCTTTCATGAATATAACACTGGATCCAGAACTCTAGGTTATCATCGGTTTTCAAAACCGTACCGTATGACATTCATATATATATATATATAACACTGGATCCAGAACTCCAAGTTCTCATTGGTTTTGAAAACCGTACCAACTTAAATGTTATAAATCTAGAAACTTTAAGTTCTGGTTAGTTGGTCTAGACGATCTCATATATTACGTATAAGTAAATAATACGAATAATTAAAGAGCATAATAATTATACAATTATCTTGAGACACGGCCAAAGCCAGTCTTAAGACACAACCGAAGCCAGTCCTGAGTCATGACATAAGCCAGTCTCATATATTGTGTACAGATAAATGCTGAATATTTAAACAATTTATTTGAAGACACAGCATAAGCCAGCCTGGAGATACAACATAAGTCAGTCCCAAGAAACAGCCTAAGCCAATCTTATATATCGAAGACATAAGTTCTCCCGATATGAGTATAAAATTAAAACATTTCAGGGACATGAGTTCTCCTGATATGAGCATAAATTTAAAACATTTCAGTTAAACAAATCCAAAATTATATATATGTGTTCTGTTGACGGCATAAGTCATCTTGTTATACGGAACTGTATATATATATCCAGAATATTGAGATATAAGTAAATTACCTATCGGGTTACTTTTACGCAAGTGTGCTGGAGATCGAGATTTTTTCTAAAAATAGAGTTAATAAAGCTTGAATAAGACAAAACAGTACTTACAAGCAGAATTCGTTGAAATTGATAGCACGGTTACGTCCGAAACGGTCGAAATAGTTGGAAATAGGTTCAACTCGGTTGAAAACGGGTGAAAATTGCATTGAGTTGGGCACAAAACATTTCTGGACTGAGTTGACTCAACTAACGGAATATTCCCTGACAGTAACGGAATATGCTTAGACAGTAACAAAATATTCCCCAACTAGTGATGTGGCATATCACTGACAGTTTGATGACGTGACACGAGTGGTTACTGATGTGGCAACGATGTGGTACGATTGGGCCCTGAGGTGGCATTGATTGGGCGATGACGTGGTCATCTTCTTCCTTGGGAAGTTGCAGAAAAATCTAGAATTTTTTTCAACGTTCACCGAACTTTGACCAAAGTTATAGGGTTTGTTTGAGCTCCGTTTGAGATGCGGTCAGTGGCGTTGAAATCGTATTTCCGAGAGGAACACAACGGTATCCTCCAAAAAATGATTCGAACACTTCAAAAGTTCTGGACTCAATCAAAACCGAATTAAAAACCCATAAGAACTCTCTCTATAACAAAATTAATACTTAGTAATGCGTAATCTATACTCGTGCTGATAACGTGTTGTGAATAAATGAAAAACAATTGAAGAAAGATGAACTGAGATGAGAGAACAGTGAGAGAGATGAAAGAAACAATAGAGAAGAGAGACACAGGAGAGAGAGAGAGAAGTAATATCTGGTATATTGATTTTCTAGAGCACCTTTTACAAAGAGATTGCTCTCTTACATATAAAGGCTTAGAGAACACTTGGTTCACTTGAAGAGAAAAACATGCGGGTTGAAACATAAATATCTTCAACTTTAATGAATATAAAATGATAATCAGTTGGTGGAAATCCACCTTTCACAACAAAAAAGAGATTGTTTTGCTTCTTTTTCATTGTTATTTTGATATTCTTCTCGATGGTGGCTTCAAAGAATGAAAATTTAATTCATGCAGACTTCCAAGTTTCAAAATGGGTAATAATGAATTGATGAAAATTTCGTGAAAAAGATATTTTTTTGCTAAGCTTTTAAAGATATTGTCATACACCAATGTCTTTATTTTTCTTTTTGTTTACAATCAACACAAGCTTTAAATGTACTCAAATAGGCGATCAGCACAAGATCCATGAACCGGAAAGATGGACATTCCATGAAAAAGAGAACGCTTTGCTAAGATTTTAAAGATGTTGCGACACACCAATATTATTATTAGCAATAAACAATGTTCTAGTAAGCGACAAGTGTTAATCAGACGGAGACCCAGCGCCTAGCGCTTAGGTCGATTAGCCGACGATTAATTGGGATTAACCGGTTGGTGAGTTTTTATATTTTATATTTTTCTTTTATAAAAAATTAAAATCATGTGGAAAGATATATATTAAAAAATCAACACTTTAAAATTTTAGCCAGTAAATAAGATAATTCAACAAGTTGAAGGTCATTAGAGTTATGGGGTAGACCCCACGCCACTCTTCAACCAAACAATAAAACAAAACATTGTCTTTTGACTTGACTCACTAAATGGTACGTTCACACACAATTTTTGCAATAATATCACCACACACAACACAACCCGCTCCCTCTTTCAAGTTTCAAGTTTCAACACGTTTTCTTTTTCATTCTTCTCTCCTCTAACAAAACTAGTCTCTACTGTAAATCTCCTACACCTCTTTTGCTAACCTCCACCGTTGCCTTCTATCTTCTATCACTGCCTTCACGTTCTTGTCCCTAAATCATCTTCTTGTCCTACGCTGCCACTTGAAATCCCTAAAATCCAGAATCCTCTCATCTATGATATAACAAATACAAACCGGACAAGTAACAATGGCCGACGGTCGACAGCGGACGACTGCTTTGGGCAACGATGGCGACAGATTTGGTTCATTTTGTTGAAGATGGAGACAAATTTGGTTCGTTTGGTGGACGGATCTGGTTCAGCCTACGCCGCCATGACCGATTAATCGGTGAATAACGCCGACTATACATTGGCCGCTTAATATGGCCGACTTTCGGCTTTTCACTACGACAAGAGGCAGCCTAGTGGCGTACCGGTGATTAATCGGCTGATTTGGCCGATTTCTCAAACGCTGGTAATAAATGAGTGATATGTCTTTGTGTTTGGGTAGCATTTTAAAATGCAAAATCTGCCTTTTAGCTTGTTGGCTGACAAATCGTCATTACGCGGAAGCGTTGCCGTATATAACACAAACAATAGCAAAAAAAATAAATAAAAAGAAAGAGAAATAATCCAAAAACACACATAACACAACAAATTTTACATGGAAACCTAAATCTGGAGATAACCACGACCGTCAGGATGATAAGAGAAAGTTTCATTATATAGTAAATTGTTGCAACCACACTCTTAGGATTCTTTCTCTAAAATACCCCAAACCCAATTACACCCAACGCTCTCTTGAGATCTCTCTAGATTTGCTAATTTTGCTCCACCACATCAATAACCTAGCTATTACGGTCTATTTCTATGAATTACAGCGAGTTAAAGTCAAAAGAGAATCTTACTCATAAACGTACAAGAATCACTTGTTTCACATAAATACTATTTTCTATTTATGACAAGTCTTCTTGTTTAAAAGAAATCATTTTCTTTTAAGTATAGAACTTTTCTATTCTTTATGAAGACAAACTCTTTCTTTTTTCGATTAGCACAAGAACATTCAGAAGAAAACATCTTTCCTATTTTCGCGCAACATTCCTAATTTGGACAAAATCCACCATTATAGTGGTTTGGGTCACGGTTGGCCAGTCGTGCCCAACACCTCGAATCATCGTTGTCAACCACCGCTCTGAATATCGCGGTTGGTGCATTGCCTCTGTCGCGGTCCACACCACGAGAATCTATAGGAGTTCAACCACTCCTTATGTCGCGGTCTGTGCACATGTCCGCGCTACGGTTCAGGCTGCGGTACCTACTAGAATTCATTTCTTCAGTTCTTTCAGCCTTCAAGCCTCCCTCAAACGCAATATCATACTTCCAAACGTATACTATATCTCCAGAAAGCCTCTGCATTTGTTGAATCCTGTTTGGTAATGATTGGAAATTCAAGACATATCCAACAATCCTTCTTTATGGCGAGAATTTCCAAAACTTCTGTCCACAGCTACAATTCTCAATACCGAGAATCAACATACCCACCACGAGGCATAATCACTTAGGAACACCCATCCCAAGATTTCACCAACACATGTCGAAATTTACCTTGCTAAAAAATTATGGTGCAACTCATGTTAGGCTTCCTAGAGAGTTCGTTCAGCCATCGACATCCTTGTTCACCACACACCTTGCATCACCGCCTAACCAATGCCCATGTGCAAATTGTGGACCCGCTATCAGTAACATATCCTCTTTCATGGCAACTAGCAATCATGCCATGAGGATGTTTATACCCTTTTAGAGGGCATCACTGTAGTCGTCATACTCAAGAGAGACAATTTTCTGATCCCCTTCTTTGGAGCCATTAGCCGCACTTATCTTCTTATTTTTTCAATCTTTCCTTATATGTCCAGACTGTCCACATCCCCAACAAATGCCTTTCTTCTTGGAGCCTCCCTTCTTCCTGTCAACCAATAAAGCAGAGTTATCAAAAGATTTACCTTCACTCTTTAGCCTTCGTTCCTCAGAAATTAGTTTGTTTGCTACATCTCCAAAACATATGGTTGAACTCCTATGCATCAAGATTGACTTCATATGCGCATAGGACGGTGGAAGGGACCAGATTTGTCTTAATCCTTTGTCTTCTTCATCAATCTTTACTCCAATCGACTCTAGTTTAGAAACTATCCCATTGAGCACTCCTAGATGATAGAAAATTTTCATACCTTCAGACATCTGCAACATATGAAACTGCTTCTTCATGTAGAATCAATTATAGACGGTCTTTGCTTGGTACAATTCTTCATGCTTCTCCCAAAGTTCTTTCACTGAATATGTTCCTTGAATATTTGTAAGAACATTCTTGGCTAATCTCAATCGAATCGTACTTGCAGCCCTCTCATCTAAATCTTCTCATTCATCATCGCTCATCATATATTTTCCAGAACTAATACCAGTCGTTTCTTTTCTAGAATCTCCATAGCCTTCAGGGTCAGGGGTTGGTTTGCCCTTCAACGCCTTGTGTAAACCGAATTGGATTAGCAAATCTTTGACTTGAACTTGCCACAAGCCAAAGTTTATTTTTCTATCAAACTTCTCGACATCTAATCTTATCAACTTTGCCATCTCAGTTTGTTAAGATCACTATCAAGCAACCAATGCTCTGATACTAATTATTGGTGGATAAATCGTCACTACGCGGAAGCGTTGCTGCATAGAACACAAACAATAGCAAAAGAAATAAATGAGAGGAAAGAGAAATAATCCAAACACACACAACATAACGATTTTACGTGGAAACCCAAATCGGGAAAAAAACCACGGCTGTCAGGACGACAAGAGAAAGTTCCACTATGTAGTAAATTGTTACAGACACTTTCTCATGATTCTCTCTCTAAAATACCCCAAACCCAATGCACACTTGAGATCTCTCTAGATTTACTAATTTTGCTCCACCACATCAATAGCCTAGCTATTATGGTCTATTTATATGAATTGCATGGAGTTAAAGTCAAAAGGAAATCATACTCCTAAACTTACAAGAATTACTTGTTCCATATAAATACTATTTCCTATTTATGACAAGTCTTCTTGTTTAAAATAAATCCTTTTCTTTTAAGTATAAGACTTTCCTATTCTTCATCAAGACAAACTCTTTCCTTTTCCGATTAGCATAAGAACTTCCAGAAGAAAATATTTTTCCTATTTTCGCACATCTCTCCTATTTTCGCGCATCATTCCTAATTTAGGCAAAATCCACCATTATCGTGGTTTTATTCGCGGCTGGCCACCCGCGCCCAACACCATGGATCATCACTGTCAACCATCGCACTAAATACCGCGGTTGGTGCATTGCCTTCGCCGCGGTCCACGCTGTGAGAATCCACAGGAGTTCGACCTCTCCCTATGATGCAGTTCAGGCCGCGGTACCTACCATAATTCATTTCTTTAGTTCTTTCAATCTTCAAGCCTCCCTCAAAAACAATCTATTACTTCCAAACATATCATATGTATCCAGGAAGCCTCCATATTGGTTGAATCCCGTTTGGTAACCATTGGAAATTCAAGCCATATCCAACATAGCTCTTATATATTGGCTTGTAGATCTCTTGTGATCACTCCATTAATTGCCAAAAAGAGAGAAAAAACACAAGAAAAAAAAAGAACAAATACTTTTGTATATTAATGTAGTGTAGATACGTTTTTTTTTAGTTGGCCATCTTCAAGCTTTTATTATACATGTTTTATCAGCATGAACAAACTTCTTTTGGGGAAACCTGACTTGTCATTCTATGATTAGCTTATCAAATTCGTCTTTAGCACGTTAAGTGACTTGAATAATTAATGTTGAGGTCATTCTACATACCTATCGGTGGTTCCTTACAAAATATCAATGAGCTTTCTTGCTTATTCGAAATTTGTTTCGGTTCTGTAGTTGTTACAAGTCTTATATCATTGTTTCCTGAACATGAATTTTGTAGTTTCGCGCATAGAAGCAGATAGCGAGAGCCTTGAAATGTACATGAAGCTGGATGTGAACACCGATGTTTATCCAATTAAGGAAAATGAGAAGTTTGTGGTTCTGCTAACTTCAACATTAAAAAAAGATGGGCCAGCTATCACTGAAATATTAGACCATCTCCAACGGGTCCCTTAAAGATCCCCTTTAGCTTAATTAAAGGAGTTGTTTTTTTTTACATCTCCAACAGGTCCCTTAAAGACCACCTTAAATCTGTTTTGGAGTAGCTCACTCCCTTAATTAAGAGGTGTCTTCAACCCTCTTAAGTGAGCTCCATGTATTTAAAGACCATATATTTTACTTTTCTTTTCCAACAATTCTTTTATTATCCAATGAGTGATTTGTTTTACAGTAATAATTATAAAGTAAAATCAAGATAATAATAAAATATTATTAAGGGAGCCATTTAAGAGAGTATTGTTGGAACACATATTCTCTTAATGGTCCCTTACAACAGTGTCCACCCTTATTTAAGGAGGTCTCTAAGGAAAACTGCTAGAGATGCTCTTACACTCATGTAATCTTAATATTTGTTATCTTTAATTGTTTAAGCTTCAGGAATGTCTTTGCTAAGTATCTTTGTTCTTGCATTTACATTTTGCAAAACTTTCACTCTATCAATTTGCTTTAGCTACTTTATAATTTATAATACTATTGGTATATATAATTATAAGGGTTCGAAAATTTAATGGCACCTTTTTGGGGGGCTTTTATGCAAATTTCACCACATTTATAAATCATGTTTAAAAAGCACCAATTAACGTGTGGAGATAAAAATACCCCGAAATTGACTTTGTCATTATGAACAGAGAGAAAAAGTAGAGAGAGAAAAAGTGAGAAAAAATGAAATTGCTTGAAACCGACTGGAGTTGAATCAACGGCTTCATTTTTTACGGCGACGAAACCGGAACTTGGAAACCAGTGTCATTTGAAGAGTTGAACAGAATATTTCAATCGATCGAGGTTAGTTAACCTAGATTTTCTATTGTATTGGTTGTTGATTAAGTGAATGAAATGTTAGATTAGGGTTTTGGATTTGTTGAAAGTTGTTGAGGAAGATGATATTCTAGGTGTCCGACCTTTTTGTTGATGAACCCAAGCCTTTTTTCGTTGTTTTCGAGCTTTTATTTTTGAAATTAGTTTGAGTTCATTCGAACATTTTTGAGTTCATCTGAGCTTTTATAAAAGCTCCGAGCTTTTATAAAAGCTCAGAGATTTCATAGAAGCTCAGAGATTTCATAGAAGCTCATAGCTTTCATAGAAACTACGAGCTTTTATATATAAGCTTCGAGGTTTTATAAAAGCTACATGATTTTATAAAGAAGCTCTGAGCTTTTATTTGACTGTTCGAGCTTTTGTATAAAAGGTCCGAGTTTTTTTATTAAAGGTCCGAGCTTATTTTTAAAACCACCAAGCTTTTATATAAATGTTCCGAGGATATTTTTTAAAACCTCCGAGCATTAATAAAAGCTCTGAGCTTTATATAAGCTCCGAGCTTTTTATAAAAGCTCAGAGATTTCATAAAAGCTCGTAGCTTTCATAGAAGCTACGAGTTTTTATATATAAGATTCGAGGTTTTATAAAAGCTACGAGATTTTATAAAGAAGCTCTGAGCTTTTATTTGACTGTTCGAGCTTTTGTATAAAAGGTCAGAGTTTTTTTATTAAAGGTCCGAGCTTATTTTTTAAACCACCGAGCTTTTATATAAATACTCCGAGGATTTTTTTTAAAACCTATGAGCTTTTTAATCAATGACCAAAGGATTTTTTTATAAGCTTCGAGCTTGTTATTTATGAGGATTTCACAGTATACTTAATTATGTTGTTGTTAAATTTCAGATGACGAATTGGTGGAGGGAGTCGCTTAAAACTCCGGAGGAAGAGTGGTACGAGGGCAAAGTCACTCTTCACGACCATTTTAATCCCCTTGACCACATAAAGGATGCACTTAACCGGGTACCTATAGAATTGGCTGTTGAAGATCGTCGTCGGTTTCTGGCGTCCTATTTTGGGTATTTCTTGACCATACAACGACCGATGAAGTTTTTATTGGGATTATGCTCAATAGCAAGAGTATAATAATGTATTTGACAATCTTTTCATATTAATAAAGTGATTTCGAGTTTTACAAATCTTATAACATTTATAGTTTAATTATTATAATTGTCAAAAGTAAATAATCATAAGGTCAAAAGACTATGAGAATAGAAGAATTGTTCATACATCTAGATATTTATGAGGTAGACACAATTCTTTAGTTAGTCTTGAATAATATTCACAACTTAAGATAAGGGTCGGGCGCCTTTATCTTGTTAAAGTTGTAGATTCTTTTGCTAGCATTTAAGTAGAATTAAATGTGTTATGATGAGTCTAAAATCATCAAAGTGTGGTATCTTTGGGCAAAAGAATCTAGTGCACTGGGTTCATTGAATTGGATCACAATGAAATACTTTATCTAGAACCGTCAATAGATAAAAATTTTCATTTGAAGATAATCAAAGAGTCTATCTCAATCCTAAGATAAATGATGGATGACACGTCTTAAAGAAGTGTTCCTACTCCCAAGTATAAGAGTGTCATAGTAATAAATTAACCAGTACGACCTGGTCGAACCATAGGGAGGTTGTTTACTTGTCCTTGTAGAATTAATTATCTAGATTAATTACTACGCTTGTTATAAAATGTAAATCAGTTAAAATTAAAACTGGGGCTAAGGGATCCACTGTTGGTAACTCGAATATGATCCAATAATTTATAATTAGTCCAGATTAATGGGAGGGTATTCCACTCCACTGACCACTCTCTGATAGATGTGGGTAAAAGTACTCACTGTGCTAGACAACATCTGTCTGTCTATAGTGAGTCAAAACTCCACAAAGATTAGAGGGGATAAACCACTCTCTGATAGATATGGGTAAAAGAACCCATTGTTCTAGACAATCTATATCTGTCTACAGTGAGTCAAAAACTCCACAAAGATCAGAGGGGAGAAACCACTCTTTGATAAATATGGGTAAAAGTACTCACTGTGCTAGACAATATTTGTCTGACTACAGTGAGTCAAAAACTCCACAAAGATCAGAGGGGAGAAAGCAAAAAAATAATAAACTTACCATAATTGGATCATATTTTCCATACCAACAGTATCACCTTTGACCCAACTATATAAAATTAGCCAGACATAATTTAACTAGAAAATAGCTATTTTATTTAAAATGAGAATTTGAGAACAAAAGAGAGAGAATTTCACAAATCTAATATCATATTTGGATTCAGAATGTGGAAATTAGGGGGGGAGAAGTCCCCTATTTATATAAAATACGGATGAAAATTGACCATCGGATGAATTTAGAATTTAGCGTCCATATTCGCCACGTCATTAGTGAATAGTGAATAGTGAATAGTGACAATGAACAGTAAACGCATCCGTGAAAGTCAATAGTGAACAGTGTACCGGCTTCTAGAATATGATTCTCTGCAGTACGTGTATGGTGCACTAACAATTCGGGCCAATAGAAATGTGCCACATCATCGGTCAATAATCTTCTAGAAAGTCAACTATGAACAGTGCACTAACTTCTAGAATGTGATTCTCTACAGTCGCGTGTATGGTGCACTCGCAGTTCGGTCCAATAGGAATGTGCCTCGTCATCAGAAACAGTGAAAGTCAACTGTGAACAGTGAATAGTCAAAATTACAAAATACCCTTCGTGGCCTTCCTAAGGTATTTGACGTTCGAAACTTGAAAAGGATGTTTGTTTTGCCATCTGAATTCTCCATAATTCTGAATTGATTGAATTACCTCTGAAATATAAAGAAAAATACATTGATTACTACACAACACATTTATTTAAGTGAGCGAACGAAATAATGTCTAAATTGGGGAATTAATCATATTGGAAGTGTAAAATGATGATATTATCCCTTAGTATACATACAATTTTCAATGTTAATCACACCCCCCAACCAGCTTAGTGCTAGTCCCTAGAAACTAAAGCGAAAATAGTAAAAACTCAAATTCAAATCTCTAAACTACGAAATAGACAAACTCTCTCGTACCTCTTTTCTCACCCTTTGACAACCAGTCATCAATCGAGTTATCAATTAAACTTTATTGTGCTCAATAAAGATCAACACGATAACTATGAGATTCAATTGAAATCAAACAACATTTTCATTCCGAAATCTCATCAGGGCTTTTTCCTTAGGCAGCAGTTTTATTCTCTCTCTTTTTTTTTTGGTTTTTTTTTTAATATAACAAAATTGGAAACAAATATTCCATCTTTAATCCATGTAGCGAGCTTTAGGCCAATGACTCCCAAACCAGTTGGCTTTAGGGCATTAAGTGTTAAAACACTCATACAGGCTTAATTACTCGGATTGCAGATGTTTTTTTTAGTGCAATTCCCTTAAGCTTTCTCTTTAACCCGTGTAACGAGCTTTGGGTCAATGACTCTCAAACCAGTTGGTCTTAGAGCATTAGGTGTTGAAGCACCCCTCGGACTTAATTGCTCGAGTTAAAGAGGCTACGAAACTGCATTTCATTCTTATCTAGACTCCACCGTTTTATACGAACACTCTATGCTTACTAAGGCATGAGGCCCGGCTACTAAGTAAGAGTTTTGGTTAAAACACATAAATTTATTATTATTATTATTACTATATATTTTTTGAAACAAGACCACTGCCTTCGGTTGTTACCCTTGAATGGTGTTAAAGAACTAAATATCGTAAAATCTCAACTTACTGCACATAATCATATGTCAATGTGCTTGTGTGTCCATAATAGTTTGAAAAATTTCTTAAGATGACTTAATGAACAAAAGGATTAGTCAATGATATCACAATGGAGAGTTTATAAATTTGAATAGTCAGAAGAGAGGAAAAAAAATGTAACAGAACTACAAAGATACGTCTTATAAGTATCTAAAATATCTCTTTACTCGATCATCTTTGCAAAAAAAAAAAGGTCAGAAGTTAGTCAATTTTTTTTTTGAAAAACAAGAGTTATTGAATCAACTATCCCCTTCCCCCAACCAGAACGAGACATTATCCCCAATGTCTTTAGAAAGAGTTAAGGTTTAGAAGATATCACCTGAACAACTTGAAAGACAACAAAATCCTGCAAAACAACAAAAGAAATATAAAATAAAGGAAAATAAAATGCATAAAAACCATGGGACAATCACAAACTGAGATTCAGATCAATTCTGCATTTCTTGTTCTCTTCATCAATGGACCAATCAATTTTGGAGGTTAAAGGATCTGACTTATAATTGAAAGCTTGTAACTGGTCAATCAGCTCATGAGGACTTGAAGCATAGATAAAGATTTTCCAGATTGAAGGTGGAATGTAATAATTTTTCTGAGCATGATCAAGAAATGAAAGCAAACCATCATAAAATTTATTAACATTCAACAAACCGATAGGTTTCTCATGGATGTGTAGTTACGCTCAAGATGCCATTGTAAAGATTTCTTCTAAGGTTCCAAAACCACCTGGCAAAGCTATAAATGCATCAACATGATGTAAGCAGTCAATCTTTCAGGCATACCTGAAACAACTAGCTCTTCACCATTTATCTTTCTGATGATGTCTGCTGCGGTCATAGGTTTTGGGACAATACCCAGAACTTGACTACCTCCGTCTCGTGCAGCTCGTGAAACAAACCCCATTAATACCAAGTTACCTCCTCCATACACTAGGTGTATTTTTTGCTCAGCCAAAACCTTACCAAGATGAGTTGCAGCATCAACAAACTCTCTGTATTTCCCATAATTGGTGCCACCAAACACACAAATGTTTATGAATAGCTTAGTTGAAGGTGATGCCCTTAATGCACTCTCTAAAATTTTCTTTTGAATGTTTATGAGTGCTTTAAGCAAAAAAGGAAAACAAATGTTTGTATTTACAGATCCCGAAAAGGTAACACAATAATACACCTATATGTATAGGGCAACATATTTGCCAATGATATTAGATCCAAATGGTTCAAAAATCAAAAGTAAACAACAATAATTACAAAAGACATTAAATGCGGAAGGAAAAAGATAATAAAAACAAAAGGATATTTACTGGTAGTTGTGATTGTGACTCACATCTTCCTCTTGTTTTACGTCTAGAAACGGCTTCAACCCCCTATATGGGTAGGGGATATGTTTCCCATCCAATTTTCTTATAAATTGGCAAACAGAGTCTTTTAAAGTCAGATTCCCAAGACTATATTGTGCATGTTCTTTTTGAAATTGTAGCCATAATCGGTCAATTGCCATTTGCACATATCCACTAGGATGTGCATCAAGAGTCATTAGGATATTATCCAATGACTCTCTATACAAACCATGCCTAATGAATAAAATTTTATCTTCCCGATTATTAGACAACATTCCTAAAGAACGACAACGTGTGTTGCAAGTTGTACGTGCACATTTGTGACAAGTAACCCCTAACTTCTTAGCTCTTTGTTTTTTTTTTCAAGATTACTTCTTCCAAAACTAGACATGTAAGATATAAATGAATCACCAGACTCACCTGCTAGATGTACCTTAGCTTCGATCAACCAACGAATTTCAACAGGAATTTTGTTTATCATCAGTAAGCATAATCTTTCGGAATGTGCTTTGTAAATCTTTTTAAGAGCATTTTGGGGCAACGATGGAAAATGTTTTCGCAGGTTTGTGAAAATTTCGTCCATGACTTATTTTGGGATCAGTTATTTGGGAAACTGAATTAAACTGACTTGAATTGTCACGGAGTACCATTATCCGCCACTTGACCGGGGTTATATAGCAAAACACACTAAGCAAAAATCGAACCTAGAAATAAATCCTATAAAAATTCAAAAAGTAAAAGCGAACAAAAACAAAAATAATAATTGCAAATACAAATAAAGTCAAAATCAAAAGGTTTGTTTACTCACCTTTGTAACAAGGGTCAAAAAGGACGGCATAGTCTTTTTAAAAATCTGTATTTTCTAAGAGTCTTTTTGTAACCAAGTTTTAGCTTTATCTTTTAAGGAAAAAGGGAAAAACTTAAGCCTGATTATATCCGTGCTAACATTTTGGTCAGTGCAAGTATTACAGACTTCCTCAAACTCCCCAGATGCAAATATGGGTTTTCAGATTTAAGACCGTGAAAATTGGATAAAAGTTGAATGATTCCCGGTTTAAAACTAAAGTGTGTTGGATTTGGTGCGAAAGCTATGCATGAAGGTGTTCCAGTGCCTGTGGGGTTCATGTAGTCTGTAAGAGTTCTAGGTGGATTCGTGTTAATGTGTTGGTCATGGTCAACATAAGGCGGATGGTTGTTGTGTTGAGATATGTTGTCAAGGTTGTCTAAAAGGTTATCGGCTTGGTTTCCTACTGGATGTCTAAGTGGGTTTTCAGCCATGTTGTTAGTGAATACGGGTTATTGGGATCTCTCAATTAATCTACCACTAGATGTTCGAGATCAACGTCTCATGCAAATTTAATGTCAAGGAGGTGAAATACACAAAAATGAAGAAATCAGAGAAAAAGTGATAAAAATAACAAGACGCAAAATTCTAGGGGTGTAAATGCAAAAATACATAAGTGTTGGAGTAAAAGTGTAAATAATTATAAATATAGGGACTAAAGTGAAAATATGGTTATTACAGGGATTGATATGCAAAAATGAAAAATAAAATGACCTTTAAGCAAATGCAAACTAGATCTAAGCTAAAATGCAAACAAAAAGTTGAAGGACTAAAATGCAAAAATGTGATTAATGATTACAAGTGTTTTTTTTTTAAGTGGATGAAGTTTATGATTGAGATAAGTGGTGCAATATTGAATACAAAATAAGAACAAAGAAGATAGAAAAAAAATAGCAAAACTAAAATAAAATTAAAATGAAATTACTTCTACAAAGAAAAAGCGGACTTACCTCCTCAACAGCGGTGCCAAAAACTTGACACGTCATAAAGAAGTGTTCCTACTCCCAAGTATAAGAGTGTCATAGTAATAAATTAACCGGTAAGTCCGGGTCGAACCATAGGGAGGTTGTTTACTTGTCCCTTATAGAATTAAGTATCTAGATTAATTACTAAGCTTGTTATAAAATGTAAATCAGTTAAAATTAAAACTGGGGTTAAGGGATCCACTGTTGGTAATTTGAATACGATCCAATATATAATATTTTGTCCAGATTAATGGGAGGGTATTCCACTCCACTGACCACTCTCTGATAGATGTGGGTAAAAGTACTCACTGTGATAGACAACATCTGTCGGTCTACAGTGAGTCAAAACTCAACAAAGATTAGAGGGGATAAACCACTCTCTGATAGATATGGGTAAAAGTACCCACTGTGATAGACAATATATGTCCGTCTACAGTGAGTCAAAAACTCCACAAATATTAGAGGGAAGAAATCACTATCTGATGAATATGGGTAAAAGTACTCACTGTGCTAGACAATATTTGTCTAACTACAGTGAGTCAAAAACTCCACAAAGATCAGAGGGAAGAAAGCAAAAAAATAATAAACTTACCATAATTGGATCATATTTTTCATACCAACAGTATCACTTTTGGCCTCAGCTATATAAAATTAGCCAAACATAATTTAACTAGAAAATAGCTATTTTATTTAAACTGAGAATTTGAGAACAAAAGAGAGAGAATTTCACAAATCTAATATCAGATTTGGATTCAGAATGTGGAAATTAGGGGGGAGAGGTCCCCTATTTATACAAAATACGGATGAAAATTGACCATCAGATGAATTTAGAATGGAGCGTCCAGATCGCCACGTCATCAGTGAATAGTGAATAGTGAATAGTGACAGTGAACAGTAACGCATCCGTGAAAGTCAATAGTGAACAGTGTACCGACTTTTAGAATATGATTCTCTGCAGCACGTGTACGGTTCACTCATAATTTGGGCCAATATAATTGTGCCACGTCATCGGTTAATAATCTTCTAGAAAGTCAACTATGAACAATGCACCAATTTCTAGAATGTGATTCTCTGCAGTCGTGTGTATGGT
The DNA here is from genome assembly GCA_032871835.1 of Dipteronia dyeriana. Taxonomy (NCBI): domain Eukaryota; kingdom Viridiplantae; phylum Streptophyta; class Magnoliopsida; order Sapindales; family Sapindaceae; genus Dipteronia; species Dipteronia dyeriana. The sequence goes on from CM065301.1 coordinate 57,968,118, forward strand.
GTACTCGTAGTTTGGTTCAATAGGAATGTGCCACATCATCAGGAACAGTGAAAGTCAACTGTGAACAGTGAATAGTCAAAATTACAAAAATGCCCTCTGTGGCCTTCATATGGTTTTTGACGTTCTAAACTTGAAAACGATGTTTGTTTTGCCATCTGAATTACCTCTAAAATACAAAGAAAAATACACTGATTACTACACAACACAATTATTTAAGCGAGCGAACGAAATTATGTCTAAATTGGGGAATTAATCATATTGGAAGTATAAAATGATGTTATTATCCCTTAGTATACATGCACTTTTCAGTGTTAGTCAATGGACTTATGATTACAAGTGTTATCATTTGAGCTATCAATAAGTACGATTATATAGCATAGTTTATCCTCGAAAGTTTGGTGGTATTCATTTGTTAATCAATAGAGGACTTCATTTATAGTTATGGACACCGTGGCTCCATTTATTAAATGAGAGTAGAATGTAATCATATGGATGTTTTGAGGTATTAGATATTAAATCTTAACATTAAGTTTTCAATAGTGTCTATTGAAACATGGCTTCTGGACAAGTCAAAATATCCAAGTTCAAAATGTGGTCATATGAGTAAATATGGTAACTTGGAGAGCTATAGGCGGTATATGAGCTCTAGGCGGTCTATGAGCTCTTGGCGATTACTGATATTCTTTACGAGGATACACTTTCTCTAATAAGGTTGTCTAGGGTATGAATGAGTAACATCAACTTATTCTATCTTTATTTAATAGTTCAATTTTAGTTCTTTAGTGGAATGAACTAAAATTAATAGATCGGACCTAAGTGAATCGTTTGTGGATTGTGATTGAGTTGTGTCTATTGGAGCTTAAATTTATATAGCCCGCCAAGATCTCCAATCCACACAAACTTGCATAAATCACTTGATATATTCTACCGGACCAATTTAGGGGTCCATCTAGAATTGTATTAAAGCATGTGGACTTGTTTTTTTTTTGTAAGAATAGATCTAGTTCACATGTGGACTTTTTGTTAAGGTCCAATCGATTTAATAAAATAAGAAAAATAATAAATTGGCCCATATATATGTGTTGGGCGGCAAGGTTATATAAAATAGCCTAAATATATTATTTTTATTTAATTAAATAGAAATTAATTAATTTGTTGATTAATTAATTATTTAATTAAAAGTCAATCTTTTTCCTAGTAAGATTTGATCTCCTAATATTATACTATTGTTGGTAGTATAATTAATATTAAAGACTATATTTGATAAATAGATAAATAAAAGGAATTATTTATCTAATCAAATTAGGAAGTCTTTAATATAGTTACAAATACACTATTGAGTTTGATTAGAAGTCTTGGTGTAGGAAATAATTCTTTTTGGAAAAGGATTCTTTGTCACAAAGTAAATCTACCTAAGGATAGAATTCTTCTTTGAAAAAGATTCTTAACTACCAAGTAAATCCACCTAAGGAAAGGATTCTCAGCAACCAAGTAAATCCTTCTTATGAAAGGATTTGGAATCCTAACGAATTTCAAGAGAAGAATTTGGCCAGTCCTATATATATATATATATATATATATATATATATATATATATATACATATACGTTTTGAATTTTGGCTAGCCTTGTTGTTGGTGCAAGAGAAATTTTGGCCAGCTATAGGGAGATATACTTGGAGTGAATTCGGCCACCATAGAATTTTGAGGGAGAAAAAATTGTTTTTGCCCTACACAAAATTTGATCAACTCTAAGAAATAGTGTGAGATTCAGAAAAGAAGAAAAGGAAGAAAAAACGTTTAGTTTTCGATAGTACACTAGTAGCCTTTACATTAAAAGGTTTTGTTAACGGAAAATTTGCTCAAGATGAGAAATTCCAATTACACCCTCAAGACCACTACCATGGAGATGGTGGCCGGGGTTAGTTCCTTAGATACCTAACCTGTTAAGATAGAAACGAACATTTTTATGATAACGTGGTGGCAAATGAGAATTTTATTATTGATCACTCGCAGTTTTCATAAATCTCTCATATACACTCACAACCTCTCTAGGACATTGGAGGGTGGCAATCTTGTGCTTGTGGAATATTATATATATGGGTGGTCGTGTTCTGATCACAGAATTTAGGCCTTCTTAGCACTCTTTTTCTTGTTGTCTTTTTTCTCCTCCCTTCCGTGGGAATGCTTGGGCATATTTATACATGGCCGAAAAAATTTGAACAGGTGTATCTCCTGCCTTGATTCTCTGAACCTGTTCCCTCCCTATCGGGCAGGATCCTCTATGTAAAAGTTGTTGACTTTGAGTGAATAACGGACTCAAGATTATCGTTGGTGGAGATAAGTTTGTTTACTCTTTGGAAACAAATTCTTGTCTTACATGTATGTAGGATTTAATGTTCGTTATAACGTAGATATGATCTTGTGTGTATTCATGGTATGATTCTTCATGGAGGTCATCGAGTTAGCTGCTCATTGTTTCGTAGAGCAAGGTAGATCCATGCTTTAGTTCTGGTTTCAGAAGCTTGGGAGGGCCTTCTGGGCACTTACTAGGGGTAGTGTAGATTAGGTGAGATTCTTCTTTCATGTCTAGGTAGGATATATGCGTCCCTTAGCGAATTAGATATAGCATGAACCTGATCCACTTAGAGGCTCTCTCTTTATATCTGACGGGGACAACGGTCTTCTGGAGTGGTTAGTGGGCTTCTGGCTTAGGCTACGAGTTAAATCTGACCTCGAGAAGCCTTACTTGGAAGGAGCTCATTCTTATTTGTGTCGGGCTTCACTTCGAATGCTTCCTGAGCTCAACGATCTTTCCTCAATTTCACGGGATAGTTTTGGAGCCCGACCTAGGAACCAAGGTTCCGAGATAGGCGATCTCGAGAAGCCCGGATTTTAGTATTTACATGAGGGCTCGACTTGGTTGTGCCTTGCTTCATTCCTGGTATTTTTGAAGCCCGATGATCCTTCCCCGCTTCTGTGGGGTAGCTTTATGGTTTGCCAGGGTTCCCATGAATGACGAATTTGGGCTTTGATTCGAGTTAGGTGAGTGGAAAATTTCTCATTGGTCCCCTAGCCAAATTTTACTATTAACAGAAGTCCCCTCTGACTAGAACACTGGTGGTAGAGTTGAGGTTGTAGTCAGATTCCTTATTTTTTTATTGTGAAATTTTTCGTTACCAAATCATTACTGAGGATCTCGAATGAAATCTTCTCATTAATTGCTCAGGTGATATGGCAAGCACAAACTGGTGTATTCCTTGAAGAAATCTGGCGGTGTTACGACCCTCTCCGTGGTTTGAGGTAATCTTCCCAAGGATTTCATCGACGTCATTACCATCCTAACCTCTATTTAAATTCAAACTCATTGCCGCTTCCTCACGCATTCTTTCAATTTTGAATTTTCAAACTTCCTCTCTCTCGATATCTTCTCTAACTACGTCATTTTTTTTATCCACCTTCCAGCTCGTTTCCTCCACCTTCAAGCCTTATTCTTTATATCAAAAGTTATCCATGACTCTGTCGACTCCCTCGTTGAAGGTACAGAGCTTTCTAGTCTTGCCCAAGGAAAGAGGGCTCGACGAGACCTAGATGGGGACGATTCACCTCCAACATCGCAACGTCGTCAATCGAACAGAAACATGGCAATCGGGGTCGGATTTTTTATTCAATCGGATAACCCCCTGAGATTGGTTGATGAGGATTCTGGTGAGGAAAATAGGGATGACGTTGCTGGAAAATATAAAGTCACGGTTGTCGGTTCTGCTTTGGAGAGGCGTATTCCCTATGACTTCAGGGTCATTCCAAACTCCACCGTTGACCCAAAGTCGATCAGTCGCAGGAGGTCCAAATATGGCATTCCTGATAGCGTGTCCCTCACAAATCCTCACCAAAACTACGACATCTTTAATCCACCCAAATGTGTGATCCTCATCCACGTTGCAGCTTTCGAGAACTGGTAAGGCTCCCCCTTCATCCTACCTTTCGGCGGGCTCTCAACGCCCTACAAATAGCTCCCCTTTAGTTGACACCCGGCTTTTGGAGACATCTCATCGGTTTCCTCATATTATGGAGGGAACAATATGAGTTAAGAAAGGTCACCTCGGAGCCAGGAGCAGAGGAGCTAGCTTACCTCTTTCAGATTGGGAGCTTGTCCAGGGTCCCTCGTGGTCAGTTCTATGTCAAGGCAAAGAACAAACTCAATTTTATCATTCCTAGCGCCTCGAGAAAAGATCCTGCTTGGAAGGAGGAGTGGATCCTAGCAGGTAAGGAGTGGGGGAGCTCGACCTTCATAGGCGGGCATGAGTCCGTTGTTTCAACCACTTTCAATGATAAGCCCTCATGGAGTCGAGATACCTTGTCTGCCGAGTCTAAGGTGGTGCTGAAGGCCATCCTTGCTAGGAACTACTTGAACCTGAAGTTCTCGATTGCTGACCATTTTGATCCTCATCGGGTAAATCGCTATCTACGAATATTCGATGCTACTCATCGTAAGTACTTTGAACCATCAAGTTTTGTGTCGTTGAATGGTTCAATTCTGATGGCTTTACCCTTTATTTTAATACTTTTTGTTGGTTCTCCAGCTTCCCGTGAAGCTCTACAAGCTTGCACTCATCCCCTTTCTACCAAGTTGAATCGGGAAAACCCTCTGGTTTACCCAGAGAATGAAAGGCTACCCGCGTCTGCTCTTACTTTATCCTCTTCCCAGCACATGTCTAAGTTATCACTCCTTGCATCTTTGGCTGCCAAGGTACGGAGTAAAGGGGCCTCCGTTTCTCAAGCTGTTGCCGTAGTAATGTCAGCTCTCGCTCTAGGTACCCCTATTTCTATTTCTGCTTCTGCTCCTGCTCCTATCACTCCTGCTTCGCGCCTGCCAGACACCTCTGCGCTTCCATTTACATCCTTAGCCTCCCAGGCACCAAAGGACCCCGAAACTGGTGTTGAAGAGGTTTCCCCTAGTTGCTCACCTGATCAATCTGGCTCTGCCTTTCAAGATGAGGTTCTAGGGAAATTCGTTGCTTCCTGCCCCGGGGGCAGTCTTTCTTTGATGGCTTCAATGCCAATAGACATTCTAGTACCAAGGGTTCTGCCCTCTTGACCGAGGTAGTCGTCGCCTTTTATTTTCTCATGTAATAGTTTGACTTGTTGTTTGCTAAATTAAACTCCCTTTGCAGGCCTTCAAATTTCAAGTACCCATGGGTCACCAAGTAGTTTCTCTCCACGACCGAGCAGCCAGAGCTGAAGCTGAAGCTGAAGCTGAAGCTGAAGCTGAAGCTGAAGCTGAGCGGGCCATGGGATTATTGTCGCGGCCTCAAGCCTTGGTATAAGAGATGACCTCTAGCTAAAGAGGCATGGAAACACAACTGGTCAAACTTCAATACGACCATGAGAGGTTGAAGCGGTCTTTCGATCAAGAAACCCTCCGATCTCAGCGTCGAGCCAATCAGCGAGATAATTGGAAGAAAGAGACTGGATGTTGAGAACCAAGATCTGCAAGCCCAAGTTACCAAGCTTTAGGCTGAGGTGGATGCCTCCTTCAGTGAAGGATACTTCTATGCCTCCTACCAAGTTGTTGAAGCTCTCCCTTCCCCATTCGACCTATCAATTATTGCTAACAGAGATAGTGAGGAGATTATGTCGAAGGCTGTAGAGATGTCTCGTCCGGAGGGTGATAGGGCTGGAGCTGGGAAGCACACAACTATAATCGATCACCCTCTTCCTCCTACAGTCTTTCCAGTATCGGGTCTCTATGAGACCTCCAGTGGGGTCCGGTTAGCCCAACCAGAGAGAGAATTTTCAGGAGTCCGAGGTGAGACCCGTAATAGCCTGGACGAAACCCCTAAAAAGAGATTAGAAGTTGAACCAAGTAGAGCAGAATCTCTGGCAAACCTTTTTGACTCCGTCATCCCTCATGAGATCATAGCATTGGTTAATGAGGTCTTGGAGGAAGACCCCACTGAGCAGCAAGCAATTGAGGTGCATCCACGAGAAGAAGTGGCAGAGGCTGCTATCCAGGATGAGGGACCACCAGAAAGAAGGGTGGAGAGCGAGGGCCATCCTAAGGGAGGGAAAGCTGGAGAAAATCAGGATGATGCAAAAGTTTGAATCCGTCTTCCTGTAACTTGTTCTGAATACCTGAAAGGGGGGTGGGCATCCTAACTTTACTCATGCTTGATCATCATAATCATTTTTTTTATAGCCCGGAACCGAGGGTTGGGCTTCCTACTTGATTGTTGTGGCCTTACCAGAGGATAGGCTACCCATTCCATTAATACAAACTGACTTTGGGTCTTGTTCATGTTTTCTTCAGTGAATTTTGACTTGATTGGCATATACTTGCTTTATTTCTGATCTCGATCTAGGTCCAGCCTCTAGAACAACTTGACCTTACTCAACTTTGGAAAAAAAGTAGACAGCTAGCTAGAGCTTTCAACTCTCAACAGAAACTTATAGCTTGGTGATTTTAGTAAATAGTCCCTGTTAACAGGAAATTTACTCAAGATTACAAATTCTCACTAACGTCCTCGAGAACACTACCACGGAGGTGGTGGCCAGGGTCGGTACCTTTGATACCTAACCTGCTTAGATAAAAATGAATGTTTGTATAACAATAATAAGCGGGGACTTTAATATCGATTACTCATGGAATAACGGATTTTCTCTCATATGCTCACTATCTCTCTAGAACGTAGGAAGGTGGTAGCTTCGTACTTGTCGAATAGTGGACGTCACGACGGCCGTGTTCTGATCACAGAATTTAGGTCTGACGTACTTCTCTCTCCCTTTTACTCTGTCGTCTATATGTCGCCTCCTTTTCTTTATCTTTTTCTTTTTAGGTATATTTACATGTGATCGAATCAATTTGAACGGGTGTATTTCCCGCCTTGATTCTCTAAACCTACTCCCCCCTTATCGGGCGAGATCCTCTATTTGAAAGTCATTGACTCCGAGTAAATAACGAAAGCGATGATATTGTTGATGAAGACAAGTTTGTTTCCTTTTTGGAATCAAACTCTTGACTTGCATGTAAATATAGGTTATTACGTAGATATGTTCCTGTGCGTACTTACGACATCATTCTTCATGAAGGTCGCTAAGCTAGCCGTTCGTAGTCTTCGTAGAGCGAGGTAGATTTATGCTATGGTTCTATTCTCGGAAGCTTGGAATGGACATCCTAGTAGGCATTCCTATGAGGTAACATGGATCTGATTCACTTAGAGGCCTTCTTCCTCCTCGTATCGTTATGGGGACGGTGGGCTCCTGGAGAGGTTGGTGGGCTTGTCGTTCAGGCTATGAATTAAGTTTGACCTCTAAAAGCCTTAACCCGGAGGGGGATTGTTTTTCTTGTTAGGCTTTTTTCGAATGTTTCTTGAGTTTGGTGACCCTCCCTGGCTTTCATGAGATGGTTGAGGAGCCAAACCCCAGGAACCGAGGTTCCCAGGTAGGTGGCCTCGAGAAGCCAGGATTCCAGTGTTTGCATAGGGGCTTGACATGGTCGTGCCTAGCTTCTTCCCTTATAGTTCTAAAGCCCGACGATCCTTCCGTGCTTCTACGGGGTAGTTTTATGGTACATCTAGGGTTTCATAAATCTCAATTTTGGGCTTCGATTCGGGCTAGGAGAGTGGAAAAATTCTCTTTGACCCCTAGCCAAATTTTACTATTAACAAAAGTCCCCTATGACTTGAACACCGGAGGTAGAGTTAGGGTTGGAGTCAGATTCCCTATTTAATTGGAAATTTTTAGTTATGAGATAATTACTGAGAATCTCGAATGAAATCTTCTCATTAATTGCTTAAATGATGTGTAGAACTTGAATTGGTGTGTTCTTTGAGGAAAACCGGTTGTGTTTCAGCTCTCTCCGTGGCTCGAGGCTGTCTTCCCGAGGATATCGCCGACGTCATTACACCCCTAACCTCTATTTAAATTCGAACTCATTACCCGTTTCTTCACACATTCTCTCAATTTTGAATTTACAGACTTCTTCTCATTTGCTACCTTCTGTCGATTTCCCTTTTTTCTCAATCCCGAAAACCTGTTCTACCATGTCGAAGGTCAGTCGTGACTCCATTGACTCCCTTGTTGAAGGTACTAAGACCTTAAGTCTCAACCATGAGACCTATACGGGGATGACTCTTCTCCATCCCAGTAACGTCATCGATCGAACCGGAATGTAGCCATCGGGACTGGGTTTTTAACCAACTGGACAACCCTCTGAACTTGATTGATCAGGACTCTGGTGAAAAGAATAGGGTCGGTGTCGCAGGAGAGAACCAGGTCACAGTCGTCGGTCATTCCCCAGAGAGGAGTCCTCTATATGACTTCAGGGTCATTCCATATTCTACCGTTAACCCAAAGTCAATCAGCCACTTGAAAACCAAATACGGCATCCCTGACACCGTCTCTCTCACTGTCCCCCACAGAAATTACGATGTCTTTAACCCACCCAAAGGCATACTCCCCATCCATGTTACAGCCTTCAAGAGCGGGGTAAGGCTTCATCTTCATCCTACCTATCGGTGGGCTCTCAACGCCCTTCAGCTGGCTCCCTTCCAACTAACACCCGGCTTCTGGAGGCACATGGTTGGCTTCCTCGTACTGTAGAGGGAGCAGTGTAAGCTAAGCTATATAACCAGAGAGCCCAGAGCAGAGAAGCTTGCTTTCCTTTTTCAGATTAGGAGCCTGGCCGGGGTCCCCCGAGGTCAATTTTACTCCAAGGCCAAGAATAAGTTTAATTTCATCATCCCTGGAGCTTCAAGGAAGAACCCCACCTGGAAAGAAGAATGGGCATTAGCTGGCAATGATTGGGTAAGCTCAATTTTTATAGGTAGGCATGAGTTCGCGATTCCGACCACCTTTAATGAAAAGCCCTCATGGGATCGAGATTCCTTGTCCGTCGAATGTGAGACGGTGCTGAAGGCCATCCTTGCCAGGAACTACTTGAACCTGAAGTTCCCGACTGCTGACCCTTTTGATCCTCGTCGAGTAAACCGCTATCTTCGGATATTCTACACTACTCCTCGTAAGTATCTTGAACCATCAAGCTTTTGGGTTGTTGAATGGTTTAGTTCTGATGGTTTTACCCTTTTTTTAACAGTTTTTGTTGTTGCTCCAGCTTCTCGCGAAGCATGGCAAGCTCGGACCACTCCCCCTCGTTCCAGGTTATCCCCGGGAACCATCTTGGCTACCTCAGAGAAAGGGGAGCCAATTTTTATGGCAGCTGGTTCGCCTGCTTCTGCTCCTGCTCCATCGCCTTCCCAGATGAGATCTAAGATGGCTATTCTCGCATCTCGGCAACTAGAGCTCTAAATCGAGGAGGGCCCGTTTACCAGGCCGTTGATACTTCTACCTCCGCTCCTTCACCAGTGGCTCCCGCTACAGTTGTTACTTCTCCAGTTACATTACCCACTTCTTCAGTTGATCCAGCTGTGTCCCGGGCAGTTCAGGCTCAAGAAGATCACGAGGCGGGTATTCTTGAGATTCCCCCTTCTCGACCCCACCATCAGTCGGGCTCGGTTGGTCAGGATAAGGTTTTGAAGCAGTTCATTGCTTCTTGCCCGGGTGGCGGGCTCTCTAGGATGACTTCCATGCCTGTGGATATTCTAGTTACCAAGGGGTCTGCCCTTCTGGCAGAGGTAGTTATCGCCTTTATTTTCTGTGATTGTGAGTTTTGATTGCTTTCTAACCTTTGTTTCATACTTTGCAAGCTTTCAAGTTCAATGTAGCGATGGACCACCAGGTATCCTTTCTCCGAGTTCGGGTAGCTAGAGCTGAAGCTAAGGCTGAGCTGGTCATAGGACTGCTGGCGCAGGCTCAATCCTTGGTCCAAAAGATGACTTCCAGCCAGAGGGGAATGGAAACACAACTAGCTGAGCTTCAGTGGGACAACGAGAGGCTGAAGCGGTCTTTTGACCAAGAAACTCTTCTATCTAAGCGACTACCCAGCCAACGAGATGACTAGAAGGAAGAAACGAAGGCGTTAGATGTTGAGAATCATGTTCTGCAAGCCCAAGTTGCCAAGCTTCAGGCTGAGGTGGATTCCTCCTTCAGTGAATGATACTTCTACGCCTCCTACCAAGTCGCTGAGGCCTTCCCCTCCTCTTTTGACCTGTCAATTATTACTAACTGGGATAGGGATGAGATATTGGCCTAGGTCGCAGAGATGTCTCGCCCTTAAGTGATGACCTGGATTCCTTTAATATGGTTGAAGCTGAGAAGCAACCAGCCTGGTCAGACCTTCTTCCTTATCCTCCTATCTTCCCAACGTCAGGTCCTAGAGAATCCTCGAGGGGGATTTTACCTATGGAGCCTGAAGAAGATCTTACAGAAGCTCGAGGTCCCTCTAAGGTGCCTTCAAGGGAGGAGCCAGCAGCAGGGGAAATTATGCTAGAGTCCATGGCCAACCTTCTTAATGCAGCCATACCTCCTGAGGTCATGGCGGTGGTCAATGAGGCCTTGGAGAAGGATCCTGTTGAGCTCTAGGCAATCGAAGGGCATCCTCAAGAAGAGGTGGTAGATGCGGCTATCCTGGATGAGCGATCACCCAAAAAAGAAGCAGGGGGCGAGGTTCATCCCGGAATGAGGGGAAGTTGGAAGAGATCAGGAAGATGCAGAAGCTTGAATCCATCTTCTTGTACCTTGTTCTGAATGCCCGGAAAGGGGGGTGAGCATCCAATTTTTACTCATGCTTGATCATCATCGTCACTTTTTTTTAGTACTTTGTAGCCCGCTATCTGATTGTTGTAGCCTTACCGAGGGATGGACTCCCTAACTCATTAATGGAATTTAACTTTAGGCTCCCTATTTGCATGTACTTGCTTCATTTTTTATTTCCACCTAGGTTCAGCCCCTATAGCAACCTGATTTAGCTTGGGAAAAGTAACAAGATAGGAAAATTGCTTAAGTGTGAACGTAGATAGCTAGCTCGAGCTTTCGACTCTCAGTGGAAACTTACAGCTCGGTGACTTTAGTCGATAGTCCCATTGTTTGATCGTAGACTTGTCACAGTAAGCAACCACGTGTATCCGGAGGATTAACAACCGGTAACAACTGGGACATTAGAGTTTAATTAAAAGAGCCCTCAATCCTCGAGCTTCTTTAGGGGGTTATAGCCCAAATGAGGTATCAAGGAGAACTATCTAGCCATCTCTTAGACTGGGATGGCTACCATGCTCTTAAACTTGAGTCCTTCTTATGGGGTTGTAACCCGAACAAGGCATCATGAGGGCTATCTAGCTATTACCTGACCTTGAGATCTGGATGACAGCTATGCTCTTACACTCAGACCCTTCTTGCATTAGGAGGGCTATCTAGTTATTTCCTGGTCTCAATGTCTAGATGGCAACTATACTCTTACACTCAGACCCTTCTTGGGGGTGGTAGCCCGACCAAGGCATTATGAGGGCTCTCTAGCTATTTCCTGGTCTCGAGTCTGGGTGGAAACTATGCTCTTACACTCAGACCCTTCTTGAGGGTGGTAGCCCGAACAAGGCATCATGAGGGCTATCTAGCTATTTCCTGGTCTCGAGATCTTGATGGTAACTATGCTCTTACACTCAGACCCTTCTTGAGGGGGGTAGTGCCCGGCCGAGGCATCAAGGATAGTAAGGGGGCTTCCCCGGCTAATCCCTGGTCTTGAGATGGAAAAGTAGAATTTCCCATGTAGACCCAAATCTTTGTAGAACATAGTTGAAGATGGAGAAAAAATAGGCTTTATTGATAAAAAGAAAGGAGTACATTATTGTTGGAGATTAAGATATAGGTGGAGGTAGCCTGCTCATGAGTCCTCTATTCAGGGGTAGAATTTTCTCAAGTGGTTTGCATTCCAAGTATGATCGATGAGTCGACCATTCATGTCTTCGAGTTTGTATGCCCCATTGCGGGCCACTACCTTTACCAAGTATGGCCCTTCGCAGTTTAGCCCCAGGACCCCATCTAACTTCTTCCTGGTATTCAACGTCACTTTCTTGAGAATTAGCCCCTCCTTAAAGTTGCAAGCTTTAACCTTCCGGTTAAAGCATCTAGCAATCCTGCTTTGGTAAACTACTACCTTCTCATCTACTAGATCTTGTTTTTCTTCCAAGAGATCCAAGCTAGATCGGAGCTTATCCTCATTGCTCCCCGGTTCAAAATGTTGGACTCTAAAGGAGGTCAGTTTGTGCTCAATGGGAAGCACTACTTCAACCCCGAAGGCTAGTGAGTAGGGTGTTTCCTCGGTAGATGTTCTCCTTGTAGTGCGGTAAGCCCAGAGGACCTCGGGAAGCTCCTCAGCCCATCTACCCTTTTTCTGTTGTAGTTTCTTTTTCAACAGCTTTTTAATAGTCTTATTGGTGGATCCCACCAGCCCGTTAGTCTGGGGGTGGGCTATCGAAGCGAACCGAAGGTCAATTCCCAAGCCTTCGTAAAAATCTTTGAATCGGCCATTATAAAACTGCTTCCCGAGGTCAGCTATAATGGCAAGACGGGTTCCAAACCTTCAAATTACATTATTTTTTATGAACCTTGTTGTGTTTTCTTATGATATCTGGGAGAGCGGTACGACTTCGACCCATCTTGTGAAATAATCAATTGCCACGATAGCATGCTTAGCTTGACCAAGAGCAGTAGAAAGCGGTCTGATCAAGTTGACTCCCCATATAGCAAAGGGGTATGGCTAGCTAAGGGATGACAACCGCTCCGATGGGAGGTGACTCAAGTTTGCAGCCTTCTGGCATGCCTCGCAGGATCGCACTAAGCTCCTTCCCGTCTTGATGAATGGTTGGCCAATAATACCCCATGCAGAGTACCTGATGTGCAAGAGCCTCCCCACCAATGCGGTTCCCACATTCCCGAGAGTGAACCTCTCTCAATGCCCACTTGGCATCTTCAGGGTGTAAACATCAAAGCAGAGGAAGAGATCTTCCCCTTCTGTATATGTGCCCATCCACCAAGCAATATCGGACCGAGAGCCTTTTGACCTTCCTAGCTTGGTCGGGCTCCCCGGGAAGTCTCCCATCTTGTAGATAATCCACTATTGGGTTCATCTTGCATGGCTGCCAATCCAGGGTATAAGTCTCCTTACATCACTGTGCTAGGTAGGGGGATCACTTGAAGAGGTACCCCCTGGGGTAAGGTCTGGCCACCATTTGCAGCTATCTTGGCAAGGACGTCAGCTCGATAATTCTGTTGCTGAGGTACCTGCTTGATCTTAAATCCTTTAAACATACTCTTGAACTGTTGTACCAGCTTCAGGTAAGCAATCATGTTATCCCCTTTTGTCTGTTAATCCCGAGAGACTTGGTTGACTATGAGCAACGAGTCACTCATAACCTGCAGGTAATCAACCCCGAGCTCTACGGCTACCCTTATTCCGGCTAAAAGAGCTTCATACTCTGTCTCATTGTTAGTGGCTTTAAATTCAAATCTGAAGTAGTGGCAGCACTCAATTCCTTCTTGATCAATTAGAACTATGCCCGCTCCTCCCCCAGTTTGCCCGAAAGCTCCATCAGTGTAGAGTATCCATGACTTGCAACCCTCCGGCTAGCTATCAGATTCTGAAATCTTCTCAGGGGCTACGTCTGTTGCTGCGGAGGTCGCTTGGCCTGGGGGCATTGACAGCTCTGCTACAAAGTCTGCTAGAGCCTGGGCTTTAATTACGGTTCTAGGCTTAAACCTTAAATCAAACTAGGTGAGCTCCAAGGCCCATAAAACCAGCATTCCGGAAACATCCGGTCGTTGCAAAAATTGACGGAAGGGTTGGTTCGTCACTACTGAAAGTTCCCTAAAAAACGTGTGTCTAATAAACCTAGAGGGGGGGTGAATAGGTTTTAATTCGATAGATTATCAATTTTGCGAATTAATCAATATTAACAATTCTACCCCATTCTACTAGGTGTTCAAATAAAAGACAACAAACGTAAAATAAAAACAACACACGATATATACGTGGAAACCCTCCAAATAGGAAAAACCACGGGCTGATAAGTGCGTCACACACACGATCCTCAAAATCCACTATTGAGAGAAAGTTTACAACCTAGGTTGATCTCCCGTCTAACCCTCCAGTTACTAACCCTTTCACTCTACCCAACGGGCCTTAATAGTGATTTTGGATCATCAACCTTGTGCACTAATCACATAGCCACAAGTTTAATCAACAATGAGGAGATAATGACAACCTAAGTGAATATGCAAGAATATTCAATATGCACAAATGCTAGGTCAAGACATTCATGCTTATCTAGGATTAATAATGACAATTAAAGCAAATCCTAGATATCAATTTTCTAAATGCAAAGGCAAGAAGAATTAGCTAGAAGGGTAAAACCGTCCTAAATTCTAGCTATCACAAAATAATGCATCTCAACCAACAATCAATACACAAGCATGTCATAAAAGCAATTAAACATTCAATCAAGCATTTAATATGCAATAAAGACTAAAACCATAGGTATACATGTCTTAGTAATTAAAACTATAGAATCTAGAACATGTAGAAGTTACCAAGTCAAGAAGAAGATGATGCTCCATGCTTAAATGATCCTAAAATGAAGCTAGATGATCATGAGATGAAGTTGGGTCGAGTAAAAAAGAGTGTTTGAGAGTCCCTCTCTCTCTAGAAAAGCTAGAACACAAAAATGGTTTCTTGAACTCTTAAAAAACAAAGAGAAGAGAAGAGAACATATATATATGGTGCCCTACACAATGTGGCATCGTTTTGAAAGAATGGAAAACAAATCCTGTCAGGGCCCCGTTAGCTGTACCGAGGTCCAGGTAAGTGTCCATACCGCGGCACAGAGAGCGGTATATTGCCTGGACAATGCCGCTCTGTAGGCCGCTGTGCATGCAATATGCACAGACCGCAGTCTGGACAGCATGCAACGCCTGTGAAACTCTGCTTGGGAGACCGCAGCTTATGCAACAAGCACAGACCGCGGTAGTCATAGCATGCAGCGTCTAATAAACACCGCTGTGCAGGCCGCAGCGAGAGCACTGCACAGAGAGCGGTCTGAACCGCAGAATAGAGGAAAAAATCCTCTTTTTAAGGCACAAACATACATTCAACACTCAAGCAAGAATTAAGACACACAAGGCACACAAGATGGGAAATAAGCACATATGCAAGATAATTAAAATAAAATGCATGAGTGTGTGTGTGCACTAATACCTCTTCAATTAAAGTTAAGCAGGTGTTTTTTACCTTTTATGCTTGAGCTTGGTTATGAACAATGATGCCCTAAACTACCCTTACATATTGATACCAAAATATGGTTGTCAACGAAATAAGCCAATCAAACCCTGAGGAACTTACAATCTCCCCCTTTGGCTATTTCGTGACAAAACCACTCACTCACAAAGAATCCTCACAACAAAAAGAAACAACAATAGGTCAACAAAAACATTCTATATTACAAGAGATACCTAAAGCTAAATCTTCAAATCTTTCATCTATTGTAGAATGATCATCCCTACAAAACAAAGAACTACACTTTCCAAGACAAATGTATGAGAGGGATCAAGATAAATAATAACAAGCGCAATTTGCATGAATTAGAAACAAGTAACATGCAATCAACAATGCACATAGCAAAAACTCCCCCTAAATAGGTCAACTCCCTCTCAAAAGGTCAATCTCCCCTTAAATCATGCCAATATCAACTCCCCCTAAATCTAATACTACTCCTCATTTTTGTCACAAGATAGGCAAATGAGTATTCCCTAACCGGGACGCATTAGCTAAGAGAGATATTTGCAATGTAAATGCATAATCATATACAACAACTTTATAAAGTTTAATTAAGAGAGAGAGAAATGCATGGAAGTTTTATTGATTGGAATATGTGAGAAAGATTGCCTTGAATGAAATACATGCAACATCAACTTCCAAAAGCATGGTAATTAGCAAAGGAAAATAGCATATGAGGTTCCAAGAGAATTCAAACAAATTTGCACCAAATTGTCAATGGAAAACAAGATATAGCTTAACCAAAAAAAAAAATAAGAGCAACTATCAAACTTTACAAGTTGAACAAGACATGAGCGACTTTTGCACCCTTTTAGATTTTTCCGGGCAAGATGCCCGTAAAATAGTAGCCTTGTTCAATAACTAAAGAGAGAGAGAGAGACTATTGGAATGTGAAATCATTGAAATGGATACAATATCCTTATTGAATGAAGTCTCAAAAAGTCACTTGCACACATATTTGCAATCATTTTTAAGCATTCAATAAATTAATAATGCATATTACTTTAAGCATGTCAAGATCAAGTTTTCATAAACATGGAGATAAACTTTGGGTCAATCAAATGTACTTCCCAATCAAAATTCCTAGCCCAAAAATACATGTTTGAACAAAAATGAGACATGCATTTCAAAAAAGGCAAAAGCACACTTATTAAATGAAAAGTCATATAATAATATATGCATCCAAGATACTCAAGCAATTAATTAAAGAGCATAAAATTGAACAATTATTTGCTTATTAGAATGCAAGTTCGCTCTCTTTGCTTGAGCCTCCCATAAGGGTCAAACACCAAAACTCATCAATACATATGACAAATCCCAATAGACCTACTAAGAGATTTAAACTTAGTTGAATCCAATGGAGTTGTAAACAAGTCCGCTAGTTGATCATTTGTGCCCACATGTTCAAGTGCAATACATTTGCTCTCAACTAGCTCTCTAATGAAATGATGTCTAATGTCAATATGCTTAGTTCTAGAATGTTGGACAAGATTTTTTGAAATATTAATGGCACTCATGTTATCACAATAGAGAGTTAGAGTACCTTGCTCAAAGCCATAATCCACAAGCATTTGCTTCATCCAAAGGAGTTGTGTACAAGCACTCCCAGCTACTATATACTTGGCCTCGGATGTGGATAATGATATGCAATTTTTCTTCCTTCAAAACCATGACACAAGATTGTTCCCTAGGAAGAAGCAACCGCCCGATGTACTATTCCTATCATCACAATTATCTGCCCAATCTACATCACTAAAACCAACTAGACTAGCATTAGTGTCAAAAGAGTACCATATCCGATAGTTGGATGTCCCGTTCACATATCGAATGATTCTCTTCACGGAGGAGAGATGGGATTCCTTGGGATTGGCTTAATACCTAGCACACACACCAACACTAAAGGCTATATCAGGACTACTAGCAGTCAAGTATAGCAAGCTCCCTATCATGCCTCGATATAGACTTTGATCCACACTTTTTCCACTAACATCCTTGCTAAGTTTCAATATGGTACTCATAGGTGTGTCACAGTGCTTTGCGTTCTCAAGACCGAATTTTTTCACTAGGTTCTTGGCATATTTAGCTTGGGATATGAAGATCCCATCATGCATTTGCTTGATTTGCAACCCTAGGAAGTAATTGAGTTCACCAACCATGCTCATTTTAAACTCATGAGTCATGACATCAACAAATTGTTTAACATTCAAGTTGTTTGTGGAACCAAAAACTCTGTCATCAACATAAATTTGAGCTATGAATAGCTCATATTTAGTACACTTGATGAACAATGTCTTGTCAACACTACCTCTAGAATAGTCATTGTCAATAAGATAAAGAGTGAGGCGCTTATACCAAGCCCTCGGTGCTTGTTTCAACCCATATAGTGCCTTCTTGAGGCGATAAACATGATTGGGGTGGTGTGGATCCATAAACCCCTTGGGTTGCTTAACAAACACTTCCTCTTGCAAGAATCCATTTAGGAAGGCACTCTTAACATCCATTTGATGCAATTTAAACTTGTGAACACACGATATGGATAAGAGAAGCCTAATGGACTCTAATCGGGCAACGGGAGCAAAAGTCTCCTCAAAGTAGATGCCCTCAATTTGAGAGTACCCTTTTGCTACAAGTCTAGCCTTGCTCCGCACAATGTTGCCATCCTCATCGGATTTGTTCCTATAGACCCACTTGGTGCCTACCACATTAGTGTTCTTAGGCCTAGGAACTAGAGTCCAAACCTCATTTCTTTCAAATTGGTTTAGCTCTTCTTGCATAGCAAGAACCCAAAAATCGTCACTTAAAGCTTCATCAACTTTTTGGGGTTCAATTTTAGAGGTGTAGCAAGTGTAGCTAATTTGATTTGCTAATCGATGCCTAGTCCTAACATCTTCATTCACATCTTCAAAATGATATCACTCTTGTTGTGAAGATGTCTAACCCAATGAGTAGGTTCCTTAGATTCCAAGGTAGAATCTCTATCAAGAAATTGAGAAACCTTTTTTTCAAGATTTGACTTTTCATCACTTGAAGTCTCACCAATCTTCTCCAAGGGAGAATCATCAACCATACTAATATCCTCATCATGGTTACTAACCTTAGGCCTACAATCATCTATGATCACATTGGATGATTCCATAACACTTCGTGTCTTCAAATTAAAAACTCTATAGGCCTTACTATTTAGAGCATAGCCAATGAAAATCCCCTCATCACTCTTAGCATCAAACTTACCAAGTTGATCAGGGTCATTAAGAATGTAGCACTTGCTTCCAAATGAGTGGAAGTAGCTAACATTTGGTTTCCTACCCTTCCACAATTCATAGGAGGTTTGTCTAGTATCAGACCTTAAAAACACTCTATTTCCTATATAACAAGTTGTATTCACTGACTCAGCCCAAAGATTCCTAGGAACATTGTTGCTAAGCAACATCACACGAGCCATCTCTTGGAGGACCCTATTCTTCCTCTCTACAACTCCATTTTCTTGAGGAGTTCAAGGAGCCGAGAACTCATGGGAGATTCCAAGACTATCACAAAAAATTTCAAAGCAAACATTTTCAAATTCTCTCCCATGGTCACTCCTAATTCTCTTAATGCATTTTATGTATGAATCCTTCTCATTTTGAATTTTAGTGCAAAGCTTTTAAAAAATTTCAAAAGTTTCAGATCTTTCTCTAAGAAAGTATGTCCATGTAAATCTAGAAAAATCATCAACACGCACAAAGATGTACCTCTTACTACCGAGACTCTCGGTTTGCATGGGACCCATAACGTCCATATGAAGAAGCTCTAGTGGATCCTTGGTGGCAAGATACTTACCCCTTTTATGCACACTCTTAGTTTGCTTTCCTTGTTGGCAAGGTCCACAAACTCCTTCAATCATATTTCCAAACTAAGGAAGGGCTCTCACAACATTCAACCTCTCAAGAACTTTCAAGTCTTTGAAATTCATATGACCTAACCTTTGATGTCACAATTCAACTTAATCACAACTAGACAAATTACAAGAGATGTCCTTAGAATCAAGAAAATAACAATTGTCACTTGATCTCTTGTCTCTCAATAAAACTTGTTCATCTTCTTTTAGAATAGAACAATCAACTTTCCCAAATATAACCGAAAGCCCTTCATCATTCAAATGTGATATGCTAATAAGATTAGCTTGCAAGCCATCTACATAAAGAGCACTAGGTAAGGAGGGCAAACCGGGGATGGATATGTTTCCTTTTCCTAAAACCTTCATACGTGAACCATCACTAAAGGTGACAAATCCACCATCCTCCATAACAAGAGTCACAAAGAAACTCTTATTTCCGGTCATGTGCCTAGAACACCCACTATCAAGATACCAAATGTTAGAGGCTTTTGCCTTCAAGGCCACTTGGGCCACATGGAAAACATACTCATTTGTTCTAGTCCACCTATTAGCAACGTTGTCATTTCTAGAAGCCTTGGGTTCATTGGCTCTAAAATTCCTAGGTGCATGCATTTTGGCTCTTTTAAGCATATTCTTCTCAATTATGCTTTCAAAACGACATAACCTAATAAATTTAAAGCAATTCGGCCTTATGTGACCTTCAACACCACAATAATGGCAAATGGGAGTAAAGTAAGAATTCATACCATATCTTTGGTGTTGAGCCAAATCTCTTCTTTGAAACACCCTTTGTGGCTGAGCATAATTAGCTTCTCTTCTTGGTTGTGAGTGAAAACTCCTTTGTTGACTTTGAGAGCTCCTTGGAAGTTGAGGTCTTGTTTGATGAGTTCTAGCTTTTAGTGAATGATCTTTAGCTTGAGAATTTTTTTGAGCCTTCATTCAAGCTTGCTTTGATGATTCTCCAACTTCATTCGATCTCATTTGTTGGTGTGAACCTTGAGTCTCTTCATACTCTTGACTCTTGACAAAGATGGTATTCTTCAAGGAAGTGCCATCCTTTCCTTCCACATATCCTAAGCCCGTTTTTTTCACTAGGACTCTTCCCACATGATAGTATCATGTCAAGTCTCTCGATTCCGGATGTCATCTTGGCAATTAATTCTTTCGCTTCTCTAAGTTCAACATTTAAGTTCTCTTCACTCTTTTTAGTGATCACAAGCTCCAACTTCAAACTCTCTTCTAACTCTTTTCCACTCTTTACTTTCTCACTCAAGTGAGTAATCTTGAAAGTCAACTCTAGGTTCTCCTTTTTCAACTCTTGAATCTCCTTCTCCTTTTTCAATCTAGACTTTTCAAAAAACTTCATGAAGTCTACATAGTCTATTTCCTCATCAATCTTAAATCTAGAGTTAGAAGAGGTACTCTCATGATTAGAGTCACTTATTTCTTCCTTATCACTCACAACTTCTTTGCCATTATGAGATATTGTGAAGGCAATGAAGTTTGCAACTCTATCTTCATCATCCGAAGATTTTTCTTCCTCTTCTAAGTCTTCATTATCGCTCCAAGTGGCGGCCATTGCCTTTTCTTTCTTCTTCTTCTTCAAATTTACACATTCTGGAGCAATGTGACCAAAACCACTGCATTCATAGCATTGAATGCCCTTCTTGGAGTCACTTTCTTGAAACTTTTCCATCTTCTTGAAAGGAGCTTTCTTTTTCACTTCCTTTCCCTTGGACCCAAATCCTTTCCTCTCAAACTTCATGAATTTCTTGAATCTTTTAACCATGAGGGCTCTTTCTTCATCCGAGTCCTCCTCCTATTCTTCAACCTTGGTGGTCCTCAAAGGCAATACTTTTTTGCTTCTTCGGAGGTATGGGTGTGGTGTTCCATCTTGACTCATAAGCTAGAAGTCCTCCAATGACTTCACTTGGCTTCATATTCTTGTACTCACTAATCTCTTCAAGTGCCGTCACCGTTGATTCGAACCTTAATGGAAGTGACCTTATAATTTTTTGCTTGGCTCTCCTATTGGAATTGGGGTCACCAAGTTGATGGCTTTGGTTGACAATATCCATCAACTTCACTTGAAAGTCATTGAAGTATTCATGCTCCTCCATCTTAATCATCTCAAATTGCATTTGGAGGACTTGGAGCTTTGAGTCCTTCACTAGTTCGGTTCCCTCATGTGCCATTTGAAGAATGTCCCAAGCTTCCTTTGCTATCCTAGTGTTTTGAACCAACTTATATTGATTATCGTCTATGGCACAAAGAATGGCATGCATAGCCTTGTTGTTCCACTTGGACTCTTCAAACTCCTGAGTACTCCAACTAGACTTGGGATTGAGAGCTTCTACACCATCATCAGTAGTTATTGTTGGAGGAGTATAATCATCTTCAATAGCCATCCAAGCACGGTCATCTATTTGGCAAAGATAGGCTTCCATCTTGCCCTTCCATGAAGCATAATTCACCCAATTGAGCAAAGGGGGTCTTGTGCTTGAGGCTCCCTTATGACTACCACCGTTTCCACTCATAGTGTTTGAGGGTAATGCGAAAATGAGATGCAAATGTAATGTAACACACAAAATGCAAGCAATAAACAAAATGCATAAAGCAAGACACACACTGAGCACGGATCACCTAAGTATATCTAGGCACCGGCTCTCATACCAATTGAAAGTTCCCTAAAAAAACGTGTGTCTAATAATCCTAGAAGGGGGGTGAATAGGTTTTCATTTGATAGATTATCAATTTTGTAAATTAATCAATATTAACAATTGTACCCCATTCTACTAAGTGTTCAAATAAAATACAACAAACATAACACAAAAACAACACACGATATATATGTGGAAACCCTCCAAATGGGAAAAACCACAGGCTGATATGTGCGCCACACACACGATCCTCAAAATCCACTATTGAGAGAAAGTTTACAACCTAGGTTGACCTCCCATCTAACCCTCTAGTTACTAACCCTTTCACTCTACCCAACGGGCCTTAATAGTGATTTTGGATCACCAACCTTGTGCACTAATCACATAGCCACAAGCTTAATCAACAATGAAAGATAATTGCAACCTAAGTGAATATGCAAGAATATTCAATATGCATAAATGCTAGGTCAAGACATTCATGTTTATCTAGGATTAATAATGACAAATAATGCAAATCCTAGATATCAATTTTTTAAATGCAAAGGCAAGAAGAATTAGTTAGAAGGGTAAAACCATCCTAAATTCTATCTATAACAAATTAATACATCTCAACCAACAATCAAAACAAAAGCATGTCATAAAAGCAATTAAACATTCAAGCAAGCATTTAATATTCAATAAAGACTAAAACCCTAGGTATACATGTCTTAGTAATAAAAACTATAGAATCTAGAACATGTAGAAGCTACCTAGTCAAGAAGAAGATGATGCTTCATGCTTAAATGATCCTTGAATAAAGCTAGATGATCATGAGATGAAGTTGGGTTGAGTAAAAAAGAGTGTTTGGGAGTCCCTCTCTCTCTCTAGAAAAGCTAGAACACAAAAATGGCTTCTTGAACTCTTAAAAAACAAAGAGAAGAGAATAGAACATATATATAAATGGTGCCCTACACAAAGTGGCATCATTTTGAAATAAAGGCAACCAAATCCCGTTAGGACCGTTGGCTGTTTCGCGGTCCAGGTAAGTGTCCAGACCGTGGCACAGAGAGAGGTATATCGCCTGGACAATGTCGCCCTGTAGGCAGTTGTGCATGCAATGTGCATGCAATGTGCATGCAATGTGCACATACCGCAGTCTAAACTACATGCAATGCCTGTGAAACTCCGCTTGGGAGACCGTAACGTATGCAATAAGCACAGACCGTGGTAGCCACAGTGTGCAGCCTCTGGTAAACACCGTTGTGCAGGCCACGACGAGGGCACTGCACAGAGAGTGGTCTGAACCGCGGAATAGAGGAAAAAATCCTCTTTTTAAGGCACAAACATTCATTCAACACCCAAGCAAGAATTAAGACACACAAGACACACAAGATGGCAAATAAGCATATATACAAGATAATTAAAATAAAATGCATGAGTGTGTGTATGCACTAATACCTCTTCAATGAAAGTTAAGCAGGTGTTTTTTACCTTTGATGCTTGAGCTTGGTTACGATCAATGATGTTCTAAACTACCCTTACATATTGATCCCAAAATGTGGTTGTCAACAATATAAGCCAATCAAACCCTATGGAACTTACAACTACTGTTATCGAATGAGGTTGGAAGTAGGGACGGAGCTTCCTTACCGAGGTCACCGAGGTATAAGCTAGCTTCTCCAAAAGGGTATAGTTATTCTCGGGCTTGGTTAGAGCATGACTCACGTAGTAGATAGGCCATTGGACCTTATCTCCACATTCCTTGACCAAGTCCCCGCTTACCGCAGTTTCTGAAACGGCAAAGTTAATTTATAGCTCTTCTCTAGAGCTTGGTTTAACTAGTAGTGGAGGGCTTAACAGGTATTTTTTCAAGGCTTGAAAAGCTTGTTTACTCTCCTTGTCCCATTTCATGTTTCTTCCCTACTTAATGGCTTTGAAGAATGGAAGACACTTGTCGGTAGATAGAGAAATGAACCTGTTGAGCGCTGCTACCTTCCCAGTCAAGACTTGAACCTGTTTAAGTGACGTGGGGGACTCTAGATCCAGGATGGCCTTAATCTTTTCCGAATAGCCTCTATGCCTCTCTCATGGACCATGAAGCCCAGAAACTTCCCCGCGGTCACTCCAAAGGTGCATTTGGAGAGGTTAAATCTCATTTGGTTCTCCATTGAGATCGTGAAGGTTAAGTGAAGGTCGCCCAGATGCCCTTCGGAGGTTGATGACTTTGTGATCATATCGTCGATGCACACCTCCATTGATCTTCCAATTTCGGGCTTGAACAACCGGTTGACCAACCGTTGGTACGTAGCTCTTGCATTTTTAAGCCCAAAAGGCATCACTTTGTATTAATACAGACCCCGTCCGGTGATGAAACTGGGTTTTTCTTGGTCGGCTTGGTGCATCATAATTTGATTGTACCTTGAAAATACGTCCATGAAGCTCAGGAGCCTGTTTTCAGAGGTGGAGTAACTAACTGATCAATTTTTGGTAGAGGGAAACTGCCTTTCGGGCATGCCCGGTTGAGGTCAGTATAATCGATGCACATACACCACTTTACATTTGCCTTTGTGACCAAGACCACATTGGTGATCTATTCGGGGTCGCGTGCCTCTCTGATGAAGCCCGTTTGGGTCAATTTTTCCACTATATCCTGGACCGTAATATTTTTTTCAGCTTTAATGTGCCGTCTTTTTTGTTTGATGGGTTTGAAGGTCGGATCCACTACTAGTGGGTGAGCAGCCAAAGTCATCGGGATCCCAGGCATCTCGTCGTGACTCTAAGCAAAAATGTCATTGAACTCTGTGAGGAGCCCGTTCAAACCCTCTTTCACTTCCTGCTCAAGGGTGGCTCCGATTTTGACGACCTTCGAGGGATCATCCATTCGGATAGGAATCTCTTCTAGCTTATCCACTAGATGGCTGCTGGCCTATTCCCTTCTCTGGTCCTCCTCGTCGGGCACCACGGGGTCATCCTCAGGGTGATTTATGGGTGCTACATCTTCTAGGGTCAATACAAGGGTTGCCCCATCTTGGATCGTTGTCACTTGGGCAAGTTGTTTTGCTAGAGCTGTTGGGTTGGCAGACATTGCATAGCATCTCCTGGCTACTTGTTGATCACCCCGAACTTCCCCCACCTTGTCTCCTACTGCGAACTTCAGGACTTTGTGGTAAATGGATAGGACCCCTTTCAAGGATGATAAAAATGGCCTTCCTAATATTGCATTGTAGGCCGATAGGGTATCCACCACCACGAAGTCTGCCATGATATTCTGCTGGAGAGGTGTGGTTCCAATGATCACTGGTAGGATTTTTGATCCCACTGGTATGATTGAGTCCCTAGTGAACCCATACAGCGGGGTAGCGCAACTAATGTAACACCATTATTTCAAGTTCTGTTTTTCCAAGGTTTCTTTAAATAGGACGTCAATGATGTTGCCTGTGTCGACGAGCAAACGATGTACCATGCAGTTGGCAATCTATACCGTGATCACCATGAGATCATCATGAGGCTGCACGGTATTGTAGACATCTGCTTTGGTGAAAATGATCTGTGACAACTAGGAGGGGTTGGTCAGGTTCTGGTCGACCTTGAAGATACCACGCCCTTCGTCCAAACGAGGGACTTTTCTTGCATGGTTTTTCCTAGAATTGTTGGAGGTCCCGACTAAAGTAAGCCATCTGTTGATGGTATGCCTTATCTAGATTTGTTGCATCAGATCCGCCTGCTCCTCTTTTCTTTTCTCAACATGCTCGGGGATCTCGGCTTGTACTTCCCATCCAGTATGAATGTTATCCCTGATTTGCTGTAAGCATTCTACCAAACATCCTCCCCTTATCAAAGCCTCGATCTGATTTTACAGGTTATAGCACTCTGAAGTGTTATGTTCCACTTCTTCGTGAAAGCCACAATACTTATAACGATACCTCTTATTGACAGGGGCTTTCATAGGTGTGAGCTTCTGTAGCAACCCCTTGTCACGAATGGTGAGATAGATTGTTTCACGAGATGCATTTAAGGGGTGTAATGATCATACCCTCTCTCATCTCGAGCTATTGGGGCCACTGTCCTGGAAGGTGGTGAAGCTCGCGGAGGAGTTTATTTTGTAGGATATATTTCCAATCTGGGTTGATAAATTGGGAAGCGATACATCGACTTATTGGGGAGTTTTTCTGGCTTTTCTTAACTTTGTTTCTTCTGTCACTTTACGACTCTCTTATCGTCGTGTTTGATCTTGACCTTGAGTTGTTCATCGACTTCAATTTGCTCCAGAGCCCGATCATAGGATTCTTGGTAGGTCTCTAGAGATCTCTTGGCAAAAGACCGAAAAAGCTAGTCTACCCACAAGTTCCTTCTGAAGTTGGCAAGGGTTTCTTTCTCGGTGAAGACCCCCATCTGGATGACTTCCATATGGAAACGCTCGACATAAGCCCTGACGGTTTCCCCTCTCTCCTGGATGATGTACTGTAGATGGATTGGGTCCTTCAATCGAGGCTGAACTCCCTAGAATTATGAGCAAAAATTGGTCGACAGCTTCATGAAGAAATCGACGCTGCCAACAGGTAACTTTCTAAACCAGGTCTTAGCGTAATACGTGAGTATAGTTGGGAACATTCGACACATTGCGGCCCTAGTCGTGTTCTGAAACTCCATCTGTTGAACAAAGCTCTCCAAGTGGCTCAAGAGATCCTCAGTCCCGGAGAATCTGTCAGTCGACATTTTGTCCTCATTGTACTTCTCTTTCTTTATCAGTTGGACATCTTTCTGAAGCTCTTCCAACTGGTCTCTCAGGCGTTTGCTCTCGGGTTTCCATGAGTTGATCTCAGTCTCCATACTATCGGCCCCTTTTGAGGAACTGGCGATCTCTACCCGGTCTTTTCTTCGGAGGGGATCTACCTTGGGAATTTGCCGACTTTCTTCTTCCCTAACTCGGGCTTCCCTCCTTGAAGTCATTGGGTTGAGAAACTCTCCCCACTCTTGGGGAAGAATATTTGCTACGGACTTGACTTGCTTAGGTTTGTAGCGTGGCAACTCTTCGGGAACGGGGGGAATGAGCCCTAACCTATCCCGGATCGAGGGTGGGAGTCCCGTTCTGTTATGAGCTGGCTCCGAAAGGGTAGGTCCCAGATGATCAAAAGCGGGTTGCCTAGCCCCTGGCCTGCTTGACTCCGCTCAATTGCAGAGGTTTGCTTGCTGGATAGTAATACCCTCAGCGAGCAGTCGAAGGTGGACATTTTCCAAGAAGGCCGCCGCTTGTTGGTCAAGCTTGACCTAGTTTCCCATAGGGGGATCCAAAGCCCGTACGGTGGCTGGCTGGTCTGGTGCCTATCTCAAGAGTCCACAGTTTCTTCCTTTCTTCGGGACCTTTTGTGTCGACACAGCAGAAGGTTGTACCGATGTGCCTGGCTGTCCTTGGGAGGAGCGAAGCCTCATAACTCCTGTAAAACAATAAACTTGTGAATATATAGATTGTGGTGTGGGAGTTTCCTATAGACGGCGCTAGAAAGTGTTAACGGGAAAATCACTCAAGATGAAAAATTCCCACTAACGTCCTCGAGACCACTACCACGTAGGTGGTGGCTAGGGTTGGTACCTTTGATACCTAACCTACTTAGATAAAAACGAATATTTGTATAACAATGATAAGTGGGGACTTTAGTATCGATTACTCATGGAATACAAGAATCTCTCTTATATGCTCACTATCTCTCTAGAATGTTCTCTAGAATGTAGGAAGGTGGTAGCTTCGTACTTGTCGAATAGTGGTCGTCACGACGGCCGTGTTCTGATCACAGAATTTAGGTCTGACATACTTCTCTCTCCCTTTTACTATATCGTCTATATGTCTCCTCCTTTTCTTTTTCTTTTTAGGTATATTTATAAGTGATCGAATCAATTTGAACGGGTGTATCTCTTGCCTTGATTCTTTGAACCTACTTCCCCCTTATTGGGCGGGATCCTCTATTTGAAAGTCGTTGACTCCGAGTAAATAACATAAGCGATGATATTGTTGACAAAGACCAGTTTGTTTCATTTTTGGAATCAAACTCTTGATTTGCATGTAAATGTTGGTTATTACGTAGATATGTTCCTGTGCGCACTTACAGCATCATTTTTCATGGAGGTCGCTGAGCTAGCTGTTCGTAGTCTTCGTAGAGCGAGGTAGATCTATGCTTTGGTTCCATTATCGAAAGCTTGGAATGGACATCCTGGTAGGCATTACTATGAGGTAACATGGATCTGATTCACTTAGAGACATTCTTCCTCCTCGTATCGTGGAGGGGACAGCGGGCTCCTAGAGAGGTTGGTGGGCTTATCGTTCAGGCTATGAATTAAGTTTGACCTCTAAAAGCCTTAACCCAGAGGGGACTTGCTTTGCTTGTCGGGCTTCTTTCGAATGTTTCTTGAGCTTGGCGACCCTCTCTGGCTTTCACGGGGTTGTTGAGGAGCCCGACCCCAGGAACCGAGGTTCCCAGGTAGATGGCCTCGAGAATCTCGGATTCTAGTGTTTACGTAGGGGCTTGACCTAGTCGTGCCTAGCTTCATCCCTGATAGTTCTGAAGCCCGGCGATCCTTTCGTGCTTTAAAGGGGTAGTTTTTTGGTACATCAGATGTTTCACGAATGTCAATATTGGGCTTCGATTCGGTTTGGGAGAGTGGAAAATTTCTCTTTGACCCCTAGCCAAATTTTACTATTAACAGTCCCCTTGTGCGATTGCAGGCTAATTCACACCTGTCATAATAAGCAACCACGTATACACGGAGAATTAGCGACCAGTAATAATTGGGACATTGGAGTTTATGTAAAAGACTTTTCGATTCTCGAGCTCCTCTAGGGGTTATAGCCAGAGTGAGGCATCAATGAGAGCTATCTAGCCATCTCCAAGCCTTGATATCGGGATGGCAATCGTGCTCTTAAACTCAAGTCCTTCTTGGGGGTGGTAGCCCGACCAAGGTATCAGAAGGGCTATCTAGCTATATCCTGGTCTCGAGATCTGGTTGACAACTATACTCTTATACTCAGATCCTTCTTAGGGGTTGTAGCCTGACCAAGGCATCATGAGGGCTATCTAGATATTTCTTGGTCTTGAGATCTAGATGGCAACTATGCTCTTACACTCAGATCCTTTTTGGGGGTTGTAGCCCGTCTAAGACATCAAGAGGGCTATCTAGCTATTTCCTGGTCTTGAGATCTGGATGGCAACTATGCTCTTACACTCAGATCCTTTTTAGGGGTTGTATCCCGACTAAGGCATCAGGAGGGCGATCTAGCTATTTCCTGGTCTTGAGATCTGGATGGCAACTATTCTCTTACACACAAACCCTTCTTGGTGGGGGGTAGTGCCCGGTCGAGGCATCAGGGATAGCAGTAAGCTCATAGTGCGGTAAGCTCAGAGTACCTCGGGAAGCTCCTCAGCCCATCTGCCCTTTTTTTACTGTAACTTCTTTTTCAACAGCTTCTTAATAGTCTTATTGGTGGATTCTACCAGCCTGTTAGTCTGTGGGTGGGATACTGAGGTGAATCTAAGGTCGATTCCTAAGTCCTCGTAAAAGTCCTTGAACCGACCTTTATCAAACTGCTTGCCGATGTCAGCTACAATGACAAGAGGGGTCCCGAACCTGCAAATTACATTATTTTTTATGAATCTTGTTGTATTTTCTTTCAATATCAAGGTGAGCTATCCAGCTTCAACCTCTCTTGTGAAATAGTCAATCGCCGCATGCTTGGCTCGACTAGGAGCAGTAATGAGCGGTCCAATCAAGTTGACTCCTTACATAGCAAAGGGGTAAGGTGAGCTAAGGGATGAAAACCGCTCCAGTAGAAGGTGACTCGAGTTTATGGTATTCTGGCTTCGTAGGATCGTACTAAGTTCTTTGCATCTTGATGGATGGTTGGCCAATAATACCCCATGCGAAGTACTTGATATGCCAGAGCTTCCCCACCAACGTGGTTCCCCCATTCCCCGGAGTCGACCTCTCTCAATGCCATTTGGCATCGTCAGGATGTAAACATCAAAACAGAGAAAGGGATTTACCCCTTCTGTATAAGTACATATCTACCAAGCAATACCGAACTAAGAGCCTTTTGATTTTCCTAGCTTGGTCTGGCTACCCCGGGAAGCCTCCTTTCTTGGAGATAATCCACTATTGGGTCCATCCAGCATGGCGACCGATCTAGGGTATAAGTCTCCTTACCTGCTACTGTACTGGGTAGAGGGATCACTTGAAGAGGGACCCCCTGGGTAAGGTCTTGCCACAATTAGCAGCTATCTTGGTTAGGACGTTAGCTCATCGATTCCTTTGTCGAGGTACCTGCTCAATCTTAAATCCTTTAAACTTGCTCTTAAGCTGTAGAACTAACTTCAGGTAGGCAATCATGTTATCCTCTTTTGTATGATAATCCCCAGAGACTTGGTTGACTATGAGCAACTAATCGTTCCTGACCTGTAGGTAATCAATCCCGACCTCTGTGGCTGCCCTTATCCCGGCTAAGAGGGCTTCATACTCTGCCTCATTGTTAGTGGCTTTAAATTCAAATCTGAAACATTGCCAGCACTGAGTCCCCTCTAGGTCAATTAGAACTATGCCCGCTCCTCCCCCGACTTGCTAGGACGCTCCATCTGTGTAGAGGATCTATGACTTGCAACCTTCCAGCCAGCTGTCTGATTTCGGAATCATCACAGGGGTTATTTTTGTCACTGCGGAGGTCACCTGGCCTGGGGGTACTAAGAGCTCTGCTATAAAGTCTGCCAAAGCCTGAGCTTAAATTACGGTCCTGAGATTGTACCTTAAATCAAACTGGGTGAGCTCCAGGGCCCATAAAACCAACCTTCCGGATACATCCGGCCTTTGTAAGAATTGACGGAGTGGTTGGTCCGTCACTACTGCTATTGAGTGAGCTTGAAAGTGGGGATGGAGCTTCCTTATCAAGGTCACCAAGGCATACACAGGCTTCTCTAGAAGGGTATAATTCATTTTTGGTTTGGTTAGAGCATGACTCACGTAGTAGATAAGCCGTTGGATCCTATCTCCACATTCTTTGACCAAAGCCCCACTTACTGCAATCTCTGAAACGGTCAAGTAGATTTGTAGCTCTTCACCATGACTTGGCTTGACTAGTAGTAGGGGGCTTGATAGATACTTCTTCTAGGCATGAAAAGCTTGTTCACTCTCCTAGTCCAATTTCATGTTTCTTCCCTGCGTAATGGCTTTGAAGAATAGGAGACATTTATCGGTAGACCGAGAAATGAACCTGTTGAGCGTTGTTACCTGTCCGGTCAAGACTTGAAACTGCTTAAGTGTTGTGGCAGACTCTAGATCTAGGATAGCCTTAATCTTTTCCAGGTTAGCCTCTATACCTCTCTCATGAACCATAAAGCCTAAGAACTTCCCCGTAGTTACCCCAAAAGTGCATTTGAAGGGGTTCAATCTCATCCGGTTCTCTCTCAAGATCACGAAAGTTCTACGAAGGTCGTCCAGATGGATTTCAACAGTTGAGGACTTGGTGATCATATAGTCGATGTACAATTCCATTGATCTTCCAATTTCAGGCTTGAAAAGCCGATTAACCAACCGTTGATATGTAGCCCCCGCATTCTTAAATCACCTTGTAGCAATACAGACCCTGTTCGGTGATGAAACTGGTCTTTTCCTGGTCAGCGCGGTGCATCATAATCCTGTTGTATCCTGAAAATGCATCCATGAAGCACAGAAGCTTGTTTCCAAAGGTGAAGTTAACCAACTGATCAATTTTTGGTAAAGGGGAACTGTCTTTCGGGCATGCCCGGTTGAGGTCGGTATAGTAACGTATATGCACCATTTCCCATTCGACTTTGTGACCATAACTACATTGGCGATCCATTCGAGGTAGCGTGCTTCTCTGATGAAGCCCGCTTGGGTCAATTTGTTCACTTCTTCTTAAACCACAGCGTTACTTTTGGTGATAAAGTGACACCTTTTCTGTTTGACAGGCTTGAAGGTCGAATCCACTGCCAATCGGTGAGCAGCCAAAGACATCGAGATTTTGGGCATCTCGTCGTGACTCCAAGCGAAGATGTCATTGAATTCTTTGAGGAGCTCGATCAAACCCTTATTTACTCCCCGTTCAAGGGTAGCATCGACTTTGACGACCTTCGAGGGATCACCCATTCGGATGGGAATCTCTTCATGCTCATTAGCTGGATGATAGTGGGCCCATTCCCTTTTTTGCTTCTCTTCGTCTGGCATCATGGGGTCATCCTCTGGTGATTTGCGAGTTCAATATCTTCCAAGGTCAATACAGGTGTTGCCTAATCCTGGATTGTTGTTACCTGGGCAAGTTGCTTTGCTAAAGCTGTTGGGTTGGCAGACACTGCATAGCATCTTCTGCCTGCTTGTTGGTCGCCCTGTACTTCCCCCACCTTGTTTCTTATTGGGAACTTCAGGACGTTGTGGTAGATGGATAGGACCCCTTTCAAGGATGATAAAAATGGCCTTCCTAATATTTCATTGTAGGCCAATGGGATATCCACCACTACGAAGTCTGTCATGACATTATACTGGAGAGGAGTGGCTCCAGTAAGTACTGAAAGGATTTTTGATCACACGGGTATGATTGAGTCCCCAGTGAACCCATACAGCGGTAGTGCAACTATTGTAACACCACTGTTTCAAGTTCAACTTTTTCAAGGTGTCTTTAAATAGGGTGTCGATGTTACTAGCTGTGTCGATGAGCACACGGTGTATCATGCAGTTAGCAATCTGTACCGTGATCACCATGGGATCGTCATGAGGCTGCACGGTGTTGTAGACATCCGCTTCGATGAAAATGATCTGTTACATTTAGGAATAGTTGGTCTGGCTCCGGTCGACCTTGAAGATACCTCACCCTTCTTCCACACGATGGATTTTCCTTACGTGGTTTTTTATGGAATTATTCGAGGTGCCAGCTAGAGTAAGCCCTCCGCTGATGGTACGTATTATTTGGATTTGCTGCATCAGATCCACATGCTCCCCCTCACTCTTCTCAGCTTGCTCGCGGATCTCGGCTTGCACTTCCCTTCCAGTCTAAATGTTATCCCTGGCCTGTTGTAAGAATTCTATCAAACATCCTCCTCTTATCAAAGCCTTGATCTTATTTTGCAGGTTATAGCATTCTGAAGTGTTGTGTCCCACATCTTCGTGAAGTCACAGTACCTATAACGATTCTTCTTATCGACGGGGGCTTTCATGGGTGTGGGCTTCTGTAGTAACCCTTTGTGGGGGTGTAATGATCATATCCGCTCTCATCTCGAGCTATTGGGGCCCTTATCCTAAGAGGAGGTGAAGCCCACGGAAGAGTTCGTTTTGCTGGATACCTTTCTGATCTGGGTTGAGAAATGGAGAAGCGATACATCGACCTATTAGGGGGTTTGTTCTGGTTCTTCTGCGCTTGCTCTGGTTTGGGAGCTTCCTTCTTCTGTAGCTTTACGGCTCTCATATCGTCATGTTCCATCTTGACCTTGAGTTGTTCGTTGACTTCAATTTGCTCCAGAGCCCGATCATAGGCTTCTTGGTAGGTCTCTGAAGGCCGCTTGGTCAAAGACCGGAAAAGCTTGCCCGTCCACAAGTTCCTTCTAAAATTGGTAAGGGTTTCTTTCTTAGTGAAGACCCTCATCTGGGTGACTTCCTTGCAGAATCTCTCGTCAAAATCCCGGAGGGTTTCCTCTCTCTCTTGGATCCAGTACTATAGATGGATTGGATCCTTCAATCAGGGTTTAACACCTTGGAATAGTGAGCAGAAATCAGTTGACAACTTCGTGAAGGAACCCACACACCAGCGGGTAGCTTTCTGAATCAGGTCTTAGCATAATCAGTCAGCGTGGTTGGGAACATCCGGCACATGATGGCCCTGGTCTTGTTCTGGACCTCCATCTGTTGGAAGAAGCTCTGCAATTAGTTGAAGTGATCCTCTGTCCCGGAGAATCTATCAATCGACATTTTGAATTTTGGCGGGAGCTCTGCCTCCCGGATCCTTTTGGTGAAGGGAACATTCATCTCACTTAGAGGATCTTTCTTATCTTCCTTGTACTTTCCCTTCCTCATCTGCTGGATCTCTTTTTAAAGTTCTACCAACTGGTCTCTCAGGCACTTGTTCTTGGGTTTCCTTGAGTTAATCTCAGATTCCTCACTATCCGACTCCTTCTACAGATGGGATCTATTTAGGGACTTTACTGGCTTTCTTCCTCTCTAGCCCGGGCTTCCCTCTTTGAATTCGTAGGGTGAAGAAACTCTCGCCGCTCCTAGGGAAGGACGTTTGCCGCGAACTTAACTTGCCTGGGTTGATAACGTGGCGGTACTTTAGGAACGGGGGGCATGGGCCCTAATTTATACCGGATCGAGGGTTGGGGTTCAGTTCTATTATAAGCTGGCTCCAGAGGAGTAGGTCCCAGGTGATCAAAGGCGGGTTGCCAAGTCCCGGGCCTGCCTGGTTCTCCTCAATTGCAGATGTTTGCTTACTGGACAGTAATACCCTCAGCGAGCAGTCGAAGTCGGACATTTTCCACGAAGGTCAACGCTTGTTGGTCAAGCGTGACCTGGCTTCCCATAGGGGGATCCAAAGCCGGCATTGTGGCTGGCTGGTCTGGGTCCTGGCTACAGAGCCTGGATTTTCTTCCTTTCTTCAGGACTTTTCTTGTCGACGCAGCTGAAGGCTGTCCCGATGCTTTTTTCTATCCTTGGGAGGAGTGAAGCCTCATGATTACTGTAAAACAACAAACTTGTGAATATAAGAATGGTGGTATGGAAATTTCCCACAGACGGCAGTAGAAAGTGTTAATGGGAGATTTACTCAAGATGAGAAATTCCAATTAACACCCTCGAGACCACTACCACGGAGGTGATGGCCGGGGTTAGTTCCTTAGATACCTAACCCGTTAAAATAGAAATAAACATTTTTATGATAACGGGGTGGCAAATGAGAATTTTAGTATTGATCACTCGTGGTTTATATAAATCTCTTGTATAAACTCACAACCTCTCTAAGACATTGGAGGGTGGCAATCTCGTGCTTGTCGAATAGTAGATATATGGGCGACCGTGTTCTGATCACAGAATTTAGGCCTTCTTCACTCTCTTTTTCTTGTTGTCTTTTTTCTCCTCCCTTCCATGGGAATGCTTGGGCATATTTATACATGGCCAAAATAATTTGAACGGGTGTATCTCCCGCATTTATTCTCTGAACCTGTTCCCTCCTTATCGGGCGGGATCCTCTATTTAAAAGTCATTGACTTCGAGTGAATAACGGACTCAAGATTATCGTTAGTGGAGATAAGTTTGTTTCCTCTTTGGAAAAAATTCTTGTCTTACACGTATGTAGTATTTAATGTTTATTATAACGTAGATATGATCTTGTGTGTATTCATGGTATGATTCTTCATGGAGGTCATCGAGTTAGCTGCTCGTTGTTTCGTAGAGCAAGATAGATCCATGCTTTAGTTATGGTCTCAGAAGCTTGGGACGGCCTTGTGGGCACTTACTGGGGTTAGTGTAGATTAGGCAAGATTCTTCTTTCATGCCTAGGTAGGCTACAGGCGTCCCATAGCGAATTAGCTATAGCATGAACCTGATCCACTTAGAGGCTCTCTCTTCGTATCTGGCGGGGCAACGGGCTTTTGGAGTGGTTGGTGGGCTTCTGTCTTAGACTACGAGTTAAATCTGACCTCGAAAATCCTTGACCTGGAAGGAGGTCATTCTTGTTTGTGTCGAGCTTCACTTTGAGTGCTTCACTTTGAGTGCTTCCTGAGCTTGGAGATCTTTCCTCGCTTTCACAGGATGGTTTAGAGCCCGACCCAGGAACCGAGGTTTCGGGATAAGTGATCTCGAGAAGCCTGAATTCCAGTATTCACGTGAGGGCTCGACCTGGTAGTGCCTAGCTTCATTCTTGATAGTTCTGACGCCCAATGATTCTTTCCCACTTCTACGGGGTAGCTTTATGGTTTGCCCGGGGTCCCATAAATGGCGAATTCGGGATTTGATTCGAGCTAAGAGAGTGGGAAATTTCTCTTTGGTCCCCTAGCCAAATTTTACTATTAACAGGTTTTGTGTACAACATCTAATCAAGGTTCAAGCGAGTTTCAATCAAATTGATTGATAATTCACAAGTGACCTAACGTTCTTTGTTTTCTTCTTGGAGGATTATTGTAACTGACAAAGAGAAAGATTTTGTTTTTTTTTCCATCCTTAGGTATACAATTTAAAAAAAGGGAGTCCACACTCATAGGTGATTCACGTTCGTGATCGGATTAGAAGATAGTGCGGAATTAATTCGGCGCTTGTTCAATCGTCACGAGAAAAATGTATGTTACTTTAATATACATTAATTAATCTAGGGTTAAGGTTCTTGTTATTGAAAAAGGGAAAACTTTTATTTATACCGAAACCCTAATATTTTGATTTTTCCACACTTTCGTTGCGCGTATTTTCCCTACAATTGGTATCAGAGTCTGGTTGTACCCTTTATTAATTGATGTATGTGTATGTGAATCTTTTTATTTTTATTGTATATATGGATGTTTTAGAAAAAGATAGCACTCTAGGTATTCGCATATATATTTACATTGGAATGTATGGATATATATATATATGTTTTATATGTGGCTTATTATTGCCCAATTTTGGTCCTAGAATTGCAATGTATTTTTGTTTTGGGATTGTAACAAGAAGGGTGGGATATCCTCGCCATAATTTCCTTCTTGGTAGTTGATAAGTTTTTTTATTTTATTTTGTTGTTGTAACAATAATAAAACAAATCTGCAGTATTTTTTATTTAAAATTCTTCTGTAATACATTCAAGTATCGAAGACTCGAAGATTTGAAGAATTGGAAGCAACTGGAACAAGTTTGGGACCGTTCGAGCCGTAGCAACAAAAGTGCATGCAAAGAGCACGCAGCCACGTTTGTTGTGGCATGGGCTGCGCACGGCAGCCCTATAGAAGCCATGAACTGCGCATAGCAGCTCTTTTATAGGGTTGTGGCATGTGCACTCCCATAGGTAGGAGCCAAGGATGCGCACGCTTATGGGAGGCAGTCGAGGGAGTCCAAAAGGCGAAGGTCGCGTGAAGACTTGTTCACCAAGAAAGGAGTTTTTTGTATTCCAAGACATAGAATTTACTTGCTTTTCTAGGATGGACCAAAATTGTAGCTATTTATATTTTTTTGTAAATATTGCAATGTTTGGCATTGTTTGATAACATGTCATATAGAATAGGAGTGCCACTCATATATCTCTTTTGGTATGAACATGCATTGAATGGTTTAGGTATCGAAATTGGTATCTAGATAACTTGGTAAATCATTCTTTAGAATTTGATCACACGCCTTAAATAATTGAGTGGGAGAAGGTGTTTTTGGAACACCTACGGCCTCCAAGTTTAGTTGAGCTTTATGTTTCGTGTAATAACCTCCCAAAAGGTATTCATGAATGGAATTTAGCAAGATACTCCCTTGCAAGGATAGACTAGACAATTAGCCCAAACGATATCTACTCCCAAATTAGGGATATTTGTGAGGGGTTATATTAAAGGTCGATAACTTGATAACACACTCAATGTAATTTTATTAATATCCTCCCAAGATTGAAAACGATGGTTGTTATGTTAACAATTAGGTGGGACCTAGTCCAACTAGTAAGTGGTGTGAACTCCCAAATGAGACGTGACATTTATGGGTGTTGGATCACCGTTGAATTTTTTTACGATTGAATTATTTTATTTAATTCAAGATAAATATTAGAAAGTGATTTATCATGATTGTTTACTTATATAATTTTTTTTTATTAAAAAGAAATCATGACCCCATCCATAATCAATATCCTAAAAGAAAATACTTTAACTGATGATAATTATGTCACATGGAAAAGGAATATTTGGTTGTTGTTGCAAGCTAAAAAGTATAAGTTCATTCTGTATACTCCTAAACCACATACTCCTACTAATGAATCTACTCAGGAGCAAAGAGATGATTATCAGCAGTGGGAGTCTTCAGAAGAGATTGCTAAGTGTACGTTACATTATAGCCACCATCTCCGACGTGTTGCAGTAGCAACATGAAGGAATGGAGACTGCTACCGATATAATGATGTCTCTAGAGGAGATGTTTGCTATGAGGTCTAGGACGACTAAGAGAGAGAGAGAGGCAGTGACTGCTTTTATGAATCTTAGGATGAAACCTGGACAGGGTGTGAAAGATCACATGATGAAAGTCATAGCACATCTCAATATTGCTGAACTCAATGGTGCTGAGACAGATGGTGAGAAGAAAACTTGACATGATTGTCAACTCACTGTCGGATTCCTTTGGTTTGTTCAAATTTGGACTACACCTTGAACAATAAGGAATACACCCTGCAAGGCCAGATGCAAGATGTTCAAAGCGCCGAAAAGATTCTTGTGAAAGGCAAGGGTCAAGAGATTCATATGGTTGGTAAAGTTGCTATTGTTAAGACCTGTTAGAAGGTCAAGTAACAACATAAGAAAAACCAACTTGGGCCAAACTAGAAGGGGTTTCGGGAAAGGAAAATACTGAATAAGAATGAATTCAACTTGTGTTTAGGCAACAGAGCGTTGGTGTCTACTAATGTAGTGGAGGATATTAGAGTCAATCTAGATTCTAGTAGGCATTTAAATTTAATAGACGTTTATTATGTACCTTAATTCAAGAGGAATTTAATTTCAGTTTCTTGTTTAAATAAATTTGGTGTTATTCGGTTACTTTTAATAAAGCTGTTATTATTAGTAAGAATAACAAATTTATTTGTGAAGGTATATTGGAAAACGGTTTATTCTATTTGCATAGAAATATCTCTCACTTGTTAGACACGGAATCAACAGAACCTAATCATAAAAGAGTAAAATTATCAAAAGATGAAGCCTACCTATGGCATTTGTGCCTAGGTCATATTAACCTTAATGGGATTAAAAGATTGGTAAGTGATGGAGCTCTAAGTGACTTAAAGGTCGATGATCTACCAATTTGTGAATCTTGTTTGGAAGGTAAAATGACCAAAAGGTCGTTTACGACCAAAGGCACAATAGCCATCGAATGTTTAGGATTAATACACACTGATATGTGTGGACCTATGAGCATTCAAGCTAGAGGTGGATATGAGTACTTCATCACTTTCAAGGATAATCACTCAAGATTTGGCTATGTGTATCTCATGAGACATAAGTCGGATGCTTTTGACATACTCAAAGCATTTAAAGTTGAAGATCAGCTTGAGAAACGCATAAAAATCTTGAGGTCTGATCATGGTGGAGAATATCTATCTGGTGAGTTTCAACAATATCGTAATGATAATGGGATAATTTCTCAATTTTCTACACCAGACAAACCTCAACAAAATAGGGTGGCGGAAAGGAGAAATATAACTCTTTTGGACATGGTTAGGTTTATGTTAAGTTATTCAACGCCCTCTAATTCTTTTGGGGATATACTTTACAAACTACAATGTACATTCTAAATGATGTACCATCTAAGTCGGTTCTTAAAACACCGCATGAGTTGTGGACCGAGCGAAAGCTTAGTTTACAACACTTAAGGATATTTGGATGTCCTGTGCACATGTTAAAAGGAAAGATAGAAAAGACGGAGTCCCTTTCAGAAACATGCATATTTGTAGGGTATCCAAAAGGAACAAAAGGATATTATTTTTATAGTCCTTCAGATCTTAAAGTTTTTATTTCAACAAATGCTAAATTTTTGGAAGAGGACTATATGAATAATTTTGTGCCTAAAAGTGGAATTGTCCTAAATGAGCTTTTAGGAGATACAATTCCACAAAAGGTTTCACAACCAAGCCCAATTGTAAGTTCTGTACCAACACAAGATCAACAATCTACCATACCTCGTCGTAGTGGAAGGGTTAGTAGACAACCTGAGAGATACATCGGTCTATGAGAATCTATAGAGAATCTTCCAGACGAGGATGATCCTAATACGTACAAGGAAGCAATGGAAGATGCTGATTGTCGCCATTGGAAAAAGGCAATCCAATCCAAAATTGAATATATGTTCAAAAACAAAGTCTGGTCTCTTGTAGACTTGCCTAAATGGATAAAACCCATCGGGTGCAAGTGGGTATACAAGAGAAAAAGAGGAATGGATGGAAAGGTAGAAACCTTTAAAGCTAGATTGGTAGCTAAAGGTTATACACAGAAGGAAGGTATCGATTATGAAGAAACCTTCTCTCCTGTGGCCATGCTTAAATCCATTAGGATACTCTTATCCATTACGGCAGTTCTAGACCTAGAGATTTGGTAAATGGACGTCAAGACAACTTTCCTTAATTGAAGTCTTGACGAAAGCATCTATATGATGCAACCAGAAGGATTCATTGAAAAAGGCTAAGAGGAAAGGGTATACAAGTTGCAAAGATCCATATATGGATTGAAGCAAGCATACAGATTCTGGAACATAAGATTCGATCAAGCCGTGAAAAGTTTTGGATTTATTCAAAACTTTGACGAACCCTATGTATACAAAAGGATTAAAGGCGACAAGTTGGTTTTCCTAGTTCTTTACGTTGATGATATACTACTCATTGAAAACGATGTAGGCGTATTGACATTAGTAAAAGAATGGTTAGCAAAATAATTTGATATGAAGAACTTAGGAGAAGCAAGTTATATTTCCATGTATCCAAGTCATAAGGGATAGAAAGAATAAAACGATTGCATTATCCCAAGCTTCATACATAGATAAAATCTTGTCTAGGTTTTCCATGCAAGATTCCAAGAATG
This sequence comes from Dipteronia dyeriana, assembly GCA_032871835.1. Taxonomy (NCBI): domain Eukaryota; kingdom Viridiplantae; phylum Streptophyta; class Magnoliopsida; order Sapindales; family Sapindaceae; genus Dipteronia; species Dipteronia dyeriana. Next base: position 58,008,607 of record CM065301.1, read on the forward strand.
GTATGTTACCTTTCAAACATGGAATCAAACTTTTTAAGGAACAAATTCCTAAAAATGAGCATGAAGAGCAATTCATAAGTAGGGTTCCATATGCATCGGCAATTGGAAGTCTCATGTATGCAATGCTCTGTACTAAACCAGATATTTGTTTTGTTGTGGGCATAGTTAGCAGGTTTCAATCGAAGCCTAGTCCTGATCACTGGACGACAGTCAAGCATATTTTTAAGTATTTTAGGAGAACGATAGATTATATGCTTGTATACTCTGGAAGGGATTTAATTTCCATTGGATATACAGATTTTGATTTTCAGTCAGATTCTGACTCCATGAGATCAACATCAGGATCTGTGTTTACTATCGGAGGAGGGGCATCCATATGGAGGAGTATCAATAAATCTTGTATTGTCGATTCCACTATGGAAGCCGAGTATGTTGCCGCATGCGAGGCTGCTGAAGAGGCTGTCTTGCTCCGCCAATTCTTGATTGACTTGGAAGTGGTTCCTGATACGAATAAGCAGATCACTATCTATTGTGACAATAGTGGAGCAATGGCTAATTCGAGAGAACCAAGAAGTCATAAGAGAGGGAAACATATTGAAAGAAAGTATCACCTTCATAGGGAAATTGTGCATAAGGGTGACGTGACGATTACCAAGATCGCGCCAGCAAATAATCTAGCGGATCCCTTTAGAAAGGCTCTTCCACAAAAGAGTTTTGATGGGCATCTAGAGAACGTGTGGATGAGAGATATGACACATTTGCTATAGAGCAAGTGGGAGATTGTTGGGATTATGCTCGATAGCAAGAGTATAATAATGTATTTGACAATCTTTTCATATTAATAAAGTGATTTCTAGCTTAACAAATCTTATAGCATTTATAGTTTAATTATTATAATTGTCAAAAGTAAAAAATCATAAGGTCAAAAGACTATGAGAAAAGAAGAATTGTTCATACATCTAGATATGTATGAGGTAGATGCAATTCTTTAGTTAGTTTTGAATAATATTTACAACTTAAGATAAAGGTTGGGCGCTTTTATCTTGTTAAAGTTGTAGATTCTTTTGCTAGCATTTGAATGGGATCAAATGTGTTATGATGAGTCTAAAATCATCAAAGTGTGGTGTCTTTGGGCAAAAGAATCTAGTGCACTGGGTGCACTGAATTGGATCACAATGAAATACTTTATCTAGAACCGTCAATGGATAAAAGTTTTCATTTAAAGACAATCGGAGAGTCTATCTCAATCCTGAGATAAATTATGGAATTATGGTTGCAAGTGTTATAATTTGAGCTATCAATGAGTACGATTATATAGCATAGTCTATCCTCGATTGTTTGGTGGTATCCATTTGTTAATTGATAGAGGACTTCATTTATTTATACGGACATCGTGGCTCGATTAATTAAATAAGAGTATAATATCATCATATGGATGTTTTGAGGTATTGGATATTAAATCTTAACGTTAAGTTTTTAATAGTGTCTATTGAAACATGGCTTCTGGACAAGTCAAAATATCCAAGTTCAAAATGTGGTCATATGAGTAAATATGGTAACTTGGAGAGCTATAGGCGGTCTATGAGCTCTTGGCGATTATTGATATTCTTTACGAGGATACACTTTCTCTAATAAGGTTGTCTAGGGTATGAATGAGTAACATCAACTTATTCTATCTTTATTTAATAGTTCAATTTTAGTTCTTTAGTGGAATGAACTAAAATTAATAGATCGGACCTAAGTGAATCGTTTGTGGATTGTGATTAAGTTGTGTCTATTGGAGCATAAATTTATATAGCCCCAAGATCTCCAATCCACACGAACTTGCATGAATCACTTGATATATTCTACCGGACCAATTTCGGGGACCATCTAGAATTGTATTAAGGCATGTGGACTTGTTTATTTTGTAAGAATGGGTCTAGTTCACATGTGGACTTTTTGTTAAGATCCAATGGATTTAATAAAATAAGAAAAATAATATATTGGTCAATATATAAATGTGTTGGGCGGCAAGGCTATATGAATTAGCCTAAATATATTATTTTTATTTAATTAAATAGAAATTAATTAATTTGTTGATTAATTAATTATTTAATTAAAAGTCAAAATCTTTTCATAGTCGGAGTTGATCTCCTAATATTATACTATTGTTGGTAGTATAATTAATATTAAAGACTATATTTGATAAGTAGATAAACAAAAGGAATTATTTATCTAATCAAAATAGGAAGTCTTTAATATAGTTACAAATATACTATTGAGTTGAATTAGGAGTCTTGGTGTAGGAAAAAATTCTTTTTGGAAAAGGATTCTTGGTCACGAAATAAATCTATCTAAGGATAGAATTCTTCTTTGAAAAGGACTATTAACTACCAAGTAAATCAACATAAGGAAAGGATTTTTAACAACCAAGTAAATCCTTCTTAGGAAAGGATTTAGAATCATAATGAATTTCAAGAGAATAATTCGGTCAGCCCTATATATATATATGTTTGGAATTTCTGCTAGCCTTGTTGTTAATCCAAGAGAAATTTCGGCCAGCTATAGAGAGATTTGCTTGGAGAGAATTCGGCCACCATAGAATTTTGAGGGAGAAAAATCTATTTTTACTCTAGATAAAATTTGATCAACTCTAAGAAATAGTGTGAGATTCGGCAAAGAAGAAAAGGAAGAAAGAACGTTTAGTTTTCGATAGTACACTAGTAGCCTTTACATTAAAAGCTTTTGTGTACAACATCGAATCAAGGTTCACGCAAGTTTCAATCAAATTGATTGATAATTCACAAGTGACCTAACATTCTTTGTTTTCTTTTTGGAGGATTATTGTAACTAACAAAGAGAAAGATTTTGTTTGTTTCCATCCTCAGGTATACAATTTAAAGAAAGGGAGCCCACACTCTTAGGTGATTCACATTCGTGATTGGATTGGAAGATCTTACGAAATTAATTCGGCGCTTGTTCAATCGTCACGATAAAAAGGTACGCTACTTTTATATACATAAATTAATCTAGGGTTAAGGATCTTGTTATTGAAAAAGGGAAAAAAATTATTTATACCGAAACCCTAATATTTTGATTTTTTCACGCTTTTGTTGCGTATTTTCTCTACAGTTTTCGGGTGGTGTTATCCACCAGCTACTTCTGCGGGTGGTGCATCAAAATGGGTCGTCAAAAGATATATGGTTTATGTTAGGCACTCATGAGGTGAGGTTCTCGATGGTAGAATTTTGCCTGATCACCGGATTGCGGTTCGAAGTAGTACTGGATACAAGCCGCTATGTTAGCGTGGACTACACCACCGATACTTTTGTGGTAAGGATGAGATTTCATCCATGGAGTTGAGAGATGTTCTGAGGTGCGACGAGTTTCAGTAGGCATACGATAGTGTGAAGCTATGCATCATCTATGTGCTGAACTAGATACTTATGGGGTTGGATGAGAGAGTGAAAATCTCAGTTTGGCAAATACGGTTGGTGGATGATCTCGATTCTTTTGATGCATTCCTGTGGGGTGCACACGTGTACAGTCATTCCATATATTCATTCAAGCATGTGATTGACGGGCGACGGGAATAGTTTGAGAGACGCCAACTAGCAAATGAAGCTGACAAACACATGCAAGAGACCTACAACATTTATGGTCTATCTTACGCCTTTCTGGTAAGAGTTTTATGAATTACAACATTTACATTTGTAATCGTTTATACGGATTTTTATCATAATAAATTTTGGTTTGTAGATTTTTGCTTTTGAGGCGATCCTCACGCTTGGGACTCAGTTCTGGACTCGGATGGCTACCGATTTGTCTCCCTGTATTCTGAAGTGGGTGTTAAAGATACAACCAATGAGGGATAAGCTGTCAAAAAATATTCACATCATAGGTAAGTTTCTTATTTGTTCACGTTAAAAGTTATTATTACAATTTCCAACGGTCTAACAATGGTTTCAGATGTCTGTGATAACGAAGCCGGTGCCCACGACAACTGAGAGGAATGAACCATAATATACGAAATTAGCGGTGGCCAAACCGGGTTACGATTCCGTTGGGCATACTAGTGCCGTACCTAGTGATATAGAGGGTTCGGAGGCAAAATTCGGTGATGGGAGCCCATAGATGAATTCATAGGGTTCAGAGCCAGAGTTAGCTAGTGGGAGACAGCCGAGGAAGAGACGGGTTCATTTTAGGATGCCAATATATACTGCTGGACATAACTCTGGAGAAGACGTTGGAGGGGAGGTACGTACAAATTGTTGCTCTACATAAATTAACCCATGTAAATGTTAAACAACTGACAAATATCATTTTGTTTCAGGACCGTTTAGAGCGTAGAGTCCAAGATTTAAAGGTTGTCATCATTGATTTACGGGGTGAGTGATGCAAAATGACAGAGGTAGGATTAGAAGTTGATGGACTATCTCCGGCAACGGTTTGGGTCGACATCACGGTCAGATAATGATGGTCCATCGTCTGAGGATCGACACTCAAAACCCAGAGAAAGAGATGGGCATCAAACCCATGTTGAGGAGACATAGCCTAGCACCGTTCATCAGATGTAGGGTACCATACCTGAGGCCCAGGTTACCAAAACTGGAGCTACAGGAGCCTAGCAGGACACTGTAACTGTGGGTCTTCATGAGTTTCCCCTATAAACTGAGGTGCAGAAGACTTCGTCTGAGCGATCCCGTCGTCAGAGTGTTTCCGCCACCGGAGTTGTCTCAACAGTTTGATTGCATGACACCCCTCCACTTAGGGATAACTTCGGTCGATCTAAACGAACCCCTCAGATGGACAGCTCTGGTCCATCCAACCGAATCCCTCCTTCCACTAACACATCCAGCCGGATCTCTTCTCCCTCCAACACTTTGAGACCATCCTAACGAACCCTCCCTAGGGACCCCACATGCCCATCCTTTTTCTCCCCTCGTATGACCCAGACTTGCAAAAGGGGGTGGCAGTTGATGAGCCCATACACTGATCCATGTTGGCCGAAGAGGCCAAGGACAACGTCGGCAACTAAAGAGCATTCATTCATGCCGAATAATTTAGTAGACGTTGGCCAGCTAGAGGCCTACAATGCATACAATAGGAACACCGCTGGGGAATTGTAAGTATCAGACAGTTTAGTTTATTGAATTAGATATTTAAATTGGTTTACCTGTTTTGACGTTTTTTAAGAATAAAATACTGGCGCGATATGGATATTATAGAGCCAGTAGCGGTGAATTGGTTCCAGTGCTTCCAACAGAACTACATGGAGTTGTTTGACATGGTATGTACCTAACTTAAACTCTATCGGTGATATTTACAATAAATTATTCTAATCTTGTTTTACAAAATACTTTGTCAGCATACGGATGCGTACCTGAACATCCTACGAAAGCGTTAAAGAGCATACCCCTCTGTGTACAGTCAGAGGATGAACATTCTGGGCATTCAGTTCTTTGTAAGTGTTTGTAATGTTCGTTTCGATTTAACATTTGCAATTTTTCGTGATCCTAACTCCGGTTTATTTTTTTTCTGAACAGTCATTGTTGGAATATAAGTAGGACAAAATCATGCCTCGTGGTGCTGACGGGGAAGTACAGACGCTGGGGTGGAAAGTGTTGCAGTACAGGTGGATCGCTGAGGACCTTATCACCGTACGTGGTTTGGCTCTGCCAGGAATCCGGCCATGGCATGAGATTGACATGGTAAGTGTTTTACAATTAAGGCCTAACTATGCTCCATTGTGAATGTGGTGTTCATGAGTAGATTTGATCATATATATATATATATATATATATATATATATATATATATCTGTTGTAGAATATATATATATATATATATATATATATATATATATATATCTGTTGTACAAGTTCTTATTCTATGCAACATCGTTTGGCAGCATTGGCTTATGGCTAGCGTGGCCCTCATTAGCGGGATCATACACCTCTTAGACCCCTTTAGATAGGATTTCCCTGTCAGCATCAGGAAACACCAGGTACGGCCATTGAGATGGCTTCTCCCATCTATATTGCATCAGTCCGGGTTTCACTAGGCCAGGAAACCCGATGAACAGAAGTTCTAGAGGCGGAATAGGCTCTTCGAGGTGAGCCTGGTGGCGAAATCAATTGTGCCGCAATAGGAGAAAGGGTATGAATTATTGAACATGAAATTCACTTCTTGTATAATTGAGTAACATTCTAACGGTTGTTGATGTCCTGCATTACAGCGGTAACTGTGGGGCGCATACATTGCGATTGCTCGAGTACGTACTGGCAGACCAGGTTCAGTACAACTGAACTGAAGACAATATGCCCACCATCTGAGAGAAGATGGCTGTAAAGGTTTTTTATAATTCCGAGACACAATTCTTGTTGTAGTTATTGTGCATAACTTTTTTGTAATAAAATTATTCATTTATTTCATTGACATAATTATTTAAAATTGTTTACGTTCAAACCATTATCGCATTGCATACCGGTAATAACAAGAAAACCTTAAAATATGAGGAACATTTAAAATTAAAATGATATTGACATACAAGTCGTACAAGTGCAACTAATGACAATGACATCCACATAAACGCGTCCATTCATACTTTAGTAGAGTCATTTTCAGGGCACGTCTGTTTGTTGTATCCAACTGAGTGACAGATGCTACATCTGTGTCGATATTCCTGATGAATAACTCTTCTCGGACCATCATTCATCAAAAGTGGGTTAGAACACCTTCTTCTATTATGACCTGATTGTCCATAACTTCTACACGATTCCGTGGTTGTCCTCTTCAAAGATAAGACATGTCTTCCGCCTCTCGGGCGTGCTGCTTGTCTTCTGGACAATGGATTCAAGACCACCTATTGGGCGATGTCGGCTGACACCACGCATGAAGAAGGATGGTCAACAGGGATAATAAGAATCGAGTACGCATCAATTAGTGTCTGTCTCTTGTAGTAGTCCGCACACAAATATGTGAAATTCAAGTTTAACTCCATGCAACAACATTAAAATTACGTGTCAAACTCATTTGTAACAACCACAAAGATAGGAAATCAAAGTAATGTACCTTACTGCTGCAAGCGTGTGCGAACATAGAAACATGTCAATTTGAAATTTGTTGCATATGCAAGTCTTCCGGGCTAAGTCAACGGTCCATTGCTGGCCGAACTTTTTGACAGAGAATATGTTCCAGTCAACTGGATTAACAGTCATATAACCACACTTGTCAAAACGTTTGAGGATCACAAGATGTGCTACATCTGTCAACTAATGACGCATGAACTGTGTAGTACGATGACGATCATGAAACCACCTCTGTAGCATATTCCTAATGAACTCTGTCAGTGTTAACATGGGTAGTTGCTGTGTAAATTTGAGGCATGAGTCTATGCATTCAGCAACATTTGTTATCATGACCCTATACCTTCTTTCCGGATAATGTACATGGGACCACTTACTGGGACCAGCTTCAATAACATAATTGAATGCATTCTGGTGCAGGTTACGTAACTCTTCCATGTGGCGATTATATTTCAAATCAGTGTATGATCTAGTTACTTTATCCATTATGGCTGCTACATCCTTTCTATGAAATTGATTCTTCATACTTTCAAAAAAAGTGCCAACAACATATCGTATGGGTTGCATTGGGGAAAACTTTAGAAATCTCAGCTTCAATGCTTGCATGTCCATCAGAAATGAAAACCAGATCATCAATATAGCCTAGGACACCCTTCAAACAATCCAAAAACCACTCCCATGAAAGGTTATTTTCTGAGTCACCATACCCAAAAGCAATTGGATATACCTATTTGTTCCCATCTTGTGCAGTTATAACAAACATTGTACCCCTGAATCTTCCTTTTAGATCGGTATCATCTACTGCAATAACTGGACGAATACACCTCCGGAATCCTATGAGTGAGGCACCCAATGACATGAAAAAATAGAAGATTTTACCATCTTCGTCGCACTGTAAGTCAATCATTGTGTCGGGATTTTGTTGCTCTAACATGTAACCAAATGATGGCAATAGTTTGAAGGTTTCCTCTTGCGTTTTATAGGTCAGTGACAACGCATATTGCAGAGCTTGATGTGTCTTACTGTACAAGATTTGGATTCCATACATTGTTTTCATGTTGGCGATTATGTCCTTCGGACGCTTTAGTCGACCATCTTGTTATTGAAGTCTAGGTGCAACGACTTCTCCAATTATGAATGCACTAGCTTGTCGATGACGACAATGAATCTCCTCCAAAGGGCAAGTGTGTTCGTTGACAAAACTTCTTACTTGGAAGTATGTTCCTTAATCTCTCCTCACCGCTCTTAATTTCCAAGTACAGTTATCCATCAAACAAACCAAATGTGACACTGTCTTATTCGACCTTTTCACCTTCCACTCGAAGTTCTGCCGCATTGTAAAATGCCCAACTAGTCTCTTCAAATCCTTTTTAGTATGAATAAATTGCCCTTTATATATCATTGTCGTATATAAATTTTATCAGACGTACACGTCATTGACAAAGAGGATAAAGTTGCCAGGTGGACATCCAAATAGGCATTCAGAAAATATCTTACAAGACATCACCAAATAAGAGAAGCCCAAGTAAACAAGTATTGAACAAAACCTACTCGGGGTCAGATGACGTTATATACTACTCGGGGTCAGTTAAAGATGCTTGGGGCAAGTTGATGACATTTTGTACTCGGGATCAGATGACGTCATTCGGGACCAGCTAATATAGTGCTCTACTCGGGACAAACATAAGAAAACCGAATAAAAAGCCCGGTGCGTAGCTCACACGAGTCGAGTCGTTAAAATACGTAAAGATATCCATCAAAGAGGAATTCCAAGAAGAATTGAAATACCAAACAGAAAAGGTTCTAAATCAGGTAACAATTTTATTTCTTCAAAAAGACTACGCTTTTATAAGGAAATAAGCCCTAACTGGACTACATCACTAGAGTCTCATTCGATCTCAATACAAGTCTCCGAAATAGGAAAGAAAACAGACTACTTCAAACAAGTAACCATTCATAGTTAAATACAAAGATCTTTTATTACTTGTACAAAGAGGATTAGGGTTCTATGAATATATAAATATACCCATAATCTCGTCACAAAATACACACACAGAAAATATATAAAATACAAAGAGAAAAAGAGAGATCGAGAGTTGTAAATCTTTTCAATAGTGGATTTTGGCTTGGTTGATTATTCAGCCACCCGTGGACGTTTCTCCAGTCTTCGAAGTTTTACCACGTAAAACTTGCGTCCGATTACTTTCTCATTCTCTCTCTCTTTGAAAACATAGCTAAAATCCAAATTCTTGTTGACTTTTTCCATATATCCATAAATCGACGTCAATAATTGGCACTAGAAGGAGGGGGCGAACCTCCGATTTAATTAAAGGTAATGGCAGGAAGTCGAAGCAGTCCTGAAGATGTCCAAAAATCTCCAAATAATGTCCATATTGGCAGTAGCACACGAGATCTCGCCATAACCGACCAACCAACATCCCTGGCGGGGATTTAACAAATCTCTCCAACCAACGAAGACCTAACACGACGCTTCCGCGAGGCGCTGCAACAGTTGGTGGCAGACGCAGCAAAGGAAGGAGTTGATCTACTGGTTGCAGAAGAAATGCAACTTCCTAACCTCCCACCTGTAAGGCTTCGATTGGTTATAGTAGAGCCAAAACTAAATACACTAGAAGCTGGAACGAACTCTGCTCCAATTAATCGGGCTGGACGTGAAACGCCCAATGAGGAACAACCACGCCAGAAGCAGAACCATGATCAGACAGCCCGTGCAAGACACAGCAAACATGACTGGCACAGGGATCGGTCGTCATCAGAAGATAGCGATCAGTACCATCACAAGCGTCATCACGGAACCATACGCCTAAAAGAATCAACCCGTGAGACTCGGCATCAAAGTGAAGAACCAACGAGAGGAATGACAATCACCCAGCGGTTTAACCGCCATGGAAGTCCGGTGGGAGACAAAGATGTCATAATTCAGAGTCTAACTCGAGAAGTTGAAAACAGTAGGCGTCAAATGGACGCACTGGTCAGACGTTATGGGTACAACGATTTATCTGACGAAGATTCTGACAGTCAATTCACCAGGAAAATCTTGCAGACTTCATTCCCAGAAAGGTTCAGGATGCCGCACGTGGAGCAGTTCAAGAAGGATACAGACCTTAAAGAACACGTCAGACACTATAAAATTGCTATGGCCCAGTATGCCCACAACGATCCCTTACTATGCCTCAACTTTCCACAAACTCTAGGAGACACGGGCTCAAGATGGTTCGGGAGGTTGCCCCCAGCGAGCATCGGAAGCTTCAGTGAACTAAGCAGAAGTTTTTCAAGGCAATTTCTGAGCAACGTTCATAGGAAAAAATCAGTGGCTTACCTTTCTCAGATAAAACAAGGAAAAGATGAGTCGTTGAAAAAATACTTGGGGAGATTCGGTCAAGCGGTATCAGAAATCGACAGTGCAAACAACGAAGCGATAATTGTTGCATTCATCAACAATCTACATAATGGACGGCTATCTTTTGACTTGAGAAGAGCCCGTCTAACCAAATATTCAGATATGATGGACATGGCGGGAGGATATGCACTAGCCGAAGAAGAAGAATTAGCCACAGGAGGATGATATATGCATGGAGGAAGACCCGGCAAGGACGTTGAGTCCAAGGTGCAGAACCAAAAGGGAAAACAAAAAGGAAACAGCAAAGAAAAAAGTAAGGAAGGGGGAAACGGGAGTAATGTTGAACAGACCACGGAGAAATTCTGAGGTAGGTACGCTAACTACACCTCTCTTCGGAAAATACAGGAGGAAATTCTGACCATACTGGAAGAGAAAAATCTGGTAAAAGAGCTCCACCGACAGTCTCAGTTTGCTCGGTGAGATACAACTACAAATTCCATAAGGAAACCGATCACGAGACTTCCAAATGTTACCAGCTCAGAGATTACATAGAAACCCTCATTCGGGAATGACATCTTCAGGATGTAATCTAGAAAAGGGATGAGAAGTCAGAAACAAAGAAAGAGATCAAGGGCGATCATAGCTCTGGTCGAAATCAAAGGGCTAGCCCAGAGGCCAATGAAGTAATACAAACAATCTTTGGAGGACCATCCACTGGGAGAAGTAACCGAGAGCGAACGTAGGAAATCAGAGAAGCAGTAGAAGCAAGACATAACTTTAACGTGAACTAGGTCAAGCCAAACCCGAAAAGGGTAAAGGAAGGATGGGACAAAATAATATTCACAGAAGCAGACTCACATGGGGTCGATGTTTGGCCAAATGACTCCCTAGTCATAAGTGTCTGGATTGGTCACCGGGAAGTCAAGAGAATCCTGATAGATAATGGAAGTTCGGTAGACATTCTCAATGTAGCCGTCTATGATCAACTTATATTGGATCGAAAGGATCTACAACATTTCCATACTCCATTCAGAGGATTTGGAGGAATTGAGGTGGTCACTCGGGACGGTAAAGCTACCCGTAAAGATTGAAGTGGCACCTTGTCAGAGAACTGTATTGCTCGACTTCGTGGTGGTAGACTTAGACAATTGGCCATATAATGCGTTGTTGGGTCGACCATTCTTAAATAAAACTAAGGCCGTAACAGCCATTTATGCATTGATAATCAAGTTCCAGATCGAACAGGGGGTCGATGTAGTCAAGGGATCCCAAGAGATGGCCCGAAGAGCTAACCTGTCAGTATACAAAGACAAAAATGATGGTGAACAAGTATGCACCAAAACACAGCCGAGTCAGAACAAAGAGTCACTGTCATTCGAAATTGATCCAAAGAAAGAGTCGAATGAATCCAAAAATGAACCGGTCGAAGAAATTATCTTGAAAGAAGATAAACCAGATAAGAAGATCAAGATCAGGGCCAATCTAGAAGGAAAAGTCAAATAAAGCCTCACTGATCTGCTTAAAGAATACACGGATGTGTTCGCCTGGAGTCATGAAGACATAGTCGGGATAGACGCCCAAATAATATGTCATCATCTCGCGGTAGACCCCGAATACAAAACCCGTGATACAAAAGAGAAGGTCATTCAATCTCGAGAGAAGTTAGGCAATCAAACACGAAGTAGAAAAGCTACTCACTGTAGGGTCGATTAGAGTGATCAACTACCCTCAATGGGTAGCTAATGTAGTCCTCGTCCAAAAGAAAAATGGACAATGGAGAATGTGCGTAGATTTCACAGATTTGAACAAGGCATGCCCAAAAGACAGTTTTCCACTTCCGAGGATAGATCAGTTGGTGGACGCTACATCAGGTCACGAATTGCTTAGCTTCATGGATGCCTACTCAGGATACAACCAAATTCGGATGAACAAGGCTGACTAAGAAAAAATAGCATTCACAACTGATCGGGGCTTGTATTGTTATACTGTAATGCCCTTCGGGTTGAAAAATACAGGGGAAACATATCAAAGGCTTGTCAGCAGAATCTTCGCACGGCAAATAGGAAGGAACATTGAAGTGTACATTGATGACATGCTGACCAAGAGCATCTCGGTAGACAAGCATACCTCAGACCTGCGAGAGACATTTGATGTTTTGAGGAGATACCAAATGAAGCTGAATCCAAACAAATGTTTATTTGGAGTTCCTTTAGGAAGGTTCCTGGGTTTTCAAGTTCACTAAAGGGGAATCGAAGTCAATTCTAAAAAGATCCAAGCCCTGCAGAGAATGACCTCACCAAGGACATTAAAAGAAGTACATCGCTTAACAGGATGTTTAGCTTCCTTGGGAAGATTCATCTCAAAGGCCACGGACAGATGCGCACCCTTTTTCAGAGTAATCAAAAAAGGAAAAGGACTCGAATGGAATGAAGAGTGCGAGCAGTCTTTCTTAAAAATCAAAGGGTACTTGGGGCAGGCTCCCATCCTTTCGAAACCACATCAAGCTCTATTTATATTTATCAATTACAGAACTAGCAGCAAGCTTAGTCCTAGTCAGAACAGAAGATGAAGTACAGAAGCCAGTGTATTATACCAGCAAGACACTTTTACCCGCCGAGACCAGGTATTCACAGGTAGAAAAAATGGCTCTAACACTGGTTTCAGCGGTAAGGAAGCTAATGCCATACTTTTAGGCTCATACAATCCAGGTTCTCACGGACTGCCCACTGAAACAAATTTTACAGAACCCAGAGATTTTAGGAAGACTAACCAAATGGGCAATCGAGCTAAGTGAATTCGATATCCACTACGTCCCTAGGACATCCCTCAAAGGGCAAGTAATGGCAGATTTTATAGCAGAGTTTACAGTGCCAAACTTGGAATCAAAAAAAATGTTGGGAAAAATTTTCCCATGGAAATTGTATATTAATGGCTCTTCAAACACTCACGACAGCGGGGCATGGATCGTAGTATGTACTCCAGAAGAAGATGATGTCGAATGCGCCATGAGGTTTGACTTCAAATCAACCAATAATCAAGCCGAGTATGAGGCATTACTAGCTGGACTCAGAGTCTGCATAGCTCTCGGGGTCGATGAAGTCGAGATATTTAGCGATTCACAAGTAATTGTCAACCAAGTCCTAAACGAATACCAAGTTAGGGATGAAGACATGATAACCTATCGTGACATTGCAAGACAGCTCCTTCAGAAATTCAAAGAATATAGGATTACCCAAATCCCCAAAGAGAAGAATGAAAAGGTAGACGCTTTGTCCAAACTAGCATCAACAATAACCACAATCAGGCCAAAAATTATTCCGGTTGCACATCTCCTCAAACCGATCACAACTGAGCTAAAGAACTATGAAATTTTAGAAATTCGAACACCGTCAGATGGTTGGATGACCCAGCTGAGAAGGTTTCTAGAAGAAGGCGTGCTCCCGAAAGATCCCCTACAAGCAAAACGTATCATGTATCGACCAGCAAGGTACACATTGGTCGGAAGAGAACTATACAGAAGGGGGTTTTCCCGAACACTTCAAAGATGTGTGTCAGAGAAAGATGCATGTCAGATATTACAGGAAATCCACGGGGGAGTTTACGGAAACCATACTGGGGGTAAAAGTCTAGCAAACAAGGTACTCAGACAAGGTTATTATTGGCCAACTTTATTCTCAGATGCACAGTGATGTTCGGAGAGTTGCAATACTTGTCAAAGGATTGCTAATGATATCCGACAACCCCCTGAACAACTCAGAAACCTCACATCCCCATGGCCATTTTCCATGTGGGGTTTGGATTTAATCGGCCCAATGCTAGTTGGGATAGAGGGTGGAGCGAAGTATGCCATAGTAGCCGTTGATTATTTCACGAAGTGGGCAGAAGCAGAAGCATTAGTGCATATCACAAAAGCAAATACCACAAATTTCATGAAAAAGAATATACTCTACTGGTTTAGAGTCCCAAACACTATCATCACTGATAACAGCACCCAGTTCGATAACCTGAAATTCAGACAGTTGTGCAAAGAGTACCAAATTACCAATTATTATGCCACACCTGCCCATCCTTAAACAAACGGGCAGGCTGAAGCAATAAACAAAATCATCAAGCATACACTCAAAGTAAAGCTGGATGCCAAGAAAGGAAGTTGGGTTTAAAAGCTACCCGAAGTATTATGGGAATATCGGACGACAATAAGAACTTCAACAGGAGAGACTCCATTCACTTTAGCATTTGGAACAGAAGCTGTTACCCCCCATAGAATCTTCATATACTTCACCCCGGGTCAGACTATATGATGAAGAACAGAATGTTGATATGCTATTACAAAGTCTAGATGAGCTAGAACAGAAAAGGGAGAAGTCCCGAATACGAAATATGGCATATCAACAAAGAGTAGCTCACCACTACAACTCTCATGTTCGGGTCAGGAAATTTAAACTAGGAGACATGGTACACAGGAAGGTGTCATTGAATGCAAAAAATAAAGTTGTAGGTTCCCTGGCTGATAAGTGGGTAGGCCCGTACAAAATCAAAGGAATAGTTAGCCATGAAGCATATTGGATTGCATGATCCAATGGAGGGGTCTTACCCCGACCATGCAACACCCAATATCTGAAAAATTTCTATCCTTAGATCATTTTGTTTTCCTTTTCTAGTCAGGACAATTTTAGTTAGGTCAAATATTAGCTTTGGAAGTTAAATCTTTGTTGGTTTTGCAGTTATAAATAAAAATCAAACTCGGGATTTCTGAAAAATAAAGCATATGATAATAAGAACATATGAAAGACGAGCATGATAATAAGAACATGCAAATAAAATACTCGGGACCATTGATTCCCGAATGGGTGGAGAAGCTCGAAGGAGCATGCCAGTCGAGCAAGGTCAATTGACCTTAGCAAAAAGGCAAACCTGATCCACTAGATTCTGGAGAAAGGCTCGAGACGCTATCGGAAAAAATTCCAGTGAATTGCGTAGCTGTGTTAAGCGATTCGAAAAGCTTAACGATTCGGTAAACCCTTGCACAGAAAAACTAGGGAGACATCCTCAGTAATGTGTAAGGACTCGAACACATGATCATGGTGAACCTTGATGTAATGTTCGGGTAGCAACTGAGTATGAAATACAAGTATAAATCTACTTGCCTGTTTTAAGATGACTCGGTTAATAATATTAGCCAGTTTAATAAGATACTTTGCGTTAAAAAATATTCGAGGTAACAAAACAAGTTTAATAAGATACTTGGTGAAGTTACCTGAACATCAAAAATAGCCAGTTGAATAAGATACTTGGCGCTAAAAATTATTCGGGTAACGAAACAAGTTTAATAAGATACTTGGCATAAATTTCAATAGCCAGTTTAATAAGATACTTGGCATAATCTTCAATAGCCGGTTTAATAAGATACTCGGTAACAATATAATCAAGTTAAAGAAGACTCGGTGAAATTCCTAGAGCAACGAATCAGATCAGACCCCTCGGTTTTCAGAATTACAGTTAACTCAGAATTTCAATGATAATCTTTACAAAAAATTGTTACAAAAAATTGTTGCAAAGAATTGTTACAAAGAATCTAAAAAAAAAATTGAATTTCTACAAAATAAATCAGGAGGATTTTGAACACTTGTTGATGCTTGAGTCGGGTACCATCTCGTATTTGTAAAGCAGACTTTCATCGGAAGGCTAAGCAATCGTATCGACCGAATCATCCATCCATTGGCTATAATCTTCTCCTAAGATCGGTCAAACATCAGGCACCACATCTTCCACGACTGATTCCTGACTAGCGTAAAAGGTCGAGAGGGAATGCTCGGAGGGAACCTCCAAATGCATGGAATGGGGCTCTTTACCTCGGCTACAGCAATAAGCTCTCCACTCCTTCATCTGAGTCCGAAGAGATTCCAAGGACCGATCCACTTAATTCTTGATCGACAGCTCCTAGTTGGTTAGGGCTTTTTCAATTGCCCGATTCTTAACCTTAAAAAACTCACCAGCTGAAACTAGCCCTCGCTTAAATTCTCGAAGGAGAAGGGCATCGTAGGCAGGGGATCTTTTGAAACGGTCTACCCCTTGGACTTCAAGTTCCAGCCTGGCCTCTTTGGATAGAAACTCAACTATCAAAGCTTGGCACTCCAAGTCTTCAATTTTCTTTTCATAAGCCAACTTGGCCTGCTCCGCTTCCTGTTCGGCTTTAAGCATTGATTCTTGGGCAGAGGACAACAAGTTTTGATGTGACACTGTCTTCTCCTCTGCCAAAGAAGCTTTCTCCATGGCCTCCACTTGTTTTGCCAAACAGTGGTCGAAAAACACTTGGGCACAACTAACTTCTTTCTGATAAGCCGATTCGACCCGAGCATGGCTATCTTCACACTCTTTCAGCTGAGCTTCAAGACGCCTTATTCGATCAGCTTGATGTTGTTGCGTCTGAACTAGCTCAGTGAACTCAGCCACCATCTACAAAGAAACAAAATTATAAATCTAGCAAGAAAACAGGCAAGGCAAGGCAAGGCAAGACAAGGCAAGATTTAGGGATAAAACATACATAAGATGCGTCGTTGAAGATATTATGAAGACGACTCGTCAGAGGGCACGTCCCTGAGATGACTTCAATGATAATCCTCGATAAAAGTTCAACCAGATGACATCGCCCAGAGCATATCCTGGGGAGAATGATAGAAAGGACCCCCCCCCCCCTCCCTAAGGGTTCAGCCCTTAGATCTTCAACCTCGGGGGGAGAGGAACCCTTGTTCGGGTCAGAAGTCTCCACACCCGCCGATGCTTCGACATGAACACTCGGGGGAATCTCAGCCTCTATGTCTTCATCACTTGATTCAACAAATGAAACTACTCAAGGAACCTTGAGAGGGTGAGTAGAAGATTAGACCGTCTTCCGTTTCTCAGCCCAAGAACGGTGGAAGCTGAGATCAGCTGCGGGATCTTCCTGAACATCATCCCGGAAGGATTCAAAAAATTCAGGATCTGTATATACATGACCCTCGAAGGTTTTACCTCCATCACTGGCGTCTGACCGCTCGGCAGGCCCTTCACCAAGACCCTCACTTTGCCTCTCCCCATCATCAGGCAACTCCTGAGTATGATCCGTTGGGCCACTCAGACCACTAGACTCCACTGTGATCGGCCGAACGACTTCCTCGGGGACATATTCGGGGACCTGCTCCTCTGCCACATCAGGTTCCTCCTCAGACTCGGGCGGGGCAATACCATATTTGCTATAACGAGACGCTTCTTTTTGGCTCGCTTAAAGAATCGACTTCACTTGACGAGCTTGAAGGTCGCAGACGATGTCCGAGTCATACACTTAGAAGAAAATGGGGAACCGCGTCAATATATATATATATAATGGTGTACAAAGATCACTTACATCACCTACGATAGCCTGAAATCTGGCTGAAGAAGCCTAGTTCTATCATCTTTTTTCGAATTAAAAAGATAAGTCTTACTCCTTTTCTCCAGAGTGCGAACTACTGCCCGAGCAAGTCTGGTCAGCTCAGTATCGCTGAATTCAAGCTTTTTCTTGTTCCATACCTTGGAGGAACAGAAAAAATGGGGAACTTTCAACACCCTCCGAGTTTTCCCAGTCGAGAGAGTGACTTCAAGACCCAGATTTCCTCCGGCAAAAAACCAACTGTTCTTCCAATACTTGTTGGACGAAGGAAATCCCTATACGAAGTCCCTCTTATTGGCTTCATCAGAGGTGTCAACTCCTTGATTCACCTTTATCCCCTTGGGGACCCAACAATCTGGTGGATTAGACATAAGGAAATAGGTCCTTGTCTTACTAGACTGCCTCAGTGTGTAAAACTGCCTGATTTCATTCGGGGAAGGCGGCGACAGGTTCATTCAGATCCACATGCACATTAAGATCTTGTAGCTATTCGGGGCCAATTGAGCTGAGCAAACCCGCTTCAGCCATAAACCAGGAAATGAACGGTTGCAGGGGAAGAGTAACGCCGCAGCAAAGCATGGACCCATAGATTGCCACCATGCTCGGGAGAGGGTTCCACGCGGCTCTATCACCAGCAGAAACAAGAATAACTGAATTATCCAAATCGAATTGGGCAAGATACTTCCCGATCTCTTCTACCCCGACCACATTCGGTTCGGCATCAAACCCACTTGGGCGATCAGCAGAGAAAGAAAGAAAGACGAGATTTGTTGAAATCCTTTTCAACGTTCTACTCATTAATAGTCTGCTCTCTGATTCGGACGCTGCCCGAGTTGTGCTTGTGAACTTCGCTTTTACTTTGATGTTTTCCCATTCTTGATCGAAGTGGTACCCTGTGATTAGAAATGACAGATTCAGAACTGGATGAATCAGAATAAGAACTGGATACAGAACTAAAATGGACGTCAAGGTAAAGCCCAGAAATGTTGACTTCTGAAAAATGAGGCTTGTCTAGGGGGATTTCGCCCAATAATCTTCGAGCGCAAGATACCAGTTTAAAATCCCCACGATCTAGCGCCTCGAGAGCTATAGTCAAAAGTCGATGACGGGAAGATGGATTCATTAAAACTAACCTTGAATGAAGAAATCTGATGCAAAATCTTCAACGGAGAAATAGCAACTTTCTGCGTAAAGAATTCTGGGTTGGAAAAGCTTCTGGTTTGAGTCTCTAAGAATGAACCAACATAATTCCTTAGAGGAGAATTTAAAGGGGTAATTGCACGAAACCCTAGGGTCCCAAGGCGGGAAAAATCAATGACAATATTTGATGACGTAGAAGGCGCACTAGGAGATGCGTAGGTCGCTTCTCATAAATGGCATCGTGAAACGAAGCGGCAGAGGACACGTGTTAAGAGAAGAACTGGTTAAAGGCCGTCATAATTCCAAAACGTCGCAATCATTGAGATCTCGCGTGAGGAGGCAAATTGAATTTACAGAGTTACCATTAAGACACGCCATTATGACAATATATTTACCCTGGCGTCATAAAGACGAAAAGCTTAAAGGGTTGATTAAAATACTTTTGCCCGGAACGAAACCCTGTTCGGTAAAAATATTTTAAAGGGGTATTGTAGTATGTAAATTTTATCAAACGTACACGTCATTGACAAAGGGGATAAAGTTGCTAGGTGGACATCCAAATAGGCATTCAGAAAATATATTAAGAGACATCACCAAAGAAGAGAAGCCCGAGTAAACAAGTATTGAACAAAACCTACTCGGGGTCAGATGACGTTATATACTACTCGGGGTCAGTTAAAGATGCTCGAGGCTAGTTAATGACATTTTGTACTCGGGATCAGATGACATCATTCGGGACCAGCACGTAGCTCACACGAATCGAGTCGTTAAAATACGTAAAGATATCCATCAAAGAGGAATTCCAAGAAGAGTAGAATACCAAACAGAAAAGGTTCTAAATTGGGCAACAATTTTATTTCTTCAAAAAGACTACGCTTTTATAAGAAAATATGCCCTAACTAGACTACATCACTAGAGTCCCATTTGATCTCAATACAAGTCTCCGAAATAGGAAAGAAGACAGACTACTTCAAACAAGTAACCAATCATAGTTAAATACAGAGATCTTTTATTACTTGTACAAAGAGGATTAGAGTTCTATGAACATATAAATAGACCCATAATCTCGTCACAAAATACACACACATAAAATATAGAAAATACAGAGAGAAAAAGAGAGATCGAGAGTTGTAAATCTTTTCAATAGTGGATTTTGGCTTGGTTGATTATTCAGCCACCTGTGGACGTTTCTCCGGTCATCGGAGTTTTACCACGTAAAACTTGCGTTCTATTACTTTCTCCTTCTCTCTCTCTTTGAAATCATAGCTAAAATCCAAATTCTTGTTGACTTTTTTCATATATCCAGAAATCGACGTCAACAATCATGCATGTAGGTTCTTCTTCAACAGAGTTTCTGGTTCCACTCATACCTAACGAGTACAATTCTGCTCTAGGAATAATCCTCGTTGTGACATTATCATAATTATATGGAGTTACATTAGGCCGGATCTCGGAAGTCCCAGCTATATCTGCTGACTATAACTAAATTTGTGTACACGTCTTGCACGTCTTCTCGGAAAATAATAATAAAAGCTTGAACAAATACAACAAAATCACAGAAAAACATAATAAAAGCTCGACAAAATACAATAAAATCTCGAAAAACCATAATAAAAGCTGGCCCCAACACAACAAAATCTCGAAAAAGCATAATAAAAGCTCGACCCAATACAACAAAATCTAGAAAAATCATAATAAAAGATCAACACAAGACAACAAATTCTCGGAAATGTTTAATAAAAGCTAGACCCATTACAACAAATTCTCAGACAATGAAAAAAAAAACTCGACCCAATTCAAAAAATTCTCAAAAAATAAGAAAATAAACTTGGTGTACATTCTGGAGACTAAATATTCATACATTTGTTGAATACATTTTAAATCACTCACGACTGTGTGAAAAAAAATTAGGGAGATCATAAGGATCTGTTACCTGTAAATTTTAAAAATGTTTCTGAGAAGTCCTTTAGATCGATTTTCATACTACTTTTTTAGAGAGAGAATTAAACTTCTCTTTCTAAAACAGAAGATGAAAGCACAAATACAACTTTTAAGGGCAGATTTAAACTGGTGACATCATCACAACACAAAAAAAATGTGACAATCCTCACCATTTCCACTAATTGTAATCTTAGCATAAACCTGCTGCTTTCCAATGGTAACTTAAGCTCCAAATCTTGATCAGTATATTAATCAATCTCAAGTGTTTATGTATGAATTCAGAGCTTGTGTGTAATTATTCAAACAAAAGTTATGTTTTTCTCTTCTTTTTTATTTTTTTAATTAAGTACGTACCCCAAAAATTATCTTCGCTCCAAATTGGCATGGTGATAAAAAGAGATCATTCGGTCTACCGGTGTAACATGTGGCATATTAAAAATAAAATTTAACTTCAATTTTCTTTTTATTACCAAGCTTTAAATTGAGGACTCTTGCTGGACTCTATAGTCAAGAAACCAAAAGTGAAGCTATGTTCATTAAAGAACTCGGCTTTTACATGAATCTATTCAAATCTTTTCCCGATCATATATTATTTCCATTCGATGAGGATTCTGTGACATATAAATTGAATGGGAGTATATTTACTTTCAGAAAAATTGGAGGGACCTAATAGTAGACAAATTTGAACATATAATGTATGATTGTATGGGAAGATATTCAAGGTTCAAGAGGAAGGTTCAGGAGCACAAATTAAAGTGTAAGTAAACATCCATACTTTTCAAATTATTGTTGATTTCGGTGCATATTACTTTGTTTGTCTCCCCTGGGAGTTCTGAGTAACAGAAATGATTTCTCTAACATATGCTTGATAGTGCATTCTTAAATGTTCTGTTTTTGGTGTCCATGAAAATGCTTTTAGATAGTCAAAAGCGCTTTTGAGCACAATTATTAAAAGTGCAACTAGGCACCAAGCGCCTTCAGACACAACTTTTGTGCTTGAAGGATGGCTAGGCGCGGCGATGCAAGGAGTGCATCAACATTACCTAACAAAACTAATTCAAGCTTTACAACCCAATATAAAGATGTATTGATGATGTTATGGATTTTGTTTTGTTTGAATTGGGGGGTAGTTAGAGCCTAAAAACTAATTTGAACATCTTTTTTATTAGTACGATGATTGCATGTTAATTATTTTACGAATTATGTCACTTTATTGATTCTTTGTAAAGTGATAAACCTTACATCTAACTTAGTAACTTAAAA
Source organism: Dipteronia dyeriana (assembly GCA_032871835.1). NCBI lineage: Eukaryota > Viridiplantae > Streptophyta > Magnoliopsida > Sapindales > Sapindaceae > Dipteronia > Dipteronia dyeriana. The sequence continues at coordinate 58,030,790 of CM065301.1, forward strand.
TTTACAGAATATATTAGGTTGTCACCATTTTTATGAATTTTCCATTTTTAAAAAGGTGCGCTTCGCTTCAATCAGGCGCACGCCTCGCCTTACGCCTCAGGTTCTAGAGGACACTTACGTCCTGATGCACCTAGCGCCATTTATTAACTATGCTTTTGAGTCTATCTTATAGTGTTTTTGTTTTTTGAAATAAATAAAAAATAACTTCTTGGAATAAATACATAATATACTACTCTAGTGATTTTTAGAGGAACAACTAATCGAAATACTTTTTTGAAACATATTTGCTTGAATATTAAAGAAGTTCTCTAGGTGATTTAACAGAGAAAAAAAAACTGCTTTTATTCAAAAGTGCTTTGGATAAAAGCAATTTCAAACACAAATTTTAGTGGGTTAAGATTGATCTAATTGTGGGTTGTGTATTCATGGAGATATACATATCATTTAGTGGGTTGCTGATGATGCTAAAAGGGAACAATGTCTCAGAATTTTAGCTTGACCAGAAGTTGTTTCTCTGCATCAGGAGGCTATAAAATTTTCATCCAACAGCAATGCAATCTGTTTTTACTTTCTATTTCTCATGTGTAAATAATATTCGATATATACAAAACGAATTCGGATTACCGTTCACCATAGAAAATCCGAATTCCAGCGGAAGCGGGTTCGAACACCTGAAACGATATCACCGGTGGATGGACGATGACACGATAGGAAAGTCCCCTCTGATCACAATGCAAGAACCCACACTTTGATCTTGGATGGGAGAAAATTCTACAAATTTTCTCCAGATCTCTAACTTGTATTTTCTCTGTATTTTGTTCTCTGATGAACTTGCATACATTCATTGTTTTGCACAGCACACACACATGCTTTGTATTTCCCATGCATATACATAACAACATCAGACAACCCTGTTGTCTTGCATTTTTTACCATCCACAAATATCCAATACACGTAATGTATATATATTTGTGTTGCTTTTTCTAAATTCAATCAGTTTCTAAAACGGATATATATATATAGCATAAAACTGCTCATGCAGTTATACAAGTTGGTACATGGGCTTTGCATGTATTGGGCTAGGTTGCTTGGGCTTTGCATATATGCCATGGGCTTGGGTTTGGTCCACTTGGGTGTATAATGAGTCTCCAACCCATACCCAAATATACCAATATCTCCCACTTGCACAAGTGGAGCCAACACAGTTAAGTTACCACAAGCCCAGCATAGGTGCAACCTTATTAATCAACATCTGCCACTCCTCAAATAGCCTAAGATTTGATATATACAGAGGAACATTTAAAACATTTAAACACAAGTATTATCATCATTATCAAAAGTGTTCATACGGGTAAATGCATTGTGTGACCTATGAACAATCAATAAATATATAAAAGGGAGCTAACAATCTCAAATGTAAATTCTTTATGTACAAGAGATAATTTTGTTCATTATTGTATCCTAGATTTAATTTATAATTTTTATCAGTCTAAAGCATACTTGATCCCTCAAAAGTTATGATTGACTTTATCATATTTCATGTACTCACAATTGTAACAAATACAATTGGTAGACCGGTGAATACATAAGTCAGATAAAAATTCATTAAATCTTCCCATTTCATCTCTATCTCTCTGTCTCCAGAACAACTGCTACCCTAGACGTGTCCCATAGGCTGAATTATCATAGCCATAAAAATAACACGCTAAAGGTGCTAACATTATCCTGTCACTTCAAGATAAAGTGAATGGTCATAAGGACACTGTTTGAAGTTAACGTAAAACTTCAATGGAACTTACACAATGAGGAAGCAGGGATTCATTTTCTCATTTTCCACATCGGTCACAAATAGCACACGTGGTATGAAACACATGTTACAGTGAATTTCATTCTAAATAAGAATGCATATGTCTTTATATTATTCACTGTACAGATCTTAATCTAGTCACAACTCTCGTGACTAACCTGAGTTATTAAAAGCTCGTCTCTCTCTGACGCCACATTAAGATCTCAAATCTGGCTTGAATCAGGTATCAATGATAGTGGGGTCTATCATGATCGGTTCTAAAATATATTAGTATATTTATTGTGAACCTCTTCTTGACAAATTCAAGGTGACATATTCATATATAATAGCTCCGCGAGAATATATCCTACATATTCTCTAATATATATGTGTCTCATCTCAGCTTGCTATCTCAGCAACTGAGGCGACCGCACGTGTAAGAATGCTGGTCTCAACCTGACCACATATTTCTATTACATTATATGTGTAAATATGCTAGCATTAACGGTAAATTCCCTTACTATTAAAGTTATATCATAATCCTCTCAATCTAGGATTATATTGATATACATTTACCAATCTTGTAGCATAATTTCTATTGAGCCTTGTACATATCACAATGTACACTTATTAGTTAGTCGTACTTTCAAGGTATGTCATAATCCTCTTGACAACATCTCAATGTTGTAATCAAGGATTATATTGGTGTCCACTCACCAATCTTACGACGTAACTAATGATAGACTTTGTACATATAACAATGTACATGAGACTCCGTATGGTACTAACATGAGGAACTTGTAATTAATAACTTGATCTTATGGAGTTTCAATGTACAAATTGAGGATAAGAGTTTGTGATTTCACAATAGGAGTATCTATGAGCCTATAATTGCTCATTTCGAATCAACTATTACTCCTAGTATATATAAGCCACATTGCTCATATAAAATCTCAAAGAAATTTGAGAATTACCATTTCATTATGGTTTTACAAACACTTCATTATTTCTAGCCAAGACATATAGTCCACATATATAGATAATATAAAAATTATGATTAACCTGTTTAGTGTACTTACCATGGCTATCTTTAGTCGTCAATAATCTGTAAGACATTACAGCTTGATGAAATAAAAGATACCACTTTCTAGAAGATTGTTTCAAACCATACATTAATCAAGCAAACACACTTATGCGCTCTTGATCTTTTGAAACGAAAAATTTACAGGCAACTCCATGTAAATCTTTTCCTCTAGTTCTCTATCGAGAAGTACAGTCATTGCATCCATCTGATGTAATTTCAGGTTCAAATATATGACTAGTGCTAAAATAAAGCGTATAGAAGAAAACTTTACTTCCAAAGAATAAGTTTCTTCATTTGCGATTAATCACTCCTTATACCTCTCATTAGTACTTTCCGCCTTACATATGATATATATGGAATCCATACATTCATAACGGTCTAATGACCAGGCGGTAAGTGAATCAAGTCACGGACATGATCACTTTTCTATACTTCATCTCCCCTTCCATTGCTTTCATTCATATATTCACTTAGTAGATATAAGTGATAACTCAATTCTAAAATCTTTGGTTCATCACTGTCAAGTGAAGTAATCATCAAAAAATTATCTTTCAATCTTCGAAAGATGAAATGGGATAGTTTGGTGATTATGTCCACGAGTTGGTAAATTATTACAGTGACTGATTTAACAGTTGTTTCACTCCCACTAGGGATGAAAGATCCATGAGGATTTCTACTCCCACTATGGTGTAGATTTCCACTTCCACTTCCACACCCACTAGGGATGGAGGGTCAAGTTAAATTATAATTTACCGTCACTCGCATATTAACACAGATCATCTAATTCTAAAAATTACATATATATATATATATATATATATATATATATATATATATATTAAATTCATTTCTACTAAGAAATGAATTCTCTAATAATGACATCTTGTGATTCAAATGTAGTCACACTTCTATCTAATTATACACCATCATTTATTTAATCGTTTGGAATGCACAGAGTATCAAACAAAGATACAACTTATCTTCTTGTATCCAAATTCTCATTTCTATAAGATGGATTATAAACATAATCTGCATACCCCTAGGGCTGTAGATTAGTCAGACCAGGCTACCTACCTGTCCAGAATTCATGTGGTGTATAAGTGTTTGATTAAATGGAACATGATTAAGAAATTCGTAGCAATTATCATATCTTCTAGTAAGATACTAAATTATTCACATGCACCATCACAGACTTAACCATTTCCAACAGTATTTAATTCCTTATTTCCGCTACACAATTTGTTGCAAAATCCTAGGAATAAATAAATATCTTTTTATATCTTTCTTACTAAACAATTCCTTGAACTGTTCAGAAAGATATTTACGTACTCGGTTAATCCTTTAAAACTCAAAAAAGTTTATCATCTAATATGATCCTCAACCAAACAATCTGAATGCAATCTATTGCTTTCGATTTATGAGAGATCAAATAGATATGACCGAGACATCTAAAGATATTAATGAATGTAACTAGATAAGTAATTTCAATCTAGTCTTTACACTCATTCAATCACAAATGTAATAATAAATTAGTTGCAATAAAATTTCTGATCTAGTTCTTTATTAGATGGTTTTCTAGTTGTTTTTCTTGCTAGATAATTTGCATGACCTTTAAGATAAATGAGTCAAATTAGTCCTACTTGACTGATATACTCATTTTATCTAGTTCAACATGACTTAATCTAGCATACCAAAATATTCGCACCATTACCATTGTAATGATTGAAAAACAAACAAAATTATAACCGTCTCTACTGGCATATAATTCCATAAAACCATTAAATTATCAAGTGCCATATGAATATAATTTTAGCAAATTATATTCATATAACCATCATGATCATTAATGATAACCCGAATCAATGAGGATAACCACGGACATTAAAACCCAGTTAGATCTCAAGTGTATATTAGAACATCATGGAGTCTAAATTTAGGCTACCATGCAAACCCAGTTTGTTGGTACTAAACTCCAAAAAAAATGTTCTAATACATATACATTTTGTCTCTAATAATCTAACTATACTCAAAGTGTGCTTTACAGTTTCTTGTTGGATGGTATGTTTTTACTTATCCACCGTCCACAATGGACGAGATTCAAAAGAAAATACCTAACTAGAAACTTAAGCATAACTTAACAAATTCTTAAGTTTGGGTTTTACTCTTTTCGACTCAACGCATTTATGAGTGAAAATGACCCATCTTGTCACAATCGCAACAAGTTATTTGAGTTTAGCTCTTCCTCAATTCGTTATCCCTCAACTTCTTTCATATTTCGATCTAAGATTAAGTGGTTATGACTAGATTCTCTTCTTCTTTTGGAAATAACTATTTCCACTAATATGCTAAAAACTAAAAGTTTTATGCAAGTTGGAATCTTTCATATAAAATTGGCTAGAATCCTAAGCCGCCTTTAGGCGCTCATCTTCTACTACCAAAATGACGCGATCGAAACGTGTCATATTAATTTTATATATTCCAACTATCAAAAGAGATCAGATCATTTAGTCGATGTATCATGTTTTATATTCTTATTGGAGGCTGCCACTAATTTTGGCACTTCTTATAAGTACTCTAAAACTTGATACCGTACATACTAAATTTTAGTACTCAAAATCCTATTAAAAATTTCCCTTCAAGACAAAACTCTAAAAGGTAAACCACTTTACTTAAATCATATTGTACTTGTAAAACATACATGTGAAATTACTATTTAACTTACTCCACAACATGGTGCGAGTAATTTAACTTATGGCTTGATAAGCCTTCACATCTTGCATGTCGAGCAATAAGTGCTATGCTGAAGTTCAATCATGATTCATGTTATAGTCTCAAGAGTTTCATACTCTTAAAATACACTAAATCTTTTCGTATCTATTCCTTAGATTACAAGACTTAGTTTATTGCAATCAAATTGGCCACAATATTATAGATATATAATCTATATTTTATGTTAATCTATGTAGAGACATACAATCTACTATGCAAGCATATTAATTTTTAAAAATACACACATTTAATTTTGCAGCAAACGCTGACCGAACAAATGATGAAACAATCTAAGGAACAGAATCGAAAAAGTCGTCAAAGCGTCTAATTAGCATCCATTTCCAAAAATTTAATCATCATTAATTTAGTACTTTACGTAAAATTCTAATTCTAATATTGTACTCAACAATTTAGAATTCCCAAAACAAGTGATCATATAAATAACAGAAGAATACAATGCACAAGTCCCAACAAAATATTTTATGGGTCAAACCGTTTTTACTACAAAGTAAATAAACCAAAATTATTTACTATAGAACGGTTTATTAAAACCAAAGTAATTTCTCAAAATACGTGACTTTGCATGCTATTCATTCTATACGTTTCATATTTATATCGATCATCACTGAGAAAGACTCTCTAAGTCTTCACAACTCATCCAATTGTCATTTTCTCAAAATATTTGATCATCTTTCGCATGTGCAATAACTCATGTGTCTAGCACTATGAATGTTCATTACAGATGTAGTAGATCGCCTCACATTCCCAAGAATGTAACGCTTCTCTACGATTTCTAGTTCATACGCTATATGACCAAAATACATCGTGGTACCTTACTCTAGCTTTTCCAACCTTATAGATCTATTAACTCTTCGGGAAATTTCATTAAAAGACTATCTACTGCATCTCTCCACATAAAAGCACGAGTCATTGACTGCAGCTATATGTCACTAATAAGATTCATGAAATCTTCTCCATTAAGACATATGAGATAATGCAGATTTATTCTAAAAATTTTCTAACTCATTTAGAAAAATTTGTCTTTTAATAACCTTATACATTTCCAATGTATATTCTAATCAAACTTCTTTTCCCCGATTGCATAATTAATTAGACGGAGAATTTTAAACGAAGGCCTTTCAATATACATAGCTCCCACTGAAGCTAAACTTCGGTGGCCAAATTTTTCACAGGAAAATTCCATGACCGTTAGAAAACAGTGCTAAAAGTCCTACTGGAAAAATCCACGGTGGCCGAAAATGCCACCGAAAACCATTTTTGACATCCGTATCGAAAACTGTTACCAAAAACCGTACCGGAGACTATCATCAGAAACCGTGCTAGAAACCTTAACCAGAAACCGTCACCGAAAATCATGCTAGAAACTGTCGGTGGAATCCACAACAAATTTTGTCAATTGAATTCGTGCTTGAATCTGTCTTATTAAAAATCTCATTTGGAATTTATAGGGGATTAATTCAGCTCCCTTGGAGTGAAACACATTGATGGAATTAATACAAAAAAAATTGAAATTTAAAAAAAAAAAAAAAAAAAATTATCGCCGGAAAACCGCCATCAGTCGCCAGAAAACCACTTATGATCGCTAGAAAACGGCCTTTGGTCACCGAAAAACCATTTATTGGTCACCGAAAAATATCTTCGGAACTATTCACTGGCCACCGGAAATGTCGCCAAAAAACGTGTCGGTAGGTGTACCGGAGCTGGTCCGGTCGGTGATGATGTGACACCGGTAACTGTTCCGAAGGTCTAAAACCGTCGCAGAAAACTTCCCCGGTGGCCGAAAACCGTCAACGGTTTCCTTCGTCCACTTCGACGACACGTGTTGTGTTGTCACCAGGGACACGTGGTGAAATGACACACCACTTGACATGTAGCATTTTCTGAGAGATCCACGTGTCAACATATTAATCAATCAAGCCTTTTGTGCCCAACGCCCACTTGCGCCGGCGGAGAGTGTGATGCACGTGTTGTCTTCCCAAAATTTCCCGATCACGGGATTACCACCATCCGACTCTAAATTCAATTGTAATTCCATTTATGCCCTTAATGATGACGTTTGGGTTAGGGGTGAAACACACTCTCCAATCATAGGAGAGTGGAACATTTTCTTCATGTTCTTCATGTTCTTCACCCATATTCAAGAACAAAATAAGTTTCCAGATTTTGATTTCAATTGTAAATATTCGAAATCGTTTTTCTCCCTCATTTCTAACCAAATTATACAATATCGTTGGAAAGCTATCGAAAGGCTCTATCTAATGGTACCATGATCGCAGAGAAACAAAAAAATGACAAGAAAATTCTATAGATTTTCTCCACATCTCTAACTTGTATTTTATCTGTATTTTGTTCTCTGATGAACTTGTATACATTCAATGTTTTGCACAGCACACACATGCTTTAAATTTCCCATACACATACATAAGAACACCAGACAACCCTGTTGTCTTGCCTTTTTTACCATCCATAAATATCCAATACACGTAATGTATATATATTTGTGTTGTTTTTTCTATATTCAATCAGGTTCTAAAACTGATATATATATATATAGCATAAAACTGCTCATGCAGTTATACAAGTTGGTACATGGGCTTTGCATGTATTGGGCTAGGTTGCTTGGGCTTTGCATATATGCCATGGGCTCGGGTTTGGTCCGCTTGGGTTTGGTCCACTTGGGTGTATAATGGGTCTCCAACCCTTACCCAAATATACCAACATCATGTTTTTCCAAACTATGTTTTTACATGTAAATGCTTTCCTTAGCTACCACTTATTCTTGGAATTAAATAAAAGAATTCAAATCAACTCAAGAGTATTCTACACAACAAATGCTATGGTATCGTTATCATCTAGACAAGGAAGGACAAGCAAAGAATCCACTTTGGGAGAGAATCTCACAGGGGAGTCAGGATTGGGTTACAAGAGAGTGCAAAAGAGAAATCGGAGAACATAAACATGCAAGCTTTAAGTACTTTAGAAAACCCAAAGATCTCAACATGAAGATGCATGTCACTTGACTCTAGGACATGCATGCCTTTATTTCCATCAATTGTGCATTATATACAGCAAACGAACACTTGTAGCGTCCTCCAAATGGGCTACCACTGGAAACCACACTGCCATCTTACCGGAAAACCAGTCGGGTTCTTGTCAAGCTAGTTCAAGCACTGATTAAACTATATATACATCTTGTTGGTCATGAAACATGATCAGCAACGTAAGAAAATCTTGGTTCAACTATTTTTTATTTTGAATTTTAATTACTCCACAACAATTGCTGCTGAGTTTGATTATTTTGCTAGCTTTTTTTAAAAAAAGAATTTTTCTAGAATAATTGATATACAATTTCACAACATTAATTATTATAAAATTAGACAGTACTTCTATAGACTTTGCCCTTTTTTTTCTATATCTATCGATCTCATATATATAATGTAAGTGGTGTAACAACACCACTCCTGAGTTCACTTGGTAATTTCGTCGAACACCTTGTAGGTAAAACCGAAAACTACCACAAAATCCTTCCAATACCTTTGAAAAAGGAATGAAAATCAGTAGAACTAAGGTTTCTGAAAAGAAACTTAAAAACAGAGGATTGATCAATCGTCATTAATGAGCTCAAAGGAGCTTCCAGATTTCATTGAAAAACAAAAAAAGGTTGTTACAATGTTGATTAGTTATCTCTTCAAAATACACGCATAAAACATTTTACTTGATGATTCTGAAAAGTATCTAACAACTTTTCCTTACTAACTCCTGAAAACCAGGACTCAACAAATCATATGTTGACACATCAGCAACACAATTAACTTTTCATAATCAGCTCCATGTCAACTTCAGCCACCAGAATCAACTAATTCTCTGTTGAGTTGGCACTTACTCTTTGTTGAGCCACTGTTGACATGTGCTTTTAAACAAGCCAGACCAGTGTAAGGCATAGTCTCGAAACTATGTTTTCTTTTTTGCTGAATTTGATCAACTTGGTTATTTTGAACTTCTTTGGTTACTCTAATAGCCCCCCTCAAGTTGAATTGCGGTGAATCAACGAGATTCAACTTGGCACAGAAGAATTGAAACTTCTCAGAAGGCAACACCTTTATCAAATTATCAGCAACCTGATATTCAGTTGGCACATACCGTGTCTCTACAATTTCTGCACTAACTTTTTCTCTGATAAAATGAGTGTCTATGTCAATGTGTTTGGTCTTGGCATGGAATACTGGATGGAGGGCTAACGAATTCGTACATATATTGGCACACCATATAATGGCTGGAAAAGCAATCTCAATGTGAAGCTCTTTTAACAGTGATTGAAGCCAAATTATTTTTGTGGTAATCTGAGCCATGGATCGGTACTTAGCCTCTGTGCTTGATCGAGCCACTACTTGTTGCTTACGAGAGCTCCACGAAACAAGATTGCCACCCAAGAAGACACAGTTTTTGCTAGTTGATCGACGATTTACCAAGCAACTCGCCCAATCTACATCAACAAAAGCTTCCAAAGATAACGAAGAGGAAGGTTTAAAATGCAGGCCTTTGTGAAGAGTTCCCTTTAAGTAATGTAAAATTCTTTTGCAAGACTGCCAATGAGTTTGAGTTAGCAAAACCGAGAATTGACTCAATTTGTTCACACTAAATGAAATGTCTAGGCGGGTGTAGCATAAATATTGTAAAGCACCAATGGTGCTTCTGTAAAGAGTTGGATCTTCAAAAGGAATGCCATCCTTAGTTAGTCTGGAACCAGTACCAAGATGAGTGTCACACGGCTTCAAATCAAACATATTCACACGTTTAAAAAGATCAACCGTGTATTTGGCCTGAGTCAAGTATAGACCAGTACCATCTCTAAAAGCCTCAAAGCCTAAGAAATAATTGACACTTCCAAGTGTTTTTAAGGCAAAAGCTCCATTGAGCTTGATAATATTTTGCTATATGAAAGACTGATTGCTGCTAGAGATCAAGATATCATCGACATAAACTAAAAGAAATAACATGTCACGTATGGTATGTTTGATGAACAAAGATAAGTCAGATGTAGAAATTGTAAAACCCCATGAAATAAGAGCAATTTTTAGCTTGTTGAACCAGGAACGAGGAGCTTGCTTTAAGCCATATAAGGATTTGTTTAGCTTGCAAACAAAAGAAGGTTTGGTTGAATCTTCAAATCCTTCAGGTTGTTTCATGAAGACTTGCTCATGTAAATCCCCATTGAGAAATGCATTGTTAATGTCAACTTGTTGTATATCCCAACCATAGAAGACAGCAAGAACAAAAAAAAACTCTTACATTGTTTGGTTTCACAACTGGGATGTAGGTATCAAAGAAATCTAAGCCTGGGGTTTGGTGAAAACTTTTGGCCACCAAACGAGCCTTGTGCTTTAGTATAGAGCCATCCAGATTAATTTTCTTTTGAAAAACCCACTTACTTCCCACAATGTTCATGTTGTCAAGTGTAGGAACCAGTATCCAAGTTTTGTTCTGCTGTAAGGCTTTAAATTCAGCATTCATAGCATCAACCTACATAGGATTAGCCATAGCCATTTTGACACTCTTTGGCTCCATTTCAGTAAGGAATCCAGACGGTAAGCTACAATTTGACACAAAACCCGAGGTCTAAAAATGTCATTTTTGCTTCCGGTGATCATAGGATGTGAAACAATATGAGGAGCTACATACATAGACCTTTCTGGCTGGGAAGCAATGAAACCAGATGAATTATGAGAATCAGCATGTCCATGATTTGAGAAATGAAGACTGTCACCTAAATGAGAAACATTTGTTGCATTTGGAGAAATTCTTTGCAAAATAGGTTGTGTAGCATTATAAGAAGAGCCACTGTCTTTATTACTAGAAAACAAATCAAACAAATTTGTGACATCAAAGGAAGTAGCTGCACCTAATAATGAATCATTAAGATGACCATTTTCAAACAATTGCTTATACGGGAATTCCAATTCATTGAAATCAACATTTCGTGAGATAAAAACCTTCACAGATGAGTGCATACACCTATATCCTTTGTGAGACAAACTATACCTAATAAAGACACACTTGTTTGACTGAAAATCAATCTTGTGTTTGGAGTAATCACGTAAGTAAGGGAAGCAAGAACGCTAAACACTTTGAAAAAGTTATAGTTAGGCTTCCTTCTATATAATTTTTCATAGGGAGAAATAAAACCCAAAACTGAAGAAGGCAAGTTATTGATTAGCACAGTTACTGTATAAAAGGCCTCAGACCAGAACTTCATAGGCATGCCACTGTGAGCCAACATAGTTAAACCCATTTCGACTATGCTAAGATGTTTTCTCTCAGGAACACCATTTTGTAGTGTGTATCAGGACAGGAGAAACGAACTTGAATACCAACTTGAGATAGAGGTTTAACAAAGGGAAGATACTCTCCTCCTATATCTGCTTGGAGAACCTTAATCTTTTTGTCAAATTGTAATTCTACCATAGTCTTAAACTTGACAAAAGCATTGAAAGCTTCAGACCTTAAATGTAGAGGAAATATCCATGAGAATCTAGTGTATGCATCAACAAAAACAATGTAATACCTATAACCATCTTATGATAATATTGGAACCGGTCCCCACAAATCACTATAAACAAGCTCAAGATGAGTTATGACAGTGATTTTGGCTCTATCAAAAGGTAACTGTGCATTTTTCCTAGTTTGCAAGAATCACAAAACTGTACAGAGTGAATGCTGAAAAGAAAACAAAGTGAATTCAATATTTTCTGAAGAACAAAATGAGATGGATGACTTAGTTTTGCATGCCAAATTACAACATTTACTCTAGCTGCAACCAATACCCTATAGCATGTGCGCGAGTCTTGCTTGTCAACAACTGGTTGACATCTTTATTATGTGAGGTTTTACAAAGATAAGTATTTACAAAGGAAACTAAAGAAACTGATTCCAACAAAGCATGACTTCGAGGAGATGATTCAGCAAGCTTTAGCTCATAGAGTCCATAATTAAGAGTACCTTGTAGAAGGACCTTCTTGGTTCTCTTGTCCTTAATCACACAACTATTTGAAAAGAATTCAGCATATCCATCATTATCCCTTGTAAATTTAGATATAAAAAGTAAATTCGTAGTAATTTCATGCACACACAACACATGTTTTAGCTTTAAATCAGTGTAAGGCAAGCAATGTGACATAACTTTTGTGTCACCAATGTGAGAAGTAATTAGCTGATTACCATTACCAACACAGATTTTATCGTTACCTTTGTATTCAGATTTGACTAAGAGATTGTTTATGTTTGATGTTACATGATTGGTAGCTCTACTATCGATTTACCAAGACTGATCAACTACTGTTTCTGGTGTTGCATAATAGGCAGAGTTTAGTTGTTGATGTTGTGTATTCTCTGATTTAAAGTTCACGTTTGAAGAACTGCTATGATCAAAGTTACTCAAGTTGTTTTGCTGCTGTGAAAAGAAAGCTTGACTACTTTGACCTTACTGATTTCCAGCTTGTTGATTCTGAGTTTGTGAAGGGCCACCATGAAATTGTTGATCAAATCTTTTGTAGAATTGCCAAGCTACATGACCTGGCTTAAAGCATATTTGACAGTAAAGACGATGATTGTTTCTTCCACCAAAACAACCTTCATTACCTCTATTACGACCTCTATATCCTCCTCTATTTACATTAAAACTTCCTCTGTTAGCACTTTTTTTGTTGTTGAAATTGTTGAAATTTGGATTATTAGAGACAAAATTGGCAGTCGGAGTTCCAAGAATTGTATGAGACCAGTTATTAAGAAGTTTTATCCTCTGCTCATGCATCAAGAACAAAAACTATGCATCTTTTATAGTCATAGTGTTCTACTGAGATGAGATAAGAGTAACTACTGAATCGAATTCATGACCAACGCCATTCAAGAGACTCATAATAAAAAACAAATTCCAGCTTACTAACAATTTCTTCTGCTGAAGCTAAAACATCGTTAATTGTTTTTAGTTTAACAACAAATTCACTTATTGAGTCATTACCTTTCTTCATAGATTGTAATTGCTGTTTAAGTTGCATAATTCTTGCTAAAGATCTCTAAGAGTAGGTTTTTTCAATTTTTGACCAGATCTCAAAAGAGGATTTAGAACCATTTATCTGTCCCAGAACGCTAGTTGTCAAGGTTGAAAATATCCAACTCATAAAAAGCTTATCTTTCTTCTTCCAGTTGACATATTTTAGATTTTCTTCTTGTTCACTGTCATCTCCATAATGAATCAAGAGAAACTTCGATGGAGCTCGCTTTGTTTCGTTGACCATTCCTTTAAGACCGAGAGCCTCAATCGCAGTCAAAACCTGAGTTTTCCAATAGAAGTAGTTACTGTGATCAAGTTTGAGTGTAAGATTGAGACTCAAAGTCTTAGCAAGAGAAGAAAAATCCATGGTTTTAGTGCTAACAGAAGAGTTGCTATGAGATTGATTTGGAGAAGAATCAAAGGTTCGGTTTTCAACCATTGACGTTTGTCTCAAGCTCTGATACCATAAAAAAGGAATGAAAATCAGTAGAACTAAGGTTTCTGAAAAAGAAACTTAAAAATAGAGGATTGATCAATCGCCATTAAAGAGCTCAAAGGAGCTTCCAGATTTCATTGAAAAAGAAAAGAATGTTGTTACAATGATGATTAGTTGTCTCTTCAAAATACACGTATAAAACATTTTACTTGATGGATTCTGAAAATTATCTAACAACTTTTCCTAACTAACTCCTGAAAATCAGGACTCTTAACAAATCATATGTTGACACATCAGCAACACAACTAACTTTTCGTAATCAACTCCATGTCAGCTTCAGCCACTAGAATCAACTAATTCTCTACTGATTTGGCACTTGCTCTTTGTTGAGTCACTATTGACCTGTGCTTTTAAACAAGCCAGACCAGTGTAAGGCATAATCTTGAGACTCTGTTTTTCTTTTTGTTGAATTTGATCAACTTTGTTATTTTGAACTTTTTCTATTTGTTGAATTTGATCAACTTGGTTATTTTGAACTTTTGTGGTTACTCTATCAACCATGAGTACAAGAGATTATTTATATCCCAGAAGCCTTCTTTATCCCTCTACGTCTCAATCCTTTAACCTCACAATCACTATTTGTTCTAGGTTTTTCTCTCTAACTTTGTTGTCTCTAAACATTTGCACACACTTAGTCTACAAGCTCAACTAACAACTTATTTATATAGTGAGACTTTTAGCTAATTACAACGTTGCCCAATAAAACCCCAAATTACAAATATGCTTCAAAAACAAATGCACGTTACTTTGAAACAAACATCAATACATAATTCGAAATATATATAAATATTGGTATATTGCGTGCTAACCCTTATATTGCAGTGATCACCATTTGAAAAAAAAATTAGTTAAAAAACAATTAAAATTACCCCTACATAATAATTATAGTATATACTCTAGTACATATCAAAGTTCGAATTCAATTTATTCTTTAGGTAGAAGATTAGAAGATTTACTGTAACATATATACAAGTTGTACACATTACCACTTAGCACTATAATTTTTTGTAATAGCTGAGTGAATTATCAAGAAATTTGTCCTTAAGTACTATTTTTTTATATGTACCACCTAATGTGTTGATTCGAAATCTAAGACATTATCAAACTGAATAAATGTTATTTACCATCAAACCACAACAGGTGATGGTTATCTTAAAGTACTTAATAATATCATATGTTCTTGATATTTCCAGTTGCTTATTTCTTGTTATCTATTTGGGTACAGTTTGTGCTTATTTGAACTTTGAAGTCCCATTTTTAAGGTGTACTTTTGGAATACAATTGAACTTTTATTTAATACAATTGAAATGTAAATCATAGCCCTCTAAAACCCTGATGTGAGTGAGATTTAACGTCAAAATTTCTCATGGTTATAAGAAATCTCATAAATAACAACTACCGATGACTTAGTTAAAGTGTTAATGGATATATTTCACCAGCTTTATTTTCTATTTTGATGAGGAACAACCACTACAACAAAATTGAGCTACAGACATAAAACTTTTTAAGGACGGTTTTTTTTTTGTCCCAATAGGATATCTATTGGGACAAAATAAATTATTCGTCCCTACAAATCACAATTTCACGGGACTTTTAGGGATGAAAAAAGTTATCCCTCTATTGTGATGAAATAAATTATTCATTCCTAGAAAGTGCAAACTTGATGAGATTTATAGGGACGAAAAAGTTTGTCCCAATAGGATGTCTATGGGACGAAATAAATTATTCATCCTTAAAACTATAGGCAGTAGGAAGTAACGACTCTAGGGTGGTGACTGGTGAGAGCGTGTGTCATGATGTTAGTGGTTCTTGACTTTTGTTTTTGTCTTTCTCTGTTGGGACGAATAGTATTTCGTACCCTTAAAAATTCTATATGGACGATATAAATCATCCCAATAGTATATATGTTGGGACGAAAGTGACAAATTTTTTAGGGTTGTTTAAATTTATAGCACACTTTTCATCCCTAGTTTTGTGATTGTCACCAAGTTAATATTTTAAGTTCGAATGGAACCAAAGTATGGTGATAGACAAATGCCCAGTTTGGGATTGTTGTGTTGTTGGGGGAATTGCTTTTGGATTTGCTCTGAGAGAATTGTTTTTGGATTCGCTGTAAGAAAAATCACTAGAGTGTTTAGTAAACTGATTTTTAAAAGTACTGTGAGAACCAATAACAATTCTAATGTGGTTGGTATGTGGTTGGTAAACTGTGAGTAAAAAGTGCTTTGACCGTATAAAATTACTAGAAATGACACAATTTAAATCTATTAATGTATTCATTTTACTTTAAAATTAAGTAAATAATTTTGTAAAATAGAAATTAATGAATAGGTTTTAAAATTATACATTAAATTTATATATAATATCTCACAAAATCTTATCCTTTGCCTTTTTACAACCACCCAGAAACAATTGCTCAACCCCTTTTTTTAAACATAACTTCATTAATAAAAGGCAATTAGCAAGCCAAAATTGGATTCAAGCAAAACAACAGAAGACCATAAGAATGAGCAAGAACAAAGCATAGGCAAGAAATAGTGAACTAGTTGGCCTCGTTCCCAGTCCATCTTCTTCAACCCCATCTCTCTTCAACAACACCACCATCATCATCATCATCAAATCCAAGCCAAATCCCATCAACAAAATTTTCCAGATACCCCGTATCTCCTTTCCAGATACCCTCTCATCAGATCCAAGCCAAATCACATTAACAAAATCCATCTTCTAGTAGCAGGGATTGATTTCAAGACGACGACGATGATGTTTCCAGATGATGTTGAATCTGGATTTGGTTTGATGAAGATGGTTGGCTTGGGTTTGATTTTGGTTTGAATTCGAATGATGATTTGATTTGGTTTGATGAAGATGATTTCATGAAAGGGAAAGGATAAAATGGGAAATTTGGTAAAAAATCATTAATAAGTGTGTTTTCATTTCTGCTTTCCAAGAAGTTGGTTTCTAAAATCATCAATTTGTAGCTACTCAATTTCTTTTATGGGGGAAGCTAAAAGAGACCAAAAGCACTTCCCAAAGTTTTTACCAAGCACCCTAATCTAACTTCAGAAGCACTTTTAGTTTCAAAAGTAGTTTGGGAATCATTCCCAAACTGGGCCAAAATACCCCTATTTCTTACTTTTATTCTTTTTTCTATCATCATTTTTCTTTATTATTTTTTTAAAACCCTCAATTGATGGAGGTGACCTCACCTCCATCAATAGAAATTTAAAGACCTCAATTGGAGGACCTCCAATGGAGTTCTATTGTTTCAACGACCTCCATTGGAGGTCGAACAAACCTCTAATGGAAGTTAGAACGACTTCCAATGAAGGTCGCTGAAATGGTCGAACTCCTTTAGAGCTTGTGAAACAAACTCTATTGAAGATCAACGAAGAAGAAGATTAAAAAAACTAAAAAAAAAATCTGGAAATAAATCTCGGCCAATAAGTATCGGGTATAGCACCCGACACTCATTACCCCAATAAGCCTCGAGTGTCGTACCCGAGACTTATTGTCAAGACTTATTTTTAGATTATTTTTGTTTTTTTATCTTCTTCTTCAACAACCTCCAATGGAGGTCGAACTCATTTCGACCTCCAATAGAGGTCTTTTTGACCTCCATTTGAGGTCTGTTAGACCTCTATGGAAAAAAAAACATAGTAGAGAGGAAGAGGGAGAGAGATTGATTTAAAAAGTAAGTGAGGGTATTTTGGTCTCACCACATACCTTGGTTCTATTTAAGCAAGGATTATTAACTTGTGTTATCCCCACAAAGTCAATCCCATTTGATGTTATTTACCCCCTATCCCTTCAAAATTTTAAAGTATTTATGTTTTGTTGTGTACTCTTTTATGGACGAATTTGAATTTTCATCCTAAAGAGGTTATTGCGATCCACCTAAGGAGACGAAATTTGAAATGAATTTTTTTTGCCCCAATAGATCTCTAGGGATGGATTTTGGGCTATTGGGACAAAAGAAAAATCATCTCAATAACCCTTTTTTTGTAGTGAACAATTCAAAAATGATTTTGTTCATGTATTTGAAGGTAGAAATCGATAATTGGATTTAGAAAGGATTGTATTAACATGTGAGATCTCACATTTAATCATTCACGATGTATAAATCTAAAGGGTCATTTGTTTTTTCCAATTAAAATTTAATAGGTCTGAATCAAAATTATTAAGGTGTTTTGTTTATTTTTTTAAGTGGTTAAACAACTTCAAAATACCAAAAAACTGCTTAAAATAAAAAGTAAAAAAATCCTGAATTTTCAATTAATTGCAAATCACTGAATTGGATCAAATGCATTCCAAAATCTTTTTTTCCGATACTAACCCTCATATATAACATATTTCCAATTTCATTATAATCATATATGGTATAGATATTTATTTTAATATATTGTTTATTTTAAATAGCTTTAAAAATAAAAAAGAACCCTAATCACTTCTTATATTGGTGTTTAATATCAATACTTTATTATGATATTATGGTGATGTGTTTATATATATATATATATATATATATATATATATATATATATATATATATATATATATATACTTAAGAGTGTTTTATGTGAGTTTTCTTATTGACCATTTATTTTTTTGACAAAAAACACTTTTCTTTTGTTTGTAATCGAAGAAGAATATCATAATCATATGTGTTCATATATAGTTATTATTTTTGGATTTTTTTTATTCAATATTATATGTATAATTGTTTAATATGGTTATAAATGTAAAGTTACTTATTTTCAAACAATTTTACTTCAAAAAACAAAATGTTGACAATACATTCAGATATGAGGAAAAAAAAACAAATATGTCATTAAAGTTCAGATTTCAGTCCTTATTCAGTCTTTAAAAAAATTCAGAACTGTTTAGTCTTCAGACAAAAAAAAACAAATGTCCCATAAATCAAACTAAAGACAATTTGCATGATTTAATTCTTAGCAAAATCATATATCAAACACTACAAAATACTAATTAATCTCAACAAAACTAAGAAAGACCATAAGGGCAAATATCAAAATTATCCCTATTGCTTAGTAAAATATCAATTTAGTTAAGTAATTTCGTCGTTATTATTTCATTGATTATCAAAAAAGCCTCTAACGTTTCCACTTTTATCAAACAAGTCCTTGTGGGTTGTTTCCATTAACTTTTCTATTAAATTTTAGAGTTATAAAATGCCCGCTTATAACCCAATAGATAAAGTACATTACATAGTAACTATCCCCGTTTAGTGACTTTGGCACTGGACGTTCCTAAAATTGTTACTATCAAACTGGGTTAACTCAATAATAGAGCATGTTAGCAATCTTAATATCATAATGCCTTTCAAATCGTCGGTCATTATTCTACTGCAATAATTCTCGCTAACAATTTGATTTCATATGCATTCGTAAGAGATTCACAACTCATTGGATACAACAATCGACACAACGTTGTATGGAGACTATTGGGATTATGGATTCAATTTCATCAATGTGATTGTTGACCAGTCCATGGCAGTCGCACCAGGGACTTGACCTCGTGACTGTTGGTCGGTTGACTTTTCTGGTTTCCATATTTTCTTATTAACAACATTAATATATAAAAATAATTAAATATTAATAGCATAAAAATCTTAATTTTTGTTGGCAAAAAAAATAATCTTAATTTTTAATAAAAAAATAAGGTACTAAATGAATGAAAACACAAGGAATATAAATAAATAAAAAATATTCCTTTTTTTCTTTTAGTAAATCGAAAAAAAAAAACATTTAAATATTTCGTTAACATGTCGCGCGAGGTTGGGCTTGGTGTTGGTCTTCGGATCAAACGAGCCCAAAATTGAAGCTGGTCGGTCCGGTTGGGTACAGTGCGGTTGATACTATTACTATAAATATCAGTGAAAACAAAAATTGAAAAAAAAAAACGCAATTACTACAGGTGATTCTAATTTCTTTCTTTTCTATCCCAAAAAGATTTTTCAAAAACCAATCTATTTTCTGGCGACGATTGACCTATTCCGCCCCCCAAAAATGGCCATGAAGTCGCAGATAATTACAGGATTGTCCTTGCCGCCATTAACACCTGCTTCCTCCTCTTCCTCCACCTCCAGCAACTGTCTCTCTATGGTGAAGCGAACACTCACCACTTCCTTTTTCAATGGCGGAGGTATTTTCTTCCCGTTTTTAGTTCACTCTTTGTTTGTAACCGAGAAATATAAAAGTAAATAAATAAATGTTCAATTTTATCCTTTTAATTTCTATAATTTTTGTTATTTAAGTTGGGAACTTTTTTATATTTTTTATGTAGTGTGTAGTTTTATTTGCTCTTAGAGATTTTCGTCTTACTGAATTTTTATTGTTTTGTAATGTTTTTGGTGAAGTTCACTCTCTGGGTGTGTTTGTTATAATGATTACATTGGAAATCAATGTCAGCATGTAACTTTTATTTTTAGTGCTTATTATTGACGCTTAACATAACTTGCTGTATGTGTCTTGAATTTTTTCCGAATAACGAGTCACGGATTTCCAAGAAGCTATAATGAGTATGTGGAAAGATGGAAGATGACAGCTATATAGAAAAATAATGGTTTGCGGTGAGAAAAGCGTTGGCCTAGAACTGTCTTGTTAAGTTGACTGCATATGAAATTTGATCTGAAGTTGTTAAGTTGACTGCATATGAAATTTGATCTGAAGTTGATAGGGATTCGATGGACGGTTTGCATTAGTAATTTTTAGTTGCATTTGATCCTAATTTGGTTCTTGTTATAAGAAGGAATCTTAAAAGTGTTTGGAATTGATCATTTTGTTCAGGAGTAATGCTAGATTGCCCATAATATTTGCCGAGATAACGTGACACGTGAGTTGTAACTAACACACCATTCACCACATCGTCTCATGATTTACCTAGTATTGACTACTCACTCACATACTACATCATTTGAGCAAATATTTTGAGCAATC
The DNA here is from genome assembly GCA_032871835.1 of Dipteronia dyeriana. Classification (NCBI taxonomy): domain Eukaryota; kingdom Viridiplantae; phylum Streptophyta; class Magnoliopsida; order Sapindales; family Sapindaceae; genus Dipteronia; species Dipteronia dyeriana. The sequence continues at coordinate 58,051,949 of CM065301.1, forward strand.
TAGCATAACTCTTTCGTTCTGTAAGCTAAATTATAATCATATTATCATCTATAAAGGTTAAAGCATGAGTTCATTTGCAAAAGCTGAAAGTGAAAAAGGATCAAAAATGTAAAACGTTCATCAAGGAGAGATAGCAGTGTAATGGGAAATTCTATTTGCGCATAGTAGTTGCATCTACCAAATTTTTTAGAGTCATAATCAGTGCATGTGGGATTGCATATTATGCACTAGTTACTGATACTTTTTGTGAATAATAATGTAATCTGAGAGGGATGCTCCTATTAGTCATCACCTCTCTTTCTCAATATTTAAAATAGAGACTAAGCAGTTTCTCATTCACTGAGTGTGTGATACACTATAGACCCTTTGGTTGCTGGTTTAAACTCACATTCTGATTTTCATTGTTTTCATCTTGTTTGCAGTGGGAGCTCTAAAAGTTACGAGGTTGAGGATTGCTCCTTCCAGTCGACCATCCGGTTGTAGACAAGGTGGACTTGCTTGTCGTGCAAACCTTTTTGATCGATTTTCTAGGGTTATTAAGGTGAGATTTATTGGCTTTTTATGGAATATTATCATGGTAATGAACTACTGATTACTGAATACGATCATCAAAACTACTGATTGGTACTTTTGCTACCTTACATAAGTAACAAGATGTCACCTCTTTCCTAAGTGCAGTCATATGCAAATGCAGTCCTAAGTTCCTTCGAAGATCCAGAAAAGATTTTAGATCAAACAGTACTTGAAATGAATGATGACTTGATCAAGATGCGTCAAGCCACAGCACAAGTAAGCCACATTTTGACGTTGCTTAGAACACTTTTATTACCATGGCCTCTTAATTTCATTTTCTCATTATTGTTTTTTTTTTTTCCTTTAACTATAGCTTATTTCCTATTGTCATAAAATATTAAGTAAAACTATGTTATATAAGTCATCGATGAAAAAAAGCTGCTGTTCATTGTAATAGTGGGTAGTGTGATGAATTCTCAAGTCTCAACACTTTATACTGCTGTGAAAGTTAATTCCCCTCTACTCCTCTGTCTGCGATTCATGATCTTCTAAGAAATATTGCTTGTTCTTCTCCGCATGAAGGTGTTGGCATCCCAAAAGCGGTTAGAAAATAAATACAAAGCTGCACAACAATCTTCTGAAGACTGGTAATATCCTAATGTGTGAATAGTATTGTTAATTAATTCTCCTAATTTTAGTGCTGGATAGGTGACATGATTGTACTTGGAGATTTATATAGGTACCGTAAGGCACAGCTTGCTCTTCAAAAAGGTGAAGAAGATCTTGCACGTGAAGCTCTCAAGAGGCGTAAATCGTACGCAGTAAGCGCTCAATGTTTATGCTAGGTCTTTGTTCAAGTTTCTCGTATTTATTTCTGATCACATGTTGTAACAGCATATGTGGATTCTATGCTAGCATCTTACCAGTTATTTTTTCCTATAACTTTTTATGTTAGCATCTTGTACTTCTATTTTTATATTTTTTTACCGGAATTATATATTTTCTTTTTACAATATCATTTTTCAGTAATTCATTACAATTCACATGTGATAACTAAATTTCTTACAGTATTAAATTGTTGTAGAAATGTTTTAATAATTATTAATCAAAATGATAAAGATGCCAGAACATTAGGTACAGATCACTTCTCTGTGAAGCACAGATTGATTTTTTTTTTTTAAGTGGGTTGGCAAATTAGAAATGTATATTTGGACGCTTACAGAGATATAATTCAATAAATTTACATCCAATAATTTCTTTTATTTGTCTCCCTTCACAACATGCAGTCAAAAGAATTTAAAAAGAGTAATGAGGAGAATCTTGGAAGAACTTTGTCTCTCTGCTTAGGAGGAGCTACATATGCATGGTTAAGCCTCTAATGAACAACACCTTATATGGGATGAGAAAGAATGTTTAGTTAGGTAGTTGCCATTGGTTGTTCATGTGAGAGGTGCAATTTAGAAATACAACAAAGTAGAGGATAGGGATGGTTTTAGGAAATGCTTTAAATCAACTATGTAGGTGGCCAGGATGCTTTTCTGAAATGGACTATTAAGTGCAACAGATATAAGAATTACTCATTTGAATACTTCAATTTCAAAATTTTGCAGGATAATGCTAGTGCTTTGAAAACTCAACTTGATCAACAGAAGGGTGTTGTTGAGAATCTGGTCTCTAATACACGGGTATGTTGATTTTATAATACTTGCAATTGGGGTGCTCTGAGCCTCTGACCATTATTTTGCCATACTATAGTTTCACAACTCACAAGAGCCATTTATTTTTACACTTGTGTACCTGGTATGGATGTCCAATATGGAACATTTTTTCCCCACCAGATAGTGTCAATTAGGAGAAGAAAGAAAAAAATATACTGGCGTTTTTGTTTTGGCTGCTTAAATGCTTTAATGTCTGTAGTATGATGAATTGGACTTCAAGGTATTAGATAGAGCAAGAAACAGGAAGAGGTGGAGAGACGAGCAACATGTTGTCTTATATATTATCTTTTGTTAGAAAGTGCCAAATTTAACTGAAAGGTCAATAATTTGATTCATTTGCCATCTCTGCCTTTAGAAATAAGACAAACAAAATTGTCAAATCAAGGAGATCCTTTGTATTATTGACATTTTAGGAATTCCTCTGGTGTCTGTGACTGACTGGTTGTTTGGGTCATCTTGCTGTTTGTCTTCATAAATTATTTTGTGATACTGATTTCAGACTTGTTGATAAGTATAGTTATTTACATATTAATGGAGTTGTTTTTTTTTTTTTGAAATAATATTAATGAAGTTGTTATAGTTGCACCAATTTGATTTTGTGTAGCTTCTGGAGAGCAAGATACAGGAGGCAAAATCAAAGAAAGATACTCTCAAAGCTCGTGCCCAGTCTGCCAAGTTTGTTTCCACTGCTTAATTCTCTCAATAATTTTCTAGTATTTCTAATTGCGTTACAATCTTTAACGTTGCTTGTAATGGAAACATTTGTGTTAATTAGGACTGCAACTAAAGTGAGTGAGATGTTGGGGAATGTTAATACAAGCAGTGCTCTTTCAGCTTTTGAAAAAATGGAAGAGAAAGGTGAGATAATTGGACATTTAAAAGATGCATTATAACTCCTAAATTATTCAACCATGTTCGCAATTGCACCTTACTGAAAGGCAATATGTTATCTTTGCTAAAAGTCATCTTGATTATTGACTGATGTTTTATCATATTTTTGCATTTTAGATTATGTCTTGGCTGATCTTCTTGTGCACTTTGGCATTTGTAATGGATTTGTTGCAAATGTAGATGATCCATTGAGATTTTATGGCACATTTTGATATGAGTATGATCACCTAGCAGGATTACCTGTAATGTATGTTTTGTTCATAGTGACCATACATTGAGTTAAATTTAAACAGTTGACAAAAATATAGTTTACAAGTTATAGAAATCATAAGGCTTAACATACACAAAGGATGAATGAACTAAAAAAGCATGTTCAGATGGAACGATTATCTAATTTTATCGCCTTCATTTGTCTATTGCACATAATTGCGATATTTTGCTGTTATATTAGCAATGGGTGGGCATGTTTAATCTATTCTATATATTCAGATAATATATGATGTCAGATATTATAGAATAATAGGATTTTTTGTTGTTTTGGCTTCATATATTCATTCTATGTAACTTTAAGCGTATTTATTTAGTTTGGACATTCATATTCTACTTTGTATTTCCTATAGTTTCTGTAGTTATATTCTAACCATTGAATGCCTGGCCTGGCATTCTTCACTTCCCAAACCTACATATGTTTTGTTCTTTCCCCATTGAACATATCCTCCTGATGTATGATGTATCCTGCAGTTATTTGGTGTTTGTGCAGATTACCCCCAGCTGGGTCCCTAATTTATGCTGAATATATGCCTTCTCTACTTTCTCAAATGCCTTTCAGATTAGTTCCTATTCTCTCCGGCATTGCCTCTCATCTTGCTTGTGAAAATGATTTTTTGTTTTTAAAAAATAACTATCCATCATTTTTTTTACCTTGAAGCATTATTGTGGCTTTTGGTTGCCTGATATTCACTGTGAGACCATTATTTTTTGTATACCCTGTACTACATCACTCTTTGGTGGATATTCAAGTGGTTAGAAAAAATAGTTAACTCCATCTCTTTTTTCAATGTTCATCTTGACAGTGATGACAATGGAGTCCCAAGCAGAAGCCCTTAACCAAATAACTACTGATGATCTAGAAGGGAAGGTAGAAATTATATTTTTTTATTTCTATATTGCCTCTGATAAAATGGATGGTGTTCTGAGTCAAAACTTAATCATAAAATGATTCTCTTATGTATTTTCTGTTATTGGTCCTTTTAACCTCATTTGACTGATTAGGTATCAATAAATATCAGTGTATATGCTATTATTTGCTAGGGTTATGGGCCTAGTGGCATCACCTCTGTCCATTCCACCAAGTATGGAACATATTGTGATTTTGTAAGATTGTTGGTTTGGTCTTGTGTGGGTGCATGATAGTTGCCAAGCATATATATAATGTGTGCTTTTGTGCAAGTTTGTTAAGTTTTCTTGGGACGTTGGCAGACGAGAATAGAAAATCTACTACAATCTGTTGTACTGATAATTTAATAAACTGAAATATTTGAATATGAAACCGATTGGTATGTTTTTCCATGGCTATTATAATATGACAAGAAGATCTGATAGAGAAAAATATTCTTGGATTTCAATCATGGGTTGAGCTAGCACAGGTTTCATGAACATAACATCAAATGATTAGAATATGTCTCAGATAGTCAGATTACAACACCAGTATCTACAAGATCATTTTAATATCCTGTCAAATCTCCCCACACGAATAGATTATGTAAGATAGCTGTGTTAGTTTCCTACTGGCATGTGATGTTTATTGGCTGTAAAATTGATTTGTTCCTGATATATGTCCTTTTTTTCACCCATACCTGTTATATTCGTCACAGTTTCAACTACTTGAGAGCACCTCGGTTGATGATGATCTTGCAAGCCTTAAAAAGGAACTAGCTGGTAGCTCAAAGGTAATACAATAATTTATTGTTTCTCATTATTTTTTTTTCTATCAATAATTGTTTACTGTAGCAATTGTTATTACACACGTGGATTGTTGAACATATAAACAGAACAAGAAATGATGGAAATTCAAATCATTTTGGGCAATGGTTTTTCCTGTTCTTTTTCTTGAGGAAAGAACAGGACACCCGAGGAAGTGAAAACAAAAACAGTAATACCGTGCATTTCAGAATTTTCATCTCAAATGCTAATTGACAACTGTCATATGGATAATAAAATGATGTAGTGATGACTGATGATATATATTGTGCGTGGTTACATCATTTTGGATTAATCTTCTGATATATAGGAATGGGATATGCAGTATCAGTTGAATTAATAAATATTGAAATACAGTTGCAAGAGTGTAAGTGATCTTTACAATCCGGGACTTATTTTTTATAAATTTGTTTATTCTACGTACAGAAAGGAGAGCTTCCACCTGGACGGCCGGTTTCTACGAGCTCAAACACCTCCTTTCCATTTCGAGAGGCTGAAATCGAGAATGAGCTTAATGAGTTGAGGCAGAGAGCAAAGGATTTATAAATTTCATACCCAGCATGCGCAATTTCTGGAATTGGTATTTTTAGCTCAAAAATGAAACAAGTTTTGTGCCTAGAAATGAACTCTGTAAAGCTAAAAATGCGGAAGAGATTAACACTGTATAGCTAGTAGCTAAACTCAAATTAATAGTCATTTGTTTCTACCTACTTTTTTAATGGATATTATTTTACACACCATTGTCTCCTTGTTAGCATCTTCGGCACCCATCCATGTGTTTGGATTTGATGTACAACTATTACAGCGTATTTACTTTTATCTTAGGATGATAATTTGGTACATGAGACGTCGATGGAAAAGCTTATACGGTACATATATAGCTGCCATATGTTTCCTTTTTAGTGGTAGGGTACACTATTCAACGGTACATCTGGTGCACTCGAGATTTCTTCTCAGGTTAGATGGTTTTTTGTACTAAATTTTTATAGGGGTGTAAAAGGGACCATGATAGCATGTACCAATTACTGTATGTTTCTCTTGACTTCATGAGATGCATTGACTTGTAGGCTTGAAGCTAGCTGTTGTAATGAAATTGAAATGATTATCACATTTGTTGAAAATCATTTTTGTTAAAATGTATTTCATGCTATGTTTTCATTAATTTATGAAGTATAATTGGATTTCACGTATTAACGGATTTGGACAGTTTGGCTGCGAAGTGAGTTAACGAGTCGTTTTTGAATCTCTGTAGAATTGTTACCGTATGGAACACTACGATAATTTGTCACACGTGTCAACAATTAAGTTTAGATCTTTGTAGTCATGTCTACGGTTTTGGTTCGGTTCGGTTCGGTTCGGTTTCGGTTTCGAAGTGACGGTTCCGGTTTTGGTTCCGGATGGAGTCAGAATCAGAACCGAAACTGTCTGACTGGTGGTTCGGCCAGTTCGGTTCTTTATTATTATTATTACTATTATACTAACTTAAAAAAAAAAACATAAAACATGTAATAATGTGAAATTGTAAATAAATATTATTGCGTAAGCCGAAATTAAAATAAAGTAAAATAAACTAAATACTTAAATTGAAATAAAAGTATAATTTCAAAATTAAAAAGAAATTGGTCTGGAACCGTTGGTTTCAGGCCGTTTTTTTTTGGGCGAACAGGAACCAAACCATAAGGCCCACGGTTTCGTAACTGGTTCCACGGTTACGGTGTAGGGAAAAATCAATTCAAAACGCAGTGGAAGCGTAAAATTAGGGTTTGGCATATTTTAAAAAAATTCCTTTAAAAGAAAGAACCTTAACCCTAGATTAATCAACGTGTATTAAAAGTATCGTATCTTTTTCTCCTGACGATTGAACTAGCGTCGAATTGAATCCGTAAAATCTTCCAATCCAATCACGAACGTAAATCATCTAGGAGTGTGGGCTTCCTTTCTTTAAATTGTATACCTGAGGATGGAAACAAACAAAATCTCTTTCTTTTGTTAGTCACAATAATCCTCTAAGAAAAAAAAACAAAGAACGTTAGATCACTTGTGAATTATCAATCAATTTGATTGAAACTCGCATGAACCTTGATTCGATGTTTTACACAAAAACTTTTGATGTAAAAGCTACTAGTGCACTATCGAAAACAAAACGTTCTTTCTTCCTTTTCCTCTTTACCGAATTTTCACACACCAAATCTATGAGTTGGCCGAATTTTGTCTAGAGCAAATACTAAATTTTTTCTCTCTCAAAATTCTCTCTAGGCCGAAATCTTTCTCTAAGAAAAAACCTGGCTTGGCCGAAATCTCACTTAGAGAAAACATCAAGCTTGGCCGAAATCTTTAGGTCATATATATAGGAGACCAAATCCTCTTCTAAGAAGGATTTACTTGGTGGGCAAGAATCATTTCCGTAGGAGGATTTACTTGGTGACCAAAAATCCTTTTCAAAGAATAATTCTTTTCTACACCAAGACTCATAATCCAACTCAATAGTGTATTTATTCAATAACCAATTATTGAATATAAATTAAATTGTGACTATATTAAAACTTCATAATTTAACCAATTGTCAATTAGAGTCTTAATAGAAATCAAATACTTCCTAATTTGACTAGTTAAATAAATTCTTTTTATTTATCTACTTATCAAATATAGTATTTGATACTGATCATATTACCAACAATAATATGACTCTAGGAGACCTTCTCCAACTATGAAAAATATTTTGACTTTTAATTAAACAATTAATTAATTAATAAATAAATAAATTTACATTTAATTAAATAATAAAATAAAAAACAATATATTAGGCTATTTTAAAATCCCTAGCTGCCCAAGCTTATACATGGGCTAATATATTGTTTTTTCTATTTTATTAAATCTATTGGACTTTAATAAAAAGTCCACATGTGAACTAGACCCATTCTTACTAAAAAAAAAAAAAACCAAGTCCACATGCTTTAATACAATTCTATATGGACCCATCAATTGGTCCGTTAGAATATATCAAGTGATCCATGCAAGTTCGTGTAGATTGAGGATCTTGGTGGGCTATCTAAAATTAAGCTTCAATAGACATAACCTAATCACAATCAACAAGTGATTCACTTAGGTCCGATATATTAATTTTAGTTCATTTCACTAAAGAACTAAAATTGAACTCTTAAATAAAGATATAATAAGTTAATATTCCTCATTTATACCCTAGACAATCTTAATGGAGATAGTATATCCTCGTAAAGAATATCAGTAATCCCCCAAGAGCTCATAGACCGTCTATAACTCTCCAAGTTACCATATTTACTCATATGACCACATTTTGAACTTGGATATTTTGACTTGTCCAGAAGCCATATTTCAATAGACACTATTGAAAACTTAATCTTAAGATTTAATATCCAATACCTCAAAACATCCATATGATAATATTCTACTCTTATTTAATAAATTAAACCACGATATCCATATCTATAAATGAAATCCTCTATCAATTAACAAATGAATACCACCAAGCTATTGAGGATAGACTATGTTATATAATCATACTCATTGATAGCTCAAATAATAACACTTGCAACCATAAGTCTATCAATTATCTCAGGATTGAGATAGACTCTCTGATTGTCTTTAAGTGAAAATTTTTATCCATTGATGGTTCTGGATAAAGTATTTCACTATGATCCTATTCAATGCACTCGGTGCACTAGATTCTTTTGTCCAAAGACACAACACTTTGATGATTTTAGACTCATCATAACACATTTGATCCCGCTCAAATTCTAGCAAAAGAATCTACAACTTTGACAAGATAAAGGCTCCCAACCTTTATCTTAAGTTGTGAATATTGTTCAAGACTAACAAAATAATTGTGTCTACTTCATATATATCCAGATGCACGGACAATTCTTATTTTCTCATAGTTTTTTGACCTTATGATTGTTTTCTTTTAACAATTATAATATTTAAAATTTAAATGCTATAAAATTTGTTAAGCTGTAAATCATTTTATTAATATGAAAAGATTATCAAATACATTATTATACTTATGCTATCGAGCCTAATCCCAACAATCTCCCACTTGTTCTATAACAAATGTTGGGATTATGCTCGATAACAAGAGTATAATAATGTATTTGAAAATCTTTTCATATTAATAAAGTGATTTCTAGTTTAACAAATCTTATAGCCTTTATAGTTTAATTATTATAATTGTCAAAAGTAAATAATCATAAGGTCAAAACGCTATGAGAAAAGAAGAATTGCTCATACATCTAGATATGTATGAGGTAGACACAATTATTTAGTTAGTCTTGAATAATATTCATAACTTAAGATAAAGGTAGGACACCTTTATCTTGTCAAAGTTGTAGATTCTTTTATTAGCAATTGAGTGGGATCAAATGTGATATGATGAGTCTAAAATCATCAAAGTGTGGTGTCTTTGGGCAAAAAAATCTAGTGCACTGGGTGCATTGAATTGGATCACAATGAAATACTTTATCTAGAACCGTCAATGGATAAAAGTTTTCATTTGATAACAATCGGAGAGTCTATCTCAATCCTGAGATAAATGATGGACTTATGGTTGCAAATGTTATCATTTGAGCTATCAATGAGTGCGATTATATAGCATAGGCTATCATCGATAGTTTGGTGGTATTCATTTGTTAATCGATAGAGGGCTTCATTTATAGATACGAACATCGTGACTCCATTTATTAAATGAGATAGAATATCATCATATGGATATTTTGAGGTATTGGATATTAAATCTTAATATTAAGTTTTCAATAGTGTCTATTGAAACATGACTTCTGGACAAGTCAAAATATCCAAGTTCAAAATGTGGTCATATGAGTAAATATGGTAACTTGGAGAGTTATAGGCGGTCTATGAGCTCTTGGCGATTACTGATATTCTTCACGAGGATACACTTTCTCCATTAAGATTGTCTAGGGTATGAATGAGGAATATTAACTTATTCTATCTTTATTTAAGAGTGCAATTTTAGTTCTTTAGTGGAATGAACTAAAATTAATAGATCGGACCTAAGTGAATCATTTGTTGACTGTGATTGGGTTGTGTCTATTGGAGCTTAAATTTAGATAGCCCGCCAAGATCCTCAATCCACACGAACTTGATTAGATCACTTGATATATTCTACCGGACCAATTTAGGGATCCATCTAGAATTGTATTAATGCATGTGGACTTGTTTCTTTTGTAAGAATGAGTCTAGTTCACATGTGGACTTTTTGTTAATGTCCAATGGATTTAATAAAATAAGAAAAATAATATATTGGGCCATATATATGTGTTGGGCGGCAAGGCTATATAAAATAGCTTAATATATTGTTTTTTATTTTATTACTTAATTAAATGAAAATTAATTAATTTGTTGATTAATTAATTATTTAATTAAAAGTCAAAATCTTTTTCCTAGTAGGAGTTGGTCTCCTAATATTATACTATTGTTGATAGTATAATTAATATTATAGACTATATTTGATAAGTAGATAAATAAAATGAATTATTTATCTAGTCAAATTAGGAAATCTTTAATATGGTCACAAACACACTAATAAGTTGGATTAGAAGTCTTGGTGTAGGAAAGAATTCTTTTTGGAAAAGGATTCTTGTTCACCAAGTAAATCCACCTAAGGATAAGATTTTTGCCCATCAAGTAAATCCTTCTTATGAAAGGATTTGTATGCCTATTTATACTACCTCTAAATTTCGGCCAAGAGAGGATTTTGAAGCTCAAAATTTCGTGCAAGCCAAAGAGAATTTAGAGAGAGGAAAAATTTGGCCATTAGATAATTCGAAGAAGAAAAATTCCGCTAAGCCTTAATTTTTCTAAAAGAGTTTTCGGCCACCATAGAATTTTGAGTATAGAGAATTCGGTTCTTGCTCTAGATAAATTTATCAAACTCTAAAGATTGGTGTGTGAAAATTTGGCAAAGAGGAAAAGGAAGAAAGAACGTTTTGTATTCGATAGTACACTAGTAGCCTTTACATTAAAAGGTTTTGTGTACAACATCGAATCTAGGTTCACGCAAGTTTCAATCAAATTGATTGATAATTCACAAGTGACCTAACGTTCTTTGTTTTTCTTCTTGGAGGATTATTGTGACTAACAAAGAAAGAGATTTTGTTTCTTTCCATCCTCAGGTATACAATTTAAAGAGAGAGAGCCCACACTCCTAGGTGATTCAAGTTCGTAATTGGATTGGAAGATCTTCGGATTCATTTCGGCGCTAGTTCAATCGTCACGAGAAAAATGTACGATACTTTTTTTATATACATCAATTAATCTAGGGATTCTTGTTATTATAAAGGGAAAAGTTTTATTTATACAGAAACCCTAATTTTGAATTTTCTATGCTTCCGTTGCACGATTTTCCCTACAGCAAATGTTTCATATCTCTTATCCCCATATTCTTCAGGTGCCTATCAAAACTCTTTTGTGGAAGAGTTTTTGTGAAGGGATCCGCTAGATTTTCTACTGACGCGATCTTGTATCGTCACGTCTCCCCTATGCACAATTTCCCTCATAAGATGATACTTTCTTTCAATGTGTTTCCCTCTTTTATGACTTTCTGGTTCTCTCAAATTAGCTACTATTCCACTATTGTCACAATAGATAGTGATTTGCTTACTCACATCAAGAACCACTTCCATGTCAATCAAGAATTGACGGAGTCAGACAGCCTCTTTAGTAGCTTCTCATGCGGCAACATACTCAGTTTCCATGGTGGAATCAGTAATACAAGATTGCTTGATACTCCTCTATATGACTGCCCCTCCTCCAAGTGTAAACACATATCCTGATGCTGATCTTCTGGAGTAATTAAATCCCTTCCAGAGTATACAAGCATATAATCTTTCGTTCGCCTGAGAAACTTGAAAATATGTTTGACTGTCATCCAATGATCAGGACCATGTTTCGATTGAAACCTACTAACTGTGCAAAAAAAAAATATGGTCTAGTGCAGAGCATTGCATACATGAGACTTCCAACTGCCGAGGCATATGGAACTCTACTCATGAATTATTCTTCATGCTCATTCTTATGAACTTATTCCTTTGAAAGTTTGATTCCATGTCTGAAAGGTAACATACTTTTCTTGGAATCTTGCATGGAAAATCTAGACAATATTTTATCTTTGTTTGAAGCTTGGGATAATACAATCATTCTATTCTTTTTATCCTTTATGACTTGGATACCAAGAATATAACTCGCTTCTCCTAAGTCCTTCATATCAAATTATTTTGCCAACCATTCTTGTACTGATGTCAATACACCTACATAGTTTCCGATGAGTAGTATATCATCAACGTAAAGAACTAGGAAAACCAACTTGTCACCTTTAATCCTTTTGCATACATAGGGTTCGTCAAGGTTTTGAATATCCAAAACTTTTCACAGTTTGATCGAATCTTATGTTCCAGGATCTAGATGCTTGATTCAGTCCATATATGGATCTTTGCAACTTGCATACCTTTTTCTCTTGGCCCTTTTCAATGAATCCTTCTAGTTGCATCATATAGATGCTTTCGTCAAGACTTCCATTAAGGAAAGCTGTCTTAACGTCCATTTGCCAAATCTCTAGGTCTAGAGATACCGTAATGGATAAGAGTATCCTAATGGATTTAAGCATGACCACAGGAGAGAAAGTTTCCTTATAATCGATACCTTCCTTATGTGTGTAACCTTTAGCTACCAATTTAGCTTTAAAGGTTTCCACATTTCTATCCATTCATCTCTTCCTCTTGTATACCCATTTACACCTAATAGGTTTTATCTCTTTAGGCAAGTCCACAAGAGACCATACTTTATTTTTGAACACGGATTCAATTTCGGATTGCATTGCCTTTTGCCAATGGCGACAATCAACATCTTCCATGGCTTCCTTGTACGTGTAGGGATCATCGTCGTTTGGGAGATTATCTACTGATTATCCGAGACCGATGTATCTCTCAGGTTGTCTACTAACCCTCCCACTATGACAAGGAATGGTAGGTTTTTGATCTTGTGTTGGTCTGAAATTTACAATTAGGCTAGGTTGTGAAACCTCTTGTAGAATTGTATCTCTTAAAAGCTCATTTAGGACAATTCTACTTTTAGGCACAAAATTATTCATACAGTCATTTTCCATAATTTTAGCATTTATCGAAACAAATACTTTAAGCTCTAAAGGACTATAGAAATAATATCCTTTAGTTCTTTTTGTATACCCTACAAATATGTATGTTTCTGAATGAGACTCCATCTTTTCTGTCTTTCCTTTTAACACATGCGTAGGACATCCAAATTTCCTTAAGTGTTGTAGACTAGGTTTTCACCTAGTCCATAACTCATGTGGTGTATTAGGAACCGACTTAGATGGTACATCGTTTAGAATATACATAGCAGTTTGTAAAACATCCCTAAAAAGAATTAGGAAACGTTGAATAACTCAACATAGACTTAACCATGTCCAAAAGAGTTCTATTCCTCATTTCTGCCACCCCATTTTGTTGAGGTGTACCTGATGTAGAAAACTAAGAAATTACCCTATTATCAATAAGATATTGTTGAAACTCACCATATAAATATTTTATACCACGATCAGACCTCAAGATTTTTATGTGTTTCTCAAGCTGATTTTCTATTTCAACTTTAAATGCTCTGAACATGTCAAAAGCATATGACTTATGTCTCATGAGATACATATAACCAAATCTCGAGTCATCATCCGTGAAAGTGATGAAGTATTCATATCCACCTTTAGCTTGAATGCTTGTAGGACCGCACACATCAGTGTATATCAATCCTAAACATTCAGTGGTTTTTATGCCTTCGATCGTGAACGACCTTTTGGTCATTTTACCTTCCAAACAAGATTCACAAGTTGGTAGATTATTAACCTTTAAGTCACTTAAAGGTCCATCACTAACCAATCTTTTGATCCTATCAAGGTTAATATGACCTAAGTGCAAATGTCATATGTAGGTTTCATCTTTTGATAATTTTACTTATTTTATGTTTAGGTTGCATTGATTCCGTGTCTAACAAGTGAGAGATATTGCTATGCAAATAGAATAAATCATTTTCCAATGTACCTTTACAAACAAATTTGTTATTCCTACTAATAATAAAAGCTTTATTAAAAGCATTATCTTTTAGGATGTTGATTAGGGATGGGGTCATGATTTATTTTTAATAAGAAAAATTATATAAGTAAATAATCATGATATAACACTTTCGAATATATGTCTTGAATTAAATGAAATAATTCAGTCATAAAATTGAACGATGATCCAACACCCATAAATGTCACAACTCCTTTAGGAGTTCCTACCATTTACTAGTTGGACGAGATCCCACCTAATTGTTAACATAACAACCAGTGTTTTCAATTTTAGCCTTGCGATTTTATTAACAAGAACTCTTAGAAGGATATTAATAAATTCACATAGAGTGTGTTACCAAGTTATTGACCTTCAATATATTCCCTTGCGAATATCTCTTCTTTGGGAGTAGATATCGTTTGGGCCAATTGTCTAGTCTATCATTGTAAAGAAGTATCTTACTAAATTCCAATCACCTTTGGGGGGTTATTACATGAAACATAAAGCTCAACTAAACTTGGAGGTCGTAGGTGTTCCGAAACACCTTCTCCCACTCAATTGTTTAAAGCGTGTGATCGAATTCTATAAAATGATTTACTAAGTTATCTAGATGCCAATTAGATACCTAAACCATTCAATGCATATTCATATCAAAGAGATATATGAGTGGCACTTCTATTCTATATGACATGTTATCAAACAATGATAAACATTGCAATATTTATGAAAATATAAATAGCTACAATTTTGGTCCATCCTAGAAAAGCAAGTAAATTACAATTTTTGCAATACAAAAATTTCTTTCTTGGTGAACAAGTCTTCACGCGGCCATCGTCTGATTGCACACCCCTTGGCTGCCTCCCATGGTCATGTGCACCCCACAATGCCTTAAAAGGTTGTCGTGTGCAGCCCATGGCATCCATAGGGCTACCGTGCGCAGTCCATGACACAACAATCGTGGTTGCGTGCTCATTTGCATGCACGATTGTTGCTATGGCGCGTACGGTACCAAATTTGTTCCAGTTGCTTTCAATTCTTCAAATATTCGAATCTTCGATTCTTAAATATATTACAACAGTATTTTAGACAATAAAATACTGTATTTTTTATTATTATTACAACAATAAAATAAAATAAAAAACTTAGTAACTACCAAGAAGAAAATTATTGCGATGATAGGCCACCGTTCTTGTTACATTCCCAAAACAAAAATACATTGAAATTCTAGAACCAAAATTGAGTAATAACAAATCACATTATAAAACACACACACACACACACACACACACACACACACACACACATATATATATATTTATTTATATCCATACATTCCAATGTAAATATATATACGAATACCTAGAGTATCATATCTTTCTAAAACATGCATATTTACAATAAAAAGAAATAGATTCACGTATATATACATCAAGTAATCAAGGGTACAACCAGGCATTGATACCAATTGTAGGGAAAAATCAATTCAAAAAGCGGTGGAAGTGTAAAATTAGGGTTTGACATATTTAAAAAAAAATCCTTTAAAAGAAAGAACCTTAACCCTAGATTAATCAACGTGTATTAAAAGTATCGTACCTTTTTCTCGTGATGATTGAACTAGCGTCGAATTGAATCCGTAAAATCTTCCAATCCAATCACGAACGTAAATCATCTAGGAGTGTGGGCTCCCTTTCTTTAAATTGTATACCTGAGGATGGAAACAAACAAAATCTCTTTCTTTTGTTAGTCACAATAATCCTCTAAGAAAAAAAAACAAAGAACGTTAGGTCATTTGTGAATTATCAATCAATTTGATTGAAACTCGCGTGAACCTTGATTCGATGTTGTACACAAAACCTTTTGATGTAAATGCTATTAGTGTACTATCGAAAACAAAACGTTCTTTATTTCTTTTCCACTTTGCCGAATTTTTACACACCAAATCTACGAGTATGCCGAATTTTGTCTAGAGCAAAAGCTATTTTTTTTTCTCTCTAGGCCGAAATCTTTCTCTAAGAAAAAATTTGGCTTGGTCGAATTCTCACTTAGAGAAAGCATCATGCTTGGCCAAAATCTCACTTAGAAAAAACATCAAGCTTGGCCGAATTCTTTTGGTCATATATATAGGAGACCAAATCCTCTCCTAATAAGGATTTACTTGGTGGGTAAGAATCCTTTCCCTAGGAGGATTTACTTGGTGACCAAGAATCATTTTCAAAGAAGAATTCTTTTCTACACCAAGACTCCTAATCCAACTCAATAATGTATTTATTCAATAACCAATTATTGAATATAAATTAAATTGTGACTATATTAAAACTTCCTAATTTAACCAATAGTCAATTAGGGTTTTAATATAAATCAAATACTTCATAATTTGATTAGATATTATTTATTTACTTATCAAATATAGTATTTGATATTTATCATATTACCAACAATAATATGACTCTAGGAGACATTCTCCAACTAGGAAAAGATTTTGACTTTTAATTAAACAATTAATTATTTAATAAATATATTAATTTTCGACATAAAGCAGGATGAAGAAAAGGAATTCCCAAAACAATGGTAAATAGTATATCTGATAACACTCCGGTTAGATTTTCTTCTGCTATCTCTATCCGTTAGACTCAAACAAACAAAATACAAAACTTTGTTGAATATACCCATATCCCAGAATCTGTTCAAATCAATGAGACTTCTCTTCCCCTATTAAATCCTTATAATATTTTCAAACATAGTAAGTTGCTCTCTAGAAGGGTCACGACTTTAGTCCAACACCGTTCTCCTCCAATAAAGGAGTACGTCCAATCCACTGCCCTGGACAACTATCTAGCTCCAGCATCCACAGCCGAACAATATGTTGATCTGGAAATAGGCAGCCTTTGATTGATCAATGGATCAAAAAAGGCTACTCTCACCTACATATTGGAGCCATAAGGATAGTCCTCACCCTTCATGGAAGAAAAGGACTACCCGTCACTGTCAGGATTGCTCTCCTCAATACTATCTATAAAGAATATGAGCATGCAATCATCGGAACTTGCCTGTCAACACTCTATGCAGGAAGTATCTCTCTCACTTACTACCCCAATTACAACATCCCTCTCATAGATTAGAATCTTCACAATTGCCTCAAAATTCAACTTCAAGTGGTAGGAGCACCCATGATGCCTAATTCCTACATGGCAACGTTGCATTATCAGATCGCCTACAGGCTTCAAGATCATGCCGTTGATCTCCCTGTTCCTGGACATACTGGAGATACCATCTTTATAAAAGCAGAAAGAGAAGATGAAGTTCCCACCATCATTCAAATTCCCAAGCAACTTCCCAGGGATAAGCTTACTGAAATTAGGCCTCTCAAATAATATATTAAGCTATTTTACAAGCCCTAGCCACCCAAGCCTATACATGGGCCAATATATTGTTTTTTCTATTTTATTAATCCAATAGACTTTAATAAAAAGTCAACATGTGAACTAGACCCATTCTTACTAAAAAAAAGAGTCCACATGCCTTAATACAATTCTAGATGAACCCATAAATTGATCCGGTAGAATATATCAAGTGATCCATACAAGTTCTTGTGGATTGGAGATCTTGGCGGACTATCTAAATTTAAGCTCCGATAAACATAACCTAATCACAATCAACAATTGATTCACTTAGGTTCGATCTATTAATTTTAGTTCATTCCACTAAAAAACTAAAATTGAACTCTTAAATAAAGATAGAATAAGTTAATATTCATCATTCATACCCTTATAATCTTAATAGAGATAATGTATCCTCGTGAAGAATATCAGTAATCGCTAAGAGCTCATAGACCGCCTATAGCTCTCTAAGTTAGCATATTTACTCATATGAAACATTTTGAACTTGGATATTTTGAATTGTCCAGAAGTCATATTTCAATAAACACTATTGAAAACTTAACGTTAATATTTAATATTCAATACCTCAAAACATCCATATGATGATATTCTACTCTCATTTAATAAATGGAGCCACGATGCTCATATTTATAAATGAATTCATATATCAATTAACAAATGAATTCCACCAAACTATCGAGGATAGACTATGCTATATAATCGTACTCATTGATAGCTCAAATGATAACACTTACAATCATAAGTCCATCATTTATCTCAGGATTGAGATAGACTCTTCGATTGTCTTCAAGTGAAAACTTTTATCCATTGACGGTTCTGGATAAAGTATTTCACTGTGATCCTATTCACTAGATTCTTTTGTCCAAAAACATCACACTTTGATGATTGTAGACTCATTATAACACATTTGATCTCACTCAAATGCTATCAAAAGAATCTACAACTTTGACAAGATAAATGCACCCAACATTTATCTTAAGTTGTGAATATTGTTCAATACTAATTTAAGAATTGTGTTTACCTCATACATATCCAGATGCACGAACAATTCTTCTTTTCTCATAGTCTTTTAACCTTATAATTATTTATTTTTAACAATTATAATAATTAAACTATAAAAGCTATAAAATTTGTTAAACTAGAAATCACTTTATTAATATGAAAAGATTATCAAATACATTATTATACTCTTGTTATTGATCATAATCTCAACAAACGGTTCATTTCACAAGGTTACGGTTCGGTTCTACGGTTTGAACCGAAATGTGGTCAGGACTAGATCCGCATGATCAATTAAGCTTATTATTTTAGCATTTTATTTTTATGTTCAATGACTTGAAAAAAAAATGGTTTAAGAAAGAATTGCAAATAGTGCGCCGGATTTTGATGAAATGTCAAATTAATTGAAAAAACAGGAAAAAAAAAATCTAGCTATCAGTTGATTTTGGTCAAATATAATGAAATATGCCTATTTATATTCTTTACTATATAACTGAATAAAAAATAAAACCAAATTATATATATATATATATATATATATATATATAACAAATAAATAATAAATATTCTAGATTAAAATAAAAATCAAATAATATTTAATATAGAAATAAAAACTATGGAGAAAACATGCATTTGTCCAAGATAAAATTGTATGATTTTATTCTTTAGTTACGAGGGAAAAGATCATTTTACGCCCTAACCTTTACCCTATTAGAATGATGAGAACAGAGTTTGTCCATATTGACCGCTCTTTCCTCTAAAATTGAAATATTGTAAAATATTCCCCTTATGTTATCTTTTCTATCCATAAATGAGTTGATCGTTTGTCATTATGGTTGCATCTCTTCAATATGGGATATTAATATTCCAATGAAAGAATCAAGGTCCAAAGTATATATTTTATGTGATGGGTATTGAAGAATAAAGATCAGTTCAGTTGAGAATCTCAATCCGATATAAGATCCAATATTAGACTCTAAAGTATGTTATTGATGATTCTATACATGCTTATTTATTATTATTATTTTGATTCTATACATGCTTACTTTTAATAGAGCATTAACCTTACATAAATTCATCTCCCATGCAATTTATATTTAGCATGTTTATGAGGCTTATGACCAGTCAATTAATCATAATAGAATGGTTTGAACAGTAGAGTGATCAAATGTGAAATGACACCACTAAGAACCATTTTATCCTTTAATTTGATCCAAAAATAACTATTTAACCCTTAAGATATTTATCAAATAAAAAATATATTTAAAAAAATAGAAAACAAAAAATATTAAAAAGCACAATTAAAAAAAACGGATGGATCTCTACTGGCAATCTCTTTTTTTATAATATACTAGATTTCAGATCACATACAAGGCATGTGCTTGTATCAATAAGTCATATATTTACAAAACAAAACAAAAATAATAAAAATAATAAAAATAATAAAATATTAATATAGTTGAGTTTTACGTTATTAATTGATACAAAATTGTAAAGCTTATTAATTGAAAAACTTATAAATTTGAATCATTTTCTTCAATTCTTCAACAACGCAGTTCATATATTTGAGTAGCAATTTAGTTTCCAATCGCCCAATTGAAGCAATTCAGTACTTAAAAATTCATATAAAGCAAAACTATTTCACTCTTAAACGTTCTAAAATTTAACAAATATTAATCTACATCTAAAAACTCACTTGTAAAAGTTGAAGAGAAATCGAGTTTTGTTTGGTAAGCTTCTGGTGTCTCTTTTTCTCTCTTTATTGTATGATTGTATCTCCTTTGTTTTTCTAATTTTATTTTTTATTCTTCTTCCTTTCCAGATGAATCCACCGCTTGCACTCAAATCATTTTTTAAAATATTTTTTCTCTCCTTCACTTTACAGACGTCACATGTATATTTAAGTAATAAGTTGCATGACAAATTATATTTATACCCCTATATTATTTCTTATTCCTTTCAAGTCATGAAATGCATAGAAAATAATATTTTCATCCCCTATCTCATTTTACAATATAAAATAATTATCAATCCAAATACCTATTGATTTGGATTTAGTCCATATCATTACCTCTAGCCTTTTAGCAAATGATTTCCATCAAAATTCATAATAATTGGTGTACACTATTTAACTATGATATAACTTATTTAGAATGTTAAATTAAAATATCCATGTTGTGTTACTATTACTAAAATATGTCTATTAAGTAATTCTACAGATTCGAATGCTTGTATTTGTCATTTGACTTTCACAGAAAATCTAAGGGATCCTATAATTAAAATCTTACTAAAACCTATCTATTATATAATTATATAAATTTTAAGGGTTGTATTTATAATTTTACTTCAAAAAATATATGGTTAAATAGAAAAAGAACCAAAGAAATTAAATGAAAAAAAATGGGCTGTAATTTTACTTTCAATTCACCTTTTAATTTTTAATTATAATGTAAATCGTAAATTTACAAACAGTCTTTATTGTGATCATTCAATTACTTATATAAACTTTAAGGATAGCATATATAATTTTACTTTTAAACAAAAAAATGGGAAGTAACTATTGTGTTACTATTACTAAGACCTATCTATTAAGCAACTATACAAACTTGAAAGGTCGTATTTGTCATTCAACGTTCATCACAAATATGTTGAAATCTTATTAAGATATGTCTACTGAGTAATTGTATAAACTTTTAGTGTTATATGCGTAATTTTACGTTCAAAGATATAAAAAAACAAAAATTATATAAATTTGAAGGATTATAACCGTAATTTTTTGTTTAAAGAAATTAAAATAAAAAATTAGGGGGGGGGGGGGGGGGGGGGGGGGGGGGGGGGGGGGAGGGGGGGGGTGCTATAATTATAGCCGACCACTATATATATAGACATTTAAAAAACAGAAGAAAAAAATTGAAAAATAAAATATATTTTTTTTCTTAGATTTGTTGCTAGAATCCAGATCCCCATTTCTTTGACTACAACCCATCTAAAACTCCTCAAATCCAAACACAGCAACCACAAGTCACCACCACCCACCATAAATCAAAACCATAAGTGTCGATTTGCTCTCAATAGAGGAGATCAAGGCTCAATCTCACAGATATCATCGTCGAATGGAAGAGAAGACGGAAAAGAGAAACGAGAATGAGAGAAAGCCCAAGAGAGAGACTCTTCGGGATTTAAGTTTCGATCGAGTATATTTGGTGTGTTTGGTATTTTAGGGATTGGTTTACTGTTTTAAGAAGAAGAGATTGGAGAGAGAGGAGAGAAGAGAAGAGATTAGGGTTTGGGGAGAAAATGATAAATCATGTCTTTATCTATCTAATAGGGTAAAGGTCAGGGGAGAAAATGATAATATCCCTTAGTTATGATATAGCTTTTAGACATATTTTTAAGTTATTTTTTTTTCTAAATTATTTAATTTTTTATTTTTTAATGTGTTGTTTTTTTTAGCTCAGAGATAGAAATATATTTTATACAATCATATTTCGTAGAATGGTCAACTAATGACATAAGATTTTTTTTTGTTGAATTTTCAAAGTAGAAGGTTTGATGTGGAATTTTATCAAAATCCGGAGTTCATTTGAAATTCTCCAATATTTTTAATATGAAAAAAACAAAACTATATCAAATGAAATATTTTTTAGAAATCAAAGTTGTATTAAACAAGTCAAGATTTTACCAAGGTTAATGGTACGACTACCGGTAGTCTGATGGACTGATATACAAGAAAATTCAAATATATACATGTTGTCATGGCTGACATATAAGTAAGGACAGGAAAGAATAATTTCAAGTAAAAAATGAAATAAAATTGGAACGGTGGTAAATCATTCACACCAGTATCATGAAGTTATAGATTTGAGTATTTCTTTCTCTACAAAACTTCGACCTCGAATTTATGTAGGTGTAATACTTATCAAAGAAAAAAGTAAAATTTGCCCACTTGTTTATGTCTCCACTATTTCTACACATCCATATAAGAACCCACTTTAATATGAAAAACAGCTTTGATGGTAATTTCCTTTTGTCTTTTTATATAGTATTGGTATAATAATTGATCACAAAACAAAAGTCTAACCACGAATCCGTAGTATATTGTATTATTATTATTTTTTTTAAAAATGAATATTTAATATAAACTTTTCTAGTTTTTAATATCAATATTAGACATACCTTTCAAAAAACACAAATCAATATTAAACATGAATTCACATTATTATTATTATTATTATTATTATTATTATAATTCAAAAGAGGCTAATAAATGCATTCTCAAAAGTTAATGTATATTATAAATTTTATTTTTATTTTTATATTACAAGATGATTTTGCAAACACTTAAATTTATAAAATCATTGTAAATTAATCCAAAAAGCAAAGGGAGTTAGTGATTTAGAAATCAAATGTACTTTCCACTAACGTTGGGGATATTTATTAAAAAAAAAATCATTATTGGAAATCAAACAATTTTTATTTTCAACAATTTCAATTTGAGGTTTTAAACATGAGGACATGACGAAACCATAGCTTTATTGATATGGGCGTGAGTGGATTATACTAGTTCAACTTTCATTGTCAATTAATTTTACTTTTGAAGTAAAAAGTTGTAGTTAAAGATTAAAGTGGTTGAGTAATAATATTTGACAAATTCTAACATACTTATTTAAAGGAAAATTTATAAAATCCTCTTGATATTTAGTTACCATCCTAAGTCGTATCCAGGGATGTATGTTTGTTTGAACATGTGTATAATTTTGATAAAATAATTTTAAAAAGAAAAATTGAAAAATATAAAAATAAGAATGGGCCTCGAGGTCCAAGTCACACATAGGGCCTTCAAACTTGGTTGTGAATTTCAGAGAAGGCTCCAGCAAAGTCGATAGTCCAAACACATGTGAAGGCTAATCTTCATGGTATTTGGTATGACAGTCACAGTCAGCTTTGGTTACACCATTTACATATTATACAAGTCCATTCAAAGCTAACAACAGTCACACTTGGTCAATTCAAATTTTTACAACCTTTGGCTTCGACTTCATCAACATTATTCATTTCCTCTTCAACCACCCCGACCTCTCTTCTCCATCTCAATTTACCAAAATCAATCTTCTCCTTTTTTCTATTTTCTCATTTCTAAAAATTATTTCGAAAACACTTTTGACTATAATAAAAACTTTATTTAATATAAATCAAATTTGAGACATTGTCCTTTTCCACAAATCCACATCGAGTATTGAGGATTCGAGTTCACAACCTCTTGATATAAATGTGGGGTACATATCGCTGGACCAACCCCATATAGTATGATAAAAACCCTTTTAAATGCACATAAAATAACAAAGGGCATTATTTTCAAAGTAAATTCAAAAAATTGGAAACATTACAAACATGTTGACACATTCAATCTTATGCATCATCTCTACATGTTTCAGCTTTCGCAGCAACACACAAAACCTGAATTTTCAGCCTGCATGACCAAGTCAAAGCACCTTGGTCAGCACGTAAGCAATTAATGAAACCCTAACTTTATTCAACACAACCACCCTAAGTCACAAAGTCCAACTATACTCGTCCAAGCACTTTTTCCCCTATATATACCTCAAAACAATACTCGTTCAAATCATCTCATATTCAAATCCCACAACCACCCAAAACACAGCTCATAGTCTCATACTCAGCCAGCTGAAGTCAAGCATCACATTTCCGAATAATTTTCCGAGAATGAATGCCAGAAAGTTAAGCACCCTTTTGATCGTTTTGGTCATATCAGTGACCATATTGAGCCATGTTGGGGTTGAAGCCACGAGGGTTCTGCCGGAGGACTTTGCCAGTGAGAATCACCTGGAGACTTATTCATCATCGGTTTACGAGAAGGCCAAGGCCACCATGGGTTGTTGGCTTGGAAGGCTGGCGTCAGGTCCCAGCCCTAAAGGCCCTGGTCACTAACTACACGATCGACATGGCTGCAACCTGCAAGCCCGTAAATTTATTATTTGTTTTAAAGGAAAGGAAAATCTACACTTTTGCTATATAGGAATAGGAGATTTTTTGTATTTATTTTTTTAATATTGCTACACAGGAGATTATGAGATTATAGAATACAATTTATAAATGAAAACAATAGAAAAATAAAGAAAAAAAATATTCTTTTGTTCAATTAATTGATTAGTAAGCTTTTGTTTTTAATTTCCTGTTCTTGAATATATATGGAGTGATGATATTCAATCATTCTATAATTGAATTTCATCTAAAACGAGTGACATTAATGCATCAAATTTTGTAAATACCGTCAAAACCAAAATGGGCAAAAGAGGAAGGAACAAAGATTCTGCTCTTTATTGACTTTGTCTATTGTTCTATGAATATATATTTCTAAAGATTTCGTTTTTTTGTGTATTGTAGGAGCATATATATTATTGTACACGTAACAAAAACCTTATTGGATGTCAACTAATATGGTGGAAATGGTGAGAAATGTCATTCTTTTTGGTGAGTTGCAGTGATATCACCGTTATAATAAGTTAAGTTTAAAATACACATATTATGGTGAGCTACCGAAATTGCTCTTAAATAATCGATTATTTATTCTTTAAAAGCTGTCGTTCAAAAAAGTTGTCTGAAAATCAATCAACTACTCCGAGTATCTCTTCAGAAAACGAGCTACATTCCAGATATTGCACGAGAAGGTAAATTAATATTTCTGATCTTCATTTCCAATTTTTCTTGTATTTCTCTGTGGTATAATAGTGTATGAACATTTATGAACATGTTGTCTCTAATTTTTTTTGTTTATGTCTGGGAGTTGTAAACTTTTAAAAAATAATGAATGAACATGTATGCATATTTTTTTGTATATATATTTGGCCGAGTTGAGTTCAAGTGGTGCAAACAAGTTTAAAATCTTGGGCATAAAAGCTGGAAAGCATTTCAAAAAAGCACGAAACATTTGAAAAAAAGCTCGATCGAATTATAAAAAAGTTCGATCCATAAAATAAATGCTCGATCCAAAAAATAAATGCTGGATACGTCACAAAAAAAGCTCGATCCCTCAGAAAAAAAGCTCGATCCCTAAAAAAAAAGCTCGATCCCTCACAAAAAAAACTCGATCCCGCACAAAAAAAACTCGATTTCTCACAAAAAAACTCGATTCCTAAAATAAAAAGCTCGATCCATATTTGAAAAAAGCTCTAGCCATATTAAAAAAAGCTCGATGATGTACAAATAGAGCTCGGTCCTGAACAAAAAAAGCTTGATCCCCATTAAAAAAAGCTCGATCATGTACAAAAACGACTCTATCATGTACAAAAAAAAGCTCGATCAGTAAAAAAAAAGCTCGATCGCTTACACTTTTGATTTTTGTTTAATCCTTTATAATTGTAAATTTAATATTAAATATTTATTTCTTAATAATGGTTTTTGATGATGATTTTGACAGGACAATGGATAGGGTGAGAATAGTCATATCTTACAACGGTCGATAGAAGCAATTACCCGACCGAAATCAGAGGTATTTAGGTTCCGATAACCAAGGTTTGTATGTGTCATGGAATTTGAGTTACGACGAACTGGTGTCGATTGTGCAAACCATTGTGAAGTTTGATGAGAACAAATACAGTGCTGATCTACAGTCTCTATCAATTGTTCCTGGAACTACATGTCGTACATTTATAAGAAACAATGATGATGTTTAGTTTATGCTAGGGGAAGATAGGGTGATCCCTCAAGTATGAGTTAGTCTAATCGAGAGGTCAGCAGGAGGTGTCATTGGTGAAGATATCCCTCATCGTGATAACACCCAACAATTTTGATCGTCAGGCGAAAGCAACTAGTTATTCACAGAAAGAAATGGGATTGATGGTCGGGAAAACATATGTGCTGTCCCACCGGAAGTAGCCGCCCATGATATACCGGGACCTCAATTCGATGATGTATTTGGTTATCAAATTGAGATGAATGGTAGGCAGTACAACTACCAATACAATGAGATCTACAATGACATCAACAATGAGCAGAATACAACATTGAATGTTGGGGTGAATCATGAGGTGGATAATGAGGGCAATTTCAATTCTGTAGAAAATGTAGAGAACAATGAGGATGATGAAGAACCTGTTCAAACGGAAAGACGTGTAAGATATGTACACAGATTTAGTTCCAGTGCACCAGATATAGCTGGGACCTCCGAGGTCCGGGCTAATATAGCTCCAGATGATTCTGATAATGCCACAATATGGGTTATTCCAGGAGCAGAATCATACTCGTTTGGTATGGGTGGAAGCAGGAACTTGGTTGAAGATGAACCTACAAGCATGATATATAAAGGGCAATTTTTCCCAACGAAAAAGGATTTGAAGAGACTAGTAGGCCATTTTGCAATGCGGCAGAACTTTGAGTGGAAGGTGAAAAGGTCCAATAAGACAACATTACATCTAATTTGTTTGATGGAAAATTGTACATGGAAGTTAAGAGCGGTGAGGAGAGATGAAGGGACATACTTTCAAGTAAGAAGTTTTGTCAACGAACACACTTGTCCGTTAAAGGAAATTCACCGCCGGCACCGACATGCTAGTGCAGTCATAATTGGAGAAGTAATTGCACCTAGACTGCAACAACAAGATGGTCGACTAATGCGTCCGAAGAACATAATCGCCAACATGAAATCAATGTATGGAATCTAAATCATATACAGTAAGGCACACGCCGCCCTCGATTATGCGTTGTCACTAACATATGGAACACATGAGGAAACCTTTCAACTGCTTCCATCATTTGGTTACGTTTTGGAACAATAAAATCCCGGTACAATCACTGACTTACAGTGCGACGAAGATGGTAAATTTCTTTACTTCTTCATGTCGATTGGTGCCTCACTTAGAGGATTCCAGACGCGTATGCGTCCAGTCATTACCGTTGATGGTACCCATTTGAAGGGACGATTCCGGGGTACAATGTTTGTTGCAATAGCACAAGATGAGAACGAACAGGTGTATCCAATTGCTTTTGGGTACGGCGACTCAGAAAACAACCTTTCATGGGAATGGTTTTTGGATTGCTTGAAGGGTGCCCTAGGTCATATTGATGAGCTAGTTTTCATTTCCGATAGGCATGCAAGCATTGAAGCAGAGATTTCTTAAGTGTTCCCTTATACCACCCATACCATATGTTGTTGGCACTTTGCTGAAAATATTAAGAAGCGATTTCATAGGAAGGATGTTGCCTCAATAATGGACAAAACAGCTCGTACATACACCGAGTTTGAATATAACCGCCATATGGAAAAGTTAAGAAACTTTCCCCATAATGCATAGACTATGTAATTGATACCGGTCCACACAAGTGGTCCCGTGTACACTGCCCGGAAAGAAGGTACATGGTGATGACAACAAATGCTGCAGAATGCATAAACTCATGCCTAAAATTTGCACGCCAACTGCCTATGTTGACTCTGGCTGAGTTCATTAGGAATATGCTACAACGGTGGTTTCACGATGGCTATAGAGCTGCACAAACCATGCGTCATCAGTTGACCGACGCAACACATCTTGTGCTATTAAAACGTGTGGAGAAGTGTGGTTTTTTTACAGTAAATCCAGTAGACTGGAATATTTTCTTGGTCAAGCGATCTGAAAAACAGTGGACTGTTGACTTAGCCCAGAAGACTTGTACTTGCAAAAAATTCCAAATGGATCATTTTCCATGTTCTCACGCTCTTGCGGCGGTACGGTACATTACTTTCAAGTTTTACTGTGAGGTGATTATTACTGAAACGTGAAGCTGGTCATTTTCAATGTTTTTTACAATGAGGGAAACTTGGACTTGACAACTTTGTGTTCGGACTACTACAAGAGACATACAGTTATTGACACGTACTCGGTTCCTATTATGCCGGTGGGTCATCCTTCCACTTGGGTTGTGCCATCTGACATTGCTCAGAGGGTGATTT
Organism: Dipteronia dyeriana; assembly: GCA_032871835.1. NCBI lineage: Eukaryota > Viridiplantae > Streptophyta > Magnoliopsida > Sapindales > Sapindaceae > Dipteronia > Dipteronia dyeriana. The sequence continues at coordinate 58,080,501 of CM065301.1, forward strand.
TGAATCCAAACTTCAGGAGACAAGCAGAATGCCCTAGGGTAGGACGCCAGAGGGATGGTCACCATGTCTCGTCTTCGGAGAGAACAACTACACAATCCTGTAGAAGATGTGGACAACCAGGGCATAATTCCAGGAGGTGTTCTAATCCACTTATGATTAATGAAGGTCCAAGCAGAGGTGTTCCCGATGAATACCGTTGCAAGTGTAGCATCTGCCATTCAATTGGACACAACAAACAGACGTGCCCTAACATTGACTCTAATAAGGAATGAATGACAAAGTTTTGATCACATTGTAAACATTTGGAATTGTATCAGATTGTAATAATTTGGAATTGCAATAATTACTTATTAATGAATGAATAATGAATGAATTAATATTCATGAATTAATTACATGTCTTTGTACATAAAAAATGGTAATATACAACCAATCACTAGGCGGGCCTGGAGTTACAAAAAATCTCCACAACCATTTTCTCCCGAATGATCCCCATGTCGTCATTTGACCAATCAAAAGGCCTTCGACCCGCCAGTAAGTACTCGATAAGTCTCAAAGTATGGGGACCACAGTTACCTCTGCAATTGGACACATAAAACACCGTTAGAAATCGTTCTTAAAGAATATCTAAGCATGTGAATGAAATAGAATGTCTTAGGATTTTTTTTGTTTGGGGACTGTAGAAGTAAGCACCAAGCTGACCGAGAAGGGCTTATTTTCCTGAGGGAATGCCCGATGACCACCTCGTCCTGTAGTGTGGAACCCGCATCACTCAACATGGAGGGTAAAAACCACCGTAATGGCCGGACCTGCTGGTGCCTGATATAATAAGGGACTTCCTGTCTCCAAGGGTCAAAAATGTCAATCTTCTCGAGAATAAGGTCGACGGTCACCACCAGCCAATGTTGGCCCCCAACGTTGCATGGAATCAGGACTTGTAATAGTATACATACGGTGTTAGTTCAGGATATACGAACAGTTTATATTTTAAATCATTTTCATCGTCTAACACTTACCAGGTCAACCTTGTGCCATGGGCGGTTTCAACTCGTGGTTGCTCCACGTATCGTCAGAAGGTCCTCTTCCAACTATCGGAACTGTAACACATTCCACCTTGCCGCGGTCACAACCCCGTACGAATCACGAGGCATCATCCTCTCCCACATGTACAACATAAGTGGCTGTACATACAATCATTGACAATATCGTATTAATATTACAAAACCATAAAATGCGATTCGATTCCAAAAATTTATAACTACTTACATAAAATTGTGTATCCAATACGATGATTCTCTAGTTGTACACATTGGGGAATCCTCGCTGACGCTTACGAAGAATATGGAGGTATGCGTCCATATGCTGACAGACAATGAAACCACCGTAATTGTTAACAATACAGCATTACTTACACAAACGTTAATATAAAAATCACGTAAATACGTACCGTGTCCTCCAAGTCCATGAAGTTGGACTGCATACGTATGAACCATCCGGCATCCACTGGTGCCAACATATCCACATCACGTCTATTTAATGATTGAATTAGCTTAGCTTTACGTAAATTTGAATAAACATTAAATATACAACCATTTTTATTAGAAGAAGTTGGACTCACAGTTCCCCGTTGATGTTCCTCTTGAAGGCTTTGTATGCCGCAAGCTGGTCAGCGTTCACTAGTCCGTGGGGGTAAAAAATGTGTTCCACAGACTCGGGTCGTGTCCTCAACCTCTTTGGCCGGTATGGATTTGTATAAGAGCTCATCAACTGCCATTCGCGCTTAACTAAACGCTTCGATGTAATGGCTAGTGGAGGGGACCGCAGACTCTGGGTCATCATGCTATCAGGTGGAGGGGACCGCTGAGCCTGGGTCGACATGGTAGGTGGGGAAGGGGACCGCGCCGACGCCGCAGATGTCCTGGGTGGGGAGGGGACCGCATCGATGCCACAGATGTGCTGGGTGGGGGAAGGGACAACACCAACACCACGGATGTGCTGGGTGGGGTAGGGGACCTTTGTGGCTGAATCGATATGCTGGGAGGTAGGGGGATCGATGTGCTGGGAGGTGGGAGGGGCAACTGATCCTGGGTGGACCCAGATAGGATAGCTGGGAGGTCCAACCCGACTGTTGTACGTGAACCAAGCCTACTATCGCTGGTATGTGACTGAGGTTGCCTCTCCTAACTTACCCCTCCAGTAGACGGGTCTTGACCAGGTCCAACTATCATGTCTCCCCCCTCCCCCACCATCAGTCGAACCTCTGGGACTAAAGTCTGGATCAGAAGATGGGGGGCAATCTCGGTGTGTACGCATGGTCGACCCCTGAAGCCCCCAGATCATATCCAGTAACACTCGGTGTTGTTGCTGACGATCCTCATCACTCTTCCGGATCATATCCACCAACTCCAAGTGTTGACGTTGTCGATCCTCCTCACTCTTCTAGAGGGCTTCACGCACATCGTTCAACAGATCTGCCCATGGAGCCTGAAATCATGTCTACATTGTTAGTACAAAACTATCAACACGTGTTAATAAAAAAAATACTAAACTTTGTTTTCAACTTTCCTCTCCATCACGTCCAACGCCCCGACGGGAATCCCCTGTAGATGTACCATGTCCGAGGGTGGTAAACCGAACCCGCCTATGCCTATACCTATGCCTTTCTCGTTGAGGGTCTGTCTCAGATCCCTCACTGTCACTGGGCCTTAAACCCCTAACAATGGGCTCAAATCCCTCACTGTCACTGGTCCTGTCTGTTAAACCCCCACCCTCTGTACTACTGATCCCGCCAAAGGTAGTCTGATCAGGGACCGGAGGCGGCATATCATCCCTGTCATCTTCTACATAAAGGTTCCCCCCCTCGTTTAGCCCCTCATAGTACGGTGTCTGTCTCTCAACTGGTGTGGGCACCAGTTCTTTCCTCGTAAACATCTGAAATATTAGTTAGAACAATGTAATTATACAAATACTAACTAATAAAAATATTAACAAATTAAATACATACCCTGGCTTTGAAAATCTTTGCCAGCTTCTTCTCTCTCGGTTGTTTGGTCAACTCCCACTTTAAAATACGGGGAGTCAGATCTGTAACCCTTCGGGCACCGAACTCTTTGGCTAAATCAGGGATCACCTCGAAAGCAAATACCTGCATCAAAGATAAGTTCGATAACTAACCATAACATTTAGGACAACACCAAAAAAGTACAACTTGTAATTCGAAGTTCTTACCAATAGGGCATGAGATAGACCGTATATATTGTAGGTCTCCACCCTGTGTACGTCAGTGCCCTTTTCCTGCTGGCTTCGCTCGAACCTGTCTCGTTGCCCATCAAGCGCATGCTTGAATAAGTAAATAGAATGCCTGTACACGTGGGTACCCCACGGGAACGCGTCGAACGCATCGAGATCCTCAACCAGCCGAAACTACCAAATTGGAATCTTGAATCTCTCATCCACCCCCATCAGTATCCAGTTCAGCATATATATGAGGTAGAGCTTGACAGCATCGTACGCCTTTCCAAACTCTGCGCCAGTGACAACACCCCTAATCTCCTCCAACGACATCTCATCAGCTCCAGGAAAGTACCGCTCATGTATGCCATTCTCCACTGCTGCATACTTGGTCATGTCTGGTACAACTCCAAACCGTAGTCCGATGATCAGGCAAAATTCCACATTCGAAAACCTCACCGGCTGGTTCCCTAACATGAATTGCATCTCATCTGTTAGGCCGTTATGATGCAGCTCCCTCAAAAGCAACCGATGGATAACACCACCTGAAAACTTCATCTCCCGATGTATCGTCAGGAAATGCCCGAAACATGACGTCATGAATCGACGTCGATCTTCATCTGTAAATTCTGCAGGGACACGGTTCAGCGTATCATCTATATGGCCGAGGGCATCAAAATGGTTGTGTCGATTCAATTTACCCTCGTACCAGTCTCCTTCTGCAGTTTTAAGAGAATCCCTCAACTTATTTCTCATCTGCAATGTAACAGAAATACAAAATCAATAAACAGAACAAATTTCGTAACCAAAATTAAAAGTCTTGATCCAATGTAAAAACAGCTCGGTCCTAAAAAATAAAGCTCGATCCCAGAAGAAAAAAACTCAACCCTTTTCAAAATAACCTCGATCCTATGACAAAAATGCTCGATCCCATAACATAAAAGTTCGATCCAATTATAAAAAATGCTTGATCCCATAACAAATAAGCTCGATCATATGTAAGAAAAGCTATATCTTATTTAAAACAAGCTCGATGTCATGATGAAAAAGCCTCGACCCAATTCAAAAAAAGCTCGACACTATTGAAAAAGCTCGATTTCTTTTCAAAAAAGCTCTATCCCTTTCAAAAAAGCTCGATCCAATTCAAAAAAAGCTCTACCCCAATGAAAAAAGCTCGACCCTATTGAAAAAAACTCGATTCCTTTTCAAAAAAGCTCAATCCCTTTCAAAAAAGCTCAATCCAATTCAAAAAAAGCTCGACCCTATTGAAAAAAGCTCGACCCCTTTCAAAAAAGCTCGATCTCTTTCAAAAAAACTTGATCCCTTTCAAAAAAAGCTTGATCTAATTCAAAAAAAGCTCGAAACATTACAAAATAAGCTCGACTTACCAAAACCTAATTTTCACGAAAATAAAATCTCGACTCAACAACAAATAAGCTCGATTCTCTTGCAAAAAGTCTCGATAACCCAGATTTCATCTTCCACAACTGATATTCAACTAAATTACAAACCCTAACCTAAACCACAACCATTCTCAGATCTCTATTTTAACCGATTCTACAATTTCTATCAACAAAACTCAATTCTGACATGTAATGCAAGTTAACAACAACAAAAACGATGAAAAAAAACTAGTCTTACCTTTCTCAATCGCAGCTGTTCTCGTGTAATCTAGTTTCGGTCACTTCACCGTCGATTAGTTTCCCGTCGGTTTGACTGTTGCTTCTCTCTGACATGAAAATGATAACTTCCTCACTGTTTTAATATTTCGGGGTATTTTCGTTTGAACACGTTAAATGGTGTCTTTTAAACATACATTAGTAAAGTGGTGATATTTGCACAACACCCCCCTCAAATAGTGCCGATAATTTTTTGACTCCACTAATATGACCTTGTCGGTTGTGATCACACGTATGAAATTAAAGTCTGACCCATCAGACATAATTTTCCTTTTAATAATATTTACATGTTCACACATGATCCTATTCTCTGTCTATTTAATATCTATATGATAAATGACAAAACTATCTTAAATTCTTAATTAAATTCTTTACACCTGTGCGGCTGTACAAACCACTTCCTTGCCAGGCACCTTCGGAAATATTCTCTGCTTGCTGGCTTGATGCTTGTTTTTTTTCTAATCATAAAATATATGATAAATTTTAGGGACATTTATAAAAGTAGTTAAATTAAGAAATTGATTACTGTTTTTAATCAATGAAGTTTAAATTATTGTTTTTAACCAGGTGTAAGTTGTAAAGTCGAAAATGATTATTTAAAAAAAAAATCAAATTTGTTTGTAAAAGTAACCCTATTTTTTTTTATATAAATATAAACATAAATTCTTTTAATGTCATTATCAATAGAAAATAAACAATTATCGTTTTCAATTATAGTGAGAGAGGCAAAGGTGATCGGAGAAGAGGTAGGCAACCGTATAACGACGATGGGATAAGGGTGGCACCAACCAAACTTCGGAAAAGAAGAATCGGATGGTTGAACTAACCAGACACCAACGAAAATGAAGAAAAAGAGAGGAAGAGAGGAAGAAAGGAAGGGACTAGATTGTGTGACGCCGACGAAGAAGAAAAATACGCTTTTCGACGACCGAACATTCTGACAACTTATGTTAACCTCAACCTGTTTGTGACTCAACCTGTTTGTGACACAACCCGTTTGTGACCCAATTTCAACTCGTCTTCAACCACTTCAACTTGAGTTCGACTGTAATTGCCCAAGGTATAATTTTTGTTCATTTGTTTTGTTGATTGATGAGATTTTTGTGAAAGTCAATTACCTGTGAAAAAATTATTTAGTTTGATGGGTTAAATTTAAAAGTTTGAGTGAGTGGTTGATAGAGACTACTAGATGTTTGATAAAAGTCTTGAATGAGAAAACAAAGGTTTATATGTATGATTAAAACTGTTACAATCTATGTTTATATGTATATTTATATACAGCAAACAAATGTTCTATTTTAAGGAGTCATCTGTTTCTTTTGTGATTTCGTGTCTGCTCTGTTTTTGTGTTGATCTGGTTTGGTGCTTGTTTGGGGTGTAGGTTGTTTTGTTTGTGCTTACTCTGCTTCTGGTGTTACTTCAATTGGCTGTTTCTTGCTTTGTTTTTTTTTCTTCATTTCTTGTTTGGTTTGTTTAGAGACTGTTTACTTTTTTAGTTTTGGCTAGAGCTACTACCCAACCTGTGTTTTTTCTTTATGAGGGTTGTTGCTTGTTGGTGTTTGTTGTTGGCAGTTTTGGCTTTTCTTGGTGATATCAATTAATGTTGGTGATTATAAGATTATAACTTTTCTTGGTGATTATCAGATTATTTTGGCTTGAGCTGTTGTGCAGCCTGTGTTTTTTCTTTGCTAGGTTTATTGCTTGTTGGTGTTTGTTGTTGTCAATTTTGGGTTTTCTTGGTGATATCAATTAATGTTGGTGATTATAAGATAATGACATTTCTTGGTGATTATCAGATTATGATCATGACTAGTTGGGGTAATATAGATTCATGCAGATGTTTGATTTGTATAAAAACAGTGCAGAAAAAAAAATGAATTATTGAATTATTATTCATGTTCATAATATATTTGTCAAAAAATTAAAAACATCCTTGTTTTGTGGGATCTAGATGCAAGGAACAATGCATTATGGATTCACAAGCTTATGGATTCATAAGCTACTGGTTGCTATCTTTTTTTTTTTTTTTAGAAAAATAAGCTTACTTTTATGCTTATGCCTTCATAAAATTCGTACAAAGTTGTTTTAATATACTGAATTTATGTTTGGATTCTTCAGTGTTCATCTATAATTATTATGTAAATTAAGATTTGTATGATTAATCTTCTTTTTGTTCATCTCTAATTATTATGTAAATTAAGATTTATATGATTATTTACAGCAAAACTAATGAGAACCATTTATAGAATTAATATCATCTTTAACCCTAGAAGCGCTTAGCTGAAACTTAGTCACATATACCGTTGAACTGAATTAGAACTGGCATAAACAAATCAATACCTTTAAGCTTCTCAATCAAGTCCTCCAAATTGACACTATTTTTGGTTTCTTTTGCATCAATAGAGTCTAAATTACTAATTGTAGATACATGACTTCCAATTTTATACTCGAGATTCCCACCCATGACAAAAGTGTTGGGACACATGATGCTGTTATTATACTCATCACTTCCATCACAACAATCTACAAAAATATTGAATTGGTAACAAACATGAACTTTAAGTGGAGGAGACAAGATTATACATATTTCCTTGCACAAAGAATTGGTTTAATTCAAAGTTTAGCTTGAAATATGATCAAACTGGTAAAGATAATTCAGGTTCAATGCAACAGATTTTTATGATAGCATTGATATAAGTCTACACCTCTGTCAATGTAGCTACTCTTATAAAAGACACAGTTTTCATAGAATAAAGACCTGAAACTTACAAAGAAGCAACAAGACCAAGGAAATGACTATTATATCATAAGATATAGTGTCCTCAAATTCAGTTTCCATCCATAAATTGGCATTTACTAAACCATTCACATGTATAAATATGATAGTAGAGAGCATGCTATTCTTTAAATTATTCGTGGGTTATTGTTCTAGTATGTGAAAAAAATATTATGGAAATTGAGGACTTGGATCTTGTTGTTGTTATTCGGGTCTTAAGAGAAATGATGGAACATAGAGAAAAAGATTTGAGATGTCATTTTGGTTGTATTTTTATCAATTTATAAGAACGAAACAGAGGATTGCTATAAAATTCTGGTGGGTAGTTAATAATATCCATTTTATATTTTTTGTGTATATTTATCTATATAATCGCTTTTTGATTGGTTGTGGTTAATATCTGAGATCTTTTTTTAGATGAATTTTGATGGTTTACTTGAGTGTAATTTTCTATATTGATTACGTTTGCTTAATATTCTAGTCATCATGGATTATTTTTTACTTTTTAGGTGCTAATCTTACCTTTTATGAAGTCTCGTTAGTGATTTATTGATTTCAATTAGATTTTTGATGGGTATGACATGTGGGGGTTGGGTTCTTTTTCTTCTTTTCATTTATGTGGTCTTAGTTTTTTTAGTATGGTACATTTCATGTGATAATGATAGGAAATAGAACATGAACGAGTCTTATTTGACTGTTGTTAGCTTGGTAGTTAACCTAAAAAAAACACTTGGAAAATAACTTTGAACTGTTTAATTAAAATTTGTATGGAAATTTGAGAATCGTAGTCGTTTGTTGTGGTTAAGATTGTGATATCTAGTTTGAGTATCGGTAGAAAGTTGGAACTGTAATTTTTACTGCTAGTAAATATGGTTTTGAACTAAATTTTTAGACGTGTAGTATTTTCTACTTATAGGCCGATATGTGAAAATACTTAATAATTATGTCACTTTGTTGGCTTCTGGTTTGTTATTTTTATATAGAAGATGATAAAGTTTATGACACTAAGAATGGGTTGAGTTTTAAAATGGAATGAAATAGTACTTTGGCATTGATATCAATTTAGTGAGTTCTTTTTAGTTTATTATGTTATTTTGTTTAAAAAGAAATTATGAAACTTGTGGATGTGTACTATTAAATATTAATATCTCATTGTTGGTGTTTGTTGCTGCTGCGTTCGTCTCTTATTATTTTGAATTTAATTAATGTTGCTTTTTATCAATTTTATTGAAACGCAATAGATCACATATCAGTTTATTGAAGACTTGTCAAATTTTATTTGATGTTTATAATTGCAGATTATCGAAATATCATATGTATACCGTCAATCAAATTGGTTTCATGTAAGAATATTAGTTTATCAAAGGTTTACGGAGTTGAATAGAATGAGAGATTCTTTGGATATAGTTGGGGAACTGAAGTGTTTTTAGGATGGTGTATTTAGTCACGTTTTAAAATTACCTCGTCTCAGAATTATTGGTAAAAGTTATGGTGTGTTCATCAGGAAGTACATGAAAAATATTCTTCAAGATAAATGTTACCAAATGGACTTTACAGCAGACGATATGAATGATATTATAAATGAAATTGCTGAATGATTTTTTGTCAATGACATTAGAAAGATGTTACCATGTAAACAGAGGAAATTCAATCCAAGTTTTTTGGTAATGTTAACAAGCGGAATTTCAAGTTAAAAAATCATATGTAAAACCTAATTGTCAGTATTTTCATCACAAAATAATAGTACAGCTTTTTGTTTATTCTCTCTTTCATTTTAAACACAATACACATGTCTGAATGTAAAATTAAGAATTGATCATAACAATATCTTAATAATTTAACTTAAGCCAAGTCCATGATTTTCGAACAAAAGTTGTACACATTTTCATCATTTTACACAATAAATAATAGTCCAAATTGTAATGTATTACTTTTTTAAAAAGTTCAAAATAAAAGCTTCAACGGTTAACAACCAACACTCAACAAGTTTCAAAAGTTAACATCTATCACTCAACAAAATTTGTAATGTTATAAAATAAAAGTTTCATGGTTTTGCTTCCACGATTGAGCATGTCTGAATATTATGTCAAAGCACCTCGCATCTTCCGCATGCATGCTGTCTACGAACCCGAGGTTTTTACCCAACCGATGATGAACTTGATTTGCTAATAGACGGTGCTTGACAATGCTTAGTGCAAATTATATGATTGTGTCCAGATTCTCCACAATTGGTACATACCCTTGTTTCAGGCACTTCTAAGATTCTCCATTCAGGTGGATGTACAATCTAAGAACTAACATGTTCTGGAAGGACCCAACTAAAAGGATGTGATCATGAATTGTTTGACATGCCAAAATGTGCAATGCTCCCTCCTAGCTACGCCAATCGAGATTTGACAATTTATATCCTTACAGCCAGCCTTAAATCGATATTTTGTTGAACGTCTGACTCTAATATCAAACCACTCTTGCATAGCATAAAGTCCCAAATCAATCTTAAGTTTATGCTTATCCTTAAAAACTTGTCCCATAAATAAAGGTCCCTCTTGTGAAGTAGAGGTTGTTGGTGTGGTGCCAAAAGAATACTGACCTACACAAGGGAGGATCCAATTGACGGAGTTGTAGGGAAAAGATCATGCCCAGGACCACCAAAAGTAACCCCTCCAATACCACCATAATTCTTAGTTCCTCCAATACCATCCTCAACACCGGCACCTTGATAACTCTGATAAAAGTATCATCGGGACTACTAGGATAATCAAGCTCATTCGGTTTCTTATCCTCTGTATTTGAATCCGTAGTGTAACACTCAACATTATCACACTTGAAAAACGATGATGGAAGTTTGTGTACATGTCCATCTCCACCTCCACCTCCACCCACTCTCTTCTTCGTATCGATATAAATCTCCTTGATCGGCGAATGATCGGGAAAAACAAAATCAATATCATTGTCAAGTTTCACGCTATATTTTGTCCAATGTTATCGTAACTTATCACCCCATAAAGAATGATGTCATAAATATTTTTGTCAATCCTAGTCAATCTGTATGTCATCTCCACCAACTCATTGTATGACAACTTGTTTTCCACTCTCTAATAAATTCCCCATCCACGTAATCTAAATCGTCCCATTGACCGTTGTAATTGATTGCTAACCTAAAGTATTTCATAGTTTCTAAAGAAAATAACGACTGAAAAAAAATTAGTTCATGAAAAAAATTGTAAGAAAAACAGTATTTCACATTTCCTGGAGATATATCACGTAAATCGTGAAATATCCCATGTATGTCATGTTTGGTATGAAAAAAAAAATTATGCAGTATTTCATGCAAGACATGAAATATCACATGTATATCATGTTGTGTATGAAATATCTCATGTATGTCATGTTGGATATGAAATATCCTATGTATATCATGCTGGGTATGAAATATCCTATTTATACAGTATTTCATGTAAGACATGAAATATCGCATGTAAATCATGTTGTGCATGAAATATCTCTTGCATGTCATGTTGGGCATGAAATATCCTATGTATGTCATTTTAGGTATGAAATATCCTATTTATGTAGTATTTCATGTAATGCATGAAATATCGCATGTATATCATGTTGTGCATGAAATATCTCTTGCATGTCATGTTGGGCATGAAATATCCTATGTATGTCATTTTAGGTATGAAATATCCTATTTATGTAGTATTTCATGTAATGCATGAAATATTGCATGTATATCATGTTGTGCATGAAATATCTCATGTATGTCATGTTGGATATGAAATATCCTATGTATGTCATATTGGATATGAAATATCCTATTTATGCAGTATTTCATGTAAGGCATGAAATATCTCATGTAAGGCATGAAATATCTCATGTATATCATGTTGTGTATGAGATTTTCCATGTATGCATGTTGAGCATGAAATATCATATGTTTGTCATGTTGGGTATGAAATATCCCCTTTATGCAATATCCCTTGTATGTTGTACATGAAATATCCCTTATATCATATAGGGTATGAAATATCCTATGTTTGTCTTTTTGGGTATTAAATATCCTATTTATGCACTATTTCAAATATCTCATATATATCATGTTTTGCATGAAATATCTCATGTATGTCATGTTAAGCATGAAATATCCTATGAATATCATATTGGGTATGAAATATCCTCTTCATATAGTATTTCATACAATGCATGAAATATCCCATGTATATCATGTTGTGCCTGAAATATCTCATGTATGTTATGTTGGACATGAAATATCCTATGTATGTCATGTTGGATATGAAATATCCTATTTTTACAGTATTTCATAAAAGACATGAAATATCCAATGTATGTCATGTTGGGTATGAAATATCTCATATATGTCATGTTGGACATAAAATATCTCATTTATGTCATGTTGGGTATGAAATATCTCATATATGTCATGTTGGGCATAAAATATCTCATTTATGTCATGTTGGGCATGAAATATCTCATGTACCTCAAAAATACATTACTGCACAATATTAGATGTGTCACGTTAAATATGAAATAACCAACTTAGATCACTTTTACCGTGACTCTCTGCGTGAAATATAATTTCAAACCGAAATCGAAGTTTCTTCTATTGTCACCGAAAAAAATTCTAAATTGAAACAAAATAAAAAAAAGGTTCATCAACAATATCATCTAAGAAACACAATACAGCTATTGAAATTGAAGATTTACAAACTTTGAAGTTTTAAGGAGATATTCAACCACAAACTCGAAATTTTTAAAAAACTCTACGCAAAGCTTGGTTTCTTTGCGATTTCCTTTCAAAATGACTTTAATTTCTTGATAAAATTTCGTTGAGAACTAAGATTTGATAAATGAATGATAGAGATGAGTAATAAAGAAAGATGAGTAACAGAGAGAGAAAAAGAGGAAAAAATGGTAATTTTATAATTTATTGACTAAAAACAATAATGTATTTGATGATTCGTTATATACAATAAAGAATTAAAATTTAGTTAGAAACAACAATATTTTCTATGGTTTAGTTATTTTTTACAATTTTTATTAAAATATCTTATAAAATTTTATAAAATTTATTACTTTGTTTCTCTCTCTGAATCCTCCAGAGATCGAAGATCTAAATCTCTTTTAATAAATATTCTTGTAAAGAATATAAAATCATTCGGTAACATTTTTCGTATTCTTTATCCCTTTTATTAATTTTCATTTTAAAAAATATATTAAAAAAATCAAATAAAGATGTTCGGTAACAGTGTTTTAGAAATCGATGTAGATGGCTAATTAGTCAGCCGACTAGACCTTATGCGGCTTCGGCCGCCCAACCAGGATTTATTCGACCTCTCTATGCGGTTGGCCAACTAGTCTCTGATTAGTCGTATCGTCTACCTAGACTGTTTTTTAGAGCCGATTAATTAGCATATTCGTTTTTCTTAAAAAAAATCATAAAATAGAGCCTCTCGCCGTTGTCGTCGTCTGGTGAAGGTCGAAGAAGAAGATTAAGAAACAAAGCAGAGAAAATTAAGAAGAAGAACAACAAAAACAAGAAGGTGAAAAAGAAGAAGATTAAGAAGAAGAAGAAGGTGAAGTCGTGAATTGCAGAGAAAAAAGAACAAAGGAAGAAGATGGAGATAGAAGAGAGAAATAGAGAGAGATGGTCAGTTGAACTATGGTCACTTGATCGATATTTGAGATGATGAGATGGTGAGATGATGGTGAGATTTGTCATTTGTGTGCTGTCAAAATTTGAGATGGTGAGATATCGTGAGATTTGAGATAATGAGATGATGAGATTTTTGTGCTGTCACCCACAAAGCACAAATACTTTTATGATAATGATGGCATTGATGGGTCCACAACTTAATAAGTCATAGTGGGGGGATGAAATGTGAGATGGGTGTACAACACTAAAACCTTTTTTTTTTTTTTTAATATAAAATAGACAAACAAATAACAAACAATTATCAGAAAAAAAAGGAAAAACAAAAAATACCGTCGCCGACTGAACACCGATAAGACAATCTAGACGTTAGACGCTAGTCCACTGTATGATTAGGGTCTAGCACATACTATAACATTGATAATATATAATACGTACTGTTAAATGAAAAGTAGTGACCATATTATAAACTTAATGTTAAGTAAGGTTTAAATCTTTTTTATTTCTTAATTATATGCTCTTTATTATTCTATATAACCAATAAAAAGTTATATTATTGGATAGAAATGTTAAAATATTATTTAATTTAATTTAATTTAATTTATTTTGTTTTTTTATATGTAAAAAAAATTAATTGGTTTTTTTAAAGTCCAAGTGCTCATGAAATAAGAGATAAATAACAAATGTTTTGAAAGCCACCCATAACCCAATTTGGTCAATATCGTAAATTTTTAAAGAGGAAAAAAATGACGTATTTGTTTATCATATGTGAAGCTCAGTCCGAATTAATTTGTACCTGATGTTTGGTGTAAGCTGGGGAATGACCAAATATACGGACTATTTATTAGACACAAAATACTGTGTTTTTATTTTTGTTTTTTTAAAATAATTTTGAAAATATATTATGTAGCTGTTATCCATTTTATTTTCAAACAAAACCATGATAGAATTAAAATACACTAAAAACACTTTAAATATGTTTTTCATTTTGTTTTCGTTTTGTTTTTCACTTTCATTATTTTTTTTTTTTTTTAAATATCTCACATTTGCTTTTCTTCATTTATTTGTCAATAGACAGATTCAAATTCTTCCTCTTCCCTTCTCTTCTTTATTAGGTTTTGGCTCGTATTCTCAAGTGAACCCAATATGAATCAAACAAGACTCAATTGATGTGGTACTTCTATGACAGTTGTAGATAAGTTCTATATGCAGTATGCTGTAGAGTGTAGAGTGGCTAGCTGTGTATGCGTAACATTAGATTACAGTGGCCCAAGGCACACTTCTTACCTGAAACAGTGCAAATATCTCTTAGAGAGTTAGAGTCTCAGTGCTTCATTTTGTAGATCTGATCTGTGGATCTCTTTCCTTTCTCTTGAGCCCAGCCTAATCCTGACCCATTTTCTTTTTCTGTGCACAAATTATTTTAATAAGAGCATCTCCAATACGATGTTAAATGCATAGAACCTTAATCCTTGTTGTACAAGTAAAATGAATTGTATTTTAATCAAGGTTGATAGCTTGTTGAGATCGTCTTTTATCTTCTTTCCTATTTCGGATATCATGTGGAGATCGAATGAGACTCTAGTGGTATAGTCCATTTAGGACTTATTTTCTTGTAGATGTGCAGTTTTCTCGAAGAAGTAGAGTTGTTGCTTGATTTGGAATCTATTTCCTGTTTGGTGTTTTATTCTTCTAGAACTTTTTTTTGATACGAATGTCTTGCGTATTAGAACATAATTCTTGGTTCACCCACATGAATCATATGCTGGATTTCTTTATTCGGGTTTCCCGTATACATATAGATAAATAAAAAATAAACAAAAGAAAAACAGGAGGGAAAAGAAAAGGAGTAGAGGGGCGTGCAAACCCTAAAACAATAAACTAAATAGACATGTAGGTCTCAACAGAAGAAAAAAAATATAAACTAAACTAATGAAACTAGGGGTGGGCATGATTCGGTTCGGTTCGGTTCGGTTTTGGGTAAAACCGTATTGAACCAATATATATTTGGTTCTTAAAAATATGAATTGGTTTGAACAGTTTTGAACCTGAAAACCGAATTAAACCGAATTAAATCGAATATCTTTATCTTGGTTCGGTTCAGTTTAATTCAATTTTGGGCTTATTGGGTTTTGAAGGTACTTTTATATGTTTTTTAATTTTTTGGGTCTTTAAGTTGTATTTTTGACATTTAGGCTTAAACTTAAAAAAAAAACATAATATGTAGAAAACAATTTAAATAAAATACAACCCAATTTTCAATCCAAATCTAAAATTTAATCATATTCAGTCTACATATTCAATTAAAATATAAAATCTTCATAACTTATATAAAATAGAAGTAAAAAAATTTAGTACATATTGTTGTCCAAAAATAAAAATCATCAATAAACAATCCATAATAAAATTGAACTTTACAAAATATTTAATTAAGACAATTCGGTTCGGTTCGGTTTTGTATGTCCAAAACCGAAACCGAACCAAATTTAATTCGGTTTTTAAATTTCAAATCGGTTTGAACCAAATAGAAGCTATGAACCAAACCAAACGTATTTTTTCGGTCGGCTCGGTGAGGTTCAATTCGGTTTTGGTTTTTATGTCCACCCCTAAATGAAACAATCTAAATAAGATTAAGTGAATATCAACTTTACTAGAAAATTTCATTAATTGAAAAACGAAAATACACCTAGATAGAGGACAACAATGAGTCTTAACCTAATATATATATATATATATATATATATATATATATATATATATTAAAATTATTCTTAACAACTCAAAACACTAACTTGTTAATAAGAAAAAATAAATTTTAACTAAGAAAAATAATTAAAGATAGATATATTTTTTAAAAGTAATACTATACAACCTAAATAATTAGGTAAAATTCAACCTATATAATGTAGTAAATAAGTTGTCATCGCCATACAAATCAAAGGATGATGTGGTCAATGAACAAATTATTTGTCACTTGGATTGATTTTTAGGTTATTTTTTTGGGTTATCTAGCATTAATGATTTTTTTATTTATAAAAAATACCAAATATCTCTCCTACAAGCTTAACTTTTATCTCAATTCATATAAGCTTAACTATATATATATATATATATATATATATATATATATATATATATATATGAGGGATAAATGAGATAAATTATTGTCGGTTTGAATGGAAGTATGATATTGCTGTTTTTTATATTAAATTTGGTGATTGTTAATTTCGATGGATGAAAGGAATTATTAATTAATTGAAGAGGGAGAAGAATTGGGTGGTGACTATGTCTATGAGACAGAGAATTAGAGAATTAGAGAATTGGTAAGAGAGAGAGGAAAAAGACAGAATGGATTTTAATGTTTGAGATGGCCATATATCTGACATGGATTGACAAGTAATACTGGGAAAATAGAATCACTCTCATTACATATGATATAAGGAGTATTGTAATTAAATTATTAAAATAACAACAATGGCCTGCTGTCCCGGCGTTTACACGGGTCAACCCCTTATTGCGTACACCCCTGACACAATATCATAACCCGAATGAAGCAGTGTGACGCTATGACCCATTCTCAATCCGAATTTACTAGTTTTATTATATATATATTCAAACCACTGAATTTATAAACTTTACTGGACATGGATTTAAATTTTAACTTTCAATTAAATTTTAAAAAAACACTTTAATTGAAAAGAAGTATACTTAAATTCAATCATATACTTAAATTGAAAAATAAGCTACAAAAAGAGATTAAAATTTAAAGTTTAACGTACACTTAATTAAATTAATAAATATTGTTAATTACTGTAATATTTCAGGATTGGAGGAGGGAGCATAATTCAAACCCACAATCTCTTTGATATAGGTGAGAAGGGTTTATCACTAAGGTCCTGTTTGATTTTTTTTATCTAAACACCGAACATTGTTGAATGTTACTGAAGACTGAATAGTGACAAAATTGAAAACTGAAAAACATGTTTGTTTTTTATTCACTGAAAATTGAATATAAGTGATAAGATGTTCTTTTTTTTATAAGTTATAAATATATGAAAAAAAAACTTTCCCTTCTAACTATTGTTGACAGTGATTTTTAGATTACGTAAACTTAACCACGCGTCCAACAAGATAATGCTAATAAATCGTTGGAAAAAAAATCAGAAAAGAAAAGCAAACATGCAAACACAAGATTTTACGTGGAAAACCTAAAAATGAAAAAACCCACGGTTGCCGAAGACGACAGGGGAGAAACTTCACTATGAATGTACTGTTTACACACTCGATTTCTCTTTTCGCTCTTGTTGTTGTTACTATTGTTAACCCCTTTATGGGCATTTTTAGAGTCCATTTATACATACATAGAACCTTATTTCTTGGTTTACAAGTAAGGAAAGTTGTCGAGTTTTAACGAGACTCTGACTTGTTGAAGTCGTTTTATCCTTCTTTCCTATTTCGTTTTGATCACGTTTCAGATGCATTAGATTTGTTACTTAATCTGGAATCTGATATCTACAAGGAAGTTTATTTCCTTATCAAAGTGTGCTTCGAGATATCTTGTTTGAATAAGATTCATTCTTTGCGTATTTGAGCCGTATTTATGTCGAAATCAATATTGTCTACGTGTCGCTTAGCCAACTACCTATCAGACCCGACTAGGCTTTACTCACCCCGATCCGTGATTTGGTCCCGACCAAAGGCTTTAACCCGACCATCTAGATAGTCCCGATCGGGTTATCTTTACCTGGTCAACCTCATTACTTTAAATGATTTATTTCCACCCGATCATTTACAGCGATCCCGATTAGGTCTCATGAGGCCATTTTTGGTCAACTTGGGTTGGGTCAATTTTGTTGACTTTTGGTGACTTGGCACCCTTTTAGATTTTACCAATAACAATACCCCCTTAAAAATTCTAACCGAGTATCTTACTTGATCAGAGAAGAGCCCACTCGGGGAAGCATGTTTAATTTGTCTTTGGTTGTTATCTCGTAGCTCATTAATGCTTATTAATACTTAACAACTAAGCATTTAATTTCTGCCACAAACGTTTGATTTTCCCAAACGACGCGACGTGAGTGACGCCATCACTAGCGCTCTTTATAAATTTTGAAAGAAGCATGATCCTCGGGGTTAGTGCACCAACTTCCACTCTCACGGGCGTATTTTCAGTTAGAGGGTGACGTCATCCTCCTCTATATATTTGAAAACCTTTCGTTTTCCCTCTTTCACACTCTTTCTTTGCATTCTTCTTCAACAGAACCCTAGCTTCTTATATTCTCTCTTCGAGCTTCTCGCCATTCGTCCCTTCATACCTGATTCTAACCACACTTTGCTTACTACTACTTTTTAGGTATGAATCCTATTACTCACCAATGTTATTCTGAATTACTTATGCATGCCATCAAAATGGGCAATAAAGAAAGTATCGCCAAACTTGAATCTATATTATGGGGTCGCCCTAGGGCATATAATCCTCAGTCTCAACCCATAGCTCGCAATATAGATTATTCAGTTGCCCGTTCGGAGGTTTTACCTTCGCATTCTAACCCTCTTATTCTTCTTTAGTTGATGCATGCCCAGATATGTCGAAAACAGTAGATACCATTCATGGGAGTAAGACTTCCACCAAGAACTCTCATTCATCATTAGCCGATTTAAAGACCCACTCCCAAAGAGTTGAATTGGTTGATGTCCCTAAAAGACACCAAGCACACTTGTTGAGGTTTTTAGTTGAACAACCGTACGCTTTTGATTACGATGTGAATGTTGTGACTGAATAAGAACTTGAAAAATATGTGGATAAGTTCGATATTCCTCAATTGTTGCAACTGATTCCTATCGGTCAGTGTGCTGTGTGAAACCCATCCCCTAGGTATTGTTGCTATTTATGGCATTATTCTTTCATCTAGAGTGACTTTGCTAATTCAGCCTTTTATCTCCAGGTTTTTGGTAGAGGCGGGGACTGCTCTTGCACAGTTGACCCTAAATTCTTATCGGGTGTTGGTCAGCTTGTGGCACTTACGGAAAAAGATCAAGGCTAGGCACCCTGACCCCTCAGAAGATTTGTAACTTTTACACCCTTGATCGCTCGGATACAGGGGGTACCTTCCATTAACATTCCATTTCGCCAAACTACTGGATCCCTTGCAACTTTGAGGAGAAACCCACCCCTTCTTCCAGCAAGGATCATAATGGTTTCATATGGGGGTTCCCCTAATCAAATAAGTATTGAAAGAACAATTGGTTCTTCGTTGGGGGCGACTGGGGAGAAACAATTGTATCTGACCCTTTCCAAACCTAAACAAAAATAAAGTCCCAAGACACTTTTGTAACCCTAAGTTATGGAACATGACGCCAACAGAGTTGACTCGGGGACAGGCTTAGTTAGTGGTTATGGTGGTCGAGAGTTCTTAAGAGGTTAGGGACTGTCGCTCATTGTTCGTGGAGAAGGACTTGATTGATTTAGGGCTCTTCTCCACTATCTCTAGTATATGCAAACGTTGCATGCAATAATCTTTTCATGATCTAGTTTATATAATTCATGCCTATTCTTATTGCCTTTACTAACTTTACATTCAGTGTACGAAGTGGACATCGTAGCTGGCGATCAAGCTGAAAAGGCTAAGAGCCTTGACATGCTCAATAGGAGAGAGGCCACCGATCAAGTGGCTAAGGGAATTGCTCCTCTTGAGCATGGCTTGGTGGAACACGCATATGTGTTTGATCCCAGCACATCAATAAGCCTGACTGGACAGACTCATGGGAGTAAGCATGATGCCCCTTCAAGCGACAGCATGAGAGGATCATCCAGAAAGAGATCTGCTTGAGAAAATTCCACCCAGGAGAGGTCCAGTAGAGAGAGATTCACCAGGAAAACGGCCAATAGAAAGGTGGCTAAAACTACGGAGGGGTCGTCTACCCCTAAGGCTGCCAGTAAATAAAATGAAGCCCCACCTGTTACAGATTTAGAGGTTCACCATGTAGAGGTTAATCCATTTGTTCTTAAAGAGGATGATGGTGATCATGAGACTTCAACTAATCTGATCTTAAAGGAACAACGGTCCTAGAGGTAAGGTGCTCGTGTTTCCATGACATCTATCTCCATTCTCTCTAAACGGTCCGAGGTTGTTGACCAGGCCTTAGCTGAGGCTGGTGGGGAGGTTAATCTTCAATAAACAAAACTTCCAACTTAACCCGAACCATCTCAATCATAAGTCGACAACCTGGTCAGTCAGACTTTAGCCAATCAACCCATACAGCGCCTCTACAAGGCCCGATACAATTTTTTCTAAAAT
Organism: Dipteronia dyeriana; assembly: GCA_032871835.1. NCBI lineage: Eukaryota > Viridiplantae > Streptophyta > Magnoliopsida > Sapindales > Sapindaceae > Dipteronia > Dipteronia dyeriana. Next base: position 58,101,158 of record CM065301.1, read on the forward strand.
GTTAGATAGTCTTTACTGACTCTGACCCTGATGATAGAGAAACTGACCCTAATACATCTGTCACTGAAGACAAAATACTTGAAATCATTGAAGAACATGTTGATAAGGTGTTAATGTGGCAGAACATACTTACCGAATGTTGAAGTTACTTAGCTGGCAAGTGATGTTGAGATTAACTTGGTTTGGAGTGTCATTCAATTAGCTCCTAAGTCCCTGGTTATGCCCTTAAAGCCTCATCATGGTGATGATGGTGAAGTTCAGGCTCTTGAAGGACGTGATGGTGCTACCCCATTGGCAGGCATTCATCCTAGATAGGTCGGTAGGTTCGTTGATGCACAAGCTGTTATAGGCCTGACCTCTTTAATAACACCCCTAACCATTTCTTCATCTAGTCATAAAGGAGTGACCCTTATGCATTCATTGATCGGAGCACTATCCGAACCCCTTCCACTTTCATTGATAGGAACATCGTATAAGCCCCTTCTACCTTCTAGTTCTCGTGATTCATCGATTGACTCCCTTGCCAATCTACGTTCTATATTTGCTGGTAAGGGGTATATTAGAGATGGATATTGAAATCTGGCCATAACAATCAGCAGCTTTGAGCAAATCCACATGATCTTTAACAACGTTGTTTTATAAGTTCTCTCCATTTCATTGCTTTTATTCCTTTTCTTTCTTTTGACAGCAGTGGAAGAGCTAACTCGAGCCCTGATTGCCTATAAGAGACATGTTTTGGAAATATCCTGACTAGCAAGAGAGCTCACTGAGAAAGATGAGGCTCTTAATCCTCTTTAGCTAGCGAGTCCAAAATCAAGCAATCATATGAAGAAAAGCTAAAGGAACGCGATGCAACCGAGATTGCCTTGAGAAAGGTCGTTGCTAGTGTTCAGAGTAGGGTTTCTACAGCTAGTGAGAACGTTAGGGAGTCTACTTCGATGAATGGTAAGTAAGAAGTGAGGGTTGCCAAGGCAGAACTCTGGAGAGTTGATCTTGAATCAAAGGCCATTTTGGCTGAAGTGGAGACTACCAAACTTAAAGAGGAGGCCAAGGTGACCAAAGACACCCTTACTTTCGCTCAACAATCCATGCTCGAGTCCTAATAAGCAACCGATAAAGCTCGACTCCACTATGAGCTGTTGGTAAAAGATCTAGAGCAACAATGGGTTAGCGTGAAAGTGCTTTCATAGGAGGCTAGATTAGCTCTCGAAGTCCAAAATGTTGATCAATATAAGAAATCTCTAGCTTTTGAAGCTGTTATGTTGAGGGAGCTTAAGTGAGAGCTAGTCACCTCTCGGATGTTTTTTGGTGACAAAGAGTGGTCTTCGAGGGTGGCTCGCTGGAATTAGGATAGGACAATCCAAAATCATAAGGCTGAGTCCCTAAAGGCTAAAGAAAATCAAAGGATTAGATGGAGGGCCTATTTCAGATTGATCATGAAGGATCCCTATATCACGCACGTAGAACTCCTCCTCAAGTCTTCATTGGTAGCCTTCCATGTGGGAGTGGAGAGTGGTACTTTAACGAAAAGGACAAAGACTGGACCCTTGCCCCGATGTTGATTACTCTTCTTTCATGAACAACGACCCAGATGATGACATCTGCTAGCCACACTTCGAGGATCTGACCAAGAGTTATAAGGGTGATGAAAACCCCCCTAGCAGTTTCGGACTTGGAGGTCCCTCAAGCATATCATGAGTTTGATTATGTTACCACCGTTGTTTTGCTTTTGTTCATGTATTTCCTTTCCAGCTCCATTTTTGCTAACTTTTGTAAAATTGTACGGATTCTTGTTATAATAATACAATTTTGATCATCATGATTTGTTGTTTTTATTGTCACGCTAAATTGAGAGACTCAACTTAACCAAACAATCTGTATGCGGTTTGGGTCACTCATTAACTTAAAGCTATGCAAGTAATAATTTTATTATGCGACTTGGACCAAATTTACCCCGATCAACTTCCATTATTATCAAACCACTTTATTGGCCTAAACAACTACATAATTAGTGACCTTTACCGATCAGTGGTCTTTGGCTCGATCAGTTATCTTGTTGACTGATTACCTTAATGCTAGACTTGATCAATTATCTTTTTAACTGACCATTCTTGGCCTAATCTGATTTGTTTTTTTTTTCGAGGAGTGTTCTTTGGTGGGCTATTCACATGGTATCTAGTTTATAGACGATTGTCTTTTATCTGTCAACTAAGTCACTGGGTGTCTCCCAGTACTCTGTTGCACAATATTCGCTGTAATGGGGGTGGTTTATACATTACTGACTTATCTTATCACTGCCTAATATTTCACTAGCGGCAACTCAAGCAATGTGAATGTTTTATTTCCCCGTTCAGCTTTCTGTGCATCCCATCATGTATAAGTGACCTGAATGCGCTCTAACAGCGTTTCTTTACACCCATTTAGTTCGGTGAGTGTACATTGTTTTTACAATGTATGTTTCTCATTTATTGATTGACTTATTTCGATTGACAAACCACAATTAAGGATTAACTTGTACGAGTAGATTAAGCCTTATTGCACGTGATCAAACTTCAACGACATCATCAAACTCAAGAGCACTTCAAAGGTATATCTCTTAGCACCTTGCTTAACTCTTTGAAGAGACTTAGGTGAACACACACACTTTTTTCTCATACTTGTATACTCATTTTGCATTGTGCCTTTTGGCTTTCTTGTGTGCATCCCTTTTGTGCTTGGTGTGTTTATTTTTATCTTTGTTATCCCCTGTCATGGCTCTGTACGGGTCACCTGTGTGGTACCCGTGCAATGGATTGGGTGTTGTTTTTGGAGTCTCGATTTTTTTGCTCTTTGCGCGAGTGATACGCTGGTCTCCATCCACGCAATAACCGTGCACCGAGACTTGGTTTTTCTCGGTTTTTGCTATTTGCAAGGGTTATGTACTGGTTTCCAACAGCACACTGAGTCATGGTTTTTCTTGGATTTGCTCTTGTGCACGGGTCATGCTCGGGTCCCTACCAGCGCAGTAACCCATGCACTACACTGAGTTGGGCATTTTATCTTTTTACATGATGTCGTTTTTACACACACACACACACACACACGCACACACACACACACACACACACACACACACACACACACACACACACACACACACATATATATATATATATATATATATATCATATTCTTCCTCAATTAGACCTAGTTCTCTAAAATTAAAAATCCCTAAGTGGGAGAAATTAACTCCTAGTGAGAGAGAGATCCAAGAACCCATTTGCACTCAACCAAACTTCATTCCATGAGCATCTAGCATCATCTTTGCATCTTCCAAGCATAAGTCTTCTTGTTTTTCTTTACTAGGTAATCTCTACATGCCCTAGATTGTCTTATTTCTTTCATATGCCATGTTTACCTAGGAATATCATTTATTGTTCATTAAATGCATGTCTTTGTATTTAATTGCATTTATAACATGCTTGAGTTGTTGATTGTTGGTTGATATTTGTGTTTTTTTTATAGCTAGGATTATGACCATTTTGCCCTTCTAGCTAAATCTATTTGTATTTGCATTATATAATTGATATCTAGGATTTGCTTTCATTGCCATATTTAAATCCTTAGATAAGATTAAATGTGTTGACCTAGCATTTTTGCATCTAGAATATTTCCATTTATTCACACAGATTGTATATTCTTTTCATTGATTGTTAAGCCTTGTGGCTAAGAGGATTAGTGCACAAGTTTACTGATCTAGGATCACTATAAAGGCTTGCGGGTAGTAGTGATGGGTTAGTGACCAGTATGTTATGACGAGAGATCAACCTAGGTTGTAATCATCATTACAAAAGTGGATTTGAGGATCAGAGTAGCGAAGTGGTTAGCCTGTGGTTTTTCCCTCGTTAAGGGTTCCACGTAAAAATCGTGTGTCTTTATACTTCCATATTTTTGCTTGTTTTATATGTTTGTTAATGGGGTAATTGTGTAATATTGATTAATCAAGAAATATTGGTAATCAACTTGATTAAAACCTACTCACCCTCCATTTAGGTTAGTTTTGACACACATCTTAAGGGAATTTCATGCAACATTTGCTTTTGGCCCCCTCTCTAGTCCCCCCGACCACCCATTTGGCACTAGCAATCTCATGTGTTACAAGATTGCCTTTGTAAACGAAGGCAAAGTTAGAACACATTTTCTTGACTACTTGGAATTCTTCCCTCAATGGAACTTTTATTGATAACTCCAATCAAATTGCTTAACTGAAATAACAACTAAATTGAAATAATAATTGATTAGAAATAGACCAATGAAACTTAGGCTAATCCTAACATTTATCTAAAGAAATAAAAGGCAAATCATGAGAGACGAATCCCCTATGGATAAAAAATCTTCAAATATTGGTTGTTGTATGGCCGGGGCAATTCTCCCTCATCTGGTTGGTCAAGGCGGTATTCTCCATGACCAACTATACTGACCATCTGATAAGGCCTTTTCCACTTGTTCTTTAGTGACCTCACTGCTCTCTCCCTTGTATTCAGGGACACTTTTTGGAGAACTAGATCTTCAAGCTGAAACCTCTTTTCTCGGACATGTGAATTGTGTTATATGGCTACCCTCTGTTGATATGTAGCATTTTTTACTTTTGCTAAGTCTTTTTTTTTTCTTCTAGCTCATCCAGGTTCAATCTCATCAGGTCTCTGTTTGTGTCAAGATCATAGAGCTGCACTCTTGGGGAGGTATGAATTATCTCGATTGAGATTACAGCTTCACTTCCAAATGCTAACGAATAGGGAGTTTCTCCAGTTGACGTCCTCTCGGTAATCCAGTAAGCCTGAAGCACTATTAGCATCAAGCTTGGCATTCAGGGTTTGCTTGATGATTTTGTACACATATTTTGTTTGCCCATATGTATGAGGATGGGAGAGTGTAGTATAGTAATTCTGATGTTGTAGTCCTGGAACACCTCCTTAAACTTATCACATTCGAATTGGATTCCATTGTCAGTAATGATTGTGTCCTGGCTCTCAAATCGGTAGATGATATTCCTCTTTACAAAGCTGGTTGTGTTAGCTTCCGTTATGTGAACAAGTGTTTCCCCTCCACCCACGTTGTAAAGTAGTTTACCGCCATAATGGTATATCTTGCGCTTCCTTTAGTCGCTGTTGGCATCGGGACTAATCAAGTCCAACCCCCACATCGTAAATGGCCAGAGGGAGGTCAAGCTCTCTAACCACTCGGGTGGTTGCTTGATATCATTTGCTATCCTCTGGCAAGTGTTGCATTTTTCTACCACCAACTGTGTTTCTTGAAATATGGTTGGACAATAGAAACCTTGTCTAAGGTTTTATAGGCCAAACTTTTACCCCCAGTATGGTTCCCGCATACTCTTCTATGAATTCTTGTTAGAATATTGCCACCCTTTACTAGGCTGACACACCTCTGTAGGGCTTTCGAAAACCCTATTCTATAGAGTTCTCTCCCAATTATCAAATATTTGATGGCCATATATGTGATACGCTTGGCTTCAGTTACATCTTCTGGGAGTTCTCCATCCACTAAATATTTTCTGATCGGGGTCTCAACTGCTTTGATTACTAGCGTTTCTTTTTCTTTAATGCTATGTTTTTTGAGATGGCCACCGGGATTGACTTGGACTAGATTCCTTTGGTTACTGACGCCAATCTCAACAAGGCATCGACTTTCTCATATTTTTCCCTCCGGATCTGAGCGATCCTGTAGGTCTTGAATCTCCCAAGCAGAACCCTAGCTATCTCTAGATAAACTACCATGTTATTGTCTCTTGCGTGGTATTCATCGAAGACTTGATTAACTATGACCTGTGAGTCACTGAATATCTCCAATTCATTTGCTCCTAGGGTGGTGCATACCCTGAGTTCTGTCAGTAATACCTTATACTCGGCCATATTGTTAGTTGTTTTGAAGTCATACTACAAGGCATATTCTACATGGTCACCCTTCAGGTTGGATACCACTATGCCTACCCTGTTGCCGTGCATGTTTGAAGACCCATCAATATGCAGTTTTCATTGAAAAACCTTTCTTTGTTTATCCTCGAGCATTCTGATCACCTCATCGTTGAGCTTAGAAACTTGGTGATTAGGCCCGCTATCACTTTGCCTTTTACTACTACCCTTGGTATGTAAGAAATGTCGAACTCACTCAGTTCAACTACCCATTTAGTTAATCTTCTAGATACTTTCGGCTTGGATAAGATCTGCTTGAGTGGACAATCAGTATAGACCTCAATCTTGTGTGCCTGGAAGTAAAGTCTCAATTTCGTTGTTGCTGTCACCAGTGCCAAAGCCCATTGCCTGGCTACTGAGTATCTTGTTTCTGCTGGCAGCAGGGCATTGCTGGTGTTGTATCCGGGTTGTTGCACTCCTTTATCCAATCTGACTAGCCTTGATACTGTGGCTACTGCTGTAACCGAGATGTATATTTATAACACTTCTCTTTCAGTGGTTTTAACAAGATTGGAGCTTTACTAAAATATTTTTTGATTTTCTAGAAGGCTTGCTCATATTCTTTATTTCACTCCACTCCCTTGCCGTTCCTTATAGCCTTGAAAAAAGGCAGACATTTGTCTGTGGACTTGCTAATGAACCAGTTTAGTAATGCCAGGCAGCCCATCAACCTCTGAACATTCTTTAACGTGATCGGGGATCTCATTTTTTTCAATGCCCTTATCTTTTTGGGATTCACCTCGATTCCTTTTTGGTGTACCTGGAAACTAAGGAATTTCCCCGATGGTACCCCAAAACACATTTTTTTTTTGTTGAGCTTCATCCCAAATTTCCTCAATATCTCGTATGTCTTTTTGAGATCTTTTACATGATTCTTATCTATGATGTTTTTTGTTAACATGTTGTTAATGTATACCTTCATGTTTCTGCTAATCAGTCGGGCAAACATCTTGTTTATCAGTCTTCGGTAAGTTACCCTGGTATTCTAGAGACTAAAAGACATCACTTTGTAACAGTAGAGCCTCTAGTCAGTTGTGAAGAAAGTCTTTTCCTCATTTGGTTTGAACATTCTGATTTGGCTGTATCCGGAGTAGGTGTCCATGAAACTTAGCAACTTATGCCCCACAGTCGTATCGACTAGTTGGTCAATTTGAGGCAGGAGGAAGCTATCTTTCAGGCATGCTTTGTTGAGGCCAATGAAATCCACACACAATCTCTATTGTCCATTCTTTTTTGTCACAAGCACCACATTGGCTACCCACTCAGGATGTCGTACCTCTTTTATTGATCCTACTCCTAGCAGTTTCTCTACCTCTTCTTTGAACCACCTTCTCTTTTGGACAACCGACTTCCGTCTGGGATTAACTTCCAGGTAATGGGAGATTATCCTGTCATCGATCCCTAGCACCCCTGGTATATTTTCGTGATTCCATGTGAACAGGCCCTTGTATTCTCTAAGCAAGTCAACCATCTCATTCAGGGCCTATTTTGTCAACCGAGCTCCCAGTTTTATTGTCTACTAGTGGCTACTATCATTGATCACAACTTCGATGGTTCCTCATCCAGGTTTTTCTTATCTTCGGGAGACACCTCTCTTAGGTCCAAGTCAAACTAAGTTGGTGTTTCTACTCCAGCTTCTCCCTTATCCATCTTAAAGCCACTTTCACCTTTAAGGAGGTCGATTTGTATTACTTCTGGTTCCGTTTTATCGCTGTATACTGCCAGGTTCGCTTTTCTTGTCCATTCTTGGGAACTTTTTATGATGCCTACTCTGGCTTCCGTGGGAATTTTATGGTCATGGCATATGTTGCAATTACAACCTTTGATTTGTTCAAGAAAGACCTCCCTTAGAGAGCGTTATAGAGCCAGTTCTCCACACTACAACCATAAAAACAAGAAGCACTATCTTTTAGCAAGGGTAACTTTCGATCTCCACAGGTAATTTAATTATTCCCAGCGACCTTACTTTTACTCTTCTAAAACCTCTAAGCGAGACCGTAAACGTTTGTAGATCATTTCTTTGTAATCTCAGTTGATCAAATACCTCAATGCTCAAGATATCTGTTGAACTCCTGTTGTCGATCAACACTCTTCTTACTTCTCTGTGGCTTACATGAAATGATACCACGATTGCATCATTTGGCTTGACCTCCAGTCCATGCGTGTCTGATTCAGAAAATACGATAGGGTCGTAGCCCTGGTTAAACCTTTTCTGGTTAGGTCCCCGCCAGATTTTTTTAACCATCTATTGTTTCTCAAACTTCAATCATTCTCTACCGACTACTTTTTCTTGTGTGTGGTCCGTCGAAGAAGGTGTTGATTGCTCCACCATTTAAGTCTCTTCTGGGATTATCTTTCCTGTCACAGTCATTCTTCGAGGGGTCTTTCTACCGATCATTACCATATTCAGGACCACATCTTTGAGGTGTCATTCTCTAATCAGTTTTACATTATAATCTCTCAGCTGGTAGCACTTGGATGTCTCATGGCCATTTTTTTGATGAAACCGACAGTATTTGGAAGTGTCTCTTCTTGTAAAACTGAATTTCTTTGGGGGCTTCTTATACAGATTTTTTTTCTTTTGTTATGGCCAAGACTTCTTCCTGCTTTTGGGCCAGAGAGGTGCAATTGGTATATTATCTCTTGAAGGGTTTGCTGCCCTTTTAGTCATCATCCTTGCAACCCCCCTCATTTTTCTTTCTCGGGTTGCTCCTCTTATCCCACTTGTCGATACCCTTTGAGTTGCCATCTTTGGACTTTTGGCTATTTTCCAGTAGGCCACCGTGTATAAGCTCTACTCTGTGGGCTAACTGTTCTTCCTCTACCATCGCATATCCTCCGACATTATCCACCATGTTCATATAGGTGGTCGACCACCTCTATTTTAGGTTAAGTGACAACTGACTGTGCTGTAAGCTGTTGATGAATACAGACAACACTGCATCATCGTTGGGATCCTACACCTCTGACACCTTTTGTGAGAACCTAGTCAGGTAGTCTTTCAACTTCTCATCCTTTATCTGCTTAATAGTTGACAAGACAGATATTGATTTCCTTCATTGGATGTATCAACTCCTTAAAGTTCCTGATCGATCCCTCGGTAAGGCCACCGAGCTACCTAGACCCATGGTTCCATAATGTTTGAGGGAACATCCTACACATGAGCGCATCACCATGGGTGTATTGTGCCATTGCACTCTGATATCTTCTAACGAGCTCTTGAGGGTCAGTCTTAAACTGCTCCACGTGCGGTATCCTGATTTTTTAAAAAAAACGGGACTGCCTTATGGATTCAGGGAATGGGCTGTCGAATTTAACAATCAATAGGTTTCCCCGACCCTACTTTCGTTCCAGGTCCTCTATTCTCCGTAACAGGACTTCTCATTTGCCCTATGGCTCTCCTTGCTCTTCGAATCTCTAACGGATGGCGATGCTATAGGGGTCCCTAGAAACATGTCATATAACCTGAGCATCACAGAGATTGTACTTGACTACAGGAGTTGCTTCTCTACATCTTCTGGGTGGAGCGTCCTCGTTAGTCAAAACTGATCGAGATCTGGGCCTCCGAGCGCTATATCTATCTTTCTGATCATACCTTGCTTCTCCTTCATGATACCTTCCTATGTCTACCTGCACACTAGGGTCCCTATGCTTTTTTGGTTCCCGACTCCCTTGGCCTCTATGCCTTCTAGGATCCTAGCCTTTGTGGTGATCGTCCCTTCGTCGGGTATGTTCCCTTCTCCCACGATGATCATATCTATCTCTTTTGAATTTTTATGGAGTGTCTGGAGTCGTTGCTACTATTTTAGAGCATATTTTATGGTCCTGTGCCACCACCAGCGTTGACAACTGGTATGGTGAGGTTAGACTGGTGGTGGCAAATATATTGATTCCATGTATGGCAGCGTCATCATTGACTCTCCCCAGGGTTTCTTGAGTTTTTCTGAACGCATCAAGAGAAACACCGGGGACAGCGTCTGTAAAAGTTATCACATCTTGTCTAGCAGAGGTCAGAGTCTTAGAGGGTAGATCTCCACCGGTAACGTTGGTGTTGGCTAAACCAAGGTTGATAACTCCACGTGGGGTACCAGGGTCACATGGAGATTGACTTTCGTCTTTGTTGTTTGGCATGTTACTGTTTCTCAAGTCTTTGACAGGAGTTGAAACAAAATTGTCAATTGTTGACGGTGACTTTTAGATTACGTAAACTTAACCACTCGTCTAACAAGATAATGCAAATCAATCGTTGGAAAATAAATCAGAAAAGGAAAGCAAACATGCAAACACAAGATTTTACGTGGAAACCCCAAGAAGGGAAAAAACCACGGTTGCTGGAGACAGCGAGGGAGAAACTTCACTATGAATGTACTATATACACACTCGATCTCTCTTTTCGCTCTTGTTGTTGTTACTATTGTTAACTCATTTATGGACATTTTTAGAGTCCATTTATACATGCATAGAATCTTAATTCTTGGTTTACAAGTAGGGAAAATTGCCGAGTTTTAGCTAGACTCTGACTTGTTGGAGTCATTTTATCCTTCTTTCCTATTTCGTTTTGATCATGTTCCAGATGCATTAGATATTTTACCTAATCTAGACTCTAATATCTACAAGGAAGTTTATTTCCTTATCAAAGTGTGCTTCAAGATATCTTGTTTGAATAAGATTCATTCTTTGCGTGTTTGAGCCATAATTATGTCGAATTCAATATTGTCCACGTGTAGCTCAATCGACTACCTACCAGCTCCCGATAAGGCTTTACTCACTCCAGTGATTTGGTCCCGACCATCTAGATAGTCCCGATCGGGTTATCTTTACCTAGTCATTCTCATTACTTTAAGTGAGTTATTTCCACCCGATCATTCAAGTAACCCCAATCAGGTGTCGTGAGGCCATCTTTGATTAACTTGGGTTGGTTCAGTCTTGTTGACTTTTGGTGACGTGGCGCCCTTTTAGATTTTACCAATAACAACTATTATTTGCTTTATATTTACAATTTAATATATTAGGGACAACTCTAACAAGCAAATTAATAATTCTAAAATAAATTTATTTAGTTATTAATAATATTTCAAATTTATATTATTCTGGATTGGTTATTTCTTTTTTCTAAATTGAATATCATTATCAATGAATTACAGCATGATTAATTTCTCACTGTAATGGTTACTGTTGTTGATTTATATCCACCAATTCTACTAAATTGATAAATGCTCTAGTACTACTGTACAGTCAATGATACATATATATAAACTTTTTTGCTTACTAAAATTAACATCTCGAAACCCAAAAAAAAATCATAAAAAAATCATCCTGAAAACTATTCTCCGATTATTATTTTGTTTGACTAAAAAATAAACGTAATTTTCAGAACAACTGAAAACGTTGTACTGAAACTCTAAAATAAAATTAATAAACTAATTATCAAACTATGGAGAATTAAAGAATGAGTCCTCACAGGAATATCCACGGAAAACCATCTCTGATTGTTTGAGTTTTGAAGCAGTTTGGTTTTTTGATGCTAAAGTTCTTTACGGTGAGAAGAAAAAACTTTATATGTAAATTTAAATTTAATATAACATAACATTAAATTTAATAAACATTATACTCAAACATAAACCACAATTAGGTAGGAAAAGAGATAAAAAAAGATAAGAGTTTTTTTTTTAAAAAAAAAATTATATAAATATCCGGTCAAATGGGACAAACTTAATGGTTTGACATATACCCGATCCAGTATAAAACCGAGTTGATGGGCATATTATATATCATATATATAACCCATAATTTGGATTTTTAGGTACTTGAATTATTTATTTTTTATTTTTAAAAAAATATTTTTCTATTTTATGTGAAATAGTATGGAATTCAGAAAATAATCAATAAGAAGTGACCTTATTTCAATTGTATGATTATTTGAAGACCAAAGCTCAAGTGAAGTTCAAGTTAAAGCAAATTAAAATAGCACGCTAGATTGCGTGACCTAATCTCTTGAAATCAAAAGTGGGCTGCATGGACAATAAATCAAGAGTCGTTATTTTCTACAAGATTACTCATGTGATGTAGAGCTTGTTTGGTTGAACTTTTGAAAAACCTCTATTAGTAAAAGATCTACTTATAGTAGATCTATTAGAAATAGAGTTTTTGAAAAAAAAAATATAATTGTTTGGTTGGTAGACTTTTTTTTTTTTTTTTTTAAATGTCTATTTGGAGAAGCACCTCTTCATGAGCTTTTGTCTAGTAGAGGTTTAAACTCTTATAGTCTCTACTCGATTAAAAATAGACATTCTTAAAAGCCCAATCAAACAACTCTAAAAAAAATTAAATAGACGTTCGTAGAACTTTTGAGCCAGTAGAAAGCTCAACCAAATGAGCACGTAGTCAACAAAGCAAGTCACGTGGCCCAATGTTGAAAAATAGGGAAATTGAAATTGAAGAGACCACTTATACAGGGGATATAAAATCCCTTTTTGCGTCGAATTGAGAGAGTTCTCGTTTGAAGGAGTTCAGGGGGCGTGGAGCTTGCGACTTTGTTGCGTGTGAAGGTGGTTCAATGCGATTTCCGGATTCTTTTGTTATTTTATTTTTAATTTCTTTCTAATTTTCTTTGTATTAGAGTAGACGATGAAACCCTGTGTTTTGAAATAATTTTTTAGATATATTTATTGATTCCCTAATATTGTTCTTTCATGTTTATGGTTTTCGCTTCTCTTGATTTTTATTATAAAACCTTTTCAACTCTAATATCATGTATTTTGGATAGTTGGGTATATATTTTAATCAATGCTTGGTTTCGTAACGTTAATTATAATTTCTTTGATTCTTTATTTTTTATTAAATTGGATACATAGAATGTTTAGGGATTGTATTTTGAAGCGAAGGAAACCCAACTTAAGATTTTTATAAAATGTGCTTATTGTTTAATTCATGGGTTAACAATAAATTGATTTTTTATTGTCACTATAATTCGAAGAATTAATAAATTATCCGGATGTTATGAAATTACACAGTGGTGGATTCCGATACCTTAGTATTCTTTGCTAATTGCCTTCGACTTTATTTTATTTAAGATTAATTTAATATTAGTTTTAATTCATAACATCCAGTTAACTAGGTTAGGATTATATTAAATTTAGATTCGATTAGTTTTTCACAATTCTCGTGGGAATGATTTCCTACTCGCATAAGCTATTTTACAATAGACTCGTGCGCTTGCGAGTATTTCAAAATTTATCACAAGTTTTTGGCATCGCTGCTGTGGATTGGTTGAAGATTAGCTTAATCTAGATTTATTTAATTCTTCTATTGACTATAGTTTAGGTTTTATTTTTATTGTTTGAATAAAAAAATTAAAATAAAAAATAAGACCGTTAGCATTATTGTTTGGTTGGTTTGTTGTAGAAATTATTTTTTTAAGTTGAAATAGTTAGAGACAATTCAGGGTTCCCAGCCCCAGTCATGGTATCAGAGCCATGTTTGTAATGGTCAGACACAGGTTGTTTCTTCTTTTGGGAAGATGATGATTTTTTGGGTGGTTTTTTCGATGCTGAAGATGAAGAAGACAAAGGAGGATACTTTCAAAAAAGTTCTCGTATAGATTTAAAATATTGGAATGATTTTGATTGTCTTGAGGGAGGTGAAAATGAAGGAGATTGACTATGAAAGACAAGGGATGGAGAATAAGGGTATGCCTTTGGGACATAGGATGGATGACCTGTGTTTAGAAGATCTCAGTTCATAACTGTTCTCTAAGCAGTCTGATCTCTCTTTCTTTTCTGTCAAAATCTGGGCTGAAATATCCATGATTGATATAATGGTGAAGATCTGTATCTAGTTTGGCAATTCTAGATTGAAGGTTTGTGAACATATCTCTAAGGACGACATCCAGACTCTGAAGACGATGATCATGATGAGAAACATGTTGAGTGACTCAGTCAATCTTCTGATTAATAGAGTTTAGAGCTCTATTTTGGACTCTGGCATTGTGTGTTTGCCAGTTAAGAACCTGTTCTTCCCGTGATGGTTGTTTTAAAGACCTATCTGGAAGAACCTTTGTCGTTCGGACATAGGGTCGGGAAAATAGTTTTTTCTCTTGGTTAGAGATGGATTCTTGGGGAGGGAAATCTTTGTTATAATTGGAGGCCATAAAACCTGGTACCAGTGGAGGTAGAGGTGGAACAATTGGTCATGGTTTTATTGGCAAAAATCCTTCTTCCTGTAGGATTTGTAAAGCTCTCTCATATATAGGTAGAGGTCTAGTTTTGATAGGATGCAATCGTATCTAAGGTCTGTTTGGATCGTCAGGCTTGTAAGGCTTCTGGAAAGGTTTACAAGCTGCTTTGTGAGTCTTTAAACAATTTATGCAATCATAGTTTGCATTGGAAATATTGGGATCAACATCCCATATGAAATGACCATTAATCTTGTCTATGTAGACAGAAGACCCATCATCTTGGAAACTGTGAATCATAATGTCATCTTCAAAAGTGACTGGCTGAATCATGAGGGATTGGAACACCGGAGGAGTGCCAGAAGAAACTTCTGATTTTTCGACATCTTCATAAATTGTTTTTATGGAACCATCTCTCTGTTTAACATATTTTGTATCTGAAGCAATGTCTGGGGTGGTGTTCTGGAAGGCCTTTTCATAATTTGTTATCCATTCAAGTGGCATAACCTTTTTGAGACGTTCCCTGGGCAGTTGTTTATGGATTTAGATGATGGTAGGAATTTCATCCTTTCTTTTTAAAGTGATAAAAATAGTATTTCCAGTATGGCCAAGAATGGGCAGATCAAATGCATGATCTTTAGTCTATTGGCAATTTGATGGTGAAGGGTGTCCATATAAGAATTTGGTTATATAAGAGCACCCAAAATCTGGAGTTGCAATTTGAGACAACTATGAAGATTCTGATCTCTAAGAGGGATGTTAAAATTGGGGTATTAAGTGAGTGATATATTGCCAGCATAAAGAGTGGGCAGATAAGTGCCAATAACTGCATGTTCATATTGCTTGTAGATAGTATTGAGCAGAGCAACTCTGGAAATTACTGGTAAGCCTTTTCTGCCATGTAAGGTGAGGATGAGACGAACTGTACCAATATGCAGATGAGAATATCCTTCACGAATCCATTGATCTATCATCTGCTGGTTTATTTGTATATCAACGTACTATTTAGCTTCAGTGGCTGGGAAAAGACAATTGTCCTGAGCTGTTGATTGGACGTATTCATTAACATGAGGAGATCTATGCTGAATGAGAACATTTATTTTTCTAGCAATGGACTTTTTTCTCTTGAAAATAATGTAAGGATTCGAGAAAGGTAAGGAAGGTTTCATCGATCTGAGCAGACTACAGAATATATGTATTATTCAATAAGGTTTTGAATTTTATTAGATTATAGAAGATATGAGAGAAACAGAAGAATACAATTTTACTGGGGTTAGATCAGTAGAAGAAGATGATGAAGTAGTTCCATTGCGTCGTTGGCCATGATTATTTGATTTCCTATCTTCAATATTTCCTCTATTTAATTCAAATAGTTCAACTCTTAATCTGGACTCCAGGTACAGAGATTGCTTAGCCTATCAAAGGCTCTGATACCATGACTGGGGTTGGGAGCTCTAAATTGTCTCTAACCGTTTCACTTTCCCCTTTCCAGCGGCCATAACTCATCAAAGGCCTAAGCAGGGTACTCATATGTCAACAAACTAAAGACAACCAGGGGCCATAAGCCAATATTTCAGCATCCATTATGTTGTGTAGGATCCTCTACCAGAGGCAAGCACAGAGCATACTTTGATCATTATGAACTGTCAATCATTATCTAGAGATTAATATTGAAGATTAGGAAGAGGGAATTTCGAATGCCATGAGAGTTTTTGAAACACACTGAATTTTTTTATTTATGGATTTTTTATTGTTTTTACAAAGACAACGATGTCCTATATATATAGGAGAGGACAACGGGTGAGCATTGGCCCACAACATGAGATTTTTTTTTACATTGTCTTACATGTGACAGACAGTAAATCTTCTTACAAAGATAATAATTAATACAAAGGACCAAATGTAAAACTTTAATTATTACAATCGACAAAATAGTAATCCGACAAACACAACTGTATAAGACTAATGCTTTGGATGTGATGACAACATGAAAAAACCAAAAGCTCTGCCTCTAGAAAAAAGCCTCAGATAAGCACTGAGATTGCTGAGTCATGGACTTGCACTAAGATTGCATTGGCGTGATCTTCATTATCGGAGTTGAGGGCTCCACATATAAGACAAGGCCAGGTGTCAACTTCCATCAGATCTTGAGAATCAAGTGGATAGACATCCTAAAATGGGTGTCAACTCAGAGTAGAGTCTCTAGGGACTTCTGGAACTATAAAGAGTTCATATGGAGTAATTCCATTAATATCACAGAGAAAATTTAAAAGAGATATTTGGAGATAGTTGGGATACAGTTTTCCAAAATCATAAGTGGTATGCCGCTCATAACTGATGTTAGTAGTCCAGAGGAGCATTCTACGGGGATCATATTAGTATGGTCTATGGAGGATCCACATGCATGATATTAGAGCAGCCATCTCTGGATCTAACTTCCATAAATTATATTGTCCTATGAGCTTGGTGAGCTCATTCTCCAATCAGTCAGAGAGTCAAACCATTTCAGAAAATTCCATAGAAGAGAACTCTGATGAGATGGTTCATGGAGGTGAGTATAGAGGGCTTATAGTGGAAAGACAATATCATGATGGTGAATAATCGATGGACACCATAAAAACCACATAACTTGAGAGGTAAAATTGGAAAAGGGAGATAAGTGAAAAGGATCAATGAGGGGTTTTGTTGGGTTAACAAGCATGTGGTTACAACCCTGACCTTGAATTTGTGAAAGATAAACCATAAGGTGTGTTTTGGCAAAGTAATGAATTTAGGCCAGAGAAGGAGGTTGACCAGGAGAAAGCATCTTAACAAATTCTGGTGGATAGGTTTTTTCAGTGAGAGCTGGGAGATCCAATGGTGAGGATGAGGATGTAGCAATGAAGATGAGGGGGATCTGACCTGTCTGTATGACAAGGTGGACTGGTGGTGGTTTGGAGAGCATATATGCTATTATACTATTATGCCCTTTCACATGCTTAACAGTAAAATCATACCTGGAAAACCAATCCTTCAATCTCAGTAATTGAGGATTGGGAGGAATCTTATTACGGAAGTTTAAGATCTTTGGAAAGGACGAGTTGTCCATATGGACCATGAAACATCTAGTTTTGAGATGGAAATCAAACTTTTGGATCCCATACTTGATAGCTAGGATTTCTTTATAAATGGTATGATAATATTTTTAGGCATATTTGAATTGTCCACTAGCATGAGGTTTTAATTTTTTAGTTCCATTATTATTTTTAGTTTTGTTTGTTCTTTTTAATTTTGTTATTTTAGTTTTTATTTTATTTTTTTCCTTCTTTTCTTTTCCGTTTGCATCAATTCCTTGTCTTTCTATTTTGTTTATATGTCATTTTTTATATAGTTGTTATTTTGTGTTTACTTTTTAATTTTAGCAATTTTTGTTAGTTTCGAGAATTTAATAATTTGACTCATTAAGGTATTTGTGTTAATATGGCAGAGAATGTAGAACATAATGAGAAAACTCTTAAGAAATACTTTTCACCTATTATAGCTAATCATCCATCATGTATCGTGTTGTCGGATACTGCGGCTACACACTTTGAACTTAAACCGGTTGTAATTCAACTTCTTCCATCTTTATAGGTTAGATACAGAGGATCCCTACATGCATATTAAGGAATTTCTTGACATTTGTTCTACATTCCATCTCCAGAATTTTTCAGATGAGTCAGCTAGGCTTCATTTGTTTCAATTTCCATTGAAAGATAAGGGAAAAACATGGTTGAACTCTCTAGCTCCTAGATCTGTGACTAGTTGGGACATATTAGTTAACAAGTTTTAAAATATATTTTTTTCCATGGCCAAAACCAATACCCTTTGGAGAGAAATTTCTTATTTTTATCAAAGTGAGGGTGAAAAAATTTATGAGTGTTAGTAAATATTTAAAGACTTGCTTTTAAAATGTCCCCACCATGGTTTTGAGGTTTGAAGACTCGTGCAATATTTGTATAATGGTTTGACCATGTCAAACCGACACATGATTGATAGGGCCTTACTTGATTTAGGGGCGAGTGTTAATTTGTTGCCATATTCTGTGTAAATGCAATTAAGACTAGGGGAGGTTAAACTCACTCCTGTGAGACTCCAGTTAGCTGATAGGTCTATTAAAATTCCTAGGGGAATCATAGAGGTTGATCTCATTAAGGTTGATAAAAAAAAAATTCTTGTGGACTTCAATGTTATTGATACTCAACCTGTAATGAACACTAGTGGGTAAATTCTTGTGATTTTGGGTCGTCCTTTCTTGGCTACATCTAATGCGATAATTAATTGTTGTAATGGATTGTTGAAGTTGTCTTTTGTGAATATGATTGTCCAACTTAATGTTTTTAATGTTAGTCATCAACTTCAAGAGCAAGAAAAGGTAAGTGAGATTAACATGGTTGATCACGCACATCATGATCCATTCTTAGAATATTTTGACGATGACTAATTGCAAAAGAAACTAGCTCAGCTTGGCATAGGAATTAAGAGAGATTGTGTGAGTGATGGACCAAATGTTGTGACTAAATCCTTCTCATCTTTTGAGTCTACACCTTCACAGTTTGACTTGAAAGTGGAGGAGATTCCTTTGGATGATTATGGTTGATCCATTTTGTTGCCATTTTCTTTTAGTTTCTTAGGATTTTTTTTTCTTTGATTGTTTATGTTCTAGGTTGTTAGATTTAAAGCATGAAATTCCCTAAAACGTGTGTCTAATAACGTAGGGGGGTGCATAGGTTTTAATCAAGTTAATTACCAACTTTTCTTGATTAGTCAATATTCAAATTCACCCAACAAAACAAACATACAAAATCAAGTGTAAAGTGTAGAATAAAAAAGAACACTTGATTTTTAAGTGAAAACCTTTCAATAAGGGAAAAACCATGGGCTATTGTGCTAGCCACATACGATCATAGAAATCCACTATATGAATAAATGTCACACTCTCAAGTGATACTCGGACTCTCACTCTCGTCAACCTCAGGCTATGGACACTACCACTCACCACTTTTGGTTCAATCCCTAGTGATATCCCTTGATTCACTACTCTTGGCGTGCCAACCCTTTGGGCCTTTTACAGTGGACTTGGCCAATTGCTTGTCAACCCACCTTTGGTTTCAAGACTTTACTTGCTTGTGCAACTTCACACCGAAGCCACAAGACTTTAATCAATGAAGAATTCAACAACCTAAGTGAATATGATGAAACATTCAAACATGCAAATAATGCTAGGCAACACAACCTCAGGTCAGAAACAGACAACAACAGAGTTACCCTGTTTTTGTGGTCACTATGGAGATTTCAAAATCAATCCAAGCGGTCATGAAATGTTACGAATAATAAACCGTTATGGGTGTCTAGTTTGTACAAATTTTTTTCAAAACTCATTTTGAAGTATTGTATAAAAGGTTATGGTCACAAGACCATATAAATGTCAGTTTTGAAAAATATTTAAATAATTGAAATCAACTCTTTTGATACTAGACACTTTTCTCCATATAACCAAACCAAGAGAAGAATGAGGCCTTCTCAAATTTTCACTCAACATGCTAGGACAAGCACACCATCATGCAAGTGTGGATGTTTTTGATCAAACAACGGAAAAAGAATATAACACACAACAACCACACTTAAGACTAAGAATGAAGTGCAAGTGTGATTTTGAGTAAGGATGCACACATAAACAATAGGACACAAATCATGTTGATACAAATTCATGTAACAGTGTGTGCAATGTGTGAGATGATGCACACATATAAGCAATGGACAGCACAAATACAAGATGAATCAAATCATGTGTGAAGTGTGTGTGTGTGTGTGTGTGTGCACCTAAACACTTCAAGAGATAAAGTCAAGTGAATATACCTTTTGCTCTTGAAGTCATGGAGATGTTTGGAAGCTTGCCAATGAGGACCAAAGCTACCCATTCCACAATCATCCTCAAGGTGATGTTGTTTGTCATGAAATAAGCCAATCATAAAATCAATGTCCTTACAAAGCAAAAAATAAAAAATAGGTCAGTCGTCAATTTCATATAATTTTTTTAAATATTTTTTTTCATTGGTTAGTTTTTTTTCCTTGTGTCCTTTAGCTTTTACCTATTTTTTTTATTTATATATATTTTTAGTGCTAAGTTTTTTTTTTCAAACGTGTATTCTTGATTTCATAATTATTATTTTTTGTTAAAAGGTATTACAAAACCAACCAGGTGTGATCTCTTCCTTACTATTTGATATTGTCTCTTCTTTCCTATATCTTTTGTTCTGTGCAAGTGCATTTGTGGTTATTATGTTTAGGAAACATTGAGGACAATGTTTATAATTGGTAAGGGGGTGGGGAATTAAATTTTCAAAAAAAGTTGGTTGAAAAAAAAAGTTTTTTTTTGTCCGTCTTTTGCAAAATAACCAAGTTCAAGACGCTTATAGGTTTTTCTTTAGAGACGTAGGTGTATGCTTCTATCACTAAATTTAGACTAACGTCTTTCCACTTAGAGTATTGCATTGCATTTTTATAAAATTATGACATGCTCTTGATGTGATGGTGGATATGATGCTTAGTTGAATTGTCATGATTAATAGTGGAGACTACCCTTGTGAGTTTACTAAGCCAGATAGTGTACATATTACAGGGTTTATTTGTTTCTACTCCTAAACACTTATCAGGTTCATAGAATTAGAAATTGATCTTAATAGGTTATGCATTGGATATTAAAGAACATTCATCATAAAAAGATATAATATATGGAATTACTCTTGATTTTGTTGAACCATTTGAAGTGACATAGGCAATGTGTGCTTAAACTCACTTAAAAAGGCCTTAAATATTTCCTACCTTATGTGTGTGCTCCATGGCAAATTTTGAAGCCAAACACTATAAGCTTTTTTATTTCATCACCCACATTAACTGAAAACCCAATAAGCCTTAATATTTAGCCATACCTTTTGGCTTGGGATTATATTGAAGGAGTGATGAAGATGATTAGAAGACATGTGAGTAGTAAAAAAAAAAGTGGTTAATCGTGAATTGTACATACAAGGTAGAACAAAGAATCCATATATAAGAAATGTATGAGAGGTGTTGGAAATTATGTAATTGATGTATAAAGTTCTCATCTTATTTTTTTTTAAAAAGAAGAGGAACAAAAAAAAAAAAAAAAGGGAGAAAAAATGAATGAGATGATGAATAAAATGAAAGTGAATAAGGGAAAGAGTATGTTCGTGAAAGTTTCAGGAAGCCTGGATGTAACTTAAATGAAGACAAAGTTTGAAGAAATTAAACTGAGTATTGAAAATTTTTAGAAGAATTTATCGATATGGTCCCAGGTTTTGTTGCTTACCTTTTTCCCATTCTTCTTAACCTTCACCCCATGACCCAATTACAACCCAATTAAAGTCCTAATTGATATTTGGGAATGCTGGGTTGAGAGTAAAGGAAATATGTGCTCTATTTTGTTCTTAATGTCTGATTCCGTTCATGAGACCCTTTGTATAAATTCAAGTGTTTTTCTAAATTATATATTCATATGCGATAATAATTTGAAATTTATTGTACATAAACTCCATTCGCATATGCTTGATGAGTGTATTTGCTTAGGTTCTGTGTGAAATATGAGTAATATCTTGTGAGAATTAAAGTCGAGACGAATTACATCTATGGCATTTGACGACAGTGTTTTTGAAGCTAGACGTCTTGAGTATGAGATTTTCATCAAACTAGTGATGAATTCAAATAAGTGATATAATTTTAATCTTTATTCAGTGGGTTTAACATGCATTTTTCTTTATTTGTATCTTGAGTTGCATCTTCATTTAATTGGTTTTTATAGAAATATGTTTATCGGTATCGTAGCTGGTAAACCCTTAAGAGATAAAACCCTAGAACGTTGTTTAGCTTAGGTTTAGTTAGGATTTAAGTTTAGTTTTCAGTTTTTACTTTTATTTCGCTCGAGGATTAGCAAAATGTAGGTTTTGGGGGTATTTGATGGGTATATTTTATATCATATTTATAAGCCAGAATTTGGATTTGTTAGTTACTTGAATAATTTATCTTTATTTAATTAGAGTTACTTTTCTGTTTTTGATGAAATAGCATGGAATTTAGAAAATAATCAATAAGATGTGGTCTTACTTCAATTGTGTGATTATTTGAAAATCAAAGCCCATGTGAAGTTCAAGTCAAAGCAAAATAAAAGAACACACTAGATTGCGTGACCCAATCTCTTGAAATAAAAAGTGGGCCGCATGGACAATAAATCAAGAGTCTTTAATTTCTACACGACTACTCACGTGATATAGTCAACAAGCAACTCACGTGGCCCAATGTTGAAAAATAGGGAAATTGAAATTGAAGACACCGACTTATACAGGGGATATAAAAGTCCCTTTTTTGCGCCGAATTGAGAGAGTTCTCGTTTGAAGGAGTTCAGGGTAGACATGACCACAGTTCGGTTCGAATCGTAGAATCGAACCGTAATCATATGAAATGAACTGTAACTGTAATCGAAATAGTGGAATTGGTTTCGAAACCATAATCAAAACCGTGTGACTGAAGGTTCGGTTCCGGTTCCGGTTCCGTTTAGTTTCCAGTTCGTCTCTAAAAAAACCGGTCAGGAATCGACGGTTCGGTTGCAATTCTGGAACCACCGGTTCTAGGCCAATTTTTTCAGTATTTTTTAAATTTTGATTTTTTTTTTAAAAACCAACCGTTGGAGCCCAACGTTCTTTTGACTTCATGCTAACATCAGCGGGACGTTGAGCTCCAAGTCTGCTGACTGTTGGGTCCAATGACAGTTTTGTTTTTTGTTTTTAATTTTTTTTTCTTTTCCCATTTATTTCCTGTAAATACCCCCCCCCCCCCCTCAACTTTCTCTCAATTCTCCTAATTCGCTTCAATTATCTCTCAATTAGTCAATTGTTTATTTGTTTATATTTATTGTATTGCAATTATTTTAAAAAAAATCATTTCAAAATCCTTGTTAACAAATTTTTCAAATATATTTCCAATAAAAATTTTAAATTTATTTCCATCCATTTATTTTAATTTTTTTGAAGATTTTTTTTAAAAATTATTTTTTTTAATGGCAAGTGGAAGTGGAAGTGGAAGTGGAAGTGGAGTAGGAGACATTCCACCAAGGCATTCTGTTTCCAGGACCGGTAAGAGTCGTATGTCGGAGCCGAATCCGGTCCAGCTGGATAATATCGGTTTTGACGATACAGCTTACCTTGAGCTCCTGCAACAGCAAGCCTATCTTGAATCCCTAAACTATCCAGCCAATCCAAATCCCCCTTTAATTTTTATGAACCCAATGCTACCCAATGCAGCGATTAGTTACAGACTTACAGATATAAAAGACAATAAAATGTAAATGAACTATATGGTCTTTGATTCCTCTAAACCCCAAGAGGATACATAGACAACTTGATTTACAAATTAAGCGCAAGACCAATTTTTTTTTTATATTTTTATACATTTATTTCAATTTATGTATTTGTTATTATTTTTATTTTCAATTTTAATTTCGGCTTACGGCCTTACGTAATAAAATTAATTTACATTTTCACATTATTACATGTCTTATGCTTTGGTATTTTTTTTAAATTAGTATAATAGTAATAAGTAAAAATAAAATAAAATAAAAAAGTAACCGAACTGGCGGGATCGGACCTGAATCTATTGAACCGAAACCGGAACAGCCGGTCTACGATTCCGGTTTCGGCTCTGGCTCCGTCTGAAACGGGAATTGACAATTTCGAACCAGACCGGAACCTTGGGCATGTCTAGTTCAGGGAGCGTGGTACTTACGAATTTGTTGTGTACGAGGGCGGTTCAATGCGATTTCCGGGTTCTTTTGTGATTTTATTTTTAATGTCTTTCTAATTTTCTTTGTACTAGGGTAAACGATGAAACCCTATGTTTAGGAATAATTTTTTAGAGATATTTATTGATTCCCAAAGATTGTTCTTTAATGTTTATGGTTTTCGCTTCTCCTGATTTTTAATATAAAACCCTTTCGTCTCTAATATCATGTAATTTTGATAGTTAGATATATATTTTAATCAATGCTTGGTTTCGTAACGTTAATTATAATTTCTTTGATTCTTTAATTTTCATTAAATTGGATACATAGAATGCTTAGGGATTGTATTTTGAAGCGAAGGAAACCCAACTTAAGATTTTTATTAAATGTGCTTACTCTTTAAATCATGGGTTGACAATAAATTGATTTTTAATTGTCACTCTAATTCGGGGAATTAATAAATTATCAGGAAGTTATGAAATTACACAGTGGTGGATTCTGATACCTTAGTATTCTTTAGTAATTGCCTTCGACTTTGTTTTCTTTAGATTAATTTAATATTAATTTTAATTCATCACA
Organism: Dipteronia dyeriana; assembly: GCA_032871835.1. Taxonomy (NCBI): domain Eukaryota; kingdom Viridiplantae; phylum Streptophyta; class Magnoliopsida; order Sapindales; family Sapindaceae; genus Dipteronia; species Dipteronia dyeriana. The sequence continues at coordinate 58,125,687 of CM065301.1, forward strand.
TTCAGTTAACTAGGTTAAGATTAGATTAAATTTAGATTCAATTAGTTTTTCACAATCATCGTGGGAGCGACCTCGTACTCGTATAAGCTATTCTACAATAGACTCATGCGCTTGCGAGTATTTCAAAATTTTATCACAACACGAGTCAATGGTCATGATCCGACCCACCTTCTATGTTCCCCAAACCTACCACAAATGTATAAATATCCTCATGTTGGAATTTGAGAAAGGATCTTTGTAACATTTTCGTGAGGCTGTTGGTTGTATACAAAAGTCGTTGTAACACTCTTATCGAAATCACACGAATCGGGTTGAATATAGTGATTTCCTAGAGCGTTCTTGATCGAGTCATTTCATATATAAAATTCATCCCCATTTCTGATGCTTAAGTTTTGACTTTCGAGGAAAGTTGTACATTTTATGCCTTGATTTTGGTTTGTACAGGTACATTTCAGAAGCAAGGGTAATTAATGGAGAAGCAAGAAAGTTTGGGATAAAAAGCGATAAATGGAAGACTTGGGGGACAAAATCGTGAAGAACTAAAAGAAGAAGGATTCGGCAGTCACACAACCGTCATTATAACCGTCGTTCAACAAAAGGCCCCGTAAATGACCAGGTGCAATTTGGCGGTCTTTTCGGCGGCCATGTCAACCATCGTTCCAACAACAACTTCATTCCAAAAGGTGCACCTTACATTTGCCGGTCCATTTGGCGGCCATTTCAACCGCCGTTCCAACAACAGTTTGCATCCAGATTATACACCTTATATTCGACGGTTCATTCGGTTGTCAACTTTGTTAGGTCTGTGAGTTTTATTGGCATTATTCTATATCAAAACAACATTTCCTTTGTATTGTTTAGTTGTTTAGGATTCATGATGATTCAAGCTTCAAAGAGGAAATGACAACTATTCAAGCAAGTTCAAGTCTTCAAAGGGAAAAGTGCTTCATGATTCTACAAAGGTATATTAAGACTTTTCTTTTCTCTTTCTAGGCTTAGGCACACACACACATATCATACATTTGTGTCTCTGCATCGTTGTGCACCATTATAGGCACACACACACACATATCATACATTTGTGTCCCTGCATAGTTGTACACCATTATAGGCACACACATACAATTCATTCATATATGTCCCTGCATCATTGTGCACCTTTTATAACACATTCACACACTTGAAGATGAATGCTCATGCATTGGTATAAAAATAACATGTTTTGGAAAATGTATGATTGGAGACTATTTTTATGTAGTTTGCATTCTAGTGTGAATTGTGTTTGTGTGTGTATATGTTTTGTATAACATGGATATTGAACGTGGATTTAGTGTTAAATCATTCTTGATTGAGTTCCGGTCATTTCGGTTACACATACTATTGATTTCAAGTTCTAAGTCAAAAGATACTACACTTTCAACTCATGTTTCATACATTGTCTTCGTCTTCATATATCGAGTCGAATTATTATTTTATGGGTTGAGTATCTTATATGTCCATGTCTGTGTGAGAGTTATGGTTCGTAATCCGCAAACGGATTTGAATTCCAAGTTTGGAGACCGGAGAACGGTCCAAGAACGCTAGGGAAGCGCATGGGAGTTTCACTATGGCTGAAGGCCAACAAGAGGTGCAAGCCTGAGATGGCGCGTGGCCATCTCGGCTGCAACTCCTTGCTGCCCCGAGATGCCCATGCACCATCTTGGGGAAGCATCTTTAAGGGGCAGCTTTGGTCTTTTCACATATATCTCTTCCCTCTCCTTTACATATCTCTTCTCTCTCTCATATGAATTCAAGGAAGAAGAAAATGTAGTGCAGAAAATTTCCAGGTTTTTTCTCTCAACTTTGAATCACCATATCTCTCTCATTTCTTATCCGATTAGAGTGATTCAAGTTGGAGAAGTTTTGTATTGAAGTCCTCTATCATCTCCAAGCAACCTTGAAGTCATTTGTTCAAGTTTTCTGTGGATCGAACCTTTTGTCGTGACTGTACTCGAAATTGTCAAGGTATTTGTTTATCTTTTGATTTCTTTGATTCTAATGTTCAAATACCTTGGGTCTTCTTCCTACTTGTGTGTATTTGACTTGAACATATGTTGATGAGTGATAGATCTTCAATTAAATGCTAGTTGTGCTTAATTAGATACTTGATTGTGAGTTAGGTTTCAATTAAACCTATGTTTTCACATGATTGTGAGTTGTATTGTGCTAGCATCTTATCTAGAACTATTTGTGCTTTGATTGACTTTATTTTCATGATTAATAGTCTTATCATGTGCTAGAACTTATTTGTTGAATAGATCTAGGATTAGCACATTTGTTTTTATATTTAGAGTCTATTAGAGTTTAATTGACTATTTTGTGAATATATGCTCTAAATGATTGCTAGAGATTTGATTGATCATATCTTGTGTTTCTAGCATTTTTGTGTTAGTACTAAAGTCTTGAATATGTTCTTCATGAACATGTTTATTTCAAGAGTGTACCTAATCAATACATTTCATATGCTCAATACATTCTAGTTTCCATAGAATTTGTTGATCATCTTATTCTATGTTGCGTGCTTGTTCGCGTTTTTGCATTCATGATCACTTAGATGCCTTGTAAGAATGAAGTCTTGACAATAGGTGTGAGACCTATGGTATTGAGCAAGAAGCCTTGGCAAGAGGTGTGAAGCCTTGGATATTCAAGCAAGAAAGTCTTGGCTAGGGTCGGAAGGATCCAGATAGTCGAGCAAGAAGTCTTGCCTAGAGTTAAGAGAACTCGGATAGGTGAGCAAGGAAGTTTGGACTAGAGTCGTGAGGACTTAGTTAAGCAAGAAGTCTTACCTTGGGTCGTGAGGATCTGGATAAGGTGAGCAAGGAAGTCTTGACATGAGGTGTGAGACCTCGGATTGTTACTCATTAGGATGACATCTTCATGAGTAGGATATGAGGATAGTTTCTAGATGAAGGGGTCACTTGAGAGATTGTACTTGCCTTATCTACTAGTGAATTTTGTTTACCGGTGGCTGCTAGCCCGTTGATGTTTTCTCTTCGGAGGTTTACCACGTTATATCTTGTGTCAACTTTTCTCTATCCCTAACTCTCTAGTATTTGTATTTGTTATTCGAATACTATGGATAGAACTCTTTATGTAAGTTGACTTCCTTATACAATATTGTTTGTGTATGTAAGATGAATTTGAATCTTGTGATATTTCATTGAAGTTGTAAAGTATCACATTGTAATACTCTAAGTACAACTTATGGAATTTTATCTACATTGAATATATTTGTTCATAAGATACATTGATTCTTGTTGTATGCTTTGTAGACTAAGAGTGGGGATTTGAGCATACATGAATATATTGTTTTCTCATAACAATCATGTTGAATGTTAATTTGTATGCTTATCAAGGTTTTGTCACTAATATAGAAAGATTTGTTAAGAATGAGAGACAACCTATTCACCCCCCCCCCCCCCCCCCCCCCTTCTAGGTTGTTTAGTATAACCTTGTACACATTCTTTCAATTGGTATCAGATTGGGTCACTTAAAGTAGTTAGAGTGATTCGTGATCTACAAGGTTATTTACTAATCATGGATATCAACCTTTAGTCTACAATTGTTTATTTTTGGTTTTCCTCCTTTGTTGGTTGTAAAAAAGGTTCTTCTTGTTTTATATTTCATTTGTCTACTAACAATTTTGTTGATAAGCTCAAAAAGAAAGTTAGTGACAAAAGCAAAGATGAAGAAGCTTTTTCTGGAGGATGATCGACCTAGACATGATTATTTGTCTTTGCAACTCAATGAAGAGAATTGCATGCCAACTTCTACTTGATGGCAAGAGTTCAAATTCTTTGCAAGGAAAGAGATGAAGAGTTAAAGGAAGTTGAAGTGAAGAATGATGTAATGATCAAAGGCAAGGAAGAGGAGTTGGCAATCATGAAGGTCAAAGAGTTTGGTAATCTTCATGGAGATTCAAGTGACTTAAGCATTGTAGATGAGCAAGTAGAGTCTCCTACAACTAAAGGTAAGTCACTAAGGAACAAGAGTATTTCAAAGGCCATGTCTTCCAAGGTCAAGTGCAAAATCAAGGAAATTAAGGAGTCTTCACCATCGGTACACTCTCACCTAAATAGTAACATCTCAAAATTTATTCGAGTTTGCTAATTTTGCTATATTGTCGTGAGTATATTAGATGATGCAAACTAGGGAATGTGATGCATGCTAATGAGATGTGAAAATCTTCTATGAATGTTTCTTACATGATAACACTTTGAATTTTGTGTGTGATAATGATAATCATGTGAAGAAAATAGTTGAGAAGATTTGGGTGAAAATGAGTGTTTCACATGATCATATGTATAGTCTTGATAATATATTTATAGAGAAGACAGTTGATGATTTATCTTCTAGATATATTTTTGCCATGAGAAATGATCATGATTTTTGTGTGAAAGTTCACAAAGAACAAATAGTTCAAGGGTGAGTGCTCTTACTTATAGTGTAGGTAGCACATGTGAGTTACCTTTAAGGCTAAATGTCAAGCGTGTTGAGAATTCTAGCTAGCTAGCTTGGAATACTCCACGTTTAGACACGAACTTAGCTATCTCACTTAATTTTGTTTTGATAGTCAAAATCCATTGATTAACTTTTGAGAAGTTACTCTTATGAAATCTATTTGGTGATTATCTTGTTAAGAATTTTGGAGAAAGTCATTTCTATGCTTGCATTGCATCATATAGCATGTCATATTAGAGAACTAGTATAGCATTCATATGGTTCCTGATGACATTTGCTCTCTAAAGATCTTTTAGTGATGTGTTCACAATGATCTTACTCATGATGCTTGAAATGCTTGTTTGAATGATGAGTGGCATACTTTTTAAAAATATGAGCTTCATATTCTTTGAAAGCTACTCATTAGAGAAGTAATGATCTTGAATAAGTCTTTACTTATTGCTCTTGGATCATGTACTTTTGAGCCATAAAAAAAACTTGATTTTCAAAAATTTGCACTTTGCTTCTCTTATATGTCTAAGTTTGAGTAATTGAGTTTGAAAGCATGTAGATTATGGATGCATTTTGAATTTCATTGTCTAGTACATGATAGATGACCTATGGTTAGTATCTGTTTTGCTTCGGCAACTACATAGAACTCAACGAACACTTTCATGGAAAAGGCTACACACTTTGGTTGTGAAGCCGCCCAATGTAGTAAAGGGCTACACCATTGTGATGAGTGAAAGCCATCATGAAGAATTTATGTTTATGTATGAAAAATCAAAGAAGTGTTGAAAATGAATCAATAAAAGAAAAATCTTTGATTCAAAGCCTAAAAAGAAATGGAGGAAGGCTTAAAATGGAGTATAGTTGAAAATTGTGATTGCTCGGGTTGAAAAACAGAAATGGAATGACGAGCCACATGCACACACATGCTCACATGTTGAAATCTATTCTCTTTAAAGCAAAAAATTAGGATGATAATCGGTTTGACCTTGATTGGAAAAGCTTTAGATGGATAGGTGTTGAAGTGGTTTGCATGTTGATTTCACAATCACTCCTTTTATATATGCTTGAAGCAAAAAATTCACACACACACTTTTTCTTATAGAGTATTTTGATATTCTAGCAATTTTTAGAAGAATTATGAGAGAGATTGAAAATCTTGGTGTATCTCTCATAGTTTGTGAAGCTTATTTTGTTGGATTTCTTTAAAATTGCTTGAATGTGTGATTGTGTGGATTTATTGTGAACATTATTCTATCTTGGTCTTAGATAGAGCACTTATCAAGAGGGAGCATAGTATGATAGACTTTGTTCTCTTTTATGATATGTTCACATGTTTCAAGTTGATATTTGTTGGCATATTCATTGGTTGATATAATGAATCTTGTAGATGCTATTTCATATTTCATGATTTGCATGATGATTCTTTGTATTACCATATGCCTTTGTATTGTTGATCACAAATAATGCATGAAACATTTTTGTAATAATTGTATGATTGTATTTGCAGTTAACTTTTCCTTATTTGGGGTTGTATCGTAGTTGAGATTGCAATCAATTCCTTCATTCTTGAAATTGAAATGAGAATAGTTACAATGAATTCTTCTTTGTGTTGGAGTCGATAGTAATAGTAATTGTAATTAATTCTAATTAATTCTATTGATTGTAGTTACAGTAAATTCCTCTTTGTTTGGGGTCGATAGTAATTATAGTTGTAATCAATCAAATTGGTTATAGTTGCAGAAAATTCCTCCTTGCATAGGGTGATAGTAATTGTGGTTTTAATCAATTTAATTGATTGTAATTGCAGAAAATTCCTCCTTACTTTGAATGATAGTATTTGTGGTTGTAATCAAATCTTTTCTTGTTTGAGGTTGATATGATTGTCGTTGATACCAATTCCTTCATATTTGGGGTTAATATGATTGTTAATGCAATTGTTGAACTTGGTAGAAATGACTTATATGCTTAAGAGTAAAATTTATGCATTTGTGATTCACTATACCTTGATGAGTTTGTTGTGGTGTATAGATTCGAATAACCTTTGCTAGGTTAACATGGAAAAGCAAACTAGAATCAAGGGAGAAGATATGGGAGCTAGATGCTTGAAATAAATCACTGCTTCAAGTAAGGCATCCATCTCCGAACATTATGTGAGATCACCAATTGTTTCATTATTTGATCTCAGGATATCATTTTTTCTTTGGCATAATTTTATGTCAAAAAGGGGGAGAAATATGATATTGTTTTAGCATATCTTTTTTGAATATTTATCAAGTATTGAACTTCTTATGGCATGTAATATTGTGATTTCATTTGGTTAAAAATATCTTTGAGATAACATGTATTAAGGGGGAGATACATGATTCATTTTGGACATAAGAATATCTTTGAGATAGCATGTATTAAGAGGGAGATACATGATTCATTTTGGATTTAAATGTTTAATTCTTGCCATAATTGTATATTGCCATATATGTCTTTCTCTTGGATGTGCTTTGTGCTTTAAGTTGATTTTAGGTGGCTACAAGAGAAGATCAAGAAGAAGTTCAAGACTTGATGAAGATTAGTCTTAAGGAACTAACTCATTGTAATGTGAGGGTGTGATTTTGTGACCAATCTTCATTTTATGTGCTTTAGCATTTTGTATCGGTGTTTTGACATAGAATTTTCCAAAGGGGGAGATTGTTAGGCCTGTGAGTTTTGTTGGCATTATTCTATATCAAAACAATATTTCCTTTGTATTGTTTAGCTGTCTAGAATTCATGATGATTCAAGCTTCAAAGAGGAAATGACAACTATTCAAGAAAGTTCAAGTCTTCAAAGGGAAAAGTGCTTCATGATTCTACAAAGGTATATTAAGACTTTTCTTTTCTCTTTCAAGGCTTAGGCACACACACACATATCATATATTTGTGTCCCTACATCATTGTGCACCATTTTAGGCACACACACATATCATACATTTGTGTCTCTGCATCGTTGTGCACATTTTATAACACATTCACACACTTGAAGATGAATGCTCATGCATTGGTATGAAAATAACATGTTTTGGAAAATGTATGATTGAAGACTATTTTTATGTAGTTTACATTCTAGTATGAATTGTATTTGTGTGTGTATATGTTTTGCATAACATGGATATTGAACTTGGATTTAGTCTTAAATCATTCTTGATTGAGTTCCGGTCATTTCGGTTACTCATACTATTGATTTCTTGGCACGAGATGCCGTTACACCATACACGGTAGGTGAAAGACCAAGCACAAATCTCGATGATTAAACATTTCGGTATTTCGACATGTGATTCACTGCCGAAAGCTCCTTCTTGTACGCTAGCACTTGAGGGAGGTGGTTCGGCTACCTTTTTCGTCGTGTTTGCGGATGGAACATAATTTCTTTATCTCTTATTACTACACTTTCAACTCATGTTTCATACATTGTCTTCGTCTTCATATATCGAGTCGAATTATTATTTTATGGGTTGAGTATCTTATATGTCCATGTCTGTGTGAGAGTTACGGTTCGTAATCCGTAAACGGATTTGAATTCCAAGTTTGGAGACCGGAGAACGGTCCAAGAACGCTAGGGAAGCGCATGGGAGTTGCACTATGGCTGAAGGCCAACAAGAGGTGCAAGCTTGAGATGGCGCGTGGCCATCTTGGCTGCAACTCCTTGCTGCCCCGAGATGTCCATGCACCATCTTGGGGAAGCATCTTTAAGGGGCAGCTTTGGTCTTTTCACATATATCTCTTCCCTCTCCTTTACATATCGCTTCTCTCTCTCATATGAATTCAAGGAAGAAGAAAATGTAGTGCAGAAAATTTCCAGGTTTTTTCTCTCAACTTTGAATCACCATATCTCTCTCATTTCTTTTCCGATTTGAGTGATTAAAGTTGGAAAAGTTTCGTATTGAAGTCCTCTATCATCTCCAAGCAACCTTGAAGTCATTTTTTCAATTTTTCTGGTGGATCGCACCTTTTTTCGTGACTGTACTCGAAATTGTCAAGGTATTTGTTTATCTTTTGATTTCTTTGATTCTAATGTTCAAATACCTTGGGTCTTCTTCCTACTTGTGTGTATTTGACTTGAACATATGTTGATGAGTGATAGATCTTCAATTAAAAGCTAGTTGTGCTTAATTAGATACTTGATTGTGAGTTAGGTTTCAATCAAACCTATGTTTTCACATGATTGTGAGTTGTATTGTGCTAGCATCTTATCTAGAACTATTTGTGCTTTGATTGACTTTATTTTTATGATTAATAGTCTTAACATATGCTAGAACTCATTTATTGAATAGATCTAGGATTAGCACATTTGATTTTATATTTAGAGTCTATTAGAGTATAATTGACTATTTTGTTAATATATGCTCTAAATGATTGCTAGAGATTTGATTGATCATATCTTGTGTTTCTAGCATTTTTGTGTTAGTACTAAAGTTTTGAATATTTGCTTCATGAACAAGTTTATTTCAAGCTTTAGTAACATGAATAAAATCTAGGTTTAAAGTATGTGTTTGGAAATTTGGCATGTTCTAGATTTTTATTCATGCATATAATCTAGACAATCTTGTTTTATGAACTTTATTGTCTATGTCTAGATCTTCATGGAGTGTACCTAATCCATACATTTCATATGCTCATGCATCATCTTGTGTGGTGTCATTTTTGGATTATAAACTAGAAAAAAATATACTTTGTGTGCTCATTGATTAATTTTAGTTTCCATAGAATTTGTTGATCATCTTATTCTATGTTGCGTGCTTGTTTGCGTTTTTGCATTCATGATCACTTAGATGCCTTGTAAGCAGGAAGTCTTGACAATAGGTGTGAGACCTATGATGTTGAGCAAGAAGCCTTGGCAAGAGGTGTGAAGCCTTGGATTGTCGAGCAAGGAAGTCTTGACTAGAGTCAGGAGGATCCAGATAGTCGAGCAAGAAGTCTTGCCTAGAGTTGAGAGAACTCGGATAGGTAAGCAAGGAAGTCTTGACTAGAGTCGTGAGGACTTAGTTGAGTAAGAAGTCTTGCCTTGGGTCGTGAGGATCCGGATAAGGTGAGCAAGAAAGTCTTGACAAGAGGTGTGAGGCCTCGGATTATTGCGCATTAGGGCGACATCTTCATGAGTAGGATATAAGGGTAGTTTCAAGGTGAAGGGGTCACTTAAGAGATTGTACTTGTCTTATCTACTAGTGAATTTTGTTTGCCGCTGGCTGCTAGCCTGTGGATGTTTCCTCTTCGGAGATTTACCACGTTGTATCTTGTGTCAACTTTTCTCTATCCCTAACTCTCTAGTATTTGTATTTGTTATTCGAATACTATGGATAGAACTCTTTATGTAAGTTGACTTCCTTATACAATATTGTTTTTGTATGTAAGATAACTTTGTATCTTGTGATATTTCATTCAAGTTGTAAAGTATCACATTGTAATACTCTAAGTACAACTTATACAATTTTATCTACATTGAATATATTTGTTCATAAGATATATTGATTCTTTTTGTATGTTTTGTTGACTAAGAGTGGAGATTTGAGCATACATGAATATATTGTTTTCTCATAACAATCATGTTGAATGTTAATTTGTATGCTTATCAAGGTTTGTCACTAGTATTGAAAGATTTGTTACGAATGGGAGACAACCTATTCACCCCCCCCCTCTAGGTTGTTTAGTATAACCTTGTACACATTCTTTCAAACTTGACCGTCTTTATATCATAGCTCAACCACGCTTATTCGATGGTCGAAAATGACGGTCACCCTAACCGCTGTTTTAAACGTCGATCATGTCTTTTTTACGAATCCCGAGATATTGTATTTCCTTTTTAAAGCAACCTATAAATTCTCTTCTCTTCTCTTCTCGAGCAAGCTCTACAAAACACTTTTTCACACTACTTTTTCACTTTCATTTATATAAATGATTGACATTCTTTACATCCTCCATGGGTCATTTCTATAACTTGGCTTCATTTATTTGTATTTCTAGTATGTGTAACTAAACCCTTTGTTGGGGAATTGATGAGATAACCTATGTGGTAACTTTATGTATTTAAACTAAGTCATATTTCATTATCAATCCTCTCTAGGTACATTCCATTCTCATTTCTTTGAAGTTGCCATTTTACTTTACTAAGTTAATATTGGCTAGCTTGTTTGTAAGGTGGTTCACATAAGAAGGTTGTGGTTTAAGGTTAGAACGGTTTTCAACCCATTCTCCAACCTTTAGCATCTATGAATTGAAATATTTATTTCAAATGTTTTGCATATGGAAACTTTGAATGTGTTCTTGAGAATCTTGTTTAGGTAAATGCTCATAGTAGGTCTCACTCGAGTAGGAACTTGAATTTATATTCTTACCTAGACTCATAGTAGGGCATACTTGAGTTAAAGTTTAAATTTGTGATTTTAATGATGTATATCAATTTTAGAGCAAACCTTGAGTTGGATTAAAGAACTTAACTGGACTAGTTCATTACATTAAGAAATCTTTTGGTTGTTGTCTCAATTTCTCCAATATCATTCCCATACATTTCAACTTCCTTTGCTTTAATTGTTGCTCTTATATTTGTTTACTTTAGTTTAATTTAGTTTTCAAACAACTTTCAAAACAAAACAAAACAAAATGAATTTTACTTTTGAGGACATAGTTTAGTGTAGTGTACATATCCTAGATATAGCTGAATATCCTACCTTTCCCTAAGGAACAATCCCGCTTGCCGCTATACAATTCACTGTCATTTGTTTATACCAAGTGTGGTATATTTGGTACCGTAAAAGGACAATCAAAATTTGGCGCCGCTGCCGGGGATCGACATCATTTTATTTGGCTATTTTAGCTTCGGATATAGTTTTGTAGTTTATATTATTGTTTTATCTTTTTACTTCTTGGTAGTTTATGCTTTTGGTGTCAGACCTACAGGTGTATGCACGGTCGTCGTTCTAGGGGAGGTATTCTTTCTCTGTACAACGATTCAATCAATCAAGTCGGAAGACTCGCTAGAGCAGCTGAAAGAGCAAAAAAGGTATAATTAAATCAGTGTCATGCACTGGAGATGGAAGACCAAATGGCCAATCTAGCCAATGATCCACCCCAAGAAATGAATGTTCCTATCCATAACCCTCATTAGCCTCCCCAGTACAGCTTACATTGGAGCAGTATTCAAGACCAGTCATTGGTAATCAAGCACCAGTTATATTCATTGATGACCTTACAAGATCATATTAGCTCAGAGGAATGAGCATAGACCTTCTGCCATTATTCTATGGCTTACCAACGGAAGACTGCTTGCAGACCTTTCCAAATGCATCAAGAATTGGCACATTATTGAGCGTTAAACTAAGAAGATTTTGAGCAAAAATATAATTCACATTACTTGATTTGTATGAATGATACAAAGCGTATATATAAAATAATTTACACGAGAGATTATTGGAAGGTTAAAAAGGAAAAATAATTACAAAGGGAAATATGTCTCTAACGGTAAAGAGGAAAATCATGATTAGAAATAGGAATATTAATTCCCATTGATATGGCAGCACATTCCACAATATTAGCTATCATATTATCAATTATTTCCATATAGAGATTGTCAGCTGTTGTATTGATTTGACTTGCTAAGAGAGTGCTAGATGTTTGAGGGTTTTGGTTCCTCTCATCAACTACAATAGAGGTGTTTCTCTACTTGTCTGAATGACAAAGCAAAGCTATGGTTAAACACTTAACGGTCAGAATCTCTAGCATCGTGGACCGATGTGTGCGAAGCATTCTTCAACCGATTCTTTCTAGCACACAAATAGAGAGAGATATGAATCCAAATTGCATGATTCCAGGAAAATTATGCGAACTAATTTTATGAGACATGGGAAAGATATCAAATCTTACTGGCACAACTCCCTCCTCACATGCTTCCCGATGAGTACAAAATATCATCATTTCAAGAAGGACTCACTCCTCAAACACAACACTTGATTACTAATGCATGTGGTGGCTCAATCGCGGATAAGACAATAACTTTTGTGATCGATGTGTGTGAGAAGCTTGCCCTTAACTCTCAACAATGTAATTTTAATGCAAGAATAGGAGGAAGATATGATGTAGGGGCAGGAACAAAGACAACAATAGAAGTTTCAAAGTTGGCCAAGAAAATGCAATCCATGCAAGCCACCATACAGTTCATGCAAGCTTTCATGGCGAATCAAGGAAATGTTAGCCAGATTCAAAGAAGAGATGGAAGTGCATATATGTTTTCTAATGACAAATGATGTGTTGGATTCCAAGAGGAAGCCCAAGTAATGGGGTATCAACTGAGAGACAAGGGTGGTGATTTTCTCAAACTTACAATCCTAATTGGTGAAACCACCCAAACTTTTCTTGGAAGAGCAACAACGCCTTAAACTCAGACATGCTTAACAAGGGACCAAACCAAGGGTACAACAACAACCGAGGGTATTATCAAGGGCATGGCTAGAGCAGTAATCAATCAAATCAATGGAACCAACCGGGAAACTTCTACAATAACCAAATGAGACAACCATATAGAGAGCCAATTGCACCCATGACACAAGAAGGTTAGAGATTGAGTTGTATGGAAGATACAGTTGCAAATATGGGAGCATCAATAAAGAACCTTGAAACTCAAATTGGTCAAATTGCCAAGATTTTACAAAGGCAAGAGAAGGGGAAATTTCCGAGTCAATCAGAACAAGCCAAGGCATTGTCTGTTTTCAAAAGTGGGTGTATCTTAAAAAATGGAGTTAGTGAAGAAGATTCAAGTGGGCATATGAAACAAGAGAAGGATGTGGTTGAGAAAAACACAAGACAAGAAGAAAAAAGGGGTAGCGGTACCCCCATCAAACGAAGATCCTCGGCTACACAAGTCATCTAATTCATGCATCCCTCCAATTCCTTACCCCAGAAGATTGTAGAGATCAAAGTTGGAAAAATCCTTTCAAGATGCCTATAAAATTCTTTCTAAAGTGAATGTGAACCTCCCACTCATTGATGCAATCTAAATGATGCCATTTTATGCAAAGTTTTTCAAAGAGATGAACAAAGACAAGAACAAGTTCAAGCCTAGGCAACAAGAGAGACTTGAAGATAATGTTAGTGTGATGATTCAAAAGAAGTTGCCATCAAAGAAGAAATATCCTGGAAGCTTCATCATCAACATTTCTATCAGAGAAAGAAAGCAAAAAAAAAAAGCCATGCTAGATTTGAAGACAAGTATTAATTTGATGCCCTACATAATTTACAAGAGATTGGGACTTAATGACCTTATGAGAACTTCCATGTCACTTTTATTGGCGGATCAATCTTCAAGACACCTACTGGGAATTATTAAAGATGTCTTGATTCAAGTAGAGAAGCTTATCATTTCACCTGATTTTGTTATGTTGGATATGGATGGCCAAACAAATGATGATCAAATGTTGCTTTTGGGAAGGCCTTTTATGGCAACCGCTAGAGCAATTGTAGATGTGAATGAAGGCAAGCTCACCATGAAAGTTCTAGATGAGGTGATTGAGGTCAAACTTTTTGAATCAGGATCTTATCCTATTAGTGCACATGATTGTTTTCATGTAAATTTGGTGGACACAATCTTTAAAGAGGAAAGTAAGGAGTTTTTGAAGAAGTTAGAAGCTTTAATGGTAAATGCAATGGAGTTCCTTGATGAGCAAGAGGACGAAGAAGAAAGGATTGATGCAATAAAAGAGTTAGAAAAAAAGGAAAGCACTAATGAGATTAAAGGTGTGGACAAGGAAGAGTTGGAGTCAACATTGGTGATACCACCCGAATTGGAGTTGAAAGAACTTCCAACAACACTCAAGTACGCCAACTTAGATGAACAAGAAAATAAGCCGGTGATAGTTTTTGCAAAGCTAAACCAAGAGGAAGAAATGAAACTTCTTGAAGTCCTTAGAAAACACATGGCGGTAATTGGGTCATCCATAGAAGATGTTATGGGGATAAGTCCCACTATTTGTATGCATAAGATACATTTAGAAGAAGATTCCAAGCCAATCAGAGATGCTCAATGCGAAAAGTTGTGAAGCATGAAGTTCAGAAGTTGTTGAAAGTTGGTATTATCTATCCCATCGCGGATAGCAAGTGGTTGAGCCCAATTCATGTGGTACCCAAGAAGTCGGGCATTACGGTAGTGAAGAATGAGAAGGATGAACTTATGCCACAAAGATTGCAAACCGGATGTAGGGTATACATTGAGTACCGAAAATTGAATTCATCAACAAAGAAGGATCACTTTCCCTTTCCATTCATTGATCAAATGTTGGAAAGATTAGCGAGGAATAGCCATTATTGTTTCTAGGATAGCTATTCGAGGTATAATCGAATCACAATTACACCAGAGGATCAAGAAAATACTACATTTATATGTCTCTTTGGTACCTATGCATATTTAAAGATGCCCTTTGGTCTATGCAATGCACCCAACACTTTCCAACAATGCATGATGTTAATTTTTTGGACATGGTGGGGAAAATCATTGAAGTTTTCATGGTTTTTCGGTGTTTAGAGGATCCTTTGACAATTGCCTCGATAACTTAGCCCAAGTTTTGAAGAGGTTTAAAGAAAAGAACTTGATCTTGAATTGGGAGAAATGTCATTTTATGGTGACATAGGGCACAATTCTTGGGCATGTTGTGTCAAGTCGGGGCATAGAAGTTAACATGGCCAAGATTGAGATTATAAAGACCTTACCTCCACCAAAAACCAGCAAGGATATAAGGTCATTTTTGGATCATACGGGATATTACCTGTTATTTTTAAAGGACTTCTCAAAAATTTCGAGATCCATGTGCAACCTTCTCCAAAAAGAGGTAGAGTTTATGTTTGATGAACAATGCATGAAGCTTTCAACACTCTTAAGGAAGCGCTCACTTCGGCACCAATCATAATGCCAACAAACTGGAGTTGGTGTTTGAAATCATATGTGATGCATCGGACTATGAGGTTAGGGCTGTTCTTGGGTAGAGAATGGACAAGCTTCCGCATTCAGTTTATTATGCCTCAAGGACAATAAATGATGCACAACTGAACTATTCCACAATGGAGAAAGAACTTTTGGCCATTGTGTTTGCTTAAGAGAAGTTTTGATAGTACTTGGTGGGAGCTAAAGTGATAGTTTACACCGTTCATGCAACTATTCAGTAGCTCATGCAAAAGAAAGACGCCAAGTATAGACTCATCCATTGGATCCTACTCATGCAAGAGTTTAACTTGGAGAAAAAGGATAAAAAAAGGAAAGCGAATGTGGTAGTCGACCATGTCAGTTGATTAATACATGGGTCTAGTGAAGAAGAATATATGTTTCCCTTAAAGGAAAGTTTTCCAGACGAGTAGCTATGGACAATCAGTGGAAGAGAGCCATGGTATGTAGATACTGTAAACTATCTTGTGAAGGACATAGTGCCTAACGACCTATCCTTTCAAGCTAGGAAAGGTTCAAGTTTGTGGCAAGACAGTACTTTTAGGATGAGCCATACCTTTTTAAGCATGGACCTGAACAAGTAATTGGAAGATACATACCAGAAGAAGAGCAAAAAGGCGTAATCAAATTTTGTCATGAAATGCAATGTGAAGGGCATTTCAGTCATAAAAATCTGTCTTGAAAATTCTACAGTCGGGGTTCTTTTTGTCAACATTGAGCATTGACACTTATGAATTCTGTACGTGTTGTGATAGATGTCAAAGAATGAAAAGTATAGGAAAAAGAAATAAGATGCCTCAAAAGGGAGAAATGGTGGTTTAACTTTTCGATGTATGGGGGATCGACTTCATGGGTCCTTTTCCATCCTCAAATGGAAACAACTACATTCTTGTGGCAGACAATTATGTTTCCAAGTGGGTGAAGACTAATGACAGCCATGTGGTAGTGAAATTCCTGAAGAATGTTGTGTTTTCAAGGTTTAACTGAAAATCAGAATCTGTATACCCAACATGAATTAAATCCCCTCCAGAGTATACAAGCATATAATCTCTTGTTTTTCTGAGATACTTGAAAATATGCTTGACTGCCGTCCAGTGACCAGGAACAGGTTTCGGTTGAAACCTGCTAACTATGCCCATAACAAAAAAAAAATATGGTCTAGTGCAGAGCATTGCATACATGAGACTTTCAACCGTCGAAGCATATGGAAACCTGCTCATGAATTACTTTTCATGATCATTCTTAGAAACTTGTTCCTTAGAAAGTTTGATTCCATGTCTGAAAGGTAACATAACTTTCTTGGAATCTTGCATGGAAAACCTAGATAGGATTTTATCTATGTATGAAACTTGGGATAATGCAATCGTTCTATTCTTTCTATCCCTTATGATTTGGATACCAAGTATATAAATTGCTTATCCTAAGTCCTTCATATCAAATTGTTTTGCTAACCATTATTTTACTGATGTCAATAGACCTACATCGTTTCCGATGAGTAGTATATCATCAACATAAAGAACTAGGAAAACAACTTGTCACCTTTAATCCTTTTGTATACACATGGTTCATCAAGGTTTTGAATAAATCCAAAAATTTTCATGACTTGATCGAACCTTATGTTCCAGGATCTGGATGCTTGCTTAAATCCATATATGGATCTTTGCAACTTGCATACCTATTCCTCTTAGCTTTTTTCAATGAATCCTTCTGGTTGCATCATATAGATGCTTTCGTTAAGAGTTCCATTAAGGAAAGCTGTCTTAACGTCCATTTACCAAATCTCTAGGTCTAGAGATGCCGCAATGGATATGAGTATCCTAATGGATTTAAACAGGGCCACATGAGAGAAGGTTTCTTTATAATCGATACCTTCCTTCTGTATATAACTTTAGCTACCAATCTAGCTTTAAAAGTTTCCACCTTTCCATCCATTCCTCTTTTCCTCTTGTATACCCACTTGCACCCAATGGTTTAGGCAAGTCTACAAGAGACTAGACTTTGTTTTTGAACATAGATTTAATTTTGGATTGCATTGCCTTTTGCCAATAGCGACAATCAACATCTTCCATTGCTTCCTTGTACGTATAAGGATCATCATCGTCCAGGAGATTCTCTACAGATTCTCCTAGACCGATGTATCTCTCGAGTTGTCTACTAACCCTCCCACTACGATGAGGTATGGTATATTGTTGATCTTGTATTGGTGCGGAAATTATAATTAGGCTTGGTTGTGAAACCTCTTATGGAATTGTATCTCCTGAAAGCTTATTCAGGACTATTATACTTTTAGGCACAAAATTATTCATATAGTCCTCTTCCAAAAATGTAGCATTTGTTAAAACAAACACTCTAAGATCTGAAGGACTATATAAATAATATCCTTTGGTCCCTTTTGGATACTCTACAAATATGCATATTTCCGAACGGGACTCTATCTTTTCTGTCTTTCCTTTTAACACATGCACAAGACATTCAAATATCCTTAAGTGTTGTAAACTAGGCTTTTTTCCAGTCTACAACTCATGCGGTGTTTTAGGAATAGAGTTATATGGTACATCGTTTAGAATGTACATGGCAGTTTGTAAAGCATATCCCCCAAAAAGAATCAGAAAGCGTTGAATAACTCAACATAGACCTAACCATGTCCAAAAGAGTTCTATTTCTCCTTTATGCCACCCCATTTTGTTGAGGTGTACCTGGTGCAGAAAACTAAAAAATTATCCTATTATCAATAAGATATTACTAAAACTCACCAGATAGATATTCTCCACCACGATCAAATTATGCACCTTAATTCAAGAAGAATTTAATTTTAGTTTCTTGTTTAAATAAATTTTAATATTCGGTTACTTTTAATTATATTATTAGTAAAAATAACAAATTTATTTGCAAAGGTATATTTGAAAACGGTTTAATTCTATTTTCATAGCAATATCTCTCACTTGTTAGACACGGAATTAACGGAACCTAATCATAAAAGAGTAAAATTATCAAAGATGAAACCTACCTAATGGCATTTACGCCTAGGTCATATTAACCTTGATATGATCAAAAGGTTGGTTAGTGATGGACCTTTAAATGACTTAAAGGTTGATGATCTACCAACTTATGAATCTTTTCTGGAAGGTAAAGTGACCAAAATGTTGTTTACGACCAAAGGCACAAGAACCATAGAATGTTTAGGATTGATACGCATTGATGTGTGTGGACCTATGAGCATTCAAGCTAGAGATGGATATGAGTACTTCATCACTTTCACAGATGATCACTCAAGATTTGGCTATGTGTATCTCATGAGACATAAGTTGGATGCTTTTGACATGTTCAAAGCATTTGAAGCTGAAGTTGAAAATCAGCTTGAGAAACGCATAATACTTTAACTGATAATAATTATGTCACATGGAAAAGGAAAATTAGGTTGCTATTTCAAGCTGAAAAATATAAAATTCGCTATGTCTATTCCTTAACAACAAAACTAATGAATCTACTTAGGAGTAAAGAGATGAGTATCAGTAGTGGAAGTTTTCAAATGAGATGGCTAAATGTACGTTACATTATGACTATCATCTCTATCGTGTTGCAACAGCAACATGAAGGAATGGAGACTGTTGGCGATATAATGATGTCTCTAGAGAAGATGTTTACTATGAGGTCTAGGACGACTAAGATAGAGGTAGTTACTGCTTTCATGAATCTTAAGATGAAACCTAGACAGGCTGTGAAAGATCACATGATGAAAGTCATAGAACCTCTCAACATTGCTAAAATGAATGGTGCTGAGATAGATGGTGAGACCAAAATTGACATGATCGTCAACTCACTATCAGATTCCTTTGATCAGTTCAAGTTAGACTACACCTTGAACAAATAAAGAATACACCTTGTAAGGTCTGATGCAAGATGTTCAAAGTACCAAGATAATCCTTGTGAAAGGCAAGGGTCAATAGATTCATATGCTTGGTAAGATGCTACTGTTAAAGACACGTAAGAAGGTTAAGAGACAATAGAAGAAAAAGCAACTTGGGCCTTCTTAGAAGGATACCAAGAAAGTAACCATGATCAAAGGGAAGTGTTTCCTTTGTGGTGAAAAGGGTCAAAGGAATAGATTGAATAAGAATGAATTCAACTTGCGTTTAGGCAATGGAGCATTGGTGTCTGCTAGTGCAGTGGGAGATATTATAGTCAATCTAGATTCTAGTTGACATTTAGATTTAATAGACATTTATCATTTTTCTATTGAGTTAGAGTTTGATGCATTTTGGGCAATCAAGAAGTTAAACTTCAATCTCGCTTTGGCGAGAGAAGAACGAAAGCTCCAACTCAACGAATTGAAAGAACTTTGGTATAAGGCTTACGAGAATGCATGATTATACAAGGAGAAAACGAAGTTCATTCATGACCAAATGCTTCTGAGAAAAGACCTTCACCCGGGAATGTGTGTTCTAGTTTTTGACTCAAGGTTGAAGTTATTTTCGGGTAAATTAAAGTCTAGATGGACGTGGCCATTCCTTATGAAAGAGGTATTCCCAGATGGTGCAGTGGAGTTGGAAAATAACAAAACCAGAGACACATTCAAGGTCAATGGTCAATGAGTGAAATCAAAATGGAGAAACAAGTGCAGTAGCTGTGATTGAAAAGGTCAAGTTCGACGATTCTTAGCATCCGTTACCACATCTTGTCTGGACGTTAAATATTGCTCTCCGTAGGAGGAAACCATGTAGGTAAATTATATTTTATGCCTTTGGATTTTTAGCATTTGTCAAAATTATTGATGTGGTGAATTTTTTCCGAACTTGTTTTGGACTTTGGTTAGTGAAATCTTGATGAACAAATCTGTCGGAAACCTTGTCCAAGATAGGGTTAGGGGTTTAGGGTATTTTGATGTGTTTTGAGTAGTGTGTTGATGCAGGTGCAGGGAAAATCATGCAAAGGAAGCGTGAAAATAAAATTAGGGTTTGGTATAAATAACAAATTTTCGTTTTTTAATAACAAAAACCTTAACTCTGTATTGATTGATGTATATAAAAAGTATCGTACCTTTTTTTTCGTGACGATTGAATTAGCGTCGAATTGAATCCAAAAGATCTTCCAATCCAATCACGAACGTAAATCACCTAGGAGTGTGGGATCCCTTTCTTTAAATTGTATACCTGATGATGGAAACAAACAAAATCTTCTTCTTTGTTAGTCACAATAATCCTTCAAGAGAAAAACCAAGAGTGTCCGATCACTTGTGAATTATCAATCAATTTGATTGAAACTCGTGTAAACCTTGATTTGATATTGTACACAAAATCCTTTTGATGAAAAGGATACTAGTGTACTATCGAAAACAAAAACGTTCAATCTTTTCTTTATGCTTGGCCGAATTCTTCACACAATGATTTGGACAAAGTTTTTTTTATTTTTTTTATAACAATAAAAAAATAAATTAAAATCAACTTCTCACACCAAAAGGTAAGGCTTGGACGAAATTTTCAACCTATATTTATAGGTTCACAAATCCTCTCCTACAGAGGATTTACTTGGTAGGCAAAAATCCTATTATTAGGTGGATTTATTTAGTGACCAAGAATCCTTTTCCAAAATGAATTCTTTCCTACACCAAGACTCCTAATCCAACTCATTAGCGTATTTGTGACTATATTAAAGACTTTATAATTTGACTAGATAAATAATTCCTTTTATTTATCTACTTATCAAAAATAGTCTTTAATATCAATTATACTACCAACAATAGTATAATATTAGGAGACCTTCTCCTATTAGGAAAAATATTTTGACTTTTAATTAAATAATTAAATAATTAACAAATTAATTAATTTCCATTTAATTAAATAAAAAAATAAAAAAAAATAATATATTAGGATTTTATATATTAGCCTTGCCGCCCATGACATTATATAGGCATATATATTATTTTCCTTATTTTATTAAACCCATTGGACCTTAATAAAAAGTCAACATGTGAACTAGACCCATTCTTACAAAAAGAAACAAGTCCACATGCTTTAATACAATTCTAGATGGACCCTTAAATTGGTTCGGTAGAATATATCAAGTGATCCATGCAAGTTTGTGTGGATTAGGGATCATGTCGGGCTATCTAAATTTAAGCTTCAACAGACATAATTTAATCACAATCAACAAATGATTCACTTAGGTCCAATATATTAATTTTAGTTCATTATTTTATATAGGCATATATATTATTTTCCTTATTTTATTAAACCCATTGGACCTTAATAAAAAGTCCACATATGAACTAGACCCATTCTTACAAAAAGAAACAAGTCCACATGCTTTAATACAATTCTAGATGGGCCCTTAAATTGGTCCAGTAGAATATATCAAGTGATCCATGCAGGTTCGTGTGGATTAGGGATCATGTCGGGCTATCTAAATTTAAGCTTCAAAAGACATAACCTAATCACAATCAACAAATGATTCACTTAGGTCCAATCTATTAATTTTAGTTCATTCCACTAAAGAACTAAAATTGAACTCTTAAATAAAGATAGAATAAGTTAATATTTCTCATTCATACCCTAGACAATCTTAATGGAGAAAGTGTATCCTCGTGAAGAATACTAATAATCGCCAAGAGCTCATAGACCGCCTATAGCTCTCCAAGTAACCATATTTACCCATATGACCACATTTTGAACTTGGATATTTTGACTTGTCCAGAAGCCATGTTTCAATAAACACAATTGAAAACTTAACGTTAAGATTTTATATCCAATACCTCAATACATCCATATGATGATATTCAACTCTCATTTAATAAATGGAGCCACGATGTCCATATTTATAAATGAAGTCCTCTATCGATTAACAAATGAATACCACCAAACTATCGAGGATAGACTATGCTATATAATCGTACTTATTGATGGCTCAAATGATAACACTTGCAACCATAAGTCCATCATTTATCTCAGGATTGAGATAGGCTCTCCGATTGTCTTCAAATGAAAGTTTTATCCATTGACAGTTCTAGATAAAGTATTTCACTATGATCCGATTCAATGCACCCAGTCCACTAGATTCTTTTGCCTAAAGACTCCACATTTTGATGATTTTATACTCATCATAACAGATTTGATCCCACTTAAATGCTAGCAAAAGAATCTACAACTTTGACAAGATAAAGGCTCCCAACCTTTATCTTAAGTTGTGTATATTATTCAAGACTAACTAAAGAACTGTGTCTACCTCTTACGTATCTAGATGTATGGACAATTCTTCTTTTCTCATAGTCTTTTGACCTTATGATTATTTACTTTTGACAATTATAATAATTAAACTATAAATGCTATAAGATTTGTTAAACTAGAAATCACTTTATTAATATGTAAAGATTGTCAAATACATTATTATAATCTTGCTGTCGAGCATAATCCCAACAGTCTCCCACTTGCTCTATAGCAAATGTGTCATATCTCTCATCCCCATGTTCTCTAGATGTCCATAAAAACTCTTTTGTAGAAGAACCTTTATAAAGGGATTCACTAGATTATCTGCTGACGCGATATTGGTAATCGTCATGTCACCCCTATGCACAATTTCCCTCAGAAGGTGATACATTCTTTCAGTATGTTTCCCTCGCTTATGACTTCTTTGTTCTCTCAAATTAGCCATTGCTCCACTATTGTCACAATAGATAGTGATTTGCTTATTCGCATCAGGAACCACTTCCAAGTCAATCAAGAATTGGCAGAGCCAGACAGCCTCCTTAGCAGTCTCGCATGCGGTAACATACTTGGCTTCCATAGTGAAATCAGCAATACAAGATTTCTTGATACTCCTCCATATTACTGTCCCTCCTCTAATAGTAAACACAGATCCTGATGTTGATCTCTTGGAGTCAGAATCTGACTGAAAATCAGAATCTGTATACCCAATGGGAATTAAATCCCCTACAGAGTATACAAGCATATAATCTCTCGTTCTCCTGAGATACTTGAAAATATGCTTGACTGCCGTCCAGTGATCAGAACCAGGCTTCGATTGAAACCTGCTAACTATGCCCACAACAAAACAAATATCTGCTATAGTACAGAGCATTGCATACCGAGACTTCCAACTGTCGATGCATATGGAACCCTACTTATGAATTGCTCTTCAAGCTCATTCTTAGGAACTTGTTCCTTTAGAAAGTTTGATTCCATGTCTGAAAGGTAAAATACCTTTCTTGAAATCTTGCATGGAAAACCTAGACAAGATTTTATCTATGTATGAAGCTTGGGATAATGCAATCGTTTTATTCTTTCTATCCCTTATGACTTGGATACCAAGAATATAACTTGCTTCTTCTAAGTCCTTCGTATCAAATTGCTTTACTGATGTCAATACACCTACATCGTTTCCGATGAGTAGTATATCATCAACGTAATAAACTAGGAAAATCAACTTGTCACCTTTAATCTTTTTGTATACACAGGGTTCGTCAAGGTTTTGAATAAATTCAAAAATTTTCACGGCTTGATAGAACCTTATGTTCCAGAATCTGGATGCTTGCTTCAATCCATATATGGATCTTTGCAACTTGCATACCCTTTCCTCTTGGCATTTTTCAATGAATCCTTCTGGTTGCATCATATAGATGCTTTCGTTAAGGAAAGTTGTCTTGAAGTCCATTTGCCAGAGATGCCACAATGGATAAGAGTATCCTAATGGATTTAAGTATGGCCACAGAAGAGAAAGTTTCTTCATAATCGATGTCTTTATTCTGTGTATAACCTTTAGCTACCAATCTAGCTTTAAAGGTTTCCACCTTTCCATCCATTCCTCTTTTCCTCTTGTATACCCACTTGTACCCGATGGGTTTTATCCCTTTAGGCAAGTCTACAAGAGAACAAACTTTGTTTTTGAACATAGATTCAATTTCGGATTGCATTGCCTTTTGCCAATGGCGACAATCAACATCTTCTATCACTTTCTTGTACATATAGGGATCATCATCGTCTGTGAGATTCTCTACATATTCTCCTAGACCGATGTATCTCTTGGGTTGTCTACTAACCCTCCCACTATGACGAGGTATGGTAGATTGTTGATCTTGTATTGGTGCGGAAATTACAATTTGGCTTGGTTATGAAACCTCTTGTGGAATTGTATCTCCTAAAAGTTCATTCAGAACAATTCTATTTTTAGGCATAAAATTATTCATATAGTCCTCTTCTAGAAATTTTGCATTTGTCGAAACAAACACTCTAAGATCTGAAGGACTATAGAAATAATACTCTTTGGTTCCTTTTGGATACCCTACAAATATGCATGTTTCTGAACGGGACTCAATCTTTTCTGTCTTTACTTTTAACACATGCGTAGGACATCCAAATATCCTTAAGTGTTGTAAACTAGGCATTCGTCCGGTCCATAACTCATGCGGTGTTTTAGGAACCGACTTAGATGGTGCATCGTTTAGAATGTACATAGCAGTTTGTAAAGCATATCCCCAAAAAGAATTAGGAAGCGTTGAATAACTGAACATAGACCTAATCATGTCCAAAAGAGTTCTATTTCTCCTTTCTGCCACCCCATTTTGTTGAGGTGTACCTGGTGCAGAAAACTGAGAAATTATCCCATTATCAATAAGATACTGCTGAAACTCATAAGATAGATATTCTCCACCACGATCAGACCTCAAGATTTCTATGCATTTCTCAAGCTGATTTTCTACTTCAGCTTTAGATGATTTAAACATTTCAAAAGCATATGATTTATGTCTTATGAGATACCCATAGCCAAATCTTGAGTGATTATCCGTGAAAGTGATGAAGTACTCATATCTAACTTTAGCTTGAATGCTCATATGTCCACACACATCAGTGTGTATCAATCCTAAACATTTGATGGCTCTTGTGCCTTTGGACGTAAACGACCTTTTGGTCACTTTACCTTTCAGACAAGATTCACAAGTTGGTATATCATCAACCTTTAAGTCACTTAAATGTCAATCACTAATGAATCTTTTGATCTTATCAATGTTAATATGACCTAGGTGCAAATGTCATTGGTAGGTTTCATCTTTTGATAATTTTACTCTTTTATGATTAGGTTCCGTTGATTCCGTGTCTAACAAGTGAGAGATATTGCTATGCAAATAGAATTAAATCGTTTTCCGATATTCCTTTACAAATAAATTTGTTATTCTTACTGATAATAAAATTAAAAGTAACCGAATATCAAAAATTTTTTAAACAAGAAACTGAAATTAAATTCTTCTTGAATTAAGGTACATAATAAACGTCTATTAAATCTAAATATCAACTAGAATCTAGAATGACTAATATCTCCCATTGCATTAGCAGATACCAACGCTCCGTTGCCTAAACACAAGTTGAATTCATTCTTATTCAGTCTATTCCTTTGACCCTTTTCACCACAAAAGAAACACTTCCCATTGATCTTTATTACTTTCTTTGTCTCTCTTTTTGTAGGTCCTAATTGTTTTTTCTTCTGTTGTTTCTTGACCTTCTTACGGGGTCTTAACAGTAGCAACTTTACCTACGGTATGAATCTCTTGCCTTTCACAAGGATTTTTTCGACACTTTGAACAACTTGCATCAGGCCTTGCAGAGTGTATTCCTTATTATTAAAGGTGTATTCCAACTTGAATTGATCAAAGGAATCTGATAGTGAGTTGTCAGTCATCTCAATTTTGGTCTCACCATCTATCTCAGCACCAATCAGTTCAGTAATGTTGAGATGTGTTATGACTTTCATCATGTGATCTTTCACACCCTATCCAGTTTCATCCCAAGATTCATAAAAGCAGTCACTGCCTCTCTCTTAGTCGTTCTAGACCTCATAGCAAACATCTCCTCTAGAGACATCATTATATCGGCAACAATCTCCATTCCTTCATGTTACGGTTGCAACACGTCGGAGATGGTGGCCTTAATGTAACATTTAGCCATCTCATCTAAAGACTCCCACTGTTGATACTCATCTCTTTGCTCCTTAGTAGATTCATTAGTAGGAGTAGCTGGTTTAGGAGTGCACAGAATGAACTTATGCTTTTCGGATTGCAATAAAAACCCAATTTTCCTTTTCCATGTGACATAATTATCACAAGTTAAAGTATTGACTTTTAGGATGTTGATTAGGGATGGAGTCATGATTTCTGAACAATAACAAAAATTATATAAGTAAATAATCATGATAAATCACTTTCGAATATTTATCTTGAATTATAAATAAAATAATTCAATCATAAAATTCAACGGTGATCCAACACCCATAAATGTCACGTCTCATTTGGGAGTTCGCACCATTTACTAGTTGGACTAGGTCCCACCTAATTGTTAACATAACAACCAACGTTTTCAATTTTAGTCTTGCAATTTTATTAACAAGAACTCTTGGGAGGATATTAATAGAATTACATTGAGTGTGTTCCCAAGATATCGACCTTCAATATAATCCCTCACGAATATCCCTGCTTTGGGAGTAGATATCGTGTAGGCTAATTGTCTAGTCTGTCTTTGTAATGAAGTATCTTGCTAAATTCCATTCACGAAACATAAAGTTCAACTAAACTTGGAGACCGTAGATATTCTAAAACACATTCTCCCACTCAATTGTTTAAGGCGTGTGATCGAATTCCATAGAATGATTTACCAAGTTATCTAGATATCAATTAGATAACTAAAACATTCAATGCATGTTCATACCAAAAGAGATATATGAGTGACACTCCTATTCTATAAGACATGTTATCAAACAATGAAAAACATTGCAATATTTACAAAAATATATATAGCTACAATTTTGGTCCATCATAGAAAAACAAGTAAATTACATGTCTTGGAATAAAAAAAAAACTCTTTTCTTGACGAACAAGTCTTCACGCGACCTTCGTCGTTTGGACTACCTCGGCTGCCTTCCATGGGCGTGCGCACCCTTGGCTCCCTCCTATGGGTGTGCGCATGCCACAACCCCATAAAGGGCTGCCATGCGCAACCCATGGATTTCATGAGGCTGCCGTGCGCAGCCCATGCCACAACAAATGTAGCCGCGTGCTCTTCGCACGCATGTTTGTTTCTATGGCTCGCACAGTCCCAAACTTGTTCCGGTTGCTTCTAATTCTTCAAACCTTCGAGTCTTCGATACTTGAATGTATTACAGAAGAATTTAAATAAAATAAATACTGCAGTTTTTTGTTTACAATATAGTGCAGTTTTTTTTTATTACAACAACAAAATTAAATAAAAAACTTAGCAACTGCCGAGAAGGAAATTATGGCGATGATAGACCACCCTTCTTGTTACAATCCCAAAACAAAAATACATTGAAATTCTATGACCAAAATTGGCCAATAAAACAATCCACATAATATATATATATATATATATATATATATATATATATATATATATATAGCATACATTCCAATGTAAATATATATATATGCGAATACCTAGAGTGTCATCTCTTTCTAAAGCATGCATATATACAATAAAAAGAAAAAGATTCACATACACATACATCAATTAATCAAGGGTACAACCTGGCTCTGATACCAATTGTAGGGAAATTCGAGCAACGGAAGAGTAAAAACAATAAAATTAGGGTTTGATATATTTAAAAAAAAATCCCTTTATAATAACAAGAACCTCAACCCTAGATTAATTGATGTATATAAAAAGTATCGTACATTTTTTGTTCGTGACGATTGAACTAACATCTAATTGAATCCGTAAAATCTTCCAATTCAATCACGAATGCGAATCAACTAGGATTGTGGGCTCCTTTTCATTAAATTGTATACCTGAGGATGGAAATAAACAAAATCATCTTCTTTATTAGTCACAATAATCCTCCAAGAGAAAAACCAAGAACGTCCGGTCACTTGTGAATTATCAATCAATTTGATTGAAACTCGCGTAAACCTTGATTTGAAATTGTACACACAACTCTTTTGATGCAAAGGATACTAGTATACTATCGAAAACAAAAACGTTTCCTCTTTTCTCTATGCTTGGCCGAATTCATCACACAATGAGTTTGACGAAGATTTTTTTTTTTTATAACAATAAAAAAATAAATAAAAAACAACTTTTCACACCAAAAACTAAGGCTTGGTTGAAATTTTCAACCTATATTTATAGGTTCACAAATCCTCTCCTAAAGAGGATTTACATAGTAGGCAAGAATCATATTCTTAGGTGGATTTATTAAGTGACCAAGAATCCGTTTCCAAAACGAATTCTTTCCTACACCAAGACTTCTAATCCAACTCATTAGTGTAATTATGGACCCTTAAGTTGGTCCGGTATAATATATCAAGTGATCCATGCAAGTTTGGGTAGATTAAGGATCTTGGCGGGCTATCTATATTTAAGCTTCAATAGATATAACTTAATCATAATCAACAATGATTCACTTAGATCCAATCTATTAATTTTAGTTCATTCCACTAAAGAACTAAAATTGAACTCTTAAATAAAGATAGAATAAGTTAATATTTCTCATTCATACCCTAGACAATCTTAATGGAGAAAGTGTATCATCGTGAAGAATACCAGTAATCGCCAAGAGCTCATAGACTGCCTATAGCTCTCCAAGTTACCATATTTACTCATATGATCACAATTTGAACTTGGATATTTTGACTTGTTCAGAAGCCATGTTTCAATAAACAATATTGAAAATTTAACGTTAAAATTTAACGTTAAAATTTAATATCCAATACCTCAAAACATCCATATGATGATATTCTACTCTCATTTAATAAATGGAGTCACGGTGTCCATATCTATAAATGAAGTCCTCTATCGATTAACAAATGAATACCACCAAACTATCGAGGATAGTTGATAGCTCAAGTGATAACACTTGCAACCATAAGTCCATCATTTATCTCAGGATTGAGATAGACTCTCCAATTGTCTTCAAATGAAAAGTTTTATTCATTGACGGTTCTAGATAAAGTATTTCATTGTGATCCGATTCAATGCACCCAGTGCCCTAGATTCCTTTGATGATTTTAGACTCATCATAACACATTTGATCTCACTCAAATGCTAGCAAAAGAATCTACAACTTTAACAAGATAAAGGCACCCAGCCTTTATCTTAAGTTGTGAATATTATTCAAGACTAACTAAAGAACTGTGTCTACCTCATACATATCTAGATGTATAAACAATTCTTCTTTTTTCATAGTCTTTTGAACTTATGATTATTACTTTTGATAATTATAATAATTAAACTATAAATGTTATAAGATTTGTTAAACTAGAAATCACTTTATTAATATGAAACGATTGTCAAATACATTATCATATTCTTACTATCGAAACAATTGTCAAATACATTATCTTATTCTTACTATTGAGCATAATCATGAGGGTAGGTATGCTCAAGATCTTAAACAATGATAAAGACATGAAAGTTGAATCTCAACATCATTCGACAGTCAACTTCGGTGGTTACACAGACCGCCGTTTCACCAGCAGAATTAAATGGGTAACACTGCCAAGATTCAGCGGTTTACTCGGCAGTTCACACTGACTGCCGTTTCAACTGCATAATAATACCTGACACACTGTCTTGCGGTCACTATTACCGCCATTTTTAACCGCCAAACCAATTGTATTAACGAAACATGGCATTTTGGCCAATTGGCCATTCGACGGTCCAAAAGACCGCCATTTGGACCACCGAATGCCGCAATACTCTAGAAGAGACGTCTCATTCACGAGCAACATAAAACATTGCCCTCTCTCCCAAATTTCAAATCTCTCTCAATGTGCATTCTCTCCTCTCTTCAAGGTATGTCATTCTTTCCCCTTTAATTTGTTCTGCATGTTTAATTCTTCCCTCTCTATCTACTTTACAATAATTTTGAACTCAATGACTAGAGTTAGGGTTTTATCTGAATTTGGGGCTTTTTGATTTTGAAGCTAAATTGATTGAAATGCATGCTTGGATTTTGTTTGTTGGTAGATATCTACGTCATCTAGGGTGTAATTTGTTTGAATGCCTACCAACACTTCTATTTCGGTTTTCATCATGAATTTGAGTTAAAAGGACTCAATAAGTGTCGAATTTAATTTCTATTGGTGATATATATGTCCTGCAAGTTATGTTGATTATATTTAGTTGGATACATATATTTAGACTCATAAAAATTAGGCATGTTAAAACTACACTGCTTGTTTTAGTTTGTTAATGTAATTAAGAAATTTTGTGTTTGTTTGGTCTATATGTGTTCTTTTTGTGGTGTGCAGGAGTTAATTCCTCATCATAATAATATGACTAAAATGGAAAAGGGCAAAGGCAAGGCCTCAGCAAGTCGAAGAGTGAACCAGCATAACACTTGTAATGAGTTATACCCTGTTCGTCTTCAATAAATGCATTCTAGGACAGTTCATCCACAGAGGAGCATTGATTTGAATGATGTGGAAGGGTTAGATATTGTACAACAAGTGGAAGGTCTGGGTTAGCTGCAGTTTGTCACAGCACCCCGTGAGAAAGCAAATTTCAGCATTGTCAGGGAATTCTATGCATCCATGATCTTCGAGTAGTACTTGAAGGGGAAATCTGTAAAGGTTAGGGGTGTCGACGTGTTCATTCACCCTCAGAACGTAAACGGTTATTATGGGATTGCTTCCTATGCTGAACTAAAAAAGGGGATCCCATTGAACCAGATTTCAGGTTATACCACCCGGAACTAGAAGAAACATGGACAACAAGAAGGTTTGGAGCTCAGATGTCCCCTTCATCAATCGGAGTTAGAGAGAGATTTGGCTTTCTGGTCGGCCTACATTTCCCACTCCTTGGGACCGTCCCCGTAGAGAATGAAAACCATGCTAGAGGTGGCGCAGATCTTGAACTGCATCAAGCACTAGCTGCGGATCGATGTGGGACAGTAAATATGTGACGCCATCTACAGGGTTGGAAAGAATACCACCTTGATTCTCTCGTTCCTTGTTTGATTACTAACATGTGTATGCAGGCTGGAGTTGTTCCACGTGATGATGACGAAATCAAGGAATTTAGTGAACCTTGTGACTCCAACACATTCAGTGATGTAACTGAGGCTACTGATGTGGAGCGCCTTCTTCCGATGCAGTCCGGAAAGAGGATGAGAATGATGCAAATGGCAAGGCATGAGGAGGAGGAGGATGAGAGCGCTGATAAGGAGGATACTGAGGTTGTTCCTGCTCTAGAGACAACCGATCTCGGAGCAGCATCCAGCTTGGTTCACTGCTTGGGCAATCGAATTCTCTCAGCAGACACCCCATAGGCCACAAAGTTAAAAGATGAGGTGACTGAGCTAATGAGGGCATTACAGGATAGCACATTGACAGTTATAGAATGATGTGGTGGTATAGGCCCGAGCTCTAGACTGCAGTCAAGTTCGCTCGTGTCTATGGACGCCGCCAGCCCCCCTAACTCATTGCACCAGAGCAGTAGGACGAGGAGACAAGCGTAGATCAATACATGCCTCCCACCACAAATTAAGTCATATCATACAGTTTATATATTATTTACAATTTGGAACTTTCCTTAAATTTTTAGTTAGATTTCTGTATTTATATATCTTGTTTAGACTATGCTAAATATCTTACACATGATTCTTAGAGTAGCATGTTTTGGGTGCCGTCCAAGTCGGGGTCTCATTGTCCGGGATCAAAATAATTAACATTGGGGACAATGTTGACTTTAGGTTTGGGGTTATTAATTATGCAAATGCAAACCATGGAAATTTTTTGATTCATGGAATTTTTTTTGAAAATTTTGCGATTAACGCCATATTTGAGCTCATTTTGCTTGATTTCATGCCTTAATTATATGCTTGTGAGGAATTTAGAGCCCATTGATAAGCTAGGATTGTGTTATTTGTCATAAGCATATTCCCTATCATATAATGCCTTAAATTGAGGAGACTTGGTACTCAGGTATCACAGTCAAATAGTGAAGACTTCCTTTAGTGAGGATCACAAATACAAGCCTAAAATGGGTACTTTTGAGGGTCAAGTTCTTCTACTCTTTAAACACTCAAACTCTTGTGCATCATTTGAAGTTTCATTACATCAATCGACTACATAGAACATGCATTAATATGGATATCTTGGTTTGTATTCCCCTGTTAGACGAAATAGTGAAGATGACAATAGGCTTTAGTTAGTGCTTAACCCCTACACACTTGAATCCAAAGAATACCTATTCCCTTACATGCACCTAAATTGATAAGTGATGGTCATTACTTAACCCAACCCAAACACAAGACCTTCCCATAGTTGTTGACCATGATCGAGTCAAGCATGCCTAAAGAAGTCAAATGTAAGCTCTTGTTGAGTTAATAATATGTATTTAGGCAAGATGTAATTTTGTAAATCATGGGGCTCTTATTTAAATAAATAAATTAAATAAAAAAAGAAAAAAAAATTTGTAAGTTGAGCCCCAATACACCAATGTGAAGTGCACCATATATGAGCAACCAAGTAGCATAAGGTCGGTGTAAATGTACAATGTAGGTACTTGTTTTTAGTAATTGCGATTTATGTAAAATTTACTTGGCATGATCAATAACTTCAAACCCTATCATTCGTAACCACCATTCACCACAAAATCACCATTGGCCAAAACATATTTTAGGAAAAAACTCATTTGATTTTCTAGGATGTCTACCTTGGGAATACAGATTTTTAAGTCGCTCTACCACGTTCATGGTTTTCGATTCCATAATGGGACTTGTTTACTAAAAAGAGCGTTCTCTATTGAATAATTGTATAAGAATGTGGCACATATTTGCTTTCCATGACAGAAACTCGTCCACATACTGTAGGAGAAAATGCATTTCGGAAGCTGAAAATTCGATTGGTATATTTCAAAAATATTTCCTTTAAAAGAATAAATCTTAACCCTTGATTAATTAATATATAATAAATGTATCGTACCTTTTTCCCCGTGACGATTGAAGTTGCACCAAATTGAATCCGTAAGATCTTCCAATCCAATTACGAACGTGAATCACCTAGGAGTGTGGGCTTCCTTTCTTTGAATTGTATACCTAAGGATGGAAAAATAAATAAAATCTTTTTCTTTTTTTAGTCACAATGATCCTCCTAGAGAAAACACAAGAACGTTTGGTCACTTGTGAATTATCAATCTAATTGATTGAAACTCGCGTGAACTCGATTTGATTTTTGTACACAAAACTTTTTGATGTAAAGGATACTAGTGCACTAGCGAAAACAAAATCATTCCCTCTTTTCTCGATGCTTGGCCGAATTCTTCACACAATGAGTTGGATGAAGTTTTTTTTTATAAGCAAAATAAAACAAAAAAAACTTCCCTCAAGTCTTGAACAAACCTTGGCCGAAATCTCTCAATTGATTTTTTAGGCTTGGCCAAATTCCATAATATTGATATATATAGGTGGCCAAATCTTCTCTTTAGGAAGATTTACTTGATGGCCAAGAATCTTCTCTCTAGAATGATTTATTTTCACCAAGATTCCTATCAATTTTTGGAATTCTTTTCCACACCAAGACTCCTATTCCAACTCATTATTGTATTTATCCAATAACAAATTATTGAATGAAAATTAAATTGTGATTTTATCAAAAACTTTGTAATTTGACCAATTGTCAATTAAAGTTTTGATAGATATCAAATACTTCTTAATTTGACTAGACAAAATAATCTACTTGTCAAATAAGTATTTGATATTTAATATACTACCAACAATAGTATAACACTAGGAAACCTACTCCTACTACGAAAAAGATTTCGACTTTTAATTAAATAAATAATTAATTAAATAATAAAATAAAAACAATATATTAGGCTATTATATTAGTCTTGCAGCCCAAACTATATATATGAGCCATATATTGTTTTTCCATTTCATTTAATCCATGGGATTTTAATAAAAAATCCACAAGTGAATTAGACTCATTCTTACTAAAAAAGAAACAAGTCTACATGCCTTAAATTAATGCATTAATATAACTTAAACAACCCATTTAATTAAAATGGGCAAATTATATTCTTAAGGTATTTATGGAATGCTAATCGCACCCCATTAGGGCCGCCCAAGGATTCTCACATCCTTGGCCGTCCATTCCAGGTATTTTGAAGAGTTATCGTGTGTCTTGATCACACATAACCGCACCTCTCCAATCCTTGAATTTCGAAATCCAAAAAAAAAAAAAAAAACAATTCAAGAAGGACCCATAAATTGATCTGGTAGAATTTATCAAGTGATCCATGTAAGTTCGTGTAGATTAGGGATCTTGACGGGCTATCTAAATTAAGCACCAATAGACATAACATAATCACAATCAACAAATGATTCACTTAGGTCCGATATATTAATTTTAGTTTGTTCCACTAAAGAACTAAAATTAAACTCTTACATAAAGATAGAATAAATTAATGCTCCTCATTCGTACCCTAGACAATCTTAATGGAAATAGTATATCCTCGTGAAGAATATCAGTAATCGCTAAGAGCTCATAGACCGCCTATAGCTCTCCTAGTTACCATATTTACTCATATGATCACATTTTGAACTTGAATATTTTGACTTGTCCATAAGCCATATTTCAATAGACACTATTGAAAACTTAATGTTAAGATTTAATATCCAGTACTTCAAAATATCCATATGATGATATTGTACTCATATTTAATAATTGGATTCACGATATCCATATCTATAAATGAAGT
The DNA here is from genome assembly GCA_032871835.1 of Dipteronia dyeriana. Taxonomy (NCBI): domain Eukaryota; kingdom Viridiplantae; phylum Streptophyta; class Magnoliopsida; order Sapindales; family Sapindaceae; genus Dipteronia; species Dipteronia dyeriana. The sequence continues at coordinate 58,160,825 of CM065301.1, forward strand.
CCTCTATCGATTAACAACCACCAAACCATCAAGGAAAAAGTATGCAATATAATCGCATTCATTGATAGCTCAAATGATAAACTTGAAACCATAAGTCCATCATTTATCTCAGGATTGAGATAGACTATTCGATTGTCTTCAAGTGAAAACTTGTATCCATTGATTGTTCTTGATAAAGTATTTCACTGTGATCCCATTCAATACACCTAGTGTACTAGATTCTTTTGCCCAAAGACACCACACTTTTTTTATTTCAGACCCACCATAACACATATGATCTCACTCAAATGCTAGCAAAAGAATCTATAACTTTACCAAGGTAAAGACACCTAACCTTTGTCTCAAGTTGTGAATATTATTCACGACAAATTAAAGAATTGTGTCTACCTCATACATATCCAGATATACGAACAATTCTTTTTTTTTTCTCATAGTCTTTTGACCTTATGATTATTTACTTTTCACAATTATAATAATTAAACTATAAATGCTATAAGATTTGTTAAACTAGAAATCATTTTATTAATATGAAAAGATTGTCACATACATTATTACACTCTTGTTGTTGAGCATAATCTCAACAATTTCTCACTTGCTCTACAACAAAGGTGTCATGTCTCTTATCCCCATATTCTCTAGGTGCACATCAAAACTCTTTTATGGTAGAGCCTTTGTAAAGGGATCTGCTAGATTTTCTACTAACGCGATCTTGGTAATCGTCACGTCTCCCCTATGCACAATTTCCCTCAGAAGATGATACTTTCTTTCAATGTGTTTCCCTCTCTTATGACTTCTTGGTTTTTTCAAATTAGACATTTCTCCATTATTGTCACAATAGATAGTGATATGCTTATTCATATCAGGAACCACTTCCAAGTCAATCAATAATTGGCAGATCCAGACAACCTTTTTAACATCTTTGCATGTGGCAATATACTCAGCTTCCATGGTGGAATAAGCAATGTAAGATTGCTTGATACTCCTCCATAGGACATCCCATCCTCCAAGAGTAAACACAGATTCTGATGTTGACCTTCTAGAGTCAGAATTCGACTGAAAATCAGAATCTATATACCCAATGGGAATTAAATCCCTTCTAGAGTATACAAGCATATAATCTCTCATTCTCCTGAGATACTTGAAAATATACTTGACTGTTGTCCAGTGATCAGGACCAGATTTCGATTGAAACTTGCTAATTATGCCAACAACAAAATAAATATCTGGTCTAGTACAGAACATTACATACATGAGACTTCCAATTGAGTTCAGCAATGTTGAGATGTCCTATGACTTTCATCATGTAATCTTTCACAGCTTGTCCATGTTTCATCCTAAGATTTATGAAAGCAATCACTGCCTCTCTCTTAGTCGTCCTGGACTTTATCGTAAACATTTCATCCAAAGACATAATTATAACGGCAACAGTCTCAATTCCTTCATGTTGTTGTTGCAACACATCAGAGATGGTGGCCATAATGTAACATTTGATCATCTCATCTGAAGTCTTCCACTACTGATACTCATCTCTTTGTTCCTCAGTAAATTCATTAGTAAGAGTTGGTGGTTTAGGGGTACACATAACAAACGTATGCTTTTCAGCTTGCAGCAACAACCCAATTTTCCTTTCCCATGTGACATATTTATCATCAGTTAAAGTATTATCTTTTAGAATGTTGATTAGGGATAGGGTCATGATTTCTTGAATAATAAAAAAATATATTAGTAAACAATCATGATAAGCACTTTCAAATATTTATCTTAAATAAAATAAAATAATTCAATCGTAAAATTCAATGGTGATCCAACACCCATAAATGTCACGTCTCCTTTGGAAGTTCACACCATCTACTAATTAAACAAGATCCTACCTAATTGTTAACATGACAACTAGCGTTTTTAATTTTTGCCTTGTGATTTTATTAACAAGAACTCTTGGGAGGATATTAATAAAATCACATTGAGTGTGTTACAAAGTTATCGACCTTCAATATATTCCCTCACGAATATCCCTCATTTGGGAGTAGATATTGTTTGAGTCAATTGTCTAGTCTATCATTGTATGGAAGTATCTTGCTAAATTCTATTTATGAATACCCCTTGGGGGTTATTACACGAAACATAAAGCTCAACTAAACTTGGAGACCATGTGCGTTCCAAACACCTTCTCCCACTCAATTGTTTAAGGCGTGTGATCGAATTTCATAGAATGATTTATCAAGTTATCTAGATGCCAATTTGATACCTAAACCATTCAATGCATGTTCATACCAAAAGAGATTTATGAGCGACACTCCTATTCTGTATTATGTTATCAAATAATGACAAACATTGCAATATTTACGGAAAAATAAGTTGCCACAATTTTGGTCTGTCCTAGAAAAATAAGTAGATTACATTTGTTTGACATATAAAACCCTAATCCTAACTTGGCGAACAAGTCATCAAACGGCGCCTTCCAAAAGTCTCGTGTACGGGCACTTGAGCACCCGAACCCTTGCACGGCTACTCCGGGTTACTCCGTTGCTACATTTTCTACTTAAAATTCTTCAATTCTTCGATTCTTCGAAACTTGAACATATTACAATAGATTTTTTTTTATTACAACAATAATAAAAAAAATTAGCAACTACCTAGAAGGAAATTATGGTGATTATAGGTCACCCTTCTTGTTACAATTCCAAAACAAAAATACATTGAAATTCTATAACCAAATTTGAGCAATAACAAAACACATTATAAAAACATATATATATATATATGCGAATACCTAAAGTGTCATCTCTTTCTAAAACATGCATATTTACAATAAAAATAAATAGATTCACGTATATATATATATATATATATATATATATATATATATATATTTCAAATAATCAAGGGTACAATTAGGTTCTGATACCAATTGTAGGAGAAAACGCACTACAGAAGTGGAAAATCTGATTGGTATATTAAAAAAAAATCCCTTTAAAAGAATGAACCTTAACCCTTGATTATTAATATATAATAAAAGTATCGTACCTTTTTCTCGTGACGATTGAAGTTGTGCCGAATTGAATCCGTAAGATTTTCCAATCAAATCGTGAACGTGAATCATCTAGGAGTGTGAGCTCCATTTCTTTGAATTGAATACCTAAGGATGGAAAAAAAAAACAAAATCTTTTTCTTTTGCTAGTCACAATGATCCTCCTAGAGAAAACTCAAAAACGTTTGATCACTTGTGAATTGTCAATCTAATTGATTGAAACTCGCGTGAACCCGATTCGATTTTTATACACAAAACCTTTTGATGTACCGGATACTAATGCACTATCAAAAACAAAAATGTTTTCTCTTTTCTATATTCTTGGCCGAATTCTTCGCACAATGGGTTTGATGAAGTTTTTTTTATATATAAGCAAAATAAAATCAAAAAACTTCTCTAAAGTCTTGAACAAGCCTTGGTCGAAATCTCCCTATTGATTTCTTAGGCTTGGCCGAATTCCATAATGTTGATATATCCAAATCCTCTTTTTATAAGGATTTACTTTGTGACCAAGAATCCTCTCTCTATAAGGATTTACTTTCACCAAAACTCCTACAATTTTCAAAATTCTTTTCCACACCAAGACTAATATTCTAACTCATTTGTGTATTTATCTAAAAAATAATTATTAAATATAAATTAAATTGTGGCTGTATCAAAAAACTCATAATTTGACCAATTGTAAATTAGAGTTAGATATCAAATACTTTCTAATTTGACTAGATAAATAAATTCATTTTATTTATCTACTTATTAAATAAAATATTTGATACTTATTATACTACCAACAATAGTATAACACTAGGAGACATTCTCCTACTAGGATTTTTTTTTACTTTTAATTAAATAAATAAATAATTAATTAATTAATTTTCATTTAATTAAATAATAAAATAAAAAACAATATATTAGGCTATTATATTAGCCATTGCCTCCCAAGCTATATATATGGGCCATATACTGTTTTTTCATTTTATTAAATCCATTGGACATTAATAAAATGTCCACATGTAAACTAGAGTCATTCTTATTAAAAAGGAAACAAGTCCAAATGCCTTAAATTAGTACATCAATATAATTTAAACAACCAATTTAATTAAAATGTATAAATTATATTTTTAATGTATTTATAGAATGTTAAGCGTACCCCATTCGGGCCGCCCAAGGATTCCAAATTCTTGGCCGCCCATTCGGGCCGCCCAAGGATTCCAAATTCTTGGCCGCCCATTCTAGGTATTTTGAAGAGTTACCGCGTGTCATGATCACACATGACCACACATCTCCAAAACTTTTAAATTCTAAAATTAAAAAAAAAAACAATTCTAAATGGACCCATACATTGGTCATGTAGAATATATCAAGTGATCCTTGTAAGTTCGTGTAGATTGGGGATCTTGGCGGACTATCTAAATTTACGCTCCAATAGACATAACCTAATCACAATCAACAAATGATTCATTTAGGTCCGATCTATTAATTTTGGTTCATTCCACTATAGAACTAAAATTGAACTATAGAACCAAAATTGAACTCTTAAATAAAGTTAGAATAAATTAATGTTCCTCATTCGTACCCTAGACAATCTTAATGGAGATAGTGTATCCTAGTGAATAATATCAGTAATCGCCAAGAGCTCATAGACCGCCTATATCTCTCCTAGTTACCATATTTACTCATATGACCACATTTTGAACTTGGATATTTTGACTTGTCCAAAAGCCATATTTCAATAAACACTATTGAAAACTTAACGTTAAGATTTAATATCCAATACCTCAAAATATCCATAAGATGATATTCTACTCACATTTAATAAATTAAGTCACGATGTCCATATCTATAAATTAAGTCCTCTACTGATTAACAAACGAATACCACCAAACTATCGAGGATAGACTATGCTATATAATTGTACTCACTGATGACTCAAATGATAACACTTAGAACTGTAAGTCCATCATTATCTCAGGATTGAGATGAACTCTCCGATTGTCCTCAAGTGAAAACTTTTATCAATTGACGGTTCTGGATAAAGTATTTTACTGTGATCCTATTCAATGCACCTAGTGCACTATATTCTTTTGCCCAAAGATAGCACACTTTGATGATTTTAGACCCACCATGACACATTTGATCCCACTCAAATGCTAGCAAAAGAATCTACAACTTAAAAAAGGTAAAGACCCCCAACATTTATCATAAGTTGTGAATATTGTTCAAGACTAACTAAAGAATTGTGTCTACCTCATACATATCCAGTTGTACAAACGATTCTTTTTTTTAATAGACTTTTGACCTTATGATTATTTACTTTTGATACTTATAATAATTAAACTTTAAATGCTATATGATTTGTTAAACTAGAAATTATTTTATTAATATGAAAAATATTGTCAAATATATATTTACACTCTTGCTATTGAGCATAATCCCAACACATACACATTGCATAAATGTGCGCCTAGGTTTCGAGTGGAAAGGAAAGAGTGCACCTAGTGAGGACCTATTGTCAAGGCGAATTACGATTTGGGTACTTGGGTGAGTAGTCTCCAATAGGAAGACATTTTTAATGTGGGATTCATGTTTGCAATACCTTCATTAGATTAACTTTGGGATACTTTCACTCCTCATTGGCACATTCTTTTGGCATTTAATTGTGATTGGTATCACATTGTTTTAAATGGGTCTGTTGCATCTTATTACAATTTTGTAGTCAGAGCCTAATTTATAGGAGTTGTACGCCTTTTATAATTTGATTTGCTTGAGGGCGAGCAAAGGCTAGGTTTGGGGGTATTTGATCGAGCCATTTCATATATAAAAAATCATCCACATTTTCGATGCTTACATTCCAGTTTTCGAACAAAGTCGTACATTTTATGGCTCGATTTTTGTTTGTGCAGGTACTTTTGAGAAGCAGGGGTAATTAATGGAAAAGCAAGCAAGTTTGAGTTAAAAAGCGATAAATGGAAGACATGAGGGATAAAATCATGAAGAACCAAAAGAAGAAGGATTTGGTGGTTGATTCTGGCGGTCACACAACCACCTTTATAACCGTCGTTCAATAAAAGGTATCGCAAATGACCAGGTGTAATTTAGCGGTCCATTCGACGGCCATGTCAACCGTCATTCCAACAACAGTTTCATTCTAGAAGGTACACCTTACATTTGGTGGTCCATTCGGCGACCATGTCAATTTCCGTTCCAATAGCAGTTTCATTCCTGAATGTACACCTTATATTCGGTGGTTCATTCGACTGTCAACCTTACCGCCATTATATCACAGCTTGGCCACCCTTATTCGACGGTCGAATTCGGCGGTCACCCTGACTACAGTTTTAACCACTGATAAGGTATATTTCACGAATCTCGAGAAGTTATCTTGCCTTTTTGAAGCCTCCTATAAATTCTCTTCTCTTGTCTTCTCAAGCAAGCTCTACAGAACACTTTTTCACACAAACGTTTTTACTTTCATTTTTAAAAAATGGTTAACATTCTCTACGTCCTCCATTATCAAACCTTCCATCCAAATCATCTTTCTAATACTTATTGTCACTCATCCACACCATATCCTAGCACATTTTGGTGGCACATTGAAGGAAGGAGAGGACTTTCACCAAGTTAAAGGGGAATCTCAAGCCATCAAAGAATAAGAAGACCTTTTGGAGGCTTTCATGGGTCATTTCTATAACTTGGCTTCCTTTATTTGTATTTATAGTATGTGTAACTAAACTCTTTATTGGGGAATTGATGAAATAACCTATGTGGTAACTTTATGTATTTGAACTAAGTCATATTTCATTATCAATCCTCTCTTGGTACATTCCATTCTCATTGCTTTGAAGTTGCCATTTTACTTTAATAAGTTAATATTTGGGTTCAATCTAGCTTGTTTGTAAGGTGGTTCACATAAGAAGGTTGTGTTTTAAGGTTAGAATGGTTTTCAACCCATTCTCCAACCTTTAACATCTATGAATTGTAATATTTATTTCAAATGGTTTACATATGGAAACTTTGAATGTGTTCTTAAGAATCTTGTTTAGGAATGCTCATAATGGGTCTCACTTGAGTAGGAACTTGAATTTATATTCTTACCTATACTCATAGTAGGGCTTACTTGAGTTAAAGTTTGAATTTGTGCTTTTAATGATGTACATCAATTTTAGATCAAACCTTAAGTTGGATTAAAGCACTTAACTGGACTAGTTCATTACATTAAGAAATCTTCTGGTTGTTGATTCAATTTCCCCAATATCTTTCCCATACATTTCCACTTCCTTAGCTTTAATTATTGCTCTTATATTTGCTTACTTTAGTTTAACTTAGGTTTCAAAACAACTTTCAAAACCAAAAAAATTGAATTTTACTTTTGAGCACATAGTTTAGTTTAGTGTACATATCCTCGATATAGCTGAATATCTTACCTTTCCCTAAGGAACGATCCCGCTTTTCATTATACAATTCACTGCGATTTGTGTATACCAAGTGTGGTATTTTTGGTGCCGTAAAAAGACGATCAGTTCTCCTATTTGAGTTGTATTTCAGAGTCTTGTAAGAATACTGTTGAATGGCCTATCATAGGTCTATTTATAGACCTTACGTTGGTGGTTCATGGTGGCTATTTGTTGTCATGGCAACCATTCTCTTGTACAATCATGTCTGTCCACCATATGACATGTCTCTTGTAAGAGACATGTCTGTTGAATGTGTACAGTACACCATCTTTGTGGTGCACCTGTTGGGGGGATGAATTCCGAGAACTAATGAATGTGGAATCGTCGTGCCTAATATATGCCCATAACTCATAGCAAATAATAACACCAATAGCAGAAATAATAGATGACAGAAAGTAAACTAATCACAACACAAGATATACATGAAAAACCCAAATCGGGAAAAAAACCACGGGTCGTCAGGACGACAAAGAAAATTCCATTATATGATAAATTGTTATGACCATATATTCAAGGATTTCTCTGACACCCAAAACCCCAAACCACGCTCATAAGATCCTCACCAAGAACCCCACAATATTCCCTAGGTCTCCCCCGAATGTCACCCATAAATCTCTTACTTGATCCACTGATATTCTCTTTGATTCCTCCCCAGATATTCCCACGGGTCTCTCACCCGGATCTCTCCACTACTCTCTGATGTTACATGGTGTTCTTTTTGCTCCACACAAATTAACCTAGATACAAGGTCTATTTATACTAGTTACAGGGAGTTTAACATAAGAGGAAATCCTACACCTAAACGTACAAGACTTACTTGTTCCACATAATACTATTTCCTATTTATGACAAGTCTTCTTATTAAGGAGAAATCATTTTCCTTCAAGTACAGGACTTTCTTATTCTTCATGAAGGCAAACTTTTTCCTTTTCTGATTAGCACAAGAACTTCCAGAAGAAAACACCTTTCCTATTTTCGTGCAACATTCCTAATTTGGGCAGAGATCCGTTATTGCTGCGGTTTGGGTCATGGTTGGCCACCCACACCCAACACCACATATCAAAACCGTCGACCACCACTCTGAGTATCGTGGTTGGTGCATTGCCTCTGCCGTGGTCCATGCCGCATTGAAACCACTGGAGTCGACCGCTCCCTGTACCGTGGTCTAGGCACTTGTCCGTACCGCTGTCCACGCCATGCCAGTTGCCTGATTTCGTTTCGTCAGTTCTTCTTCAATTTCAAACCTCCCTCAAACATCATCTTCACCTTCCACACGTTATCCCACGTCTTTAGGAAGCTCCACATTAGTTGAGTCTTGTTTGGTTAACATTGGGTTCACTTGAGAATACGAGCCAAAACCCAACAATTCTCCCATTTAACTTGAATTAAGACCTTTGTCCACAACCACGATTCTCATCACCAAGAATCAACATACCCTACCACAAGGTATAACCACTTAAGAAAGAACCATCCTAAGATTTATTTTTCTTTTGCTTTGTGTTCGTTGTTCCGGCACCATGTCAAAAATAACATGATGAAATTGTGGTGCAACTCATCACGTCAGATTACTAGGGAGTTCATCAGCCATCAACATCTTTGTCCACCATACACCTTGCATCACTTTCTGACAAATGTCTTGTGCACAATTATGGACCACTAGCAGCAACATATCCTCTTCCATGGCTAGTGGGGAAAACTGTCAAAAGGATAAACATGTCCTTGCATCACCCAATCCTGTGAAAGACCTTCCATCATTGCATCACATACCTAGTGAAAGACTTGCTACTAGAACCGGGAGTGCTTTACAGGATAAGCCCCGTACCACCAACAGAGACTTCGAGCATTCAATTTTTGTTTTTTAATATTCATTTAGCCCCTTATGTAACCCAGATTGGATCTCTATGACTTGTACCTGCCACCACAAGCCAAAAAAAAAAAAAACTTCTTTTCATCAAACCTTGCCAAGTTTGAAACCCCTTTCAAGACATTTCTCCTTTGCTAAACCATGCTAAGTAATCATTATCATCATTCCAATACCACCAAGTCCTCCATACGTCATCCCGTAAAGACTTGAAACAACTATCGCTAACCAAGGGGATACCAATTGTTGGTGGGATAAATTCCGAGAACCAATGAATGTGGAATCGTCGTGCCTAATATATGCGCATAACTCATAGCAAATAATAACGTCAATAGCAGAAATAATAGATGACAGAAAGTAAACCAATCACAACACAAGATATACATGGAAAATCCAAATCGAGTAAAAAACCACGGGCCCTCAGGACGACAGAGAAAATTCTATTATATGATAAATTGTTATAACCATATATTCCAGGATTTCTCTCACGGACCCAAAACCCCAAGCCACGCTCATAAGATCCTCACCAAGAACCCCACAATATCCCTTAGGTCTCCCATGAATATCACTCATGGATCTCTTACTTGATCCATTGATATTCCCTTTGATCCCTCCCCAGATATTCCCACGGGTCTCTCACCAGGATCTCTCCACTACTCTCTGATGTTACATGGTGTTCTTTTTGCTCCACACAAAATAACCTAGATACAATGTCTATATATACTAGTTACAGGGATTTTAACATAAAAAGAAATCCTACTCCTAACGTACAAGACTTACTTGTTCCACATAAATACTATTTTCTATATATGACAAGTCTTCTTGTTAAGGAGAAATCCTTTTCCTTCAAGTACATGACTTTTCTATTCTTCATGACGACAAACTCTTTCGTTTTCTGATTAGCACAAGAACTTCCAGAAGAAAACATCTTTCCTATTTTCATGCAACATTCCTAATTTGAACAAGATCCGTTATTACGGCGGTTTGGGTCGCGGTTGGTCACCCGCACCTATCACCACGGATCAAAACCGTCTACCACCACTTCGAGTACGGCGGTTGGTGCATTTCATCCGTTGTGGTCTACACTGCATTGAAACCATTGGAGTCGACCCCTGTGCCGCGGTTTAGGCACTTGTCTGTACTGCGGTCCACGCCACGCCAGTTGCCAAGTTTTGTTTATTCAGTTCTTCTTCGTCTTCAAACCTCCCTCATACACCATCTTCAACTTCCACACGTTATCCCACGTCTCCAAGAAGCTCCACATCAGTTGAGTTTTGTTTGGTTAATATTGGGTTCACTTGAGAATACGACCCAAAACCTAACAGCACCATGGCACATTCAACCCTTTGCATGTGGCCACTTGCATTTTGATCATATTCCTTCATCTCACTTGATCAAATGCATAATAATAAGTTTTACATATACCTGTAAACTGTCATCAGAATACGGTTATAGGCCTACATGTACATGACTTTTAAAACCACTATTCATCACTGCACTTAAATCCGGTGACTTCATTTTAAAATATTAAAATGGCACCAACACTCTTGTACTAGGAAAAATCTATCTGAACCTAGTAAACTATTGGCGACTTCAGCCAAGTCTAAAACTTCACTTGCGTCTGAAATTTGGATCAAGTACTTCTTTCTAGACCAATCCAAAGGCTTTCCTTGATACACATTATCGATGACTTTTACACTATACACCAGATATTATACAAATTCAACTTGATGCCTCTAATCGGATTTTACACTCAATAAGACATGTTATAATCCTTGCTACCTCGTTAGTTTCCTCTATCTTTTCTCCGACCAATAACTTTATCAGATAAAGTAATATCACTTGATCATCTAAGGCGTCCCTAAGATCCTTTCAAAAATCCCTTTACACCATATGTTCCAACTACCCATTTAGATGTTTTTCAAACCCATAGTGGTAACATGTTCTTTGAAAATTTCCGGAGAACTATCAGCCACCATCTTACTAGAGGTTATATTGTTGACCTTTAATTCCTTCCTCTGTATACTATATGTTAAATATAGTATTAAATATCAATGTGTTTGCCCAAAATTTAATTTTCTCTTTAACTTTTATCACAGAAGATGATGGACTTTATTGTTACAAAATACAAAGCACATTGATTTATCAGCTATATCGAATTGCAGACTATTAAAACACTTAACTTAGTTCTGCAAAAATATTTTATTTCCTTTGTTGATTTTGCAACAAAACCCCGTTTCTATTTTATTACCATCTAAAATAAATCTTTTTTTATTACCGTCTAAAAATTATAAATTTAATTACCAACAAAACCTACATGCATCACAATTGTTAATAAATTTTTAGATTTATTTAAAACATAACATCATACCTCTCGTATGCATAAATTATCTAATATATTTTTCTAGTGTATTATTTCAAAATTGAAATTGATATTAGCTTTTATTACTCCCACTGCATGACACAATTCCAATCCGAAACTTTGCTATTAACATGGGATTACCTACTAATATCCACACAATGATATAACAGATAATTGATCATGATACCTTTAACTATAACTATATTCACGTTGATTTATCTTTCATCCTATTTAGGATTCTTTGGTGAAACCTTTACCTAGACAATATCTTAAGTCGTCACGATGACTTACTAAACCTGGAGATTTGTTCCCTTGTCACTTAAATCCACAAATACTATACATTTATTTGCGAAGATATCACAATCTATCCTACCTTAGATATCTATTCAACATCTATATTTAGCCATTAATGATAAGAAATTCTATTCGGACTGTTTATAATATAGCTTTTAGGCTATTACATTATTTTAATTGTCTAGATAATTGTCTTCAATTTATTTTAGTACTCATTTATATCCAATGAGTTTTCTTTCTCTATGTAAATCAACTAATTCCAATTTTTTCTCTAAATGGTTCTACATCCTAATTCCAATTCTCTTTTGTGATTCCCCCATATTTTAGAATAGGGGTGGGCATGGTTCGATTCGATTCGATTCAATTTTAGGTCAAACCCAATTGAACCTAAAAATATTTCGATTCATCCAAAATTGAACCGGTTTAAACCTAATAAAAAATGGGAACCGAATTGAATTGAACCTATTTTAATCAATTCGATTCGGTTCGATTCAATTTGGTTTTGGGCCTAATGGGCCGGCTAGCTTAATGGGTTTTTTGAATTTTTTTTTTAACGTTAATGGATTGATGGATACTAATTTTGAACATTAGAATAGCCAAAAAATCCAAATCAAACCTAACTTAAAAATATATTAAAAAAATTAAATCAGTAAAAAACATACTACCCTTAAATATATTAAATATATTACATTTTTATTTATTTATATACTCGGTTTATTCGATTCAATCCGGTTTTAAGAAAATCAAACCGGTTTGAACCGAAAAAAAAAATCGATTTTCAATTTTTAAACCGAGTTACCCTTACGAATCGAATCGAATACCCTTTTTTCGGTTCGATTCGGTTCAAATCGGTTCGAATCGTAACTTAATACCTACCCCTATTTTAGAATATAGAATCCCTTTGTGATTTTCTCGCATATTTAGAATCCCAGTATCCTTTGTAGCCTTACCCCACAATTTTCGGATAGCCTTAGAAAAATTTCAAGATCTTGTCCAAATTGAAGACCATATGAGTCTAGTTTTGCCTTTAGCAGATGGTTTATTATATCTATACTCCCACTAATCTAATTATCCTTCAAATTAAGTTAATTTATTCACATGTACATACCATATATAAACATATGTAATTTCTATCAGTGGTGCAAAAATGGACCAGGTCCAAGGGTCGGATCGTTTGGTCTGCCAACAAAAACAGGTCAAACCAGGTCCGGTCTGTGGAGATCGCGTGCAAGCCCAAGTCCAGCACGTTGGCGTGCTGCGTGTAGGGCTAAAGGTGACCGGTTCGTAGGACCTGCCCACCATGGCACCCAAGCCGACAGACCGGCACACCAGTCCTGCTCTAAGGTCCGGCCAGTTGGCCTTCCAAATTTTTTTTATTTTTTTTATTTTTACTTTTAATACTTGGCCGGTCAAGGCCTACGTTCCGGTCCGATCCGACAGGCCAGCACGGTCTATCGAAGACAGGCCTTTGTGCCGCGCCGGGCCACATTTTTCAAAAATGTGTCGGACCTGGTCCGGGCCCTCTCTCTGACACCGTGCTGACCAGGTTCGGTCCGTTTTAGAAAATGAGTCAGGCGTGTTGGACCTAGTTGGGCCGGATTGGTCTGAATTTACACCATTAATTTCTATGAAAATGTTATTTTTCTAACACCCTCTTACTTGGATGATAAAGATTATATATATCCCCCATGGGTTCGAAAATTTAATGGCAACTTTTTGGAGGGCTTTTGTGAAAATATAACCACATTAATAATTTATATTTAAAAGACACCAATTAACGTATGGAGACGAAAATACCCCGAATTGACTTTGTCGTTGTTAACCTGAGAGAGAAAAAGTAGAGAGAGAAAAAGTGATCTAGATTTCAATCATTTTGGTTGTTGATTATAGTGGTGTAAAAATGGGCCAGCCGGTGACAGGCCTGTCCGGCCGGCCCAGGAAGTTCACGGGCCAGGCCCGTGCCGGGCCGCTAGGAGGAGGCTCGGCAGGCCTGCCCGCCTGGCACGCCAATCTGGCATGCCAGGCCTGTCGAACCGATCCGCCGGTCCGTTTGGCCCAATTTTTTTTTTTTTTTTCAAAAATCCTCCAACGGCTGGAATTGATTTCTAGCCGTTGGAGGAAACAAAAATTACCAAAACCCCCCCTAACATCTTTTAAATTACATTTTGACCCACAAATCAAATTTTTCTATAAATACTTCCATCCATTTCATTTTCCATTAACTCTCTCTATCATTCTTTCAATCTCTTATTCTCTCAAATCTCAATCTCTAATATATTCTCCAATTCTCTAAACTTTTTCATTCAATTTGGTTATTACTCTCTCTACAAAATTCTCTACGTTTTCCACCAACACACCAAATTTTAAAGGTACAATTTTGTTATTACTTTTGGTCTAACATATTCTCATAGTAAATTTATATGTTTATGTTTAGATTTGAGTTACTTAATGAAAACATTATCTATTTAGTTAGTTAGTTTATCAATTTTTGGGCTTTAATGTTAATATTATTTGTTTAGTTTATTAAGATTTTTAATTTTAATATTTGTTATTAATAAATTTAGAAAGTTAATTTGTATTACTGAAATTACTTTTTGTAATAAGTAAATGATGAATGTTAAGTGTAGTAATTACGTTTGATATTGTTTTTTTCATAAATTAAAATTTTTCATTTGTAGATTATGTTAGTAAATTTAAGAGTAGTGGTTCAAATCATCAATTTTATGTAAGTATATTATGTTAGTAAATTTATCAATTTTATTTGTAGTAGTGGACTAGTGAATTTAAAATTTTATGTTAGTAGATTATGATTTTTTTGTTTATTTAATTTGTTTTTTAAGTAAATAAATTATTGTAAGTGTCGTATTAGTTATAGTAATTTTATTTAGTAAATTAAGATTACTGTTAGTAAATATTGATTTTTAATTTGACTATTAACTACTATAGTGCTCATATTTTTATTCAGATAATGGATCCTAACCAGCAGCCTTATTTTTCAGACGGTTTGAATATGCTCAACGATGAATTTGATATTTCAGAACCGACCCATACTCAAGCGGGACCTTCTGGTTTCGGCGTTACACCAACATCACGTCCCAGAAAATTAACATCAGATGTGTGGTAATGTTTCAACATAGTCCAAATGACACTCCCAAACGGGACGTCTAGCCTCAGAGCTAAATGTATGTTTTGCCATAAGAATTATGCTATAAGTACGGAGGGAACCGAACATTTGAGACTGCATATGTACAAATGTATGCCTGCACATGGACAGGTAGATACTACAACCCAGACACAACTTCAACGACACCCAGACGGGTCCGTTACGACGTGGCAGTTCGACGCCATGCACGCTAGAAAGTGCTTGTCACGATACATTGCACAAACTGATCAACCGATCAGTATTGGTGAGAGTCCATTTTATAAAGAATTAATCATATCTGCATATAACCCCCAATATGAACATGTTTCTAGAACCACCACTATAAATGATTTGATACGATTGTTTGAAACCGAAAGGGATGACTTAGTTGCTGAAATACAGCATTTAAGTGTCTCTGTTGTATTAACTTCTGATATTTGGAATGCATGTTCCAAACAGGACTATTTATGTGTCACGAGATACTATTTAGATTCTGATTGGAGAATAACAAAAAGAATTTTTGGTTTTCGTCCTATGGATTTTGCACATACCGTAGAAAACATTTTTAATGTCATAATGGAAGTTTTAGAAACTTATGAAATCACGCATCGCATTCTTTCAATCACATTTGATAATGCATCTGCAAATACTAGCTCTATTACATTGTTTGTTGCAAGAAATATCCCGTAAGATGGAGGTTATTTCTTCCATCAACGGTGTGCATGCCATATTATAAATTTAGTTGTACAAGCTGGTTTAAAGCAGGTAAACGACCAAATAGATCGCATCAGAGATGCCATTTCTTGGATTTGCAGTTCTAATCCTAGATTCAGTGAATTCAAGAGACATTGTAAATTAAACGGTCTCAAACCCCGACGATTCCAAACTGATATGCCGGTAAGGTGGAACTCTACTTATTTAATGTTGTAAAATTGTTTGGAATATGATACAACCATTACATGTTTTTATAACATGAAATTGACCGAAACAGGATAACTTAGTCCAAAATTACTTACCACAAACGATTGGTATGTGGCAAAGATTTTTGTTCAATTTTTAAAGATTTTTTACAATGCCATTGTAACTCTTTCCGGGGTATATTACCCCACATCTTCCCAGGCAATCCATCAGATAGTGGAAATATCTGAACTGTTAAACAGTTATAGAGAAGATGAACATCTAGGCGCTGCAGTTGTTGTCATAGAGACAAAGTTGAAAAAATATTGGGCTAACATTCCCCTATTTTATGCCTTAAGTGCTATAATAGATCCCAGGGTTAAATTATCAGGTTTAGAAGTTTTGCTTGAGTTTATTGGTATTAATTTGTCAATAGATTATTTAGAACAAATTACTGACATTCGAACCAAGTTGTTCGAGATTTTTCGTATTTATGAGACCAGGTTTGGCAACATTGACATCCCCCAATCAACACGAATGGAGACAGAGCCGAAGCAAACAAGTTGGAGCCTTCTGAAATGACGAAAAAAAGACAAATCAACAAGTACTTCTTCAGGGCAAAGATCTAGCCCATCTTCTTGTACCGAACTTATTAGGTACCTTGAAACACAGTTCCATGTTGTTGAAGACAATGAAGAGTTTGATTTGTTGTTATGGTGGAAGACCTATACATACATGTATCCAGTTCTGTCACACTTAGCACGTGACATACTGGTTATTCCAGTGTCAACGGTGTCTTCAGAACAAGCTTTCAACACTAGTGGACGCATAATTGAACCAAGAAGAAGCTGTTTGTCTCCAGAGATGGTGGAGGTATTAACATGCCTTCGGGATTGGGAGCATGCTAAAAAAAGGTTACAAAATCTAACTATAGATAAAGAACTTAATCTAAATTTCGACAATCTATATATTGATGACCCTTCAGGTAGTGGCCAGGGCCAAAACTAGGTTATACTTTTACATATGTATTTATTATTTACTTGTAAGTTGTAAAACGGTTGCACTCTTTTTTCTTTACCAAGTTTTTATCCCACTGGGTTTTTCTTGGTAAGGTTTTTAATGAGGTAATCATGTAGATATGTATTACTGAATTCCATACGTGAAAAATAAATAAATAATTAAAAAATTGTTCGTTCTCTTTATTCATTTCAAATCCTAATAATTGTTCGTTCTCTTCATTCATTTTAAATTCTAAACCCTTAACCATAAACTATAAATCCTAAACCCTATACCCTAAATCCAAAAAAACGTAATTTGAAAAAAAAATTGGACCAAAAAACTAATCCGCTGGACCAGGCCAGCCCGGCCCGCCAGAGTGGCCCAGCGGGCCGGCCTGGCACGGCCCGGCACGGTCCGCCTGAGGCAGGCCGGCGTGCCGTGATAGGCCTGCTTCTCCGGAAACAGGCCGGGCCTGGCCGGGCCGGGACACCGTTGAGTGCCAGGCCCAGCCAGGCCTGTTTCTAGAAATGGAATGGCCAGGCCGTCCCTAATGGGCCGGGCCAGTCCATTTTTACACCACTAGTTGATTAATTGAATGAAATGTTAGATTAGGTTTTATTTGTGGATCTGAGAATGATTATGAGTTAGGTTAGGGTTTCGGATTTGTTGAATAGTTGTTGAGGAAGATGATATTCTGGGTGTCCGAGTTTTTTTGTTGATGAACCCGAACATTTTTTCGTTTTTTATATTTTTATTTTTTGATTTAGTTTGAGTTCATTCGAGCTTTTTTAATACATATTCGAGCTTTTATTTTACAAGTTCGAGAATATTAAAATAAAATCTGAGCTTTTTTTTTTTCATTCGAGCTTTTTTTATTTCAAGATTTTGACATACAATCGAGCTTTTATAAAAGCTACGAGCACTTATAAAGAAGCTTCGAGCTCTTATAAAGAAGCTCCGAGCTTTTATATAAATGCTCCGAGCTTTTATAAAGAAGTTCCGAGCTTTTATTTGACTATTCGAGCTTTTATATAAATGGTCCGAGATTATTTTCACTGTCCGAGCTTTTTTAGTTAATGCCCGAGCTTTTATTGTAAATGTCTGAGCTTTTTAGTAAAGGTTTCGAGCTTTTTAGTAAAAGGTTTCGAGCTTTTTAGTAAAGCTCCGAGCCTTTTGTAATTACATTTAAGATTATTTTGTAATTACATTTCTAGTATTGTAAGTGCTGACCAGAAAAAAAACTCCGGAGGCAACCCCCTCCGGCAGCTCGACCACTGCGAGCTCGGTGGGGAGCTCGACCCCCAATGCGTCTACGTATCTCCACTAAACTAATTATCCAATGAAGATGCATTGATAATGTTATGATGTTTGACCTCCATTGGAGGTCTGTTAAACAAACATTTATGAAAAGGATGAAAGAATAAAATCTTCGAAAATTTCAAAGTAAGAGGTGATTGAAGTTTAAAGACAACTTTTAAGGGTATTTTGGACAGTTCAACATAGTAGGTGTCTTTTAAACATAAGTTATTAAACCGGTGACATTATCGCAACATAAGAAAAAAAAGGTGACATCCTCACAATTTCCGCTATCCCCCGTTCTAGCATCTTAAATATTTTCATATTACATATATATATTCTATTTTAAATTTTTCTGAAAATTAATTTTAATCTCTCTACAGCAATGCAATATTCTCAACATACACGCATCATATTTCCATAATGCAGAATAAATCCAGTAGAGAAAACATAACAATATATATTCTTGTATTTAATATAGCATTTGATTTAAACTATTTAAATAATAAGATATTCAGTTCTTACTTAGATCATTAATATGATATGCACTCACTTGAATTATCAATCGTTGCTAGAATCATTATTTAAATTTAATAAAGCACTACTTAACTTGAGAAATTTCAAATGCATTGCAATTAACCTTGAAATCATTCCTCTGCAATTTTGACTGGTACTAGCTTTTCCTTTAGAAAACTTATCATTCGATCCAGACTGTGGACAGAGACACGGGTGGACAGAGGGAATCAACCCGTTTTTTTGCTTTGCGCGTTCCTTTGACGCATAGGGACGAGACAGACACCTGTAGTTTGTGGCGCGTGAAAACAATGCGCCCAGTCCTCTTGTCTTCTTGACAAGCAAAAATTATATTTTTGGATTCTATGAACTTATAGGGTCCGCCCTGTAAACGTTTTTCAGTTGTTATTTTTTAAAAATAAAAATAAAAATAAAAATAAAAATAAAAATAAAAACTGTGTTTTTTGTTTCAATTTCGAATAATAAAAACATGTCTGGTAGTATATACTGAAAGCTGTATTCTGAAAATGAAAACGGAAAAAACCCGTCTGATAGGTTAACCGAAAACTATCAAAAATTAAAATATCAATTTCGGCATTTTGTTTAATATTATTACAATTATAAACAAACTGATTACATAATTAACCAATATAATTTTTGTATTGTAATTTTTAAATTAAACAAAAGTAACACATCAAAAATTAATTCAAAAAACAAATCAAAAAATAAATTAATCAAAACTAAACTCTTAAATTATATAAATAATTACAATATATATATATATATATTATATAATAAAAATATAACTGTATATATATATATATGTATATTATAATAATATATAAAATATATATTAATTATTATTACATATATTATAATTTATATTATAATAATATATATTATTATATTTTTATATATCCTATATAAATATATAATATCGATACCATTTGAGACGGCAGAGCTCCACGACCATCTCACAGTTCAATTTCCCCACAAACGGCCTTTCCTCAACGGCCTTAACAGGGTACTTTCAGACAGAGATGGATGGAGATCTTAAGCCATAAACCAGTCAATACGTGGCTTTGTTAAACCAGGGTTCATCCTAGCCAGCAACATTCTTGTTCCGGATGTGTCCAGGGTGTCCAGCCGATATACTAGACCAGAAAACACAAAATCTGTTCTGATATGCAGGGTCCTCATATGAGGCAAGCATAGAGCATACTGGGATCTTGAAGAATCATAGTTCCAGACATAGAACTGTCTGAAGATTAGGACGAGAGAGACATTAGAAAGTCATATGAAAATAAACACTCAAATTTTATTCTGATTTTCTGATGATCTTACAGAGAGAACTAGGCTTCCTTATAAAGGGAGAGGAAGCATTCTACAAGCAAGGAACAAGCTTATCGTACAAAGGATAAGGCCAATGACGGTGGCCGACAAACGACGATAATAATTTTACAAAGTCAAGAAAACAACAGGAAGCTGGTCTGGCAGCTGGCAAACATAATAATTATACAGACAGGGACGGGAGTACTACGGGCTGCTGAGATTACAGGTGGCGTGGTATTCTTCGTCTGAGTCGAGAGCCCCACAAATGGAACAGGGCCACGTGTCAGCCTGGTCTTGAGAATCTAGAAGATAGGAGTTCTGGAAGGGGTGCCAACTCCTTACTGGGTCCCGTTGGACATCAGGGAGGATGAAAAGGACGTCTGTTCGGTCATGGTTGACGTCACAAAGAAAATTGAGGAGAGGGATCTGAATACTGGGATGGTATAGCCTTTCGTAGTCATACGAAGTATCCCACTCGTAGTTGACGTTGGAAGTCCAAAGAAGTTGGGCTAGTGGGTTGTATCTGTAAGGCCTGTTAAAGATCCAAATACAACATACTTTGGAAGCCGGTCCTGGATCCATTTTCCAAAGATGGTATTGGCCCATAAGCTTAGTAAGTTCGATTCGCCAAACGGATAGAGGATTGAACCACTGTAGAAAGGTCTGAAGGTTAGAAGAGGTTGGGTTCTGGACAAAGCTATATAATGCTTGAAGGGGAAAAACTATGACATGGCGATGGAGGATCGATAAACACCATAGGAACCATAATACCTGGTCGGAATAATAGTAAAAGGGTAGAGATACAAAAGGGTCAAGGAAGGGTTTGCTAGGATTGGCTAATTGATGGTGACAACCCTGGCTGTTGATCTGTGAAAGATATGAAGGGAGATGTAGTTTTACAAAATCATGGACCTGTTGGACAGATGACACTTGTCCTGGTGGAAGAGTAGCCAAGAATTCTGGCGGGAGAGTAGGAGGTGGTGGAACAGTAGACAGAGCTGTTGAAGAAGAAGCCTGAGAAGATATCATGTAGATTAAAGGGATATGACCAACACAGGAGATTAGAGTAATAGGTCTAGGCCGTGACAGCATGTCGGGGATGATGTTGTGGTGTCCTTTGATGTGTTTGACGAAAAAGTCATATCTGGAAAACCAGTTTTTGAGTCTCAGGAGCTGAGGATTTGGAGGGAGCTTGTTGTGGAATTCAAAAACTTTTGGAAAAGACGAGTTATCCATTTCAATGATGAAGTTCCTAGTCCTGAGATGGAAGTCAAACTTGGAGATTCCATTTTTCACAGCAAGGATCTCCTTATAGATGGTATGGTAATGTTTTTGGGCATCTTTGAATTATCAGCTAGCATGGCCACAGTAGTGGCATTTTTCATTGGATTCTTCAAAGAGGACGGCTCCACAAAAGTGGTCACTGGCATCAGTCTGTAAGATGAGTTGTCCTGACGATTGGATATGCAGAGGTGAAGGCTTCTATGCAACATTCTTTAGGTGGGTTATTGCCTCGGAGTGAGAGGTATTCCATGGGGGAGGATTTTTCTTGAGAAGCTTGGACAAGCATGCGGTGTAATGGCTTGCCTGTGGGATAAAATCTCTGATATAATTGACAATGCCAAGGAACTGCTGAATCTGCTTTTGTGAGAGGTTCGAATCTAGAAAGGCAATAAGCTGTCTTGCCAGATGAGGCCCAGGGATATAGGAACCATCTCTGATCTTCATGCCAAGGAACTCAATGTCAGTAACACCTATTGAGCTCTTTTTATCGGATAGCATGATTCCATATTTGTCAATGATCTGGTGAAATTGTTGTAGGAGCTTATCATGTGATTCATTGTCTGATGAAAATAGTAGGATATCGTCAATGTATAACAGGGCAGTATGGAGGATTGGACAAAAAATTCTGGTGACTGCCTTTTGGAAAAGTGAGGGGGCTGCTTTTAGGCCAAAAGGTAGGACTGTCCATTGGTACTGGGCATTCGGGAGGCAGAAAGCCGTCTTGGGTCTGTCATCTGGGTGGATACCGATTTGCCAGAAGGCTCCTTTCAAGTCGAATTTAGAGAAAACAGTGGCTCCAGGAAGCTGGGAAAACAATGTATTGGCTTTGGGAACTGGGAACTTGTCGTCGAGGAGGAAGAGGTTAAGAGGCTTGTAATCAATTACGAGCCTTTTCTTTCCTCTGAGTTGTTCTGACCTTTTTTCAACGTAAAAAGCTTGACAAGCCTATGGGGAGAAGGTGGATTCTATCAGGCCCTGGCTGAGGAGCTGTTTACATTCTTCAGTTGCCAAAGATAGGTCAGAGGGGGACATTCCCGAGTGAGTAGCTTTCGTTCGGTTGACATCCTCATTGAGTTTGAAAGGGAGTCTAATGAAGAAATCAGGGTTTTTCCACAACGGGTGAGGATGTTTGAAGTCTGCATGGCTGTTAATGCAAAATTGGATGAGCTGCCTTTGAATTTGTTAGAAATCTGGATTGATAATAGATAGGGGGGAAATCTTGGGGATGCCGATGAAAGGCTTGAATTCTCTCTTGTAGCTAATTCCGTTAGGTAGGATCCTGATGGCTCTGGATTGGCTGTAGATGTCCCATCCGATGAGGATATCCTTGTCTGGGAGAGGTGTCCCAATGACTTGAGTCCAAAGGGTGAATGAAGGGAAAAACTGTATGCCAACCTTGTGCTTGGAGATTAGGTAAGTGTTGAAAGTTTGTCCATCTGCTGCTAGAAACTCATTTTTCTCTTCTTTCCAGGCTTCCGAAGGAAGAACGTTGGGATTCATCATTGAGGAATGTGCTCCAGTATCAAAATAGGCAATGACAGGAACTGGCTTGGAATATTTTATCGTTAAAATCTGAATTTTGACCTGAGGGACCGAACTACCATTACTGGTGGCTTGATAGACTTCTGAAGGAGAATCAGGATCTGTGTATCCTGTCTGTTCTGAGGAAGTGCTGGAGTCTTCTGAATCTTGGACCATGAAAGAGGTCAACTGGTTGACATCTTCTTGTTCTGAGAAGAAAGATTCAATGTCAACATCTGAGGGGATTTCATCAGCAACCTGCCTAAGCTGTTGGATGAGCTTAGCCGATTTTGTTCTTTTATTTGGGCATTGCTTGGCATAGTGACCCTCTTGTCCGCAGGCAAAGCACTTGTTAGACTTATATCATGATCTCCTTGTCTTCTTCCTGTAATATTTATATTTTCTATTCCTCCTAGAGTTTGAGGAATTGTTCTCTTTTTGAGGTTGGTTCCTGGAATGCCTTCTTTTGTAGGACCTGTTTGCTCTGCAGCTGCAATATTCAGTGGAGTTGCATTTAAGGTGGTAGGTCGGAGGAAATTTACAGTATCTGTCATACTTTCTACCCTCTTTGATCATTTTTGCAAAAACTCTTTGGGTGGCACAAAGTTTGTCTATGCAGTATGGGTGAACATGTGGATTTCTCCTAGAGTAATGTCTCGTAGGCCTCTGCCTGAGAGCTCAATTATTCTCTGGAGTTCTCCCTGAAGCTCTGTAGAGAGAGAGTTCAAGTATACCCGTCTTAAGGTTTCATCGTTGATTCCACCGAGAGCATGGTACCTGAAAAACATGCGCCTGTAGTGGTAATCTATGTCTCTTTTGTCTAGTGAACAGACCCGCATGTCTAAGAATTCTTGTCCGATCTGTTTTTAGAACTGGGAGGCATCTCCGAGAAATTCTCGGAAGATTATTCCCACAGCATGGGATACAGACCCACATCGAACCAGTTGTAGTTGTCTGTATTTTCCAAGAGCCTGGTACCAATCCCTAAGTGATCCAGTGAACCTGGAGACAAATTTTCTCAAGATGGATTCTGTGTCTTGGGCATTGCTGTCTGCAGGTCGAGCTAGGCGCTCATTTATGACATTCTTTTTCTCTATTGTCGAGGAGCTAGGTCGTCAAAATTAAACCAAAGGCCATTTGTAGGTTTCTGAGGAGGGGCCTGGGCCCTATTCCTTTGGTCAGGCGGTTCGTTGACCATAAGAGCTGGTTCCACAGAGGTCTCATCTGAAGATTCAGATGTATTAACTGTCTGGATGGATGGTTATGGATCAGCTCTGGAAGCCAAATAGATCTGGGAGGGATCTGGCAATGCGTCTGGATCTGAGTAATTCGCATGTTCAGAGGAGTGCTGAGAGCCCGAGGAATCAGGGGAATACGTTTCCCATGAAGAGGGGGAATCATAAAAGAATTCTGTGGGTTCAGAGGTTCCCGGAGAGGAAAATTGATGAGAAGCTGCATAAAAGGCATGCTTCCGATGATCTGGTGGTGAATGCTTATGGGTGCTTGGTGGTTTCTTTTTTCGGGGAGATGACCTTTTCGTCCTGCTTGAGGAAGGCTGTTCAAGATGTGTAGATAGAGGTGGGTATTTTCTGAAAATATTTCCAGTTGATTTGAAAAACTGGGTATGGTCAGGGGGCCTGGAAGGAGGTGGTGGCGACTGAGTTGGGAAGATCAAGGATGGAGAATAGGGATGTGGCCTTGGGATATAAGGTGTGCTAGTAAAGTGGTCCCGAGTTATTTGGTCTAACTGGTCCTTGAGTTGTCTGATTTCTCTTTCTTTGCTGTCGAATTCAGGGCCAAAGTATCCTTGGTTGATGTACTGGTGGAGATCAACATCTAACCTGGAAACTCTCGACTGTAAGTCTGTATACATGTTGCGCAGTGTTGAGTCGAGATGTTGAAGTTGGTGGTCATGTTGGGAAACATGATGTGAGACCTGGTCAATCTTCTGGTCGATAGAGTGGAGAACTCTATTCTAGACTGTAGCGTTATAGGTGTGCCAGTTGAGGACTTGTTCAGCCTGGGATGGCTATTTGAGAGATCCGTCGGGTAAGACTTCAGTAGATTGAATGAAAGGTCTGGAAAATAAGTTCCTTTCTGGATTTGAAGAGGATTCCAGAGGCGAAAAGTCCTTATCATAGCTAGAAGCCATGAAGCAAGGCACATGAGCCGGAGTTGGGGGTAGAATATGTTCCGGTTTTGTTGGCTCATCAAGAAGTAATCCTTCATCCTTCAGGATTTGAAGAGCTCTATCATAGATAGAGAGAGGCTTGTTTTTTATTGGTTGTAAACCAATCCAAGGACTGTGAGGGTCCTTAGGATCTTGGTGAGAGCGAATGGGTTTACAAGGCTATTTTCGTGGTGTGTAACAAGCTCTGCATTCACAGTCTGCATCACACATCTCAGGGTCAACGTCCCATATGAAATGGCCGTTGATCTTGTCTGTATAGACAGGAGATCCATCAGCTTCAAAACGATGGATAGGAATCTCCTTTTCGGTTGTGACAGGTCGAATCATGAGGACCTGAAAAATAGGAGGAGCACTGGGTGGTGTTTCTATGGCTGGGGTACTGGTTACTTGTATCGCAGAAGTGCCAATTTGTTCATAGGTGGTCTGGATGGATCCATCAACTAACTTGGTGAATTTGGTGTCTGTGGCGACAACAGGATTGGTGTTTTGAAAGGTTTTCTCATAGTTAGTGATCCACTTGAGAGGCATGATTTCTGTGAGCTTTTCTCTGGGCAACTGTTTAGGAATCTGGATGATGGTGGGAACCTCATCTTCTCTTTCAGCTTTTATGAAGATGGTATCTCCAGTATGTCCAGGGATGGGAAGATCAAGAGCATGATCTTGAAGCCTGTATATATTATATATTATAATATATTAATATTCTATAATATATTATAATTATAATGTATATGTATTATATATATAATATTGTATGAATGCTTTTAGTTCTAGTTGAAAATAAATTATTTTGAAATATATATATATATGGGCACTTTGATCATTTGAAAATCGTATCCTGTCTTGTTCTAACCATATCAAATGCATAACAGTACAATTAATTGTTTAAAAATAATAATTTTTTTTATATTAAAAAAGTGAAAACAAAAACAAAAACAAAAAACAAGTATTTTGTGTTTTCAAATCTTTCACTTTTAACACTGGTTTTGTTTCGCTATTTTTTTTTGAAAATAAAATAAAAAACGGCTAACGAAAGTGTTTTCGAAATCGTTTTTAAACAATAAAAACAAAAACGGACTGAAAAACAATTGTAGGACGGGACTATAATTAACCATAGAACTCAATTATAGACTCGGCTTTGTCAAATTCTATAATGAATTTTTTTTTTTAAAAAAAAAATGGACAACCTGATACATAAAAATCATGGAATTTTTAATTCGATTTTTATTTTGGAATGAAGTGAGAATGATTTTATTGGTATGTGATTCATTTTTTAGATTTCGTCCAGGGACCTCGAAATAGTCAGGGCTGGCACTGGGGTTGGCTAACTTCAATATTCTCAAAGCTGCTTAAGTAGTAGGTTTGCTAGGAGTTGAAAGGACTTCTGATTTGTGGTAATTAAATAATTAAAACTCTATTGAATTTATATGAATTAAAAAATAATATGAAGGGTTTTGTGAAATTAATATTGGCATCTTGCAAGATCCTTTCACATTCATCTCTTATTTGAAACGATTTGTTAATACGAGTTTACTAATATTAATATTAAATATTAAAAGAGAATATGATGAGTTTTCACACTAATCTTTTATTTGAAACAAATAGTTATTACAACTTTATTAATATAAACAATTAACTATTAAAGAGAATATGATAAGTTTTCATGCTCATCTTTTGTTTGAAACAAATAGTTAATATAACTTTATTAATAATATTATTAATTTTTAAATATTATTAAGATATGTTACCTTCATGCATTCTATTATACATGCAATGTATTTTTCAATCTAATTAAGTTTGGTTAAATAATTATTACTCAATAATCATATCAAATTATTGGTCTAGAAATGTAAAGTTATACCTACAATTAATGATATTAAAAAAAGGGTTAATAGCACAAATAACCCCTAAACTTATAGTGTTGTTATATAGTGCCCCTTGATATTTTTTTCTTAGCAGTTAATCTTTTGAACTACCATAAATTTGTAAAAGCTGACGAATTACTAACTTCCGTCCAACTTTTTATCACGTGCTCTTCACGTGTAACAAATTTAGGGGTAAAGTTGGAATTAAATAATAAATATATATAGAAATTAAAAAAAAAACAAGTTGCTCTTCACGTGCACATCTCTTTTTTCCTCTGACATCTCTTTTTTCATCTGATTTCTTCTTTCTCTGCCATTCCTCTATCATCATCATCGTCATCTGGACCTGAATGTGGTCGATGACCGACAGCGGGCGATCGATCTACACAGATCGATCGATCGAACGGTGGTGGGACAATGGTCAGGTCGTTCGATCTGGACCATATCATGGTCGACGACCGACGATTTGCCTCGTCGCAGCATAATGCACGAGTTTCGAGCAAAAACCCATCGGAACGATGACGTTGACCTAAGAACGATGATGGGTTTCGATCGGTTGATCGTAGGATCAGGTCTCCCTCTTGACATTCTCTCTGACCTATCTCACTTATTTGCTGATTTTTGGATTAATATTTTGGTTGTGGTTCTGGGTTTCATTTGGTTGTTTTCATAGGTTCTGGTGGTTCGATTTGGTTGTTTCCCTGTGTTTTGATGGTTTGATTTGGTGATGATCTGGGTTTAGGTGGTTCTGGGTTCAATTAGAGATAGACAGTGGTGTGGTTTAAGTCATTGTTTGCTGGGTTTGGAATTGGTTGCAGATGATGATGGTTGAAGAAAGTGGAATTTTTCCGAGATGATGGCAGTTTGGGTGGCAATATGCTAGGTTGGTTCTGGGTTTAGGTGGTTCTGGATTTGGATTAGAGATGGATGGTGGTGTGGTTTAGATCATTGTTTGCTGGGTTTGGAATTGGTTGCAGATGATGATGGTTGAAGAAAGAGGAATTCTTCCGAGATGATGGTGGTTTGGGTGGCAATAGGCTAGGTTGGTTATGAGTTTCAGTGGTTCTGGATTTGGATTAGAGATGGATGGTGGTGTGGTTTAGGTCATTGTTTGCTGGGTTTGAATTTGTTGCAGATGATGATGGTTGAAAAAAGAGGAATCCATATTAAAAGGATGAAAATACATATTTGCCCTTCATAAGACCTCACGTGAAGAGCACATGACAAAAAATTGGACGAAAGTTAGTAATCCATCAGCTTTTATAAATTTATGGTAGTGCAAGGGGTTAACTGCCAATAAAAAAAATTCAGGGGGCACTATGCAACAGCGCTATAAGTTTAGGGGTTATTGGTGCTATTAACCCTTAAAAAAAATAATCAACAATCAATATTTCTATATTTCTATATTAATATTACTAATATAGAGGAATAACATGATTCTTTAATGCATCATAAATATTTAAATATATATAAATGAATATATAAATTTAATGTCAAAACTCTTTCATAACGACACGGGAAACCTTAAGGTTCAGCTTTAGTATATTATATAGATATAGATTATGAAGCTGGTTTTGTTGGTAATTAAATTAATAAATTTAAGATGTTAATAAATAAAAATATATTCTAGTGAAACATTTGTTTCTTGGTTAAAAAAGAAACGGGTTTTGTTGCAAAAACAACAAAAGAAATAAAATACTCTTATAGAACTATGGTAAATATTTTATTAGTCTGAATTTCGATATACCCTGTAAATCAATGTGCTTTGTGACAATAAAGTCCATCTATTTTTGTGATAAAAGTTAAAGGGAAAATTAACTTTTAGGCAAACAAATTGATGTTTAATACTATATTTGACATTTAGTATACAGAGGAAGGAATTAAAGGTCGACAACATATCCTCTGGTAAGATAGCGGCCGATAGTTCTCTTGAAATTTTCATAGAGCATGTTACCACTATGGGTTTGAAAAATATCTAGATGGGTAGTTAGAAAATACGGTGTAAAAGTATTTTTGAAAGGATCTTAGGGCGCCTAAGATGATCAAGTGATACTATTCTATCTGATAAAGATATTGGTCAGAGAAAAGATAGAGGACACTTCTAAGTTAACAAGGATTATAACAGATCTTTTGAATGTAATATCCGATTAGAGGCATCAAGTTGAATCTGTATAATATCATACGTATAATGTAAAAGTCGTTGATAATGTGTATCAAGGAAAGTCTTTGCATTGGCCTATAAGGAAGTACTTGATCGAAATTTTGAACGCATGTCAAGTTTTAGACTTGGCTGAAGTTGCCAATAATTTACTAGGTTCAGATATATTTTGTATAGTACAAGAGTGTTGGTGCCATTTTAATATTTTTAAATGAAGTCACCGGATTTAGGTGCGGTGATAAATAGTGGTTTTAAAAGTCGTGTACATATAGGCCCATAACCATATTCTGATGACAATTTGCAGGTATATGTAAAACTTATTATTATGTATTTGACCAATGGGGAGATGAAGGAATATGATCAAAATGCAAGCGGCAATATGCAAAGGGTTGGATGTGCCAAGGTGCACCATCTAGCTAAGGTGAACCGCAAAGATGGTGCATTGTACACACTCAACAGACATGTCTCTTGTCTCTTATAAGAGACATGTCATATGGTGGATGGACGTCACTGTCCAAGAGAAGGGTTGTCATGACATCCAGTAGCCACCATGAACCGCCACCATAAGGTCCATTAATAGACTAATACTGGACAACCCAAAATTTTAGCCCTAATTTCAACCTAAATGATATGAAAAATGATTTTTTCATTAATAACATCATCTCATGTTGTGTGTGGTGATAACAACTCATTTGTCACATCATTTAGGTTGAAATTTGGGTTAATTATTTGTGTTGTATAACATTACTCATATTTATATGGTGAGATTGGGTTGCATTTGTGCATGGGAAGGGGGAAAGTGGAGGATGTTGAAACTAGATGGGGAAATTGGAAAATATGGCAAACTACAGGGAACAAAATGATTATTACCTTAAAAAATTAAAACTCCCTACACCCTTTAAAATACCAAAACTAACCTTTACTTATTTGTGTAAAAAAATCATTTTGTTCTGTGTAAGTGCTACGAGGAATTTGAACGTGAAATGGTTGAGTTAAAAGACACCCACCGTAAGCGCTACGATAATCTCCTAGAGATTGGGATAGAGAAAATTTCACGTGTACGTAGTCCCAAAATGAGGTACAAAATGATGACCGCCAACATTGTCGAGTCAATGAATCCATGTCTACTTGCAATCCGGAAGTTGCCAATCGCATCTATTGCTGAATTCATTAGAGACTTGTTGCAAAGATGGTTCCACGACCGAAGGACAAATGCTCGTGAAATGTCTATATACTTGACTCGGTATGCAGACGATCACATCAAACATAGGGTATTACAATCGCAACGATGTGAGGTTCATCCCATTGATTGTAATAGATTCAAGGTAGACGACAAATGGACTGACACAATTGTTGACTTGGAACAACGTTCCTGCTCGTGTCGTCAATGGGACTCTAGATGAGTTACCGTGTATTCATGTAATGGAGGTTGCCAGGTATACTTCGTGTTCTTCGTGTGTTTTATAATTTTATTTAAATGATTTATTTTATTTTATTATCTGTTTGTTCGTGTGCTTTGTATTAGGTTGAAAGGTATGCCCATGACCGCACTGTGTTCTGACTTTTACACAACCAGATGGCTAAAACATGTTTATAGTATGATTGTGAACCCCTGTTCCTAAACCAGAGACATGGAATATTCCCGATGAAATTCGTCATCGCATTATATTGCCATGGGAGAAAAAGCGTTTGACAGGAAGACCAAAGAAGTCAAGGATACCATCAGCTGGGGAGTTTCGAAAGCAAAAACTGTGTTCGAATTGTGGTGTCAAAGGACACAACAAAAGAAGCTGCCAAAACCCATATTGTAGCACTAGCAAACCATTATAAAAAAAACGTGCTTGTAGCGTTTGAAAGCAATCAGGACATAATAAACTGAAGTGCCCAAATAAGGCACCCGACACCAGTTCGGGTGACACAGACGATGAACTCATTGATTGTTAGGTATATTTTTGCAAAACTCATTTTGAACGATTAATTTAAGTATGTATGATTACTATTTGTATCATTGTTGGGATCCATATGTGAGGATTTATTAAGTTTAAGTTTTTTTATATATACATTATAAACTTGTGGTGTTGTGTTGTATGTGAAAACTTGGTATTTATGTTTTGTGAATAGGTGGTTGTGAATATTTGTGGTGTGGTGTTGTATGTGAACTTGGTATTATGTTTTTGTTAGGTTATGTGAAGCCAGAAACAGGTGAAGAAAACAATTCTGGCAGGTGGTGCGGCGTCGACCGTGGCGGAGGTAGTGACCCAGATCGTGACACACACAACAAAGAATCACAGAGGTGACATGCTGTGCGTACCGCGGCACAGACAAGATGCATACACCGCGGTTTGTGGAGTGGAGTTTCACAGACGGGTTTCTAGAGAAATAGGAAATCCTGTGTGCACAAGTAATTAGAATAGGAAATAGATTCCAATTGGGTTTTTGACTAACCCTAGTGCTCATATATAAATACCACCATTATTTGTACTTAAAAGAGTGAGAAGAAAATAGCAGAAAAATAGTGCGTAGTATGTGAGAAAATTGCTAGAAAGAGAGAGCAATTGCAGAGAGACTGAAAGAAAGACTGAGAGATTGTAATCAACTCTGAGATATATTGGATTGAGTGCGGTGCACTCCGTGGACGTAGGCAAATTTCTGAACCACGTAAAATCTTTGTGTCTTCTTTTATTATTGCTTTTTATTTTCTGTTTAGATTTGTGTGCTTGATATTTCTTCTTGACAACAATTGGTATCAGAGCTCCGGGTTGGGGCATATTATTCACACAAATCTAGGTTCTCTTGAGGTCATCGATTTTGTCGTGGAGATGGGGTCAGAGAAGGAAACGTACAAAATTGAGAAATTCAATGGTTTGAATTTCAGCTTCTGAAAGATGCAGATGGAAGATTATCTATACCATAAGGATCTGCATTGGCCGATAAAAGAGAGACCAAAGGATATGACTGATGAAGATTGGGAAAAGAAACGGAAACTGAAGAACATGGATGATGATGACTTTGAACTCCTAGACAGGAAAACATTGGGAGCAATTCGTCTCAGTTTGACGAAGCAGGTCGCCTTCAACGTAAAAGATCAACAGATAGCCAAAGATCTAATGGATACCCTATCATACCTATAAGAACAACCTTCTAAGGTAAGAAAAGTCCATCTTGTCAATAAGTTATCAACCTTGAAGATGGCGGAGGATCAGAACTTTAAAGATTTTCTGAACTAGTTCAATGAAGTAAAGGACGGGTTGTGTTCTTTATCTTTGGGGTTTGATGAAGAGTTTATGACGGTGTTTCTACTCACCCAAATGCCAAAAAGTTGGAAAAAGACATGCCAGTCGATTGCCAACTCGTTCGGGAAAGAAAAGTTGAATCTTCAGCAGGTTATAAACATGATCATGACGGAAGAGATCAGGATGTGTGAAGAGGGATCAGGGGACATCTATATCTTCAGCATTGAGTTTGGAAGGTAGAGAAGGCAGAGGTAAAAATCGAAACACAAGTCAACGAGGAAGATCAAAGTCTAGAGGTAAGGCCAAATCAAGAAATCAGGCTAACTATTCGGGAAACCAGCAACGAAGCAAAAGGGATGCTGAATGCTGGAATTATGGTAAGAAAGGCCATCTCTCGTATGAGTGTAGATCTGAGAAGAAAGATAAGGGCAAGAGCAGTGCGAATTGTGTATCGAAGGAGTCAGATAACTGCTTTATCTGCTCATTGGAAAGCAAGACGGAGTCCTGGGTCTTGGATTCGGGAGCGTCATTCCATGCCACACCTCATAGGGAATTGCTCGAGAACTTCGTCTCCGGAAATATGGGTAAAGTGTAACTTGGTGAAGATCAAGCATGCGACATTATCGGGAAGGGAGATATGAAGATTCAACTGCAAGGGTCAGTTTGGAAGCTCGACAATGTGAGGCATATACTGGACTTAAGAAATAATTTGATCTCCATTGGGCAACTGGTGTCAGATGGTTTGTGAGGACTTTCACAGGTGACAGGTGGAAGATCTCGAAAGGTGCAATGACAATCGCCCGAGGAAGTAAGAATGGGTTGCTTTACATAACCACAGATGGGTGTGGTTCAGTCGCTATGGCGGAAAGCAAAGACGATCCAAACTTATGGCATCAAATATTTGGGCACATAAGTTTTCAAGGGTTGAAGTGTCTGCATTCAAAATGTAAGTTGCCAGATTTAAAATCCGTTGAGGTTGATTTCTGTGAGAGTTACATTCTAGAAAAATAGAAGCGAGTGAGCTTCAAAAGGACCGAAAGAGCACCGACAAAGGAGTAGCTGGAACTAGTGCACACCGATGTTTGGGGTCCAACTTCAGTCTCATCAACCGGAGGTAAACTGTAATTCGTCACTTTCATCGATGACCATTCCAGAAAGGGATGGGTTTACTTTCTAAAATACAAGTCTGAGGTGTTTGATGCTTTCAAGAGATGGAAAGTCAGGGTTAAGAATGAGACAGGTTTGAAGATCAAAAAGTTGTATTCAGACAATGGTGGAGAATATGAAGACAATGAGTTCAAGAGGTTTTGCTACCAAAATGGGATAAAGCTCAGTAAGATGGTTCCTAGAACCCTACAGCAGAATGGCATAACAGAATGGATGAACTGAACATTGACTGAGAGAACCAGAAGCATGAGGCTACATTCAGGGCTGCCAAAACAGTTCTAGGCAGAAGCAGTCAATACAACAGCATATTTGATCAACAGAGGATCATCAAAGCCTTTGGACCTCGATATACCAGAAGAGCTCTAGACTGGGAAAGAGGTAAAACTATCTTACCTTAAAGTGTTTGGGTGTGTCTCTTATGTACATGTAGGTGATCATGCGCGGAGTAAGCTAGACGCCAAGTCAGTAAAGTGTACTTTGGTGGGCTATGGAGAGGATGACTTTGGTTACAAGTTGTGGGATGACCAAAACCGTAAGATGATCAAAAGTAGAGACGTTGTCTTCAACGAAAGGGTCATGTACAAAGACAGGAACACACAAATGACTGAGCAGAAAGAGCTAGAGTTTTATGGACCGAATGATGTACAGGATAAAGAGATCATGGAACATATCAAACAGAATGATGAAGAGCAAGGTGTGTAGCCCCAGGTACAAGAATCAATCCCACCTAGAGATGTTCCTATGACACAGGTCAAGAATACATTGAGAAGATCAACTCAAACTCCTATACCAAATAGAAAATACTTGCACTACATGCTGCTGACAGATGCGGGAGAACCTGAGTTCTATGATGAAGCTTGTCATGGATAAGATGCGAGCAAGTCGGAGCTTGCAATGAATGATGAGATGGAGTTATTGGCATCTAACTAAACTTAGGAGTTAACTAAGTTGCTTGAAGGAAAGAAAGCTCTACAGAATAAGTGGATGTATCGGATCAAGGAGGAACATGACAGTGCCAAGAGATACAAGGCACGACTCGTAGTCAAAGGTTTCTAACAAATTGAAGGTATCGACTACTCTAATTATTTTTTATCCTGTTGTTAAACTAACTACGATCCGGTTAGTGTTAAGTATTGTCGTAAAATAGGGTTATATCTGGAACAGTTAGATGTGAATACTGCCTTTCTTCATGGAGATTTGGAGGAAGAGATATACATGAAGCAACGAGAGGGGTTTATGGAAAACAACAAGGAAGAGTTGGTATGCAAGTTGACTAAGAGTTTGTATGGTTTAAAACAAGCTCCCCGACAGTGGTACAAGAAGTTCGACGGGTTCATGCAAAGGAATGACTACTTGAGATGCAATGCTGACCACTGCTGCTACTTCAAAAAGGTTAAGTCAAGCTTTATAATATTGCTACTTTATGTTTATGACATGTTAGTAGCTGGTGCAGATTTAGAAGAGATAAATAATTTGAAGAAGCAATTTTCGATTGAATTCGAGATGAAGGATTTGGGTCCAGCAAAGCAAATTCTTGGAATGAGGATTAGCATAAACGAACATGAAGGTACATTGAAGCTTTCACAAGCAGAGTACGTTCGGAAGGTGTTGTAGAGATTTAGCATGGGAAATGCTAAACCAGTAAGAACACATATAGCTAGTCACTTCAAGTTGTCTAAGGATCAGAGTCCGAAGACGGAAGAAGAGAAAGACTTGGCTAGAGTTCCTTACGCTTCAGCCATTGGAAGTCTAATGTATGCCATGACTTGCACAAGACCTGAGATTTCCCAAGCAGTGGGAGTGTTGAGCCGTTACATGTCCAATCCGGGCAAGCCTCATTGGGAGGCCGTGAAATGGATCCTAAGATACCTGTAGGGTACGACAGAGAAGTGTCTAACCTTCAAGAGAGATGAACTCAAGTTGGAAGGTTATGTGGATTTAGATTTTACCGGAGAAGTGGATCATAGAATAAGTACCACCGGATATATGTTTACAATGGCGGGTACTGCAGTTAGTCAGGTGTCTCAGTTGCAAAAGATAGTGACAATCTCTACAATAGAAGCTGAGTATGTGGCTGTGACAGAAGCAAGCAAAGAGCTGATATGGTTACAAGGGTTGTTAGCCGAGTTGGGATTCGATCAGGTGATGAATGTGTTGCATAGTGACAATCAAAGTGCAATACACTTGGCCAAGAATTCAGCGTTCCATTCTAGGACCAAGCATATAGACCTGCACTACCACTTCATTCGATCGTTAATTGAAGAAGGAGTGTTGAAGCTAGTAAAGATTGCAGGAACTAAGAATCCGGCTTACACGTTAACCAAACCAGTCACTACTGAAAAACTGGAGTTGTGCGCCACTTCAGTTGGTCTTCAAGAGTAAAGACATGGGAATGAGCGCACCGTTATTTATCCACTAAGTCATCAAGGATAGATGGAGAACTCCTATTGAGTTTCAGTCTTCAAGTGGGAGATTGTTGGGTTATGTGAAGTAATAAACAGGTGAAGAAAACAATTCTGGCAGGTGGCGCGGAGGAGGCAGTGACCCAGACCGTGGCACACACAACGAAGAATCACAGAGGTGACATGTTGTGCGTACCGCGATGCAGATAAGATGCATACACCGCGGTCTGTGGAGCGGAGTTTCACATACGTGTTACGTGTTACGCATTGTGGACCGCGGTGCTGGCCTGTGCCCGCACAACGGTCCATACCGCGGTAGAGACGGGTTTCGTGAAAAATAGGAAATCCCGCGTGCACAAGTAATTAGAATAGGAAATAGATTCCAATTGGGATTTTGACTAACCCTAGTGCTCCCATATAAATACCACCATTATTTGTACTTAAAAGAGTGAGAAGTAAATTGCAGAAAAATAATGCGTAGTGTGTGAGAAAATTGCTAGAGAGAGAGAATAATTGTAGAGAGACTGAAAGAGAGACATAGAGATTGTAATCAACTCTGAGATATAGTGGATTGAGTGCGATGCGCTCCATGGACGTAGGTAAATTTCTGAACCACGTAAAATCTTTTGTGTCTTCTTTTATTATTGCTTTCTATTTTCTGTTTAGATTTGTGTGCTTGCAATTTCTTCTCGACAACAGTTTTTTGAATATTTAAAAACTGATGGTTGTGATAATTGTGGTGTGGTGTTGTATCAAAGCACTTGGTATTTCTGTTTTTTGAATATTTGAAAGTAGGTGGTTGAGAATATTTGTGGAAGTGTGGTGTATGTGAACCTGATATTAATGTTTTCATAGTATTTATACACAGGTGGTTAAGAATATTTGTTGTGTTGTGTTGTATACGATTTATGTGAAAACTTGATATTTATGTTATTTTTAATATATTTGCAAATAGGTGGTGGCGAATATCTGTGGTGTTGCAAATAGGTGTTAAAGTGTATCTACAAAAACATGGTATTTATGTTTTCTGAAATAAATATGCAAACAAGTGGTCTATTATTTTTGTGGTGTTGCAACTATATTTTATGACTATTATTTTTTTGAGCCCGGGTAAAATTTAACAACCGGACTCAAAAGATCGATTTTCGGGCTTAAAATATTAAGAAACAGATGTAAAACAGAATACCTCAATTGAGAGTCTAATTAATTCCGTAGACATTTTCCAACGTAAGGGTATGGCATATAAATATCTAAACAAGCACAATCCAATACTATAATAATAACAATAACAGTAATAGGAATATTTCAAAATATATAGAGAATCCCGGGCTCAAAAGATTACGATCGGGCTCACACAAATTACTTTCGGATGTATGATCTAACACTGTATGATAGTATTAACATGCGAGAACTCTCCCGTGGTACCATAAAATAATATATAATGGTGGAAAAATAGAATTTAATCGAAAATTTAATTACCGGACTTAAAAAAATATTTCTGGGCTCAAAAGACATACTACCGGGCTTAAAATATTAGGAACCGGGCCTAAAATGAAATATTCATATTTTAGTCTAACTTAATTAGCAGACATATTCCAAAGTAGGTAATTGGGTTACAAAAATCTAAACAAACACTATCCACTAGAACAATAATAATAATATTATCAAATTAATCGTAGTAGTAGTAGTTGCTCCTAACACTTAGGTATTAATGAGATGTGCACTTGGTCTTCAGATATTGCTTCCAGATGTATGATCTAACATTGTATGATAGTCATATCATGTGAGAAGTCTCCCGTGGTACCATAAAAATAATATATAACGCCGGAAAAATAGAGTTTAATCAAAAATTTGATTACCGGGGCTTATAAAATTTATTCCCCGGCTCAAAAGACATATTACCGGGCTTTAAATATTAGGAACCGGACTTAAAATGAAATATCCTTATTTTAGTATAATTTAATTAACAGACATATTTCAAAGTAGGTAAATGGCTTACAAAAATCTAAACAAACAGTATCCACTAGAACAATAATAATAATAATAATGACATTATTAACAAATTAATAGTAGTAGTAGTAGTAGTTGTTACTTCATACACTTAGGTATTAATGAGGTGTGCACTTGGTCCCAGAAATTGCTTCCGGTAGTATGATCTAAAATTGTAGGATAATCATATCATGTGAGAACTCTCCCGTGGTACCATAACAGTAATATATAACGCCGAAAAAATAGAATTTAATCAAAAATTTAATTAACGGGCTTAAAAAATTTAATCTAGGCTCAAACAACATATAACCAGGCTTAAAATTAAATATCTATATTTTAGTCTAATTTAATTAGCAGACATATTCCAAAGTACGTAAATGGCTTACAAAAATCTAAACAAACAATATCCACTAGAACAATAATAATAATATTATCAAATTAATAGTAGTAGTAGTAGTTACTACATACACTTAGATATTAATGAGGAACCGGGCCTAAAATGAAATATCCATATTTTAGTTTAATTTAATTAGAAGACATATTCCAAAGTAGGTAAATGACTTACAAAAACCTAAACAAACACTATCCACTAGAACAATAATAAAAATAAAAATAATAATAATATTAACAAATTAATAGTAGTAGTAGTACTTGTTGTTACTCTATACACTTAGGCATTAACGAGATTTGCACTTGTTCTCCAGAAATTGCTTTCGGATGTTTGATCTAAAATTGTATGACCATCATATCATGTGAGAAGTCTCCCGTGGTACCATAAAAATAATATATAACGCCGGAAAAATAGAGTTTAATCGAAAATTTCATTAGCGGGCTTAAAAAATTTATATCCGGACTCAAAAGACATATTACCGGGCATTAAATATTAGGAACTAGGCCTAAAATAAAATATCCGTATTTTATTCCAATTTAATTAGTAGACATATTCAAAAGTAGGTAAATGGGTTACAAAAATCTAAACAAACACTATCCACTAGAATAATAATAAGAATAATAATAACATTATTAACAAATTAATAGTAGTAGTAGTAGTTGTTGTTACTCTAGACCCTTAGGTATTATTGAGATGTGCACTTGGTGCCAATAAATTGCTTCCGGAAGTATGATCAAAAATTTTAGGATAGTCATATCATGTGAGAAGTCTCCCGTTGTATCATAAAAAAAAAATACATAATGACGGAAAAATAGAATTTAATTTAAAATTTTAAAACAGGGCTTAAAAATTTATTTCAGGCTCAAAAAACATATTATCGGGCTTAAAATATTAGAAACCGGGCTTAAAATTAAATATCCATATTTTAGTCTAATTTAATTAGCAGACATATTTCAAAGTAGATAAATGGCTTACAAAAATCTAAACAAACAATATCCACTAGAACAATAATAATAATATTATCAAATTAATAGTAGTAGTAGTAGTTACTACATACACTTAGATATTAATGAGATGTGCACTTGGTCTTCAGATATTGCTTCCGGATGTAAGATCTAAAATTGTATGACAGTCATATCATGTGAGAAGCCTCCCGTGGTACCATAAAAATAATATATAATGCCGAAAAAATAGAATTTAATCGAAAATATAATTACCGGGCTTAAAAAATTTATTCCAGGCTTAAATAACATAAAACCGGGTTTAAAATTAAATATTCATATTTTAGTCTAATTTAATTAGCAGACATATTCCAAAGTAGGTAAATGGCTTACAAAAATCTAAACAAACAATATCCAATAGAACAATAATAAAAATAATAACAATAACAATATTAACAAATTAATAGTAGTAGTAGTAGTTGTTGTTGTTGTTGTTGTTGTTGTTGTTACTTCATACACTTAGGTATTGACGAGATGTGCACTTGGTCTCCAGAAATTGCTTCTGGATGTTTGATATAAAATTGTATGACCGTCATAACATGTGAGAAGTCTCTCGTGGTACCATAAAAATAATATATAATACAGGAAAAATAGAGTTTAATCAAAAATTTAATTATCGGGCTTAAAATTTTTATTTCTAGGCTCAAAAGACATATTACCGGGCTTAAAATATTCGGAATCGGGCCTAAAATGAAATATCCATACTTTATTCTAATTTAATTAGCAAACATATTCCAAAGTAGGTAAATGGGTTACAAAAATCTAAACAAACACTATCCACTAGAACAATAATAATAATATTATCAAATTAATCGTAGTAGTAGTTGTTACTCCATACACTTAGGTATTAACGAGATGTGCACTTGGTCTCCAGAAATTGCTTCCGGATGTTTGATCTAAAATTGTATGACCGTCATATTATGTGAGAAGTCTCCCGTGATACCATAAAAATAATATATAATGCCATAAAAATAGAGTTTAATCGAAAATTTAATTACCGGGAATAAAAAATTTATTCCCAGTCTCAAAAGACATATTAGCGGGCTTAAAATATTAAGAACCGGGCCTAAAATGAAATATCCATATTTTAGTGTAATTTAGTTAGCAGACATATTCCAAAATAGATAAGGGTTACAAAAATCTAAACAAATACTATCCACTAGAACAATAATAATAATATTATCAAATTAATCATAGTAGTAGTTGTTACTCCATACACTTAGGTATTAACGAGATGTGCACTTGGTCTCCAGAAATCGCTTCCGGATGTTTGATCTAAAATTGTATGACTGTCATATCATGTGAGAAGTCTCCTGTGGTACCATAAAAATAATATATAATGCCGGAAAAAATAGAATTTAATAGAAAATTTAATTACCGGGCTTAAAAAATTTATTCCCGGGCTTAAAATATCAGGAACCGGGCCTAAAATGAAATATCCATATTTTAGTGTAATTTAATTAGCAAACATATTCCAAAGTAGGTAATTGGGTTATAAAAATCTAAACAAACACTATCCACTAGAACAATAATAATAATATTATCAAATTAATCGTAGTAGTAGTTGTTACTCCAAACACTTAGGTATTAACGAGATGTGCACTTGGTCTCCAGAAATTTTTCCGGATGTTTGATCTAAAATTGTATGATGGTCATATCTTGTGAGAAGTCTCCCGTGGTACCATAAAAATAATATATAATGCCGGAAAAATAGAATTTAATTGAAAATTTAGTTACCGGGCTTAAAAAATTTATTCCCGGACTCAAAAGACATATTACCGGGCTTAAAATATTAGGAACCGGGCCTAAAATGAAATATCCATATTTTAGTTTAATTTAATTAGCAGACATATTCCGAAGTCAGTAAATGGCTTACAAAAATCTAAACAAACACTATCCATTAGAACAGTAATAAAAATAATAATAATAACAATATTAACAAATTAATAGTAGTAGTAGTAGTTATTGTTGTTACTCCATACACTTAGGTATTAACGAGGTTTAAAATGAAACAACCTCATTAAGAGTCTAATTAAATTTTTTGAATAATTCAAATTACAATAATTCAGGACAGTTGACAGCAATCGGCAACCACTACAGTCTTTGTTGTCTTACCGGATCTGGAGCCGACCTTCTCGACGGCCGTCATTACGTTAAATCCCTCAACGATCTGACCAAAGACGACGTGCTTTCCATCGAGCCACCCGACCTTTAAAGTACAAATGAAGAACTGGGAACCATTCATTCCTGGGCCGGTATTGGCCATAGAGAGGATCTCAGGACCAGTGTGCTGGTTTACGAAGTTTTCATCAGTGAAACTGGCACCGTAGATGGACTCGCCTCCGGTTCCATTTTTGTTAACAAAATATCCTCCCTGGAACATGAACCCCGATACCACGCGGTGGAAGGGTGTTCCCTTGTAGTGGAGTGGCTTTCCGATCTTGCCGATTCCCTTCTCACCGGTGTAGAGAGCCCGAAAGTTTTCAGCTGTTATCGGAGTACTGTCGACGAAAAGCACAATCACAAGTCTACCCATCGGATGGCCATCGATGCTAAGGTCAAAGAACACTTTAGGGTTTTCCATTCTCTCCTAATTCTACATAAATAATAATAAAAAGATTAAGAATCGGGCTCATACCAATATCAGTAGTTATAATTCAACATATATACAGAATCTCGGCTCAAAAGATTAAGAACCGGGCTTATACCAATATCTAAATAAGCACGATCCAGTACTATAATAATAACAATTACAGTAAAAGTAATGTTTCAAAACATATCCAAATATTCGAGCTAAAAAATTTAGAACTAGGCTCATATGATTTTTATTTTGGAATAAAGTGGGAATGATTTTATTGGTATGGGATCCATTTTTTAGATTTCGCACAGGGACCTCGGAATAGTCAAGACCGGCACAGGGGTTGGCTGACTTCAATTTACTCAAATCTGCTTAAATAGTAGGTTTGCTAGGAGTTGAAAGGACTTCTGATTTGTGGGAATTAAATAATTAAAACTCTATTGAATTTATATGAATTGAAAAATAATATGAAGGGTTTTGTGAAATTAATATTGGCATCCTGCAAGATCCTTTCACATTCATCTCTTATTTGAAGCGATTTGTTAATACGAATTTACTAATATTAATATTAAATATTAAAAGAGAATATGATGAGTTTTCACACTCATCTTTTATTTGAAACAAATAGTTATTATAACTTTATTAATATTAACAATTAACTATTAAAGAGAATATTATAAGTTTTCATGCTCATCTTTTGTTTGAAACAAATAGTTAATATAACTTTATTAATAATATTATTAATTTTTAAATATTATTAAGATATGTTACCTTCATGCATTCTATTATACATGCAATGTATTTTTCAATCTAATTAAGTTTGGTTAAATAATTATTACTCAATAATCATATCAAATTATTGGTCTAGAAATGAAAAGTTATACCTACAATTAATGATATTAAAAAAAGGGTTAATAGTACCAATACCCACTAAACTTATAGAGCTGTTGCATAGCGTCTCATGATTTTTTTTTTGCCAGTTAACCCCTTGAACTACCATAAATTTACAAAAGCTGACGGATTACTAATTTTCGTCCAACTTTTTATCACTTGCTCTTCACGTGTAACAAATTTAGGGGTAAAGTTGGAATTAAATAATATATATATATATAGAAATTAAAAAAAAAGTTGCTCTTAACGTGCACATCTCTTTTTTCCTCTGACATCTCTTTTTTCCTCTGATTTCTTCTTTCTCTGCCATTCCTCTATCATCATATTCATCATCATCATCTGGACCAGATCGTGGTCGACGACCGACGACGGGCGATCGATCTACACAGATCCAACGAACGGGGGTGGGATAATGGTTAGGTCGTTCGATCTGGTCCATATCATGGTCGGCCATTAACGATTTGCCTCGTTGCGGCATAACACACGGGTTTCAAGTAAAAACCCATCGAAACGATGACGTTGACCTGAGAACGATGATGGGTTTCGGTTGGTTGATCATAGGATAAGGTCTCCCTCTTGACATTCTCTCCGACCACTCTCACTTATTTGCTAATTTTTGGATTAATATTTTGGTTGTGGTTCTGGGTTCCATTTGGTTGTTTTCATAGGTTCTGGTGGTTCGATTTGGTTGTTTCCCTGTGTTTTGATGGTTTGATTGGGTGATGATCTGGGTTTAGGTTGTTCTGGGTTCAATTAGAGATGGATGGTGGTATGGTTTAGGTCATTGTTTGCTGGGTTTTGAATTGGTTACAGATGATGATGGTTGAAGAAAGAGGAATTCTTCCGAGACGATGGCTGTTTGGGTGGCAATAGGCTAGGTTGGTTATGGGTTTAGGTGGTTCTGGATTTGGATTAGAGATGGATGGTGGTGTGGTTTAGGTCATTGTTTGTTGGGTTGGGGATTGGTTGTAGATGGTGATGGTTGAAGAAAGAGGAATTCTTCCGAGATGATGGCGGTTTGAGTGGCAATAGGCTAGGTTGGTTCTGGGTTTAAGTGGTTCTGGATTTGGATTAAAGATGGATGGTGGTGTGGTTTAAGTTGGTTCTGGGTTTAGGTGGTTCTGGATTTGGATTAGAGATGGATGGTGGTGTGGTTTAGGTTGGTTCTGGGTTTAGGTGGTTCTAGATTTGGATTAGAGATGAATGGTGGTGTGGTTTAGGTCATTGTTTGCTGGGTTTGAAATTGGTTGCAGATGATGATGGTTGAAGAAAGCGGAATCCATATTAAAAGAATGAAAATACATATTTGCCCTTTGTAAGACCTCACGTGACAAAAAATTGGTCGGAAGTTAGTAATCCGTTAGCTTTTACAAATTTATGGTAGTTCAAGGGGTTAAATGCCAAGAAAAAAAATTCAGAGGCACTATGCAACAACGCTATAAGTTTAGAGGGTATTGGTGCTTGTCATATGTGAATTTTATCGCATGTACATGTCATCAACAAAGAGGATAAATTGTCAGGTGGACATCAGAATAGGCATTCGGAAAATATCCTAAAAGACATCGCTGAAGAAGAGAACCCGAGTAAGCAGGTGTTGAATAAAACATACTCAAGGCCA
Source organism: Dipteronia dyeriana (assembly GCA_032871835.1). Lineage (NCBI taxonomy): Eukaryota > Viridiplantae > Streptophyta > Magnoliopsida > Sapindales > Sapindaceae > Dipteronia > Dipteronia dyeriana. Next base: position 58,205,286 of record CM065301.1, read on the forward strand.
ATCAACGTTATATACTACTTAGGATCAGTTAACGACACTCGGGACTGATCAAATGACGCTTCTACTCAGGATCAAATGATGGTACTCGGGATCAAATGGTGTTACTCGGGACCAGTGGGTATTATACTTGCTCGGGATAAATATGTAGAAAACTGAATAAAAAGCCTAGCGCTTAGTTCACACGGATTAGATCATTAAATACATGAAGATATCCATATCAAGAAGGAATTCCAAAGAGAATAGAATACTGAGCTGGAAGGGTTCCCAATCAGGCAACAACTTTATTTCCTTAAAAAAACTACGCTCTTATATAAAGAAACTAGTCCAAATTGGACTACATTACTATAATCCCATTCGATTTCAATACAAGACTCCTAAATATGAAAGAAGACAATCAGCTTCAAACAAGAAAATAATTGTAATTAAATACAAAGATCTATTACTTATACAAAGCAGATTAGGGTTCTATAAACATATAAATAGACCCATAATCTCGCAAGAAAGATATACAGCGATCATAGAAAAATACAGATATAAAAAAGAGAGATCGAGAGTTTGTAACATTATAAATTCATAGTGGATTTTGGCTCGGTTGATCATTCAACCACTCGTGGACGTTTCTCCGGTCATCGAAGTTTTTCCACGTTAAAAACTCGTGTCTTGGTTCTTTCTCCTTCTTATTAAAAATCACAGCCGAAATCTAATCCTTGTTGGCTTTTCTTATACAATCCAGAAATCAACGTCAACAATTGGCGCTAGTAGAAGGGGCGGCTCTCTTGAACTTTCGACTTGATTAAAAGCAATGTCAGGAAGCAGAAGCAGTTTCGGGGATGTCTAGAAATCTTCGGATAACTTCCATGTTGGCAGTACCTCATGGGATCTCGCTACAGCAGCAGAAAACCAACCTACATTCCTGGCAGGGATCCAACAAGTTCCTCCAACCAGTGGAGATCTAACACAACGTTTTTAAGAAGCGTTGCAACAACTGGTGGCAGACACAACAAAGGAAGGAGTTGATCTACTGGCTACAGAAGCACAAACTACTAACCTCCCACCTACAAGGCTCCGTTCGGTGATAGTAAGGCCATAAATAAATACACCAGAAGTCAGAAAGAATCTTACTCTAATCTATCAGGCTGGACGTGAAACACCCGAAGAGGAATGACCACACCAGAAGCAGAACCAGGATCAGACAGCCCGTGCTAGACACCGCAAACATGACCAGCACAGGGATCGGTCGTCATCAGAAGATAGCGATCGGCACCATCGCAAGCATCATCATGGAATCATACGTGAAACCTGGTATCAAAGTGAAGAACCTGAAAGAAGAATGATAATCACCCAGCGGTTCAACCATCAGGGAAGTCAGGTGGGAAACAGGGAGGTTGTAATCCAAAGCCTAACTCGAGAAGTCGAGAACAATAGGCGATAGATGGACGCATTTGTCAGACGTTATGGGTGTAATGATTTATCTGATGACGATTCTGACAGTCCATTCACCAGGGAAATCTTGCCGACCCTATTCCCAGAAAGGTTCAGGATGCCGCACATGGAGTAATTCAAGAAGGACACAGACCCAAAGGAGCAAGTCAGACACTATAAAAGTGCTATGGCCCAGTATGCCCATAGTGATCCCTTACTATGTCTCAACTTTCCACAAACTTTAGGAGACATGGGCTCAAGATGGTTCGGGAGATTTCCCCCAGCAAGCATTGGAAGTTTTGGTGAACTAAGCAGGAGCTTCTCAAGGTAATTCCTAAGCAATGTTCACAGGAAAAAGTCAGTGGCTTACCTTTCTCAAATAAAGCAAGGGAAAGATAAGTCGCTGAAGAAATATCTGGGAAGATTTGGCAAAGCAGTATCAAAAATTGGTAGTGCAAACGATGAAGCAATAATTCCTGCATTCATCAACAACCTGCAGAATGGACGACTATCTTTCAATTTAAGAAAAGCCTGTCTGATCAGATATGCAGATATGATAGACATGGCAGGAAGGCATGCATTAGCCGAAGATGAAGAGTTAGCCACTGGAGGAAGCTACATGCATGGAGGAAAACACGAGAAGAACGCCGAGTCCAAGGACAGAACCACAAGCGAAAACAGAAATGAAGCAGCAAAAAAAAGAGCAATGACGGGGGAAACATGTGTAATACCGAACAAACCACGGAAAAATACCGAGGTAGATACACCAACTACACCCCTCTTCGGAAAAAACAGGAGGAAATCCTGGCCATTCTTGAAAAAAAAAATATGGTACACGAGCCACGCCATCAACCTCAGTTTGCTCGACGAGAAACCACCAAATACTGTAGGTTCCACAAGGAAACCGGTCACGAGACTTCCAAGTGTTACCAGCTCAGAGATTACATAGAAACCCTCATTCGGGAAGGACATCTACATGATGTGATCTTAAAAAGAGATGAAAAATCAGAAGTAAAAAAAGAGATCAGGGCCGATCACAGCTTTGGTCAAAATCAAAGGGCCAGTCCAGAGGCCAATCTATTAATACATACGATCTTTGGAGGACCGTCCACTGGAAGAAGTAACCGAAAGCGAACTTAGGAAATCAGAGAAGTAGTAGAAGCAAGTAATAACTTTGATGTAAACTCGGTCAAGCCAAACCCGAAGAGAGTAAAGGAAGGATGAGACCCAATAATATTCACAGAAGCAGACTCACATGGCGTCTATGTTCGACCAAATGACGCCTTGGTCATAAGTGCCCGGATTGGTCATCGGGAAGTCAGAAGAATCCTGATAGATAATGAAAGCTCAGTAGACATTCTCAATGTATCCGTCTACGATCAACTCAGGTTAGACCGAAAGGACCTACAACCCTTCCATACCCCATTTTAAGGATTCGGGGGAGTTGAGGTCAGGTCACTCGGGACGGTAAAGTTACATGTGAGTATTGAAGTAGCACCTTGCCAGAGAACTGTATTGCTCGACTTCGTGGTGGTAGACTTGGACAATTGGCCATATAATGCACTATTGGGACGATCATTCCTGAATAAAACGAAGGCCGTAACAGCCATTTATGCTTTAATGATAAAATTCCCGACCGAACAGGGGGTCGGGGTAGTCAAGGGATCCCAAGAGATGGTCCGAAGAGCTAACCTGTCAGTATACAAGGACAAGAATGAACAGGTTTGCACTATAACACAACCGGAAAAGCAACGGTGCCAACCTGAAAAGAAAAGTCAAACAAAGCCTCATTGATCTACTTAAAGAATACATGGATGTGTTCGCTTGGAGTCATGAAGACATGGTCGGGATAGATGCCCGAATAATATCTCACCATCATTCAATCTCACAGTTGACCCAAATGCAAAACTAGTAATACAAAAGAGAAGATCATTCAATCTCGAAAAGAGTCAGGCAATAAAATAGGAAGTAGAGAAGCTACTCGCTGTAGGATCGATTAGAGAGGTCAATTACCCTCAATGAATGGCTAATGTAGTCCTCGTCCAAAAGAAGAATGGACAGTGGAGGATGTGCGTAGATTTCACAGATCTGAACAAGGCATGCCCGAAAGATAGTTTTCCACTTCCGAGGATAGATCAACTGGTGGACGCTACATCAGGCCATGAGCGTTCACAACTGATCAGGGTTTGTACTGTTACATAGTAATGCCCTTCGGATTAAAAAATGCAGGAGCAACATATCAAAGGGTTGTCAACAGAATCTTCGCACGAAAAATTGGAAGGAACATGGAAGTATACATTGATGACATGCTGACCAAGAGCATCACGGCAGACAAGCACACTTCAGACCTACGAGAAACATTTGATGTCTTAAGGAGATACCAAATGAAGCTAAATCCGAACAAGTGTTTATTCGGGGTTCCTTTAGGAAGATTCCTAGGTTTTTAAGTTCACCAAAGAGGAATCGAAGTCAACCCCGAGAAGATCCAGGCCCTGTAGAAAATGACTTTACCGAGGACACTTAAAGAAGTACAGCGCCTAACAGGATGCTTGGCTTCCTTAAGAAGATTCATCTCAAAAGCCACAGACAGATGTGCACAAAGTAATTAGAAAAGGGAAAGGACTTGAATTGAATGAATAGTGCGAGCATGCATTCTTAAAAATTAAAGAATACTTAGGACAGACTCTTATCCTTTCAAAACCTCATATGGGAGAGACACTCCAATTGTACTTATCAATTACAGAACTGGCAGCAAGCTGAGTCCTAGTCAGAACAGAAGATGGAGTATAAAAGCCAGTGTACTACACCAGTAAGGCACTTCTACCAGCTGAGACCAGATATTCAAAGGCAGAAAAGATGGCCCTGCCACTGGTTTTAGCAGCAAAGAAGCTAAGGCCATACTTTCAATCTCATACAATCCAGGTTCTCATAGATTGCCCATTGAAGCAGATTTTACAAAAACCAGAAATTTCAGGGAGATTAACCAAATAGGCAATCGAGCTAAGTGAATTCGATATCCACTACATCCCCAATACATCTTTCAAAGGGAAAGCAGTGGCAGATTTTATAGCAGAGTTCACAGAATCGAACCTGGAAGCAAAAAAGATGATGTTGGTTAAAAGTTTCACATGGAAACTGTATGTTAATGGCTCTTCAAACACTCACGGCAGCGGGGCAGGGATTGTAGTATGCACTCCGGAAAGAGATAATGTCAAATGTGCCATGAGGTTTGACTTCAAAGCAATCAACAATCAAGTCGAGTAGGAGGTACTACTAGCTGGACTCAGAGTTTGCATAGCTCTTGGGGTAGATGAGGTCGAGATATTCAGCGATTCAAAAGTAGTTGTCAACCAAGTCCTGGACGAGTACCAAGCTAAGGATGAAGGCGTGATAGCCTACCGTGACATTGTAAAACAACTCCTCCAGAGATTTAAAGAATATAAGATTGCCCAGATCCCCAGGGAAGAGAATGAAAAGGCAGACGCATTGTCCAAGCTAGCGTCAGCAACAACCACAATCAGACCAAAGTTATTCCGGTGGCACATCTCCTTAAACCGAGCACAGCTGAACCAAGAAACCTAGAAATTTTAGAAATTCGAGCATCGCCATACCGTTGGAGGAATCGACTAAAAAGGTTCCTGGAAGAATGCGTGCTCTCAGAAGATCACTTACAAGCAAAACGTATCATGTATAGATCAACCAGGTACATATTGGCTGGAGGAGAACTATACAGAAGGGGGTATTCCCGAACGCTATAAAGATGTGTGTCAGAGGAAGATGCATATCGGATATTACAGGAAATCCATGGAGGAGTTTGCGGAAACCACACTGGGGGTAAAAGTTTGGCATATAAGGTACTCAGGCAAGGCTATTATTAGCCTACTCTGTTCTCAGATGCACAACATTGTTCAGAAAGTTACAATACTTGCTAAAGGATTGCTAATGACATCCGATAGCCCCTGAGCAGCTCAGAAACCTCACGTCCCCATGGCCATTTTCCATATGGGGTTTGGATCTAATCGGCCCAATGCCAGCCGAGATAGGGGGTGGAGCAAAGCATGCCATAGTAGCCATTGACTATTTCACGAAGTAGGTAGAAGCTGAAGCATCAGTGCATATCACAGAAGCAAACACCACAAATTTTGTGAAAAAGAATATACTTTATAGGGTTGGAGTCCCAAACAATATAATCACTGACAATGGCACTCAGTTTGACAACCTAAAATTCTGATAGTTGTGCAAAGAGTACCAGATTGCCAATTACTATGCCACACCTGCCCACCCTCAAACAAATGGGCAGGTGGAAGATGTGAACAAAATCATCAAGCACATAATCAAAGCGAAGCTAGATGCCATGAAAGGAAGCTGGGTTGAAAAGCTTCCCGAAGTATTATGGGCGTATCAGACAACAACAAGAACTTTAACAGGAGAGACTCCATTCATTTTAGCGTTTGGAACATATGTTGTTATCCCTATAGAAACATCATATACGTCACTCCGGGTTTAGCTATATGATGAAGATCAGAACATTGATATGCTATTAAAAATTCTAGATAAGCTTGAAGAGAAAAGGGAGAAATCCTGAATACGAAATATGACATATCAGCAAAGAGTAGCTCACCGCTACAACTCTCACGTTCGGGTCAGAAAATTCTAGCTAGGAGACCTGGTACTCAAGAAGGTGTCATTGAACACAAAAAATAAAGTTGCAGGTTCCCTGACTGACAAATGGGAAGGCCCGTACAAAGTGGAAGGAATAGCTGGCCATGGAGCATATTGGATTGCACGACCCAATAGAGGGGTTTTACCCCGACCATGCAATGCCCAATATCTGAAGATTTTCTATCCTTAAATTATTTTTTGTTCTTTTTTCTAGTCAGGACAATTTTAGTTAGGATTAATATTAGCTGTGGAATTTAAAACTTTATTGATTTTGCAGTAATGAATAAAAAAATCGAACTCGGGATTTCCGAAAGAAAAGCATCGAACTCGGGATTTCCAAAAGAAAGCATATGATAATGAGAACATATGGAAGACAAGCATGATAATAAGAACATGCAAATAGAATACTCTTGACCATTAAATCCCGAATGAGCGGAGAAGCTCGAAGGAGCATGCCAGTTAAGCAAGGTCAAATGACCTTAGGAAAAAGGCAAACCCGATGCACTAGCTCAGGACGCTGTTAGGAAAAATTCCGGTGAAATGCGTAACTGTGTTAAGCAATTCAAAAAGCTTAACGATTAGGCAAACCCTTGCACATAAAAATCGGGGAGACGTCCTCGGTAATGCGTAAGGACTTGAACATATGATTATGGTGAGCCATGATGTAATGTTCGGGTAGTAACCATGTATGAAACGCAAGTATAAACCTACTTGTCTGTTTTAAGATGACACGGTTAATAATACTAGCCAGTTTAATAAGATACTTGGCATTAAAATTATTCGGGTGACAACCAGTTTAATAAGATACTCGGTGAAGTTACCTAAATATCAGAGTTGCCGGTTTAATAAGATACTTGGCATGAAGATTACAAGAGCCAATTTAATAAGATACTAAGGATTAAAATTATTCGGGTGATAGCCAGTTTAATAAGATACTCGGTGAAGTTACCTGAACATCAGAGTTGCCAGTTTAGTAAGATACTCGGCATGAAGATTACAAGAGCCAGTTTAATAAGATACTTGGCCTTATTCGGGTGACAACCGATTTAATAAGATACTCGGTTAAGTACGCGAACGTCAGAAATAGCTGGTTTAATAAGATACTCAGCAACCAGTCAAGTAAAAAAAATAAAAATTACGAGCAATAAAATTAAACCACCAGGTTCAGAAAAGCTACTCGGAATTTTATTCATCTTTCAAAAGAATTATAACAAAATATTTTTTACAAAGAATTTTTAAAGTCTGCAAAAAATCCTATCTACAAAAATCAGGATTGTGAGGATTTGGAGCCCTTGCCAATACTCGGGTCTGGCACCATTTCGTATTCACGGAGCAGGCTCTCACTAGAAGGCCAATCAATTGTGTCAGCCAAATCATCCATCCATTAGTTGTAATCCTCTTTTGGGATCGGCCCAACATCATGCACCACACCCTCTACGACTGACTCTCCACTGGCATAAAAGTCGAGAGGGAATGCTTAGATGGAACCTCCAAATGCATAGGATGGGGCTCCTTGCCTCGGGTGCTGCAGTAAGCCCTCTATTCGTTCATCTGAGTCCTGAGAGATTCCAAGGACCGATCCACATGATGTTTGATTGACAGCTCCCAGTTTGTTTGGGCCTTTTCTGTCGCCCTGTTCTTAACTTTGAAGAATTTGCCAGCCAAGACTAGCTCCTGTTGAAACTCCCAAAGGAGAAGGGCATCGTAGGCATGGGATCTTTTGAAACGATCCACCCTTTGGACTTTAAGTTCCAGCCTGGCTTCTCAAGACAAGGATTCGACCGTCAGGGCCTGGCGTTCTAAATCTTTGATTTTCTGCTCATACGCTGACTTAGACCGCTCCACTTTCTGCTTGGCCTTAAGCATGGATTCTTGGGCAACAAATTTTGCTGACAGAACCAACTCAACGAACTCAGCAACCATCTACAAAGAAGTTAGATTAAAAATATGCCAAACAAACAAACAAAGCAACTGAAAGAAGTTAAAGATAACTTACATAAGATGCACCGTTAAAAATGTTTTGAAGACATTCAGTAAGGGAACCGTCCCGAAAACAGTTCTCGCTGTCATCCTCGATAAAAGCCAGACAAGATGACATCTCCTGCAGTATATCTTGGGGAGAAGGATGTGAAGGAACCCCTGAGGGTTCATCCCCTAGATCTTCAACCTCGGGAGGGGAACCCCTGTTAGGCTTTGAAGCCTCTGCATCCACCGATGCTCCAACCTCAGACTCAGGTGAGTCTCAACCACAATATCTTCATCATTGGAGTCGATGAAAGAGACCACCCGAGGAACCTTGGGAGGACGAGTTGGAGAGCTGATTGCCTTCCGTTTCTCACCCCGAGAGCGGTGGAAACTGAGATCAGCTGCGGGATCTTCCTGAGTATTATCCCGGAAAGCTTCAAAAAATTTGGGTCCTATAGGTACTTATCCTGCAGAGGTATTACCTCCATCACCGGTGTCAGTCCGCTCAGCAGACTCCTTACCAAGACCTTCACTCTGCCTTTGCCTATCGCCAGGCAGCTGAGTATCAAGCGGGCCACTTGGACCACTAGTATCCCCAGCTGTCGGTTGAACAACGTCCTTAAAGACATATTTGGGAACTTGTCCTTCACCCATCATTCTCCTCATCAGACTCAGGCGGGGCGATACCTTCATTGCCTTGACGAGAAGCATCTTTCTAACTCGTCTAAATAATTGACTTCACTTGGCGAGCCTGAAGATCGCAGACGACGTCCGTATCATACACTTAGAAGAAAAAAGGAACCGAGTTAGAATGCAAAACAAAAAATATATAACAATGAAAGGAAAAGGTTACAAAAATCACTTACATCGCCTGCGGTGCCCCGAAATATTTTTGAAGAAGCCGAGGTCAATCATCTTCGAATCAACGAAGAGATAAGTCTTGTTCCTCTTCTTCAAAGTGCGAATCGCTGCCCGAGAAAGTCTAGTCAGCTCAGAATCACTAAAATCAATTTTCTTCTTGTTCCATATCTCTGGGAACAGAAGAAACGGGGAACTCTCAACACCGCCCGAGCATCTCCTGACCTGATTGTGACTTCAAGACCGAGGGTCCCTCCGGCGAAGAACCAACTGTTCTTTCAGAATTTATTGGATGTAGGGAACCCCCATACAAAACCCCTTTTTTTAGGGTCATCAGAGATATCAGCTCCCGGATTCACCTTTGTACCCTTAGGGTCCCAACATTCTGGTGAATTAGTCATAAGGAAATAGGTTCCTGTCTTACCAGACTGCCTCAACGTAAAGAAATGCCTGATTTCATTCGGGGAGGGCGGCGTCAGGTTCATCCGGCTGTACATGTTCCACATGCACATCAAGATCTTGTAGTTGTTCGGGACCAGTTGGGTCGGAGCGATCCTTGTTTCAGCAAGAAATCGGGTAATAAATGGCTGAAAAAGGAGAGTGATGCCACACCAAAACATGGATCCATAGATCGCCACCATATCCGAGGGAGGATTCCACGCTACCCTATCACCCGCTGGAATCAGAGTGACCGAATTGGGCAGATCAAATCGGGCACAATACTTCATTATCTCATCTGGACCGACCACATTCTGCTCGGTGTCAAACCCACTCGGGCGTTCAGCAGAAAAAGTAAGACGAGTCACCCTGAACGCCTCTTCAACATCATTCTCGTTAACAATCTGCTCCCAGATAAAAATATCGCCCGAGTTATGCTTACGGACTTCACTTCTACTTTGATGTTTTCCCATCCATTGAAGAGGTGCCCTGTGATCAGAAATATCAGAATCAGAACTAGATGAAGAACTGGATACAGGACTAAAAGTGACACGTCAGGGTGAAGCCTAAAAACATCAACTTCTAAAAATGGAGGTTCATCAGCAGGGATTTCCCCTAGTAATCTTCTAATGCAAGAAACCAACTGGAAATCCCCACGTTCTAATGCATCAAGAGCGACATTAAAAAGACGATGACGGGAAGATGACCCTATAAAAAACTAACCTTGAATAAAGTTTGATGCAAGAGCTTCAATGAAAAGTCACGACCTTCTGCCTAAAGAAATATGGGTTTAGGAAACTTTTTCTATAGAGAAATCTTTAAGAATGAACCAACTGTCTCAATGAAGAATTTAAAGAAATATAAGCACAAAATTCTAGATCTCAAGGCGGGAAAAAACAATGATAAGGATTGATGACGTAGGCGGTGCACGGGGAAGCGTGTGAATCATTTCTTATAAATGATATCGAAAAATTAAAAGGCAAGAGACGTGTCAGAAGGAGAACTAGCTTTCACCATCATAACTCCAAAACGTCGCCATCATTAAAGATCTCGCGTAAACAGATTAATTGAATTTGCAGGGTCTTCATTAAGACACATCATTATGACAAGATATTTACTCGGGTATTGAAAAGATACTGAAAACTAATTAAAATACTTTTACCCAGAGAAACCTTGTTCAGGAAAAATATTTTAAGGGGTATTGTCATATGTGAATTTTATCGCATGTACACGTCATCAATAAAGAGGATAAATTGCCAAGTGGACATCTGAATAGGCATTCAGAAAATATCCTACAAGACATCGCTGAAGAAGAGAACCCGAGTAAGCAGATATTGAATAAAACCTACCCAGGGCCAATCAACGTTATATACTACTCGGGATCAATTAACGACATTCGGGACTGATCAAATGACGCTTCTACACAGGATCAAATGATGGTACTTGGGATCAAATGGTGTTACTCAGGACCAGCGGGTATTATACTTGCTCGGGATAAATATGAAGAAAACTGAATAAAAAGCCTAGCGCTTAGTTCACACAGATTAGATCATTAAATACACGAAGATGTCCATATCAAGAAGAAATCCCAAAGAGAACAGAATACTGAGTTGGAAGGGTTCCCAATCAGGTAATAACTTTATTTCCTTAAAAAAGACTACACTCTTATATAAGGAAACAAGTCCAAATTAGACTACATTACTAGAATCCCATTCGATTTCAATACAAGACCCCGAAATAGGAAAGAAGGCAATCAGCTTCAAACAAGAAAATAATTGTAATTAAATACAAAGATCTATTACATATACAAAGCAGATTAGGGTTTTATAAACATATAAATAGACCCATAATCTTGTGAGAAATATATACATCGATCATAGAAAAATACAAAGAGAAAAAAGAGAGATCGAGAGTTTGTAACATTATAAATTCATAGTGGATTTTGGCTCGGTTGATCATTCAACCACCCGTGGACGTTTCTCCGGTCATCGGAGTTTTACCACGTAAAAAACTCGTGTCTTGGTTCTTTCTCATTCTCTCTCTTTGAAAATCATAGCCGAAATCCAATCCTTGTTGGCTTTTCTGATACAATCCAGAAATCAACGTCAACAGTGCTATTAACCCTTAAAAAAAATCAACAATCAATATTTCTATATTTCCATATTAATATTCCTAATATAGACGAATAACATGATTATTTAATGCATTGTAAATATTTAAATATATATAAATGAATATATAAAATTTAATGTCAAAACTCCTTCATAACGACACGGGAAACCTTAAGGTTCAGCTTTAGTATATTATATAGATATATGTTATGAAGCCGGTTTTGTTGGTAATTAAATTAATTAATTTAAGATGTTAATAAATAAAGATTTATTCTAGTGAAGCATTTGTTTCTTGGTTAAAAAAGAAACGGGTTTTGTTGCAAAAACAACAAAGGAAATAAAATACTCTTATAGAACTATGGTAAATATTTTATTAGTCTGAATTTCGGTATACCCGATAAATCAATGTGCTTTGTGACAATAAAGTCCATCATTTTTTTGTGATAAAATTTTAAGGGAAAATTAACTTTTAGGCAAACAAATTGATGTTTAATACTATATTTTACATATAGTATACAGAGGAAGGAATTAAAGGTCGACAACATATCCTCTGGTAAGATAGCGGCCGATAGTTCTCTTGAAATTTTCATAGAGCATGTTACCACTATGGGTTTGAAAAATATCTAGATGGGTAGTTAGAATATACGGTGTAAAAGTATTTTTGAAAGGATCTTAGGGACACCTAAGATGATCAAGTGATACTATTCTATCTGATAAAGATATTGGTTAGAGAAAAGATAGAGGACACTACTAAGTTAACAAGGATTATAACAGATCTTTTGAATGTAATATCCGATTAGAGGCATCAAGTTGAATCTGTATAATATCATACGAATAATGTAAAAGTCATTGATAAGGTGTATCAAGGAAAGTCTTTGCATTGGCCTATAAGGAAGTACTTGATCGAAATTTTGAAAGCATGTCAAGTTTTAGACTTGGCTGAAGTTGCCAATAGTTTACTAGGTTCGGATAGATTTTTTATAGTACAAGAGTGTTGGTGCCATTTTAATATTTTAAAATGAAGTCACCGGATTTAGGTGCGGTGAGAAATAGTGGTTTTAAAAGTCGTGTACACATAGGCCCATAACCATATTCTGATGACAGTTTGCAGGTATATGTAAAACTTATTATTATGTATTTGACCAATGGGGAGATGAAGGAATATGATAAAAATGCAAGCGGCACCATGCAAAGGGTTGGATGTGCCAAGGTGCACAATCTAGCCAAGGTGCACCGCAAAGATGGTGCACTGTACACACTCAACAGACATGTCTCTTGTCTCTTACAAGAGACATGTCATATGGTGGATGGATGTGACTGTCCAAGAGAAGGGTTGTCATGACATCCAGTAGCCACCATGAACCGCCACCATAATGTTCATTAATAGACTAATACTGGACAACCCAAAATTTTAGCCCAAATTTCAACCTAAATGATATGACAAATGGTTTTTTCATTAATCTCATCATCTCATGTTATGTGTGGTGATAACAACTCATTTGTCACATCATTTGGGTTGAAATTTGGGTTAATTATTTGTGTTGTATAACATTACTCATATTTATATGGTGAGATTGGGTTGCATTTGTGCATGAGAGGGGGGAAAGTGGAGGATGTTGAAACTAGATGGGGAAAGTGGAAAATATGGCAAACTATAGGGAACAAAATGATTATTACTCTAAAAAATTAAAACTCCTTACACCCTTTAAAATACCAAAACTAACCTTTAATTATTTGTTAAAAAAAACAATTTTTTTCTCATTACAACCATTTCCCATCATTCGCTTCCACCACTGATAGATTTTTTTTTTAAAAAAATTGTATTCAATTAAAACTTTACATCTAAGATTTTACATGGAAAAAAATAAAATTCTGTTGACGTAGATTTCTCGATGGATGAGAAAGTCAACAACGTTGGATTTTGTTATGACCTGTCAAAAGTTAAAGAGAAAGAGAATGTAATGTAAGCAATAATGACACGAGTTTACGTGGTAAAACTTCGTTGATCGGAGAAACGTCCACGGGTGGTTGAATGCTCAACCAAGCCAAATCCACTAATTAATTATAATGAATTATACCACTCGATCTCTCTTGCCTCTCTCTTGAGTCTGTCTCTCTATTTTTTGTTGTGTATATCCCTTTTTTATAATAAGATTATGAGTTTTTTTTATATATGCATAGGACCTTAATCCTTGTTGTACAAGTAAGGAAAAGAATTTGTATTTAATTATGACCGGTTGCTTGTTGGAGTCGTCTTTTTCTTTTTTCCTATTTCGGAGATCTTGTGAGTTGAATCTGAATCTTCGTGGGACTCTAATTACACAATCTGATTCAGGATTTATTTTCCTAGTCGACATGCAATCTTCTAGAATAATAGAGTCGTTGCCTGATTTGGACTTGCTTCCTAATTAGAACATTATCCTTCTAGGAGCCATCTAAACCTTTTCCATTTTTTGATACAGATGCATATTAGAGTATGACACTGATTTCTTCTCGGGCTTATCACTTACATGGATCACGTATTTGAACTTCTTTACTCGGGCTTCTATAATGTTCCGAGTGGTACTGAACGTGCCGGGTACCTATACTCGGACTTACTCAGACTTACTCGGGTTCTTATTTCTTGATGTCTATGATGGTCTTCTAGATGCCAGCTCGGATACCCATCTGGCAATCTTCTTTAGGGATTGTCTTATTTGTAAGTGGCGTGTATATTAGATAAAATTTACATATAACAATATCGCCTTAAAATATTTTTACCGAGTAGGATTTTGTTCTAGGCAAAAGTATTTTAATCGACCTTCCGACCTTCTTTTATGCCTCATTAATATAGGAATAACAATCCTTAAACAACGCTTCATATTACTGACATGTCTTAATGGCTACCACGCATGTTCAATTTGTCCCTTCACGTGAAATCCCAGTGATTATGATGTTTTGAAATTCTAACGGCTTGGTCAGCTCTTTCCAAGAAACGTGTCCTTTAACCGCTCGGTTTCTCTAGTAGCAATTATGAGATACGACTTGTGGATTATTTGATAAGCCGCCTACGTCACCAAGTACTTCTTTTCTTTTGATTTTTCCCGCTTCTCGAAATCCTAGGGCTTCGTATCTTCAACCATTAAGTGGCTTATTTAAACTGAAAGGGCAGTTTTGTTGTTCATTTTTTGTAGAAAGAATAACCCAGGTTTTTTCAGAGATTCGTCTTGGCTTTTCACTGAGGCTTCTCCCGGTTGCTTTGCATCTGCTTTTAAGGTTAGTTCCGATGGATCCTATTTCACGACATCTTCTTTTTGTTATAGCTTTCGAGGCATTTGAGCATGGAGATTTTCAATTGGTTTCTTGTGTTCGTAGGTTATTGGGGAAAACTCCCCCTGATGGCTCTCATTTCTAGACGTTGATGTTTTCGGACTTTATCTCAATTTTTGTTTAAGTTCTAGCTCTGAATCTTCTTCCAGTTCTAAGTCTTTCATTTCTGATCACAAGGTTCCTCTATGATCTAGGATAGGAAAGCATCAGAGTAATCGTACGGTCTACAAACACGGTTCAAGTGGTATTCATATTGGAAGGCAAGTAGTTGATGCGAAGGATGTTGAAGAAGAACATCGGGGTTATCGGATCCCCTTTTCTCTTGATTTTCTGAGTGCAAATGATGCTTAGCCAAACGTGGTCAGGGAAGAAGATATCGAAAAGTATCGTGTTCGATTTG
Organism: Dipteronia dyeriana; assembly: GCA_032871835.1. Taxonomy (NCBI): domain Eukaryota; kingdom Viridiplantae; phylum Streptophyta; class Magnoliopsida; order Sapindales; family Sapindaceae; genus Dipteronia; species Dipteronia dyeriana. The sequence continues at coordinate 58,220,451 of CM065301.1, forward strand.
ATTTGGACGATTCAGTTTTAATGGTTCCTACTGGTAATAGAGCCGTGTGGAACCCTCCTCCGGGCATGGTAGCGATTTATGGATCCATGCTCTGCTGTGGTGTGACTCTTCCTCTCCAGCCTTTCATTGTCTGGTTTTAATGTTGAGGTGGGGCTCGCTCCAGCCTAGCTTGCCCCAAACAGTTATAGGATCCTGATGTGTATGTGGCATATATGGAGCCGAATGAACTTGGCACCGCCTTCTCCTCGTGAAATTAGACACTTTTATACTCTAAGGCAATCTGGTCGGACTGAAACTTACTTTCTTCTATCCAGCCAGCCAAATAGCTAGATTTCTAAGGGGATGAAGGTGAACCGGGGAGTTGATATTTCCTCGGATGCCAAGAAGAAAGGCTTTGTCTTAGGTTTCCCTACCTCAAACAAGGATTGGAAGAATAACTGGTTTTTTACTGGAGAGAATTTGGGACTCGAGATCGAGCTTTCAGCTGGGGAGGATCGGGAAGTATTGAAGTTTTTTTATTTCTTTTGCTCTCATAATCGCTGGAACAAGTCATGACCTGTATTCACTGATGCCGAGTTGACTAACCTTGCTCGGGCGGCCGCACGCACTTTGGAGAAAAGAAACAGGTTGTATCTTTTCGATGAGATGAAAATGATAGCTCTCGGCTTTTTTACTCAGATCTCGGATTATCACAGACGTCGTAAGTAGAATCTCTTCTCGTTTTCATTTTACTTAATTTTATTCTGTTTCTTTTCTAACTCGTTTGTATTCAATGTATTACTCGGACATCGTCTACGACGTCCAGGTTCACAAGGTGAAATCGATTACTCAAGCGAGTCGTAAGGAAGCTTCTTGCCAAAATAAGGAAGGGATTGCTTTGCGTGATGATGTGTCAGATGAGGATTCGGACGAGCCAAATGAGCAAGTTTCTGAGTATATTCTGAAGAATTCATTCAGCCGACCGTGGAGGAGTCAAGTGTTCCGAGTGTCCCTTTTGGAACTGATAGTGCCCCGAGGGTGTCCGAGGATGAAGGCAAGCAGGAAGGGCATCTAGTTGTGCAATGTTTGGTAAGCCTAGTTCCCCGATCGATGAAGTGCCTACTGAACGGTTTACCTTTGGGAAAAAGGAAGAAGTTAGGGTACCCCAAAATGAGCAGGTTAACCTTCATCTTGATCTTTTTGAATCCTTCCAAGATATTACTGAAGATCAAGAAGATCATGCGGCTGACCACGGCTTCCACCGTACTCGGGTTAAGAAAAGGAAGGTGGTCGATTCTCCCACTAATCCCTAAAATGTTCCTCAGGTGGTGTCATTTGTTGAATCGAGTGACGATGATGCAGATGTTAGAGTTTCCCCGAGTGCCCAGGCTGAGACGCATTTGGGAGGAGTGGAAACTTCAGTAAATATGAACAAGGATTCTTTACCCCTTGAAGTTGAGGATGCATGAGTAGGATGCTCGGGTAATTCTACGTGTCCCACCCTCCAGGATATGTTGAGGATGATGTCATCTGGTCAGGCTTTTATCGGGGATGACCATTGGAGTCGATTCAGGAATGGCTCCCTGACATATCGTCTTTAAAATATTTTCAATAGTGCGAGCTACGTAAGTCTTTGGCCTCGAACTTCGTATTCATGTCTGTTCAAATCTTTAACTTATTTCCCTACATGTGGTTGCTGAGTTTGCTGAGTTTGTTCAGACGACACAACATTAAGCTGATCGGATAAGGCGTATTGAAGCTCAGTTGAAGGAGAGTGAGGACAGCCGTGCTCAGATTGAGGCGGTCTATCAAAGGGAAGCAAGATCTGCCAAAGAATTTGTCAATCATTGTTTAGATAAACAAATGAAGGCCGAGGAGAAAGTTTCCACTACAGAAGAGAAGGTTGTATCCTTCCAAAATTTACTTTCTACCTTCCAGAAGCCAATGCTCAAAGCTGAACAAGAGGCTGAGCAGGCCAGATCGTCTTATGAGCAAAAAATCGAAGACCTTGAGCGTCAAGCCCTGACCGTTGAATCCTTTTCAAAATGGGCTAGGCTGGAACTTGAAGTTCAAAGGGTTGATCACTTCAAGAGGTCCCAGCCTATGACGCCCTACTCCTTAGAGAGTTCCAACGAGGGTTAGTCTCGCCTGGTGAATTCTTCAAGGCCAAGAGTCGGGTGACTGACAAGGCCCGAGCCAACTGGGAGCTATCAATCAAAAACCATATGGACCGGTCCTTGGATTCTCTTCAGACTTAGATGAAGGAATAAAGAGTATATTATCATAGCCAACATAAAGAGCCTCATCCTATGCATCTGGAGGTCCTATCAGAGCATTCTCCATCGACCTTTTATTCCAGTCGGGAGGTTGGTGTGGGTGGGTTGAAGCCTGACGTTGGACCGATTCCTGGAATGGATTACAGTGGATGGATGGATGACTCAATCGACTCAATCGTTTGGCCTTCGAATGCGAGTCTCCTTCGTGAGTATGAGATGGTGCCTGATCCAAGTATTGACAATAGTTCCAAGTCCTCAGCCTCTTATGTGTATTTGTAAAGATTTATTTGGTTAATAAAATTCCATTTTTTATATAGTTGCTTGTCGTGAATGTTTTTAATATTCCATTTTATCTAGCTAATACTGTTGTCTAAGCGATTATTAAGATGTCGAGTATCTTATCAAATTGGCTAACGCAATTTCATGTACCGAGTACCTTATTAAACTGGCTAACGCAATTTCATGTGCCAAGTATCTTATTAAACTGGCTAACGCGATTTCATGTGTCAAGTTTCTTATTAAACTGGCTAATGCAATACCAAGTGCTAAGTATCTTATTAAACTGGCTAATATTATTAACTGAGTCATCTTGAGATAAAAGCAAGTGGATTTATACTTGTCTCATACTTGGTTGCTACCCGAACGTTACATCGAGGGTCGCGACGATCATACATTCGAGTCCTTACGTAAGTCACTGAGGATGATCCCTAGTTTTATTTAAGCAAGGGTTTGTCGAATCGTCAAGCTTTAAATTGCTCAACACAACTGCGCATCTCACCGAGATTTTTCCGACGGGGCCCTGAGCCATTTTCTATAATCTGGTGCATTGGGTTTGCCTTTTGGCTAAGGTCTTGGCTGACCTTGCTTGGCTAGCATGCTACTTTGAGCATCTCCACCCATTCGGCAATCAATTTCATGTTCTTAATATGCTCATCTTTTTCACATGTTCTTGTTATCATGCTCATCTTTTTCGCATGTTCTTATTATCATGCTCATCTTTTTTTCATGTTCTTATTATCATGCTCCACATTTCCCGCATGTTCTTATTATCTTTCTTAGATTTTTGGAATCCCGTGTCGAGCTTTTATTCATAACTGCAAAACTAACAATATGAAAATCTCAAAAGGATTGCTAAAAAATATCCTGACTAGAAAAATGAAAAATAAAAACAAATGGAATGTTTCAAGGGTAGGAGATCTTTAAATATTTTGTGTTGCATGGTCAGGGTAAAATCCCTCCATCTGGTCGGGCAATCCAATATGCCCCATGACCAGCTATTCCTTCAATCTTGTATGGGTCTTCCCATTTGTCAGCCAATGATCCCGCAGCTTTGTTATTCATGTTCAGCGATACTTTTCTGAGCACCAGGTCTCCTAGCTAGAACTTCCTAATTCGAACATGGGAGTTATAGTGTCGGTCCACTTTTTACTTATATGCAGCATTTTGCACTCGGGATCTCTCCATTTTCTCTTCCAACTCATTTAGTCTTTGTAACAACATATCAACATTCTGATCTTCATCATATAGCCTAACTCTAGGCGACATATACGCTGTTTCTACCGGGATGACAACTTTTGTTCTGAATGTCAAAGAGAACGAAGTTTCTCCTGTAGAATTTCTTGCTGTCGTGCGATACGCCCATAATACTTCAGGAAGTTTTTCAACCCAACTGCTTTTCTTGGCATCTAACTTTGCTTTGAGTGTGTGCTTGATGATTTTGTTTACTGCTTCAACTTGTCCATTTGTTTGAGGGTGGGCAGGTGTAGCATAATAATTTACAATTTGGTATTCGTTGCACAACTGCCTGAATTTTTGATAGTCGAACTGGGTATTGTTGTCAGTGATAATAGTATTTGGGACTCCAAATCTGTAGAGTATATTTTTCTTCACAAATTTTATGGTATTTGCTTCTATGATATGTACTAACGCTTTAGCTTCTAAGCTTCTACCCACTTCGTGAAATAATCACCGACCAAAATTGTGTGCTTAGCTCCACCCCTATTCCTGCTGGCATTGAACCAATTTAGTCTAGTCCCCACTTGGTGAATGGCCATGGGGATGTGAGGCTTCTAAGTTGTTCAGGAGGCTACCGAATATCATTGGCTATCCTTTGGAAGCATTACAGCTTTTTGAGCATCGCTATGCATCCGAGAATAAAGAAGGCCAATAAAAACCTTGCCGGAGTACCTTGTGTGCCAAACTTCTGCCTCAAGTATGGTTTCCGCATACTCCACCATGGATTTCCTATAGTATACGGTGTGCATCTTCCTCCGATACACATCTTTGGAGTGTTCAGGAAAACCCTCTTCTGTATAGTTCTCCTCCACTCAGTGTGTATCTTGTTGACTAGTACCTGATGTGTTTTGCTTCTAAGGGATCTTCCGGGAGTATATATTCTTCTAGGTATCGTTTTAACGAAGTCATCCAACCGTCTAACAGTGTTCGGATTTTTGAGATTCAAAAATTTTCGGCACAACTATACTCTGTCTGAGAAGATGTGCAACCGGAATATTTTTCGGCCTGATTGTGGTTGTTATTGATGCTAGTTTTGACAAAGCGTTTGCCTTTTCATTTTCTTCTATTGGGATCTGGACAATCCTGCATACCTTAAATTTTTGGAGGAGTTGTTTTGTTATGCCCAAATAAGCCATCATACCTTCATCTCTAGCCTGATACTCATCTAAGACTTGGTCGACGATTACCTGTGAGTCACTGAATATTTTAATCTCATCTGCTCCGAGAGCTATGCAAACTCTAAGCCCTGCTAGCAATGCATCGTATTTGACTTGGTCATTTATTGCTTTGAAATTGAATCTCATGGCACATTCAACATCATCTCCTTCCGGGGTACATACCACGATCCCTGCCCCACTGCCATGAGTATTCGAGGATCCATAGACATATAACCTCCATAAGAAACTCTTGCCCAACATTCGTTTTGCTTCTAGATTTGGTTCTGTGAATTATACTACAAAATCTGCCACAACTTGGCCTTTGAGTGATGTCCTAGGCATGTACTGAATATCAAACTCGCTTAACTTAATCGCCCATTTAGTTAGTCTCCCCAAAATTTCTAGTTTCTAAAGGATTTGCTTAAGTGGACAGTCGGTGAAAACCTGGATTTTATGTGCCTGAAAGTACGGTATCAGCTTCCTTGCTGTCGAAACCAATACTATAGCCATTTTTTCTACCTGTGAATACCTGGTTTCGACAGGAAGAAGGGCCTTGCTGGTATAGTACACTGGCCTTTGTATTCTGTCTTCTGTCCTGTCTGGAACCGAGCTTATTGCTAACTCTGTAAGAGACAAGTACAGGTGGAGTATTTCTCCCATTTTGGGTTTTAAGAGGATGAGAGCCTGGCCTAAGTATTCTTTGATCTTCTGGAATGCCCCGTTCACACTCTTCATTCCATTCAAGCCCCTTTCCCTTTTTGATCACTTTGAAAAAAGGAGTCATCTATATGTGGCCTTCGAGATAAATCTGTCCAAGGAAGCCAAGCATCCTGTCAAGTGTTGTACCTCTTTTAGCGTCCTTGGTGAAGTCATTTCTTGAAGTGCCTGGATCTTCTCGAGATTCACTTCGATTCCTCTCCGGTGAACTTGGAACCCAAGGAACCTTCCTGAGGGGACCCCAAACATGCACTTGTTCGGATTTAACCTCATCTGATATCTTCTCAAGACATCGAATGTTTTGCGCAGGTTCGAAGCATGTTCGTCTGTCGAGACACTTTTGGTTAACATGTCGTCTATGTAAACTTCCATGTTTCTTTCTATTTGACTAGCAAAGATCATATTGACAAATCTTTGGTATTTTGCCCCAGCATTTTTTAACCCAAAGGGCAATACTGTATAACAATACAAGCCTTGATGGGTTGTGAATGTTGTTTTCTCTTCATCAGATTTATTTGTCCGGATCTTATTGTATCCCAAATAAGCCTCCATAAAATTGAGTAATTCATGGCATGATGTAGCATCGACCAGTTGGTCTATTCTCGAAAGTGGAAAACTGTCCTTTGGGCAGGCATTGTCCAGATCCGTGAAGTTCACACACATTCTTCACTGGCCATTCTTCTTTTGGATCAAAACCATATTTGCTACCCACTGAGAGTAGTTGATTTCTCTTATCGACCCCACAACAAGTAATTTCTCCACCTTCGCTTGATTGCCCCACTTCTATCGAGGTTGAAATATCTCCTCTTTTGTATTATAGGTCTCACTTTTGATCCACCGCCAAATGATATGATATTACTCAGGCATTTATCCCCACCATGTTTTCATGACTCCATGCGAACACATCTTTGTATTCTCTGAGCAAATTAACAAGATCTAGCTTAACCTTTTTTTTAAGCTAGCCCTAATTTTGACCTTCTTATCAAGTTCATCTTCCTTCAAGACCACCTCTTATACTGGTTCACTCTTTGATGTCTCCGGTTCTTCCATTGGATCGAACTTGAACAACAATGATTATTCTTGCTTGATCTGGCCTGGTTGTGCTAAGGTTCATACTTGATGCTCACTATTATCTCTATCTTTGTAAACTGAGAGATTAGCTCTTCTGGCCAACTCCTACGACCCCTTTATTATTCCTACCCCCCATTCAGTTGGGAACTTGATTATCAGAGCATAAGTAACTGTTACTGCCTTTGTTTTGTTCAGGAAAAGTCGACCTAGTAATGCATTATAAGGCCAGTTGTCCAGATCTACCACCATAAAATTGAGTAACACTGTTTTCTGGCAAGGTGCTACTTTGATCTTCAAGGGTATCTTCACTGTTCTGAGAGACCTAACCTCGACTCCTTTGAATCCTCCGAGCGGGGTATGGAAAGGTTACAAGTCCTTTCGGTCTAATCTGAGCTGATCATAAACAGCCACATTGAGGATGTCTACCGAGCTACCATTATCTACTAATATCCTAATGACTTCTCTATGGCCAATTCGGGCACTAATGATGAGAGCGTCATTCAGTCGGACGTCGACCCCATGTGAGTTGGCATCAGTGAATATTATCAGGTCTCGTCCCTCCTTTATTCTCTTCGGGTCAAGCTCGATGGAATTAACATCAAAATTCTATCTTGCTTCCACTGCTTCTCTGATTTCATGTTTCGTCTATCGGTTGCTTCTTCTGATTGATGGTCCTCCGAAGATGATCTGTATTACTTCATTTACTTCGGGACTAGCCCTTTTGTTCCTACCAGAATTATGATCTCCCGCCTTCGTTTCTTTCTAAATTTTTGACTTCTCATCTTTCTTCAGGATTATATCTTGCAGATGTTCTTCTCAAATGAGGGTCTCTCTATAGTCTCTAAGCTGGTAACATTTAGAGGTTTTTTGGTCGGTTTCTTTATGGAACCTGTGATATTTTGTCGTGTCTCGTCTAGCAAACTGTGACTGCCGACGTGGCTCCTTCACCAGATTCTTTTCTTTTAATATTGCCAAAATCTCTTCTTGCCTTTTCCGGAGTGGGGTGTAGTTCATATATTTTCCTCTAAACTTTTCCGTGGTCTGGTTAATATTACGTCCATTTCCCCCATCTTTGCTTCTTTATTTGCTATTTACTTTCTGTTTTCCTTTATGGTTCTGTAGATTTGACTCGGTATCTTTTTGTTCGGGTCTCCCTCAATGCATGTAGCAACCACCTGTTGCTAACTCCTCTTCTTCGGATAATGCATATCCTCCAACCATATCCATCATGTATGTATATCTCGTTAATCGAGCTCTCCTTAAGTCGAAGGACAATCGCCCTTTCTGTATGTTATTTATGAATGCATCGATTATTGCTTCGTCATTTGCACTATCGATTTCTGAGACTGCCTGGCCAAATCTCTCTAGCTACTTTTTTAGCTACTCGTCTTTCCCTTGCTTCAGCTGAGAAAGGTAAGCCACTAACTTTTTTCTATACACATTGCCTAAGAATTGTCTTGAAAAACTTCTGTTCAACTCGTTGAAACTCCCAATATTTACCGGAGGTAATCTTCCGACCATCTCGAGCCTGTACCAAGAGTTTGTGGAAAGTTGAGACACAACAAAGGGTCGCTGTGGGCATACTAGGCCATTGCGTTTTTATATTGTCTGACGTGTTCTTTAGGATCTGTTTCCTTCTTGAACCGTTCCACTTGTGGCATCCTTAATCTCTCCGGGAAGGGGGTTCGTAGGATATCTCTGGTTAAAAGGCTGTCAGAATAATCATCAGACAATTCATTGTTTCCATATCACCTGATCAGCGCATCCATCTGGCGTATGTTATTCTCGACTTCCCGGGTCAGGCTCCGGATTACGATATCTCTATCGCCCACATGTTCTCCTAGATGGTAGACCCGTCGCGTGACTGTCATATCTGTCACGAGCTAACCCTTGTAAGCATATAGTTCCACGGTGCCGCTTTCGATGGTGTCGATCACTGTCTTCTGATGAAGATGACTGATCTCATCACCGATCATATTTACGGTGCCTATTATGGCTCGTTTGACTATGACTTTGCTTTTGGTGTGGCCGTTCTTCTACGGGTGTTTTATGATCCTCTTCCTGGTTGTATGTCGTACCCCCAGTTTGGTTGATTGGGTTTGAGTTCCAAACAGCTACTGGTGCATCTGGTTTCTGCCTAACTATAACCGATCGGAGCCTATGAGGTGATGAAAGGTTTGGAGGATGTACCTCTCCCGCGGCCAATAGATCTATTCCTTATCACGCCGCATCTTTTAGTAACTATTGCAGTGCTTCACAGAAACGACGTACTATATTCTCGTTGGTAGGAGTGACTTGCTGGATACCAGCCTGAGATATCGGTTGATTCCCGGTGGTTGTGGTGGGATCCTGAGTGGTTTCGCCTATATGCGTATTATCTGGAGATTTCTGGATGTCCCTATAATTGTTTCTGCTTCCGTTACCAGCCATTGCTTAAACAGGTCGAAGGTTCATGTCGCCCCTCCTTCTAGCGTCAATTGGTGACGTTGATTTCCTGATGGATGAGAAAGATAACAACGTTGGATTTTGTTATGACTTGTCAAAAGTGAAAGAGAAAGAGAATGCAATGTAAGCAATAATGACACAAGTTTACGTGATAAAATTCCGGTGATCGGAGAAACATCCACAGGTGGTTGAATGCTCAAGCAAGCCAAAACCACTATTTAATTATAATGAATTACACCACTCGATCTCTCTTTCCTTTCTCTTGAGTCTGTCTCTCTGTTTTTTGTTGTGTATATCCCCTTTTTACAGTAAGATTATGGGTCTATTTATACATGCATAGAACCCTAATCCTTGTTGTACAAGTAAGGAAAAGAATTTGTATTTAATTATGATCGGTTGCTTGTTAGAGTCGTCTTTATCTTTTTTCCTATTTCGGAGATCTTGTGAGTTGAATCTGAATCTTCGTGGGACTCTAATTACACAATCTGATTCAAGATTTATTTTCCTAGTCGACATGCCCCCAGTTTGGTTGATTGGGTTTGAGTTCCAAACAGCTACTGGTGCATCTGGTTTCTACCCAACTACAACTGATCGGAGCCTAGGAGGTGATGAAAGGTTTGGAGGATGTGCCTCTCCCGCGACCAATAGATCTATTCCTTATTGCGCCGAATCTGTTAGTAACTGTTGCAGTGCTTCACGGAAACGACGCGCTATATTCTCGTTGGTAGGAGTGACTTGTTGGATACTAGCCTGAGATATCGGTTGATTCCCGGTGGTTGTGGTGGGATCCTGAGTGGTTCCGCCTATATGCGTATTATTTAGAGATTTCTGGATGTCCCTGGAATTGTTTCTGCTTCCGTTACCAGCCATTGCTTAAACAGGTCGAAGGTTCACGTCGCCCCTCCTTCTAGCGTCAATTGTTGAAGTTGATTTCCTGATGGATGAGAAAGATAACAACGTTGGATTTTGTTATGACTTGTCAAAAGTGAAAGAGAAAGAGAATGCAATGTAAGCAATAATGACACAAGTTTACGTGATAAAATTCCGGTGATCGGAGAAACATCCACAGGTGGTTAAATGCTCAATCAAGCCAAAACCACTATTTAATTATAATGAATTACACCACTCGATCTCTCTTGCCTCTCTCTTGAGTCTGTCTCTCTGTTTTTTGTTGTGTATATCCCCTTTTTACAGTAAGATTATAGGTCTATTTACACATGCATAGAACCCTAATCCTTGTTGTACAGTAAGGAAAATTATGATTGGTTGCTTGTTAGAGTCGTCTTTATCTTCTTTCCTATTTCGAAGATATGGACTCTAATTACACAATTAGATTAAGGATTTATTTTCCTAATGGACTTGCAATCTTCTAGAATAATAGAGTCGTTGCCTGATTTGGACTTGCTTCCTATTTGGTACATTATCCTTCTAGAAGCCCTCTAAACCGTTAAACCTTTTGATACAGATGCGTATTGGAGTAAGACACCGATTTTTTCTCAGGCTTATTCACTTGCATGGATCACGTATTTGAACTTCTTTACCCGGGCTTCTATATTATTCCGAGTGGTACTGAACGTGCCGAGTACCTGTACTCGGACTTACTTAGGTTTTTGTTCCTTGATGTCCTGGGTGATCTTCTAGATGCCAGCTCGGATACATATCTGGTAATCTTCTTTAGGGATTGTCTTATCTGTCAGTGATGTATATATTCGATAAAATTTACAAATTCAAATTCAACTCTAAAACTAATTATATTTTTTTCATTGTTACTTGGGGAATCAATGTATTTAATTATTTTAAAAAAATGAAATCATAATAGTTTGCACACTTGATCATCATCATAGAAAATAACAACGGTAATAATTAAACAAACAACAATATACAGCTTCTTTTGTCTTAAAAAAAAACTATTTTGTCAATCACCAAACAAATCATTTTTTTTCATTTAATTTAATGTTTAAAAAAAAAAAAAAATCATCCACAAAGTTTTTCGGATTACAAACCAATTAAATTAATAAGAATTTGTAGTTAAATTAAAGTAATGTGAGTGAGTGAGTTGTGTTTGAGAACCGTGTAGACTTTATCGAGTTCTGCAATTACTTAAAAAAAAAGGTTCTACAAGACTATAAATGTAAAAAAAAATTATTCAATCACAAAACAATAATAAAAATTAAAGTAAACATACTTGAATACATTCGGAATCCATTAAATCAATTCTTTGTTCATCAATTCCTTGTCTATATGTGTAAGAAACTTATATTTCATGGTTGATGTTGGGTTTGATTAAGTATATATCATTATAATTTATGATTAATTGAATGTTCAACTTACTGGTGTATGAAGTAAATTTAGGGCCAGCTTGGTATTGCTGTAACTTTTATAATAATCACTATTAATTGTACTGAAGTAACATTCAGCTGTGAAGTTAATTAGCAGATGTTTGGTTAATTAAACTTTTAAAATTACTTTATATGTACGTATGTTTGATAAAAAAAATCAAAAATGTTGAAATTAGTCACAATGACTAAAATGGACATGATTTGAGAACCTTATTTTATTTCTTTCATTAATTAAATATATTAAATCAATAATTAACTAAAATATTTAAATTAGAAAAAAATTCCATAAGAATATAAAAATAATTTTAAAAGGTTTTATAAATGAAATCAATATTTAATTAGAATCTTTAATTTTAAGATGAAATAAAGTATATAAATGATTTTAATTTAATTTATAAGGATAATAATGATATTTTAAAAGATTCATTAAATGCTGAAATAGATTATTTTATAATCACTTCCAAAAAGTAACATCCACATACTTATCAAAACCACTACCAAAACTTACCAGATTATCAATTAATCACTTTTGGAAGTTTTACTAAACATCATTTTATATCAATATTTATAAAATAAACTAATTTTAACTACCCAAAAGCAATATCAAACTGGCCCTTAATTTTAAATTATAAAGTCATATATTTTAAGTACTTAAATGTAGACATGACCACGGTTCGGTTTGAACCGTGAAACCGAACCGTAACCGTATGAAATAAATCGTAACCGTAACCGTAACCGTGGAGGTGAAGGTGAAGGTTCTAGTTCTGAAATCACCGGTTCCAGGCCCTTTAAAAAAATGATTTTTTTAAAAAAACAAACCGTTGGGCCCAACGGCTGTTTTTGTTTTTGTTTTTGTTTTTGTTTTTTAATTTTTCTTTTCTTTTCCTTTTAATTTCCTATAACTATACCCCCCCCCCCCCCCCCCCCCCCCCCCCCCCCCCAAATTCATTTTTTTTCACACCATTTCTCTCTCAATTCTCTCTCAATTCTCCTAATTCTCTTCAATTATCTTTCAATTAGTCAATTTTTTTTTTGTTTATATTTATTGTATTGTCATTATTTTTTTAAAATCATTTGAAAAAAACATTGTCAACAATTTTTTCAAATATATTCCCAATAAAGTTTTCAATTTTATTTCCATCCATTTATTATTTTTGAAGAGTTTTTTACAAATTAATTTTTTTAATGGCAAGTGGAAGTGGAGTAGGAGACATTCCACGAAGGCATTCCATTTCCAGGACTGGTAAGGGTCGTACGTTGGAGCCGGAGCTGGAGCCAAATTAGATCCAGCCGGATAATATCGGTTTTGACGACACCGCTTACCGTGAGTTCCTACAACGGCAAGCCTATATTGAATCCCTAAACTATCCTGCCAATCCAAATCCCCCTATAATAATTTCTGAACCCGATGCTAGCCAACCTAGCCCTAGCCCAGACAATATGACAAGCCAATCAGAAAATATACCCGATTTTGCTGCAGATCCAGATTTTGAAGAGGCGTTAGAGACGGGGAAGAAGCAGGTCAAATCTGATCTATTCATTCTCCACATGAAGAAAATTACGAAATCAAATGGAACATGTTGGGCGGTGTGCAATTACTGTCCTAAAGAATACAAGTGGACTAAATCTGGACGATACAGCACATATAGGAAGCATATTATGACTTATCATCCAGTAGAACATGCCATGAGTAGTACACAATATCAAATTTCCAAGTTTTCTACCCCTAACACTCAATTGTTTAAATATATTGATCAAGTTAATAGAGAAGAATTAGCTAGGATGGTAGCTGTAGAAAATTTACCTTTTAGTTTTGGTGACAAAGTTGGTTTTATTAAATATTGTCATAAAACATTAAATCTTGCTGCATACAGTGTCCCTAGAATCACTCTTACATGTACAATGTATGATATTTATATATAAAAAAAGGATTTTGAAAAAATATTTTGCGAACTATAAAGGTTGTGTTTCCGTATGTGCCAACATATGGACTGACCATTGGCGAGCTCATTCATACTTAGGTGTGGCTTGTCATTATATGGACAAAGCATGGACAATACAAAAAAAAGAATTCTTGCATTTGAGTTTTTGATGATGCACATACTACTGATAATATTTATAAAAATATGAAAATCATTTTTGAAGAGTATATAATTGAAAGATTTTTTTTTTTTCAATTGGTTTTGATAATGCTTCTAATAATATGGCAGTTATTTATGTTTTTATTGAATTATCCAAGCCTTATTTTAATAGTAAATTTTTTCATCAAATATGTGCTTACCATGTTTTAAATTTATGCGTTCAAAAAGGTTTGGAAATTCTTCAAACTTTTATTAAACTCATTAAGGATGCCCTCTCATATTTATGGAAACATCCTAATGTTATGAAAGCATGAGTAAGATTTTGTAAACAAGCAGGTAGGCATCCCATTAGATTTTCTCGTGATGTTCCAACACGTTGGGACTCTACTTATAAATTTCTTTGTGAAAGTTATGAATATAGGGATTTATTAGTTTCTTTTATGCAATACAATGTTACTCAAATAAATCATTATGCACACCACTGAGATGTTTGTAAAAAAAATTGTAATTTATTAAAAGTTTTTAATAGTGCTACTAACAATTTGTTAGGTATTTATTATCCTACTACTCAATTATTTATTATTGAGGGTTGTATCATTGCTGGTGCATTTGCTGACTATTCATCTGACATACAATTAGAGGCATGCATTGAAGCAATGAAAAAAAAAATGGTTAGACTATTATACGGAGTTTCCAACTATTTACCTGCTTTCGTGGTGTTTTAACCCACGTTATAAACTAGATGCACTGACAGATTATTTAACTCTTTATTATAATTGTTTAGGTATAGAATTAGAAATTGTTAACGGAAAATTTGCTCGGGATGAGAAATTCCTACTAACACCCTCGAGACCACTACAACGAAAGTGGTGGCTGAGGTCGGTACCGTTGATACCTGACCTATTGAGAGATAAATAAGAGGCTGGATCGTAGTAACAGTAAATGAGAGCTTTTATTATTAATACTTGCTTTAAAATACAAATCACTCTCTTATATGCTCGCAGTCTCTCTAAGATCTAGAATGGTGGCAACTCTGTGCCTGTCAAATAGTGGAAACAAAGGTAGCCGTGTTCGGAGCACAGAATTTAGGCCTTCCTCTTTTCTTTTCTTTTCTTTTCTTTTCATTTCTTTTTCTCTTCTCTCTACTTCTATGTATGGTTTTCTGTCCATCTCTGGGTATCCTGCTTGGCCCTATTTATACATGGTCCAAGTTGGTTTGAATTTGCTGATATCCCGCCACGATCCCTTGAATCTGTTTCCTCCTTATCAGATGGGATCCTACATTTAAAAGTGGTTGACCCCGAATAAATAGCGGAAACAATTAACGTGAATGAGTTTGTTTCCTTTTTGGAATCAAACTCTTGGTTCGCACGTATACGTGATTAGTGATGGTTATCTTCTAGATGTGATCTTGTATGTTATCGCGACATGGTTTTTCATGGAGGTCACCCAGCTAGCTGCGTGTTGCCCCGTAGAGCAGGGTAGATCCCTGGTCCAACTCTGTTCTTAGAAGCTTGAAATGGATTTTTCCCTGACCCTTAGGGGCTCGAGGTGTTCCTGTAGACATTCATGGGAGGTAGTCGGGGTAGTGTAGATTTAGGCGTGATTCTTCCTTTATGTCCAGCAAGGACAGCGGGCTTCTGGAGAGGTTGGCGAGCTTCTCTCGAATGTCTCTTGAGCTTGGAGACTTCTCCTGGCATTCACGAGGCGGTTGAGGAGCTCGACCTCAAAGCTGAGGTTCCCCGATAGGTGGCCTGGAAAAGCCCGGGCTCCAGTATTCATGTGGGGGCTCATCCTGGCCGTGCCTAGCTTGTTTTTTGTTAGTTGTGAAGCCGAGCCGGCCTTCCCTGCTCCTGCGGGGTGGCTTTATGGTCTATCCGGGCTTTCATGACTCTCGATTATGGGTTTCGACTTGTGGCGGGGAAGTGGAAAATTTCTCTTTGATCCTTGATCAAATTTCACTATTAACAGAAGTCCCCTCTGAATTGAACACCGGTGGTAGAGTTGGGGTGGGAGTCAGATTCCTTGTTTAATTGAGAAAGTTTTCCGCTATAAAGATAATTAACGAGAGCGAAATCTTCTCATTAATTACCCAATATTTAAATTTGAAACAGTGTTTTATTCGAAGAAAAACGGCTGTAATACAGCTCCAGGTGATCTTTTCGAGGATATCGCCGACATCATTACCTTTAATCCTCTATTTAAGCCCGGCCTTACCGTCACTTTCTTCATACTTTCTCAAATCTCACATTTTTAGATTTCTTCTTTCCTGTTTTCTCTGCCGATTTCCCTCTATCTTCCGCTTACTTTCAAGTCCTTCTTACCCATTAATGTCGACTTCATCAGACAGTATTGATGCTTTGGTTGAGGGTACCAGAGGCCCTAACCTAGTTCCTCGTAAACATATGTGAGGAATTTCAAGTGATGAGGAATCTCCCCTGGTCTGCCAGCGCCGTCGTTTTAGCAGGAAAGTCTCTATTGGCTCCGGCTTCTCGAACCAGCCAGACAATCAAACCTTGTTGATGAGGATTCTGATGTCTGGGAGAGAGTCGACGCTGTTGGGAAGGTTCAGGTTACAATGGTGGCGCTTCTTTCAGCGACGACCCCTCCTTTCAAACCTAGGGTCATCTCTGATTCCACCGTCGACCCTCAGTCGATTAGCCGTCTTCGGGACAAATACGGTATTCCTGACACTGTTTCCTTCACTGTCCCCCACAAGAATTATGACATTTTTAGCCAGCCCAAAGGCATACTTCCTATCCACGTTGCAGCTTTTGAGAGCGGGGTGAGGCTCTATCTCCCTTCAGCTGGTTCCGTTCCAATTGATGCCCTGCTTCTGGAGGCATCTAGTTAGCTTCCTTGTGTTATAGAAGGAGCAATGCGAGATGAGCAGTGTAACCAAGGAGCCTGGGGCTGAGGAACTCGCCTTCCTTTTCCAGATAGGTAGCCTGGCTGGGGTTTCTCAAGGCCAATTCAATGCCAAGGCCAAGAACAAGTTTGATTTTATCATCTCTGGGGCTTCAAAGAAAGACCCCGCCTGGAAAGAAAAGTGGGTACTGGCGGGGGGAGACTGGAGGAGCTCTGTATTCGTCGGCGGGCACAAGATCGAGGTCCTCACTGCTTTCAATGATAAAACCTCATGGGATCGAGACTCCTTGCATGTTGAGTCTGAAGCGGTGTTGAAGACCATCATGGCCAGGAATTATCTTAATTTAAAGTTTCCAATCGCTGAGCCCTTCGACCCCCGCTGGGTGAACAAGTACCTGCGAATCTCTGATACTACTCCTTGTAAGTATCTAGCTTTATCACGCTTTTGGATTGTTTGATGGTTTAGTTCTGATGGACTTAACCCCTTTTTTAACAGTGTTTGTTGTTGCTCTAGCTTCTCACGAAGCCCAATAAGAAAGGATCCCTCTTTCTCCTTTCAGATCATCCCCGAGAGCTCTCTCTGCCGATTCGAAGAAAGGAGGGTCAACCATTAAGGCTGCTACCTTGCTTACTCCTGCTCCAACGCTTTCTCAGGTGAAGTCTAAGATGGATATCCTTGCGTCTCCGGCCACAAAGGCTCTAAGCCGAGGAGGGTCTGCCTCCCAAGTCGCCGGTAAGACCGCTCCTGCCCCTGCACCAGTAGTCTCTGCTTCAACCGAAGCTCCCTGAGTCATATTATCCCTCCATGCTGATCCAGTTGTATCCCGGGCAGTCGAGGTTCCCAGGTAGCCCGATGTAGATATTCCTAAGGTCGCCCCTTCTCTCCTCCACCAGCAATCTATCTCTGCGTATCAGGACGAGGTCCTGAAGCAATTCATTGCATCCTGTCCAAGCGGCGGGCTTTCTAGGATGACCTCGATGCCCATGGATATCATGATTACCAAAGGGTCTGCCCTTCTAGTCGAGGTAATTGCCGCTTTTACTTCTTCATTCAGTAGCTTGATTTATCATTTTCTAACATGAATTTCCGTTGCAGGCCTTCAAGTTTCAGGTAGCCATGGGACATCAGCTGGCCTCCCTCCGCGATTGTGCAGCCAAGGCTGAGGCTGAGGCTGAACGAGCTATTGGGTTGCTTGCCCGGGCATAAACCCTAGTCATAGAGATGACCTCTAGCCAATAGGGAATGAAAACACAGCTAGCTGAGCTCCAGTGAGACCATGAGAGGTTGAAGCGGGCTTTTGATCTGAAACTCTCCGGTTGAAACGACGAGCTAGCCAGCGGGATGGTTGGAAAGGAGAGGCGAAGGCTCTGGATGTCGAGAACCAAGTTTTACAGGCTCAAATTACCCAACTCCAGGCCAAGGTGGAAGCCTTTTTTAATGAAGGGTACTTTTATGCCTCCTATCAGGTTGCAGTAGCCCTTCCTCCTCTATTAGATCTCTCCAGCATCGCCGGGTGGGATAGAGAAGAGGTTATGTCACGGGTTGTTGAGATGTCTCACTTAGAAAATAATGGAGCTGGTCCTTCTATGGAGGGAGTTGGAAAGCCGTTGAAGGTGCCAAATCTGCCTCCTCCTGTTCCAACCTTCCCGACGTCTGGTCCTGGCGAATCCTTGAGGGGGGTTCAATCCGAGGAGTTAGAAAGAGACCTTTTTGAAGCCTGATATCCCCCCATAATGATCTCAGGAGTGGATTTAACATAAGGCGGGATTATGTCTGAGTCAGTGGCCAGCCTTCTTGATGCAGCCATACCGCTTGAGGTTATGGCGGTGATAAATGAAGTTGTGGAGGAGGATCCTGTTGATCCCGAAGCAGCTGGGGGGGGGATCCCTAAGAGGAGGTGGCGGAGGCAGTAGGTGGCGCTGATCAGGACGAGCTACGACCGGAGAAAGGAGCAAGGGGCAAGGTTCACTCTGTAGAAGAGGAGGTCGGAGGTCCTCAGGAAGACGAAGAAGTTTGAGTTCTCTCCCATGTAATTCATTTTTAATGCCCGGAAAAGGGGGTGGGCATCCCATCTTTAACCGTGTTTGACATTTTGTCATTTTATTCTCTTTTTTGTAGCCCGGAATCAGGGATTAGGCTCTCTGTTTGCTGTAGCCTTGCTAGGGAATAGGCTCCCCCACTTAATAATAAAGCTGCAATTTTAGATCTAACTCTCACTTCAACTTACATGTACTTACTTGATCTCCTCTAGGTCCAGCATTTATAGCGAAATGAACTATCTTGAGGGAACAACAAGATAAGAAAACCGTTTAAGCGTGAAAAAGGACAGTTAGTGTCGGGCTTCCTGACCACCGAATCTCACAGCTCAACTTCTTTAGTCGATAGTCTCGTTATTTGATTGCAGCCCTGTTATAGTGGGTAACCACGTATCAATAAGGGCTAGTAACCAGAACTAGCTGGTATATTTAGAGAAAATCAAGCCCTCTATCCCTGAACCCTTTTAGGGGGTTGTAGCTCAAGCGAGGCATCAAGTAAAGAACTGTCTAGTTCCCTTTTTTAAGCTAGTGATCGGGAAGGCTTCGTGTTCTTAAATTTGATTCTTTCATGGGGATGGTAGCCCGACCAAGGCATTATGAGGGCTATCTAGCTGTTTCCTGATCTAGAGATCTGGATGACAACTATGCTCTTACACTCAGATTCTTCTTGGGGGTGGTAGCTCGACCAAGGCATCAGGAGGGCTATCTAGCTATTTCCTGGTCTTGAGATCTGGATGGTAACTATGCTATTACACTCAGACCCTTCTTAGGGGTGGTAGCCCGACCAAGGCATTATGAGGGCTATCTAGCAATTTTCTAGTCTCGAAATCTGGATGGCAACTATGCTCTTACACTTAGACCCTTCTTGGGGGTGGTAGCCTGACCAATGCATCAGGATGGCTATTTAGCTATTTCCTTGTCTCGAGATCTGGATAGCAACTATGCTCTTACACTCAGACTCTTCTTGGGGGAGGCAGCCCGACCAAGGCATCAGGAGGGCTATCTAGTTATTTCCTGGTATCGAGATCTGGATGGCAACTATGCTCTTACACTCAAACCCTTCTTGACAGGGGGTAGTGCCCGATCGAGGCATCAGGAGTGGTGGGGGGGCTTCCCCAGCTTACCCCTGGTCTTGAGGTGACAATGTCGAATTTTCCATGTAGACCCAAATCATTGTAGGACATAGCTGAAGAATGAGTAAACAAGAAAAGCAGGCTTTATTGATATGATGGATGGAGTACATTATTGTCGGAGAAAAAAAAAGAAACTAGTAGGAGGCCGCCTGCTCCTGAGTCCCCTATTCAAGGGTAAAATTTCCTTAGGTGATCTCCATTCCAAGTATGGTCGATGAGTCGGCCATTCATATCCTCGAGCTTGTATGCCCCATTACGGATCACCATCTTTATTAGGTATGGTCATTCCCAGTTGGGCCCTAGGACCCCGTCTGACCTCTTTCTGGTATTCAACGTTACCTTCCTGAGAACCAGGTCTCATTCTTTAAAGTTTTGGGTTTTAACACTTCTTTTGACAAACCTGGCAATCCTACTTTGGTAGATTGCTACCTTCTTAGCTGTTCGATCTTGTTTTTCCTTCAGGAGGTCCAAGCTAGCTCAGAGCTTACTTTCATTGCTCCCTGGTTTGAAATGTTGGACTCTAAAAGAGGTCAACTTATGCTCGATAGGTAGAACTGCTTCAACCTCGAAGGCCAGCGAGTAAGGCGTTTCCATAGTAGCTGTTCTCTTTGTAGTGTGGTAAGCCCAGAAGACCTCAGGAAGCTCCTCTGCCCATCTGCCGTTTTTCTGCTGTAGCTTTTTCTTCAACAGCTTCTTAATGGTTTTGTTCGTGGATTCCACCAGACCATTGGTGTGATGGTGGGCTACCGAGGTAAACCGAAGGTCGATTCCCAAGCCTTAGTAGAAATCTCCAAATCGGCCATTATCGAACTATTTTTCGAGGTTGGCTATGATGGCAAGAGGGTTCGAAACCTACACACTACATTAGTCTTGATGAACCTTGTTGTGTTTTCTTCTGATATCTGGGAGAGTGGTCCGGCTTCAACCCATCTTATGAAATAGTCAATTGCTACGATAACGTGCTTGGCCTGTCCTAGAGCAGTAGGAAGTGGTCCAATCAAATCGACTCCCCAGATAGCAAATGGGTATGGCGAGCTAAGGGATGATAAGTGCTCCAGAGGGAGGTGACTCAAGTTTGGGGTCTTTTGGCATGTCTCGCAGGTTTGCACTAAGTTCTTCACATCTTGATGGATGGTCGGCCAATAATACCCATGTGGAGAACCTGATATGCCAAAGCCTCTCCACCAATATGGTTCCCGCATTCCTCAGAATGAACCTCTCTCAAAGCTAACTTGGCATCTTCAGGGTGTAGACATCGGAGCTGGGGAAGGGATTTTCCCTTTCAGTATAAATACCCATCTACCATACAATACCGGACCGAGAGCCTTTTGACTCTCTTAGCTTGGTCGGGCTCCCTGGGAAGTTTCCCATCCTGTAGATACTCCACTATTGGATCCTTCCAGCATGGCTGTTGGTCCAAGGTATAAGCTTCCTTACCTGTCATAATTCTAGGTAGGGGGATTACTTGAAGAGGGACTCCGTGAGGTAGGGTCTAGCCACCATATGCAGCTATCTTGGTAAGGACGTGAACCCGATGATTTAGGTGTTGAGGTATCTGCTCAATTCTGAATCCCTTAAATCTGCTCTTGAGTTGTTGAACCAATTTCAGGTAAGCGATCATATTATCCTCTTTTGCCTAATAATACCCGGAGACTTGGTTGACAACAAGTGTAGAGTCGCTCTTGATATTCAGGTAATCAACCCCGAGTTCTATGGCTGCCTTTACTCCAGCAAGAAGAGCTTTGTACGCTGCCTCATTGTTCGTGGCTTTAAATTCAAACTTGAAACAGTGGCAGCACTCAGTTCTTTCTGGGTCCATGAGGACTATGCCCGCTCCACCCCCAGATTGCCCGGAATCTCCGTCAATGTAAAGAGTTCATGACTCTCAGCCTTCCGGCCAGTTGTCAGATTCTGGAATACTCTCAAGGGTTACATCTGTTGCCATTGGGGTTGTCTGGCTTGGAGGTATTGAGAGCTCGTCTGCAAAGTCTGCTAGTGCCTGAGCTTTTATCACGGTCCTAGGCTTATACTTTAAATCAAACTGGGTAAGCTCTAGGGCCCATAGAACCAACCTTCCAGAAACATCCGGCCTTTGTAAGAATTGACTTAGGGGTTGGTTCGTCACCACTGCTATTGAATGAGCATGGAAGTAGGGACGAAGTTTCCTTACCGAGGTCACCAAGGCGTAAACGAGCTTCTCCAATAGAGTATAGTTTTTATTGGGCTTGGTTAGAGCTTGACTCACATAGTAAATATGTCACTGGATCCTATCCCCCGTATTCCTTGACCAAAGCCCTGCTCACGGCAGTTTCTGAAACGGCCAAGTATATTTGGAGATCTTCTCCAGGATTTGGCTTGACCAGCAGTGGAGGGCTTGTTAGGTATCTTTTCAAAGCTTGAAAAGCTTGTTCGCTCTCTTGATCCCATTTCATGTTTCTTCCCGGCTTGATAGCATTGAAGAATGGTAGGCACTTATCGGTAGACCGAGAGATGAACCTATTGAGCGCTGCTACCTGTCCGGTTAAGGCTTGAACTTGTTTAAGAGATGTGGGGGATTCCCGGGGATTATCAGGCTAAAGGGGATAACATGATCGCTTACCTGAAATTGGTGCAACAACTCAAAAGCAGATTTAAGGGATTCAGATTTGAGCAGATACCTCGACAGCTAAATCACTAGGCTAACGTCCTTGCCAAGATAGATGCATATGGTAGCCAGACCCAACCTCACGGAGTCCCTCTTCATGTATCCCCCTACCTAGCATTATGACAGGTAAGGAAGCTTATACCCTGGACCGACAACCATGCTGGATGAATCCAATAGCAGAATATCTATAGGACGAGAAACTCCCCGAGGAGCCCGACCAAGCTAGAAGGGTTAAAAGACTCACGGTCCGGTATTGTATGGTGGATTGGATAGGCATTTATATCGAAGGGGGAAATCCCTTCCCCTGCTCCGATGTCTACATTCTGAATATGCAAAATGGGCTTTGAGAGAGGTTCATTCCGGGGAATGCAGGAACCATATTGGTGGAGAGGTCTTGGCATATCAGGTTCTCCGCATAGGGTATTATTGGCCGACCATCCATCAGGATGCTAAGAACTTGGTGCAAACCTGCGAGGCATGCTAGAAGGCCGCAAACTTGAGTTACCTCCCTCCGGAGCACTTGTCGTCCCTTAGCTCGCCATACCCTTTTGCTATGTGGGGAGTCGATTTGATTGTACCGCTTCCTACAGCTCCAGGACAGGCCAAGCACGCTATCGTAAAGATTGACTACTTCACAAAATGGGTTAAAGCCGGACCACTCTTCCAGATATCGGAAGAGAACACAACAAGGTTCATCAACATCAATGTAGTTTGCAGGTTCGGAACCCCTCTTGCCATCATAACCGACCTCGGAAACAGTTTGATAATAGCAGATTCAGAGATTTATGCGAAGGTTTGGGAATCGACGTTTGGTTTGCTTCGGTAGCCTACCCTCAGACCAATGGTTTGGTGGAATCCACGAACAAAACCATAAAGAGAAGAAAAAGCTACAGCAGAAGAAAAGAAGATGGGTAGAGGAGCTTCCCGAGGTTCTCTGGGCTTACTTCACTACAAGGAGAACAGCTACCGAAGAAACGTTCTACTCGCTGGCCTTTGGGGTTAAAGCAGTCCTACCTATAGAGCATAAGTTGACCTCCTTTAGAGTCCAACGATTTGAACCGGGGAGCAATGAAAGCAAGCTCCGAGCTAGCTTGGAGCTCCTGGAGGAGAAGCAAGATCGAATAGCTGAGAATGTAACGATCTACCAAAGCAGGATTGCCAGGTACTTCAATATGGGGGTTAAAGCCCGAAGCTTCAACGAAAGGGATCTAATTCTCAGGAAAGTGATGTTGAACACTGGGAAGAGGTCAGACGGGGTCCTAGGGCTCAACTGGGAAGGACCATACCTAATAAAGATGGTGATCCGTAATAGGGCGTACAAGCTCAAAAATAAGAATGGCCGACTCATCGACCATACTTGGAATGCGGATCACCTAAAGAAATTCTAACCTTGAACAGGGACTCAAAAGCAGGCGACCTCCGGCTAGTTTCTATTTTTTCTCGACAATAATGTACTCTATCCTCCATATCAATAAAGCTCGCTTTTCTTATTTACTCCAACTCCAGCTATATCCTACAATGATTTGGGCCTAGTTGCCTCAACACCAGATGTAAGCCAGGGAAGCCCCCTCCCCTGCCACTTCTGATGCCTCGGTTGAGCACTATCTCCCCCCCTTCCCCCGCCCCCAACAAGGGTCTCAGTGTAAGAGCATAATTGCCATCCAGATCTCGAGACCAGGAAATAGCTAGATAGCCATCCTCATGCCTTGGTCGAGCTACCACCCCCAAGAAGGATCTGAGTGTAAGAGCATAGTTGCCATCCAGATCTCGAGACCAGGAAATAGCTTGATAGCCCTCTTGATGCCTTGGTCGGGCTACCACCCCCAAGAAGGATCTGAGTGCAAGAGCATAGTTACCATCCAGATCTCGAGATCAGTAAATAGCTAGATAGCCCTCTTGATGCCTTGGTCGGGCTACCACCAACAAGAAGGATCTGAGTATAGGAGCATAGTTGCCATCCAGACCTCGAGATCATGAGATAGCTAGATAGCCCTCATGATGCTTTGGTCGGGCTACCACCCCCCTCAAGAAGGAATCGAGCTTAAAAGCATGGAAGCCCTTCTGGTCGTGAGCCTAAGAAGAGGTTAAACAGTTCTTTACTTAATGTTCTACTTGGGATACAACCCCCCAAAGTGGCTCGGTGATGGAGGGCTTGATTTACTTAATCTTAAAATATTCTGATTACTACTGATCACTATTTTTTCCTTGATATGTGGTCACTCACTATAACAAGCCTACAATCCAACAAGGGGACTATCGACTAAGGAAATTGAGCTGCGAAACTCGGTGGTCAGGAAGCCTGACGCTAACTGCCCATTTTCACGATTAAACAGTTTCCTTATCTTGTTGTTCCTTCAAGATAGTTTGTTTCAAATGCTGGACCTAGAGGGAGATCAAGTAAGCACGTGCAAGTCGAAAAGAGAGGTGGATCTAAAATTGAATCTTTATTATTAAGTAGGGGAGCCTATTCCTTAACAAGGCTACAACAGGCAGGGAGCCCAACCCCTGATTCTGGGCTACAAAAAAAGAAAAAATAATAAAGGATCAAACACAGTTAAAGATGGGATGCCAACCCACTTTTTCGGGCATTCAAAATAGATTACATAGGAGAGAACTCAAGCTTCTTCGTCTTCCTGAGGAACTTCAGCCTCCTCCTCTACAGAATGAACCTCGCCCCCTGCTTTCCTCACAGGTCGCAGCTCATCCTGATCAACTGCGTCTACCACCTCTGCCACTTCCTCCTAGGGATCAGCCCCGGCCGCTTTGGGGTTTACAGGATTCTTCTCCATGATTTCATTGATCATCGGCATAATTTCAGGCGGTATGGATGCATCAAGAAGGCTGGCCACAGACTCAGGCATGTTCTCGCCTTCTGTTGACTCCACTCCTAAGAGCACTACGGTGGGGTCTTAGGCTTTAGCAAGGCCTCTTTCTAGCTCCTCGATCTGACCCCCTTCGAGGATTCACCAAGACCAGATGCTGGGAAGTCTGGAACAGGAGGAGGTAGATCTGGCACCTCCAACCCCTTCCCAGCTCCCTCCCAGAATGACCAGCTTCTTCATTTTTTGGGTGAGACATCTCTGCGGCCCTTGACATGACCTCTTCTCTATTCCAGCCGATGATGCTAGAGAGATCGAATGGGGGAGCAAGAGCCTCTGCAACCTGATAGGAGGTATAGAAGTACCCATAGTTAAAAGAGGCTTCCACCTCGGCCTGAAGCTAGGTAATTTGAGCCTGCAAAGTTTGGTTTTTGACATCCAAAGCCTTCACCTCTCCCTTCCAGTCATCCCGCTGGTTAGCCCGCTGCTTTGACTGGAGAGTTTCATGATCAAAAGCCCGCTTCAACCTCATATGGACGCATTGAAGCTCAGCTAGCTGTGTTTCCATTCCCTACTGGCTGGAGGTCATCTCCTGGACCAGGGTTTGAGCCCGTGCGAGCAACCCTTTGGCTCGCTCAGCTTCAGCCCCAGCCTCAGCCTCGGCTGCCCGATCATGGAGGAAGGCTACTTGATGCCCCATGGCCATCTGAAACTTCAAAGCCTGCAAAGGAAAATCATGTTAGAAAATGACAAATTAAGCAGCTGAATGAAGTAGTAAAAGCGACAATTACCTCGGCTAGAAGGGCAGACCCTTTAATGATCATGATGTCCACGGGCATCGCGGTCATCCTGGAAAGCCTGCCGCCTAGACAAGATGCCACAAATTGCTTCAGGACCTCGTTCTGACCCGCCGAGCTCAATTGCTGGTTAGGGCGAGAAGGGGCGACCTCAGGAATATCGGTATCTGGCTCCCTGGGAACCTCGACTGCCCGAGATATAACCGAAACAATAGGGAGGGATAATGTAACTCAGGGAGCTTCGGTTGAAGCAGAAACTACTAGTGCGGGGGTAGGAGCAGTCTTACTGGCAACTTGGGAGGCAGACCCTTCTCGGCTTAGAGCCTTTGCCGCTCAAGATGCAAGAAGAGCCATCTTGGACTTCACCTGGGAAGATGATGGGGAAGGAACGAGCGAGGCAGCTACCTTAGTGGTTGACCCCTCCCCCCCCCCCCCTTTCATCGAAACAGCTGAGAGAGCTCCTAGGGAAGATCTGGAAGGAGGGGGAGGGATCCCAGCTTTTCGGGCTTCGTGAGAAGCTGGAGCAACAACAAACACTGTTAAAAAAAATCAAAATTATCAGAACTGAACCATCCAAAAAAAAAAAAAAAAACTAGATAGATCGGGATACTTACGAGGAGCAGTACCGGATATATGCAGGTACCTCTTTACCCTGCGGGGATCGAAGGGGTCAGCGGTTGGAAACTTTAGATTTAAGTAATTCCGAGCTTGGATTGTCTTCAACACGGCTTCTGACTCAGCGGGTAAGGAATCCCGACCCCATGTGGGTTTGTCACTAAAGGAGGTGGGAACCTCGTGCTCACGCCAGCCGATGAATACAGAGTTTCCCCAGTCTCCCCCCGATAGTACCCATTCCTCTTTCTAAGCGGGGTCCTTCTTTGAAACCCCGGGGGCGATAAAGTGGAGCCTAATCTTGGCCTTGGCATAGAATTGGCCTCGAGGAAAACTAGGCTACCTATCTGGAAAAATAAAGGCGAGCTTCTCAGCCCTGGGCTCCCTGGTTACGTTGCTCATCTCGCATTGCTCCCTCTATAATATAAGGAAGTCGATTAGATGACTCCAGAAGCCGGGAGTCAGTTGTTGCGGAGCCAACTGAAGGGCGTTGAGAGCCCGCTGAAGGGCAAGGTGAAGAGGGAGCCTCACCCCGCTCTCAAAAAACTACGATGTGGATAAGGAGTATGCCTTTGGGCGGGCTAAAAACATCGTAATTCCGATGGGGGACAGTGAGGGAAACGGTGTCAGGAATACCGTACTTGTCCCGAAGACGGCTAATCGACTGAGGATCGCGGTGGAGTCAGGGATGACCTTGGGTTCGAAAGAAAGGGTCACCACTGAAGGAAGCTCTGCCACTGTGACCTAAGCCCTCCTGACTGCGTCGACTCTCTCCCCGATATCAGAATCTTCGTCGAATAGGTTCAAAGGATTGTCAGGCTGGTTTGAAAAGCCAGAGCGGATAGAGACGTTCCTGTTAGAAAGACGGTGTTGGACAAGCGGGGAAGATTCCTCATCTCTCTAAATTCCTCGTACCCGTTTATGAGTAGCTAGGTTAGGGCCTCAAGTGCCCTCAACCAAAGCATCAACACTATCTATGGAAGTCGACATTAATGGGTAAGAGAGGTGTGAAAGCAAGCGGAAGATAGAGGGAAATCGGCAGAGAAAGCAGGGAAGAAGAAATTTGAAAATTTGAGATTTGAGAAAGTATGAAGAAAGTGACAGTAAGGCCGGGTTTAAATAGAGGATTATCGACGATATCCTCGGAAAGATCACCTGTAGCCGTATTGCAGCCGTCTTTCATCGAATAACACACAGTTTCATATTCAAATATTGGGTAATTAATGAGAAGATTTTGCTCTCATTAATTATCTTGATGGCGGAAAACTTTCTCAATTAAACATGGAAGCTGACTCTAACCCCAACTCTTCCACCGGTGTTCAAGTCAGAGGGGACTTCTGTTAATAGTGAAATCTGGCCAGGGGTCAAAGAGAAATTTTCCACCCATAATCAACAATCATGAAGCCCCGAAAGATCGTAAAGCCACCCCGCATGAGCAGGGAAGGGCGGCTCGGATTCAAAACTACCAGAAAACAAGCCAGACGCAACCAGGATGAGCCCCCCACAAGAGTACTGGAACCCGGGCTTCTCAAGGCCATCTACCGGGGAACCTCGACTCTGAGGTCGAGCTCCACAACCACCCCGTGAATGCAGGGGGAAGTCTCCAAGCTCAAGATACATTCGAGAGAAGCCTGCCAACCTCTCCAAAAGCTTGCTACCCTTGCTGGACATAAAGGAAAAATCACGCCTAAATCTACACTACCCCTGCTACCTCCCAGGAAGGTCTACAAGAGCACCTCAAACCCCTAAGGGTCAGGGAAAATCCATCTTAAGCTTCTAAGAACAGAGTCGGAGCAGGGATCTACCTCGCACTACGGGGCAACAAACAGCTAGCAGGGTGACCTCCATGAAAATTCATGACACGAGTGCACACAGGATCATCTCCACGTAATATTTACATGCACGTCAAGATTTTGATTCAAAAAAGGGAACAAACTTATCTCTGTCAACGATATCATCAAATCCCGCCCGATAAGGAGGGAACGGATTCATAAGATCACGGTAAAATATTTGCGAACTAAAAACCTATTTGGACAATATAAATATGTGAGGCCAAGAATGGTAGAGAGAAGGACAACATATATACAAAAACGGATACAAAAAACAGAGAGAAAGAAAAGAAGAGGGGAAAGCCTAAATTCTGTATTCAAAACACGGCTACCTTAATTTTTTCACAATTCGACAAGCACCGAGTTGCCACCACCTTACATCTTAGTGTGACTGTGAGCACACAAGAGAGTGATTTGTATTTCAAAGCAATATTCCAATAATAAAAGCTCCCATTTACTGTTATTACAATCCAGCCTCTCGTCTATCTCTTAAACAGGTCGGGAACCAACGGTACCGACCTCGACCACCACTTTCGTGGTAGTGGTCTCAAGGGTGTTAACAGAAATTTCTCATTCCTAGCAAATTTCTCGTCAACATTAGTATTTTTCATGAGGATGCACGTTCCATAAAATTGTTAAGGGTTTAAATATATTAATTATTAGATTATGTATTTATTTTATATTCAAGAGTGAAATTTTTATTTTTTAGTGGAATGAACTAAAAATAATATATTGGATTCAATTGATTAAGAGTTAATCAGAACTGGGCATAGTCTATTATATCTTGATTTAAAATAGTCTACTCGATCCCCAATATTTGTGAAATTGTTTGGATGACCTAACTTGGATCAAAAGGCCTAAGAGTTGGGCTCAATGGAACAAAAAAGTGTCTAATTGGATTCTTGCTTAAGAGTAGATTCGGTCACCTTTGAGTAAGGTCGACCGAATTCACCTTGAAGGATAAGGTGGACACACTCAGGTGGAGTGCCACCCAAGTTTACTTCATTGAGAAGAAAAGTTAGTTTCCCAGTGTTATAAGAAAAACAATCATCTAAAAGTTTAAAAGGAAAAAATTCCTATATATCAGGAAATGGAAATGGAACATAATAAAGTACATGATATTTAATTATGATAATCACAATTAAATAAAGATTTATTTAAATACAATTTTAATAAGATTAAAATTGTGAATCATATTATGCCTATGATTGTGTATCCAATAAGGATTCAAATTTCATCTCTTGAATACTATAAATAGATAACATTAATTGAAGAGAAAAGTTGAAGAATAATAAGTTAATTATTTGTATTAGCGCGATACACAAAAAAAAATCAATTATTCTTTACTTAAGATATAATCTTTCTTTTAAGAGCTTAGAGGAGTATTGATTCAAGTAATAACAAGCCCACACTTATAGGTAATTCACATTAATGCAAAGATTGAAAGATCAAGTGGTTGATACAAACAAAAATCAGGGCATAACGTCTAACTTGCGTATATCATAACTTCCTCAACAAATTGATATGGGTTGTGATACACTTATATTCAGAAAACCATGGAAGTAAAGTTTCCTGTAAACTTTATGGTTCGTAATTCCAAGTTTTCAAGAGAAAGTTATATCTATTTTAATATCCGATGGTCGGATCAGAAAAAGTTTCGTGAGTTGAAGACGGGAGACCCAGTGTAAGGTTTGGAAGATCAAGGGTTGATACACACATTAAAGGTATCAATTTATTTAGTTTTGATTTAATTTTTGTTCAATGAATTCAATCCAAAATTTTAAACTGTTTTTACTCTACTTTCCGCAGTGTAAATATTGGTTTAAGAAAAGAAATTTTCCCTAAGATTTTATCTTGTACGAAGAGCAAAAGTCAATTTTGAAACTGGGACATTACGAGGCCAGAAGAACAATACTAAAGTTAATTTATGGGCTAATGAATTTGGAATGAATTTTATTTAGCATACATTATTTGTTTTAGTAGAAATTGTGAGATATGTAACCTTTTTTTTTTTGTGTTGCAGTGATGTCACCGCTTTAATAACTTAAATTTGAAAGGCACCTATTATGGTGAACTACCTAACTTGCCCTTAAATAATCTATTTTCTTAATCCCATTGTGTTTCCATCTGCACTTTGAAAACGATAACTCCTCTCTCTCTCCAAAAAACCTGTCTCTCTTCAGATTCTGCATAAGAAGATAACCTATATTTGTGATCTTCGTTTACATATTTTTTATATATTTCTATGTGGTTTAACAATGTATCCCTTCGTTATGATTTGTTTTCCAGTTTTTGTATAAACATGTATGAAGATTTTATTTTTCAAAGGATCGAGCATTTTATTTTTTGAAAATAATGTTTAGTTAAATCGAGAATATTTGTAGTCAAATCGAGCTTTTTTTTAATATGATCAAGCTTATTTTTGAAAGAACTGAGCATATTTTTGAAAGAATTGAAAGAATCAAGCAATTTTCAAAGGATCAAGAAATTTTCAAAGGATTTAGAATTTTTTTCAAAGGATCGAGAAATTTTTTCAAAGGATCGAGATTTTTTTCAAATGATCGAGATTTTTTTTAAAGGATCAAGAATATTTTTTTTAAAGGTGTTGACGGGAAATTTGCTCGAGATGAGAAATTCCAGCTAACACCCTCGAGACCACTACCACGAAAGCGGTGGCCAGGGTCGGTACCATTGGTTCCCGACCTGTTTAAGAGAAAGACGAGTGGTAATAACGGTAAATGGGAGCTGTATAATTGATATATTGCTTTAAGATACAAATAGCTCTCTTGTTTGCTCACAATCTCTCAGAGGAGTAGGGTGGTGGCAACTCGGTGCCTGTCGAATAGTGGAGATGAAGGTGACCGTGTTCTGAATTCAGAATTTAGGTCTTCCTTCTATATGTATATCTGTTGTTTATGGTTTTCTGTATGTCGCCTGATCTATATCTGTTGTCTCTGTCTTTGTTCATCTTATAAATATCGTCCTAGTAGGTTTCAATTTCGTAAAATACTTTACCGTTATTCCATCAATCCGTTCCCTCCTTATCAGACGGGATTTGTCATTTGAATTTGAGTTGTTTCTGGATTTGATGATATGGTTGACGAAGATAAGTTTGTTGCCTTATTTGAATTATACTCTTGATGTGCATGTGAACATTTCATAGAAACGATCCTGTGTGCACTCGTTCCAAGAATCTTCATGGAGGTCGTCCTGCCAGCCACCTATTGCCCCGTAAAGCAAGGTAGACCCCTGCTCTGGCTCTGTTCCTAGAAGCTTAAGATGGATTTTTCTTGACCCGTTGGGGCCTGAGGTGTTCTTATAGACCTTTCTGGAAGGTAGCTGGGGTAATGCAGACTTAGGCGTGATTCCTCTTTTATGCCCAGCAAGCTGGGGTAATGCAGAGGTTGGCGGGCTTCTTTCAAATGTATCTTGAGCTGGGAGACTTCCCCTAGCATTTATGGGGCGGTTGTGGAGCTCTACCTCAGAGCTGAGGTTCCTCGATAGATGGCTTGGAGAAGCTCGGGTTCCAGTAATTTTGTGGGGGCTCATCCCTCTCGCGCTTGGCTTGTCTTCTGGTAACTTTGAAGCCAAACCGGTCTTCCCTGCTCCTGGAGGGGTGGCTTCACGGTCTTTCCTTGCTTCATGAGTATCGATTTTAGGTGGAAAATT
Organism: Dipteronia dyeriana; assembly: GCA_032871835.1. Taxonomy (NCBI): domain Eukaryota; kingdom Viridiplantae; phylum Streptophyta; class Magnoliopsida; order Sapindales; family Sapindaceae; genus Dipteronia; species Dipteronia dyeriana. The sequence continues at coordinate 58,252,439 of CM065301.1, forward strand.
TCTCTTTGACCTCTGGCCAAATTTCCCTATTAACAAAAGTCTCCTCTGACTTGAACATCGGTGGTAGAGTTGGGGTTGGAGTCAGATTCCTTGTTCAATTGAGAAAGTTTTTTGCCATAAAGATAATTAATGAGAGCGAAATTTTCTCAATAATTACCCAACATTTTGAATTTGAAACTGAGTGTTATTCGAAGAAAAATGACTGCAATACGACGGTGATCTTCCTGAGTCTATCGCTCGTAGACCTCTATTTAAGCCCGGCCTGCCCGTCATTTTCTTCATACTTCCTCAAATCTCAGACTTTCAATTTTCTTCTTCCCCGTTTTCTCTATCGAAATCTTCCATTTGCTTTCTCACCTCTCTTTCCCATCAATGTCGACTTCCACAGACAGTGTTGATACCTTGGTGGAGGGCTCTGGGGGCCCTAACCAAGCTCCTCTTAAGTGGGTGCGAGGGATTTCAAGTGACGAGGAATCATCCCCGCTCCGCCAACGTCGTCGTTCTAACAGGAATGCTTCTATCGGTTCTGGCTTTTCGAACAGGTCTGACAATCCTCTGTACCTAGTCGACAAAGACTCTTATGTCGGGGAGAGGTTAGATGCGGTTGGAAGGGTTCAAGTCACAGTGGCGGAGCTTTCCCTAGTGATAACCCTTCCTTTTGAACCCAATGTCATCCCTGACTCTACTGTCGACCCTCATTCAATCAACCATCTACGGGACAAGTATGGTATTCCTGATACCGTTTCTCGGACTGTCCCCCACCGGAACTACAATGTTTTTAGCCCTCCCAAAGCTGTGCTCCCTATCCACGTCGAGGCTTTTAAGAGCCGGGTGAGACTCCCTCATTACCCTACCCTTTGGCAGGCTCTCAATGCTCTCCAGCTGGCTCCGCTTCAACTGACGCCTGGCTTCTAGAGGTATCTAATTGGCTTCCTGGTATTGTGGAGGGAGCAATACGAGTTAAGCGGCGTAACTAGATAGCCCAGTGCTGAGGTGCTAGCCTTTCTTTTCCAGATTGGTAGCCTGGCAGAAGTTCCACGCGGCCAATTCTATGCCAAGGCAAAGAATAAGCTCAATTTTATCATTCCTAGGGCTTCAAAAAAGGACCCTGCTTGGATGGAAGAATGGGTACTGGCAGGAGGAGACTGGGGGAGCTCCGTCTTCGTCGGCGGGGATGAGCTTGAGGTTCCTACGAATTTTAGTGACAAACCCACTTGGGGTCAGGATTCCTTGCCCGATGAGTCTGAAGCCGTGCTGAAGACCATCTTAGCTCGGAACTATTTGAATCTGAAGTTTCCGACCACCAGTCCCTTTGATCCCCGTAAGGGTAAACAGGTACCTGCGGATATCCGGTGCTACCCCTCGTAAGTGTCTCGATCTATTCTTATTTTTACTTTTTTTTGAAGGGTTCAGTTATGATGATCTTGACTCTTTTCTCTAACAGTGTTTTTTGTTCCTCCAGCTTCTCGTGAAGCCTGACAAACTGGGATACCTCCTCAACCTTTCAGATCGTCCCCAGGGACTCTCTCGACTGTTCCAAAGATGGGGGGGTCAACCACTAAGGTAGCAACCCCGTTCGTTTCTCCCTCCTTCTCCTCCTCAGGTGAAGTCCAAAATGGCTCTTCTGGCATCTCGGGCTACGAAGGCTCTAAACTGAGGAGGGTCTGCTTCTCAAGTCATCAAAAAGTCTATTCATGCCCCTTCTTCAGAAGTTATTGCTCCACATGATGCCCCCCGAGTCCCGCTACCCCTTTCTACAGATTCGGTTGTATCCCGAGTAATATGGGTTCCCAGGGAGCATGATGCTGATTTTATGTGGTCGCCCCCTTCTCATCCCTTCCAACAATCGAGCTCGGTGGGTCAGGATGAGATCCTGAAGCAATTTGTCGCATCTTGTCCAGGCGGCGGGCTTTTAAGGATGACCGCGATGCCCGTGGGTATCTTGATCGCCAAAGGGTCCGCCCTTTTAGCTGAGGTAATTGTCGTTTTCACTTCTTCATTGATCTGCTTGACTTGTCATTTTTTAACCTGATTTTTCTTTACAGGCTTTCAAGTTTCACGTGGCCATGGGGCATCAGGTAGCCTTCCTCTATGATCGGTCAGCCAAGACTGAGGCTGAAGCTGAGCGAGCCATGGGGTTGCTAGCGCGGGCTCAGACCCTGGTCTAAGAGATGACCTCCAGCCAACAGGGAAAAGAGACGCAGCTAGCTGAGCTTTTATGCGATCATGAGAGGCTGAAGCGAGCTTTTGATCAGAAGACTCTCCAGTCGAAGCGGCAGGCTAGCCAGCGAGATGAATGAAGGGGAGAGGCGAAGGCCTTAAATGTTGAAAACCAAAACTTGCAAGCTCGAGTTACCCAGCTCCAAACCGAAGTGGAAGCCTCTTTTAGCGAGGGGTACTTCTATGCCTCCTATCAGGTTGCAGAGGCTCTTCCCCCTCCATTTGATGTCTCTTGTATTGCTGGCAAGAATAGAGCGAAGGTCATGTTACGGGCTGCGGAGATAACTCGCTTAGAAACTGATGGAGCTGACTCTTTTGGGAGAGAGCTGGGAAGAAGTTGGAGGTGCTAGATCTGCCTTCTCCTGTTCCAGCCTTTCCAGCATCTGGTCTCGGTGACTTCTCGGAAGGGGTCCATAACGAGGAGCTAGAATGAGGCCTCGCTGAAGCCCGAGATCCTCCCCTAGTGCTAACAGGAATGAGGTCAACAGAAGGCCGGAACGTGCCTGATTTGGTGACCAGCCTTCTTGATTCAGCTATTCCTCCTAAAGTTATGGTGGCGATAAATTAAATCGTGAAGCAAGATCCTATTGACCTCGAGGTAGTCGGGGTTGATCCTCATGAGGTAGCAGAGGCGGTAGATGAGGCTAACCAAGACGAGCCGAGACTGAAGAGGGGAGACGGGGGCGAGGTCCATTCTGTGGAGGAGGAAACTGAAGGCCTTCAGGAAGATGAAGGAGCTTGAGTTCTATTCCATGTGATTCATTTTGAATGCCCGGAAAAGGGGGTGGGCATCCCATCTTGAACTGTGTTTGATCTCTTATTAGTTTTCCTTTGTAGTCCGGAACCAGGGATTGGGCCCCCCTTGCTTGTAGTAGCCTTGTTGGGGGATAGGCTCCCTTACTTGATAATATAAGTTTTAATCTCATATCTAAATCTTGCTTCCATGTACTTTCTTGATCGTCCAGCTTTTATATCGAAGCGAGCTATCTTTGGGAAAAATTAAGATAAGAAAAACAAGTTATTGGTATTGAGACCCCATACCAATGGAACTCCTAACTCCACTTCTTCAGCTGACAGTCCCCTTGTTGGATTGTGGGTCTGCTATAGTAAGTAAGCCTGTATCAAGGAGAGCAATAGACATAACAAGAGCATTTAGAGTTTAAGTAAATCGAGCCCTCCATCTCCGAGACCCCTTGAGAGGTTGTAGCCCGAGTAGAACATTAAATAGAGAACTGTTTAGTTCCTTCTTAGGCTCAGGATCAGGAGGGCTTCCGGGCTTTTAAGTTCGATTCCTTCTTGGGGGTAGTAGCCCGACCAAGGCATCAGGAGTGCTATCTAGCTATTTCCTGGTCTCGAGATTTGGATGGCAACTATGCATTTACACCCAGATCCTTCTTGGGGGTGGTAACCCGACCAAGGCATCATTAGCGTTATCTAGCTATTTCCTAGTCTCGAGATCTGGATGGCAACTATGCTCTTACACTCAGATCCTTCTTGGGGGTGGTAGCCCGACCAAGGCATCAGGAGTCCTATCAAGCTATTTCCTGGCCTGGATGACAACTATGCTCTTACACTCAGATCTTTCTTGGTGGTGGTAGCCCAACCAAGGCTTCAAGAGTGCTGTCTAGCTATATCCAAGTATTTTGATCTGGATGGCAACTATGCACTTATACTCAGATCCTTCTTGGGAGAGGTCACCTGACCAAGGCATCAGGGATGATGAGGGGGCTTCCCTGGTAAATCCTTGGTCTCGAGATCTGGATGGCAACTATGCTCTTACACTCAGACCCTTCTTGGCGAAGAGTGGTGCCTGGCCGAGGCATCAAGAGCAGCGAGGGGGCTTCCCTGGCTTATCCCTGGTCTTGAGGCGATAATGTCAAAACTTTCCATGTAAACCCAAATCATTGTAGGACATAGTAAGAGAAGGAGCAAACAAGAAAACAGGCGAGCTTTATTGATATGGAAGATGGAGTACAATACTGTCAGAAAATAAAAAGAAGCTAGTCGGAGGTTGCCTGCTCCTGAGTCCCCTGTTCAAGGGTCGAATTTCCTTAAGTAATCCGCATTCCAAGTATGGTCGATGAGTCAGCCATCCATATCCTCGAGCTTGTATGCCCCATTACGAATCACCATTTTTATTAGGTAAGGTCCTTCCTAGTTGGGCCCTAGGACGCCGTCTGACCTCTTCTTGGTATTCAACGTCACTTTTCGGAGGACCAAATCCCATTCTTTGAAGCTTCGGGTTTTAACCCTCTTGTTGAAGTACCTGGCAATCCTGCCTTGGTAGATTGCTACCTTTTCAGCTATTCGATCTTGCTTCTCCTCCAGGAGGTCCAAGCTAGCTCGGAGCTTGTTTTCATTGCTTCCTAGTTCAAACCGTTGAACTCTAACGGAGGTCAACTTGTGCTCTATAGGTAGGACTGCTTCAACCCCGAAGGCCAGCGAGTAGAGCATTTCCTCGATAGTTGTTCTTCTTGTGGTGCGGTAAGCCTAGAGGACCTCGGGAAGTTCCTCTACCCATCTGCCTTTCTTTTGTTGTAGCTTTTTCTTAAACAACTTATTGATGGTTTTGTCCGTGGATTCCACCAGACCATATGTCTGAGGGTGGGCTACCGAAGAAAAACGAAGGTCGATTCCCAAACCTTGACAGAAATCTCTGAAGCGTACATTGTCAAACTGTTTCTCGAGGTCGGTTATGATGACCAAAGGGGTTCCGAACCTGTAAACTACATTGTTTTTGATAAATCTTGTTGTGTTTTCTTCCGATATCAGGGAGAGTGGTCCGGCTTCAACCATCTTGTGAAGTAGTCAATTTCTACGATAGCATGCTTGGCATGTCCCAGAGCTGTAGGAAGCGGTCCAATCAAATCGACCCCCCACATAGCAAAAAGGTATGGCGAGCTAAGGGACGACAAAAGTTTTGGAGGGAGGTAACTCAAGTTTGCGGCCTTCTGGCATGCCTCGCAGGTTTGCACCAAGTTCTTAGCATCTTGATGGATGGTCGGCCAGTAATACCCCATGCGGAGAACCTGATATGCCAAGGCCTCTCTTCCAGTATTGTTCCCGCATTCCCTGGAATGAACCTCTCTCAAAGCCCACTTGGTATCTTCCGGGTGTAGACATCGGAGCAGGGGAAGGGATTTCCCTCTTCGGTATAAATGTCCATCCACCATGCAGTATCGGACAGAGAGCCATTTAACCCTCATAGCTTGGTCTGGCTCCCCGGGGAGTTTTCCGTCCTGTAGATATTCTGTCATTGGATCCATCCAGCATGGCTGTCGGTCCAGGGTATAAGCTTCCTTACCAGTCGTAGTGCTAGGTAGGGGGATTACTTGAAGATGGACTCCGTACGGTAGGGTCTGGCCACCATAGGCAGCTATCTTAGCTAGGACGTCAGCCCGATGATTTAGCAGTCAAGGTATCTGCTCGATTTTGAATCCCCTAAATCTGGACCTGAGCTGTTGTACCAATTTCAGGTAAGTGATCATGTTATCCCCTTTGGCCTGATAATTCCTAAAAACTTGGTTGACCACGAGTGAAGAGTCGCTCTTGATGTTAAGGTAATCGACCCCGAGCTCTATGGCAGCTTTAATCCCAGCCAGCAGGTCTTCGTATTCCGCTTCATTGTTTATGGCTTTAAATTTGAACCTGAAATAATGGCAGCCATCAGTTCCTTCGGGGTCGATGAGGACTATGACAGCTCCTCCCTTGGACTGCCTGGAAGCTCCATCAGTGTAGAGAGTCCATGACTTGCAGCCCTCCGGCTAGGTGTCAGCTTCTGGAATCCTCTCAAGGGTAACATCTGTTACCGCGAGAGTTGGCTGATCAGAAGGTACTGAAAGTTCGGCCACAAAGCCCACTAGTGCTTGAGCTTTTATCGTGGTCCCAGGCTTCTACTTTAAATCGAACTGGGTAAGCTCTAGAGCCCATAGAACGAGCCTTCAGAAAACATCCGATCTTTACAAGAACTGACGGAGGGGTTGGTCCGTCACCACTGCTATTGAATGAGCATGAAAGTAAGGACGGATTTTCCTTACCGAAGTCACCAATGCGAAAGCGAGCTTCTCTAGCAAAGTATATTTTTTTTCAGGCTTGGTTAGAGCGCGACTCACATAGTAGATAGGTCGTTGGATCCTATCCCCGTATTCTTTAACCAAGGCCTCACTTACAGCGGTTTCTGAAACGGCCAAGTATATTTGGAGTTCTTCTCCAGGATTTGGCTTTACCAGCAGTGGAGGGCTCGTTAAGTATCTTTTCAAAGCTTGGAAAGCATGTTCGCTCTCCTGATCCCACTTCATGTTTCTTCCCTGCTTGATAGCTTTGAAGAACGGTAGGCACTTATCGGTAGACCGGGATATGAACCTGTTAAGCGCTGCTACCTGACCGGTCAAGGCTTGAACCTGTTTAAGAGATGCGGGGGATTCTAGGTCCAGGATAGCTGTGATTTTTTCTGGGTTAGCCTTTATACCTCTCTCATGGACCCTGAAGCCCAGAAACTTTCCCGCAGTTACACCAAAGGCGCATTTGGAAAGGTTCAGCCTTATTTAGGTCTTCCTTCTATGTGTATATCTGTTGTTTATGGTTTTCTGTATGTCACCCGATCTATATCTGTTGTCTCTGTCTGTGTTCATCTTATAAATATCGTCCAAGTAGGTTTCAATTTCGCAAAATACTTTGTCATGATTCCATCAATCCATTCCCTCCTTATCGGGTAGGATTCGTCATATGAATTTGAGTTATTTCCGGATTTGATGATATGGTTGACGAAGATAAGTTTGTTGCCTTATTTGAATTATACTCTTGACGTGCATGTGAACTTTTCATAGAAACGATCCCGTGTGCACTCGTGCCATGAATCTTCATGGAGGTCATCCTGCCTACCGCCTATTGCCCCGTAGAGCGAGGTAGACCCCTACTCTAGCTCTGTTCCTGGAAGCTTAAGATGGATTTTTCTTGACCTGTAGGAGACTGAGGTGTTCTTATAGACCTTTCTGGAAGGTAGCTGGGGTAATGCAGACTTAGGCGTGATTCCTCCTTTATGCCCAGCAAGGACAACGGGCTTCTAGAGAGGTTGGCGGGCTTCTTTCAAATGTCTCTTGAACTGGGAGACTTCCCCTGGCATTTACGGGGCGGTTGTGAAGCTCGACCTAAGAGCCGAGGTTCCTCGATAGATGGCCTGGAGAAGCCTGGGTTCCAGTGCTCTTGTGGGGGCTCATCCCTGTCGCGTTTGGCTTATCTTCTGGTAACTTTGAAGCCAAACCGGCCTTCCCTGCTCCTGCAGGGTGGCTTCATGGTCTTTCTGGGCTTCATGAGTGTCGATTGTAGGGGCTCGTCCCTGTCGCATTTGGCTTGTCTTCTGGTAACTTTGAAGCCAAACCGGCCTTCCCTACTCCTGCGGGGTGGCTTCAAAGTCTTCCCGGGCTTCATCAGTGTCGATTTCAGGTGGAAAATTTCTCTTTTACCTCTGGCCAAATTTCCCTATTAACAAGAGGATCGAGATTTTTTATCAAATGATCGAGAATATTTTTCAAAGGATCGAGATTTTTTTTCAAAGAAACGAGAATATTTTTCAAAGGATCGAGATTTTTTTTTCAAATGATCGAGAATATTTTTTAAAAGATCGAGAATTTTTGTCAAATGATCGAGAATATTTTTCAAAGGATTAAGAATATTTTTTAAATGATCGAGATTTTTTGTCAAATGATGAAGAAGATTTTTCAAAAAATCGAGATTTTTTTAAAAGGATCGAGAATATTTTTCAAAGAACCGAGATTTTTTTTTCAAAGAATCAAGATTTTTTTTCTTCAGAAAATTAGGTTTAGTTAAATCGAGTATATTTGTAACGAATTCAAGCATATATTAGAAAGAATCGAAGATTTTTTTTCAAAGAATCGAGCATATTTTTCAAAGGATCGAGCTCGACCCCTAATTGCGTCTGCGTAGCGCCTAAGTTTCAACAAAACTTTCTCTCTCTATTTCATAACTCTCACTGTAATAAAATGAATGAAAGATTCTGATGGAACAACTATTGAGGGCATTTTTATCCGTTCATCATAATAGGTACCTTTAAAACATAAGTTATTAAAGCAGTGACAGTGTTGAAACGTCACCTCCAAAAAGTGCTATTTATTTTTTGAGCCCTTTGTTTTATCATGTACGAATAGCAAAAGTCAAAACTATTCGCTCTGAATTTTCCGTTAACCGAATGATTTGACTTAAAAGTCCTATAGTGATTATCAAATGTCAGACAGAAAAGGAAGAAGTGTACATTGTTACATGTTCATCAAACTTGAAAATTCATATTTGTTTTTTAATTTGGAAAACAATAATAATAATACAATTCATATGTAAAACCAAGGCCTTAAGGTTAAAACTTTGAGGTATAAGTGGCTTGAATTGATATAACAAGCCTACAAAAGATATAGCATACTAATCTGGTTATTATTCATTGTGTGCTTTAATTACCGTTAAAATTTGTTAGAGCCAATATAGATAATGCAAAAGAGGAAAGCTCACAATCTCAGGTCTCATCGATACGAGAAGTCTTCGGAGGTGAAGCAAACTTAACTTTGACTCAGGACTTTTCACAAACACCTTTGTTAATAGTGAAATTTGGCCAAGGGTCAAAAAGAAATTTTCCACCTTCCCGCTACAAGTCAAAACCCATAATCGATAATCATGAAGCCCGGAAAGACCTTAAAGCCACCCCACAGGAGCAGGGAAGGCCAGCTCGACTTCAAAACTACCAGAAAACAAACCAGGCGCGACCAGGACAAGTCCCCACAAGAGTACTGGAACCCGGGCATCTCCGGACCATCTATCGGGGAACCTCGGCTATGAGGTCGAGCTCTTCAACCGCCCCCGTGAATGCCAGAGAAAGTCTCCAATAGATATTCAAGAGAAGCCCGCCAACCTCTCCAAGAGCCCGATGTACTTGCTGGACATGAAGGAAGAATCACGCCTAAATCTACACTACCCCGGCTACCTCCCAGGAATATCTACAAAGAGCACCTCAAGCCCTCAAGGGTCAGGAAAAATCCATCTCAAGTTTTCTAAGAACAGAGTAGGAGTAGGGATCCACCTCGCTCTATGGGGCAACAGGCATGTGGTTGGGTGACCTCCATGAAAAACCATGCCGCGATAACATACAAGATCATTTCTAGAAGATAACCATCATTAATCCCGTATACGTGCGTACCAAGAGTTTGATTCCAAAAAGAAAACAAACCCATTCACGTTAAATTGTTTCCGTTATTTATTCGGGGTCAACCACTTTTAAATGTAAGATCCCGCCCGATAAAGAGAAAACATATTAAAAGGATCGTGGCGGGATATTAACAAATTCAAACCAACCTGGACCACGTATAAATAGAGCCAAGCACGATAGCCAGAAAGGGGAGAAAAATATATATATAGGAAAGAGACAGAAAAACATAGAAACAGAGAGAAGAAAGAAAAGAAGTGGGGAAGGCCTAAATTCTGTATTCAGAACACGGCCACCTTTGTTTCCACTATTCAACAGGCACAGAATTACCACCACCCTACCCCTTAGAGAGACTGCAAGCATATAAGAGAGTGATTTGTGTTTTTAAAGTAATATATCAATAATAAAAGCTCACATTAACTGTTATTACGATCCAACCTCTGATCTATCTCTTAACAGGTCAGGAACCAACGGTACTAACCCCAGCCACCGCTTTCATGGTAGTGGTCTTGAGGGTATTAACAGGAATTTCTCATTCTGAATAAATTTTCCGTCAACACTTTCTGGCACCGTCTGTGGGAAACTCTCACACCACCATCTTTATACATTCGAAAAGTTTGTTATTTCATAATAATCATGAGGCTCCGATCCTCACAGGGGCAGTAGGGCATATCGAGACAACCTTCTGCTACATCAACACAAAAGATCCGGAGGAAAGTAAGAAAATCCGGGCTCCATAGCCATTTTCCCACCCAGCTAGCTGCGGAGCGGGCTCTGGATCCCCCTTTGGGGAGTCAGGTCGAGTTGACCAACAAGCGACGACCTTTGTAGAAAACATCCGCCTCCAACTACTCACTTAGGGTATCGCTATCCAGCAAGTGGGTCTCTACAATCAGGGGAGTCAAGCAGGCCTGGGGCTAGGCAACCCGCCTTCGATCGCCTGGGACCTACCCCTCAAGAATCAACTCGTAATAGAGTGGGGCTCCCAACCTCGATCCCGGATAGACTAGGGCCCATGCCTCATGTTCCCAAAGCGTTGCCACGCTACCAACCAAGATAAGTCAAATCCGCAGCAGATGTCCTTCCCCGGGAATAGAGAGAGTTTCTCCACCCATCGACTTCAAGGAGAGAAGCCTAGGGTAGAGAAGAAGAAAGTCAGTAAAGCCCCCGAGTGGACCCCCTCCGAAGAAGGAACCGAGTGGAGGTCGCTAGTTCGTCAGAAGGATCTGATGGTGAGGAATCTGAGATCAATTCAAAGAAATCCGAAAGCAAGCGTCTAAAAGACCAGTTGGCAGAGCTTCAGAAAGAGGTCCAATTGATGAAGAAGGGAAAGTACAAAGAGGACAAGAAAAATCCTCTAAGTGAAATGAATGCTTCTTTCACTAGGAGAATCCAGGAGGTAGAGCTCTCGTCTAAGTTCAAAATGCCAGCTGACAGATTCTCTGGGACTGCAGATCCCCTGAGCCACTTAGAGAGCTTCGTTCAACAGATAGAGGTCCAGAACACAACCAGGGCCGCTATGTGTCGAATGTTCCCCACTACACTCACGGATTATGCTAAAACCTGGTTTAGAGAACTACCCGCTGGTAGCATGGATTCTTTCACCAAGTTATCAACCGATTTCTGCTCATAATTCCAGGGAGTTAAGCCCTGATTGAAGGACCCGATCTATCTACAGTACGTGATCCAAAAAAGAGGGGAAACCCTCCGGGCTTATATCAGCGTTTCCACTAGGAAGTCATCCAGATGGGGGTTTTCACCGAGAAAAGAACCCTCTCTAACTTCAGAAGGAACTTGTGGGCAGGAAAACTTTTCCGGTCTTTTTCCAAGAGACCTCTGGAAACCTACCAAAAAGCCTGTGATCTGGCTCTGGAATAGATTGAGGTCGACGAACAGCTCAAGGTCAAGATGGAACATGACGATATGAGAGCCGTAAAGCGACAAAAGAAGAAAGCTCTCAGACCTGAGCAAGCTCAGAAAAGCCAAAACAAACCCCTTAATGAATCAACACCTCCCAGGATAGTGGCTCATATAGCTCACGATGAGAGGGGGTACGACCATTACACTCCCTTAAATGCATCCTGAGAAACAGTCTACCTCGCCATTCGGGATAAGGGTTTGCTACAAAAGCCCGCTCCCATAAAAGCCCTGGTCGATAAGAGAAATCGTTATAAATATTGTGACTTTCACGAGGACGTAGGGCACAACACTTCAGAATGCTACAACCTGCGGAACCAGATTGAGGCTTTGATAAGGGGAGGATGCTTGATAGAATTCTTACTACAGGTCAGGGAGAACATTCAGACTAGAAGGGAGGTGCAAGCCGAGATCCGAGAACATGCTGAGAAAAGGAAAGGAGAGCAGGCGGACCTAATGCAACAGATTCAGATAATACATAATATAAGCGGTGGGCCCACTCTTGCCGATACCTCCAATAGTTCCAAGAAAAACCATGCGAGGAAGGTCCCTCGTACGAACGAGGGGCATGATATCTTCAAGGTCGACCAGAGTCCGACCAATCCCTCCCAGCTGTCATAGATCATCTTCATCGAAGCAGATGTCTATAACACCTTGCAGCCTCATGATGACCCCATGGTCGTCATGGTACAAATTGCCAACTTCATGGTGCACCGCGTGCTTATCGACACAGGTAGCAGCGTCGACGTCCTGTTCAAAGATACCTTGGAAAAGCTAAACCTGAAGCAGTGGTGTTACAATAGTTACACTACTCTATTATACGGGTTCACTGGGGACTCCATCACACCCGTAGGATCAAAAATCCTACCAATGATCATTGGAACCGTACCTCTCCAGCAAAATATCAAGACCGACTTCGTGGTGTTAGACACCTCATCGCCCTACAATGCAATATTAGGAAAGCCATTTCTATCATCCTTGAAAGGGTTCCTTTCTATATACCACAATGTCTTGAAGTTCCCAGTAGGAGACAATGTGGGAGAATTTTGGGGTGATCAGCAAGCAGCTAGGAAATGCTATGCAGTGTCAGCTAACCCAGTAGCTCTAGCAAAACAACTCGCCCAGGTGACGATGATCCAAGGTAGGATAGCCCCTGCACTAAACTTGGAAGACGCGGGCTCCACCGATAGCCCTGAAGACGGCCTCGTGGTGCCCGACATGGAAGAACAGAGAAAGGAATGGGCCAGCGACCATCCAGTGGATAGGTTAGATGAGATTTATGTCCGAATAAGTGACCCCTCAAAGGTCGTCAAGATCAGAGCTACCCTTGAGCCAGGAATGAAAGAGGGTTTGATTAGGCTCCTCACAGAGTTGAACGGCATTTTTGCTTGGAGTCATGCTGAGATGCCGGGAATCCTGATGACATTAGCTGCATATAGACTGGCGGTGGATCTGACCTTCAAGCTCATCAAACTGAAAAGGTGCCACTTCAACACCGAAAGAAATGTGGCGGTTCAGGAAGAGGTGGATAAACTAACCCAGGCAGGCTTCATTCGAGAAGCCAGTTACCCCGAGTGGATCGCCAACGTGGTCATAGTTACAAAGGCAAATGGGAAGTGGCGCATGTGTGTAGACTACACCGACCTCATCCGGGCATGCCCGAATGATAGTTTCCCTCTGCCTAAAATTGATCAGCTGGTCGATTCCACCTCCGGGAACAAGCTCCTGAGCTTCATGGACGTATTTTTTGACTACAATTAGATTATAATGCATCGCGTGGACCAGGAAAAAACCAGTTTCATCACCGTACAAGGCCTGTATTGCTACAAGGTGATGCCTTTTGGGCTCAAAAATGCTGGAGCTACTTACCAGCGGTTAGTCAATCGACTGTTCAAACCCGAAATCAGAAGGTCGATGGAGGTGTACATCAACGACATGATCACCAAATCTTCAACCTCGAGAGGCCACATGGACGACCTTCGTAGGATCTTTATGATCCTAAGGGAAAACCAGATGAGGTTAAACCCTTCTAAGTGCACCTTTGGGGTAACTGCGGGGACGTTTCTGGGCTTCATGGTCCATGAGAGAGGCATAGAGGCTAACCCGAAAAAAATCATGGGTATCCTGGATCTAGAATCCACCACATCTCTTAAACAGGTTTAAGCCTTGACCTGACAGGTAGCAACGCTCAATAGGTTTATCTCTCGGTCTACCGATAAGTGCCTACCATTCTTCAAGGCTATCAAGCATGGAAGAAACATGAAATGAGATCAAGAGAGCGAACAAGCTTTCCAAGCTTTGAAAAGATACCTAACAAGCTCTCCACTGTTGGTCAAGCCAAATCCTGGAGAAGAGCTCCAAATTTACATGGCCGTTTCAGAAACCGTTGTGAGTAGGGCCTTGGTCAAGGAAATCGGGGATAGGATCCAGCGACCTATCTACTATATGAGTCACGCTCTAACCAAGCCCGAAAAGAACTATACTTTATTGGAGAAGCTCGCTTATGCCTTGGTAACCTCGGTAAGGAAACTTCATCCCTACTTCCATGCTCATTCAATAACAGTGGTGACGGACCAACCCCTCTATCCATTCTTACAAAGGTCGGATGTTTCTGGAAGGCCGGTTCTATGGGCCCTAGAGCTTACCTTGTTTGATTTAAAGTATAAGCCTAGGACCGCGATAAAAGCTCAGGCACTAACAGACTTTATCGCCGAGATCTCAATACCTTCAGATCAGGCAACCCCCACGGTAAAAGATGTAACCCTTGAGAGGACTCCAGAATCTGACAACTGGCCAGAGGGCTGCGAGTCGTGGACTCTCTACACTGACAGAGCTTTCGAGTCATCTAGGGGAGGAGCGGGCACAGTTCTCATCGACCCAGAAAGAACTGAGTTCTGCCACTGTTTCAGGTTTAAATTTAGTGCCACGAACAATAAGGCGGAATACGAAGCCCTGCTAGCTGGAATAAAGGCAGCCATAGAACTCGGGTTTGATTACCTACATATCAAGAGTGATTCTTCACTCGTGGTCAACCAAGTCTTCGAGGATTATCAAGCAAAGGGGGATAGTATGATCGCATACCTGAGATTGGTTCAATAACTCAAAAGCATATTTAAGGGATTCAGAATCGAGCAGATACCTCGACAGTTAAATCATTGGGCTGACGTCTTTGCCAAGATAGTTGTATATGGTGGCCAAACCCTACTTCATGGAGTCCCTCTTCAAGTAATCCCCCTACCTAGCATTATGACATGTAAGAAAGCTTATACCTTGGACCGACAGCCATGCTGGATGGATCCAATAGTGGAGTATCCCTAGGATGAGAAACTCCCCAAAAGCCCGACCAAGGTAGGAGGGTTAAAAGGCTCTTGGTTCAGTATTGTATGGTGGATGGGCATTTATACCGAAAGGGAAAATCCCTTCCCCTGCTTCGATGTCTACACCCTGAAGACGCCAAGTGGACTTTAAGAGAGGTTCATTCTAGGGAGTGCAGGAACCATATTAGTGGAGAGGCATTGGTATATCAGGTTCACCGCATGGGGTATTATTGGCCAAACATCCATCAAGATGCTAAGAAATTGGTGCAAACTTGCGAGGCATGCCAGAAGGCCGCAATCTTGAGTCACCTCCCTCAGGAGCGGTTGTCATCCCTTAGCTCGCCATACCCCTTTTTATATGTAGGGAGTCGACTTGATTGGACCTCTCCCTACAGCTCCGGGTCAGGCCAAGCACGCTATCATGGTAATTGACTATTTCACGAGATGGGTTGAAGCTGGACCACTCTCCTAGATATCAGAAGAAAACATAACAAGGTTTACCAAGACCAATGTAGTTTGTAGGTAAGGAACCCCCCTTGCCATCATAACCGACCTCGAAAAACAGTTTGATAATGGTCGATTCAGAGATTTCTACGAAGGCTTGGGAATCGACCTTCGTTTTGCTTCAGTAGCCCACCCTCTGACCAATGGTCTGGTGGAATCCACGAATAAAACCATTAAGAAATTGTTGAAGAAAAATCTACAACAGAAGAAAGGCAAATGGGTAGAGGAGCTTCCCGAGGTCCTCTAGGCTTACTGCACTACAAGGAGAACAGCTACCGGGGAAACACCGTACTAGCTGGCCTTCGAGGTTGAAGCAATCCTACCTATAAAGCACAAGTTGACCTCCTTTAGAGTCCAACATTTTGAACCGGGGAGCAATGAAGGTAAGCTCTAAGCTAGCTTGGACCTCCTGAAGAAAAAACAAGATCGAATAGCCGAGACGGTAGCAATCTACCAAAGCAGGATTGCCAGATGCTTCAACAAGAGGGTTAATGCCCGAAGCTTTAAAGAAGGGATTTAGTCATCAAGAAAGTAATGTTGAACACCAGGAAGAGGTCAGATAGGGTCCTAGGGCCTAACTGGGAAGGACCATACCTAATAAAGATGGTGATCCGTAATGGGGTGTACAAGCTCGAGGATATGAGTGGCCAACTCATCGACCATACTTGGAATACAGATCATCTAAGGAAATTCTACCCTTGAACAAGGGACTCAGGAGTAGGCGACCTCCGACTAGCTTCTTTTTCTTTTTTCAACAATAATGTACTTCATCATCCATATCAATAAAGCTTGCTTTTCCTGTTTACTCCTTCTTCATCTATGTTCTACAATGATTTGGGTCTACATGGAAAAATCGACATTATCGCCTCAAGACCAGGGGTAAGCCTGGGAAGCCCCACCCCCCACCCCCTCCCCCGCCACTCCTGATGCCTCAGCCGGGCACTACCCCCCTACAAGAAGGGTCTGAGTGTAAGAGCATAGTTGTCATCCAGATCTCAAGACCAGGAAATAGCTAGATAGCCCTCATGATGCCTTGGTGGAGCTACCACCCCCAAGAAGGGTCTGAGTGTAAGAGCATAGTTGCCATCCAGATCTCAAGACCAGGAAATAGCTAGATAGCCCTCCTGATGCCTTGGTTGGGCTACCACCCCCAAGAAGGGTCTGAGTGTAAGAGTATAGCTGTCATCTAGATCTTAAGACCAGGAAATAGCTAGATAGCCATCATGATGCCTTGGTCGGGCTACCACCCCCAAGAAGGGTCTGAGTGTAAAAGCATGGTTGCCATCCAGATCTCAAGACCAGTAAATAGCTAGATAGCCCTCCAGATGCCTTGGTCGGACTACCACCCCCAAGATGGATTTGAGTGTAAGGGCATAGTTGCCATCCAGATCTCAAGATCAGGAAATAGCTAGATAGCCATCCTGATGTCTTGGTCGGGCTACCACCCCCAAAAGGATCTGAGTGTAAGGGCATACATGCCATCCAGATCTCAAGACCAGGAAATAGCTAGATAGCCCTCATGATGCCTTGGTCAGGCTACAACACCCTAAAAGGAATCAGGGATAAAGGGCTCGATTTACTATAAATATACCAATTCGTTCTGGTTACTAGCCCCCATTGATACGTGGACACTCACTGCAAATGGCCTACAATCAAACAAAGAGACTATCGACTAAGGAAGTTGAGCTGTGAGGTTTGATAGTCAGAAAGCCCGACGCTAAATGTCTGTTCTCACGCTTAAATGTTTTTCTTATCTTGTTATTTCCTCCGAGATAAGTCAATGTACTATGAACGCCGGACCTAAAGGGAGATTGAGGAAATGTGCAAGTCGGAGAATGAGCTGGATCTAAAGATGGAATTTATTAATGTACAGGGGAGCCTATTCCCCAATAAGACTACATCAGGCAGGGAGCCCAACCCCTGATTCTGAGCTACATAAAAAAAAAAAAAAAAAACGGGTCAAACACGTTTAAAGATTGGATACCCACTCCTCTTTCGTGGAACTCAAAATGAATCACAAAAGAAAGAATTCAAAGTCCTTCATCTTCCTGATGGCTTTCAGCCTCCTCCTATAAAGAATGAACCTTACCACTTGCTCCTCTCTCCGGTCGTAGTTAATCCTGATCAACTGTATCTGCCGCCTCCACTTCCTCATAGGGATCCACCTCGGCTGTTTCGTGGTCAACAGAATCCTCCTCCACGATTTCATTGATCACCTCCATAACTTCAGACGGTATGGCTGCATCAAGAAGGCTGGCCACTGACTTAGGCATGTTCCCGTCTTCTGTTGACTCTACTTCTGACAGTACTGCGGGGGGGCTTTAGTAAGTCCTCATTCCAGCTCCTCAGTTTGGATCCCCTTCGAGGATTCACCAGGACCAGATGCTGGGAAGGCTGGAACAGAAGGAGACAGATCTGGCACCTCCAATCACTTCCCAACTTCCTCCCAGAAGGACCAGCTCCATCATTTTCAGGGCAAGACATCTTCGCAGCCCGTGACATGACACTTCCCTATCCCAGCCGGCGATGCTGAAGAGATCGAATAGAGGAGGAAGGGCCTCTGCAATCTGATAGGAGGCATAGAAGTACCCCTCGTTAAAAGAGGCTTTCACCTCTGTCTGGATCTGGGTAATTAGAGCCTGTAAAGTTTGGTTATAAACATTCAGAGCCTTTGCCTCTCCCTTCTAGTCATCCCGCTAGCTAGCCCGTCGCTTCGAACAAAAAGTTTCCTGATCAAAAGCCGGCTTCAACCTCTCATGGTCGCATTGAAGCTCAGCTAGCTGTGT
Organism: Dipteronia dyeriana; assembly: GCA_032871835.1. Taxonomy (NCBI): domain Eukaryota; kingdom Viridiplantae; phylum Streptophyta; class Magnoliopsida; order Sapindales; family Sapindaceae; genus Dipteronia; species Dipteronia dyeriana. The sequence continues at coordinate 58,270,387 of CM065301.1, forward strand.
CCCCGTTCCCTATTGGCTAGAGGTCATCTACTATACCAGGGTTTGAGCCCGCGCAAGAAACCCCATGGCTCGCTCAGCCTCAGCCTCAGCCTTAGCCTTGGCTGGCCGAACACCGTGGAAGGCCACCTGATGCCCCATGGCCACCTGAAACTTAAAAGCCTGCAAAGAAAATTCATGTTAAAAAAATGATAAATCAAGCTGCTGAATGAGGAAGTAAAAGCGACGATTACCTCGGCTAGAAGGGTGGACCTTTTGGTAATCATGATGTCCATGGTCATCGAGGTCATCCTAGAAAGCCCGCTACCTTAACAGGATGCAACGAATTGCTTCAAGACCTTGTCCTGACAAGCCGAGCTCGATTGCTGGTGGGGGCAAGAAAGGGCAACCTCAAGAATATTGGTGTCGGGCTCCCTTGGAACCTGGACAGCCCTGGATACAACCAGATCTGCAGAGAGGGATAATATGACTCGGGGAGCATCGGTTAAAGCAAAGACTATTGGGGAGGGGGCAAAAGTGGACTTATTGGCTACTTTGGAGGCAGGCCCTCCTCGGCTTAGAGCCTTTGCCGCCCGAGATGCAAGAAGAGCCATCTTGGACTTCACCTGGGAAGGTAAGGGCGAAAAAATAAGTAGGGCAGCTACCTTTGTGGTTGAACCCTCTTTCTTCGGAACAACCGAGAGAGCTCCCGGAGACGATCTAGAAAAAGAATGAGGGATCCTAGCTTACCAGGCTTCACAAGAAGCTGGAGCAACAACAAACACTGCTAAAAAAAAGGGGGATCAAGATCATCAGAACTGAACCATCCAACAATTTAAAGACAGGATAGAGCGAGATACTTACGAGGAGTAGCATCGGAGATCCGCAGGTACTTGTTCACCCTGCGGGGATCGAAAGGGTCAGCGGTTGGAAACTTTAAATTTAAATAATTTCGGGCAAGGATGGTCTTTAGCAAGGCTTCAGACTCAGCGGGCAAGGAATCCTGACCCCACGAGGGTTTATCGCTAAAAGCGGTGAGAACCTCGAGCTCATGCCCGGCCGAAGAATACAGAGCTCCTCCAGTCTCCCCCCGCCAGGTCTCACTCCTCTTTCCAAGTGGGGTCTTTCTTTGAAGCCCCGGGGATGATAAAGTTGAGCCTATTCTTGGCCTTGGCATAGAATTGGACTCGTGGAACCCCAATCAGGCTACCTGTTTGGAAAAGGAAGGCGAGCTCCTTAGCCCCGGGCTCCCTGGTTACGTTGCTCATCTCGAATTGCTCCCTCCATAATACAAAAAAGCCGATTAGATACCTCCAAAAGCCGGGCGTCAGTTGATGCGGAGCCAGCTGAAGGGCATTGAGAGCTCACCGACCTCACCCCGCTCTCAAAAACTGTGACGTGGATAGGGAGTACGCCTTTGGACAGGCTAAAAACATCATAATTCCTTTGGGGGGACAGTGTGGGAAACAGTGTCAGGAATACCGTATTTTTCCCGAAGACGGCTGATAGACTGAGGGTCGACGGTGGAGTCAGGGATGACCCTGGGTTTGAAAGGAAGGGTCACCACTGAAGAAAGCTCTGCCACTGTGACCTGAGCCCTCCCAACTGTATCGACTCTCTCACCGACATCAGAATCTTCGTTAACTAGGCTAAAAGGATTGTCGAGTGGGTTCGAGAAGCCAGAGCCGATAGAGACGTTCCTGCTAGAACAACGACTCTGGCTGAGCGGGGAAGATTCCTCATTGCTCGAAATTCTTCGCACCAATTTACGAGAAGCTAGGCTTGGGCCTCTGGTGCCCTCAACCAAGGCGTCAATTTTTTCTGAGGAAGTCGACATTAATGGGTAAGAAAGATTTGAAAGCAAGCAAAAGATAGAGGGAATCGGCAGAGAAAGCAGGAAAGAAGAAATTTGAAAATTTGAGATTTGAGAGAGTATGAATAAAGTGGCAGTAAGGCCAGGTTTAAATAGAGGATTATCGGCGATAACCTCGGGAAGATTACCTGGAGCCGTATTGCAGCCATCTTTCTTCGAATAACACACTGTTTAAAATTCAAATATTGGGTAATTAATGAGAAGATTTTACTCTCATTAATTATCATAATGGCGGAAAAATTTCTAAATTAAACAAGGATTCTGACTCCAACCCCAACTCTACCACCGGTGTTCAAGTCAGATGGGACTTCTTTTAATAGTGAAATTTGGTCTGGGGTCTAAGAGAAATTTTCTACCTTCCCGCCATAATCGACAATCATAAAGCCCAGAAAGACCATAAAGCCACCCCGCAGGAGCAGGGAAGGCCAGCTCGACTTCAAAACTATAAGAAAACAAACCAGGCACGACCAGAATGAGCCCCCACAAGAGTACTGGAACTCGGGCATCTCTAGGCCATCTATCAAGGAACCTCGGTTCTGAGGTCGAGCTCCTCAACCGCCCCGTGAATGCCAGGGAAAGTCTCCAAGCTCAAGAGACATTCGAGAGAAGCCCGCCAAACTATCCAGGAGCCCACTGTCCTTGCTGGACATAAAGGAAGAATCACGCCTAAATCTACACTACCCCGGCTACCTCCCAGGAATGTCTACAAAGAGCACCTCAAGCCACCAAGGGTCAGGAGAAATCCATCTCAGGTTTTCTAAGAACAGAGTCGGAGCAGGGATCCACCTCGGTCTATGGGGCAACATGCATCTAGCTGGGTGACCTCTATGAAAAACCATGCCGCGATAACATACAAGATCATTTCTAGAAGATAAACATCATTAATCCCGTATACGTGCTTACCAAGAGTTTGATTCCAAAAAGGAAACAAACTCATTCACGTTAAATTGTTTCCGTTATTTATTCGGGGTCAACCACTTTTAAATGTAAGATCCCGCCCGATAAGGAGGAAACATATTAAAAGGATCGTGGCGGGATATCAGCAAATTCAAACCAACCTGGACCACGTATAAATAGAGCCAAGCACGATAGCCAGAAAGGGGAGAAAAATATATATAGAGGACAGAGACAGAAAAACATAGAAACAGATAGTAGAAAGAAAAGAAGAGGGAAAGGCCTTAATTCTGTATTTGGAACATGGTCACCTTCGTTTCCACTATTCGACAGGCACAGAATTGCCACCACCCTACCCTTTAGAGAGACTGCAAGCATATAAGAGAGTGATTTGTGTTTTTAAAGCAATATATCAATAATAAAAGCTCCCATTAACTATTATTACGATCAGCCTCTCATCTATCTCTTAACAGGTCGGGAACCAACGGTACTGACCCCGGCCACCGCTTTCGTGGTAGTAATCTTGAGGGTGTTAATAGGAATTTGTCATCCCGAGCAAATTTTCCGTCAACAACCTTGTTGTAACTTGCAACCATCTAAGGCTATGTTTGAGATTACTTTGTTACAAAAATAATCTATTTATATCTTAAATTTAAAAATAATCAGCTTAACAAAAAAATGAATAAGTGTTTGGTAATCTAAATATTAAAATTGTTTTGCTTTTGAGAATTAGGAAAATGTATTTGATGAAATTAATAAAATAGGCATCATTTTAAAATGATATCTTTGGGCTTTTAAAAAAATGATATCCTTGGGCTTTTAAAAAAATGATAACTTTGGGAGAATGGACTTGTTACAAGCCAGAGGCCCAAAGGCCAAAACAAACCCGACACGTGGCTACAACCCGGTTTCTTGAAACCCTACCCGATGCTACCGCACCCCTAACTGCAGCTATTCAACCTCACAAAGGCCCACTGTTCATCCTGTGCCGCCGCTCGTCCTGTGCCGTTGCTTGCCCAGTCTCCGTCAGCCGTCACCGACCTCTATTTTCTAGACAAAATACTCTGTTCTCGTGAGGGCTGTTTTGGCACTGCTTTATGTCGCCTTGGGCATCGCCGAAGGAGGTCAATCCTCCACCGGTACTGGAGGCGACGTCGTCTCCTACATTTCCAGATTCTATTGTACATCATTGGCCAGCGATGGCCGCCTTGGCGGTGGCTTCTAACAGATATGATTTCTTTTTATTTTCATATATGTTATCGGGAAATTCATTTAGAATGAGAAATCCCCATTAACGCCCTTGAGACCACTACCGCGAAAAGGGTGGCCAGGGTCGGTACCGTTGATACCTGGCCTGATCTTGTATGAACATGAAGAATGTTGAAAACGTAGGTAGGAGACAAGCCATCCCGCCCATCGGGCTTCGTGCTTATGAAGTATATCTGGGGAGCTTGAGGTTCCCTTGCTGGTGTGAAGGGGTTGAACTTGGTCCTGGTCCTGGTTCTCAGAGCCCGTCATGGTACCTGAAGCCCGGTTCTGGAGCCAGATTTCTTCCTGTAATTCCCCGACCTATATAGCAAGTAAGGAGGGGGGCTTATCTAGCTCCAATGTCAGAGAGCTTGATTTTTGCCATAGAGATAATACAGTGGGGCCCATCGACTTTCTTCAGGCTGGTCTGGATGGTTTTTCCTCATCTTGACATGCGACTTTAGCATGTATATGGGAAGACAAGAGCGCTAGGTCCAGCGAGGTAGGAAACTAGCTCGCACTCATATACGCATGCATTACACAGGACACAAGTAAGAGAAAATAAATCTTTAGTAGAGGGAGGTGGACTGACCAAGGGGGAAAAGCATCACGAATGATCACATGCTGAAAAACCCCAAGGCAGTATCTGGAGGAAAGGGGAATACCCTTCCTTATGTATATATCAAAGAATGCTCCGGAGAGCTTACAAGAATGGTGAAGTAATACAACGTAGTCGCTCCGGAGAGCTTACAGTGGTGGTCGAGAGATCTTTTTAGCGAAGCATGTCTGTCTTCTGTCATTGATCGGAGCCCCCATTCCTATGCCTTTTACAGGCATATTTATAAATGGTGACTACCTTGGCATGCAAGTCCAGGATTCTTCAATCTTTCTCTCTTTATTGAGTACGATTCTTACTTTAATGTAGTTGATCAGATCGTTGCTAATATCTTGGAAGGGATGTGTTTATTTTCTCTTCGGACTCTTCTTTCCATGATAAGTGGGATTCTTTGTTATAGTTGACCCCAAAGAATAGGTTGTGTAGGATATCTTGGAGGAAAATGTATTTGTTTCCTCTTTGGACTCTTTCACTAATGACGGCCATTAAAGAGTTGAATATTCTATTTATTAATGGTGTTGATCATGTCATTAATTGGGTTGACTGCCTCCATTAATACGGTTAACCTCATTAATGGTACTTTAAATGTCATAGAAGTCAATCCTCTCTTCCTACGTTGCCGAGATGAGAGCTCTAGTTCTGCTTGTCACTTTAGAGAGGTACTTCATGGAGGTTACCCGATGTGACATTTGATATTTCTTGAGGGCGAGGTACCCTAGGATCCAGTACACTGGCGGGGTCCCCCGGGGACCTCTCGATTATCACAGAGCTAGATACTGGTCTTCCCATGGAGCTTATGCTAACCATTTTAGGGGTGAAATATCCCATAGGGTTCCAACCTTGTAGCTGGGAGCTTAGTTTAACTACGCCGACCTTTATCATGGAGCTTGACCTAATTATACAGGCTTCCTAGCCGGGTAGCGGGCATGGCTTATAGTCCCTAGTAAGGTGTTTGCCATAAACATGCGACCTTGGCTCGCTTCTGGAAGGGTAGAGAGGTACGATCGAGTACTGCCTTTGCTACTTGATTTAACCATGCTAGGATCTACAGTGGATCTTGGTGCTTTTTGGTGACAATGAGGCTTTACGGGCTCCTTCTTTTAATGCTCGGATAGGTCAAGATTATATCTTGACGAGGCAGAAAGGCCTTTGCAAGACAAGTTCGGCACCTTGAAGGTTTCGTAGTGAAAGTAGAGATAGTAGCAAGCTCTACGAGAGTGTCACGAGATACCTTGATGTCGGTGGACCCAGGTCCTTTCACGTCGACCTAGCCTCGGGCTTTATCCTGGCATAAGGAGCTTGACGCGGTCTCGTCGGGCTTTATTTGGTAAGCCTGGACTCTTGCGAGATGCTCAGATGGTATGGCCGGCCTTGCCTTTCTCCTGTCGGATCGCCAGAATTTGGACCCTTGAGGGAAGGTTGGGAAATGGTAAATTCTTCTTTGGTCCCTGGCCAAATTTTGCTATTAACATAAGTCCCCTCTGACTTGAACACCGGTAATTATTTAGGGTTGGAGTCTAGATCTTGTAGTACATGAAGAATTTTACTTGTCGCTTCTTACTTGTAACCAGAATTGCTCCTAGTGTTCGGCTTATTCATTCCTGCAAAATAAATGAGCGTGTTGCTCGATCATGTCGGATAAAGCTTTTGCGGTTAATGTGGGTACCTAGAGTTCCTTTTCCAGGAATCATGGTACTTAGATGAGCTGGCTAAATGATCCCAGTAGGCATCTATGCCATCTAGATCCTTCCTAGCGGGGTTGGCCTGACCAAAGCATCGGGAGCGCTATCTAGCTATATCATGGTATTTTGATCTTGATGGCATCTATGCTCTCATACTCAGACCCTTCTTGGGGGTCGTAGCCCGACCAAGGCATCATGAGCGCTATCTAGATATATCCTAGTAATTTGATCTTGATGGCAACTATACTCTTACACTCAGATCCTTCTTGGGGGTCGTAGCCCGACCAGGGCATCAGGAGCGCTATCTAGCTATATCATGGTATATTGATCTGGATTGCAATTATGCTCTTACACTCGGATCCTTCTTGGGGGTCGTAGCCTGACCAAGGCATCAAGAGCGCTATCTAGCTATATCCTGGTATCGTGATCTGGATGGCAACAATGCTCTAACACTGAGACCTTTCTTTGGGGTCGTAACTCGACCAAGGCATCAGGAGATCTATCTAGCTATATCCTGGTATTTTGATCCGGATGGCAACTATGCTCTTACACTCGGATCCTCCTTGGGGGTCGTAGCCCGACCAGGGCATCAGGAGCGCTATCTAGCTATATCCGTGTATATTGATCTGGATTGTAACTATGCTCTTACACTCGGACCCTTCTTGGGGGTCATAGCCTGACCAAGGCATCAGGAGCGCTATCTAGCTATATCCTGGTATCGTGATCTGGATGGCAACAATGCTCTTACACTCAGACCCTTCCTGGGGTTCGTAGCCCGACCAAGGCATCAGGAGCGCTATCTAGCTATATCCTTGTATTTTGATCCGGATGGCAACTATGCTCTTACACTCAGACCTTTCTTGGGGGTAGTAACCTGACCAAGGCATCAGGAGCGCTATCTAGCTATATCTTGGTATTTTGATCTGGTTGGAAACTATACCTTCTTTAGGGTCGTAACCCGACCAAGGCATCATGAGCGCTATCTAGCTATATCCTGGTATTTTGATCCGGATGGCAACTATGCTCTTACAATCGGATCCTTCTTGGGCGCATCAGGGGTGATGAGGGGGCATCCCCGATCAATCCCTGGTCTCGAGATCTGGATGGCAACTATGCTCTTACACTCAGACCCTTCTCGGAGGGGGATGATGCCAGACTGAGGCATCAGAACGCTATCTAGCTATTTCCTGGTCTCGAGGCGATCATCGTCGAAATACCATGGAGTTCCTCCTAGAGGGATTTATCCAGTCCAGGGCATCAGGAGAGATATGAAGCTCTCCCGATGATGGCGATCCTCCTGGAGGGATTTGATCCGGTCTAGGGTATCTCAATCGTGAGCGAATGGTGATCATAGGAGAACTATGACGGAGACCGAAATCGAAGGAGATGCAAACTCATGGTGAGCTGATACAAAGTTGTATCAATGCAAGGTGATATCGGTTGATAACCAGCCTCGCTCTAAGAGCCTTTTCACGAGTAGATTCTCTTGAGATGATTTGCGTTATGGGTGCAGATTGTAGACTGACTTTCTGTAAAAGACGCTTTTTATTGTAAACCAATCACTGGGAGAGATCGCCCCACATTGGGGTCACTGCCCCTTCCACATGGTTACTGAAGAGAATAACGAGCTTCAAGTCTCCAAGTGATGTAATTGCTTTAGAAGCCCGCTTGGGGTAGATGAGAGCCTTCAACAATCGTAATGGATCTCGGGACTCCATTTTGAACTAATCGGGTCCTCTAGGTGCACCCTGAATGGATCGGGACCTCGATGGCTCACTAGGGCATTGGAAAGACCATTACAAATGGAGAGAAGCCATCGGTATGATAATCTTTGAGAGCAAGCTGGTGTTTGCTAAGGTCGAGCTCGTGCCAGCCAAGGAGGATGGTTACTTCTTCACACCCTTCCAGATAAAGCTGTCTCTACTTCCCTCTTTTGACTTAAGAGTCATTGATGGATGGAAAATGGAGGGGATTAAGAAGAAAGCTGCTGAGATGGTTGTGTATGTTCCCTTCTTAGCTGGCAAGTCTTGGGTTGCTGAAGCAGACCCGGGCTCAAAATCATGGTACAGTAGATGATCAATCCGATGAGGGAGCTTCTCCCTTAAATAAAGATCACAGCTGAGGTGGTTGTTTATATGACAGGTGAGACCCGGTTGATCCAGAGGTAGATGTTTCGGATGGAGAAAACTACTCTCTTAGGTGACGTCAAACCAAGAGGTGGAGGAGCTGACCACGATAATGAAGGGCGCAGTTGTTCTCAATGACCAGAATTGAGGCAACCATGGCTAATAAGCAGGGAACCCGGGAACGGATCCAATATGCATATAATGTGGAGAGACTCAGGTCAATGCGTCTTGTCAGCGTGGCTACCTTGGGAGTGGTGTAAACTTTGCATGGCAGCGTGGCTACCTTGGGAGCCAAGGTGGGTGCGTCATTTGCTGAAGAACGCTTCTGTGTTGCTTGCTAGGCAACTCGAGATCTTCTTCCCTCTGACCTGATCAACATTGGAGGATGGATACCTAGAGTAGATCACAGAGAAAATTGAGAGTTACCTAGGTCCGCTCCAACTGAAGCCAGACCTTATTGAGATGATGGATGCACAACTTATGAGGAGGACTTGGTTCCCATTTCTGCTTTCATGTCTAGTCTCGTTGGGGTAGGAACTACCTTGAAGTCCTCTATTGTTGTAGATGCATGGGGGGCTTCAAGTCTGCCTACCTCTCTATCTGAATCTGTCTAAGTAGAGGTCCATATTGGTGTTATCAATGTGCTGGCTCAGAGAGGTAGATCGGGACCAAGGTAGCTCGCTAGGGCGATGAATGGCCCCAAACAAGTGGAGAGGAGACATCGGCCTAGTAACTGCCTGGAGACATGCTCGAGATTCTAGAAGTTTTAGGCGACAAAGAGAACACTTTGGACCGCTCCGTGATGAGTGGTGACTTACTTTAGCATTGGATAACCCTATATGAATGAAGATGAGCTACCTGTCTGGTACCGGTTTAGAGGCATACTTGGGATTTCAAGGAGCCCCCAACAACTGAGAAAAAGCTCTGAACCCTCCGAGAATGGGAAACCTCTGGGATCTCCTCATCATAGCGGGCTTCGGTGGCTTGCTAGGGAGATGAATGGCCTGACAAACATGGAGTGAAGCCACCAGTCTTGTAACGGTGCTACCGGTCCAGAAGCATGCTTGGAATCTCTAGAGTCCCTTGCAATTGAGAGAAAGCTTTGGATCCTCCTGGAGTGAACCGAGAGTTCAGTGGCTTACCTGGGCGTTAAAAGGCCCTGTATAAGAAGTGAGGAGCCACTTGGCCTTACAGTGAGGCTGCTAGTCAAGAGGTTTACTTAGGCATGTAGGAGGCCTTACCAAGAATGGGAAACCTCTGGGCTCTCCTTGATCAGATCAGACTTCGATGGCTTGCTAGGGAGATGAATGGCCCGGTAAACATGGAGCGAAGCCACTGGTCTTGTAGTGGTGCTATCGGTCTAGAAGCTTGCTTAGGCACGTAGGTGGCCTTACCAAATGTGGGAAGCTTCTGAGGCCTCCTCGATTGGATCGGGACTTCGGTGGCTTGCTAGGGCGATGAATGGTCTGGTAAACATAGAGTGAAGCCACTGGTCTTGTAGCGGTGCTACCGGTCTAGAAGCTTGCTTAGGCACGTAGGTGGCCTTACCAAAGGTGGGAAGCTTCTAAGACCTCCTCGATGGGATCGGGCTTCGGTGGCTTGCAAGGGCGGTGAATGGCCTGGTAAACATGAAGCAAAGCTACAGGAGGTACTGGTTCAGATGCATGCTTGGGATCCTAGAAGTCCCCAACAACTGAGAGAGAGGGCTCTGGACCCTACTGGAATGAATCAGGAGCTCAGTGTCTCACTTGGGCGTTGACAGGCCCTATATAAGAAATGAGGAGTCACTTGGCTTTACAGTGAGGCTGCTAGTCCAGAGGTTTACTTAGGCATGTAGGAAGCCTTACCAAAAGTGGGAAACCTCTGGGCTCTCCTCGATCAGATCAGGCTTAGGTGGCTTGCTAGGGCGATGAATGGTCCGGTAAACATGGAGTGAAGCCACCGGTCTTGTAGCGGTGCTACCGGTCTAGAAGCTTGCTTAGGCACGTAGGTGGCCTTACCAAAGGTGGGAAGCTTCTGAGACCTCCTCGATGGGATCGGGCTTCGGTGGATTGCAAGGGCGGTGAATGGCCTGGTAAACATGAAGCAAAGCTACAGGAGGTACTGGTTCAGATGCATGCTTGGGATCCTAGAAGTCCCCAACAACTGAGAGAGAGGGCTCTGGACCCTGCTGGAATGAATCAGGAGCTTAGTGGCTCACTTCGGCGTTGACATGCCCTGTATATGAAGTGAGGAGCCACTTGGCCTTACAGTGAGGCTGCTAGTCCAGAGGTTTACGTAGGCATGTAGAAGGCCTTACCAAAAGTGGGAAACCTTTGGGCTCTCCTCGATCAGATCAGGCTTCAGTGGCTTGCTAGGGCGATGAATGGCCCGGTAAACATGGAGCGAAGCCACCGGTCTTGTAGTGGTGCTACCGGTCTAGAAGATTGCTTAGGCACGTAGATGGCCTTACCAAAGATGGGATTCTTCTAAGACCTCCTCGATCGTATCGGACTTTGGTGGCTTGCTGGGGCGGTGAATGGCCCGGTAAACATGAAGCGAAGCCACCGGAGGTACTGGTCCAAATGCATGCTTGGGATCCTAGAAGTCCCTAGCAACTGAGAGAGGGCTCTGGACCCTGCTAGAATGAATCGAGATTTCAGTACCTCACTTGGGCATTGACAGGCCCGGTGCGTGAGGCGTGAAACCGCTAATCTTCTACGGGTCGTGCTGCTCTAAAAGCTACACAGCTGAGTTGGCTTCGTAGATTCATGGGTCGACCTGTTACCTCTACCTAGGAGCTTACGATAGGCGGACCTGGAGGCATGAGGGGATCCGTATAAACAGGTCGAAGCCCAGTGGATCTGCTGGATATGTGATACACTGGTGGCGAAACGAATCTGCTGTAGAAGAGCAAGAGAGGTGCACTTCTACTGTATAGGAGCTCTCGATGTATTAGAACGGTTCAGCTATATAGAAGATCTTCAAGCGGGGAGCTACTGTATTGGAACTCCACGATTATCTGAGCAGGTTCACTTCATAGGAGTAGCATAATGAACTGGTTCCACAAGGAATCCCACGTACCATATTTGCTCTACAATGAATGAAACTCGTTAAGTGATAAAATGAGCACCACATGCGATACATAGGCGATATAGACAAGTATGGAAAAAAGACATCGTATATAGTAAATGATATTCCATGAATAATGAATTTGTTACCTCGATAGTATAATGATACTCATGTAGGGACATAGAGGCTTTCAAAAGGGGCGTGGAAACTTCCCACAGACGGCGCCAGAAAGTGTTAACGGGAAATTTGTTTAGGATGAGAAATCCCCATTAACGCCCTTGAGGCCACTACCGCGAAAGTGGTGGCCGGGATCGGTACCGTTGATACCTAACCTGATCTTGTATGAATATGAAGGAGGATGAAAACGTAGGTAGGAGACAAGCGATCCCGCTCGTCAGGCTTCGTGCTTATGAAGAATATCTGGGGAGCTTGAGGTTCCCTTGCTGGTGTGAAGGGGTTGATCTTGGTCCTGGTCCTGGTTCTGGTCCTCGGTCGGGGTCGGAGCCCATCATGGTACCTGAAGCCCGGTTCTATAGCCCGATTCCTTCCTGTAATTTCCCGACCTTGATAACAAGTAAGGAGGGGGGCTTATCTAGCTCCAGTGTTAGAGAGCTCGATTTTCGCCATAGAGATGATACAGGGGGCCTATCGACTTCCTTCAAGCTGGTCTGGGTGGTTTCTCCTCATCTTGACATGCGACTTTAGCATGTAGATGGGAAGACAAGAGCGCTAGGTCCAGCGAGGTAGGAAACTAGCTCGCACTCATATACGCATGCATTACACAGGACACAAGTAAGAGAAAACAAATCTTTAGTAGAGGGAGGTGGACTGACCAAGGGGGAAAAAGCATCACGAATGATCACATGCTGAAAAACCCCAAGGCAGTATCCGGAGGAAGGGGGAATACCCTTCCTTATGTATATATCAAAGAATGCTCCAGGGAGCTTACAATAATGGTGAAGTAATACAACGTAGTCGCTCCGGAGAGCTTACAGTGGTGGTCGAATGTAGACCGATACAGGTATATTCTAGGTAAAGGTAACACATACATTGATGATGTCGAGAGATCTTTTTAGCGAAGCATGTCTGTTTTCTGTCATTGATAGGAGCCCCTATTCCTATGCCTTTTACATGCATATTTATAAATGGTGACTACCTTGGCGTGCAAGTCCAGGATTCTTCAATCTTCCTCTCCTTATTGAGTATGATTCTTCCTTTAATGTAATTGATCAGATCGTGGCTAATATCTCGGAGGGGATATGTTTGCTTCCTCTTCGGACTCTTCTTTCCTTGATAAGCGGGATTCTCTGTTATAGTTGACCCCAAATAATAGGTTGTGGAGGATATCTTGGAGGAAAAGGTATTTGTTTCGTCTTTGGACTCTTTCACTAATGACATCCATTAAAGAGTTGAATATTCTCTTTATTAATGGTGTTGATCATGTCATTAATTGGGTTGACTGCCTCCATTAATATGGTTGACCTTATTAATGGTACTTTAAATGTCATGGAAGTCAATCCTCTCTTCCTACGTTTCCGAGATGAGAGCTCTAGTTCTACTTGTCACTTTGGAGAGGTACTTCATGGAGGTTACCCGAGGTGACATTTGATATTTCTTGAGGGCGAGGTACCCTAGGATCCAGTACACTGGCGGGGTCCCCCGGGGACCTCTCGATTGTCACGGAGCTAGATGATGGTCTTCCCATGGAGCTTGTGCTAACCATTTTAGGGGTGAAATATCCCATAGGGTTCCAACCTTGTAGTTGGGAGCTTGGTTTAGCTACGCCGACCTTTATCATTGAGCTTGACCTAATTATGCAGGCTTCCTAGCGGGGTAGCGGGCTTGGCTAGCAGGCCCTGGTAAGGTGTTTGCCATAAACAAGTGACCTTGGCTCGCTTCTGGAAGGGTGGAGAGGTACGCTCGAGTACTGCTCTTGCTACTTGATTTAACCATGTCAGGATCTAAAGTGGATCTTGGCACTTTTTGGTAACGATGAGGCTTTACGGGCTCCTTCCTTTATTGCTCGGACAGGTCGAGATTATACCTTGACGAGGCAGGAATGCCTTTGCAAGACAAGTTCGGCACCTTGAAGATTTCGTAGTGAAAGTAGAGATAGTAGCAAGCTCTAGGAGAGTGTCACGAGATACCTTGATGTCGGCGGACCCAGGTCCTTTCACGTCGACCTAGCTTCGGGCTTTATCCTGACATAAAGAGCTTGACGCGGTCTCATCGGGCTTTATTTGGTAAGCCTGGACTCGTGCGAGATGCTCAGATGGTATGGTCGGCATTGCCTTTCTCCTGTAGGATCGCATGGTAGCTCGACCTCGGGGACCTTGATACCCCGTCATATAAGCCCGAATTTGGACCCTTGCGGGAAGGTTGGGAAGTGGAAAATTCTTCTTTGGTCCCTAGCCAAATTTTTTTATTAACAATATTTTTTACTTTTTAGTTTCTTATTATATTATTATTAAATATAAGGGTAATATTGTTGTAGACATTATATAAGCAATTAAGCTAGCTTTTGCTTAAAAGAGCAAACCCCAACCAGCTTCTCAAAATCTGATTATTGGATAAGCAAATTATAAAATAAGCTATTTTTTGGAAGTTTACCAAACACTCTCAAAATTTGATAAATAAATGATCTTTTATCAAGTAAAAGCAATCCCAAACATAGCATAAGTATCTAGCAGATAGCTAACGTGGCCAAATTGTTAATTATATCCATGTTAGCAGTCATTTACAAATTATAGGGATTGTCCAGCTCAGCTCATGCTAATTAATCAAGTTGTAATTAGAGACAGTTATTTATGTCTAATTCTGTTTAGTGAAGAGCCAACGTCATAGTATAAATAGTTCCATATACACATGTTAATTAACCTCATATGTGAAAAACATGTATTTTGTTCATCTTCTTCGATAAGATTTTTATTTTTTTCATGATGCAGTTACTCTTTGAAGTTCTTTTAAAAACAATTATTACTTTATCCGAAAGTATATATATATATAGTGGACTTTCAAGTACATTAATATATCTTAATTGGAATTTAGATTGTTATTAAAATGTTTTGGTTAAAAAGTTAATTTCTATTGGCAGTGGACTGTACTGAACTACTGATTAGGAACAAACATGAAATCCAGTTATTAGGTAAAGTATGTGGATGATGGAGAAAGCATTAGAGATTAGACCAATCTTACCAAAATGACGAATCATAGAAATGTTTAATATCATCGTAATTAATTCTAGTACATTCATTTCTTGCATTTCAAGTGACGATCATGAAAAAGAAAAGTTTATGAAATATAGTATGTGGTAAAAAATGCTCATTCATCTAACAATCATGATAATTTGAATTATCATACTATAATAATATGAAATCAAACAATATTCATACAATTAATCGATTTTAAAACAATGTTCAGTAATAAAAATTGCTTCGAGTTAAATTGTTTCACGATCATGAATCATATCAAATTTTAATATAGTTTAGATATATTTGTGTGAATCCAAACACAAACATAATCCAGTTAATTAATCACACAACTTAAATCTGCTAAAATTGTATCACATCTATGTACGTTGTATACACAGTAAGTAGTAACACAGGCCTTGTAAGAAATTGCCACTTCATTTCCTGTGAGGTATTTTATAAGTTTTATAAAACTTTATTAGGATGGTCTTTAATGCCTTTTATTTTTTCTTTTTCTTTTTTTGTGGAGCATTGGTGACAAGTACGTCTTTAAATTTTAAAATCAAATTACGTGTTGACCCATATATATTCAAGCCAACCCACGTGCTTAAATTTAAATGCTATATGTGTTATAACTTATAACAAATTAAAATGAATATATAAAGTATTTATTTTATTTAATACTTGAAAGTACAACGTATACAGTTAAAGCACAAGAAAACAGGAAAAACAAATTTTCTCATAAAAGCCCCAAAAAAAGAGAGACATGCATGTATATTAAAATTAAGATATTAAGATAATGTATCCTAACATTCAAGATTATCCCCAGGAGCAACACCAAGTTGGCTGCAATAGTCTCTGAAATATCTAATACGTGATTGAACCGCAGCAGGGTTGCCACCATCACACTCAAGTGCACCATTGATGGCTCTAATGGTTGCTCCGAACCCATGACTCATTACCGATTGAACGTTGTTGGTCCAAAACCACAAGGCAGTCTTGAATGATATGACAGGATCATTGGCCACGGTTTCAGGCGAGTTCAATCCATCGAAACTGATGCTGTTTCCGGCCGGTCCATAATTGAAATTCCAGGACAATTGAATTGGTCCCCGCCCGTAGTAACCTTTGTTGGGACTGCATGGGAATTGAGTGTTTGTCTCATCACAATAGTCTTTAGAAGCACCATCTATCTCTTCAATGTGACAAAAATCTGCACAAATATGTTAAAAACAATATTAATTTGTGGTTTATATAAAAGGGTTTTGCTAATAAATAGGAAAATTAACGATACCCGCGGGCCCTTACAAGAGAGATGTTGTCTATTTTAATTTGTTTTATTTTTTAAATTTCTCCTTTATTTGAACCATTATATTAAAATCTGAAGGACAGTAAACCACTTGTATTATTACTGTTGGTGTATAAAAATTAAAAGATGGAATTTAATAAATAATTAGGAAGAGAGGCAGAGATCTTACGTCCAGTTTCAAGCGTTACATGAGCAAAGAAAGCTGCAATTTCGCGCCTTGAAACTTCTTGGGATCCAATTCTACCAAATTGAGACAACGAACCGAGAGCATCAAGAAAAGCTGATCGGGAGTAAAAGTTCTTGCCTACACAACTTGCAGCTGCTTGGTCAATTATCCCGTTAAAAAACTCTGTTGTCACGACATCGGGCACCGACACGTCGTTGGTGGCTGGCGGAGGGTTGCAGGGTCCCTGTTGGCATCCTGTGCCACAGTACTCGTCCCCGGTTCCGCAAAAGCCAAACTAGCTGCAACACAGGTTAGCCGCACACCCACAGTTCTGAGCCTTTACGCTTCCGGCAAGAACTCCGGCTATGAATATAATCGTCATTAGACTTTTTTTCACATTAAAGGGCACCATTTTGGGTTGAGAACAATGAGAGACGAGTGTTTTTGTGGAAATAAGGGTGGGAGGAAGAGTGATATAGTGCATTGGGTCTGTTGGAGCTTACAAACTAATGGCTAGGATCAGTAGAGGATTCTGATTGGATAGAAAAAAGTTATGTAATTTTCTTATTCATCAGTACAGAGAATAGATGTTTGCATGTGAAAGTCAATTTGAACATGCGTTTTTTTTTTTTTTTCTAGATGGTGTGTGAAGTCCGAGGGAGACTTTTCAATAATCATCGAATGGGGAGATGGGCGTCCGCTTCCTATATATTTATGCCAAGAGTTTGACAATATGAGAAAAGTTCAAAAGTATACTCCGGGGTTGATGTTTTTTTTTTTTTTTTTTTTTTTTTCTAAAACCATTTGAGGTGCCACTCGATCCCGATATAACATTGGACTCGATAATTGCTTTTACCTCTAAACCCTATTGAGAGGTGAATAATTGTATCATCCATTTTCAATTGTTAAGAGTTGTTTGGAAGCACTTTTTGTATCGGTAAATATTGTTCAAAATAGATAAAAACACTTTAATAGTTACGTTAATATTAGATAATCTAAAATTTTTATCCAAATTTCAATCAAAATGATGTGGTAAGTGGTATTTTCATTAATCAAATCATCTCATGTTGAGTATGTTAATGACAATTTACTTACCACATCATTTGGATTAATTATTTGGTCGTTTAACAATACTCTAATAGTTATTGTGAAGAGTTTCTGAAATAAACAATAATAATTAATTTTGGGTCAAAAAATTTGACAGCTTTAATATTTTTTTTTATTGAAACTAGGGACATTTGTAAAGTAGTCAAATCAGGAAATGCATTATTGTTTTCAATCGAATTTTAATTTTTTATTGTTTATAACCAAACATCATAATGCATTATCGTTTTTAACCAATAAATTTCAAAACTATCTGTTAAATATGACATAAATGGGTTCATTCATGTTTAACGTGACACATCGTCAAATATCATGTATTTTTAAAGAAAATGAGATATTTCATGTCCAAAATGACATACATAGGATATCTCATGGCGACCATTGTATATACATGATATTTCATGCCCAACATGTTATACATGAGATATTTTATTCCCAACATGATATACATGAGATATTTCATGTTATACATGACAGACATAAGATATTTCATACCATAAAATACTGCATACATGAGATATTTCATACCCAACATAACAGACATGAGATATTTCATGCCTTACATACATGAGATATTTCATACACAACATGACATACAAGGGATATTTCATGCCCAACATGATATACATGAGATATTTCATGCTCAACATAACAGATATCGGATATTTCATGCCATGAAATACTCCATACATAGAATATTTCATTCCCAACATGATATACATGGGATATGTCATGTCCAATATGATATACATGAGATATTTCATGACTTACAAGAGATATTACATACATGAGATATTTTATGTCCAACATGACATATATAGGATATTTCATGTCCAACATGACCTGATGGAAGAAGACCATTAAGCATGCCAATAAAATTTAGGATACGTTCTTCCTCAGATGTGCCTCCGTTAAAGGTAATGTACCAATCGTGAAGGATTTAGACAAATTGTGCTTCAAAATAATATTTAGACTTGCTCAAACGTGGAAGCAAAATCATGGCCTACTATAATGTTACATCTTTTAACGAGTGTTAGTTATTAACGGTTGACACTTTTATTGTATGTTGGTTGTTGAATGTAATTACAGTCTTAATTTGTGTCGGTCTTTTAAACAATTTGGAATGTTAATAAGTTTTTTTCTATTATAAATACTTTATTCCTTGATTTTAAGGTTTGGTTAATTACTTTTGAGTAAAAACAATTGCAAGATAGAAATTTTGGTAGACTTTCCTTTATTTATCGACATTACCGAAAATTTTGATTACCTACATCAATCACAATATCATCACAATATCAAATCTCAGTAATATCTATCAACATTGTGTTACAAAATCATATCTCTCTACTCACTAAAGAGCCTTATTAATTAGTTTTAATTAGAAATAATATCTTTAATGTATAGACAACATCTATATATAATGTTATTGACATGTCAGCGAAGCTCGAAAAAACCATTCCGTAATTTCACTTCTAATGTCCTTTATATTGTCTGCTGTGAAGTCCATTTGGTAACATTTACCTTGAACAATATTTTACATGAACTACATGACGAACACACTGCAACTCCCTTTGCATTTACCAATAATAATTGTCAAAGTTGATAAGTGGAAATAGTAATAAAATTTTGAAAGCAAACAAACATTAAAATGTTCTCACGTGTCATGTCGTTGAGTCGTTTTTCATAGCAGATTTTGTCTTCTATTTTTCGTTGAGTCGTTTTATCAAACACCTGAGTGCCACACTTTCACATAGCTGTTCAATGGCTACTCTAAGCATGAACAATCGTTTAAGAACCAGAAGCCCATATCTTCATCATCACAAACTCATCCTCAAAACTTGTTCTTTCACAAAGACTAACCGAAATTTCATTCAATTTCTCAACAAAAACTCACAAAAACTCTAGCATTTTTCGACTAATAAATTTTTTTATGAAAAAATAAATAAATAAATAATATTTTCTTTTAAAATAATTTGAAAGACCAATTATTTGGAAGATCTGAGAATCCATGTCTCCTAATTTTTATTTTAA
Organism: Dipteronia dyeriana; assembly: GCA_032871835.1. NCBI lineage: Eukaryota > Viridiplantae > Streptophyta > Magnoliopsida > Sapindales > Sapindaceae > Dipteronia > Dipteronia dyeriana. The sequence continues at coordinate 58,289,651 of CM065301.1, forward strand.
ATTTTTTAAATTTATATAAAAAATAAAAATTATTGAAGAAAATAAAAAATAAAAAAATAATTATTTGTTTTGGAAGATCTGGAAACCAAATCTCCCAATTCTTCGTTATTAGGAGACAAAACACGTTAAAACCATGAAAACAACAAAATTAATTAATTTAACAAATCAATATAATACAAAGGAAAGAGAAACCACAGTTGTAAAAAAACAAAAAAAATAGAAACAAAAATCATTTTTTTTCTATCTGAGTAAAGAATCAAATAATCAAAAAAATCAAATAAAAAACAACTTCAAGAACCAACCTTTAAGACTTAAATACTGGAAAACTATTCTTTTTTCTTTAGAAAGCTAGCAGTTGTAGCTTGATCTTCAAACTTCTCTCACTTTCACCAACCTATCAAAACCTCTTAAATCTTATAAAATATAAATACATAGTAACATAATATCAAGGAATAAATATCCGAAAAACCGTTACAAACCAACCCTATGTAAAAAAAAACATAAACAAATTAACAACCAACCTAAAAATAAAAAATCGGTCAATCGAAGAGAAAAGAGATTCAATTCAAAGACCAATCAACATAAAATGTTAGGTAGTCCATTTTTGCTCACCCCCCTTGAAGGGGGGTGAGCATTACCCCCCTCCCGTATGGATGACATGTGTCCAGGGAGGGGTAAATTTATTCCAAAATATGATAGTGTTTAGACAAATTTACCCCCTTCATGGACACATGTCATCCATGCAGGAGGGGGGTAATACTCACCCCCTTTAAAGGGGGTGAGCAAAAGTGAACTCAATGTTAGAAGTGAATAAAATAGGAAATAAAAAACAATAAAAAAAACAAAGAGAAAAATGGTGGACAAGACCCAAGAACAAAACAAACCGATTGTAAAGACGAAAGTGAAGATAGAAATTGATACGATTTATAAATCCCAGTTTCTATACTCAGTTCCAACAAAATTTCCACCAATAGTAACAACGAAATGAAGTAAAATAGTAAATATATACAAGCATTAGCAAAAGCGGAGACATAAGAGAAGACAACGATCGATGGAGCTACAGTGATGAACCGTAGTCGGTGGAAGAAAAATGAGAGATTGAGAGAGTGAGTGAGGTCAGACACGTTTTAGGGTTTAAAGTTAGATTTTAAAGTTAAATAGAAGTATATATACTTTGTAAAATAGAAATATATTGGGTTTTTATTTGTAAACAAGGGTATTTTAAATAATGTAACTTACACTTAATTAAAACAATAAATTAAATGTTTTTGATTAAAAACAATAATCCATTGTGGTTAGGTTATTTTTTACAATTTTCACTAAGAAAAAAAATCTACATACAAGATGAGGTTAGTCTGATGGTAAAACCCCTCATATTATTATGAAGTTGTGGGTTCAAGTTCTTTTCATTCCCTAAAAAAAACCCAAATTGTGTAAGTGTATTATTTAAAACAAAAAAAAAAACCTATAAATTTGGAAGTTGGGAGATAATTAGATGATTTGAATGAGGAACTAATTATCAGACAGGGGTGAAACCAATTTTTTTTTTTTTTGTTGGGTGGGTTATGAACAATTTCATATAGATAAAAAATTATGCTTATATAATAATAAAAAATCATTTTGATGGTGAATCTATATGGTACGAGAGAATTTTTATTAGTTAAAATAATAAAAGTATACATAGTCAGGAAACATAACAAGCCTTACCATCAAGTACATATTCTAACCAATAAAAAACATAAGAAAATAAAATAGAAATATACATGCAATGTAAATACAATAAGACCTACTTAAATTTTGACTTTTGAGGCTTCAAATAAGAAAAAAAATTATTACCGAATCCGAATGAAATGTAAAAACAAGTTCTTTTTCAATATAAACAACCGTTACAATTCTTAAGAAACTCGTCATCTATATTATTGCGTAAAAGCGTTTTGACAAATTTCATGGCCGAAAATAAAACTTAATTTTACAATTAACTTTATGACATAAACTTTAAAATAAAAATAAAAATAAAAATAAAAATAAAACGTACGGTTTTCTTATACTGACATCTGTATACCTCTACAAATCCAAAAACTAAAAAAACTCATAAAACTGAAATTCTTGGAGACTTGGAGATTAATTTTGTTGACGGTGATTTTTGGATCGTATATGATTGATCACGCATCTAACAGGTTTTGTTAATTGTTGAAGATGTTATGGAGAAAATAGAAAAAAAAGAATAAAACATGCATACATAAGTTTACGTGGTAAAACCCCAAGGTGGGGAAACATCTACGGTTGTCGGTGACGGTGAGAAAAGAAATTTACTATGAATAATTGATTACATACTTAGTCTCTCGTGTTCTTTAGAATCTTTATTTTTCTTCCACCCTTTCATGAGTGTTATTGGGGTCTATTTATACATACATAGAACCCTAATTCGTGCTATACAAGTAAATGAAGTTGACGTGTTTGAGTCTTTTTATTCGTCTTTCCTATTTTACGCTCTCCACGCATTAGGTCTTTTGCCTAATTTGGACTCTAGCATCGATAGGGAAACTCGCTTCCTTATCAAAGTGTGCTTCGAGACACCTTATTGGAGTATGACTTATTCTTTGTGTATTTGATAGTATCCACGTGTCGATCTGTCGATCGTCTACCAAATCCCGACTAAGCCTTATTCTCCCCGGCCAATGATTCAATCCCGACCAGAGGCTTTGACCCGACAATCTCGATAGCCCAGACCGGGTGTTATGAAACCGTCTTTGGTCAGCTTAGGAAGGTTGACTCTTGGTAACATGGCATCTCCAATTCCTGCATCCTTGGGTAGTTACGCTCTTATCCTTCTTTAGATTTTACCAATAACAACACCTCTTTAAACATACAAGGTCGGATAAACAATTGTCGCAAGTAAGATGCGTCCAGCTGCGTGTGTTTAATTCACTCTATCCTTTTTTGTCTTGCAGTCATGGCGCTCTGGTATCTCCTTACGTGTTCCTGTGGATCGGTGTTAGCCTTGAACTGCTCCACATGCGGCATCCTAAATTTCTTCGAAAAGCGAGCCCGCCTTATTGCATCGGCGAACGGGTTCCCAAGACTCCCGACCAGGGGGTTATCTTGATTTTTCTTTTTCTCCAAAGCTTCTATCCTCCAAAGAAGGACTTCACGCTCCCCTTCGAGTTCATCATGCCTATCTAACCTTTGGTGCACTGTGATCCCGTATGGGTTCATCATGCCAATCTTGCACCGTCGTACCCTGTGATATCCTCGCGTGAGCTTGACTCTTCATGTTCCTCCACCCTTCTATCTTGGTGGGAGCTATTTTTTCTGCTTGAATGCCCTCTTTTGTCCGTTTCTCTACTTTATTTCTTCCAGACTTTTGGACCGCACCTAAAGTAGTTGCCGTGATCTCGGAGCGCACCTTGGGTTCTTGAGCTACCTCGGGTGTAGAGACCTGGTACGGCGAACTCAGGTTCACGGATGCTATTATGCTAATTCCCTGTCTAGCGGCATCATCAATGACTCTCCACGGGGATTCTTGAATTTGCTTAAATGCATATGTCCGCTTGATGGTGGAGTTCTTGAAGGTGGATCTATTCCCGATGCATCGGCGTCCATGACATTCGCCTCTCGTGAGACATCAACATTGCACGGGGACAAATTTCTGTCGGTGCTAGAAACAATGATTTTACTTTTGTATGACTAAATATCTGGCTAATTATAACGAAGGTTCATGCTCTTTCTTCTAGTGTCAGTTGTTGACGGTGAGTTTTGGATCGTATAGGATTGATCATGAGTCTAACAGCGTTTGCTAATTGTTGAAGATGTTATGGAGAAAATAGAAAAAAGAGAAGAAAACATGCACACATAAGTTTACGTGGTTAAACCCCAAGGTGGGAAAACATCCACGGTTGCCGGTGACGGCGAGAAAAAAAAATTCACTATGAATAATTGATTACACACTTAGTCTCTCGTGCTCTCTAGAATCTTTATTTTTCTTCCACCCTTTCATGGGTGTTGTTAGGGTCTATTTATATATACATAGAACCCTAATTCGTGCTATACAAGTAAATGAAGTTGACGTGTTTGAGTCGTTTTATTCTTCTTTTCTATTTCGCGTTCTCCACGCATTAGGTCTTTTACCTAATTTGGACTCTGGCATCGATAGGGAAACTTGCTTCCTTATCAAAGTGTGCTTCGAGACATCTTATTGGAGTATGACTCATTATGCGTGTATTTGATAGTATCCACGTGTCAATCTGCCGATCGTCTGCCAAAACCCGACCAAGCCTTATTCTCCCCGATCGATGATTCAATCCCGACCAGAGGCTTTGACCCAACCATTTTGATAGCCACGACCGAGTGTTATGAAACCGTCTTTGGTCAGCTTAGGAAGGTTGACTCTTGGTGACATGGTATCTCCAATTCCCGCATCCTTGAGTAATTATGCTCACTCATCATTCTTTAGATTTTACCAATAACAGATTTATATGGTAAATCTATGGCTTTTGGTTTGTTATTAAGTGGTTAAAATTTTCTAATTTGATTTTTGAATCAATGAATTGTTAAAATTTCTCAATTTGATATTTCACTTGGTTAAAGAAATACAATGGATTTTAATGAGTTTGATGTGTATTATTAAGTTAATGGACTGTCATAAAGATAAAAAAAAATAGTAAATTAAATCAGAATTGAAATTGGACTGAAATATCCTCAGAATTAAATAATAATTATTTACAACTATTAAAAAAACTTATTTCTTTTTTCAAAAAGCTAGATAGCCATGCCTAATTCGGCCACCGATCACTGACTATCCCAACTTCCATTTGGGGGAAATTTGATTCCCCGTACATAGAGGCGGAGGAAAAAGACTGAAGTTCGGCGTCAAAGTATATCTAACGAACTCTTTACAATATCTATATATTAATTAATTTATTAAATAAACATGGAAAGTTGACTATAAAAAATATTATAAATAATAAAAGATGATCTAAAATTAACATGCAAATAATAAGCCTAATAGAAGCCCAAGAGGAGATTTAGCATTTAGATGTTATTGTGATCAAAAAATTCTAGATCCTCTATTTAAAAATAAAAAAAAATAAAAAAACCAAAAAAAAAAAATGAAAAGAGGAATCTTAATTGTTCATTTTAAATTTTCCTTAATTTTAATCAAATGTAAAAACGAAGTTTCAGAAAAAGAAAAAAGAAGTGTCTAGTACTACGGGGTCGTTATTGTTGATTTTTGAGCATTCATACCCAACTAGTCATCCCTTAAATGCATGCATCCAGTAGATTTACAACCATCCAAAATAACAAATCTGTTCATGTATGTTTACTAGGAACACAATTGTTTTTTTTTTTTAATTGAAAATAAAATAAAAAACAATTTTCTGCCTTTTTTTTCTTTTATAAATTTTTTTCTTAGTACCGTTGATGTTTATCAAAATAAATAACTAAATGAAGCCCTCAGACTCTGAGATCGATGCAAGTGTCAACTAGCTTCAACCCTAAAACTTGATATATAACAAATCTGTAAGAGAACTCGATAAACTTTTTTTAAAAAAAATATTTGCTAAACTAGTTAATATCCATTGATTGAGAGTATTTCTAATTACTATGAAAAATAAAAATAAAAATGTACTTTCAAAAATTTTGTAAAAAAAAAAGAAGGAAAACATGGAAAACATGAAAAACACTTTTTCAAAAATATTTATTTTAAAATGTGTAGCATATATATTGAAACACATCTTAATCGTAGAATTTGTAATTTAGAATAATATTGTTTTATAAAAGTGAAAATGGTGAGATATGTCACATTTTTTTGTATATGTTGTAATGATGTCACCGTTTTAATAACTTAAATTTAAAAGGCACCTATTATGGTGAACTATCCAAATTGCCCTTAAATAATCTATTTTTATTTTTATTGTACTTATATCTACACTTTGAAAAGGATAACTCCTCTCTCTCTTGCTAAAATAGTTGTCTGAAAATCGATCTACAACTCATCTCTCTCCAAAAAACTTGTCTCTCTCTAGATTCTGCTAAAAAAATGACATATGTTTGTGATTTTCTTTTATACATTGTAATATATTTTTGTGTGGTTTAACAATGTATCAATCGGTTATGATTTGTTGTCTCAATCTTTGTATGAACATTTAGTCTCCAGATTTTATTAGTGTCCGAGCTATTTTGATATGATTCCGAGATTTTTTATACTCTTCCGGGTTTTTTTTATTTGTCTTCGAGCTTTTTTGTTAAGTTAATGTCTGAGATTTGTTTCTGAGCTTTTTTAATATGGTTCAAAAAATTTCTAACCCCTGGTAAAAAAAACTCAAGCCCAATAAAAAAAACCTTGGACACTTGACAGAAAAGCTCGAACTCTTACCAAAAAAACTCGAGCTTTATTTTTAATGGGTTCGAGTTTTTTTACCAAGTGCCCGAGCTTTTTTCTAAAGGGTTCGAGTTTTTTTGCCAAGTGCCTGAACTTTTTTCAAAAAAAAACAAAAGAGCTTTTTTGCCAAGTGCCCAAACTTTTTCTAACGGGTTCAAGCTTTTTTGCCAAGTGCCCGAGCTTTTTTTTAACTTGGTAAAAAACCTCGGGCACTTGGCAAAAAAGCTCAAACCCTTACCTAAGCTTTTTTGGTAAGGGTTCGAGCTTTTTTGGTTAGTGCCCGAGCTTTTTTTTACTGAGTTCGAGTTTTTTTACCAAATGCCCGATTTATTTTTTTTTAACTTGGCAAAAAGGCTCGAATCAAGTAAAAAAAAGCTCGGGCACTTGGCAAAAAAGCTCGAACCCTTACCAAAAAAGCTCGAGTAAGGGCTCGAGTTTTTTTGTCAAGTGCCCGAGCTTTTTTTTACTTTGTTCGAGCCTTTTTGTCAACTGTCCGAGCTCGACCCCCGAATGCGTCTGCGTAGCGCCACTCCGTCGATGTTCGAGTGATTGTCTAAGTTTCAATGAGATTTTCTCTCTCTACTTCAAAACTGTCACTGTAAAATGAATGAAAAGAAATTTGATGTGGAACAACTATTTAGGGTATTTTTATCCGTTCACCATAATAGGTGTCTTTTAAACATAAGTTATTAATGCAGTGACAGTATTGAAATGCTACCTCCAAAAAGTGCTATTTATTTTTTAAGCCCTTTATAAAAATGTTTAGGTCAAAATTGAATTGTCTTTGTTGTGGGAGTGTGATTGGGACAAACATTAAAGACACTCATTAGGTAAGTTGAATAGACAATAAGTAGGTAAAATTGCACACTGCCGATCCATATACAAGACTAGAACTGCATGCCACATAAATGTTTAATAAAATCATAATTGTAATACATTCATTTGTTATTCTCCAAAAAAAATGGGAATAGAAGAAAATGACCATTCCCATGTTTTAAAAACCAAAAATAGTCACCGATAAAGGTGTGCAAAAAACCGTCAAACCGAATCAAACCGACCAAACCAACCCAAAAAGTTTGGGTTGGTTCAATTACAAATATAGAAAATGGGTGGGTCGGTTTGTCTATTGGACAAACTGATTAAAGGTGGTTTGGTTTGGGTTGAATGAAATAATTAACCAACCCAAACCAAACCACATATTTTAAAAAGTAAAACTAAAATATAAAATTCATCTACGTTTTTCATCTCGTCCATGTTTTATAACTTTTACCGATTACTTTAAGCTTTTATAGTTTATTTATTTATTTTGATACAATTCTTCTGATTGATTGATGTATTAGGGTTTCAAAAGCATAGATATTATCAAAAATGTATTTAATTGGTAATTACTCTTTTGACATATATGTACTTCCTTTATATATATAATTAATATTTCATGTTATGATTATTTTATTTAAATATTTTTTATAATATAATACAAAAAATAAAATATTTTGGAGTTCAAATCTAAACCGATAAACCAATCAAAATCAACCCAACCTTTTTTGGTTTGGTTTGAATCGGTTTGAAATATCAAATTGGTTTGGTTTAGGTTGAAATATAGCCAAATCGATCCCTATTGGTTTGGTTTGACATTGAGCTTCGACCTAAACCAAACCGAAAACGCACATCCCTAGTCACTGATTGAAAATTTTGTATAAATGGTCATTCTTGTATTTTACTTCCTCCCTAATAACCCATCAAAGACTAAAATACCCTTTCCACTTAAAATAATCGATATGGAGAAAGGGCTCGAAAAATAAATGACACTATTTCAGAGAGGTGTTGTGCAAATATCACCAGTTTAGTAATGTAAGTTTAAAAGGTACCATTTAACGTAAAGAGACGAGAATACCCTGACAAAATTGAAAAAGAGAGAAAGTTGTCGTTTTGTGAGTCTGAGAAAAGTAATAGTGAGAAAGAAACCGACGACAACAAAATCGACGGTAAGAAAATCAACGGCTTATTGACCGGAACGGGAATACAATACATTTCGCAGTGATTGACAGAGGTAAGTTCAGTTTGTTTTATTTATCGATTTGTTGTTGATAACTTATCATTACATTTTAGACTTGTTTTGTTGATTGAAATTGTATATTAGGGTTGACAATGGTTGTGGTTTTTGTTTGGGTTTGAAATGAGGTTGAATATGTTATGAGGAAGATGAAATTATGGTATCAAGCATTATTTTTTTAAAAAAAATCGAGAATATTTCAAGCGAAATCGAGGAAATTTTACAGAAAGATTCAAGGAATTTTATCATATGATCGAGATTATTTCTCAAAGGATCGAGAACATTTTCAAAGTATCGAGAATATTTTTAAAGGATCGATAAATTGTTTGAAACGATCAAGAATATTTTTCTAACGATCGAGAATGTTTTTCAAATGGTCGAGATTTTGTTAAATGATCGAGAAGATTTTTCAAAGGATTGAGACTATTTTCAAAAGATCGAGAATTTTTTTAAACGATCGAGAATATTTTTCTAACGATCGAGAATTTTTTTTAAAGGTTCGAGATTTTTTAAAATGATCGAGAAATTTGTTTAAAGAATCGAGAGGTTTTTCAAAGTGTCGAGACTATTTTCAAAGGATCGACAATTTTTTCAAACGATCGAGAATATTTTTCTAACGATCGAGAATGTTTTTCAAAGGGTCCAGATTTTATAAAATAATCGAGAAGATTTTTCAAATAATCGAGAAGATTTTTCAAAGAATCGATGTTTTTCAAAGGATCAAGAATTTTTTCAAACGATCAAGAATTTTTTCAAACGATCGAGAATATTTTTCAAAGGGTCAAAATTTTATAAAATGATCGAGAAGATTTTTCAAAGAATCGAGAGGTTTTTCAAAGGATTGAAACTATATTCAAAGGATCGAGAATTTTTTCTAACGATCGAGAATGTTTTTCAAATGGTCGAGATTTTTTAAAATGATCGAGAAGATTTTTCTAAGAATCGAGAGGTTTATAAAAAGGATCCAGACTATTTTGAAAGGATCGATAATGTTTTCAAACAATCGAGAATATTTGTCTAACTATCGAGAATGTTTTCCAAAGGGTCGAGATTTTTTAAAATGATCGAGAAGATTTTTCAATGAATCGAGAGGTTTTTCAAAGGATCGGGACTATTATCAAATGATCGAGAGGTTTTTCAAAGGATCGAGACTATTTCCAAAGGATCGAGAACTTTTTGAAAGAATCGAGAATTTTTTCAAAGTATCGAGAATTTGTTTCAAACGATCGAGAATATTTTCTAATTTTTTTCCAGTTTACTGATGTATTATTTCTGTGACATTGCAGATGACGAGCAGGTTGAAGGATTTGCTTAAAACTCCAAAGGGAGATTGGTTCAAGGGAAAATTGACCCGACACGACCATTTTGAAGCCCTCGCCCATATAGACGATGCACTTAATCTGGTCCTTGAAGATTTTGTTGTCGAGGATCGGCGTCGGTTCATGGCCTCCTGTTTCGGGCATTTTATGTCGATGCACCGAGAGCTGAAGTTTTTGGGTGGTGTTATTCATCAGCTGTTGTTACGGGAGTTGGACCATGACAGGCCGACAGATGAGATGCGGTTCTTATTAGGGAACCATGTGGTTAAGTTTTCGAAGGTGGAATTTTGCCTCATCACCGGATTACGTTTTGGAGTCGTACCGGATACGAGTATGTATGTTGCAGTGGAGAATGACATACATCAACAGTACTTTCCTGGACATGATGAGGTATCGTCGAATGACTTGAGGGTTGTTCTTACCCACGGAGAGTTTCAATAGGAGTACAATGCTGTGAAGTTGTGCCTCATTTACATGTTGAACTGGATATTGATAGGGGTGGATGAGAGATTGAAGATTCCAGTTTGGCATTTTCGGTTGGTAGAGGACTTCAATGCCTTCGATGCGTTCCCGTGGGGTGCCCACGTCTATAGGCATTCTATCTTTTCATTCAAGCATGCGTTACCGTGACGATGTGAGGAGAGACGCCAGCAGTCACAGGGTGATGTTGTACATTCCGTGGAGGGGTACAACATTTATGGTTTATCACATGCCGTTTTGGTAAGAAATCCGATTTCCAACATGTACATTAAATTTCATTTCAAAAATTGTTTTGGATTATAACTGTACTTATCTTTGATGCAGATATTTGCTTTCGAGGTGATCCCCTAACTGGACGTCGATTTCAGGATTTGAAGGGTTATAGACCTTTCTCCTCGTATATTGAAGTGGGAGTTGACCAAACAACCTAGAGGGAAGAAGCTAGACAAGATTTTTAGTGCTAGGGTAATTATTTAATTTGTTAATCGTTATATTACTTACTATAAGTAACAATGACATTCATCTAACTAAGCTTTTAGATGTCTGCGAAGACAGAAATTGTGCCCACAGCAGCTGAGACGGTGGCACCGTACTTCGCAGGCCTAAGTGAGGAGGGGAGCCCGTATGTGCAGGACGACAGGGTTCACCTTTCTACTGTCCCTGATCCGACTATTAGTGCAAATCGTCCCGAGGAGGAGGGTGGGGGTGGGAGGTGTTGTGAGACGGAGCCTTCAGACCCAACAGATGCAGATTTCAGTGGCATAAACACTGGCGAATTTGAGCTTTCTCCTCGGTGAGTGAGGCATAGATGGGTTCAGTTTACAACCCCAGGACCTGGTGCCGTTACAGGGGATTCCCGTACAGGCGTTGGACTTGATGGGGAGGTAAGTTGAGATGGTAGTTTTGTTTTTTTAACAAAATGTATTGATTGTTTTAGTACTAACAATGTTGCATGATTTCAGGCCCCATGGGAACATCAGTTCAACAAGTTGCATGAAGCCCTCTGGAAGAGTGAGGATGATCGACAACAACAGCACAGAGAGTTGCTGGATTTGATCCGGAAGAGCGAAGACGATCGATAACAACAACATAGAGAGTTGCTTGCATTGATCGGGGGCCTTCAGGGCTTCAGGACGCATATATATCAGCATAGGGAGGATCCACATACCAGAGGGGCAGTTCTAGAGAATGGGGCTCAGTCTCCCCCTCGTCTTCCCCTTCCCCTTCCCCTTCCCCCTCATCTCGAGCAGCAGGCTCCCCCTCCCCCTCTGAGCGAGCAACTGGCCCCCCTTTCTCTCGAAGCGAGCAGCAGGCTCCCCTTCCACCTTCGAGTGAGCAGTAGGCTCCCCCTTCTCCTCCGAGTGAGCAGCAGGCCCCCCCTCCCTCTCCCCCTTCGATTGAGCAGCAGGCTCCCCCTCCACCTCCCCTCGAGCAGCACACTCCCCCTCCACTGACTACTTCGATCCAGCCACACATGGAACAAAGCTCCTCATCGCAGCACACCCCAGCGGGGGGAGTTCGACAGCAGAGGCGTGTACTGAAGCATAGTTGGCAGTTGCTTAGCCCGTACACAGATTTGTGCCAACCTATGAGGGCGAGGGTAATACTTGAGGGACCTGACCACGTATATAATCCTCAAGGAATGGTGGACGGTGACCAGTTGAAGGCTTACCGAACCTTCAAGAAGAACGTAAACTGGGAACTGTAAGTAAATTTCTTTGTTATTTAAGTGGCAGCTTTTCTTCTAATGAATTAAATAAATGTGTAGCTGATGGAACATTAATGCAGATGTGATGTTGATTTGCTGGAGCCAATTGATGTTGTATGGTTCCATTGGATGCAGACCAACTTCATGGATGTTGATGATAAGGTATGTGGGACCGTAAATTCTGTTTTTAATATTTGTTTTAGATGTGTAAGCCTCCTAACACTTTATTATGTGTATATATTTTCAGCATATGGACGTGTACCTCCATATTCTTTGGAAGCGTCAACGGGCTTTCCCGAATGTGTACAGCAGATGTTCAACATTGGATATGCAGTTTTTTGTAAGTACTGAAATTATTAATGATTACGCATGCTTGTAGATTTGTATGGAAAACATTAATAATTTTGAGTTTGTGTTTCTACAGTATTTTCTGGAGCACCAGTACAGGAAAATGATGTCTCGTGATTCTCGCGGGGAGATCACCCCGGCGAGGTGGAATGTTTTGAGGTCTTGGTGGAAGGATGGCGACCTTACGACGGTGCTTGGTGGTGCCCCGATTGGATGCCGTCTATGGCATAAGGTTGACATGGTAAGTGTTACTTGGTTTGCAATTACAAATATAAATGTCTTTGTACATCCTAACACCTGTTGTTTACGTTTACAGGTCCTGATTCCGTGCAATATTGGGCGCCAACATTGGCTACTGGTGACTGTCGACCTCACATATGGGAAAATGTTCATAGTCGACCCTTGGAGACAGGAGGTCCCAGTGGATATCCGAAAGCAGCAGGTAGCCCCGTTGCGCTACTTTGTGCCCTCGATGTTGCATCAGGCCGGGTTTCATACTGCACGACCGGCTAAACTTGAGAAATTTAAGAAGACAAGTAAGCCCTTCTCAGTCAGCCTGGTGTCCGAAAAACGTATCCCCCATCAGAAGAAATCGTAAGACATTTTGTAATAGTAACTTTGAGATTGTGTTGTTATAAACCTAATGTTTTATTAACACTTGTTAATGTGTCCAATTGCAGGGCTAACTGTGGTCCCCACACGTTGAGATTTATCGAGTGCTTACTGGTGGCCATAAAGGATTTCGATTGGTCGGAAGATGATATGAGGATCATTCGGGAGAATATGGCAGTTGAAATATTTGCAAACTCCCGACCCGTTTAGATTTATGTAGTAATTCATTTGTATATGTACCAATTCTTTTGTATATGTACTAATTTTTTTGTATATTTACCAATTCTTTTGTATAAAAATATTTACATTTGTATATATACAAATCATATTTAAATACAATTGTATTTCAGTTAATGAACAAGTCATACGAGTTCAAATTATCACAATCATCATGATAACGCCTGAAATCATTCCACGGTGGAGTCTCTAGTAGGGCACATCTGTCTATTGTGACCAACTGTATGACAGATACTACACTTGTGTCTGTATTCCTCATGAATGACTCTGCTCGGACCTTCATTAGTCAAAGATGGGTTATAACATCTCCTCGAATTATGCCCTGGTTGTCCACATCATCTACAATTCTATGTAGTTGTTCTCTCCGAAGATGAGATATGGCGTGAAGCCCTCGAGCGGCCTGCTTGTCTCTTGGAGCTTGGATTCAAAACGACTCTCTCAGCGATGTCAGATGGCACAACCCAAGTGTAAAAATTTCCAACGGGCATAATAGGAACCGAGTACGCATCAATAAGTGTTTGTCGCTTGTAGTAGTCCACACAGAGGGATGTGAAATCCATGTTTCGGTCCCTGTAAAAACATTGAAAGCGATAAGATTCACGTTTAAGTAATATTAACCGTAGATAAAATTGTATGATGTACCTTGCGGCAACGAGAGCGTGAGAACATGGAAGAAGGTCCATTTGGAATTTGTTGCATGTGCAGGTTTTCCGGGCTAAGTCAACGGTCCACTGTTTTCCAGCCTGCTTCACCGAGAATATGTTCCAGTCAACTGGATTAACGGTCAAAAAATTGCACTTATCAACACGTTTTAGGATCACAAGATGTGTTGCGTCGGTCAACTGATGACGCATGGATTGTCCAGCCCTATGACGATCGTGAAACCAACGTTGTAGCATATTCCTAATGAACTCTGCCAAAGTCAACATAGGCAGTTGCCATGCAAATTTTAGGCATGAGTTTATGCATTCTGCAGCATTTGTTGTCATGACCCTATACCTTCTGTCAGGGCAGTGTACACGGGACCACTTGTATGGACCGACATCAATTACATATTCATATGCATTCGGGTGTAAGTTTCTTAAAATTTCCACGTGCCGGTTATATTGTAACTCGATGTACGCTCGGGCTGCTTTGTCCATTATTGCGGCAACATCCTTTCTATGATATCGCTTCTTAATATTTTCATAAAAGTGCCAGCAATATATGGTATGGGTGGTATAAGAGAACACTTTAGAAATCCCTGCTTCAATGCTTGCATGTCGATCAGAAATGAAAACCAAATCATCTATATGGCCAAGGGCACCTTTCAAGCAATCCAAAAACCACTCCTATGATAGGTTGTTTTACGATTCACCGTACCCAAAAGCAATTGGATGAACCTGTTCATTCCCATCTTGTGCGGTTGCAACAAACATTGTGCCCCTGAGTCTACCTTTTAAATAGGTACCATCAATGACAATAATTGGACGCATACACCTCTGGAATCCTCTGAGTGAGGCACCCAACGACATGAAAAAGTATAGGAATTTACCATTTTCATCGCACTGTAAGTCAGTAATCGTTCCGGGATTTTGTTGTTCCAACACGTAACCGAATGATGGCAGCAGTTGGAAGCTTTCCTCATGCTTTCCATAGGTCAGTGACAATACATAATCAAGGGCTTGATGTGCCTTACTGTACATTATTTGGATGCCATACATTGTTTTCATGTCGGTGATTATGTCCTTCGGACGCATTAGTCGACCATCTTTTTGCTGCAATCTAGGTGCAACCACTTCTCCAATTATGATTGCACTAGCTTGTCGATGACGGTGGTGAATCTCCTCCAACAGACAAGTGTGTTCTGTGTTCTTTGATAAAACTTCTTACCTGAAAGTATGCCACTTCATCTCTACTAATCGCTCTTTACTTCCACGTACAGTTGTCCATCAAACAAACCAGATGTAATGTTGTCTTATTCGACGTTTTCACCTTCCACTCGAAGTTGTGCCACATTGCAAAATGCCCAGCCAATCTCTTCAAATCCTTTTTAGTAGGAAAAAATTGACCTTTATATATCATGCTGGTAGGTTCATCTTCTACCAAGTTCCTGCTTCCACCCATACCAAATGAGTATGATTCTGCTCCTGGAATAACCTACGTTCTAGCATTCTTAGAATCACCTGGAGTTACATCAGGTCGGACCTCAGATGTCCCAGCTATATCTTCTGCAGTGGAACTACATCTGTGTACACGTCTTGCACGTCTTTCCATTTCGAATGGTTCTTCATCTTCCTCATTGTTAGCTACATTATGTACCAGATGCAAATTTGGCTCATTAACCGCCTGATGGATTGGTAAGTTATGAGGTTTATTGTTCCGCTCATTGTTCATGTCATTGTACATCTAATTGTATCGGTGGTTGCACTGCCCAACATTCATTTCAATTATATCACCATGGTCGGCTACTTCCGGTGGGACACCACATAGGTTTTCCCTACCGTCAATCCCACTTCTTTCTGTGAACAACTGGTTGCTTCCGCTTGTAGATCAAAAATGTTGGGTGTTATCATGAGGAGGGATTTCTTCACCGATGACACCTCCTACATCCCTCTCAATTAAACTGACACATACTTGAGGAATCACCCTATCTTCCCATAGCATAAACAAAACATCGTCGTCATTTCTTATAAATGTGCGACATGTTGTCCCGGGAATGATTGATATAGATTGTAGATCAACAATGTATTTTTTCACATCGTACTTCACAAACGTTTGTACGATCGACACCAGCTCTTCATAAGTCTTATTTCTAGACACATACATTCCTTGGTTAACGTAACTAAGAAACCTCTGACTTCCATCAGGTAATTGCTCCCATCGACCATTGTAAGATATGACTAATCTAACCCGATCCATTGTCCTATGAAAATCATCATCACAAACAATTATTAACAAATAAAAAAAAAATCTTTTACAATTACTAAGAATTATAAAAATTTCTCAACTGTAAGGGATCGAGAACATGTTCTTCGGGATCGAGCTTTTTTTGTAATGGATCGAAAACATTTACAAACGGATCGAGCTTTTTGGAAAAGGATCGAGAACATTTTCTAAGTGATCGAGCTTTTTTCAAATGGATCGAGTACTTTTTATAAGGGATCGAGAACTTTTTCAAGGGTTTGAGAATATTTTACAACGGATCGAGAGCTTTTATAATAGTTCGATTCTAGAACTTTTATCGAGGGATCGAGAACTTTTATCAAGGGATCCAGAACTTTTTCTAAGGGATCGAGAATATTTGTCAAATTATCGAGAACTTTTTATAACGGTTCGAGAACTTTTTATAACGGTTCGAGAACTTTTAACAAGGGAACGAGAACTTTTTCTAAAGGATCGAGAACATTTCTAATGGTTCGAGAAATTTTTTAAGGAATCGAGAATATTTGTCAAATTATCGAGAACTTTTATCAAGGGACCGAAAACATTTTGTAAGGGACTGAAAACTTTTTCTAAGGGATCGAGATTATTTGTCAAATTATCGAGAACTTTTATAACGATTCTAGAACTTTTGTCCAGGGATCGAGAACTTTTCCTAAGGGATCTAGCATTTTTTTCAAATAATCGAGCTTTTTTCAAACTGAACAAAAGCTCGTTCCAATATAAAATAAGCTCGATTCATCTTTAAATATTCTCGGTCACACAAGAAAAAAGCTCGGATCTTATCAATGTTCATACATATTCTTGCAAAGACGGGAAACAACATATATTATCGAGGAATGGATACATTGTTAACCCACACAAAAATGAATGCAAAATATCTGAAATGCATAAAAGAAATTTAAGTGAAGATTATAAATATGTGTTACATTCTAATGCAGAATCTGGAGAGAGATAACTTTTTTAGAGAGAGAGACAAGTTTTTCAGACAAGTTTTTTGGGGAGATACCGACGAGTTCAGAAAGTAGTTTTTCAAAAATTAACTTTAGGGGCAATTTGGGTAGTTCACCATAATAGGTGTCTTTTAAACTTGAGTTATTAAAAGGGTGACATCATCACAACACACGTTAAAAAAGGTGACATATCTCACCATTTCCACTGTGGAGAAATTACCTATTCAAATTTCTAAGTGACGAATCTACCCTTCAGCACTTACACTTACAAGCCAATTCATTTCTAGGCCTACAAAGAAAGGGGATTTTTTTTTCTCAAACCTGTCTTCAGTCATCGACCTCGACCTTCCCCTCATCTTCGACTTTCACCATCCTCATCGACCTTCATCTTCAACTTCCACAACCACCCACCAAGTACCTTCATCTTCAACTTCATCTTCGGTCCCAGTTCTATGTCCTCTAGGATTCCAAGAAGCACAAAATCGAAAATGAGGTATGAATGTCAATCTTCGGACTTGTTGAATTTGTGATTATTGAATGGGTATTTTAAACCTGTAGTTTTATTTATGTTTGATAGAAGAAGAATAACTTTTTGTGCTTTGGATAGTTACATTCACTGCAATGTTTAGATATTATACCTTGTGTTCTGAGTTTGAACTCTTGGCATGTATTCAGGGTAGAGACAGAATCATTACGGTATTTATCAGCCAAATATTGTCCATTGTTGCCTCTTCCAAGGTCAACTATTGCAGCAACATTCAGCTCTGATGGGAAGTCACTTGCTTCCACACAGTGAGTTCTGTCTTTTTTTTTAGTTGATGTCGGGCTTAAGGATGATGAGTAGTTGGGTTATCTTCATGCCATTTTGGATTTGTCATTTTGGAGTTAGCAGTTTAATAAATATTGTTTCTTGCAGCTTTTGGGTGTAATGTACGTGGGTTTTTCTCATCTGGGTTTAGCTTCATTTTTATTAATTTGTAGTGATTGATTGATGTTGTTTTGTGAAATGGGAAAGTGGTTTTTCTTTGTTTTGCATTTTGTGAATTCATCCCTTGATGTTGTTGGGTTGGACTCTGTGACTTGCATATGTAATTTGTATTATGCGTCGGGAAATTTTGAAGTATTGAATTTGGAATAAATTGTCTAGAAGAAAACCTTGTTGAGATTGGGTGAAGTTGTATCTTGAATTTTGAGTAGTTTTGACACAAGGCTTTTGAAATGCAGTCATATGATTCTTGTTATAATTAGTGATCTTTCAACCATCTTCATAATTGAAAAGACAAACCGCTGCTAACTCAATAATCGCGACCTGACATTGTAGGACTTGTTCGTCATGGATCCACAATTTTGCTTTACTTATCCGGAGCAAGAACATGAGCTCCTTTAATTTTAGGGAAAATTATGTTATCAATAGTTAGACTTTGTATGATAAATTGTATGCTGATTGGATGGATCAGAGAAATGTAACCAGGATCTGACAATTGATTTTGTGAAACATTTTCTTTTTCATAGTGCAGAATTTTATTTTATAACTTATCGGTTTGCATTAGCCATTTTCAAATACCTTAGTGGGTTTACATTATGTATTTTGATATTATGTGGTCTTGATTGCAATTGTTAGCAGTTTGGTTTTGAAGTCGTAGAATTATTCTTGGTTGTATTTTACACCTAGGGGCTAGGAGCCTAGGAGGGATTTGGTATTTTCTCATGTTTGGAGTTAACATATTAATTGAAGTTCCGCTTCACTGGTTTACTGTTAGAGTTTCGAATTTCCATTTTACAAGAGTATTTGTGTTTCTATGTGATATCATTTGGCTTATGGATTTGAATTTTGAAGTTTTGGTTTCTTAAGTTTATGAACATTTTTTTGGTGGTTGAGATTCTGACTTACTGGGGGATGTTTAGTTATACCATAAAATGTCTTAGAACTTCCTGATATGTGGCTCTAAGTTGAAATTTGATATATCGTTTGATTTCGAAGTTTGGTTTTGTGGTATGCAAGTACTCCTACTTTTGACCGCGAGTAATTGAAAACAAGAAGTCATAGATTTAAAGGGTTGCGTGGTACCAAAAAGTGGGCAAATACAAGCTCATCTAAATCAAATTGTTTTTTATAGAGATGTTTTATTTCTTCTTTATAAATTTATGAATGGAAAAAGACACAACAAAAGAAGCTGCCGAACCCATCTTCTAGCACAAGTAAACCAGCAAAAAAAACACTTGCTTGTAGCGTTTGCAAGCAAGAAGGACATAATAGACTGAAGTGTCCAAATAAGGCACCCGACACCAGTTCGGATGACACAGACGATGAACTCATTGATTGTTAGGTATATTTTTGGAGAACTCATTGATTGTTAGGTATATATCATTACTATTTGATTCACATTAATACCCATATGTGAGATTAATTAAGTTTAACTCTATTTGATGTATACATTATAACCGGTTATGTTCTTGTGGTGTTGTGTTGTATTGGTATTTATGTTTTGTGAACAGGTGGTTGCGAATATTTCTGGTGTTGTGTTGTATGTGAACTTGGTATTTATGTTTTCTGAATATTTGAAAATAGGTGGTTGTGATAATTTGTGATGCGGTGTTGTATGTGAAGGAATTTATGTTTTCTAAATATTTGAAAGCCGTTGGTTGTGAATATGACGCAGCAGGGTATAGCGAAAAATAAGAATGATCACTTTGTCGAACCCTGAGGCACACTCAGACGAACCTTGACGCAGTGACCGGTAGTTACCTAAGCATGGACCGCCATGCAGGGGCCATCATTCCCTAATCTTCGTTAGAAAATGGGGCTCTCGAATCCTCAAAGAGCATGTCGAATCCACGACAGATAAATGTTCCAAAAGAACGATTTTATTAAAATCAATCAAAGGTTTAAAAGTTACAATAATTGAAAATAATAAGACTATTTATAATAAACTAATCCTAATACGACTCAAATACGACATTCCTTAAAAAAGACTAAAACAAGAAAATATCAAAACTAATCAAAATCTTATAGGATTCATGACTCCTAACTTGACTTGAAAACAAATATCAAATCTTACCTAAAAGGTAAGTTTGATTTATTTTCAAAACCTAAATTTAATTCCTAATCAAACTAAAATAAATAAACTTACTAAACAAGAAAATACCCAAATTAACAAAATAAGAAAATAAATAAATTGTTTGACATGGGCCGCGGTTCCTTCATCTTTGTCCTACATCAGAATATTTGTGGAGTTGTGTTGTATGTGAATCTGATATTAATATTTTCATAATATTTCGAAACAGGTGGTTACGAATATTTGTTGTGTTAAGTTGTACGTATGTAAAAACTTGGTATTTATGTTATTTTTAATATATTTGCAAATATGTGGTGACGAATAATTGTGGTGTTGAAATGTATCTGAAAACTTGGTATTTATGTTTTCTAGAATAGATATGGGTTTATTATTTTTGTGGTGTTGCAATTGTTTTTTGACAATTATTTTTTTGAGCCTAGGTAATTGATCAAAATTTTAACAACAGGCCTAAAAAGTTAAAATCTCGGGTTCAAAAGATTGATTCATGGGCTTACAATATGAAGAACCGGGTTTAAATAAAATATTCCCGTTGAGAGTCTAATTAATTTATGAGACAATATACAAGAATTATACACTACAGTAATAATAAAAATAACAGTAATAGTAATATTTTAATACATAAACAAAATCTCGGACTTAAAAGATTAAGAATCAGACTCGTATGATTTTTTCCGAGATCAAAGGACAGAGAATTGGACTTAAAATTAAATAATAAAATACCCCCATTATGGGTCTAATTTAATTAGGAGACATAATTTAAAGTAGGTGCAAGACTTACAAATATCTAAACAAGCACTATCCACTATAATAATAATAATAATAATAATAATAATAATAATAATAATAGTTACTCTGAACACTAGAATTACTTATGAGTTATTCAGTTGGTCTCCCCAAATAGCTTTTGGATGCATGATCTAACACCGTATGATAGGCACATCACGTGGAAACTCTCCCGAAATCGCTTTATGAGATGTGCACTTGGTCTCTATAAATTTCTTCCGGATGTATGATCTAACATTGTATGGTAGTGTCATATCATGTGAGAATCTCCCGTGGTACCATAAAAATAATATGTAACGTCAGAAAAATAGAATTTAATCAAAATTTTAACTACCGGGCTTAAAAAAATTATTTTCGGTCTCAAAAGATTGATTACCGGGCTTAAAATATTAAGATCCGGGTTTTAAAAAAATATCCATAGTTTGGCCTAATTTAATTAACAAGCATAATCTAAAGTAGGTAAATGGCTTATAAAAATCTAAACAAACACTATCTACTAGAACAATAATAATAATAATAATAATAACAACAAATTAATAGTAGTATTAGTAGTAGTTACTCTATACACTTATGTACTTTTGAGATGTGATCTTGGCCTTTAGAAATTGCTTCCGGATGTATGATCCAACATTGTATAATAGTCATATCATGTGAGAACTCTCTTGTGGTACCCTAAAAATAATATATAACGCCGGACAAATAGAGTTTAATCGAAAATTTAACTATCGGGCATAAAAAAATTATTTCCGGGCTCAAAAGATTGATTACCTGGCTTAAAATATTAAGAACCGGACTTAAAATAAAATATCCATATTTTGTTTTAATTTAATTAGCAAGCATATTCTAAAGTAGGTAAATGGATTACAAAAATCTAAACAAACACTATCGACTAGAACAATAATAATAATAATAATAATAATAATAATAATAATAATAATAATAATAATAATAATAATAATAATAATAATAATAATAATAATAATAATAATAATAAAAAAAATAATAATAATAACAACAACAACAAATTAATTGTAATAGTAGTAGTAGTTACACCATACACGTATGTACTTATGAGATGTGCACTTGGTCTCCAGAAATTACTTTCGAATGTGTGATCTGACACTGTATGATAGTCATTTCATGCGAGAACTCTCCTGTGATACCATAAAAATAATATATAACACCGAAAAAACAGAATTTAGTTGAAAATTTAATTACCGGACTTATTAAATTTATTCACGGGCTCAAAAGACATATTACCAGGCTTAAAATATTAAGAACCGGACTTAAAATTAAATATCCAAATTTTGGTCTAATTTATTTAGCAGACATATTCTAAAATAGGTAAATGGGTTACAAAAATCGAAACAAACACTTTCCACTAGAACAATAATAATAATAATAATAATAATAATGATAATAATAATAATAATAATAATAATAATAATAATAATAATAATAATAATAATATAACAAATTAATAGTAGTAGTAGTAGTTATTCCATACACTTATGTGCTTATGAGATGTGCACTTGGTCTCTAGAAACTGCTTCCGGTTGTATGATCTAACATTGTATGGTAGTCATATCATGTGAGAACTCTCCTGTGGTACCATAAAAATTATATTTAACGCTGGAAAAATAGAGTTTAATCGAAAATGTAATTACTTGTCTTAAAAAAATTAATTCCGGGCTCAAAAGATTGATTACCGGGCTTAAAATATTAAGAACCGGACTTAAAATAAAATATCTATTTTTTGGTCTAATTTAATTAGTAGGCATAATCTAAAGTAGGTAAATGACTTACAAAAATATAAACAAACACTATCCACTAGAACAATAATAATAATAATATTAGTAACAACAAATTAATAATAGTAGTAGTAGTTACTCCATACACTTATGTACTTATGAGATTTGCATTTGGTCTCTAGAAATTACTTTCTGATGTGTGACATAACACTGTATGATAGTCATATCATGCGAGAACTCTCTCGTGATACCATAAAAATAATATATAACGTCGAAAAAACAGAATTTAATCAAAAATTTAATTCCTGGGCTTATAAAATTTATTCCCGGACTCAAAAGACATATTACCGGGCTTAAAATATTAAGAACCAGGCTTAAGATTAAATATCCATATTTTTGTCTAATTTATTTAGCAGGCATATTCTAAGGTAGATAAATGACTTATAAAAATCTAAACAAACACAATCCACTAGAACAATAATAAAAATAATAAAAATAACAACAAATTAATAATAGTAGTAGTAGTAGTTATTCTATACACTTATATAATTTTGAGATGTGCACTTGGATTTTAGAAATTGTTTCTGGATGTATTATCTAACATTGTATGATAGTTATATCATGTGAGAACTCTCCCGTGTACCCTAAAAATAATATATAACGCTGAAAAAATAAAATTTAATCAAAAATTTAACTACTGACTTAAAAAAATTATTTTCGGACTCAAAAGATTGATTACCTGGCTTAAAATATTAAGAACCGGACTTAAAATAAAATATCCATACTTTGTTCTAATTTAATTAGCCAGCATATTCTAAAGTAAGTAAATGGCTTACAAAAATATAAACAAATACTATCCACTAGAACAACAATAATAATAATAATAATAATAATAATAATAATAATAATAATAATAACAACAAATTCATTGTAGTAGTAGTAGTAACAGTAGTAGTAGTTACACCATACACGTATGTACTTATGAGATGTTCACTTGGTCTCTAGAAATTATTTTTCGGATGTGTGATCTAACACTGTATGATAGTCATTTCATGCGGGAACTCTCCCTGACACCATAAAAATAATATATAACACCGAAGAAATAGAATTTAATCGAAAATTTAATTAGCGGGCTTATAAAATTTATTCCCACGCTCAAAAGATATAATACCGGGCTTAAAATATTAAGGACCAAGCTTAAAATTAAATATCCATACTTTGGTCTAATTTATTTAGAAAACATATTCTAAAGTAGATAAATGACTTATAAAAATCTAAACAAACACTATCTACTAGAACAAAAAAAAAAAATAATAATAATAATAATAACAACAAATTAATAGTAGTAGTAGTAGTAGTTACTCTATACACTTATGTACTTTTGAGATGTGCACTTGGTCTTTCGAAATTGCTTCCGGATGTATTATCTAACATTGTATGATAGTTATATCATGTGAGAACTCTCCCGTGTACCCTAAAAATAATATATAAAGCTGAAAAAATAAAATTTAATCGAAAATTTAACTACTGACTTAAAAAAATTATTTCCGGACTCAAAAGATTGATTACCTGGCTTAAAATATTAAGAACCGGACTTAAAATAAAATATCCATATTTTGTTCTAATTTAATTAGCTAGCATATTCTAAAGTAAGTAAATGGCTTACAAAAATATAAACAAATACTATCCACTAGAACAATAATAATAATAATAATAATAATAACAATAATAATAATAATAATAATAATAACAACAAATTCATTGTAGTAGTAGTAGTAGTTACACCATACACGTATGTACTTATGAGATGTTCACTTGGTCTCCAGAAATTATTTTCGGATGTGTGATCTAACACCGTATAGTCATTTCATGCGGGAACTCTCCCTGACACCATAAAAATAATATATAACACCGAAGAAATAGAATTTAATCGAAAATTTAATTAGTGGGCTTAAAAAATTTATTCCCGGGCTTAAAATATTAAGGACCAAGCTCAAAATTAAATATCCATACTTTGGTCTAATTTATTTAGAAAACATATTCTAAAGTAGATAAATGACTTATAAAAATCTAAACAAACACTATCTACTAGAACAACAAAAATAATAATAATAATAATAATAATAATAATAATAATAATAATAATAATAATAATAATAACAATAATAATAATAACAACAAATTAATAGTAGTAGTAGTAGTAGTTACTCTATACACTTATGTACTTTTGAGATGTGCACTTGGTCTTTCGAAATTGCTTCCGGATGTATGATCTAACATTGTATGATAGTCATATCATGTGAGAACTCTCTCGTGGTACACTAAAAATATTATATAACGCCGGAAAAATAGAATTTAATCGAAAATTTAACTACTGGGCTTAAAAAAATATTTCCGTTCTCAAAAGATTGATTACCGGGCTTAAAATTTTAAGAAACGGGCTTAAATAAAATATCCATGTCTTGGTCTAATTTAATTAGCATGCATATTCTAAAGTAGGTAAATGGTTAAAAAAATATATAAACAAACACTATCCACTAGAACAATAATAATAAAAAAATAATAATAATAACAATAAATTAATTGTAGTAGTAGTAGTAGTAGTTACACCATACACGTATTTACTTATGAGATGTGCACTTGGTCTCCAGAAATTACTTCGGATGTGCGATCTAACGTTGTATGATAGTCATTTCTTGCGAGAACTCTCCCGTGATAACATAAAATTAATATATAACGCCGAACAAACAGAAGTTAATCGAAAATTAAATTACCGGGCTTATAACATTTATTCCCGGGCTCAAAGACATATTACCGGGCTTAAAATATTAAGAACCGGGCTTAAAATAAAATATTCATATTTTGGTCTAATTTAATTAGCAGACATAATCTAAAGTGGGTAAATGACTTACAAAAATCTAAACAAAAACTATCCACTAGATCAATAATAATAATATTATTAATTACAACAAATTAATAGTAGTAGTAGTAATAATAGTTACTCTATACACTTATGTACTTTTGAGATGTGCTCTGGTCTTTAGAAATTGCTTCCGGATGTAAGATCTAACATTGTATGATAGTTATGTCATATGAGAACTCTCTCGTGGTACCCTAAAAATAATATATAACGCCGGAAAAATGGAATTTAATCGAAAATTTAACTACCAGGCTTAAAAAAACTATTTTCGGGCTCAAAAATTTGATTAAAGGGCTTAAAATATTAAGAACCGAACTTAAAATAAAATATCCATATTTTGGTCTAATTTAATTAGCATGCATATTCTAAAGTAGGTAAATGACTTAAAAAAATCTAAACAAACACTATCCACTAGAACAATAATAATAATAATAATAACAACAAATTAATTGTAGTAGTAGCAGTAGTTACACCGTACACGTATGTACTTATGAGATGTGCAATTTGTCTCCAGAAATTACTTTCGGATGTGTGATCTAACACTGTATGATAGTCATTTCATGCAATAACTCTCTTGTGATACCATAAAATAATATATAATGCCGAAAAAACAAAATTTAGTCGAAAATTTAATTACCGGGCTTATAAAATTTATTCTCGGGCTCAAAAGACATATTTCTGAGATTAAAGTATTAAGAACCGGGTTTAAAATTAAATATCCAAACTTTTGTCTAATATTTTTAGCAAGCATATTCTAAAGTAGGTAAATGGGTTACAAAAATCTAAACAAACACTGTCCACTAGAATAATAATAATAGTAGTAATAATAATAATAAACAAGTAATAGTAGTACTCGTAGTTAATCCATACACTTATATACTTTTGAGATGAGCACTTGGATTTTAGAAATTGCTTCCGGATGTATGATCTAACATTGTATGATATTCATATCATGTGAGAACTCTCCCGTGTACCCTAAAAATAATATATAACGTCGGAAAAATAAAATTTAATCGAAAATTTAACTACCGTACTTAAAAAAATTATTTCCGGTCTCAAAAGATTGATTACCTGACTTAAAATATTAAGAACCGGACTTAAAATAAAATATCCATATTTTGTTCTAATTTAATTAGCACGCATATTTAAAAGTAGGTAAATTGGCTTACAAAAATCTAAACAAATACTATCCACTATAACAATAATAATAATAATAATAATAATAACAACAACAAATTAATTGTAGTAGTAGTAGTTACACCATACACGTATGTACTTATGAGATGTGCACTTGGTCTCTAGAAATTACTTTCGGATGTGTGATCTAACACCGTATGATAGTCATTTCTTACGAGAACTCTCCCTGATACCATAAAAATAATATATAACACCAAAAAAATAGAATTTAATCGAAAATTTAATTAAGAGACGTATTCCAAAGTTGGTAATCTAAACAAACACTATCCACTAGAACAACAACAATAATAATAATAAAAAAAAAACAAATTAATAGTAGTAGTTACTTCATACACTTATGTACTTATGAGATGTGCATTTAGTCTCCAGAAATTACTTTTGGATGTATGATCTAACACTGTATGATAGTCATATCATGCGAAAACTCTCCCGTGGTACCAAAAAAATAATATATAACTCCGAAAAAATAGAATTTAATCAAAAATTTAATTAGCGGGCTTATAAAATTTATTCCCGGGATCAAAAGACATATTACTGGGCTTAAAATATTAAGAACTGGGCTTAAAATTAAATATTCATATTTTGGTCTAATTTATTTAGCAGTCATATTCTAAAGTAGGTAAATGACTTACAAAAATCTAAACAAACACTATCCACTAGAACAATAATAATAATAATATTAGTAACAACAAATTAATAATAGTAGTAGTAGTTACTCCATACACTTATGTACTTATGAGATATGCACTTGGTCTCTAGAAATTACTTTCGGATGTGTGATCTAACACTGTATGATAGTCATATCATGAGATAACTCTCCCGTGATACCATAAAAATAATATATAACGCCGAAGAAACAGAATTTAATCTAAAATTTAATTTCCGGACTTATAAAATTTATTTCCGGTCTCAAAAGACATATTACCGGACTTAAAATAATAAGCACCGGGATTAAAATTAAATATCCATATTTTGGTCTAATTTATTTAGCAGACATATTCTAAAGTAGGTAAATGACTTACAAAATATTTAACAAACACATAATAATAACAACAAAAAATTAATAGTAGTAGTAGTAGTTACTCCATACACTTATATACTTATGAGATGTGCACTTGGTCTTCAAAAGTTACTTTCGGATGTGTGATCTAACATTGTATGATAGTCATATCATGTGAGAACTCTCCCGTGATACCATAAAAACAATAACGACGAAAAAATGGAATTTAATCAAAAATTTAATTACCGGACTTATAAAATTTATTCCCGGACTCAAAAGACATATTACCGGGCTTAAAATATTAAGAACCGGGCTTAAAATTAAATATCCTTATTTTGGTCTAATTTATTTAGCAGGCATATTCTAAAGTAGGTAAATGGCTTACCAAAATCGCAACAAACACTATCCACTAGAACAATAATAGTAATAATAATAATAATATCAACAAATTAATAGTAGTATTAGTAATTACTCCATACACTCATGTACTTATGAGATGTGCACTTGGTCTCTAGAAATTGCTTCCGGATGTATGATCTAACATTGTATGATAGTCATATCATGTGAAAACTCTCACATGGTACCATAAAAATAATATATAACATTGGAAAAATAGAATTTAATCGAAAATTTAATTACCGGGCATAAAAAAAATATTTCCAGGCTCAAAAGATTAATTACCGGGCTTAAAATATTAAGAACCATGCTTAAAATGAAATATCCATATTTTGGTCTAATTTAATTAGCAGGCATATTCTAAAATAGGTAAATGGCTTACAAAAATCTAAACAAACACTATCCACTAGAACAATAATAATAATAATAATAATAACAACAAATTAATAGTAGTAGTAGTTACTCCATACACTTATGTAATTATGAGATGTGCAATTGGTCTCCTGAAATTACTTTTGGATGTGTGATCTAACACGGTATGATAGTCATACCATGCAAGAACTCTCTTGTGATACCATAAAAATAATATATAACGTCGGAAAAACAGAATTTAATCGAAAATTTAACTACTGGGCTTATATAATTTACTCTTGGGTTCAAAAGACATATTACCGGGCTTAAAATGCAATATCCATATTTTGGTCTAATTTAATTAGAAGACATATTCTAAAGTTGGTAATCTAAACAAACACTATCCACAACATCAACAACAACAACAACAACATCAACAATAATAATAATAACAAATTAATAGTAGTAGTTTTTAGTTACTCCATACACTTATATACTTATTAGATGTGCACTTTGTCTCCAGAAATTACTTTCGGATGTGTGATCTAACACTATATGATAGTCATATCATGCTAGAACTCTCCGGTGGTACCATAAAAATAGAATTTAGTCACATCAAGTGGAAACTCTCCCGCAGTGCCAGAAAAATAATTTAAAACGCCAGAATGATAAAATTTTACCAAAAACTTAAAAACTGGGCTCAAAAGATTGATTCCCGAGCTTACAATATGAAGAACCGGACTTAAAATAAAATATTTCCGTTGAGATTCTAATTAATTTATGAGACATAATACTAGCACTATACACTACAGTAATAATAAAAATAATAGTAATAGTAATATTTCAACATATACAAAATCTCGGGCTTTAAAACTTAACAATCATACTCAATTACCGGACTTAAAAGATTAAAATCCGAGCTCAACAAACTGATTCCCGAGTTTAAAACGAAAGTACACATTATCCAAATTAAGTGTATGACATATAAATATCTAAATAAGCACGGTCCAGTACTATAATAATAACAATTATAGTAATAGTAATATTTCAACACATACAAATTACCAGACTTAAAATTTTTTGAACCAGGCACATACGATTTTTTCCGGGCTCAAAAGATGAATAATCGGGCTTAAATGAAATATTCCTATTGAGAGTCTAATTAAATTACGAGTTATTATTCCAAATAAGGGCATGACATACCAATATACAAATAGTTTGATCCAGTAAAACAATAATAAAAAGAAAGGTTGGTCGATACAGTTACAAAATCCCAGGCTTAAAAGATTGATTCCCGAGCTTAAAATATTATGAACTGGGCTTAAAACGAAATACCCTTATTGAGAGTCTAATTAATTTTGTACACATTATCCAAAGTAAGGGTATGACATATAAATATCTAAATAAACACTATCCATGTGAGAACCCGCCCGCGATGTCTGAAAAATAAAATTTAATCAAAAACATAATTATCGGGCTCAAAAGATTGATTCTCAAGCTTACAATATTAAGAATCCGGGCTCAAGATAAGTCTTAGAATTTTTTAAAAACCAATATTGAAGTAAACAACATTTGAAATTCAATTGTGAAGTAAATTATGTATTTTATGAACACAATGCCGACATGGCCAAGTTCAAGAATGTGACTTGTGAGATGCCATGGTGATTTAGGCTGCCATAAAAAAACTTATAATCAAACTAATGTATACCTCATACAACCAATTCCCTCCAAGGTCCACAAGAACCCAAACGACCAACAGAAATGAGTAACAAGCATTATAAGACTCTTAAAAATAAACCGACAATGAAATATTAACAGCCACACAAGTCCTAGGCCTAGACTTCCATCACCAAATTTTAAGAAGAGGAATTTTGTAGAATTGTATATTGATCAGTTATGAACATTCCTCTTTATCTTAAGCCAGGAATGAAACATAGATGTAGCATTCCAGAAAGTTGATACATAGAGGAATACACTAGTAACAAGATTAATATAATCCTAAAACATGAACATTTATAATAGGAAATGAAACTTGAATATTAACTAATAATTGGATACAAAGGTCAAAAATTATATCCATAAAGACTGACAAAAAGCATCTATTGTGGACTATCAACAACTATACAAGAAGATTGCGATCTTTTATGTTTTATCAATATTTGAAACAAGTTCTATTTATATTATAAAGAGAGGTAGGAAGTAGAACACAATGTTAACAACTAAATTTCTATTCGCTACGAGTGCCCAAGATCAAAACTGGACAAAAGATAAAAAGATGAATCCACATGTTCTCTAGAGTGAATCCGTGTCGATGCTTGTAGGAGTTATGTTAGAAAAGAGGACAACACATTAAATCCAGTCTACGCAGCAAATAACACCGCAGCACCTCACATCATCAATTTTTCGATAAGCTCTAACAACTAAGGTGTAGCTCTAAAAGAAAATAAAGAATATTAATAGCTCAACATGTTCTCCTGATCATGTACACGACTCCATGAGAGTACACTTTGCTTAAATGTACCTAATTTTACAGAATCGTTCCTCTTCACAGTTTGTTATGGTTACATGTAATTAAAATCCTGTTTAAAGAATGGAATATCATTCAATTAGTAATTCAGTACCCAACTAGCAAGGCTATTTTTAAGAGAATAATCAACTATCTAATTATCTTTGTTTCGAAAAACACCACAATAAAATTGCATAGACCACCAAATATGAGAAAAAGCTTAAAGTGTGCCCTAATTACCATAATTCAATAATAAAAAGCATTTTTTTTAACAGCGACATTTTATTAAAACAACCAGAGAATTACAAAGCAACAGGATGCCAACCAGCCACAAGAACCAAGAGAGACTCGGCCCTCAACAAAGACAAGCCAAACAAGACAAAGATCACCACAAAAAACGCACCAAAAACAGAGCAAAGTACAACCAAAAGCCTCGCAGGCAAACCCCGATCCAAAAGCAACAAGGACAGAGGCAAAGAAAGACAAAAAATAGAGCTGTAGAAAAACAGAAGAGTTGACCATAGAAACAGGAAACAGCTCAGAAATTCCCCCACAGCAGTGACTCCCCATCCATTCTCGATCCCTTCTTTGCCAAACTGTTGGCAAAAGAGTTACTCACCCTAAAACTCAACACTACCATGGTTTTGCCAAGGAGACTCAAATATTATAAAACGCAATTATCAAGCATTGTTCATATTAGAATCAAAAGTTGTACCATTCTCAATAAAGATAATTATACAATACCAACAAGTGAATTAATTAAATACAACTAATTGGAACATGAAAAATATAAACGCAGTTGAAATAAACTTCAATTATCTGTTAGCTTAATTTAAATAACTATATCAAATGAAAATCAACTTCAATTTAGTCAAAATAAGAAACCAAAACTGAATTTCCACTAATAAAGAACTGGGAAATTTTGCATCAATCTCCAAATTTAGGATCTATCCAATGTGCAAAACTAAAACACAACTTGATGATTGGTTTCATGAGAGCACACAAAAACAATCAAATAACTGAAACGACAATACATTATAACATATATAACATCCCAGTATTCGATCTATACAGCTAGAGAGAGAAAGAGGAGAGCTAGTTGATAATATCTTCAAATTTGTATAATACAAAAGAAATTAAAAAACACACACAACAATTCTCATACCCTGGTATATAATCATGATGCCGTCTTCTTTAATCACCCAAATCAAATCCTAAACATTATCATAACAAAAAGGCAATGTCTAAAGAAACTGTTGAATCTTGAAAGTACATATAATAACGAGAGAAACTCACTGAATGTAGTTGTGTCGTGAGCGAGAGAGCAGGCCGTGGTATTTTGGGAGCTGAGAAACTGATGAGAAAATTTTGTTGAACAAAGGAGCATTGGTCGAAATCTGAAGGATTGACAATATAAAACCCTAGACTACACAACTAAGACATCAACTTCTCAAACGGATTTCCAAATTCAATGGATGTCAATCCCAGAAACTGTAAGATCCCAAGAACGTCAAACGGAGGCGGCGGCGGTGGCAACGGCGGTGGCGACGATGATTGACTGAGCAGTTTGCCGGAACACATCATCCATTACATATTCTCCTTCCTTCATACCATCGACGTTGTCAGAGCGAGCTCCGTTTCTCCAAACTGGGGCAGGGGAGGCACCTTTTTGTTTCAATGCCTCACTTGAATACTTGAAGGCTGAAGCCAAACCCTCGACGGTCTTCTCTTTACTTTCAAGTATCTGTGTCTTTTCAATTTGGTAAAATTATAAGAAGGGTAATTTAGTAAATGGTGTATTAAATGAGGTAAATGATAGAAAACAATTTAAAAGGGCACTTTGGTAAAGTCAAGTATAAAAAGGCCAAAAACACACAATTTTCAACTAAGGGCTATATTTGGTTTTCGAAAACCGAAGATGACTATTTATGCAAATTCGCATTCATTTGTCGGTTGGGTCAACTTGTTAGAGTATTTTAAGGAAAATTATAATATTCAAACAATCAATGTTTATTAATCGATGAATACTGGATATATTTATTGAAAACTGGATAGAGAAAATGTTCACAACGATCCTCAATTTAGTGAAATTTTTTAACGCTATTTACTCTCAAATTTTGTTTCTTTTATTAGCCAAGAGAAATAATGCAAGGAGTATTTTGAATATTTTCCCTATCCAGTTTTCAATGAGCATATAAACCAGGAGTTTTCGTAATGTATTCAAAATTCTTTGTTCTAAAATCCATTTCAGTTAGTGGAAATGGTGAGGATTGCCACTTTTTTTTTTTGTATTGTGATGATGTCACCAGTTTAATAACTTATGTTTAAAAGGCACATACTATTGTGAACTATCCAAAATTCCTTTAAAAGTTGTCTTTGTACTTCAATCAGCTCTTACTTTGAAATTTTCAAAGATTTTATTCTTTCATCTTCTTCATAGAGGTCTGTTAACAGACTTCCAATGGATGCCAAACATCATAACATTATCAATGCATCTTCATTGGATAATTAGTTTAGTGGGGCTACGCAGAAGCATTCGGGAGTCGAGCTCCCCACCGAGCTCGAGGTGGTCGAGCTCGTGAGGGGGTAGGGGCAGGTGGCAGTGCCCCCGGAGCTTCTTTTTTCTGGTTAATACTTACAATAATGGAAATTTAATTATAAAAGAATCTGAAATGTAATTACAAAAACTTGAAGCTTTAAGATAAAAGCTCGGAGTGAGCTTTTATGAAAGCTCGGAGTGAGCTTTTATGAAAGCTCAAAGTGAACTTTTGTATAAAACCTCGGTCCAAGCTTTTATAAAAGCTCGAAACTTTTATATACTCGGATCTACCTTTTATATAAAAGCTTAGAGCAAGCTTTTATAAAAGCTCGGATCGAACTTTTGTATAAATGCTTCGAGCTTTTGTACAAAAGCTCTGAGCTTTTGTACAAAAGCTCTGAGCTTATAACAGCTCGATCCCATCTTTTATAAAATCTCCGAGATTTTGTACAAAAGCTCGAAACTTCTGTATAAAAGTTTGATTACATGTCAAAATCTTGAAAAATAAAAAGTCGAATGCAATTAAAAAATCGATTTCATCTTCCTTAACAACTTTCAACAAATACAAAACCTCAAATACAAGTAAAAGCTCGATTTCACTTTTTGTCTCTTTACTTTTTGTCTATTTTTTCACAATGACACCAATTAGTAAATATACAGTCCAAGATCAAATAACATAATAAAAAAAAAAAATCCTAAATTTTTTTGAACTTCCAAGATTCAATTCTTTGTTCTTCAGTCCCTACAAAAAAAAAATATTCTTCAGAAACTGTAGTAATTCAACCAAGTTATGAGTTTATAACCAGTTTACCTGGAGAAATCTCTAAATATGTAATTAAATGATTTACATTGAATAAGGAAACAGAAAAATTTGATTGAGTTCCTTATGTTGAATGTAGAACACAATGCTTCAAAACATAAATAAAATTATAAAAAATCAATGGAAAAATTATTTAAGTCCCATAAAAATTAAAAAATATAAAATATTAAGACAAACCTTAAGACTGTAGCGATGGAGATCATGATAATTTCGATGAATAAGAAGTCAGCATAGAAGAAAAGATTGAAAGAAAGCTAGGAAACCAAGGAAACCCAAGAAACCAAAATATAGATCTAGAACGCTAGTTGAGTCTGATAGGAAGAAAATAAGAAAAAATATGTAAAATCGTTTTCAAGGTATTTTCGTCTCTACACTTTAAATGGTGCCTTTTAAAACATGATTTATTAATGTGGTGATATTTCCACAAAACCCCCTTAAAATGTGCCATTAATTTTTCGAACCCTTTCATCTATTAACAACCATTGATTGTTTGATTGTTTCAACAAGTTAGTAACTGCGAACAAATGGTGGCTCTATTACCTCCCATTTTTTAAATAATTTTTTTTATCATTAAAAATATCCATTTACTAAATAACTTAAAAGTGCAAAACTAGTTAATGAAATATATTTTTTTACTCTCATATGTGTTTCAACTATTCAACTCCATAACATAAACCCTAAAATTTATATTCAAATTTAAAATCCAATTTTATTGCAATTAAATATACTTTTGACATAGATTTTTTTTAATAATAAAATGTGAAACTTACCATTGAACAAACACTGTTCAACAACTGTTAATTAAAAACATTAATGAAAGAATTTGAACCTCTATATAAATTAGCTCTCTTAGTTCATTCTTTCGGCACATGAAATTCAAAATAAACAAAGATTAAACAAAACAAAACACCTGCAATTACTTTGCATAACTTTTTCTTTCCCACAAATTAGAAAGCTTTCGAGAAGTATTTGAAGAATAAT
Source organism: Dipteronia dyeriana (assembly GCA_032871835.1). Taxonomy (NCBI): domain Eukaryota; kingdom Viridiplantae; phylum Streptophyta; class Magnoliopsida; order Sapindales; family Sapindaceae; genus Dipteronia; species Dipteronia dyeriana. The sequence continues at coordinate 58,324,986 of CM065301.1, forward strand.
TTTATTTGCAAGGAAGTGACATACGCATACCAACGGTTTTCAATTTTGATAAAAAAAAACCTTTATTAATAACAATCTTCTAACTCTTCACATAATCGATCATAATCGATTCTTAATATCCAAGTTGTTATTAGGAAATTTTACATATTAAAATGTTATGTCAATAGTGTTGACAAGTCAAAGGCTCATTCCACTCCACATCAGAGAATTATTAGCTAGTCAAAAGCCTCCTCTAATCAGGTTTTGGAAGAGATTGGACATGACACTTAGGGTTTCCATAAACTACACATGATAAAAGCCCATGAGACGAGTCCAAAAGAAACTTGGTTATCAAAAAGCGGAAGGCCCACCTCGCTTGGACGATCCAAAAGAAAGGGTCTAACATCAGTCTCTCTTGGGATGTGTAGAGGTCAAAAAACATACCTGCTAAGTAAGTGTTTTTAGTCCTTAAGTGTCACCTCTTGCCCAAAAAACCATGCCTATCAAGGTTTTTTTTTCAAGTAATCGCATCACGACGACAACTGGATTTTGGGACAAGGCCAAGCAGCGAAACCGCAAACCTAATGGCGGGCGAGATTCAATGCTTGTGAGAGGAAATGGACAAACTGCAGGTAGATGGGTGAGCAAGCCGATACGGCAGCCTCAATAAGGGCGTCGGGGACCTTTTATCTCATAAATAACCAACAAGGCCTTTTTGCCCAGGTTTAGGATGCTCGAAATTGAACAATATATAGATGAAAAGGACCCTGTGGAGCACGTGGATCATTTTCTCGACCTAATGGCAACACAGACCAAAGATGACCAGAGATGATCATTTTATTGGCGACTTGGGGCCATTCGACAAGGCCCTCATGGCGTTTGGGGGATCAGAGATACAGACTCTGGAACTATCGAGACGACACTGAACCATCGAGCAAGAATTCGTCGTAGTAAACTTCAAGCAATGGTCTTTCAACATACTGGTGGGTCGACCGTAGCTCAATTAAATCAGGGTCGTCACAACCATATGCTACCTCAACATAAAGTTCTCGACCGGTAATGGAACCGTGAAGATTATAGGGTGCCAGGAAAAAGTGTGAAAGACCAATTTATCAGTGTTTAGGGACACACAGACCAACAAAGCATGTCAAATCAGAATTATCAGCAAATCCAAAAAAAAAGCCACATGAAAATGAGCCAACGAGAAGGATTTCAAAATATAAGCCTCTACCACTATGCGAGAGGCAGAAGTGGGGATAGAGCCAACAGAAGAGGTGCTCATGGTCCTTTGGGACGCATACAAAATGGTAAGAGTTGGCTTAAAGTTAACGTTATAGGTGAAACAAGAGATGTCAGAGCTATTACAAGAACCCGTGAATATTTTCGCACGGAGTCATGAGGGTATGCTCGGGAGATACGATGAAAATGACACACACCCTATATATAGGAAAGGAATCCAAGTCAGTTGTTTAGAGACGATGATGCTTCAATGTAGAAAGAAACATGACCATAAAAGAGGAAGTTAAGAAACTCATAGTCGAGGTATCAATCCGAGAAGCCATTACCCTAAGTGGATCGCCAACGTAGTACTCATTAAGTAAAAGGACAACACCTAGAGGATGTGTGTTGACTTTATCGACCTAAACAAGGCATGCCCAAATAATGGTTTCCTACTATCAAGAATCGATCGCTTAGTCGATTCATCCGTAGGTCGTGAGTTGCTCAGCTTTATGGAAGCCTACTCAGTTTATAACCATTAAGATGTATGGACCATATGAAGAAAAAACCACATTCATCAATGGTTAAGGGCTATATTGTTACACTATCATGACTTTTGGGTTGAAAATACTGAAACCATTTATCAAAGGTTAGTCAATCGGAGGTTTGTGGATCAAATTGGTAGGTTAGTAGAAGTATATCTAGACGACATGTTAGCAAAAAGCCTTACCACCTATGGACACGGAGAAGCACTAAGAGAAATGTTCAATGTTCTTATAAAGTATAGAATGAAATTAAACCTGACAATATGTGTCTATGGAGTTGCCTCATGAAATTTCTTAGGTTTCTTTGTTCATCAATGTTGTATCGAAACAAATCCCGAGAAAATAAGTGCCTTAATCAAGAGGATGGGCCCCGTGACACTAAAAGAATTCCAAAGATTAATTGGTTGTCTCGCCGAGTTGAACATGTTCATTTCTAAATCCATTAACAAATGTTTTCCATTCTTTAAAGCTTTGGAAAAGGGAAATATGTTGTGTGGAACCAAGAGTGTGACGTACCATTTCAAAAGATGAAAAGAACCCCAATATTATTGAAGACAAACACATGGGATCGATTATATTTGTACCAATCAGTTTTCAATGTAGCAAAAAGTTATGTTCTAGTTCACGAGGAAGACGACGTTCAAAAACCAGTCCATTACACCAACCAGGGCTTACTCTGCCCCGAAACAGGATACCCTGGAGCAGAAAAGTTAGCCCTGGTATTAATACTCTTAGCGAGGAAGCTATGTCTGTATCTCCAAGCTATCAGTAAAATACTCATAACAAACTGCCCTCTCAGACAAATTTTACAAAAAAAATGAGTTATTATGGAGGTTAACCAAATGGGCGATTGAGCTTAGTGAGTTCAACATAGAATCATTACAAGAAAAATGGTCTTTTCTAACCAAACATTTCCGATGGAGCCAATATTTAGTCAAAAATAGTTGTTTTTTTGACCGTAAAAATCATGTTGTCAAAAAAGGATAAAAATATTGCATATCATTTCCGACACCAAAAATGCCCTCACAAATAATATCGAAATTCGTCAACAATATTGTGAAAATGGCGCCAAGTTTAGATGCCAATACTATTTTTGACCGTGTATACCTACCCCTCTGAAATACAATAGATTTTTTTGACCATAGGTACCTACCCCTCGTGAAATTCCTTAAGAAGTGTATATATATAAACCTAGAGGAGGGGGTGAATAAGTTTTTAGCACTATTGATTACCAACTTTTTTGAATTAAGCAATGTTAATAGATTCACTCCATTAACAAACATGAAAAGCAAGTGAAAATGCAGAAATAAAAATTGATACACGATATTTACGTGGAAACCCTTAACAAGGGAAAACCCACGGACTATCCTTCTAGCCACATTAGATCCTCAAATCCACTATTGTAATGATGTTTACAACCTAAGTTGACCACCTAGTCACACTTTAAGGTTATTAACCCACCACTACTTACCAAGTGGTCAAACTAGGGAGAACAAGGTTGAGGGGTACGAAACACCATGTGTGGATCAACATGTAAATCCACATGCAAGGGTAATACCTCCAAACCTTTTCATTTTCGATCGGCTTTCAAATCTACAATTTTCTCTTAGAATCGTCGGTTTCCCTCATCGATGTTCTTGTTAAGAGATTTCTCAACCACCTTCATGGCCTCTTTATAGCCTTAGTGCCACAATAAATCTCAACACCCGGAATCACCCTCCACAAAACCCATATGGGTAAAATCTTCAAAAGAGGGGAACTACTTAAAAACATCCCCGACCCAGATTTCCACCTTTTTCCTGACCCGTGACAAATGTTCATTGTATTCTTTCAGTGTCTCTTCCTTGATCGCACCCCTCTTATGGACTATGGAGGATTGCATATGTATCTTGATCCCTAGAAACCACTTGAAATTCACCTTTTACCTAGTCTAGGGCCCCATGTAGTTTGTCCAGCTGGTCAGCAACACAATCCTTCTCAGCGGTAAGACTGATCACACGGTTAGATAGGTCATCCCTTCATGAGCCATTTGAACGCATCTCTGCATTAGCAAGCAAAAAACAAAGGCATTGATTTATTGTTATATATATATATAACAATTTACTCAAGCATAAGAAGCAAATACCTACCATGATGTAAAAACAAGCACTTGTCCTTGCTTGCTAAGTCAGGGTTTGTCACTCAAAACTCTATAGACTGTCGGAAAAAATAGTGTTTGAGGGCCAGTAAGGAATAAGCTAGATATTGCAGCAGGTGAAAAAATATCCATATATTTAAAAGGGTTCAGATTTTGAACTTAACTCGACCTAGATGAACCCGCTGACACTTCAATGGTAGTCCCTCTCGCAACAAAGGAGGATTCAAACACATTTTTAGGAACAACCATGGATTTCTCACCCAAGTCATGATTGAGATCATGATCCGTCCCGGTCCCAACTTTATTATCCATTTTTGGAAAATTCACGACCAAGATCATGATTAGAGGTCTGTATTACCGTCTTTGAAGAAGATTCCTCGATACAGGCAGCTTGAGAAGTTTGTTTCCCAACCAAATGAGGGCCATGCTTACGAATAGGAGAATAATCTACAAAAAGACTCGAGGGGCTTTCCTTTTTCCCCGACAAGGACCTGTCCTGACGGCAACAGTCTTTCTTTTTCTTTTTCTTTTTCTTTTTTGAAACCTCGGGTGTATCAACCGCAACAGTAGATGATTAAGTTTTAGCTGAGGCGTGTTCCCACTTCACTAAGTATCCACAAATGAGATCTACTCTTTAATATAAAAAGAAAAAAAAAAGAAAAAGAAATAAGAGAGAACTTTAAATGAGAAGTAAAAATAAAATGGGGAAAGCAAGAAGAACAAGCGATTGGGAATTCACAATGAGCAGATGGAGGGCGGTACAAGGTCGGGATCAAGTCATGTCCCTGTAATTTTTCCTCGGTGACAAGAAAGGCATACTAGCAAGTTGGCATCTTGGTTTGCACAGCCTTGGTGACAGAGCTATTTTACACATGTCAAAAAAATGTTTATATTTGTTGTTGATAACCAAATTTTGATCACTTGCAACCACACTTTAATACAAAATTTAGCAAAATGGCAAGCAATGGATTGTCGTTGGGATCAGGATGAATAATTGACATGATTTATATTCTATGTTAGACTAACTACGTGCAAAAAAAAATGTAAATCATAAATGATAGAGATAGATGTTTGATTTGATAACAAGAAAAATAGAAAGACAAGAAATATAAAAGATAGAATCTCAACAATCTAGATAAGAGTACGGATGAAATCAAATAATCTAATTAAGAGATATCTAGGGAGTTAATGGAGTTGTAATTGGACAATAGGTAATGCTCTCATAGCTTTATTAATGCTTAATTCACACAATTAAGGACCCGATCTCATTCGAAAATGTGACTTGTTTGTAGGAACAAAACCAAATCACTTCCTACCAAATTTCCTCACCTATGACATTTAGAGTAAAGGGATAACTGTGAGATCGTTTAGTGACGATCAATGGGTCTAGGCAATCGGGGTTGGTATTCCCACCAATCAACCTATTCTATTAACTATGAGCCATAATCAACTAAGGTTGTCAAGTCTCATTCAATTTTATTTCAAATTATATTACCAATATTGCAATCAGAAAGTGATGTTCAATTCAATCACTTAATGAATAAATAGTGGTCCAAGAAACAAACTTGTAACCTTCAGATTCACCGGTGTGGCATGTGTCGTGGGCTGATTGTCGCGGTCTTGGAGTAGCAACATAGGCTACGACAGATAGTTATACAGACCTCTGATTTGGTTTTCACTGTCTTCTGCCTAGCGACACGGGGGGTGACATCTCAAATCTTGAATGTCGCTAGATATGTCACGGTTGTACCCTAGCGATGCATTGGGAGCAACTTTCTCTGAAATTGATCTTCGTTGTCTTCTTCTTTCATAGTTGTGATTGCCACCTAGTGACGCAAAAGAGGTGACATCTTCTGGTTTAGAATTCGTTGGACTGTAGCACAATTGTCACGGTCGCCATCCAACGATGTAAAAGGGGCAACGTCCTTTGGTTTGTGATCGTTGCCTGTTGCTAGCAAAATCTTCTATTTGCTAGAATTTTCCTCTCTTCTTTTAATTCTGACCGACAATTCTTCAATCCATGCTCTAAAGCCCTTGTGACATAATCTCACCTACATAACTTGATTCGAACTATTAAGTAATCTGGTTTAACCCTAAAAAAATGGGGAGAAGCCAATTCATTAGAATCAAAGTTGGTATGAATCAAAAGGGGTATCTTAGAAAATCTACCTATTTCAAAAAAAAATGGTGAGGGACTTTCAGAGTGACACTAGGGTCAGCAATTTTAACTAATCGACTACTTATTCGAATAAAATAGCTCACAGATGATGCCCAATTTTTTTTATTTAATCTTCCACATAAAGGTCCAGTTGGCCCTGCATTCTCTTGTGGTCAGGTTCGATAGGCATATCCATTTGTCGGATACTAGAAAGGCCAAGAAAAAAAATCCCGGCTCATTAGAGATAGTTCTTGCCAAACATCAACGTTTTAGCTCATTCACTATTGGCTCGGTTCCGTTAACTTCTTTTCAAAGGCAATACATGTTGAGCAAAGAGCGATACACATTGAGCAATAGCTGCATAAGAGCCAATTTTATCGATGCAAGAAATTTTGCAATATAGGGTGGAAGGGGAAGAGAGACCTCACAGGACAATATATACCAATAAATGGCAACAAAACCCTCAACAAGGTTCCAAGCAGCCCGGTCACCTGGGTGAACCATGTCAACATCTTCCGAGATCCAAAAATACTCTCAATATTCCTCCATGTGTTCTTAGCAAACTTAGTTTTATACAAAATCTATAAATAAATGATGGTCAAACAAAAATTTACATCGGCTTTTCTTATTATCATTGTCATCTGATGGTTCGGATATCTGAGGCTTTATCACAGGTTAACCCTTTGGTTACTTTTAGAGAATTGGGTGCCATATATATTGATGAATCCATGGATAAAAGAGTGAAGCGATCTGGAAAAGTAAAAACCCGATTTGAAGAATCGACCGCAACTAGTTTTAAAGAATCATGAAAAAAAAATCTTAGCCTTCGAAAACCCGAAACCATTTCTCTCTAAATCTTTCAAAGAATCATAGAAAAAAATCTCATAATTTAAAAATCCCAAAACAATTTCTCACCAAATCATCCAAAGAATCACTGAAAAAAATCTCATCTTTCAAAAATCCAAAATCATTTCTCTCCAAATCACCCCAAGAACCACAGAAAAAATCTCATCTTTCGAAAATCTAAAACCGTTTCTCTCCAAATCATTCAAGGAATCTATAAAAAGTTATCAAGAAAATGAAAATAAAACTTACCAAAGCAACTACTGGAAGCCGAAACCCATGAACGAAAGAGAGGTAATCAAAGTTTTTTTCTAACAAGGATGAAGGAAACCTAGATTTTTTTAGGATTTTCTTGGTTATGAAAATAAAGAGTTTTTGGGTCTCTATAAGTCAAGACTTGGTAAGAATGGGAAAAAGAGGGAAGAGCCTTTGTAATTTTTATTTTTTAAAAAAAACACATTTCTTATCTCAACTGTTGAAAAAAAGAGGTGAGATCTAATGACTTCTTATTCCGTAGGGAATGTGCAATGTAAGTGTCTCATTTTTAATTGGCTTATTTTGTTGACAAAATCGCAGTTGGGGTTCCATATTGTAAAAGGAAGATTAGGATTTGAAGATCACCCATCATCAAGGCTTTGGACTCCGAGTACTTCAAGGAAGGTAAATTACTTGACTTTACTTCTAATTGAAGAGAATTAGTCGCACGCACTCACTTGCATACATTTCTATTGATTGCATATTTTTTGTATGTCTTTGAAAGATGAATTTTATGTCATTCTTCACACTCAAAACTTGCACATCCTACATTTAGGATAATGTGTTGTGTGCGCCTAAAAAAGAGGATTTCCTCTTAATAGTTGTGCAGGTCGTTGGCTATGCACCTGCATCAACCGTGGTCCTAACAACGATTGGTTCCAGAGGTTGTATACTTAGGGAACCACAACCTGTACACTTAGCTGTGTAGCGGTCCCTACCGGGGTATTCTTTACAAGGGCTTTGTTCCATGTACTGTAATCTGTGCACTTGCCTAAACAGTGATCCCAACTGCGGTATTGTCTAGACGGTGTACTATTGTGCTTACCACGGTCTGGACAACATGCCCGAGCCCCAATCAGTTGTAATGATGGGATTGTGTTGCCTGTTTTCAAAACAACGTAATTTTATCTTGTGCTTTTTTATGTAGACCCTTTAACCTTCAGTGCCTCTAGAGAGCTTCTGAATTCATTCCAACTCATTCCTTCTAGATCTCAAAAGGGACTTGCAAGAAAAGTTAGCAAGATTACTTTTTTATTGTCCAAAAACCAAACACCCATCATTCTTTTATGAATTGAGCATTATCTAGCTTCATCTTGGATGTGTTTAAGCAGGGGTCTTCATTAACATATTTGACTTGATAAGTAGAACACCATCTTCATTCATCCTTATGTGTTCTTGCTTAACAAGAAATATCTTTTATGACTTGTTTGCATCTAGATTAAGATTCTAATTACAAGTTGAGATTTTCATTGATTGTTGGGATGTTGTATTATGATAGCTATCGCATCAAGGTATGTTTTTATTTCATATAGCTAAGTTATAAGTATGTCATATAGCAATATGACATCTAGGATTGTTTGAATCTTTCATTCATGATTAGATAGGAATTAAATGTGTTGACTTAACATTTTTTACATTTAGAATATTCACATATTCACATTAGGTTGCATATCTCTTCTCTTATGAGTTAATACTAGTATGTGTCGTGAGTAGTATGCAACCAAGAGCCGATAATCCCTATTAAAGGTCCGCGGGTAGCAAAAGTGGATTAGTAACCATATAGATGTGATATGATCAACCTAGGTTGTAATCGTTTTGCAAATAGTGGATTTGAGGGCTCGATTGGTTAGCTTTAGCTAATCCCATGGTTTTTACCTTATCGATGGTTTTCAATGTAAATTCAAGTGTTATTTATATTCCTTTTTTTTTTTGAATTTTTTTTATGTTTGTTTTGGGGTGACTCTTTGGGTTTAATATTTATTAACCGAAAAGATTGGTAATTAATTTGGTTCATACCTATTCACCCCCTCTAGGTTAATTAGATACATGGTTAAGTTTATTTTCAATTGTTATCAGAGTATGTCCCTAGACATAATTTGGTGATCCAAGCTCTTATTGTATGTGTCTTGCATTTTTGTATTTATTTGTTGTATTATACACTTGCATATCATCTATAATCCCTAAACACTATGAGTGGGAACGGAGGTGGTCATAAGGGAGCCTCAAGCACAAGACTTCTTTTTCTCAATGAGATGAAATATGCCTCATGGAAAGGCAAGATAGAGTCATACCTTTGACAAATAGATGACCGTGCATGGATGGCAATTGAAGAAGGCTACACTCCTCCAACAATGACCACTGATGATGGAAGTAAAGTCTCCAAGCCTAAGTCTCATTAGAGCACACAAGACTTTGAAGCTTCCAAATGGAACAACAAGGCAATGTATACCATCTTGTGCACCATGGATGACAATCAGTACAAGTTGATTCAAACAACTGGGAATGTTAAGGAGGCATGAGAGATTTTAGAGATGGCTCTTGAAGGAACTGAAGTAGCCAAGGATTCCAAGCTCCAAATCCTACAAATGCAATCTGAGACGATTAAGATTGAGGAGCATGAGTTCTTCAACGATTTTCAAGTGAAGTTGATTGATGCTATCAATCAAAGCCATCAACTTGATGACCCTTATTAGGATAAGAGGATCAAGCAAGAGATTACGAAGTCACTTCCAACAAGGTTTGAATCAAAGGTGACGACACTTGAAGAGAATAGTGACTACAAGAGCATGAAGCCAAGTGAAGTCATTGGAAGAATTTTGGCTTATGAGTCTAGGTGGACTCCTACACCTACACATACCAAGAAGTAAAAGAGCATAGCTATGAAAACCTCTAAAGTAGAGAAGAAGGAAGAAGACTCAGATGAGGCGATGGCCCTCATGGTCAAAAAGTTTAAGAAGTTTGTTGAGTTTGAGCAGAAAGGTATTGGATTCAAAGGCCAAGATTTGAAGAAGAAGACTCCCTTCAAGAAGATGGAGAAAACCCAATAGAAGGGTTTCAATGCTTCAAATGTAGTGGATATTGTCACATTGCTCCTAAGTCTGCAAATTTAAAGAAGAAAAAAAAAGGAAAAGCAATGGCTGCCACATAGAGCGATAGTGATGACTTGAAAGAGGAAGGAGGATCCTCGAATGATGAAGACCATATGGAAAATTTTATTGCCTTTATATCCTCTCTTAAGAGTAAGGAAGCAATATGTGACCAAAAGGAAGATAAACAAGTGAAAGATGAATCAAGTGACGAGAGCTCTTAATCTTATTCTACAAATTGAAATGTAGAAGGCATGGACCTTGAAGGGTTCATTGAGCACTTTCAATGCTTAAGGTTGAAGATGAAGAAAGAGGTTCGAAGATTAAAAGAAGAGAATTTCAAGCTATTAACCGAGGTGATTCACTTGAATGGAGAAGTGAAGATAGCTAAAAGAAATGAACCTTTGATAGAAAAGGAACTTGAAGAAGCAAGAGAACTATTGCTAATATGACCTCAAGCAAAAAGAAACTTGACCACATACTAGAAGTTGGCAAAAAGCCAAGTGACAAGAGAGGTCTAGGATTTGAAGATGACAAGAAGACCTTATCCCCAAGCAAGACGGTGTTTGTCAAGAGCATGGACATCAAAGAGCCTCTTCCTTCACAACATCCTAGGAAGAAAATTGAACTAGTAGAATGGTCTAAAAATGTCCAAGTTAAGGTGGCACCAAGAAGTCAAGATCAAGCTCAACTAATGAGAGCACAACAAGCAAGCTTTCCTCGACCTAAATACCACCAAGCCAAGAAGCAATCCATGCAAGTTCAATATAGGAATCAATATACTCCAATTCAATAACAAAGAAGGAGAGAACCAATCCAACACCCAAGACAAGACCAAGGACATGGGAAAGCCCCTTTGTATTCACAAAGTAATGGTATGACCTCTTTCATCATTCCTGCATGTCATTTTTTGTGTTATTAATGGTCATACTAGAACAAATTGCTTCAAATTTATTAAAATGTGTTGAACTAAAAGCATGATTGAAAGAAATAGGGCTAGAGCCAAAATGCATGCTCATAGGAAATTTAGAGCCAATGATTTTTTGACCACTAGAAAAGAAAATGTCTCACCTAGGTGGATGAGAAGTAATGAATATGTTTGTCATGTGGCTCAAATAGCTTTAAAGGCCAATACTTTTAATTATTGGTATTTGGATAGTGGGCGTTCTAGGCACATGTCGATAAACAAAAGGTTTTTTGAATCTCTTGTCATGGAGGATGGTAGATTTGTCACCTTTGGTGATGGATCTAAAAATAAATTCATAGGGAAATGAATCATTTCCATTCCCGGTTTACCCTCATTATCAAGTGATGTGTTTGTTGATGGCTTGCAAGCGAACCTTATAAGCATTTCTCATCTTAATGTTAATGGGTTGTCGGTCTTGTTTAATAGAAATGACTGGTCTATTTTGAAATCTAATGGATAAACCTTATTAAAATGAAAGAAATTTAGTGACAGTTGTTATTGTCTTGAAGCTAGTGTCATTTCTTGCAATATGTCAAAGAGTGAGCAAATTTAGTTGTGGCACCGAAGGCTTGACCTCGTGAACTATCGAGATTTGAGGATCTTAGATAAGTTCAAGGTTATGCGTCGACTTTCTGAACTTGGGAAGAAGATTGATGATGTTTATGGATCTTGTCAACAAGGGAAACAAACCACAAGCATGCATAAGAAATGCAAGTATCTCACAACCAATGAGCCATTAGAGCTCCTACATGTGGACTTTATGGGTCTTATACAAATCGAGAGTCTCAGTGGCAAGAGATACATTTTTATATGTGTAGATGATTTCTCTAGATTTATATGGACATATTATTTTTAGAGAAAAATCTGAAACTTTTGAAAAATTTAAAATTCTTTTCACTAAAATTCAAAATGAGAAAAACTCTCACATTGGAAGGATTATGAACGACCATAGGAGGGAATTTGAAAATGCTTGCTTTAAAAGATTTTGTAATAGCTTTGGCATTTCCTATGAGTTTACGGCTCTTCGAACTCTTTAACAAAATAGGGTTATTGAGAGGAAGAATATAGTCATTCAAGAGATGGTCCCATGTGATGTTGTTTAGCAATAATGTTTCTAGGAACCTTTGAGCCAAGACCATCAATACGGCTTGTTATATAGGAAATCGAGTTTTTCTAAGGCCCAGTACTAGACATACCTCCAATTGGTTGTGGAAGGGTAGAAATCCAAATGTTAGCTACTTCCACTCATTTGGAAACAAATGATACATTCTTAATGACTGAGATCAACTTGGCAAATTTGATGCCAAGAATGATAAAGGAATTTTTATTGGCTATACCCTAAATAGTGAGGCCTATAGAGTCTTTAATTTAAAAATAGAAGTGTCTTGGAATCATCTAATGTTGTCATAGATGATTGTAGGCCTAAGACTGGTGACCAATATGAGGAGGTTAAAGTGGCTGAAGATTCTTCCTTAGAGAAGAATGATGAGGCTTCAAGTGATGTGAAGTCAAACCTTGATGAAAAGGAGATCCATCTTTAGACTCTAAAGAACCTGCTCCATGGGTTAGACATCTCCAGAACAAGAATGGCATTATTGGAGATGTGAATGAGGGTGTTAGAACTAGGCATCAATTAGCTAATCAAATTAGCTATACTTGTTATTCCTTTCAAATTGAATCCAAAAAGATCATTGAAGCCTTGAATGATGAATTTTGGGTTCTTACAATGCAAGAAAAGCTAAACCAATTTGAAAGAAATGTGGTTTGGACTCTAGTTCCTAGACCCAACAACATCAATGTCATTGGCACCAAATGGGTATATAAGAACAAGTCGAATAAGGATGGCAACATTGTGCGTAACAAGGCTAGACTTGTAGCACAAAGATACTCTCAAATTGAAGGGTATCGATTTTGAGGAGACTTTTGCTCCGGTTGTCCGTCTTGAGTCCATAAGGCTTCTCTTATCCATATCATCTGTGCACAAATTCAAATTGCATCAAATGGATGTTAAGAGTGCCTTCTTGAAAATACCTACAAGGTTATACTGAACAACCTAGAGAGGGGGGAGGGGGGGTGAATAGGATGTCGCTCTATTTCTTAAAACTCTTATCGAGACCTTTGACAAAACCTTGGTAAGCATACAAATTAACCTTTAACATGATTGTTATGAAAAAACAATTAACAATTGTATGCTCAATTCACCACCTATAGTCTACAAAACATATAACAAGAAACAATGTATCTTATAAACAAATATATTTACTAGCCGAAATTTACTCTGGGTAAGGAATCTTAGTTAACACCCTCGGGACCGCTACCTAGGCAGATCATGGTCGGTGTAGGTACCTTCGATACCAGTCTCACATGTAAAAGTGGATGAAATTAATGAAAGAATGATGGTGATAATGATGAACCGAACGATGTTATTTTATTCACTAATAAATTAGGTATGATACATGAAATAACTCTCAATCTCTCTTTTCTCTCTAACTAATTGGAGGCGGCAAATTCGTACATGTCGATAAGTGGATACAACTATCAATAGCAATGGCTAGGCTTAATTATGATCACATAACTAAGTGATAGCTCTTATGGTTCTAAGGGTCGATTTTTCCCCCTTCTTCGTGATATTAACCCTGTATTTATACATGGAGTCACAAGGGATTTTCCTTAGCGTATAAGCCGAAGATCACTGGATGGATCTTCTCCCCCAATTGGTGAGATTTTCTATTTAATGTAGTTAACCCTAGAGAATCGGTTTGTGGAGGATATCTTAGAGACAATCGGGTTTGTTTCCTTTCTGGACTCTTTCATTATGGCTGTACGTGAAGCTTGTTAAGGTTTGAAGAATAATTCTGTTTTAGCTTATTAGTGGTGTGACACCTCAAGGTATCGACCTAGTGATGTGGCGCTTGATCATCCCTATAGCGAGGTACCTCGGGGTACTAGTCTGCTGGTGAGGTACCTCGGGGTACCGTTTCCAAGGTGAGGTGCTTGGTCGATCATGTTGGAGCTTTATGAGCACCTTGCTTCCTACTAGTGAGGTAGGATATGTACCACGACTGAAAAACGGAATAGTGTCAGGGTACTCAAGTATCGGTTGGGTAGTCTATGGTGGCGTGAGATCTTTATCTTACTTCAATAATGATGCCGAGGTACCACGGCTGTGTTAAACCAGGTATTTCGAGGTAGATCATTGCATGTAACTCCTACCTAGTATAATGAGATGTTCCCTACTACATGCCAGTTAGGTGGGAAATTTCTCTTTGACCCATTACCAAAAATGGCCATTAACAATATTCAATGCAAGGCAAATTCCATAAGTGAAACTTTACAACTTGGAATATCACAATGTAAATTCATTAAGTGAAACTTTACAACTTGAAACGGAATGTTACAAGATATAATGTTCAAACACTCGCACAGATACAACAGATAAATGTACTAAAATAAAGAACACTTGTATTCACAATGTTGTTCAATATGTACAAGTACGATCAAAGATGACTATATACAAATAATCTAAATACAAATAAATGATATTTACAACTTTGATCAAATGAAGTGCTTACATTTCACACATTACAACAATCTTGTTTTTCAATGATCTTCTAGAAATGAACAACGTGAAACAAAATACAAACATACACATACAAGTATATAAGAGGGATAGGAAGAATTAACACAAGTATTTTTTTTAACGTGGTAAAAAATCCAAAGAGGAAACATCCACTTGTTGAATACAACCATCGGGTACTTTTATTACTGGAAAGTAGACAAAACATTCCTCAAAAGTGACCAACAAATGACACACTCTATATTGGACTCAACGTCTACCCAATCCCTATTTGTAGATTGGAAATTCCTCAAAATTGATCAACTAATGACCCACTTTCTATTGGAGTCCACTCTAACCAACACCGTTAAGAAGTTGGAAATTCCTCAAGAGTGATGAACAAATGACTCACCCTCTAGACTTCATCGCATCTTAATATCTCGGACCTACCAATAAAATGTCTAATTTATATCCAAGGCACCCATGCCTCTAGAAAGTCTCCCATGCTTGATTATCTGTACCATATGTCCGAATCAAGAATTCTTACTTAGCTATCCAGACCACATGTCCTAGCCAAGATTTCATGTTGTTTACAAGGACTTCCTATATGTGATAAATGAATGCAAAAATGCAAACAAACACTCAACATAGAATATGATGATCAAACATATCCTATGGGAATTAGACATATGCATGAGAAATCATAAATCCAATGTTGTCTAGTTACTAAACATGATTAATATTCTAGAATCATGTGAAACACTGCAAATATATTAAAATCCTAGAATCATTCATATGACTAAATATTGAGTCAAAGGATATATATATTAAGCACACATTCAAGGTTTTAGTAACATACACAAAAACAAGCTAAAATCATGCGATAACATTAATCAGAGTTCTATCTAAAATCTAAAGCATATTTTTATCACAATATTCAATTAAAAGCCAAAATAGCTCTAGGAATTCAATCAAATATGTAATTCCTAAATATATTCAATTAGAGAGACCTAACACCTATTTCTTATCTAAAATCAATCAATAAAACTCCAAAATAGTCCTAAAATAAAAGCTAGCACAATACAACTCCCAAACAAGGGAAAACATAGGCTAAGTCAAAAACCTAACTCAACATGTGAGATTCTAATCATGCCCAATCTAGCTTTTTATAGAGTATAAAACTCTAATCAAAGTACACATTAAGCATACAAATATAGAATAAGAAAACCCAAGGTAATTGAAAATCTTTAAAGATTAAAACATGAGAAAATTTCAATACCTTAGAAGAAAAAGTGCAGTCCCGTTTTTTGATTGAAGACCACCAGAAGAACTTGAGTAATTGACCTCAAACTTCTTGAAAATGATATAGAATTGAAATACAAACAATCTTCAACTTGAATCGATTGAATCGGAGTTCAAACGAAAAAAATATGGTATTTGGGAGATGAGAAAGTTGAGAAAAAATTTCTACACATTAATTTGTTCAAATTTTCTTCTGGTGAAAAATGAGAAGGAAAATGTATATAAATGAGAGGGAAAGAGAGAAGCCAAAAGAGAAAATTCCCCCAAGCCTCCTCCCATCCCCGAGATGGCACGTGGACATCTTAGGGGCATAAGGAGATCTTTCCCGAGATGGCCATGTTCCATCTCAGGAAGGAGTGGCTTGGTGGCCATGGGCAACTTGTTTCCTCCCTCACGCACTTCCACGTTCTTTGGCCGTTCTCCAGCCTCCAAACTCCGAATTTAAATCTGTTTATGGATTGCAAACCAAAACTCTCTTACACATATGGATGACTATGAAACTTTGACTAGAAATTATGAATTTGACTTGAAACACGAAGACAAAGACAATACATTTAAAGTGACCGGAAAGTTTCGTAACTCTTGACTTGGATCTCAAAATCAAATGTATAAGTAACCAAAATAACTGAAACTCAATTAATAAAAATATAAGCTCAAAATTAAGTCCAAGGTCCATGTTATACAAATATATAAATATGCAAACACATATCACAAAAGAATGTTTTTTCATAGACATATTCTAAATACATTCAATTTCTAAAAACTAGTCAATTTAGTACAAATGCATGAGCATTCAATATCAAGTGTGTGAATGTGTTATACAAAATGAGCGCAACAATGCAGGGACATATATGGATGCAATGTGTGTGTGTGTGTGTGCGCGCCTAAGCCTTGTAAGAAAAATGAAGTCTAAATATACATTTGTAGAACAATGAAGTGCATTTCTCCTTGAATACTTGATCTTACTTGATAAATTGCCGTATCTTCTTTGAAGCTTGAATCATCATCAATCTAAGACAACTAATCAAATACAAGTGAAACATTATTTTGATATAGCATAACGCCAACACAACTCAAAATCCTAACACTTTGTCAATGTTTTTTTATAAGAGGAAGTGTTTGTTGAGCAACTCAAGGGGTTTATGGATCCATACCACCCCAATCATGTATATCGCCCTAAGAAGACTTTATATGGGTTGAAATAAGTAGTGAGGGCTTGGTATGAGTGTCTCACTCAATATCTTGTTGATAATGACTACTCTAGAGGTAGTGTTGAAACAAAGATAAGCTATTCATAACTCAAATCTATGTTGATGACATTATGTTTGGCTCCACCAACAAATCTAAAGTCCAACAATTTTTTATTTTATGTCTTACAAAATTGAGATGTGTCATGTTGGGGAGCATAATTACTTCCTAGGATGATAGAATTTTCATATCCCAAGCTAAGTATTCTAAGAACCTAGTGAAGAAGTTTAGCCTTGAGAATGCCAAACATTGTGACACACGCATGAGTACCATATTAAAACTAAGCAAGGATGCTAATGGCAAGAGTGTGAACCAAACTCTTATCGTGGCATGATTAGTAGCTTACTTTACTTGACTGCAAGTAGGCCCGATATAGCCTTTAGTGTGGATGTGTATGCTAGGTACCAAACAGATCCCATAAAGTCCTATCTCTCCTCTGTGAAGAGAATCATTCGACATGTGAATGAGACATCCAACTATAGGATATGTATCGCTTTAACACTGATGCTAGCTTAGTTGGATTTAGTGATGCTAATTGCGTAAAAAATTATGATGATAGGAAGAGTACATCGGGTGGATGCTTCTTCCTAGGGAACAACTTGGTTTCATGGTTTTACAATAAGCAAAATTCCATTTACTTGTCCATTGTCGAGGCCGAGTACATAGCAGTCAGAAGTGCTTGCACACAACTCCTTTGGATGAAGCAAATGCTTATGGATTACGGCTTTGATCAAGGTACTCTAACATTTTATTGTGATAACATGAGTGCAATTGACATTTCAAAGAATCCTGTTCAACACTCTAGAACTAAGCATATGGACATTAAACATCACTTTATTAGGGAGCTAGTTGAAAACAAATGCATTGCTCTTGAACATTTTAGCACAATTGATCAACTAGTGGATTTGTTCACTAAACCCTTAGACTCAACTAGATTTAAATCTTTTAGTAGGTCTATTGGGATTTTTCATATGTCTTGATAAGGTTTAGTGATTGACCCAATATGGAGAGATTAAGCAAATAGAGCAAATTGGCATAATATTGCATTGTGTTCATTGATAATCTTTATGTTTAAAATTAATTGCTTGAGATGATTGGTTGTACATATGTTTATATGTTTTTTTTAATAAGTGTGCAACTTTGCTTTACTTGCAATCGTTGTCTCATTTATGATCAAACATGCATTTTTGGGCTAGAAAACTTTGGAAGTACTTTATAAATGACATAGAACTGATCTCCATGACATGTTGATTCTCTTAATGACATACTTTGAATTGATATGCATGAAGAAAATCTTGAATGCTTAAAAATGAATACAAAAATTGTGTATGAAAGCAATGTTGAGACTTCACTAATAAGGATTCTACAATCCAAAAGTCTTTCTCTCTTTATTTGTTGAACAAGGCTACTATCATACGAGTATCCCACTACGAAAAATCTAAAGGGGCACAATAGTCACTCATGTCTTGTTTAGCCTATAAAGTTTGATATAGTTGCTCTTAAAATTGAATTTTTTTCACAATCTATATCTTGATTAATTCCATGACAAAGGGTGAAATTGGTTTGAATTCTCTTGGAAAGCCTTATTGCTTTGTTTTGCCAAATACCATACTTTTGATCTTAAATGCAACTTGTTTTGTATGCAAAGCATTATTTCACACAGTTTTCAAGAAATAAAAATCCTTGAATCTCTCTTTCTTAATTGAGTTGTATAAATTTTCATATATGATTATGCATACGCTTTGTGCCATAACCTCTCCTTGCCAATGCTTACCTATTATGGGAGACACCCTTTGCCTATCTCATGACAAAAAGGGGGAGAAAGGTTGAGGGGTCCTTGGCATCATATTTAGGGGGAGAGATGTTTATTCTTTGAGAGAGTTTTTGCTTATGTTTTGGTGGAGTTGATGGAATCATTTAGGGGGAACATGTTGCATTGTATAGTATAGCTTGATTACATCATTTGATTTTATTAGTTTAATTTGCTATACCTATTGCAATTGTTTTCATTGAAAGCACCTCACACACTTGGTCTTGGAATGCATTCTCTTTTTGATTGTGTTTAGGTTAGATTTTTCTACAAGATTTTGATTGACTTAAAGATGTTCAAGACTTAGATTATAGGCTTTTTGTAACGTAGAAAATTTTGATGACCAACCTTCTTTTGTTTTTGTGAGGTTGCTTTGTGAGTGGTGTTTTGTCATGAAATAGCCAAAGAGGGAGATTGTAAGTGTCTCATTTTTTATTGGCTTATTTCATTAACAAAATCACAATTGGGGTTCCATATTGTAAAGGATAGATTAGGATTTGAAGATCACCCATCATCAAGGTTTTGGACTCCAAATGATTCAAGGAAGGTAGATTACTTGACTTTACTCATAACTGAAGAGAATTAGTAGCACACATTCACTTGTATGCATTTCTATTAATTGCATATTTTTTTGTATATCCCTGAAAGATGTATTTATGTCATTCTTCACACTCTACACTTGCACATCTTGCATTTAGGATGGTGTGTTGTATTTTCCTAGAAAAGAGGATTTCCTCTTAACCGCAGTGCAGGTCACTGGCTATGCGTCTACATCAATCGCAGTCCCAATAGCGGTAGGTTTTAGAGGATGTATACTTAGAGGAATCGTGGCCTGTGTATTTGCCAGCTCAGCAGTCTCTACTGTGGTATTCTCTATAAGGGCTCTATTGCCTATACTACAGTATGTGCACTTACATGCAAAGTGGTCCCAACCATAGTGTTATCCAGACGGTGCACTGTTGTGCGTACCACGGTCTGGACGACTTGCCCGAGTCACGGTCTAGCCATTGGTAATGACGGGATTTTGTTATCTGTTTTCAAAACGGCATCATTTTATCTTGGGCTTCTTGTATATAGACCATTTCACCTTCTTTGCCTCTAGAGAGCTTCATAATTCATTCCAGATCATTCCTTTTAAAGCTCAAGAGTGACTTACAAGAAAAGTTAGCAAGATTGCATTTTTATTGACCAAAATCCAAACACTCGTCATTCTTTTATGAATCAAACATTATCTAGCTTCATCTAGGATGTGTTTAACCATGAGTCTTCATCGACATATTTGACTTAGTAAGTAGAACACCATCTTCATTCATCCTTATGTTCTTGTTTAATAAGAAATCTCTTTTATGACTTGTTTGCATCTAGATTAAGATTCTAATTACAAGTTGAGATTTTTGTTGATTGTTGGAATGTTGTATCGTGATAGCTATTGCATCTAGGTGTGCTTTTATTTCATATAACTAAGTTATATGTATGTCTTATAAAAACATGATATATAAGATTATTTGAATCTTTCATTTATGATTATATAGACATTAAATATGTTGACCTAGCATTTGTGCATTTAGAATATTCACATATTCACATTAGGTTGCATATCTCTTCTTTTATGAATTAAGTCTTGTATGTGTCATGGGTAGTATACAAGCAAGAGTCGATAATCACTATTAAAGGCATGTGTGTAGCAAAAACGGATTAGTAACCATATAAGTGTGATGTGGTCAACCTAGGTCGTAATCGTTTTGTAAAGAGTGGATTTGAGGACTCGATTGGTTAGCTTTAGCTAATCCCGTGGTTTTTACCTTGTCGAAGGTTTTTCAAGTAAATTCAAGTGTTATTTATATTCCACATTTTTTTCTTGAATTTTTTGTATATTTGTTTTGGGGTGACTCTTTGGGATTACTATTGATTAACCGAAAAAATTGGTAATTAATTTGGTTAAAACCAATTCATCCTCTCTAGGTTAATTAGACACAGGGTTATGTTTTTTTCATGCACATCATTTCAGGTAACAGCTGTTATCACATCCTAGGGGATAAATGTGTGACACGTAAGCCACAGATCACTTCGCATTAAATACTTGCATCCCTAGGAAACCATTAGGTCCAACGAATGGGTTGGGAAACCATCGGTCCAACGAATGGGTTGGGAAACCATCGGTCCATCAATGCCACAATCAAGCCCGATGAATGGGTAAGGAAACCATCAGTCATTCAATGTCACCATCAAGCCCAACGAATGGGTAGGAAAACCATCAGTCTTTCAATGCCAACATCTGTCCTTCAACTCCATCGTCAGGCCCGTCGAATTGATAACCCGAGGTACATGGTAGGATTATCTTTCCAGACAGGAAATTCTTTCCTTCCCAAGAGCTAGGGGTAAATGTTATAAGGAAATTTTGTATGTTATAATGTCACATCAATAGTATTGACAAATCAAAGGCTCATCCCACTCCACTTCATGGAATTATTAGCTAGTAAAAAACCTCCTCTTCTTAGGTTTCTGAAGAGATTAGGCTTGACACTTTAGGTTTCAGTAAACTACCTAGAATAAAAGCCAAATAGAGGAGTCCAAAAGAAACCCGAATATCAAAAAATAGAAGGCCCACCTCGATTGGTCGATCCAAAAGAAAGGGCCCAACATCAACCTCGCTTGGGACATCCAGAGGTCAAAAATCTTACTTGCTAAGAAAGTGTTTTTAGTCCGCAAACGTCACCTCTTACCTAAAAAATTGTGCCCATTAAGGTTTTTAGCCTTTCTATGTTTCAGGAGGACACATGTATGGTGTGTATAAAGTAACCCAACTCAACACTTCAAAAGAAGTTGAACCTGGACCAACCACCCAAGGCTGAGGTCATTATAATCAGAATCAGTAAAAAAACAGCATTACGACTCAAGTGTAAAAGAGGATTCACATGACCCCACCTATAAAATAAAGGAAGTCTCCTCATAAATGGAAGGGCCAAAAAAATATTATTGATCATGCATGATATCTTTAGATTTATCTTGTAAAAAAGCCTTAGATTGTAAAAACCGGTCACAGTCGGTACCAAAAATCAAACACACTTACCAAAAAATCCATAAAAATCCCTCGGTATCTGACCTGACACACCATTCTCATACACCTTATGTAAATTTCACTTGTCAAGCCAAACTGCATAA
Source organism: Dipteronia dyeriana (assembly GCA_032871835.1). Lineage (NCBI taxonomy): Eukaryota > Viridiplantae > Streptophyta > Magnoliopsida > Sapindales > Sapindaceae > Dipteronia > Dipteronia dyeriana. Next base: position 58,347,033 of record CM065301.1, read on the forward strand.
GTGACATTTCAAAAATAAGTCAAACTCTGTATACTTGGTAGGCCTTATATTTGACTTTAGTATTAGCACATTTTTGTGAATCAACATAAATTATTCTACTTTTTTTATTTTCTTTAAGAACAGTTAAATAATGCAATGAATGATTGATTTTCTAGTTAGGTTTATTTGGTTTTTATGGGAACTTGATGAATGTGAAAACAAAAAATATGGTTTAAAGGAAAAAAAATAACATAAATTAATTAATTGTAATATTTAGGGTTAGTTTTGGTATTTCAAAGGGTATGAAGAGTAAAAAAAAATATATTTTAATATAGGTGTAAAGAGTAAAATGAGTGGGAAAAGAACTTTTAAACAAGCATGTATACATTTCAGACTTAGAGAGAGTAACCTTAACTGAAGTGCCTATTTTAGGAGTTCATTTTTACTCACCCCCTTTTACTAAATGTGAACATTACCCCCATCCCCACATGTTGCCATGTGTTCAAGAGTTAACCATGGGTTAACAAATATCCCAACAGTTAGAAGTTAATTAATTAAATAAGGGTAAATAGGTAAATTTATAAGAAAACTTAAATTAATTTTGTTTAATAAATATTAAAATTAAAACAAAAAACAAAAATTAGAAATCAGAAAAAAAAAAAAAAATTCTCTTCACATCGGTTTCTCCAACTGTTTCTCTTTTTCAATTACAACCTCCTCTCTTTGACTCTAGTACTCCCTAGTTAAGATCATACATGGCTTGTACCCCATCCCATCGGGTTGCTTCCAAAACCCCACTTTATTGATTGACAACCTTCAAAAACCCATCTTTCCCACTTTTAGATTCACCACCCACCTCTTATTTTGCATTCAAAATCTCATCTTTAACCTTTTCGTCACTCTTTTGCAGCAAAACCCAATTAAGGGCTTTTTTTTTATTATTTCAGAAAACAGTCAAGAACCCTTTTTAAAAAAGCTTAATCTTTTGCTTTATAGTTTGTGGTTTTTGAATGTAGAAGATGAAAAATGGAGAAGAAGAGAAAGAGAGATATCATAAAAAAAATTATTAAAAAAAAAACCGTGCTTAGATTGGATGGGTTAGGGTTTGTGCTTGAGTGGGGTGGTGGATAGGGTTTGGTATTTGAGATAATGGTGGAGAAGATGATGATTTTTTCAAATTTTAGTCCATAATTATATATATATATATATATATATTAATTTCTTAATATTATTTTTTAATTTTAATAATAGATTTTTTTTTAATTTATTTTACATAAATAGGGATAAATTTGGTAGAATGATATATAAAATATATAATAATTAATTTGTTAACCTTTGGTTAACTTTTGGACACATGACAATTTGTGGAGAGGGGGTAATGCTCACCTTCCTTGAAAATGGTGAACAAAAATGAACTCATATCTAACACACAAGTGTTAGTCAAACACTCGAGTGTTGTACACTCGGACACACTTCCTACCTTATAAACAGGTGAATCAACTTCATTTGAGAAATGACTCGGTCTAGCCCATTCCTCGAAAGAAGTTTTTCTAGGATCCTTATTTACCAAAAAATTTACATTAAATGAATAGAACAAATAGTAAATGCATTTATTACTTACAATTGTCTTGCCCTCTTTCTAAGATTTGGTATTGACTTAGGCGTCGGAGTATAAATGCCGACCGCCAGTCGACACTCCTAACTTTCTTTTTCCTTGTTTCAAGCATGGGTTTAGTCTATGTAAGTTCCTTAATTGTGATTGGCTTATTTCCATGAAGTTAATGTTATAAGGGTAGATTTAGGTGATTCATCTTGATCGTGATCAAAGAACTCTCCAACATCTCCAAGGCTTCAAGATAGAAGAGCTACAAATGTATAACACGTGACTTGTACTCTTGAAGAGATTAGGTGCACACACACACTCACGGAATTCATTTGTGTTGTTTTACTGTTATTTATGTGTGCATTTCACTTGTCAAACACTTGCACTTGTTGCATTTAGGTTAGTGTGTTTGACTGCATGAGAATGCCTCATTCTTCTCATTGTCGCAGTCTTGGTGTCGTCAAGGTTAACCGTGAAAAACCTTTTAGTAGTTTTTACGATCCAAGTATTGTCTTGGACCACCACGACAAATGGGCGCAACATTCCTTCTAGAGGATTTCACGATTCAAGTGTCGTATTGAACCACCATGAAATACCCTCTAGTGGTTTTGCTATCATTGTGTCGTCGTCATAGAGAACCACATCATTTGGCGTGAAGTTTTCTCCAGTGGTTTTCACGGTCCATGTGTCGTCATGGACCACCACAAAAAGGTGACCGTGACTTTCCGACGACGTTTCAGTTGCCTTTGTCGCAACAGATTGTTATCTTGGTCAACAACGAAATCAAGACCTTTAATAGGTTTCATCGTTTGGTAAGTTAGAACAAATACTTTACTTTGTTTACAGTTCTACTCAATCAAGATATATCATTTATTGCATTTTGTTTGCAAAGACTTCATTTTAAATACATATTTATTGAAGTCTTGATGATTGATTGGGGTTTGTTTAATAGCTTGTATGTTAGGTTGCATTTTATTCGCTAAGTCTACTTGTATGTTCATTTAGACGGCTTTGATAACTATATATGATTGTTAGAATACATTTCTATCTCTTTAGTTAAGCATATTATGTGTTGTCTTGTACTATATTGCATATAGGACATTGTTACATGTTCGTTTAGACTTAATTCTTTTCATCGAGTCTAAATCTTGTGGCTACATGTGGTAGTTGTACAAGCAATGTCAATACTCACTTTTAAAGACCTATGGATAAAGTAGTTTGTGTTAAGAATATTGGGAAGAGTGACTAAGATGTCAACTTAGGGTGTAAACAAATATTCAAATTGCAACCTAACTTATAAAGAGAAGAAGGACATTTAAATTGCATTAATCCATTTAATAATCCCCACAAGCAATATTTATAATAAAGAGAGCGAGGATATAATTTTGTCATATGCCATAGAAAGATTTCAAGTCCCATGAAACATTAATTGTTTAAGCAAACATAATATTGGCTTTATACTTTATTTCCCTTCTCATCAATTTTATTTTAGGTAACATAAAATCCCAATCATGGTACTAATCAAACAAGTTGTCAAGTTGTCTAAAACAACTTTTTTATGATGAGAATAACAATTATTAATTAATTAGAGGAGAAACTAACAAGAGAGATTTTCCCCTGGAGAGACACCAAATTTCTGGCAATAGTCAGTGTAATACCCAATACGAGTCTGAACCGTTTGAGGTTGTCTGCCATTGCATTCAAGAGCACCATTGACCTTCTGAATTGTTGCACCAAAACCTTGGTTTACAACTGAGTGGACATTGGTCATCCAGAACCACAAGGCTGTCTTGAACGAGATAGCAGGGTCGTTGGCCACCGTTTCAGGTGAGTTTAGCCCGTCGAACCCGATGGCCTGTCCAGCTGCTCCGTAGTTGTAGTTCCACGTGAGTTGGATCGGGCCACGCCCGTAGTAGGACTTGCCTGGAGCACAAGGATACTGAGTGTTTCCTTGATCACAGTAAGAGTTTGATTTGTCAATCTCTTCTACGAAACAGAGATCTGCAAACACAAGTAATTATTAAATTTTGCACTATATCATATAATGACTAGGGAACCAAGGTCCAGGAATCCGGAGTGACAATTTGATAAACTATTAAATTGTAATAAAAAAAATTAAATAACTAAACAGTTATGTGCTACTGTCGGCATCAAGATTTTCTCAAATAGCATATGATCTTTGTTGCTATATATGCAGTTTTGGTCCATGCATGCAGAAAAGAGATAAATATACTTACGTCCGGTTTCATGCGTGACATGTGCGAAAAATGCAGCAATCTCACGCTTAGAAGCATCAGCAGAGCCAGAACCGAATTCAGGAAATGAATTGGCAGCATTCAGAAAACCATCTCTCGTGTAGAAGCTCTTCCCAGCACAATCTCCCCCGGCTTGATTCTTTATCCCATCGAAGAATTCCGCTGTCACGATGTTCGCCACGGAACCGCCGCCGCCACTGCCACTGCCCCCGCCCCCACTTGAGGTGCAAGGACCACCTCGACAGCCCGTCCCACAGTACTGTTCACCAGTGCCACAGAAACCAAACTGACTGCAGCATAAGTTTGGGGCACAGTTGCAGTTTTGAGACATGACATTTCTGGGAATGGATAGGGCAACAACTCCTAGTAAAACGAAGGTTAGAAGAAGAACATTTTTATGAGCCATTTTTAGAGAATATGTTTTGGGTGAGATCGAAAGAGAGAAGATGAATTAAAATGTTTGATGTGCAAAATGTAGTTGAGAGAGGTGGGTATTTATAGGGTTAGGAGTAGAGACATGTAAATGATGTTTGTGGTGAAATTGGAATACTTAAAAAAAAAAATTAGGTTTGGCTTGACTTCCTCTGTCTATTAATTGTGTGCGTATTCATTACGGCTCTGCTCAGAATGAAGTTGGCACATTCCGACAATTTTCTTTCTACTAACACTAAGTTATGTGATATTTGTTTTTTTTTTTCCAAAAACTAAACAGGTCAATTAAGTTTGAAGTTGATCGACATATGAGTTCTTTTTTATGAAAATTCAAAGTACTCTAGAAAGCTAAATTTAAAGTAGGGATACATCTGAGTTTGTAATCGATAGCATATATAATTTTTTCTAAAGATGAATGTACAAGTTAGGACATTTACAGTTGAGAATTCAGAGAATACAGTATCAATTACTTGTTTCTCTTATTAATTGTATATAAGCTTCACCTTACTTATAATAAGTGTTATTTTTCTTTTGGTTCTTTTGTTGTTAAACTCTTATTGTCAATGGTTTCTTATAAACAACCGTCAAATGTGGCTTTAGTGGTAAATTTTGTTCATTTAGTTTACATGATTTAAATCGATACACCATTCAAAAACTAGAAAAAAAAAAAAGATTTGCTTGAAAACAAAAACTTTTTTTTGTTGTTGTTTATCAAGTACTAACTTTAAAGTTACTAAAAAAAAAAAGAGCACTTTGTTAATAAGGTGGCACCATAAAAAACGAAATTTTATGTATTCGGATATATATTTGAAAAGTCCAGCAGCCATCGATCAACTAATTTTCATTCCTCGAATGGCTGCGTAATTTGCTGCCACTACCTAAATTCTTAGAATCATATAAGAGATTCTGGAAAACCATGATAAAAGCATTGGACATTTCTCTTGAGGGAAGAGTCAAATAAATAAAAGATTAATTAAATAAATAAGTTGTTATAATTAAAATATATTTGTTAAAAATTAAATTAATATAAAATTATGTAAATATCATCCATATATCCCAACTTTCGATTGGTACCCTAATATTATGGATATACTGGAGATGTATTTATTTTATATATATATATATATATATATATATATATATATAAAAGTTGGGAGAGCTTCTACTTACAATTCACATATTATCTATTTATACTCTAATTTAATTTTATTTATTTATGACAATTTCAACCTGAATTAAATTTTAAACAAGACAAAAAAAAATTCTAAAAAACGCTCCCAACTAATTAATTTATTAAAATATATATATATATTTCTTAAATCATTAGATTAAATATTACGTATTAAACTCTCTTTTCTAAATCTGCTATTAGAGTATTAAACACTCTCTCATAATTACTCTCTCTTCATAAAAAAAAAAAATCATATCACCATACTTTCTGGATCAATTTCTGGTTAATAGTTAAAGAAAAAAAATATGAATATTTTGACTTTTTACTAACAGTAAAAAAGTCAATACAAATACTTTTTTTAAAAAAAAGATATATGAAAACTTGATTTACTGCAACTAAATTCAATTAAACTCAAAATTTATAAGATTAAAGAAAAAATTAATAAAAAACATTTTCATATTTTTATTTTTTATAAAAACAGGATACTTGTTTTTTAAGTTATATATATATATATATATACGGTTCCTAAAAATCAAGCTTATTTGTAAGTTTTTTTTAACTGTTAGTCTTGCTTGAGAAATAACGGAGATAGAAAAAAATAGAGATATGTATTAGAGGAAAGAAAGTTCAATATGGTAATTAAAAATATTAGAGATATGTATTGGAGGAGAGAGTGTAATTTAATATGTAATAATTAATCTAATGAATTAGGAGAGATAATTTTATTTTTTAATAATTTAATTCAAAAAAGATTACTCATCGGATGAATCCAAAGGCAACGATGGTTCGTCCTAACTTTTATCAAAATAAAATTGAGTGTCTTTAGAATATGAGTGTCAAAAGATAAAAATGATAATATTATAACAAAAGGAAGCGTCTTTAGATTTATTTATTTTTAAGGGTGTATTGGTTCCAGATTTTATTAGACAATTTGGCGAAGTAAAAGTCTGGTGGTATTGGATTGAGACTTTTTAACAAGTCAGATAAGTCTAGTGGTAATCGATCAAGACTTTTAAGATTTATTTAAAAAGTCCATATTGCCATGTGGTATTGGATCTAGACTTTTAAGATTTTTTTTAAAAAATCTATATTGTCTTGTGATATTGGATCTAGACTTTCAAAAGGCAACAAATTGTTTGCTGTCATTGAATTGAGATCAAGATTTTTAGGATTTCATGACAAAATATATTTTACAGACTTTTTAGTGATATGTATAAATAGCTTGAACCCAAAATTGCAATGCTCTCTCCCTCAATACTTTCCAGACTTTTTATTTGATTTCAGATATTTGGTGGGTGTAGTGGTATATATGAAATGTGGCGGCCAAACATACAAAAGACAGCATAAAACTACATTTGAAAGTTGAGTACCAAATGACCGATAAAATGCCTCTGTGAATTAAAAATAGTTTTACCGAGATTTCCATGATCCCACCACTATCACCGGTATCTAAAATCTTTAGGACCACTGGTAAAAATTAATCAAATGCTTTATCTACATTTATAAAAGATGGATTTGGCAAAAAGTAAAGATAAAGAGGAAGTTGATTTTTTTAATATATATATATATATATATATATATACCTGATAAAAAGAGCCGGTCAATTACTGATAATATCGCCATTTGTGTAGATTGAGCTCAAAGATAAAAGAAGATGATCACCATTGCTATTGATTTATTGCTTGAGCAAGTTAAAAAGATATGGGCCTCACATAAAACCATGCTTCTATAAAATTTATATACATGTATTTTTTTTGAAATTCGATAATGAAAGGGTATACTAAAATCTGTCGAGAGCAAGCACTAGTCGACCATTTGGAGTTATTTTTTTTAAAAATATATATATATGCATAATTAAATCTTATATATCAATTGTTTTTTGTTATTTACATTTATATTAAAAAAAATTGGCATGCCCCGGCCCTCCAAATTTAACCAACACATGCATAGTCTATTAATCAACTCATCTTACCGGACTTGAATCATCTATCACTAACATGAAATAGGGACATAGACTGTACACACCACTAGAGAAAAAAAAAGATTAAAGAGTAGTGAATATTGGAGTTTGATAACATATGAATTAATGAAGTCCAACAAACCAAACGGAAATACTTCAATGTTCAAGCTATTTTTTTTCCCTGTTTCATGTGATTTTTAGTGAGGTAGTAGGGGATGGGTTGTTGATTATTAAATTTATTTCATATGGTGACATTTTCTGCACCATATGAACCAGCTGAAGGTTATGTGTTGGTTGGTTGTATTTTAAAATTTTATTACTTCTCTTCATAGCTTATACATGTTTCTCATTCAATTTTTATTGTTCAGTGACTACCCTCAACAAGATTATAAAGCACTGGAACGTGGGGAGAAAATTGAATACTACAATTGACTCTTAAAAGTCCATATTTTTAAAAGTCAAAAAAGTCTTGAAATAAAATCTAGATAATCTTAATAGCCTATAAATAAAATCCAAAGACTCATTAAGAATCCTAAAAGTTTAGTTTATATAATCCTAATAATCTTAAAAGTATAATCCTAACAATCCTAATAATCCTAATAGTCTTGTAAATCCAAAAAATCCTTACACCCTAAAATTGTCTATTAAAATCTCAATCCAGCACACCCCTCTTAAATTTAAATTTTGAGAATGAAATGTCTATAAAAAAAGTGTAAAAAGAAAAAAAAAATTGTCAAAAGAAGCTCTCAAAAGTTAGGTGTGTAAATCATATTCATGGGTGTTAATATCTCATAGTAATTATGAGATGATGTAATAGTTACAAATCAGCTTACCATATAACAAATCAGTTTGGTACATCACCTCTTAACGGAGTTGGTAGTGTATCTCCCTTCCACATAAGTGGTGGAGGGTTCAAATTCCACAATACACATTTTACTAGCATATGTGGAGAGTTTTCGTCCAACTTGTATGAGTAGTTATCTCCTGTTATGGAATAGATATTCAGACCGTATATGCATTGTTTGTTCTCAGCAGGTCCCGACAGTCCTATTATAATAGTTTTTGCACCACTTCATATATATATAATAAATCAGTTTACCACATTATTTGAGCAATTAATTTCGATAAGTATTTGGAAGTGTAACCTTGCTTTTTTATTTAATTATATTAAAATTTAATGAGTACCAAACACACCATAACATATATTCAATTAAATTAGATTTAAATTCTATCTAATTTAATTCAATCTAATCCAATCAATTAGACGGTTTTGTAATGCATTTTGACATGAAATTATTTTCTAGTTTGGGATTGACTTGTGAGTGCAATTGGGCTTGACTTTGTAAATGTAATCAATGCATTGTGCATGTAGTTTACGGGTCTTCAAAATGATCTCGCTCGACTTTTCAATGAAAAACATTGAAAGTAAAGAAAAAGAAAAATGATATATAAAGCAATGTTCAAAAAATACGCGTCTAGGTGACTGGCTGACTACTTAGGTATCGTCTAGATACTAGGCGGCCATTGGCCGTTCCCATTAAGACAAAGTACACCATATTATGTTGTAGGTAAAAAAAAAATTGATTTGATAAATTTGTTGGCCGATTTTTCCGATTAATCAGTCAAAGCCGTTTTTATATCTTCTAGTTACACAGTTTAAAATTTGAATATTGAATTTTTTTTTAAGAGATTGAATATTATTTTTATATTTAAGAAAAATGATTAAAAATAAATTCTCGATTGCTTAGACACCGTCTAAGTGCCGCCCAGACACCACCTAAGCACTAGACGCTGGGTTGTCACCCAACTAGCAACTAGCGCCTAGCGTTTAGTAGAACACCGATATAAAGTAAGGCCATGTTATTGAGTTTTAATTCATGGTCTACAAAAATTAAATTTTAAGTTTTTTTAAAAAAAATTAAGAAATAAAAATAATGAAACTAAAAGAAAATATATCACCTTTATTAGCGGTCCTATAAAAATATTATTCTAATATAGTAGATAAATCTAGGGGTGGATACGATATGAGATAAATTGAACCGAAAATACGTGTTAGAGTTGAGTCGTCCAGTTGAGATGAGTCAATCCAATTTAGAAAATGTTGACGTCGATTTCTGGATGTATGAGAAAAGTTAACAAGATTTGGATTTTAACTATGATCTCAAAGAGAAAGAGAAAGAGAAAGAGAAAGAGAAAGAGAAAGAGAAGGAGAAAGTAATCGGACCCAAGTTTTTACGTGGTAAAACTTCGATGACCGGAGAAACGTCCATAGGTGGCTGAATAATCAACCAAGCCAAAATCCACTATGAATAGAATAATTACAATTCTCGATCTCTCTTTTTCTCTCTATATTTTTCTATATGATTTCTGTATCTTTTTTGTGACGAGATTATGGGTATATTTATATGTCCATAGAACCCTAATCCTCTTTGTACAAGTAATAAAAGATCTTTATATTTAATTATGATTGTTCACTTGTTCAAATTAGTTTGTCTTCTTTCCTATTTCGGAGACTTGTATTGAGATCGAATGAGACTCTAGTAATATAGTCCAGTTAGGACTTATTTCCTTATAATAGCGCAATCTTCTTTGAAGAAATAAAATTGTTGCCTGATAAGGAACCCTTTCTGCTTGATATTCTGTTCTTCTTGGAATTCCTCTTTGATATGGATATCTTCGCGTATTTTAATGACTCGATTCGTGTGAGCTACGCGTTGGACTTTTTATTCAGTTTTCTTCATGTTTGTCCCGAGTAGAACACGATATCAGCTAGTCCCGAGTGACGTCATCTGAACCCGAGTAGAAAATGTCATCAACTAGCCCCGAGTATCTTTAACTGGCCCTGAGTAGTATATGATGTTGGTTGACCTCGAGTAGGTTTTGTTCAATACTTGTTTACTCGGGCTTCTCTTCTTTGGTGATGTCTTACAGGATATTTCCTAAATGCCTATTTGGACGTTCACCTGTCAATTTTATCCTCTTTGTCAATAACATGTACGTCTGGTAAAATTTACATACGATAATACTCCCTTAAAATATTTTTCCGAACAGAGTTTCGTTTCGGGCAAAAGTATTTTAATCAATTCATCAATTTTTACATCTCTTTAATGCCATGGTAAATGTCTTGTCATAATAGCGTGTCTTAATGGTGACCCTGTAAATTCGATTTGCCCCCTCACGCGAGATCTCAATGATTGCGACATTTTGGAGTTTTGACGGCGAAAGCCAGTTCTTTTCTTAACACGTGTCTTTTGCTGCTTCATTTTTCGATACCATTTATGAGAAATGACCTACGCGTCTCCCGGTGTGCCGCCTACGTCATCAAATATGTCATTGATTTTTCCTGTCTTGAGGTCCTAGGGTTTCGTGCTATTACGCCTTTAAATTCTTCACTGAGGGGTTGTACTGGTTCATTCTCAAAAACTTAAACCAGAAATTTTTCCAACCCAGATTTCTTTACGCAGAAAATCGTCATTCTTTGTTGAAGATTTTGCATCAGTTTTCTTCGTTCACGGTTAGTTTTAATGGATCCAACTTCCCATCTTTGACTTTGTACTATAGCTCTCGAAGTGCTCGATCATGGGGATTTCTAACTGGTTTCCTGTGTTCGATGGTTATTGGGGGAAATCCACCCTGATGAACCTCCTTTTTTAGAAGTCGACGTTTCTAGGCTTCACCCTGACGTCCATTTTTGTTCTGTATCCAGTTCTGAATCTGTCGTTTCTAATCACAGGGTACCACTTCGATCAAGGATGGGAAAGCATCAAAGCAAATGCGAAGTCCATATGCACAACTCAGGCAGTGTTCGGATCAGGGAGCAGACTGTTGACGAGAACAATGTCGAAGAGGCATTCAGAGTATCTCGTCTTTCTTTCTTTCTCTGTTGATCGCCCGAGTGGGTTTGATGCCGAACTGAATGTGGTCGGGGCAGATGAGATTGGGAAATATCGTGCCCGATTTGATCTGGATAATTCGGTTACTTTGATTCCTACGGGTGATAGAGCTACGTTGAATCCTTCATGAGCATGGTGGCAATCTATGGATCCATGCTCTGTTGCGGCATCACTCTTCCTCTTCAGCCGTTTATTGCCTGGTTTCTGGCTAAAGTAGGGATCACTCCAGCTCAACTGGCCTAGAACAGCTACAAGATCTTGATGTGCATGTGGCACATGTGGAGCCGAATGAACTTGTCGCCTCCTTTCCTGAGTGAAATCAGGTACTTCTTCACGCTGAGGCAGTCTAGTAAGACAGGGATCTATTTCCTCATGTCTAATCCGTAAGATTGTTGGGTCCCCGAGAAGACAAAGGTGAATCAGGGAGTTGATACCTCTGATAACCCCAAAAAGAGGAGTTTTGTATGGGGATTCCCTTCATCCAACAAGTTTTGGAATAACAGTTGGTTTTTCACCGGAGGGAATCTCGGTCTTGAAGTCGCTCTCTCGGTTGCGGAAACTAGGAGGGTGTTAAAAGTTCCCCACTTTTTCTGTTCCCCCGAGGTATGGAACAAGAAAAAGCTTGAATTCATTGATACTGAGCTGACCAGACTTGCTCAGGCAGCAGTTCGCACTCTAGAGAAAGGAGCAGGACTTATCTTTTCAGTGAGACAAAAATGATAGAACTCGGCTTCTTTTTCCAGATTTCGAGCTACCACAAGCGATGTAAGTGATCTTTGTAACCCTCACTTTCTTTTTATGATATATTATTTTTGCTTTTTATATTCTGACGTGATTCCCTTTTTTCTTCCAAGTGTATGACTCGGACATCGTCTGCGACCTTCAAGCTCGTCAAGTGAAGTCTATTCTTCAAGCGAGCCGAAAAGAAGCTTCTCGTCAGAGCAACGATGGTATTGCCCAGTCTGAGTCTTACGAGGAACCTGATGTGGCTGAGGAACAGGTCCCCGAGTATGTCCCCCAGTATGTCCCCGAGGAAGTCGTTCGGCAGACCGTAGGGGAGTCTAGTGATCTGAGTGGCCCAACTGATCATACTCAGAAGTTGCCTGATGACGGGGAGAGGCAAAGTGAGGGTCTTGGTGAGGAGCATGCAGAGCAGCCAGACATTGGTGATAGAGGTAAAACCTCTGAGGGACAAGAACCTTCAAATCCTGAATTTTTTGAATCTTTCTGGGATGATGTTCAGAAGGATCCTGCAGCTGATCTCAGCTTCCACCGTCCTCGGGCTAAGAAATGGAAGGCGGTCGACTCTCCTACTAGCCCTCTCAAGGTTCCTCGAGTAGTCTTATTTTTTGAATCAAGTTATAAAGACACCGAGGCCGAGATTCCCCAGAGTGTTCATGTCGAAGCATCGGCGGGTGTAGAGACTTTTGACCCGAACAGGGGTTCCTCTCCCCCCGAGGTTGAAGATATAAGGGTTGAACCCTCGGGAGGTCCTTCATATCCTTCTCCCCAGGATATGCTCAGGGCGATGTCATCTAGTCGGGCTTTTATTGAGAGTGATCATTGGAGTCATCTCAAGGACGCGTCTCTGATGAGTAGTCTTCAGAATATCTTCAACGTCGCATCTTATGTAGGTTTTATTCCTAACTCTTGCCTTGCCTATTTGCTTGCTAGATTTTTAATGTCGTTTCTTTGTAGATGGTGGCCGAGTTCGCTAAGCTGGTTCAGATGCAGCAATATCAAGCTGATCGAATAAGGCGTCTTAAAGCCTAACTGAAAGAGAGTGAGGATAGCCTTGCTCGGGTCGAATCGGTTTATCATGAAGAAGTTGGTAGTGCCCAAGTGTTTGTCGACCACTGTTTGGCGAAGCAGGTGGAGGCTGAGGAGAAAGCTTTTTTGGCAGAGGAGAAGGCAGTGTCACTTCAAAACTTGTTTTCCTCTACCCAGGAATCAATGCTTAAAGCTGAACAGGAAGCGGAACAGTCCAAGTTGGTGTATGAAAAGAAAATTGAAGACTTTGAGTGCCAAGCTTTGACGGTCGAACCTTATCCAAAGAGGTCAGGCTGGAACTCGAATTCCAAGGGGTAGACTGTTTCAAAAGATCCCCTGCCTACGATGCCCTTCTCTTTCTGGAGTTTCAGCGAGGGCTAGTTTCAGCTGGCGAGTTCTTTAAGGTTAAGAATCAGGCAACTGAGAAAGCCAGAACCAATTAGGAGTTATCGATCAAGAATCACATGATCGGTCCTTGGAATCTCTTCGGACTCAGATGAAGGAGTGGAGAGCTTACTGCCGTAGCCGAGGCAAAGAGCCACATCCCATGCATTTGGAGGTTCCATCCGAGCATTCCCTCCCAATGTTTTACGCCAGTCAAGAATCGGTCATGGTAGGTGTGGTGCCTGATATCGGACCAATCCCGGAAGAAGATTACAGCCAATGGATGGATGATTCGGTCGATACAATTGCTTGGCCTTCCAATGAAAGTCTGCTCCGCGAGTATGAAATGGTGCCCGACCTGAGTATCGGCAAGAGTTCTAAATCCTCACAACCTTGATTTTTGTAGAATTTTCATAAATTTTTGTAAAGATTCTTTTTGTTCTCTTTTGTAACAATTCTTGTTACATTCTTTGTAACAATTCTTTGTAGACTAATGAAATTCCGATTTAACTAATTCTAAAAATCGAGTGGTTTTGATTTGATTTATTACTCTAGGAATTTCACCAAGTATCTTTATCTTGATTATCATTGCCGAGTATCTTATTAAACTGGCTATTGCAATCTTTATGCCAAGTATCTTATTAAACTGGCTAATTCTGATGTTCGGGTAACCTCACCGAGTATCTTCTTAAACCGGTTGTCACCCGAATTTTTTAACGCCAAGTATCTTATTAAACTGGCTATTGCAATCTTTATGCCAAGTATCTTATTAAACTGGCTAATTCTGATGTTCGGGTAACCTCACCGAGTATCTTATTAAACCGGTTGTCACTCAAATAATTTTAAGGCCAAGTATCTTATTCAATTGGCTAGTATTATTAACCGAGTCATCTTAAAACAGGCAAGTAGATTCATACTTGTGTTTCATACTCGGTTGATACCCAAACATTATATCAAGGCTCACCATGATCATATGTTTTGAGTCCTTACACATTACTGAGGACGTCTCCCCAGTTTTTCTGTGCAAGGGTTTGCTGAATCGTTAAGCTTTTCAAATCGCTTAACACAACTACGCATTTCCTTTCTCCAGAATCTGGTGCATCGGGTTTGCCTTTTTGCTAAGGTCAATTGACATTACTCGGCTGGCATGCTTCTTCGAGCTTCTCCGCCCATTCGGGAATCAATGGTCCCGAGTATTCTATTTGCATGTTCTTATTATCATGCTCGTCTTTCATATGTTCTTATTATCATATGCTTTATTTTTCAGAAATCCCGAGTTTAATTTTTATTTATAACTGGAAAACCATCAAAGATTTAAGTTTCCAAGCTAATATTTGACCTAACTAAAATTGTCCTGACTATAAAGGAAAATAAAAAATAATTTAAGGATAGAAAATTTTCAGATATTGGGCATTGCATGGTCGGGGTAAAACCATTAGATCGTGCAATCCAATATGCTCTATGGCCAGCTATTCCTTCGATCTTGTACGGGCCATCCCACTTATCAACCAGGGAACCTGCAACTTTATTTTTTGTGTTCAATGACACCTTCCTAAGTACCAGGTCTCATAGTTGGAATTTCCTGACCCGAACATGAGAGTTGTAGTGGCGAGCTACTCTTTACTGATATGCCATATTTCATATTCAGGATTTCTCCCTTTCCTCTTCTAGCTCATCTAGACTTTGTAACAGCATATCGACATTCTGATCTTCATCATATAGCCTGACCCGGGGTGATGCATATGACGTTTCTATGGGGATAACAACTTATGTTCCAAACGCTAAGATGAATGGAGTCTCTCCTGTTGACGTTCTTGCTGTTGTCCGATACGTCCATAATATTTCGAGAAGCTTTTCAACCCAACTTCCTTTTTTAGCATCCAGATTTGCTTTGAGTGTATGCTTGATGATTTTGTTTACTGCTTCAGCCTGCCCATTTTTTTGAGGATGGGCAGGTGTGGCATAGTAATTGGCAATTTGATACTCCTTAGACAGCTGTCTGAATTTTAGGTTATCAAACTGGGTGCCGTTATCAATGATGATAGTGTTTGGGACTTCAAACCTGTAGAGTATATTATTTTTCATGAAATTTATGGTATTTGCTTCTGTGATATGCACTAATGCTTCAACTTCTGCCCACTTCGTGAAATAGTCAACGGCTACTATGGCATACTTTGCTCCACCCCCTGTCCCGGCTGGCATTGAGCCGATTAAATCCAAACCCCACATGGAAAATGGCCATGGGGATGTGAGGTTTCTGAGTTGTTCAGGAGGTTACCGGATATCATTAGCAATCATTTGGAAAGTATTGCAACTCTCCGAACATCGTTGTGCATCTGAGAATAAAGTAGGCCAATAATAACCTTGCCTGAGTACCTTGTGTGCTAAACTTTTACCCCCAGTGTGGTTTCTGCAAACTCCTCCATGGATTTCCTATAATATCCGATATGCATCCTTCTCTGACACACATCTTTGGAGTGTTCGGAAAAACCCCCTTCTGTATAGTTCTCCTCCAACCAACGTGTACCTTGCTGATCGATACCTAATACGTTTTACTTGTAAGGGATCTTCCGAGAGCACGCCTTCTTCCAGGAATCTTTTCAGCTGAGTTATCCAACCGTCTGGCGGTGTTCAGATTCTGAAATTTATAAGTTTTTATGTTCAGCTGTGCTAGGTTTGAGGAGATGTGCAACCGAAATAGTTTTTGGCCTGATTGTGGTTATTGTTGATGCTAGTTTGGACAAAGCGCCTACCTTTTCATTCTCTTTCTTGGGGATCTGGGCAATCCTATATTCTTTGAATTTCTAGAGGAGCTGTTTTGCAATGTCACGGTAGGCTATCATGCCTTCATCCTTGGCCTGGTATTCGTCCAGAACTTGGTTGACAACTATCTGTGAATCGCTAAATATCTCGACTTCATCTGCCTCGAGAACTATGCAGACTATGAGTCCAGCTAGTAGCACCTCGTACTCGGCTTGATTGTTGGTTGCTTTAAAGTCAAACCTCATGACACATTTGATATCATCTTCTTCTGGAGTACATACTACGATCCCTGCCCCGCTGCCGTGAGGGTTTGAAGAGTCATCAACATATAATTTCCATGGAAATTTTTACCCAATATCTTTTTTGCTTCCAGGTTTGGTTCCATGAACTCTGCTATAAAATAACCACTGTTTGTCCTTTAAGAGATGTCCTGGAGATATAATGGATATCGAATTCACTTAGCTCGATTGTCCATTTGGTTAGTCTTCCTGAAATCTCTGGCTTCTGTAAAATTTGCTTTAGTGAGCAGTCGGTGAGAACCTGGATTGTATGAGCCTGAAAATATGGCATTAGCTTCATTGCTGCTGAAACCAATGCTATGGCCATTTTTTCTACTTGTGAATACCTGGTCTCGGTTGGTAAAAGTATCTTGCTAGTATAGTACACTAGCTTTTGTACTCCATCTTCTGTTCTGACTAGGACTGAGCTTGTTGCTAGTTCTGTAATTGATAAGTACAAATGGAGTATCTATCCCATCTGTGATTTTGAAAGAATGAGAGTCTGCCCTAGGTATTCTTTGATTTTTAAAAATGTCTGCTCGCACTTTTCGTTCCATTCGAGTCCTTTTCCTTTTTTAATTACTTTGAAAAAGGGTCCGCATATGTCTGTGGCCTTTGAGATGAATCTTCCCAAGGAAGCTAAACATCCTGTTAAGCGATGTACTTCTTTTAATGTCCTTGGTGAGGTCATTCTATGCAGGGCTTGGATCTTCTCAGGATTGACTTCGATTTCCCTTTGGTGAACTTGAAAACCCAGGAACCTTCCTAAAGGAACTCCGAATAAACACTTGTTCGGATTCAGCTTCATTTGGTATCTCCTCAAAACATCAAATGTCTCTCGCAGGTCTGAGGTATGCTTGTCTGCCGAGATGCTCTTGGTCAGCATGTCATCAATGTACACTTCCATGTTCCTTCCTATTTGCCATGCAAAGATTCTGTTGACCAGCCTTTGATATGTTGCCCCTGTATTTTTTAATCCGAAGGGCATCACTATGTAACAGTACAAGCCCTGATCGGTTGTGAAAGTTGTTTTTTCCTCGTCAGCCTTGTTCATCCGGATTTGGTTATATCTCTAGTAGGCGTCCATGAAACTAAGCAATTCGTGGCCTGACGTAGCGTCCACCAACTGATCTATCCTCGGAATTGGAAAGCTGTCTTTTGGGCATGCCTTGTTCAAATCTGTGAAATCTACACACATTCTCCATTGTCCTTTTTTTTTTGGACGAGGACTACATTAGCTACCCTTTGAGGGTAGTTGATCTCTTTAATCGACCCTACAGGGAGTAGCTTTTTCACATCCTGTTTGATTGCCTTTCTTCTCTCGAGATTGAATGACCTTTTCTTTTGTATCACTGGTTTTGCATTCGGGTCTACCGCAAGAAGATGAGATATTTTTCGGGCGTCTATCCCGACCATGTCTTCATGACTCCAGGCGAACACATCCTTGTATTCTTTAAGCAGATCAGTGAGGCTTTGTTTGAATTTTCCTTCCAGATTGACCCCGATTTTGATCTTCTTATCTGGTTCATCTTCTTTCAAGATAATTTCTTCGACCGGTTCATTTTTGGACTCATTCGACTCTTCCCTTGAATCAAATTCGAATGATAGTGATTCTTTGTTCTGACTCAGCTGCGTTATAGTGCATACCTGTTCATCATTCTTATCTTTGTATACTGACAGGTTAGCTCTTCAGGCCATCTCTTAGGACCCCTTGACTACACCGACCCCCTGTTCGGTTGGGAACTTGATCATCAAGGTATAAATGGACATTACGGCATTAGTTTTATTCAAGAATGACCGACCCAATAACGTATTATACAGCCAATTGTCTAAGTCTACTACCACGAAGTTGAGCAATACAGTTCTCTGACAAGGTGCCACTCCAATCTTTACGGGTAGCTTTACCGTTCAGAGTGACCTGACCTCCATTCCTCCGAATCCTCTGAGTGGAGTATGGAAAGGTTGTAGATCCTTTCGATCTAACATGAGTTGATCGTAGACGGATACATTGAGAATGTCTACCGAACTACCATTATCTATCAGGATTCTCCTGACTTCCCGGTGACCAATCCGGGCACTTATGACCAGAGCGTCATTTGGCAGAACATCGACCCCATGTGAGTCTGCTTCTGTGAATATTATTGGGTCCCATCCTTCCTTTATCCTTTTCGGGTCTGGCTCGACCGAGTTCACGTCAAGGTTATTTCTTGCTTCTACTGCTTCTCTAATTTCCTACGTTCGCTCTCGGTTACTTCTCCCAGTGGATGGTCTTCCAAAGATTGTTTGTATTACTTCATTGGCATATGGGCTGGCTCTTTGATTTCGACCAGAGCTGTGATCGACCCTAATCTTTTTTCCTTATTTCTGACTTATCATCTCTTTTCAAGATTACATCCTGAAGGTGTCCCTCCCGAATGAGGGTTTCTATATAAACTCTTAGCTGGTAACATTTGGAAGTCTCATGACCGGTTTTCTTGTGGAATCTACAGTATTTGGTTATATCTCACCGAGCAAACTGAGACTGTCGGTGGGGCTCTTTTATCGGATTTTTCTCTTCCAGTATGGCCAGGATTTCCTCCTGGTTTTTTCGAAGAGGGGTGTGGTTGGCGTATCTACCTCAGAATTTCTTTATGGTCTATTCGGCATTACACCCGTTTCCTTCATCCTTGCTTTTTTCTTTATTGTTTCCTTTCTGTTTTCCCTTTTGGTTCTACACATTAGACTCAACGTCCATTTCGGGTTTTCCTCCATGCATGTAGCATCCTCCCGTGGCTAACTCTTCTTCTTCGGCTAGTGCATATCATCCCGCCATGTCCATCATATCTGCATATCTGGTTAGACGGGCTCTTCTCAGGTCAAAAGATAACCGTCTATTCTGTAGGTAGTTGATGAATGCAACAATTATCGCTTCATCGTTTGTACTGCCGATTTCTGATACCGTTTGGCCGAATCTCCCCAGGTATTTCTTCAACGACTCATCATTTCCTTGTTTTATCTGAGAAAGGTAAGCCACTGATTTTTTCCTATGAACGTTGCTCAAAACTTATCTTGAGAAACTCCTGCTTAGTTCACTGAAACTTCCGATGCTCGCTGGGGGCAATCTCCCGAACAATTTTGAGCCCGTTTCTCCTAGAGTTTGTGGAAAGTTGAGGCATAGTAAGGGATTGTTGTGGGCATACTGGACCATAACACTTTTATAGCGTCTGACATGTTCTTTAGGATCTGTATCCTTCTTGAACTGTTCCACTTGAGGCATGCTGAACCTTTCTGGGAATGAAGTCCGCAGGATTTTCCTAGTGAATGGACTGTCGGAATCTTCGTCAGATAAATCGTTGTACCCATAACGCCTGACCAATGCATCCATTTGACGCCTATTATTTTCGAATTCTCGAGTTAGGCTCTGAATTACGACATATCTGTCTCCCACCGGACTTCCATGCTGGTTGAATCGATGGGTGATTGTCATTCCTCTCTCTGGCTCTTTATTTTGATACCAAGTTTCACTGGTTGATTCTTGCATACGTATGGTTCCGTGATGACGCTTGCGATGGTGCCGATTGCTATCTTCTGATGACCACCGATCTCTGTGTTGGTCATGTTTACGGTGTCTGGCACAGGATACCTGATCATGGTTCTGCTTCTAGCATGGTCGTTTCTCTTCGGGTGTTTCACGTCCAGCCTGATTAATTGAAACAGAGCTCATTCTGGCTTTCGGTGCATTTAGTTCTGGACCTACTATAACCGAACGAAGCCTTACAGATGGGAGGTTTAGAGGTTGCGCTTCTTCTGCACCCAGTAGATCAACTTCTTTCTTTGCTGCGTCTGCCACTAGTTATTGCAGCGCCTCTCGGAAGCAATGTGCCAGGTCTTCGCTGGTCGAAGGAACTTACTGGATCCCTGCCAGGGATGTTGGTTGGTTCTCAGTGGTTACAGTGAGATCTCGCAAGCTACTGCCAACATGGACGTTATCTGGAGATTTTTGGACATCCCCATAACTGTTTCTGCTTCTTGCCATTACCTTTAATTAGATCAGAGGTTCGAGCCCCTCCTTCTAGCGTCAATTGTTGACGTCGATTTCTGGAGGTATGAGAAAAGCCAATAAGATTTGGATTTTAGCTGTGATCTCAAAGAGAAAGAGAAGGAGAAAGTAATTGGACGGAAGTTTTTACTTGGTAAAACTCCGATGACTAGAGAAACGTCCACGGGTGGCTGAATAATCAACCAAGCCAAAATCCACTATGAATAGAATAATTACAATTCTCGATCTCTCTTTTTCTCTCTGTATTTTTCTATATGATTTCTGTATCTTTTTTGTAACGAGATTATGGGTCTATTTATATGTCCATAGAACCCTAATCCTCTTTATACAAATAATAAAAGATCTTTGTATTTAATTATGATTGTTCACTTGTTCGAAGTAGTTTGTTTTCTTTTCTATTTCAGAGACTTGTATTGAGATCGAATGGGACTCTAGTAATGTAGTCCAGTTAGGACTTATTTCCTTATAATAGCGCAGTCTTCTTTGAAAAAATAAAATTATTGCCTGATAAGGAACCCTTTCTGCTTGATATTCTGTTCTTTTTGGAATTCATCTTTGATATGGACATCTTCGCGTATTTTAATGACTCGGTTCATGTTAGCTAGGCACTGGGCTTTTTATTCAGTTTTCTACATGTTTGTCCCGAGTAGAACACGATATCAGCTGGTCCCGGGTGACGTCATCTGAACCCGAGTAGACAATATCATCAACTAGCCCCGAGTATCTTTAACTGACCCCGAGTAGTATATGACGTCGGTTGACCCCGAGTAGGTTTTGTTCAATACTTGTTTACTCAGGCTTCTCTTCTTTGGTGATGTCTTGCAGGATATTTCCTGAATGCCTATTTGGACGTCCACCTGACAATTTTATCCTCTTTGTCGATGACGTATACATCTGGTAAAATTTACATACGACAGAAAAATTAAACAAAATTTAAATGAGGTGTAGTTTGTTTTCTTACTTAAAACTTAATGTGTTTGAATTGAACTCATTAAGTTTTTTTATTTGTTTTTTTAAATGGTCAAACAACTTAAAAATATCAAAAAACAACTTAAAATAAAAAGTAAGAAGTCCTGACTTTTAACTTAATTCCAAATCACTGAATTATAATTAAAATATTTTTTTCTAAGTTTATCCCCAAAAAAAAAAGATATATTTTCAAATTTATCTAAATTTGATATGGTATAGGATTCTTTCTTTTAACATATTTCCTATTTTAAACAAGTTTTAGAAAAGGAAAAAAAAACCCTAATCACTTCTCATACTGAAATTTTTCTTAGATTGAACAATTGAATTTCTCTCCTACCAAATCCCGATAAGAACTCTTTATTTATTTATTTATTTTTATTTATCTAACTATTTGTGTAGTGTTCAATAAATTTCATATTAAGTAGATTTTGTGGCTTAAAAATGTTATAGAATAATTGTGTGTATATATATGCTAATAATTCAGGAACCTATTAAAAAAATCAAACAAAAAAAAGCAAGAACCATTTTTTTTATTTGGTTTCCGGTGCATATGATCCAGGAAACAAAAAAAAAAAGTGGTTTCATTAATTATATACATCGGAAACGTGGACAACGTGCAAACTTGAACTTGAACTTGAACTTTGTTTTACAATAAATTGAAACTTTGTTTGTCGAAAAACATACAAAATCTATAAAGAATTGTGCATTTTAAATTACTTCTTTTAATTAATATGAGTATAAATGTAAAGTTATTTATTTTCAGATAATTTTATTTAAAAAACAAACAAACATGTTGACTGCACATATAGATGTGAGAAAGAAAAACAACAAACATTTCATTCAGGTTCAGATTTCATTCTCTATTCGGTCTTTATAAAATTCAGTATTGTTCGGTCTTCGGACAAAGAAACAAACGACCCTTGAGTCATGAATGGTTTTACCTTGTAAAAAACCGAACTCAATCGAATCAATTAAACCGAATAAACATTACATATATATTATAAAAACTAAATATAAATACAGATAATGTTTATTTTAAATAGTTATACATATTGATTCAAGTAATAAATATTTTTTTATTTAAAATTATATATATAAACAAAAATATAAATAGGATAATACTAATTTGACCAAAACCCATAATTGACACATCTTGCCGCTCAACTTGCTAGTTGCTATTCCCTACCATCCCTCTTTCTTTCTGGAGATGGAAGACCAAAACTGATTTTTAATACAAACTATATTATTATTATTCAATCATTATTGTTATTATCATTATAAATTATATTCTGAATTATGATAAAATATATTATGGATTATTTGGATTTCCGTTTATATTATTAAATTAAATATATATTTTTTAATATTTTTAGTTATTGAATTACATATAAACACATGGACTAACCCAGGATTTTTCACTGGACGTGGCTACCATTTTACTTTTCACAACCATATAATTTTTTTTTTAAAACACAAACATATAATTTAATATAAATAAAATGAATTATTATCGAATTTATGTTCTATAATGTCATAAAGAGTAATCATCAATTGTAATAGAATCTGTAACGATATTTTCAATAAGACAGCCAGACAATTTAATATAATTATTCTATAATTTAAACTATTTTGCATTATAAACATTAGATTAGGGATTAACATTTTCCCCATGGAACCCCATCCCCATTTGGGGGCAAATTTTAGGAGTGGGGTTAGGGTAAATTTTACCCCCAAAATCTAAGTTGGAGTGGGGGTGGGGGTGTGTTACATGCCCCCACCTCCATTCCCCCATTTCTTTTATTATGGGTGGGGGTGGATCCCCATTTTTCCCATTTTTTCATATATATTTATATGTTTTTTCTTTTATTTTATTAAAAAATATTAACTTTAACTTAACTTTATTACTCATTTACTTTCTATCCATTTCTCCCATTTATTTATGTATAAAACTATATTACTATAGTTATTTGTATTAATTTTTGATTAAATTAAATCAATTATATATTTTAGATTATTTATTGAATTGAATATCGAAACAGTATGAATCGAATGATCGAATTCGAATCTCGAATTCTAAATTTCAGATTTCAAATTAAAAAATATCATGATTGAAAATAAAGAAAATGGGAGAAACAGGGGACGGGGTAGGGGTAGGGGAATCTCCCCCTAATCACCCTCATCCCCTCTTCCCCCAAATAGGGTTTGGAGGCGTTTGGGGGCGGGGTTGTGAAGAGGTTTTAGGAATGAGGGTGGGAGTGGGGGAACCCTCCCCCACCCCAATGGCCCCACGTCCATCTCTACATGATATCACACATATTTACACATTACAATCCAACTTCCGTATCCTTTAGCAAAATTTTGCAATAGAAATAAGTCGACACTAAAACCAGTTACAAAAATATTCCATGATTAGATTGTAGACGGTCATAAAAACTATTTATGTTGATCTACGTGAACAAAAAAACACACAAATTAAATGAAATTTCAAAACAATTCTAATTAAATAAACATGAAAGACTAAACAACAAGAATAACATTTATGGTGATAATGTATTCAATGTTGACGGATAAATCATCATTATACGGAAGTGTTACTGGATAGAACACAAACAAACAATAACAAAAGAAATAAATAAGAAGAAGAGAATAAATTCAATCACGCATAACACAGCGATTTTATGTGGAAACCCAAATCGAAAAAAAAAACCACAGCCGTCAGGACGATAAGAGAAAGCTCCACTATGTAATAAATTGTTACAAACACACTCTTAGGATTATCTCTCTAAAACACTCCAAACCCAATTACATCTAATGCTCTCTTAAGATCTCTCTAGATTTGCTAATTTTGCTCCATCACCAATAGCCTCGTTATTATGGTCTATTTATATGAATTACAAGGAGTTTAAGTCAAAAAGAAATCCTACTCCTAAACGTACAAGAATTACTTGTTCCATATAAATAATATTTCTTATTTATGACAAGTCTTCTTGTTTAAAGAAATCTTTTTCTTTTAAGCACAGGACTTTTCGATTCTTCATGAAGACAAACTCTTTTTCATTTTCCGATTAGCATAAGAACTTTCAAAAGAAAACACATTTCCTATTTTCGCGTAACATTCCTAATTTGGGCAAAATTTGTCATTGTCGCGGTTTGGATTGCGGTTGGCCACCCAACCCTACACCGCGGATCATCACTGTCAACCACCACTCAGAATACCACAGTGGTGCATTTGCCTCTGACGCGGTCTACGCCGTGTGATCTCGCAAGAGTCGACATGCTCCCTGTGCTGCGGTCTGTGAGCTTATCCACACTGGGGTCCACCCCGCGGAACCTTCCAGATTTCGTTTTTTCAATTTTTTGAGTCTTCAAGTCTCCCTCAAACACAATCTCCTACTTCCAAAAGTATCCCACTTCTCCAGGAAGTCTCTGCATTGGTTGAACTCCGTTTGGTAACCATTGGAAATTCGTGCTATATCCAACATTCAACCTATGGATTATAAATTTCATGATTTAACCAAATTTAAGGTAAAAAATAAGATGGATTACTAAGGGTCGGCAAAAAACCAATGAATCGAACCGAACCGATCAAATTGGTTTTTTTCCCGTTTTCTTATGTTGGCCGATTTAGTTCAGTTCATTTTTTCGAAAATCGATTGGATCAGTTTGTTTTCCAGTTCACTATTTAATTAAATCAAAAATTTAAAAGTATGACATAAATATAGTGGTGGGGTGTGTGTTAATAGCACTACTCTAAATATATTATATTTGTGATAATAGTTTTGAAAATATAAATTTGATATAAATTTACATTGTTTTTATTTAATTGGAAAGTGGAAAGTTTTCACTTTTATAAAAAGGTGGTTTTAAGAGTTATTTAAGTGATTATTTCACTTCAAAAATCAAACAAAAAAATTTAATAAAACACATTAATGGGATGTTTGTTTTTTTGGGTCCAAAGTCTTCAAGGGTTTGAAATGTCTTTTAAGACAACATGTTGTAGGTCCCGAAGATCAAAAGATCAAGAGTTGTGATTTTCATAAAATCGACACAATGGCAAAAATAGTGCTTTAAAATTTTATTTTCGGACTTTTATTTAACATATACATGAATATAAGAAAAGGATTCAAGAATACCTTTTTTGCTTTCTCCTTCGTTTGTTTTCGGTTCATCACCACAAAGACTTCCAAGTTATGACCGGTAATCTAGCAACTGTGTGTGGGTACGTCACGATTCTAGAAGTACTGGATGGAGGCTATAGAGATGGAGAAGACAACTCATTATACTCTTACCAGGGTTCGGCCAACTAAAAAAGAAAGAAGTTTTTTTTTCTTTTTCTCCCTCATTGCCGCACTCTTCTGTACCTCTTCTAGGGTCAGGTTAGGTTGTTTCTTGATATTATATCTATATATATTAGCATGAGACTAGGGTTTTAGTGACCCAAATAAAACAAGACTCTAAATCCTATATTAATGTGTATTGTCACCAAGATTGAACCCTTGACCTCTTTAAAGGAAATAAAAATATTTTCTATTATTTTAATCCTTTGCTTTTGTCAAGGCAAGAACCTGCAACCTCCAATTAACAATTTATAATTCTTAATTACTAAATTGACAATTAAATAATTATATTATTTAATTAATTCCTATAATAAATCCAAGTTACTTTTGTAACCTAATTAATTGGACAATCCAATTAATTTTGAACCTTGTTACCAATAATCATAAATAGCTAGCAAGGGGGCCTAATGAACCTATAGTTTTGAACCTTGATACGAAAACGGAGGCACGACACTGCCCGGTGGCCTGCTTCAGGCGGGCCGTGCCGCGCCAGTCCACAGGCCTGGTCCGCCTGGTCGGTCCACTAGCCTGGTCCATAATCATTTTCGAAACCAATTTTTAAAAATTAAGTTTTTTTTTAGAATTTGGGTTTAAGGGTTAGGGTTTACGGAAAATAAAGTAATATACAACAAAATTACTTGTTCTATCAATTTCACAATTCAATTATATAAATGTAATTTTGAAATTAATTTGTGTATCTCTTGAAATAATTAATATGAAAAATAATAATTCAGTAAATATAAAGTAATACAAAATAATAAAAATAGACGTAATTACGAAAGCATGAAATGAACAATTTTTTATTTAATTAATTATTTTTCACTTATGGAATTCAGTATTGCATATTTATATGATTGTCTCATTAAAAACCTTACCAAGAAAAACTCAGTGAGATAAAAACTTGGTAAGGGAAAAAGAGTGCAATCGTATTACAACTTACAAGTAAATACTAAATACATATGTAAAAGTATAACTTAGTTTTGGCCATTGCCACTACCTGCAGGTTCATCAATATATAGATTGTTGAAATTTAGAATAAGCTCTTTATCTACAGTTAGATTTTGCAACCCTTTTTTAGAATGCTCCCAATCCCGAAGACATGTTAATACCTCCACCATCTCTGGAGACAAACAGCTTCTTCTTGGTTCAATTATGCGTCCACTGGTGCTGAAAGCTTGTTCTGAAGACACCGTTGACACGGGAATAACCAGTACGTCACGTGCTAAGTGTGACAGAACTGGATACATGTACTTATAGGTCTTCCACCATAACAATAAATCAAACTCTTCCTTGTCTTCAACAGCATCGAACTGTGCTTCAAGGTACCTAATCAATTAGGTACAAAAAGATGGGCCAGATCTTTGCCCCGAAGAAGTACTTGTTGATTTGTCTTTTTTTCACCGTTTCAGAAGGCTCCAACTTGTTTGCTTAGGCTCTATCTCCGGTTGTGTTGATTGGGGGTGTCAATGTTGCCAAACCTGCTCTCATAAATATGAAAAATCTCGAACAGCTTGGTTCGAATGTCAGTAATTTAATCTGAATAATCTATTGACAAATTAGTACTAATAAACTCAAGCAAAACTTCTAAACCAGATAATTTAACCCTATGATCTACTATAACACTTAAGACATAAAATAGAGGAATGGTAGTCCAATATTTTTTCAAATTTGTCTCTATGGTAACAACTGCAGTGCCTAGATGTTCATCTTCTCTATAACTGTTTAACACTTCAGACATTTCCACTATCTGATGGATTGTCTGGGAAGATGTGGGGTAATAGACCCAGGAAATAGTTACAATGGCATTGTAAAAAATCTTTAAAAATTGAACAAAAACCTTTGCCACATACCAATCGTCTGTGGTAAGTGTTTTTGCTTCAAAACGACCTGTTTCGACCAATTTCATGTTATAAAAACATATAATGGTTGTGTCATATTCCAAACAATTTTCCAACATTAAATAAGTATATTTCCACCTTACCGGCATATCAGTTTGGAATCGTCAGGGTTTGAGACCGTTTAATTTACAATGTCTCTTGAATTCACAAAATCTAGAATTAGAACTGTAAATCCAAGAAATGGCATCTCTGATGCAATCTATTTGGTCACTTACCTGTTTTCAACCATCCTGTACAACTAAATTTATAATATAACATGCACACCGTTGATGGAAGAAATAACCTCCATCTTGCGGGATATTTCTTGCAACAAATAATGCAATAGAGCTAGTATTTGCAGATGTATTATCTAATGTGATCGAAAGGATGCGATGCGTGATTTCATAAGTTTCTAAAACAGAAATAATGACATTAAGAATATTTTATGCGGTATGTACAAAATCCATAGGACGAAAACCAATAATTCTTTTTGTTATCCTCCAGTCAGAATCTAAATAGTATCTCGTGACACATAAATAGTCTTGTGTGTCTCTGTTGCATTCCAAATATCAGAAGTTAATGAAACAGAGACACTTAAATGTTGTATTTCAGCAATAAGTCATCTCTTTAGGTTTCAAACAATCTCATCAAATCATTTCTAGTGGTGGTTCTAGAAACAGATTCAAATTGGGGGTTATATGCAGATGTGATTAATTCTTTATAAAATGAACTCTCACCAACACTGATCGGTTGATCAGTTTGTGCAATGTATCTTGCCAAGCACTCTCTAGTGTGCATGGCATTGAACTGCCACGTCGTAACGGGTCCGTCTGGGTACCGTTGTAGTAGTGTCTGGGTTGTAGTGTCTACCTGTCCATGAGCAGGTATACATATATGCATATACCATCTCAAATATCTGGTTCCCCTCCTGCTTTTGGTATAATCCTTATGACAAAACTTACATTTAGCTCTGGACCCGGACGTCCCCGTCTAGAAGTGTCATTTGGACTATGTTGAAACACTGCCACACATCTGATGTTAATTTTCTGTGACGTGATGCTGTTGTAACGGCGGAACCAGAAGGTCCCGTTTGAGTATGAGTCGGCTCTGAAATATCAAATTCATCGTTGAGCATGTTCAAACCGTCCGGAATATAAGTTTGCTAGTTATGATCTATTTTCTGAAGTAAAAATATGAGCACTATAATCATTAATAGTCAAGTTAAAAATCAATATTTACTAACAAAATATTTTTAAATTAATTACTACCCTTAAAAATCTTAATTTACTAACAATAATTAATAAAAATAATATGACACTTAAAATATTATTTAACTTCAAAAAAAAAAACAAAAAATTCGTAATCTACTAAAAAAAATATTAAATTCACTACTATAAATTAAATTGATAAATTTACTAATAAATATTAAATGAAATACTACACATAAAAATCTTAATTTAATAATAACACTTATTAAAATTAACCACTACACTTAAAATTCATAATATACTCACAAAAAATATTAAAATAAATAACTACACTAAAATTCATAATCTACTCACAAAATATTAAATTCATTACTACAAATTAAATTGATAAATTTACTAACAACAAATATTAAATTAAATATTATACATAAAAATCTTAATTTACAAATAAAACTTATTCAAATTAACCACCACACTTAAAATTCATAATATACTCACCAAAAATATTAAAATAAACAACTACACTAAAAATTCATAATTTATGAACAAAAAATATTAAACTTAACTACTACACTTAACATTCATAATTTACTTATTAAAAAAATTAAATTCGATAATACAAATTAAATTTCTAAATTTACTAATAACAAATATTAAAATTACTACTTAACTTAAAATTTAATATACTAAACAAATAATATTAACATTAAAGCCCAAAAATTGATAAACTAACTAACTAAATAAAAAGTTTTCATTTAGTAACTACAGTCTAAACATAAAAATATAAATTTACTAAGAAAATTTTGAGCAAAAGTAATAAGAAAATTGTACCTTTAAAATTTGGTGTGTTTGTGGAAAATTTAGAGAATTTTGTAGAGAGAGTAATAATGAAATTGAATAAAAAAGTGTAGAGAATTGGAGAATGTGGAGATTGAGATTTGAGAGAAGTGGAGATTGAAAGAATGATAGAGAGAGAATGGAAAATGAAATGGATGGAAGTATTTATAGAAAAAATTTATTTGTAGGTCAAAATTTATTTTGAAAGATTTCAAGGGGTTTTTTGTAATTTTTAGAGGCTCCAACGGCTGGATTTTGAATTCTAGCCATTGGAGGGAATATTAAAAAAACGGTTGAATTGACGGACTGGCATGCCGGTCCAGGAGCCTGGCAAGCCGTGGCGGGTCGGCCAGCTGGACCTGGTACCAGAGGCCCGGCACGTGGCCTGTCACGGACCGGGCCTCGGCCTGGCTTGCCTCTTTCACGGGTCATGCTTGGCACGACCCTTTTCGCTTCACGGACCGGCCTGTCTCGGGCAGGTCCATAATTACAACACTAGTTTTGAGCTCCAATAATGCTTAGAAAAATTAATCAAACTCTTTAATTAATATTTAATGATTATTAACCTCGAAGTTATTCCACTAAAAACCCGATGTTGCACTCTCGTAACTACAGATGTTTTACAATTCAAAATATCATTGTCCATCGATATAGTTATTATATATGGTATGATCCTTAACAAGTAATTCATAATTAGAGCTATGTCATAAAGTCTGTTATACCTCTCTTCTTAAATCTTTTCCTTTAAGTACCATTGATTCTCTAACGAACAATTATATCCTTCCTACCTTTATAGAAGAAGAAGAAGAAGAGCACTCTTGTTATTCAAGTCCCGAATCAACCCTCAAGGAAACTACTTCTCTACTTCTCGCAAGAAGGAGTAGATTACTTTATTATGTGCAGACTTTCCCAGCCACAAACCAAACTGGGATTCCAAGATACAGAGTTACTAATCGGGAATGCTACTCTAATCTCACCCATGATATGTCAAAAACCATGATCTAACCTGAAGAAGTCAGTAAGACACTCAGAACTAAGATCACCTATATACAGTCATCATTTGTCGATATATATGAATCTCTACATGTAAGGGATCTTAGTGAGAGATTCATATAGATTATTGCATAGTCCTATATTATTACATCATATAAGGTGCCTCTATTCTCATATCACCATATGAATAGTCTAAGATAAGACCATCGTATATTATGGAATGGACCGCGGCTGTAGATTAACCATAAATAAAGTATCCAACATTATTTGCTCTCTACGGACTCTTTAGATTGCAAGTTTCAAACCGAATACCTCTTTATATGACACTCATATACTCAGTTTGATATTACACTTAGCAATCTTGGATGTTCAGCACATATGATATAAATGTTTGAGTCTTAATTATTGAATGAAATAACTACTTTTATTAATGTTTTTCTAACATTTACAAATTACAAGCTTTAGGCCATATATCACAACAATCTCCCACTTGCACTAAAGCAGGTGAGACATATCTCGTAATCCCAGACCTTCTATGTGACCTTTAAGCACTTAAGTTGTCAAGGTATTCGTAAATGGATCAACAAAACTATCGTGTGATGCAATCTTGGTCATGGGTATATCTCTTTTCTACACTGTCTCCCAGATGAGATGATACTTCATTTATATATGCTTCCCTATTTTGTGGCTTCTAGTTCTTTGGAATTGGCCATATCACCACTATGCACCACTATTATCACAATAAAAAGTGATGGGCTTATCCAAGTACGGAACAACTTTCAGATCAATCAAAAACTTACAGAGCCATACAGCTTTCTTAGCTGTTACATATTCAGCCTCCTTGGTAGAATCAGTAATACAAGATTGCTTGACACTCTTCCACACTATGGCTCTACCACTAAGGGTCAATATTGATTCAGACATGGATTTCCTAAAATCCCTGTCTGATTGAAAGACAAACTGTATATCGTAACGGGATCAAATCCTGTCCTAAATATACAAGCATATAGTTTCTCGTTCTCCGAATATACACCACTATTATCACAATAAAAAGTGATGGGCTTATCCAAGTATGGAACAACTTCCAGATCAATCAAGAACTTACGGAGCCATACAGCTTTCTTAGCTGCTTCACAAGTTATTACATATTCGGCCTCCTTGGTAGAATCAGTAATACAAGATTACTTGACACTCTTCCACACAATGGCTCTACCACTAAGGGTCAATATTGACTCAGACGTGGATTTCCTAAAATCCCTGTCTGACTGAAAGACAGAAACTGTATATCCTAACGGGATCAAATCCTATCCTAAATATACAAGCAAATAGTTTTTCGTTCTCCGAATATAATTGAGAATAACCTTCACAGCAACCCAATGATCCAATCTTGGGTTTGATTGGAACCTGCTGGCTACTCCCACCTCGATGTAGATATTAGGTCTCGTGCATAACATAGCATACATGAGGCTGCCTACTGCTGAAGTATAAGGAACTTGTCTCATATCCTCAATTTCTTAAGGTGTCTTAGAACACTGATCCCTAGAAAGGTGAAATCCATGTCTAGAAGGTAGATTACCTTTTTTGAAGTTCTGCATTGAGAATCGCATAATTATCTTGTCAATATACAATGCTTGAGACAATGCTAACAACTTGTTCTTACGATCACTTATTAATTGGATACCTAGAACATAACTAGTCTCTCTCAAATCTTTCATTTTGAATGGGTTTGTCAGCCAGTCATGTACTTCCGATAATATCCCACCTTCATTTCTAATAAGTAGGATACCATCTACGTATAAGACTAGGAAAACTACTTTCTTGTCAATTATCCGTTTATAGACATATGGCTCATCGACATTTTGCTCAAAACCATAGGTTTTGATAGCATTATCAAACATAATGTTCCAAGATCTAGATGCTTACTTCAGTACATAAATAGAACTTTACAGCTTGAATTATTATTTTTTTGCTCTTGATCTTGGGACACAAATCCCTCTGGTTGCATCATATAGATGCTCTTATCAAGATTTTCATTCAAAAATGCAGTCTTAACGTTCATTTGCCAAATTTAGTAGTCGAAATAGGCAGTAATGGATAAGACTATCCTAATAGACTTAAACGTAGCTACTGGCGAGAAAGACTCTCCATAATCGATCCTCTTCTTTTGAGTATAATCTTTTTCCACTAGTCTTACTTTAAAGGTCTCTACCTTCCTATCTACTCCTCTCTTCATCTTGTACATCCACTTACACCCTATGAGTTTATTCCATCAGCTAAGTCTATAAGTTCCTAGACTAAGTTGGAGTACATGGATTCCATCTCGAGATTCATTACTTTAAACCATTATTCTTTGTTAGAATCCTCTATTGCATGCTTAAATGACAACAGATCATCCATACTATCATCAGAAACAACACTTTATGCCTCTTAAACACCAACATAGCGATACAGTTGTCATACAACCCTCCCACCACGTTTAAGTGGCAATGTGATCTGACTTGGAATCGTCTGACTTTCAAACGTTGATGGAACAAAAACTTCTGTTAATTGAGCACTGGTCATGTCAAGCTCTAATTGATTTAATACAATTTTACTTCAAGGCTTATGATCACTCATATATTTTTCCTCAAGAAATGTTGCATTTGTCGATACAAAAACTATGTTCTCTTGATGGCTATATAAGTATCCATCTTTGGTCTTTTTGGAATAACCTACAAATAAGCAGACTAGAAAATGAGGTTTCAGTTTTCCAACTCTATTCTTCAGTACATGTACTAGACACCCCCATATGCAAAAATGTCGCTAACTTACTTTGAGACCATTCAACAACTCTGGGGGAGTCTTACGAACAAATTTGGATGGAACTATATTCAATATGTAGGCCACCGTCTGTAGTGCATATCCCTAAAATGAGTTTGGTAATGATGAGAAACTAATCATAGATCTCACCATTTCCATCAGGGTTCTGTTTCTCCACTCCGTAACACTATTTTGTTGTGGTGTTCCAGGAGCTGTGAGTTGAGATACTATCCCATGGTCAACTAAGTAGTCTTTAAAATCTTGATCAAGATACTCACCTCCACGATCTGATCGTAGAGCTTTGATTACTTTGCCTAATTGGTTTTCAACTTCAACTCGGAGTTCTTTGAACCTTTCAAAAGTTTCCTACTTACGTTGCATTAGGTAAACATATATGTATCTAGAGTAATCATCAATAAAAGTGACATAGTACTCATAACCACCTTTAACTATAACATTCATAGGTCTGCAGACGTCTGAATATATAAGCTCCAGTGGTTGTGTAGCTCTAAGCCTTTTTCCAGTAAAAAGTCTTTTGGTTATCTTACCTTCCAAACAAGATTCAGAGATAGGTAAAATGCCAATCTTTACTGATTTAAATGTCTGATTTTTACTAGTCTATCTATCCTCACAAGGTTGATGTGGTTAAGTCTTAGATGCCACAGATACTTTCATTATCTGATGAAACCTTTTGTCGTTTCGTTTTAGGTTTCTCTACTTTAAACATTTTGATATTAAGCAGTGATGTATGAATTATTGGTCTTAAAACATACAAGTTGTTTTCAATCAAACCAGAACAAATATTCAATCAGTTTATAGAAAAAATAACTGATTTATTACTAAAGAAACGGAATAAAATCGTTCAAATAACTTGGATACCGAAATCAAATTTCTGGTAAAACTAGGAATGTAATACACATTGTCCAATAACAAAACAACTATTAAAAACTAGTTTAATTGTACTCATTGCACAAGCTGAAACGTCATCCCCTGATCCAACACGCATCAAGAAAACCCTTTCTCTAGCTCCATCTAAGAACCAGTCCACTGCGAAGAAGAACAAACATGGTTAGTGGCCCTTGAATCTACTATCCAAGGTGAAGAATCATCTTCCACTAAACTGGAATCAATGACTAGTAAACCTGATTTACCTTTCACTTTCTTCTTCTTTGAGAGCTCCCGAGGTGTTGTGGATAGTTCGTCTTCCAGTGATCGGCATTGTCGCAATGGAAACACTTTTCAAAGCGAAGAATCATCTTCCACTAAACTGTAATCAACAACAATAAATCTGATTTACCTTTCACTTTCTTCTTCTTTAATTTCTCCTCGAGGTACTATGGACAATTCATCTTCCAGTGATCGACCTTGTCGTAATGGAAACAATTTCCTTTTGCTTTATTTGTCGTGGTGATCTTCTTCTTATTTTCAACTTGTTTCTTCTTGGGCTTAGCCTTAGCCTTGCCAGCAGACCTCTTACTCTTCTTGGATCCAGAAGAAGTCGGTTCAATAACATTTGCCTAAATTGTTTTACTTTTGTTGTCCTCTGTCATGGACTCAAAGACTGTAAGCTCATTGCGCAGCTGGGTCAGACTAAACCTCAACTTGTTCATCTCGTAATTGCTTTTAAACTAATCAAAACTCTTTGGAAGAGTTTTCATTATGATGCTCATCTGGCTTGGCTCATCAATGGCCCCACTATTGACCTCAACTATGTTGAAATGAGACATCATGCCCAGGACATGTTCCCGAACAGATGCTCCTTTCTTCATATGAGCAAGCATTGCGGAACGAATAGCTTTATGCCACTTCTGTTAAAAAGGTTGCCCAAACAAGGCCTGCAATGACTTCATCATCTCATATCATCAACGAAACTTTAGGCCAAATATAATGATGGTTGTCGCCTTTCGAGTGGATTTGATTAGCAATTGAATGATTCTACTATGTTACAAGATTTTGTATAAGCTTTCCGAGACTTTTGAATAAGGTCCTTAAGTCTTTTATAGCATATTCCGAGACTTTTGTATAAGCTTTCCAAGACTGTTGTCTGAGACTTTTGAATACAGTTCCCGAGACTTTTGAAAACTTTATGAGACTTTTGAATGCCCATTCAAAAGTCTCGGACAAAAGCCTCGAAAAGTATTTCTAAAGTCTCGGCTAAAAGTCTCGAATAAAAGTCTCGAGACACTATCATAAAGTCACGGAACACAATCACAAAGTCTTGGAATTACAAAGTCTCGGAACATAATCACAAAGTTTTGGAACACAAACACAAAGTCTTGAAACACAATCACAAAGTCTCGGAATCACAAAGTCTCGGAACACAAATACAAAATCTCGGAACACAAACACAAAGTCTCAAAACACAATCACTAAGTTACTGTTCATCATCTTCCCCACTCAAAAATCCCAACCCTTAACAACTTTAACAATGGAAGCTCGACCCCCGAGAGCGTCAACGTAGCGCCACTTTGTCACTATTCGAGTGATCGCCTGAGTTTCAATGGGATTTTCTCTCTCTACTTCACAACTCTTTACAATAAACTAAATGAAAAAAAAACTGACATGGAAGTTCTCTAAGGGTATTTTTAGAAGACTGGCATTTTATATGCCTTTTAAACATAAGTTTTTAAAAAAGTGATACTCTTGCAATGCCACCTCATAAATGTCTCATTTAATTTTTTAATTTTTGAACTCGATGAGGTTGGTCACACGGTTTGCCTTTACACCTAGTCACTGTTGGAACTTCGTTACCGGTTACGCAACAGGAACTAGGTTTTAAAATTTTATATGCATATCATAATCTGGATCACAATTATTTTTCGGAACTAATACATACAATATGTAAACACAGGAAATTGAAATCGATAAAAAGAGATGAAAATCATACCAACGTTTGGAGGCTTCTTCACTTTATAATATGCTCTTGTCTGAACCAATTTTACCAACGTTTGGAAACTCCTTCACTTTATGATATGCTCATGTCTGAACCACTCGATCTTCCTCGCTATCTCCTGGGATTGGTAACTGCGTTTTGGTGCTTCACGGACTCAGAAACTTGAATGGAGGATGTAGAGAGAATTGAAGAAACTCTTTCTTCTATGTGTTTAAAAAACACACAAAACATGAACAATATATATCTATAGCCTGCTTCGTTTTTCACGAATATATATATAAACACACAAAACATGAACAATATATATCTATAGCCTGCTTCATTTTTTACGAATATATATATATATATATATGTATCGCCTCTGCTATATATATATATATATCTTTTTTTTTCATCACGCCTCTACTAAAACAATATATATCATATATGTGTATCAAATATTTGCATCCTATACAAATTCTTATTTTGACTATTGTTTCATGTACACATACCAATTTTTATCCAATGCAATCTCTTGTGTTATTAATTGATATATATCTTTTAATTATCATTTTCAAATATATCTAATATATTAAAAGTGATAATAAGTATTTTAAATTTAAACTTAAATTCAAATACTTAGATAAATGATTTAGTAAAAATAAAATAATCATATTATTTTATCTTCACCTAAATCCATATATCAACTAACACCCTCCAATTAATAGTTAATTTATAATTCATAATTATCAATATAATTAAATAATCTAATTATTTAATTAATTTAACTATTTACATTCATTAATTAAATAATCTCATTATTCAATTAATTTCTGAATATATACGTGTCACTTTTGTAACACAATTAATTAGACAATACAATTAATTAACTGTGACCCTTGTTACCTAAATCGATCGGGTTAACAAGGGGACCTAATGGACCCACAGTATTTTAAACTTCAATAATCATCGGAATCATTAATTAAACTCTTTAATTAATATTCCTTGACTATTAACTCTGGTGTTATTCCACTAAAAACCCGAAGCTGCACTCTCTCAACTGTAGACGTTTTTACACAGACCAATACAACTCGGTGTCCATCGATATAGCTATTACATATGGTGTGATCCTCCACAATAGTTCATAATTAGAGCTGGGTCATAATGTCCATTATACCCCTCTAATTACATATATCCTTTACGTACCATTGATTCTCTAATGGATAATAAATCTTATTTCGTCACGGGATTAGGAGAGCGCTCATATTGTCCAAGCCCCGAATCAAGCCTTAAGGGAACTACAGTCTACTTCTCACAAGAAGGAGTGGATTCCACTATTGTATACAAACATTTCCAGCCACAAGTCAAACCGCAATCCTAACATACGGAGCATATTGATCGGGAACTGCATCCGACCTCACCCATAGTATATCAAAGACCACAATCTAACCTGAAGGAGTCGATAAGACACTCAGGATTAAGATCACCCATATATAGCTATCATTAGTTGGTATATATGAATCTCATCTGCAAATGGATCTTGGTGAGAGATTCATATAGATCATGACCCAGCCCTATATGATCACATCATACAAGGTGCCTCCATTCTCATATCTCCATATGAATGATTCAGGATAGAATCACCGTACATTACAGAATAGACCGCAGCTATAGATTAACCACAAATAAAGTACCCAGCTTTATTTGCTATCTATGGACTCTTTAGATTGCACATCTCTTACTGTATCCATCCGTATATGACACTCATATACACAGTTCGAGATTACATCTGGTAATCTTGGATGTTAAATATATGCATAAGGTTATAAAATAAATAACATAACAAGAATGAATTGAACTTTTCTTTTTATTTATTTCATAAATCCATTTACAAATTACATCTTTAGGACATAAATCCCAATAATCTCCCACTTGCACTAAAGCATGTTAGGCATGTCTCGTAACCCTAGACCATCTAGGTGACCCGAAAACACTTTAACCGGTAAGATCTTTGTAAATGGATCAGCGTGATTGTCTTGTGAGGCTATCTTTGTGACGATCACATCTCCTCTCTACATTATCTTTATAATGAGATGATACTTTCTCTCTATATGCTTCCCTATTTTGTGGCTCCTTGGTTCTTTGGAATTACCCACAGCACCACTGTTAACACAATAAAGTGTGATGGGCATATCCAAATCTGGAACAACTTCCAGATCACACAAGAACATACAAAGCCAAACAACCTCTTTAGCAGCTTCACAAGCGGCTACATATTCGGCTTCCATGGTGGAGTCAGCAATGCAAGATTACTTGATACTTCTCCAGAAAATGGCTCCACCACCTAGGGTGAATACTGATCCAGTCGTGGATTTCCTAGAATCTCTGTCTGACTGAAAATCAGAATCTGTGTATCCTAACGGGATCAAATCCTACCCGAAATACACTAGCATATAGTCTCTCGTTCTCCGAAGATACTTGAGAATTGTCTTGACAGCAACCAAATGATCTAATCCTAGGTTGGACTGGTATCTGCTGACTACTCCACTGCATAGCAGATGTCCGATCTCGTGTATAACATAGCATACAACAGACTACCTACTGCCGAAGCATAGGGTATACGTCTCATATCCTCAACTTCTTGAGGTGTCTTAGGACACTGTTCCTTAGACAAGTAAACTCCATACCTGAAAGGTAAATTACATTTCTTAGAGTTCTGCATCGAAAATCGCACAAGAATCTTATCGATATATGATGCCTGAGACAGTGCTAAGAGTTTGTTCTTACGATCCCTTATAAGCTGGATCCCAAGAACAAAACTCGCCTCTCCCAAATCTTTCATTTGGAATTGGCTAGCCAGTCAACCTTTTACATCAGACAACACTCCCACATCATTCCCAATGAGCAGGATATCATCTATATATAGAACAAAGAAAACTACTTTCTTATCAATGATACGCTTGTAGACACAAGGCTCATTGACGTTCTGCTCGAATCCATAGGTTTTGATCACATCATCAAATCTAAAGTTCCAAGATCTAGATGCTTGCTTAAGTCCATAGATGGACCTTTGCAGCTTGCAAACCTTTTGCTCTTGATCTGGAGACACGAATCCCTCTGGTTGCATCATATAGATGCTCTCATCAAGATTGCCATTCAAGAATGCAGTCTTGACGTCCATTTACCAAATTTCGTAATCGAAATAAGCAGGAATGGATAAGAGAATCCTAATAGACTTAAACATGGCTACTGGCGAGAAGGTCTCTTCATAATCGACCCCCTCTTTCTAGGTATAACCCTTGGCCACTAGCCTTGCCTTGAAGGTCTCTACCTTCCCGTCTACTCCTCTCTTTCTCTTGTAGATCCATTTACACCCTATGAGTTTTACCCCATCCGGTAAGTCTACAAGATCCCAGACTGAGTTAGAGTACATGGACTCCATCTTGAGATTCATGGCTTTAAGTCATTTCTTTTTATCAGGATCTTCCATTGCATTCTTAAATGTCAATGGATCATCCACACTATCAGCAGAGACAACACTATCCCTCACCTATACCTAAATAGCGTTCAGGTTGTCTCACAACCCTCTCACTACGTCTAGGTGGTAGTGTATCCTGATCAGGAACCATCTGACTCTCAGATGTTTATAGATCAACAACTTTTGTTGATGAAGCACTAGTCTCACCAGACTCCAACTCATTTAATACAATCTTGGAACGAGGTTTATGGTCACTAATGTAATTATCCTCAAGAAACTTTGCATTTGTCGATACAAATACTTTGTTGTCTACAGGACTATAGAAGTGTCCGCCTCTAGTCTCCTTGGAGTATCCTACAAACAGGCAGACAACAGACTTGGAGTCTACCTTTCCAGTTCTGTTCTTCAGCACGTGTGCTGGACATCCCCATATGCGGAAATGTCGTAAACTAGCTTTACAACCATTCCACAACTCTAGGGGAGTCTTAGGAACAGATTTGGATGGCACTACATTCAAAATGTATGCCGTTATTTGTAACGCATATCCCCAAAAGGAATTGGGTAATGATGAGAAATTAATCATAAATCTCACCATTTCCATCAGGGTTCTATTTCTCCTCTCCGCCACACTATTTTACTGAGGTGTACCGAGATCTGTGAGTTGGGAAGTTATCCCATGCTCAACCATGAAGTCTTCAAACTCTTGGTCAAGGTACTCACCTCCACTATCTGATCGTAGTGACTTGATAGTCCTACTTAACTGATTCTCAACTTCAACTCAGAATTCTTTGAACTTTTCAAATGTTTCCGACTTTCGTTGAATCAGGTAAACGTATATGTATCTTGAATAGTCATCTATAAAGGTGACATAATACTCATAACCACCCATAGCTTTAACATTCATTGGTCCGTAGACGTCTGTATGTATAAGCTCTAGCAGTTCTTTAGCTCTACCAGTTCTTTAGCTCTAAGCCCTTTTCCAGTAAAAGGTCTCTTAGTAATCTTACCTTCCAGACAAGATTCGCAGACAGGTAAGGTGACAGCCTTTAACTCACTTAAAGGTACTTTTTTTCCTAGTCTGTCTATCCGGTCAAGGTTGATATGACCAAGCCTTAGATGCCAGAGATACGTGTCATTATCTGGAGAAATCTTACGTCGTTTAGTTTATGGTTTTTCAACCTTAAACATTTCGGTATTGAGCAGTGTAGTATGTATTAACGGTCTTAATACATACAAATTGTTTTCATTAATTACTGAATAAATATTCAGACCATTCTTTCCAATAATAACAGACTTATTATTAAAAGAAACAGAATAATTTTTTTCTAACAACTTAGAAACGGAAATCAAATTCTGTGTAAATCCAGGAATATAAAATACATTGTCCAACAATATAATTATTACAAAAACATAATCTAATTACACTCACTGCTCGTGCCGACACGACATCCCCTGACCCCACACATATTGAGAAGGCTTGCTCCTCTAGCTGTGTCCAAGAATCAGTCCATTGTAAAGAAGAACAAATATGGTTAGTGGCCCCCGAATCAACTATCCAAGGTGAAGAATCATCTTCCACTAGACACGACTCAAGAACAAGTAACTCATATTTACTTTTATTGGACTTCTTCTTGCTTTGGG
Source organism: Dipteronia dyeriana (assembly GCA_032871835.1). Lineage (NCBI taxonomy): Eukaryota > Viridiplantae > Streptophyta > Magnoliopsida > Sapindales > Sapindaceae > Dipteronia > Dipteronia dyeriana. The sequence continues at coordinate 58,388,571 of CM065301.1, forward strand.
CTTTCTTGGGTTTGGGCTTACCTTTCGCTTTCCCAGTAGACCTCTTTCTCTTATTATTAGAGTAGAAAGATGGTTCGACAACATTTGTCTCACCGGTCTTACCCCTTGTTGTCCTTAGTCAAGGACTCAAAGGTAGTGAGCTCATTAAGCAACTGTGTGAGATTGAACCTTAACTTGTTCATCCCGTAGTTGCTCTTAAACTGATCGAAATTCTTCAGAAGAGTCGTCAGTATGATGCTCACTTGACTGGGTTCGTCAATGGCCCCGCCATTGAATTCTGCCGTGTTGAAGTAGAACATCATGCTCAGGACATATTCCCAAACTAGCATACCTTCCTTCATCCGAGCGAGCATAGTAGAACGAATGGCTTCGTGTCGCTTTTGCTCAGAGGGTTACCCGAACATAACTTGCAATGACTCCATGATTTCGAATGCTGAAGTCATTTCTTCATGCTTTGTGACAAGCACGTCTGTCATAGAAGCCAACAGATATGTTCGGGCCTTCTCATCAGATGAGACTCATCGCTCGTATGCCTCACGAACAGTTCGTGTGGCATTGGCAGCAGGCACTAGAGGACATTCCTCCGTAACCATAAACTTGAGGTCTTTGGTGACCAATATTGCATTAATGTTAAGTTTCCACTTAGTGTAGCTATCACCAGTTAATTTGTCGTTTGTGAGAATTTGAAGTAATGCAGAAGACATTATTGCTGAAATAAATAAAACATTCATTCAATAATTTATTTAAAACAAGTGCGAGTGTTTTGGTATAAATTTAAACATGATGCATGCACATGTTAAACGAACTAGAACTACACTAAAACTAGTTACTATACCACGACAATCCAACATACCACAAAGAAGTGCCGTCTTAAGGTCGGTCAAATATTTACATGTTGGACCGAGACATTCTCAATCAAATGATATTTTAGAATAACTCTTATTCCATATCGTTCAACCATCGTTCATTCAATCAGGTTTTTAATTAACAAACTTAATCAAAACCTTCGTGAGTGTAACCCACAATTTCAGATCTCACAAGCTTAACTTGAGAATTACCGTCTTAGGGTCGGTCAATCCCGAAATACCCTCAGAAATCCTATATGTTAGGAAGTCAACCTTGGTATTGACCTTTGTGGAAACCCTCCTTAGGGAGGACGAAAGCAAAGCCGTCACGAGGCCCCACTCGGATCTCACGGTGTTGAACTAATGATGGAGACTGCGGGATATATATGTCATATATCCCTCTCCCACTCACTATTTTAAAGTTAGGGTTTTCTATTAACCGTTAATGCACCTAGATTCTACAGAATTAAACGACTAACTTTAATTAAGTTATCTAGCGCATTAACTAATTAGAAACAAATTCTAATTAACTAATAAATTATTAATGATTTTTAACAATTAAAAATCTAATCTATTAGTGAATAATCTAAGTTTTTGTAAACTATTTACTAAGGTTAGATTATTATGTTAGTGTTTACCAATTTTTAACTATTAAAACTCTAACACTTTATTCGGTTCATTTATTATTAGGTTATTAATCATATTAATCATAATTACAATAAATGACCCTATTAATCTAACTTGTTAAAGTCTTTAATAACTAGATTAATATTAATGAGAATTACCAAGTTCTCTAACAATTAAAAAACTAATCTCATTATTCATAGCCATTTATGTATATTGCCCGTTTTAATCACATTAAAAATACATAAAATATCGGGCTATGAAGCATGTATGACATATCAAATATATTTGTGTAGGCACATCTAATCTAAATGACATACATATGCATGACAATGCTTTTATCATCAAATAATATAAAACATACATGAATTGACCGAGTACTGTGGATTATTTAACCTAAACAATTGGAATCTAAAATTACAAAAAATTTCTCAAGGCATTCCTTGGTCTTCTAGTAATTTCAGATATCTTTCAGTCTCTTCAGGTCACTCCGATTCATCTCATGAATCCTTCTTCGCGATTTTTCCAGGTCTTTAATATAGGTTACATTTTTTTTTTACAATACAATAACAGAAAAAAAAAAAAATAATAATAATAATAATACAACCCCTAAACCCTAAATCCACAGTACCATAAAAGCTTACGATCAACCATGTTTAAATTAAACAATTTAATTATAAACATTCATACAATCATAAAGATGGTGCCTATACATTCATACATACAGGATCATCGAAAATAATTTCCTGTTCCGAAAAATAAATTGGCTCTGATACCAATTGTTGGAACCTCATTCACCGGTTACGCAGCGAAGCTAGGTTTTAAAATTTTATATACAGATCATAATCTGTATCTGGAACTAGTGAACTTGGGATCGTAATTATTTTTCGGAACTAATACATACAATATGTAAACACAGGAAATTGAAATCGATATAAAGATAAGAAAATCATACCAACGTTTGGAGGCTCATTCACTTTATAATACGCTCTTGTCTGAACCAATCTTATCAACGTTTGGAGACTCCTTCACTTTACGATGTGCTCCTGTCTGAACCACTAGATCTTCCTCGCTATCTTCCGGGATTGGTAACTGCATGCGGACGCATCACGAACTCAGGAACTTAAATTGAGGATGTAGAGAGAATTGAAGAAACTCTTTCTTCTATGTGTTAAAAAAACACACAAAACATGAAACAATATATAACTATAGCCTGCTTCGTTTTTCATGAATATATATATATATATCGCCTCTGATATATATATATCTTTTTTTTTATCAGTCACCTACACTATGAGTCTATGAGATTATGGTAAATAAGATAAAAGATAAATAGATACGGTGGCAATAAAGAATAATTTCTATAGAGTAGAAATAAGAAATGTTTTCATTATTAATTTTATTTTTTTATGTATTTTTAATTAATTTTAATTTAAAATAGTATAATACAATGTAGTCCAACAAGATGTAGTGCAACTGAGCACCAAACACGGGATAGTGTTAAACACAATCCAGTTCAGTATACAGTCCAATCCAATCTAATTTAACAAATCTATTACAATGTAGTACAGTACGGCATACCAAACATGACCCGAATGTCTTGAGAATTATGATAGTAATTATTGCAAAAAAATTTCATTTGATGTTTATTTATTTTCAGCATGTAATGTTTTTTTAAATTATTTTCAGAGTAGAACCTTAAGTTTGTTTTCCTCGAGTAATATTTCTTTATTTTCAGTGTAGTACATTCCTCCCTTTCAATTTCTAAAATTGGTTCTCCAAGTACAGCAGTTATGAATATTTTGGATTATGATCTTCACATGAACAAGGTTCAAAAAATAAATGTCACTTTCTGGAGGTGGCATTTCAGCACTGTCATTGCTTTAATAACTTATGTTTAAAAGGCACTTATTATGGTGAACGGATAAAAATACCCCTAGTAGTTGTTCCACATCAAATTTCTTTCAATCATTTTACAGTGACAGAGTTGTGAAGTAGAGAGAGAAAATCTCGTTGAAACCTAAGCAATCACTCGAACGGCGACAGAGTGGCGTTACGTAGATGAATTCGGCGCTCCCTGCCGAGCTAGCGGTGGTCGAGTTGCTTGGTCAGCTCATGGGGGGCTAGGGGGCAATACCCCTAGAGCTTTTTTTCTGGTCAGTACTTAAAATACTCGAAATGTAATTACAAAAGGCTCGGAGCTTTTAGTAAAAGTCTCTTAACCTTTACTAAAAAGTTTGGGCACTTGACAAAAAAACTCGAACTCAGTAAAAAAAAACTCAGGCACTTAGCAAAACCCGTTAAAAAAAACTCGAGCTTTTTTGGTAAAGGTTTAAGCTTTTTTGTCATGTGTCCGAGTTTTTTTGCCATGGGTTTGAGCTTTTTTGATATGGACAAAAAAAAAATCTTACCCTCGGTAAAAAAGCTCGAACCCAATAAAAGTTTTTTTGCCAAGTGCCCGAACTTTTTTTTTACCGATTTCGAGTTTTTTTACCAAGTGTCTGAGCTTTGTTTTACTGGGTTCGAGTTTTTTTGTTAAGGGTTAGAAATTTTTTTAGACCATATCAAAAAAGCTCGAAAACATTTAATAAATGCTTGGACACTTTTAATAAAATCTCAGACCATTAACTTAACAAAAAAGCTCAGAGACAAATCAAAAAAACTCGGAGGAGTATAAAAAAAGTTCGGAATCATATCAAAAAGCTCGGACACTAATAAAAAAAGCTCGGAGTATTTCAAAAAAGTCTCGAACAGAATCTGGAAATTAAATGTTCATACATGTTCATACAAAGACTGAGACAACAAATCATAACGAATGGATACATTGTTAAACCACAAAAAAATATATGAAAATATATAAACGAAGATCACAAATATATGTTATCTTCTTGTACAGAATCTGGAGAGATACAAGTTTTTTGGAGAGAGAGAGAGGAGTTGTAGATCGATTTTCAGACAACTATTTTAGAGAGAGATAGAGAGGGGAGTTATCGTTTTCAACGTGTAGATGAAAGCACAATGAGAATAAAAAATAAATTATTTAAGGATAATTTGGATAGTTTACCGGTGTCTTTTAAACTTAAATTATTAAAACGGTAACATCATTGTAACACAAAAAAAAAATGTGACATATCTGACCGTTTTCATCGTGAACAATTAAAGAAAATTCGTTGAGAAAAGTGAACCTTATTGAAAAAAAAAATTAGTAAAACAATTATACAGCCATAAACAGAGACACAACAACTTCACATAAAATTCAAAAGTTACGTGAGTTTGTCCTGCATATTTATTTTTAAATTGCAAACAACAATTAACATATATGATTGTACGTGTCATCTTAAGAGCAGTGAAAATTCGAATCTAACAAGAGAGGTTTTGTCCTGGAGAGACCCCAAATTTCTGACAATAATTAGTGTATAACTGAATTCGAGCCTGAACCCTATCTCGTTCTTTGCCACCGCATTCAACAGCACCATTGATTCTCTGAATTGTTGCACCGAAACCTTGGTTTACCACCGAGTGCACATTGCTCATCCAAAACCACAAGGCCGTCTTGAACGAGATAACAGGGTCGTTTGCCACCGTTTCCGGAGAGTTTAGCCCGTCGAACTTGATGTCTCGTCCGGCTGCTCCGTAATTGACATTTCCGGTTAGCTGAATCGGACCACGGCCGTAGTAGAACTTCCCTGGAACACATGGAAACTCTCTGTTTGTTGGATCACAGAATGGATTTGTTTTCTCTCTCTCTTCTACGAAGCAAAGATCTGCATACAAAAATAGTACATTTTGCTTGTTAGACCTTTGCCTACAGGCACGATCACCCACGAGTTATTCCTCACTTTGAGCTATTGGGGATCGTGGTTTTGCACTTGATCATGAATTTAAGGTTAGCATTTACATATTTTAAAAAAAAAAACCGTAACTAATTACATACTAGTTTTGACTTTAAGAATCAAAGAACAAAAGAGAGAGAACTTACATCCAGTTTCATGTGTAACGTGTGCGAAAAAGGCAGCAATCTCACGCTTAGAGTCATCGGGAGAGCCAGTAGTACCAAATTGAGAATATGAACCGAGAGCATTGAGAAAAGCATCTCTGGTATAGAAACTCTTGCCAACACAATCACCACCCGTGGCCTGACTCTTGATCCCATCTAAAAATTCCTGAGTCACCAAACTGGCCACGGAAACGCCGCTAGTAGCCGGAGTCTTACAGGGACCCTCTCTACACCCTAAGCCGCAAAACTCCTCGGCGGAGCCACAGTAACCATATTGGCTGCAACATAAGTTGGGGGCACAGTTACAGTTTTGAGACATTACATTTCTGGGAATGGCTAGGGCAAGAATTCCCAGTACTAAAACAATGGTTTGAATATCTTTTTTCATGTTAAGCAGAGACATTCTTTGCTACAAAAGTGTTTGATGTGCTAAATCTGGTTGAGACATGTACATATTTATAGTGTAAAGTAAGGTTATCAAAATTATAATGAAATCACTCAAGGGCTTGACTTTGTACTGGTCGATGAATTACGCGTGTTGACTGGTGACTACGGGTCTTCTAAACAGGTACCTTGACTTTTCAATGAAAACAACAACCTTAGACATATAATAAAATTTGGGGAACATAGGAAAATTGGAAAAAATAAATAGTTTTTGTATCCGGCCGGAAAATTTTTAAATATTTTTCCCAAGCATCTCACTTGTCTTCCATAAAAAAATATCTTATAGAAATTTATATTATGAAAAAATATCATCAAAATTTGATATGAATAGTGTGAATATAAAATAATTTGCAACAAAGAAGTCATTTTGCATACTATTACTATTACCTGTTATTTGACTCTGTCACAGTTGAAAACATTGGTTGCCCACCTGAGAAAGGCAGTTCCCGTAAGTTATGCGTTATTTGACTAGTGAATACTCATTTATACTTTGCAACTAAAGCATTGATAGTTTGATCTTAACAGAGAGGGTCAATGTTTTAAAATAAATAAACAAAGAAAAAATGAAGATTTTGATTATTTGATATGATCTAATACTTCAGAAAAATCCTTTTTCGTTAATATGGCTTCTAATTACAAAGTACCAGATACAGGATACGAATTATGAGTTTTTTTTTTTTTATCAATTTCACAATAATCTAAATTCATTTTTGTTAAATAATATTTAAAAGGAGATCAACGAAATTTATTATACTTTTAAAAATTAAAATTAAAATTAAAATTTTCTACACTGGCCCTAAAAAAAATCGAATAAATTTCCTAGAAAATTTTAGCAAAGCAATAAATTCCGTTAAGTTTGTCATTGAGTACATTTAAGGTTGTGAGTTTGAGTTATCTTCCTCCTAAAAAAACCTCAATCTTTGTAAAACTGTAATCTTTTAAAAAAAAAACAAAAAATTAGTACATTGTATATAGGGATGCACATTTATCCCCGGTGCCCCAAATCATCCCCAAATTAAAATGGGACCTCTCCCCATCCTCATTTCCCCATTTTTCCCACAATTAAATTGAAATGGGGATAGGGATAGAGATCCTCATTTCCCCATTTCCTCATTTCCACCAAAAGTATATAAATATAATTATAATATGTATTTGAATTATTTGAAACATTTTATGTTGAATTTGTAATGCATTGATATTTTTTATTTGTAATGAAATGTTTGTTTTTTTTTAATTTAATTTATAATTTTTAGTTAAATAGGGAAATAAGAAAATAAGGGAACTGAGGATACGAGAAAACATGAAAAAATAGGAAACTGGGAATGGGGATGGGGGGACCTACCCCCAAACATCCTCATCCCCATCCCCATTTCCCCCAAATGGGGAAATAGAGGGGGGGGGGGGGGGGGATGGAGGAAGGGTCTAAGAAGTAGGGATGGGGATGGGGGGACCTATATCCATCCCCAATCCCCAAACTCCAAACGTGCATCCCTAATTGTATGGTTGAACATGAACCCCTCATAACCGATGTGGAAGGAGGGTGCACTACCATATATACTAAGAAATGATGTGTATATAAGACTAAAATTTTGAAAACAGATAATGTCACCCATGTATTTTATAGACTATACATACAGATCATATACATGAGGTACATCCCGGTCAAATACATTTAAACATGCATATTAATATGGAGCATGTTCTTACATCAGAGGATTTTTGAGATTCGAAATAGCTAAAAATCTCCTATATTTTTTCTTGTATGTATTTACGTTACACCATACACAATCTTGCCAAGTTCTAATGGAGTCTGGCTATCATGATTGAACCATATAATGAAGCAATACTAAACATGCATATTTCACTCATCTATTTTCACATTTATTAAAATGAATTTTCAACGATAAATTTATACGAGTACAAAAACTAATAATTACTTTCTTCAAAAACATTCATCAAAATTTTCTGTATCACATTTTCTTCAAAACTGAATACAATATCCTAACAATACATAAATTACGTATACATTGATACAAAATCATGCAGGCTAATACTTTCAAGTATATCGTATCAGTGACCTAGATATATATATATAAATCACTCACCCTAATCTAACTGGATGACAGAAACTTTCCTGCATCAATAAATCCCAGCTGACCAAGTTCACTCAGTAAACAGTAAATATATAAATAAAAATCAAACCGTTTCTTGTACTCTTTCTGTTTTCCCTAACTTTAACAAGTTAAATTGCTAACTTTCCTGTTTGCTTTTCTCATCCTCATACCCGGAGGCCTTCCCACTTCTGCCAATCACATATGGCTCAGGAGAACTATCACCATTGATATCAAGGCCATGATATGATCGGCTTAAGAAAAATTCTGCTCCAGATTTAGCAGTTCCCTTGATGATAGAATTCAGATTTCCATCGTTCAATTTTAGAGCCTTCTCTGTAGCATTTTCCAAGGCAAGAGCTCCTTCCTTATCTTCCTTCCCAATTACTGTATCTGCAACAATACATTTATCAAAAATGCAAAACCTTGCCACAAATAAGATGTTGTCTACATATGTACTTGAAAATCTAATTAATTCAACATTTTTGGGCAAAACTTCGGTTTATGGGAACACCTAGAAAAGGAGGCCAAATGTATGGTACAAACGGAATGAATAGATTTTCAAACTTCAGCATCAAATCTCCAAACCTTTTTTTCCGAAATATTCCAGTTTTTTTCCGAAAGCAGGCAAAATATGCATCATTATAGTTCTCTAAACTTAAAACCTCAAAAAAGAATACCAAGTACATCATGAAGTTCTTTTCAAAAAAAAAAAAAAAAGATACATCATGAAGCAAACTGACAGCGGGTATCATACCTTGCTGGTCAAAATCTTCTATATATCCACTTTTAATAAAGGAAAACCGTGCTTCTGATTGATCCCTTACTTCTACTGGCAAAGAGCGAATCAAATCCTGAAATTCCATCACGTATGCACCTGTCCATTGACTTCCTCTAGAAAAAATAAAATAAAATAAAAACATTAAACTTTGTGATTTAAGGGAAGACAAGGTCAAATTTCTTGAATAATATATAGCATCTTTAAACACTAATAAATGCTTCCAGTATCCTTGTATAAGTATTGAGCTCCCGAAACAACATTCAGTTCTTTTTTCAAGGCAACTCAATAGCTTTGGATTAAAAATTAACAAGTTTCATTCAAGCAGAAAAACAAAAGACATTGTCTAATATGGCACCGTTGAAGCTACCGGAGTCGTTTTCCAGAAAGATTTCAATGCGATAGAATAGAAAATGGGATACAAAACAAAACCAAGAAACATCAATACACAAACGTTTTGCAATCTCAAATTATTATGCAAAAGGGAAACTGATGGAGAACTAGATAAGCACTATTAGATGATATTATTAGCTATCATATTTATCTTGAGAATAATTATCTTTTTTAGAGAAAAGTAGATTTTGTTTTATCTTTATCAGGAGTTAGGTGTTTATCATTTTGTCAGCTATAAATAGGCCCCTTCAAAGCCTATTGTAACCGGACTTGATTATTGAAATAAATTGATTGATTAGTTTTCAAACCTCCTTTTCTTCTAAGTTTCTCCCCTTTTCTGTTTCCAATCTCTATTTCTCTATGTTCTCTCTATTTCTCTCTAAAGTCTCTATTTATTTCTTATATTTCTCATCTCTTGTGTTGGTCCTACATCAATTTGGTATCAGAGGCTACTCTCGATTCATACACACTTCCGCTACCCTACGTACAAATCATTTTCACAACTCAAACAGCCAAATACAGAAAAAAAAAAAAAAATCCATATGCTTCATATTGTTTGCAACTATGTCAAAATATCTAGATTATTACTATGACTTTGATTATTTTGATTATGAATTTGAATATATTCACTCCTACTGTTACGAAGATTTCGATCCTTATCCCATTGACGAGCCGAACCGAGTTCTCCAAGTTACGATCCGTCATATACCGTATCCTATTACCGAGGAAGTGCTACATCAAGTATTTTCTCCTTATGGATATGTGGAGAGGATCGTCAGTTGTCAAAAATCAAAATCTTGTTTTAAAGCCTTGATCCAGTTTCAGTTCCACCAGAGTGCCTTTTCAGCGAAAAGTTCTCTTCAAGGTCGGAATATTTATGATAGTTGTTGTCAGCTGGACATCCGATACTGGCAAGATGAGCATTATGCTCCCCAGTGTAAACAACAACATGAACTCATAGCTGCTTGTCAAAATATTCTACCCAAATATTTTGAGCAAAGAAACAACCTAGTTGAGGAAAGAAATAACGGCAAAGTGGAAGATGCTTCAGAGACTGTTGATCCATCGCCATCCATTTCAAAATTATATGAACCTAGTGGTCATGTTTGTGCAGTTCAAACGGCCAATCACTTATCCTCACTTGTGGTTCACACTCATGAAAAGTTGAACATGGTTGTCACTAAACCAATTCAGCTTGATGAAACATTATACAAAAGGTTCATAGATGTACCAATGGGTTCTATGATTACTCCTTTTCCTATAACTATGATGGGAGGCCCTTGGGGGGATAAAACGGCTGCCTCAACAAGGAACAAGTGGTGGTATTTTTTCGCTCGATGGCTGCAACCCGTTTGACTCGACAGGAGTCTAGTTCTTCTTAGTGGAGGAGAATGATGGGGAACTAGATAAACACTATTAGATGATATTATTAGTTATCATATTTATCTTGAGAATAATTATCTCTTTTGGAGATAAGTTAGGTTTTGTTTTATCTTTATCAAGAGTTAGGTGTTTATCATTTTGTCAACTATAAATAGGCCCCTTCAGAGCCTATTGTAACCAGACTTGATTATTGAAATAAATTGATTGATTAGTTTTCAAACCTCCTTTCCTTCTGAGTTTCTCCCATTTCTGTTTCCAATCTCTATTTCTCTCTGTTCTCTCTATTTCTCTCTAATGTCTCTATTTATTTCTTATATTTCTTATCTCTTGTGTTGGTCCTACATCAGAAACATGAACTGTTTAAGAAGTTACCTAATGGCACATGACACATAATCAAAGGAAAAAACGGATATGGTACTGAGGGAAGATGAATAGTTTATACAAGTGTTTGGTAGCCTAAACATTTCATAATATCTCCATAGAGTATTCACCATCTCATAAAGGTATTTATAGATACTCTGCAGTTGATCTGTCTCTTGGGTAACTTCGAGGCTATGAAATGGTGGAAACTAAAGTAATAACAAGGAATTTAAACTATAACGAACAATCAAAGTTGATGTAATAACCAGAATTAATGAGTGAGACTATGCAGTACCTGTTGAAAGCCAGCATGGCTTCAAATGGAGTTATAACTGGAGAAAAGAACTCTTTGCTATCCAAAAGAGCAGTTTGGGCACAAGAGACAGTAATGAATACATCACACTGCCACAAATGGAAAAGGGTCAAAATTGAACCCAATAACTTCTCTGAAAAGGAGGCAATCAATCATCACACCTGTATTAAATTTACCTCGGGGAAGTTGGCAAGTTTTGCAGGGTTTGGTCTTCCCATAACAAGAGTGTAGGCCTTCTTACCAGCTCTTGTGATAAATTCTCTCATCTGATGAATCATATCAAGGTAACCGGCTGCATCATGACACAAAATCAAACTTAATCATTACATAAATATCGATATAAGTAAAGTTAAGACTTGAAAGCAGAAAATGAACAACTAATAGGCAGAGAATTTAGATTTAAATTGTCCGATAATGCAACATTATGAAGACTCTTTATCAACATGTAAAAGCAAATCCCACAAATCTTGCAATTGTTGCACGTACAAATGACAAGGTATTTAAGGAGTTTGGCATCTCAACCAAGAAATGTAATGATGATTTTTTACCCCTGAAGAAATAGACTACAAAATCAAAGAGTTCAACATACCTACACCAAGAGTTCCTACCAGAATTCCAATGATGTTTGCATCCTTTGCTTTCTCCACCAGGTAATATCTGCAGTAAATATTAGCAATACAGTGAATCACACAAGAGAATGCAAATTAAAAATGTACATAGGGATGAACATACAATATATCTGTTCTGCTACATTAAATATATAGAATACAAACTTTGGGAACAGAAGGAAATATAAGGTCAAAGGGTGTTGGGGAAGTTGATATCGCTGCGAATAATACCTACGCTTAAGAATTCTTAACTGTTGAGATACATCTGTCACCAAAGAATCTTCTGTTGCATCATATCTGACTAGAACCAGCATCAACAAAATTAAAACAACAATCATTTGAAGAAAATAATACACTAGTGTCATACTTGCATATACAGGTAGCTGATTGAATACACTATAAGTATCTCAAGTGATGATGATTATAAATTCTATTTATTATTTCCCCCATACAAACAATATTGCAGTAAAAACAACTGAACAAGGGAAACAACTAAATAACTGAAGAGTAATTATAACAAATTATTCTTAGGTTCTGACTGTCGTAAATAGTTAAGCAACCTACATATAAATATATAACATCAGAAAAATTATTATGATCAATTTTCTCAACAGAATATTTTGTGCTGGGAATTGAGAAAGAACTATAACCCATAAGCCTATGCTAACATGATATTTACTAACATGATATACAGAAGACAGACTTATAGAGAACCATTATTGACGCTGCATGATTCGAGACTATAAACTGTAATCTATAAAGATATTCCAGAGAAATATATGTAACATAATAATCTGATCACCAGGATTTAGGGAGAAAGTAACTACAAAGTTCAGTCACAAGCAAAGTAAGCACTTGTTTCCAAGTGAAAAAGAATACTTGTTATGTGGACCACATATCTACTACATTATAATCAAAGTGCTTGGGCAGTGCCGTGTAAAGTTTAATGCTACTGAAACAAATGGACGAAGAAAGACCAATACATGTATTTTCAACTGCCCTACTCAATTAACTGAACTTGTATAGACCCACAGGACTATAAGGTATGAAGCATGATGTGGATATGTCTCTTCATATATATACATGTTATATATGTACCGGATAAATATATGAAAATATTAGCAACAATTTATAAGAGAAAAATAGCAATTATCTACCTATTTCACATCCATTAAATGTAAATACAACGTTTGCAAAAGCTGAATTGTCAGAACCAATCCAGAAAAGCAAGTAGTCCTCCATTTTGTGTCCCTCGGGAATATTCCAGTTCAAACCCCCAATTGCACACCTAGTACCAGCTTCCTTACCAAAACTCTCATCAGTGGTAGAGCCATCGGCTGATCCATGTATGCTTTTATGATCTTCAGCTGGATTTATAACTGAACAAATAACACTAGCAAAATTGATTTCTAATTTAGATCCAGACACATAGGAGGTTGATGCTTCTGTCAGTGCTTCTCGAATATGAGGGATCGCATATGCATACTCCAGCCCATAAAGCACCTGCATTTCAAAAAGAACATTAGACCATTGCCTTTACAGGGCAAGTAGACAGTACTTTTTCCGGCAATATTAAATCATTAGATCATATTGGCAAAGTGTTGTAATATAAAGAAGAGGAAAATTGAAAAAAGAAATAATACAAGCAATAAAATGATGCATACTCAACTGATGCAACAAACAAAAAATGATAAAAGAAAAGAAAATTCCTATAATCTTTATGTTACACACAACATCCTATCAACAAATATATGACTATCTTCCATGCTCTCTAGCAGCTGCATCAGAAGAAAATAAACAGAGAAAAAAGCATAACGCCTAAATTGTCATTGTTTACATCAACAGAACTAAAAAGAAAGAAAATGAATTTTAATCACATATTTAAGCTTGTCACGACATAAAAATTAAAATCAATCTGGAAGTGAAAAACAGAAATTGTAGAACAGAGATCATACCAAGACAGGGTTGTCATTTGTCAAAGCATGCTTTAATAAATTCTCAACACATTTGGAAATACTGATGGAAGCTTTTCCGAAAACAAAGAATGCAGGTAGCTTAGTTGTCCTGTGAGCAAAAACGTGTGCCTTTTAGAGTAGAGTTCAACGTCACAATAGTACGGAAAAAAGAAAAATGATGAACAAAATCAAATTATCACATCCATACCGGAACTATAGCTATTAAAACCTAGAAAAATAAGAAATAAACAAAAAAATTCACCCCATACACGTTACTCAGTCTTGTTGCCTCGAAAATTTCTCTAGCCTTAAATCATTTTGATAACAGAAAAACAAATTAGGATGACAAGAGTCTCGAGTTCATTAATTGCTCCAATAACATATTAAAAAGCAAGCCTGAATTTTGGTAGCACGAGTACTTTACTGCAATTTCAATTTTCAACGACTAAGGTGAAATGCACCCCAGAAGAAGCCCAATAGCAATAAAAAAGAAATTTAAAAAAGGCAGTATAAATAAACACTCACGGGCTAAGGCAGGTGTGTCCATAATGGATGACACAATCGGCATCAATGTGAGATGCTCCGACTTCATCAACGCAACAACTGCCGTAAGTTGTGTCTGCCATTACAAACAAGCCAACATCTTTGTTATCGCCATCAGAGTCTCTGAGTGACCTAAGTTTGGCCCTCAGAGCACGCACTATCCTTATCGAATCCTTCAATAAATTATCTGGGAACTGACAAAACAAACAAATCAAATGAATTTGAAGATTGAAGATTGAAGAACGAGAGGTTTTGGTAGGGTTTAGTAATAAGAGAAACCTGTAAAGCGACTCTGGTGAAGTTACGAGTGTGTATGAAATCAGCGGTGCTTGAAATTTCGTAATTTGTTTCCAACTCCATCACTACTCACTCAGCAAAACCAAAGAGGACCTTTAAACGTCAGTTTTATTGGACATAAAAACCAGGGATGAAATGACCATTCTACCCTTGAGCTGTTTAGCGGTGGTCAACATGGTCAAGGGTACCTATGTAAATATATCTTGTTTACGGAAAAGAATAAGGAAATACTGTATGTATAAATAAGGAGAGTCTTCCGGAAATTGAATCAAGTTAACAAAGTTGGGTTTCTGGGTAGAAAATTTAGGGTTAGCCCTCGATTGGGTTACATAAACATGTAAGGTAAATTGCATACGTATTTTGTGAATTAAATTGGAAGTCGGCAGTAATCGCTTGTGTTTTCTGCAGAATTTGATTGAATTGATGTTGGAATCAAAAGAATGACTTGTATTCAGGCTACTGGTCTGTGCTCCAATCTCCCAACCAGACCCCTCTCCAACCGCCGACCTTCCCCGCCATTTCGGACTTTTTTCAAGCCAACAAAAACACACAATCAGAAGCTATGCGCCTCTCTCAAACGCCCGCCTCTTTGTTTAATGGGTGGCAAAGACAGGGCTGAAGATGAGGTATCCTCATTTTTCTTCTTTTCTTTTTAATGCCCAATTGTATTTTGTATGTGTAGAATTTTAGACTGTATTTTAGGGTATATTTGTTTTAAAATTCTTGTTTGGTTTTTGTTTTATTGTTGTGTGTTGTGAAAATATTTGTTTGAACTATTAAGATTTGTGAGAATATTTGTTTCATGGGTTCAATCTCGCTTGGTTTCACAATTTCGAAACGCCTGTTCAGTTATTGAGAGGTTACCGGTTATTAACGAATCAAAAAGCTTTGCTGTGTTGAGAAAACAAACGGAGTCCTTGCAGACTATTTTGCTCTCCATGAAAAAGACACCAGAGGACACTAGAGAAGACATCGTGACAGTAGACAGTTAGTTAACGGGGGTTCAAATCAGGTAACGGTGAAACAACTGCTTCAAAGAATTGGTGTAAACGTCTTGCAGATTTCATGGACAGGCTTATGCACAATTCAGAGTACCTCCTTAAATTATCGTTTGTGTCAGCACTTTCAACACTTGCCTAGGTTCACTCCAGCAACTCTTGGTTGATCAGCCTAACATTCCCAAAGAGGAAGTGCAAAGCATCTTTGATATCATTTTTGCAGAAGAGATCTGTTGATATCCTCTATGCAGACTGTTGAAGTCGACCTTTTAAACCTTGAATATTGGAAGTGGTATGGAATTGCAAAGCTCTTGAGTTTTACAATTACTGCTCGGGGTGCCAAAGAAGCCGCCCAAGTATATTTGAAAACTTCATGTTTGTCAATGTTAAGACCTGCAGAAATTCTTCCACAAACTAGCTTATTTCTGCTCTTGAAACAAATGATTTGATCAATGGCTAGATTCCTTGTGCCTGCATGTGAAGCTTAGGATTCAACATTGGGGACTTGATCTTGTGCACAAATACCCCATTGCCCAATTTTCCCCTTGTGAGTTATGATAATGGTATTGTTACCCGGTTTGTACTCTAATATTGTCTAGTTTATCACCCACCAATGATTATCATTTCAAAGACACTGACATTTGTACAAACTGAGTTTATAACTTGTTCATTGTTCCTTCATTATCATTGAATATGATTGAACTTGAGGGCTGCGAAAAAAATGAGCATTCTTAAGGGGAGAGAAAAAAATATGATATAATTATATTTTCATTTGGAACAATATATCTCCTTTTATTCAATAATTATGAAATGCATTCTAATGTCTTATTTGTTTTCTGAGTTGGGTGTTTTTAAGTTGAGATTTCAGCTATCTACAGAATCTGTTTCATGATCTCTGTACCTATCCGAGTGTTCTTCTTTTCGTATTAATTATTGTATTACATATTTACTATGGGAATGATGGGAAGACAATATTTTGTTCTGAAGAATACAAGGATTTTTTGACCTGAGGATTGTTCATATTCCCCAGCTTTTGTAGAAAAAGAAAGTTCTGTTATCCTCTTTGTTATAAATATTTACTTTGAAACTTACTTCTTATTTGTCACCAGGGAGCTGCATGGAAATCTTTTGGTAAAGCTATGGAAAATTTTAGCAAGGGGCATTCAATGGAGGATGTATTACGGCAGCAGATGGAAAACAAAGAATATCATGTTGGTGGGAATGGTGGCAAAAATCCGCCTCGTGGTGGTGGCGGTGGTAGTAGGGATGGTTCTGGAGGCTCATCAGAGGATGAAGGGGTCATGAATGAAACAATGCAAGTGATATTAGCAACCATTGGCTTTATATTTCTGGTAAAATGATATGTTTCTATTTTGTCTCTTTTTCTCTCCTGGCCCTGTTTTGGGCCACTTCCTTAGTAATCACTAATCAGATTTACATACTTCAATTCACAAGGTCTTAAGCGTATCTGTCTCTCAAACTGTTTTCTCTTTTCAAAATATAGTGGATTTACAGAAAAAAAAAATGCACATGGTGGAAGTATTCTTTTTCTTTTTCTTGTGTTTTTTGAAAGGGGAAGGATTCTATTTCATGATTTCAATATGAGTGCAATGCCAAACTATGTAAATATATTTATATTAATTGATGGTCTGCTTGTTTTGATACTTAAAATAAAATAAAATAAGTCTTCCGGTCCTGATTGCACTGTAATAATCAACTGAAACTTGATCAAATTGTACTTCGGATTACACGTAGAACAAGCAGTGTATGGTTTCCAGCATTTCATGATAGATAAGGATCATCTCTTTGTTGTTTATCTCAATCGTGCAAGCAGTATTGAGTACTAAATAGTAAATGTCATCTCTCTTTCTATCTATTATTGATGATCTTTATGTCTCTCCCGTGATGGTTTCATTGCAGTACATTTACATCATTCGTGGCGAGGAACTTACTCGGCTAGGAAAGGACTATATAAGGTATCTCTATGGAGGACACAAGAGTATTCGTTTAAATAATGCAATGAACTCGTGGGAAAGGTTCTGGAAGCAGCTCGGTGAGAAGGTGATGTATAATAAGAATTGGTTGGAGAGACTGATTATCAATACCCAAACATGGTACAACAGTCCCGACAAGTACAGTCGGTTAACGCAGGTCTCTCATGGCATCAAAAAGCGATGATTTATGATCCAGTATTTCATATTTCCCTTTCCTGCCTTTTAACTGCTCAACTTGCAAGATTATGCAACTGTGAGGTGAAACTAGCATAATGATCCTTATAACTTTAGATGGAGTTGCAGTTCAATTTTGATGTCGCATTGTTAGCTTAAACACCGTTTTTGTACAGCAATTGAAACATTAAGAATCTGTCCTGGAAGTTTTTTTCGTGCGATATTTTTTGAAAATAAAAATAAAAATTAAAACAATATTTTTTGTTTTAGTTTTGAAATCCAAAAATGTGTCGGGTCAAAAAATAAATAGCACTTTTTTGAGATAGCATTTCAATACTGTCATTGCATTAATAACTTATGTTTAAAAAGCATCTATTATGGTGAACGGATAAAAATACCTTCAATAGTTGTTCCACCTCAGATTTCTTTTCATTCATTTTATAGTGATAGTTTTGAAGTAGAGAGAAAATCTCGTTGAAATTCAGACAATCATTTGAACAGCGATGGAGTGGTGCTATCCAGACGTAGGTGGTCGAGCTGTCCGGTCAGCTCGCGAGGGGGTAGGGGGTAGGGGGTAGGGGGTAGGGGGCAGCGTCTCCGGAGCTTTTTTTTTCTAGTTAGTACTTAATATGTTCGAAATATAATTACAAAAGGCTCGGAACCTTTGGTAAAAGTCTCTAGCTTTTTTGGTAAGGGTTCTAGTTTTTTTATCAAGTGTCCGGGTTTTTTTTACTGGGTTCAAGTTTTTTTACCAATTGTCCGAGATTTTTTTTAACTTGGCAAAAAGGCTCGAATCAAGTAAAAAAAAGCTCGGGTACTTGGCAAAAAAGTTCGAACCCATTAAAAAAAGCTCGAACAAAGTAAAAAAAAGCTCGGGCACTTGGTAAAAAAACTCGAACCCATTAAAAAAACTCGGACATTTGGTAAAAAAGCTCGATTCGAGCTTTTTTATCAAGTGTCCGAGCTTTTTTAAGGGGTTCGAGCTTTTTTATCAAATGTCCGAGCTTTTTTGTACTTGATTCGAGCTTTTCTGACAAAAAAAACTCAGAGACAAATCAAAAAAACTTGGAAGAGTATAAAAAAAATAAGAATCATATCAAAATAGCTCGGACACTAATAAAAAAGGCTCGAAGTATTTTAAAAAAGTCTTGAACAGAATCTGGAGACTAAATGTTCATACATGTTTATATAAAAATTGGGACAACAAATCATAACGAATTGATATATTATTAAACCATACGGAAATATATGACAATGTATAAAATAAGATCATAAACGTATGTTATTTTTTTTAATAGAATCTGGAGAGAGACAAGTTTTTTGGAGAGAGATAAGTTGTAAATTGATTTTCAGACAACTATTTTGGAGAGAGAGGAGTTATCGTTTTCAAAGTGTAGATAGAAACACAATGAGAATAAAAATATATTATTTAAGGGTAATTTGGGTAGTTTACCATAATATGTGTATTTTAAACTTAAGTTATTAAAACGGTGACATCATTACAACACACATAAAAAAAGGTCACATATCTCATAATTTCCATAAAATGTGTCTGGTAACATTAACGGAAAACAATATACAAAAAATAAAAACATTAAAACGTGTTTGGTAGGTCAATCGAAATGTTTTAAAAATTATCGATAATTCATTAAAATAATTATTAATTAAAAATTAAAAAAAAAAATTACTTAGCATTAAAATCAAAATCATTTTCAACAAAATGATTATGATGCTAAATCAAAATCGATCGAGTCATGGAAGGAAATTTAAAAAAAAAAACATTTTGTCCAAAATCAAATCACGTTTTCAAAATCTTTATGCGGAAATTGGGGGTCGGTTTTTTGAATCCCAAATTAATTAATCTATAATCAAAGCATTAAATTAACAAATAAACACCAAATCTGACATAAATTGGTTCACAAATAAACATCAAATCCGAAACAAATCTGCAAATGGATAAGAACAATTGGTCCTCAAAACCAAGCTCATTGTAAAATTATAAGAAAATTAAAATAGATCAACATCAACATCACTTTGTCTTGAATAAACAAAAGATAATTATTTACAAAGAGAGAGAAGAAGAGAGATATTTCATCGAAATTTAATGGAACCATATAATTGAATAGTTTTGTATTGATTTTGCAAAGGTTCTCTTTCCATGTCCACTCCATCGATTGATCAAACGAAATTACATACGAAATTACATCTGGACAGATCTATGGTCACTGGTTACTAAAAAACATAAAATGCTAGAAACAGAAAGGCTGATTAGAGGCTAGATCGGTAAGGCCGGCACCTCCTCCGGCATCGGTGAAGAATGAGAGAGAAGAAGAAGAAGAATGACCTGGCGAAGAATGAAAATGATTTATTTTTTTAAAATTAAATCAAAATGAAAAACATGTTTAAATTGTTGTTCATATTTTACAATTTTAACATCAGCTCTGTTTTTCATTTTTTTTTTTTTAAATAAAATGAAAAACGGTTAACGTACTCGAATTCGAAATCGTTTTTATAAAATAAAAATGGACTGAAAAACAGCTGAAAGATAGACCCTTGATCCTCTTATGTTTTGAGCATGATTATTGTAGGTCTTCAAATTCATGATTTTTCGGAGATGGAGGTGGATCATGGATTCCAAATTGTAGTGCAGATAAAATTTCACCCTTAATATGCGAGTACCAAGCAACTCAGTGATGTTTTTATTTGATCTTCTCGACCTGTGAAAATACACCAACTTTTCTAGTTCAGTACCGTTTTCGTTCGAAGTTTACCATCAACATTCAAATTGCCAAATCATAAATTATCTAAAGTTAATCAGACAAGCTAACTTAAAAATTCAGGATTGGAGCAGGTGATCATCTGCCCTTGAAATAGTTTTGAGTTTGCCATTTATATATATATATATATATATATATATATATAGGTTTTCTATTGTCAGTCCGAACTGATATAAAATATGTCAGTTCGAACTGATATATCAGTTCCTTACACGTGGACCATTGGATTTAAAAGATACTTTGATAAGTGCATACAGCCAACAAAACATTTAAATCCAATGACCCACATATAAGAAACTGATATATCCTATATTAGTTCGCATTGACAATAGAATATCTTTATATATAGTGGTTTTCCAGTAGTTATATCAGTGCGCTGTATGTGGATCATTGATTATAGATAAGTTTTGACAAGTAAATATACTTTAAGTCAAAGTATGTAAATCTAATGGTCCACATCCAATGTACTGACGAATTTATATAAGTATATTTTATATAAGTATATACTGACTTAGATATATATATTAGTCTTTCTATTGTGGCTACAGCCAAATCAAAGCATTTAAATCAAATGACCCACATACAAAGAACTGATATATCCTATATCAGTTTGAACTGACAATAGAATATCTGATATATATATATATAGTGTTTATCAGGTTATGCATACCTTAAATTAACTAAGCTCTGGGATCATGTGATCGTATATGAGTAGCATATGATCGTATGTTGATAATGTTGTCATATATAAGTTACATTGATCATAACAAAAACAAGACTTAATTTTAATGTGATTACTTGTTCTTTGTTGTGATCACAATGTAAATTATAAGGGACGACATTATAAACATAGGATTACATTATTCCTAAGATTTAATTTCAGGTATGTCAAACACTCAGACCTGATAAACCATATATATATATATATATATATATATATAGTCTATAAAATATCGGTGTTTAATATTCTGTTACTTGTTATTAACATGTAAACTTGTTGAACAAGTTATCATTTAATTCAAGATAATTTAAATTTCAGTTTCATTAACCGTTCTTTAGATAAAACAATCATTTCTTTTCAAATTTAAAAAGCAATCAAAGCAATAAATAAATAAAAACAAGAAATGACTTTCAAATTTAAACTACAATCATTTATTTTTAAAACTAAGTTTTTTCTCGTTCCCATTATTCAATTTACATTTGGACTATGTGATAAGTATGTGATAACACTGGATACAAGTAAACATCATTTGGAATGTGTGATAACACTTAATACATGTGAATAATAATAATAAATAGGTGGTGAATCTAATATCCAATAAAGTAAGAGGATTGACTGAGTTTTGGCTACAAACCTACAACTCCCTTGTTCCAGTGTCTCTTGATGGCATTTTCTGACTATGAGACTTTTAATTTTTTTGGTTGTTAAGAGAAGCCCTTGTTTAAAAATAAAAATAAAAATTGACGATAGTCCCACACCAGGCATACATGCTCATTGTACTTACATCATTTATATCAATAACAGCAGTATGCATAGAAAAAAAAAACTAAATAGTAATCTAGAAACTTGATTTCGTGTTGTGCTGTTTATAGATCCAACATGCATTTCGTTAAAATAAATTTTAAAAATATTAAAGTCAGACTACTCTAGTCCTCAAAGAGCTCTAGCTCATCAAGAGACAAGCTGAAGAACCCCAAGACCCAAAGCTCATCGTTACTTTAATAGATTTATATGTTAGGTTCAATTGGGAGACATATTGTTCATTGTATAGGTATTACTTTACTACTTATAAATTATTTTAATCTCTTTTCTTTTTTCGTTGTGGGATAAAACTGTTCCACCCTCTACAAGTGATATTTACATAATTACATTATGATTGTATGAAAAAAAAAATTGCGATTACATAGAGTATTTTAAGTTAAAAAACTGTATGAAAAAATTTGCTATTACATAGTATTTTAAGTTAAAAAACCTTATCGAAATCAGACTAGCTCAGGCCTCAATAGCTTATCAATAGACAAGCCTAAGAACCCCAAAACCCAAAGCCCATCGTTACTTCAATAGGATTATATGCTAGGCCCAGTTGGAATGCCTATGTTCATTGTTTAGACATTACTTTACTACTTATAAACCATTTTAATCCAACCATTTTAATCCATTTTCTTTTTTCAATATGAGATTCGCATTACAAAGAATTTCAATAAAAATCTTCCACCCTCGACAACGAGTGATATTTACATAATTACGTTGTGATTGTATTAAAGAATTTGCGATTGCACAAAGTATTTTAAGTTAAAAAAACCTTATCAAAGTCAAACTCGCTCAGGCCTCAAATATTTTAAGTTAAAAATCCTTATCAAACCCCCCATTTTAAACCCCCCATTTTATTTGATCGTCTTGTCCTAAACTTAATCTCAATCTTTTGTATTTATTAACCTCTTAAAACATCTTGGCTCCATATGGCCATGTATAAAATATACAAACAAAACTACTTATATTTCAATGGAAGTCATCTTATCATATTTGGGCTTTTGTAGTCTATATAAAGTTCTATATCCGTGTGGTCCAGTTCAAACTCTACAAATAAAACAACGTACATATCAACTAAAATCATTTAACATTCATAAGAATTAAAAAAACATGACGATTATTAAAACAACAACCCCATAACAAAATCCAAATGCATCATGAATCCAAACACTAATGATAGTGACTAAATGTCTGATTCTCTTTTTGGACAAGTATGCCAGTCGTGCCTAGAAATTTGGCAAATATGACACTCATTTGGTCTTTTACGCTTCTGTGACTTGGCTACTAGTGTGGTAGGTGCAGTTGGACCAATGGGCCTTCTTGTGGATCGTTTTCAAAAGCTTTTGGTCGTTTATCTTAACAATCTTGATATACATGTCCTTCTGAGTGAATCATATTTTGGAGTATCCTCCTTTCTCTACATCCATGTACTCAAATGTTTGACAACCTCGTATGAAGTTTTTACCTATGGCGTCAATTTGGGCATTATCACCTTCATCTACATTTCTGTGAGATTGATGGGATGAAACCTCACAAAACGTTGTTAGTTTGTGGGAATGATCATAGATGAATACCCTTACGCTATACTTTAACGTGTGATTGTCTAAGCCAGCTGAGAAACAAGCTTTGCAATTTTGTCTTGTTTGTAGCCTTGGATTCCGTTTCCTATTTTTATTGGTCATGTACTCCTCTCTTCTTGATGCTTGTTTATCACAAACCCACTTTCTCCTTAACACTCTACCTTCACTGTCATAGTCCAAGTTCATCGCTCTTATACCAAACCCATTACCCCTAGCATAACCAAGATAAAACGACCTTGTATTTTATACTGAATCAAATTTCTTATTCTTGATATGTTTCCAATCAACATCTTGATTGTCACTGCCTTCCCATGATAAAATTTGCACAGAATTAACCCCAGTAGAACACATTATTTGGTGCAAAAAACAATTCATCCTTATTGTCAGACTTACTTTGCAATTCACTCACAGCCATTACTATACACAGTCAAAACAGGATGATCGAACTCTTAAGTAAAATTGTAATCACAATAATATGTATTGATCGAATTATAATAAAAGTAATAGCAAACAGAAAAGGAAATATTGATGTTGGAATCACAGATTTTGAACATGTATCATTCAGCATATAAATTATACAAAGATTTTAGAGAAAAGATTAAAAAAAAAACAATTACAGACATGAAAATATTATTGATGTTAGGAATCACCCAGATTTTGAACATGCATCATTCAGCTTAAATATGATAGAAAGAATGTTATAGAGATAAGATAAAAAAAACAATTACAAACAGGAAAACATTATTGATTCTATGAATCACAGAGATAAGATAAACAAAAAAATCGAACCCTAAGTAATTTCATATTGATTTAAAAACTAATCAAAACAACCATTGATATATTGTAGAGGTGAGATAAAAATAACAATTCAAACAATAAGTAATTTCATATTGAATTCGAAGCTAATCAACACAAGCCATGGAAGAGACATACTTGTGAGTTTAAACTTAATGAAGTAAACAAGAATGGGTTGGAGACGAGATTTCAATTCGAAAGCAAATAAACGATTCAAAACACCTGACCAAAACACCAATGAGCCAGACAAATGATCGATTGAAGTGGACGTTCGGAAAAAAAATCGATTGAAGTGTTTGTGCCGGTAACAAAGAAAAGTTCCGAAGAGTTTTTGAGCTAGTAAACAAGAAAAGTAGGGGTGGGCGTTGATTAGTTTGGTTCGTTTTTCCATAGAACCGATAAAAAACCGATAAAGTCCGGTTTTTAAAAAAGTGAACCGATCCAATCAAATTAACATTTGTCAACCGATCAAAAACCAATTGAATTGGACCAGATCGGTTCGGTTCGGTTGTTTCGGTTTTGGACCTAATGGGCCAATTTTTTGGACGTGTTGAATTACACCGTTTTTTCCATATAATGGGCCTGTTGGGCCGAATTTAACGAAATTAAAAAAAAACACCAAATATGGTGCCAAAATATATATATATATATAAATTATACAAATGGCCTCGTACAACCAAACACCTAAATTGAAAACAAATTATACTGATAATAACACTAACCATTCCATCATTCCATATACCAAGTCTAATAAATCCAACCACATAATAGCAATCCAACATTCAATAACACAAATAAATCTATACTCCATAATATAACGTAAATAACTTAATAAAAAACAGTCCATAAAATTGAAATTCTTGAAGTTCTTCATTGCTCCATAAAACGCATTGATTGCTCTAAAGTCCAAACCTACATTTACAAATTACAACAACCAATAAAAAAAAGGACAAGAATATTTTCTTAATTTATTTTTTTTGAACACCAATATTCATAGCAAGGCAAAGTGGGCAGTTTATAGAATACTAAATAAAGGACTCCAGACAAAGATGGAAATCCTTCAAATATTGAACTGAAATAGCAATAAAGAAACAAAAAGGTTGATATATTATGAGTTTATAATTCCAAAGTTTCCAAATTTCCTAGAGATCTATGTTATTAGCAGATGACACTTAATTAGAAGAAACAAGCACCTCCAAATTGCTATGTCAATAATGGCAAACAAGAAGATCTTACCAAATCAATCAAGTACACAGGAAGGAAAATGAAAACTAAACTTCAAATCTAAAACAGGTTGCAAAAACAGAACAAGTGAGGCCATAAACTTTTCTTCGGTTATTGACAGAGAAAGTCTATGCAACTCAAAGAGCATCTTTGAAATAAACATTAAAGAGACTCAAAAACTAAACTTTATTCAACCCCACCATGTAAGTGTCATGAAAAAACATCAACAAAAATTGTAAATACAGAATTTGATAGATCTAGAAACCAGCTGCACGAAAAAAAGTTTCTTAAAGACAACAATTCTTTAGTCATATATGATAGATCTAGAAACTCAAACCGAAATTGTACATATAATTGCCATATAATCACCAAACAGAAACCCTAGAAAAAATTATACTGAATTAGACTAGACTTTTTAAAAAAGAGATGGATATAGAATTTGTACCTAATATTCCAGCTGAGAGAGGGAAGATGAGGAGGGTCGTTAATGGCGGTGGCGTTGAGGAGACCCAGACGGCGAGGTCAGTCTTGAGAGAGAAATGTCGTGTGGGGGACTGAGAATGAGAAGAGAATTAAACAAAAAAAAAAGAGACGGATATAGAAATTGTACTTGAGATTCTAGCTGAGAGAGCGAAGAGGACAGACTTGAGGAGACCCAAACGACGTTGAGGTCAGACTTGAGGAGACCCAAACGGCGTTGAGGTCAGACAGACTGAGAAATTGAGAGAGAGATGTCTACTGCGGCGGGCTAGGTCTTGAAGAAGTGAGGAACTTGTTCTGCAGATTAGAAAAAAAAATTATATATATAATCGAAATATATATATATACTGGTTTTGAAGACTAAACCGGAAAAAACCGAACCGGTCGGTTTTCTTTAAAATACAATCGAAATAAACCGGTCGATCAATTAAAACTGGAAAAAAACCGATTTGACCGGTTCAGTTCAGTTGATTGGTTTTATGCCCACCCTTAAAGAAAAGTTCAAAAGAATGGTGGATTGAAGTGTTTATGTATGTTTATATAAAAAGAGTTGAATTTTGAAAGGAGAAGAAGATAGCATTGAGAAGGAAACCTAAAAAAGGGTAATGTTAGGAAATTGACCTATTAAGAAGGGAATATTAGGATGCACAAGGAATCACAACATCTTTAAAACACCACCATTGGATGTGAGTGTTGGATAAATCAATGGTCAAGACTAGATGAGATGGATTTATATATATATATTGTAATGGTTTATTGGTAATGAAACTGGTTTTGGCCCTTTAAAATGGTTTTGAAACAAAGCCCAGGTTTGGGCAGATTCCTGTGAGATTATTGAAATAAACAGAAAGAATACGGAGTGTACCAAATTATTTGATATTAATAGATTACGATTCCCAATTTCAGCAAACAGACCACCTCTATCAGCTGAATCAACAGACAACTTCTTGAGGAATTACACCTTGAAGAGATTATTTTTAAGATTTTAACAGGCAAAACCAGAGATTTTCTATGTAGGGAGGCAAAACCAGAGATTTTCTGTGGATGGCAATGGATGCATCGAATTGACCAGCCTTAGTACCATTAAATTTAAATGGTAACTCTTCCTTGATACTGTAAGAAACTCCCATCCAGTTTAGACAAGGAGACGGTCCTTATGCTACCAAGACTACAAAAGGATATTAATTTATTCAATCCTTTGAGGTGATCAAGGTCAAAGAAATTGACAAGGAAAATCATTGATACTCTTGTCTAAACAAAAATCAAACATAATTCAGGAAGTTCACGGTCACAAATCAAATCTATCTTGAAACAAGCTAAACAGAAAACAACTGCAAATTCTTTCATATCATGTGAAACCTAATCAGAGAACGGAAAACGCATCTCTGAAATGGGCAGTTAAACAAAAATCCATATCATCAACCTCTGTATCGGTCAAAACTGAAAGAACCTGGTCAGTATATTCTTCTTTTCTTTTAAAACAAATGAGCCTAAGTAGTAAAATATCAGAAGAAAATCATTGTTTTCCGGTTTATACATAAGGGTTGGGTTATTCACACCCTCTTTGGCTTCTTTGGACCCGCATCCTTCTTATCTACCTCTGCAGCCTTTTTCTTGTCCTTTCTCTCCCTCTTCTTTAGAGCAGCCACATGAGCTTTGAGCAGAGTCGCATAAGAAGCTCGAAAGCGCTGGTGATCCTTCACCCCAACCTTTTCACAGAACCAAGAGTAGTGGTTAGCTATGAGATCTAAATCCAATACAAAACATTACAAATATAATAATAATAAAAGCAGTTAGGGGAAAGCAAGTCGATAAGAGAGCTGAGAAGGAAAGAATGTAAACACATCGCAATTCGCAACATCCTGCTCTACTAGGGAACTGATTTTCTATGTAAGCGATAATGAAGCAATTCCCGAATCACATAATAATTACTACAGCTTGATCCATGCATCTAGTAAACCCTGAGATCCATGTTAATTATAACCTTTTTTAAACCAGATAATAACACTACTGTAGTTCTTGCAAATTTTGGAATTTAGACACTTGAAAAAGATGTTCTCTTAGCAAGAGGAAAGAGTAGACATGTGCAAAATTGGCAACCTTTCAGACAAGATCAATAAGAGTTCCATCTCAAAATTTCAACACATATTGTCATAGAGAAAAACACTTCAATCCTCCCTCAAATCTAGTATAATATTACAGTCACTGAGTTTATAAAGATAAATCACCATTTTCAACCTCTTCATTAAAAAAAAATGAAACTCTTCATAAAACTGAAGTTCCCTTAATATTCAGTCTACAAGTTCACATATCAACCTGATGTACTTTGCACCAATGCTACCCTCAAATCTATTTCGTATAAATTGCCAATAAATAACCTTCTTGAAGGACGAACAGAGCTCAATGCAAAAAGAAAGTGAAACAGAGTGAAAACGTTTTAGTTGCACTCTTCTACCAACTGAAAAATCCAGTCAAATTACAAAAACAAACTTAGTTCCCCCCACCCTTCCTACATCTATGATCTACCACCTATGACCCAGATTTCTTTTCAGGGCCAAATACAGATGCTTTATCTACTTCTTAAAGTCCTCATACCACAGTCCCGGAAAGAACCAACTCTAACGACCCCTTCACCGATTCACGAGAATATATATGGGCTTCCACTTCCAACCATTAAGTGAAGAATAACTAGCGAGTCGCTGATTATGCAAAGCTGTTTCTGATACAAAACCTTCTAGACTCAAAATCACTCAGTCCCACAAATCTCAAATGGAGACAAACCCCACATTGTTCCCCCAATTACCCACCTTCATCAGTCAACTTGAATTTTTTTCATAAAAACAGTTTTTGATCACTCAATCCATCTGGAAAATCATAGTCCCAACATTGGATCTTTCCTACCAGCCTTGGTGAAAATTTAAATACGAGACAAAGAAACAAAAAATCTAACTTCAATCAATTTCATCCAATAAGTTGAATTTGACCATCATCACATAAAACCATGTATATGCACTCAGACATCATTTCAGTATTCAAAGACAAGACCGATTTTTATTGAATTCAAATTGCCCATAATATATACATGAAAGAATTGTCTTAAAAAAGGAGACATACAGTAGTAGAAATCTTCTGTTTGCCATCGGTTGCGCGGATTAGGCATTTATAATCTATGGATTGTCCATCAGTCGTCAATTTATTACTTTGAACCGTTGACTTCATTGATGCTAAAACACGCAAGAATTATATCCAAAAATGAACACATATTACATACAATAAACACAAACACCTCCAA
Organism: Dipteronia dyeriana; assembly: GCA_032871835.1. Lineage (NCBI taxonomy): Eukaryota > Viridiplantae > Streptophyta > Magnoliopsida > Sapindales > Sapindaceae > Dipteronia > Dipteronia dyeriana. The sequence goes on from CM065301.1 coordinate 58,418,067, forward strand.
ACTGACTTAAATCAACAAAAGCAGAAAGAGAAAATGAAGAAATGATAAAAGGAAAGTTTGTGTATTTACATCGTTTGAAGGTAACCCAAACAGAGCCCTTCTCTCTGTTTCGCTCGAACATGCTCGTCAGTTCATTGAGAAACGGATCTGGTTGCAGAAAACCCTTGAAAATTCAAAGAGAACAAAACAATCAGCACAGAATCGCAAAAGCAACAAGTCAAATCTTACACTAAAACCTTAGAATCACATAGATAAGACATAGAACCCCAATTCAGTTCACTGCAATTGTCAATTTTCCAATTCAACATGAATATAATAATAGTAATTGTTTTTTGAAGAAGAAAAAGAACCCAATGCAAGTTTCAAGAATTGATACTGAGGAAGAGATTGAGACTCGATTTGAGAATAACCATAGTGAAGTCTGAGATCTCTTTTGCCTAGTACGAATCAGCTACAACAATGCTTAAGTTTGAACGGGCAATTGACTAATTGGAAATTAAACATTGTAAATAAGATTTGGCTATTATATAGGAACATTAACAATGCAGTGCGGTTTACTATCCTTTAGATTTCAATCTAACGGTTTAAATAAAACAGTAATTTAAAAAGTAGAAAATAAAAACAAATAAAAATGATAATACTTCTATGTTCCTGAACAGTAGCTACTAGCTAAACCCCGTAATGAGGAGTGGTTACCGGTCCTTCTCTAATAGGTCCTTTAAAGATACGGAGGAGCTGTTTTTTTTATATTTTTGATAGATTCTTTAAAGATTTTCTTAAATGTGTTTAGGTGGAATTCATTATCTTAATTAAGGGATGTTTTCAACCCCTTAAATGAGCTTCACATATTTAAAGACTAATATTTTACTTTTTAATTCTAACCATTCTTTTATTATCCAATAGTGATTTGTTTTACGATAATAATTATAAAGTAAAATCAAGATAATAATAAAAAATCAATAAGGAAGTCATTTAAGGAAGTATTGTTAAAACACATACTCTTATAATAGTCCATTACATCCACTGTTATTTAAGGTGATTTCCAAGGGCTTGGATACTGTTGGGGATGCTCTTAGACACCTGCCAACCTCGTCTCATCTATTTTTAATACGGTTTTGTTTGGAACCGATGAATATTAAAAAAGATAACTTTACAATTGGTCTCTTTATTCGAAAAATTATCCATATATATATAAGATAACGGTGGAAAATCCAATCCTTTTATCCAACCTTTATATCCAACTTGACGTGTCTTTGTCAGTTGCTCAATCATTCGATGTACTATCTCTTACACAATAAAAATTGTAATGACATGACAATGTTATGATGTGACAGTTGATAAGGATGTGACAGTTAAGCTGTCACATCAAGTTGGACGTAAAAGTTGGATATAAAAGTTGGATAAAATGGTTAGATATCTACCATTATCAATATACAGAAACAACCGGATACCATTTTTAACATAAATTTGTATACGAATTTATAGCATTTAGATCAATAATATATTAATTATTTTGATTAAAATATACATTGAACTTCTTAATTTTCCCATTAATCGAATCAGGTCAAAAACCATTCAAATTCATTTAATCACATGATCATGTCCTCGAGGCTGGCTGCTGTGCAGTTGGCTGCACCATACAGTCATGAATAGTGACAACAATAATATTAAAAAAATAAAGGGACAGTCGGTTTCCAACCGGTTGTTGTTGGGTTATGTGAAGCCAGAAACAAGTGAAGAAAACAATTCTGGCAGGTGGCGCGGCGGTGACCGCGGCGGAGGCAATAACCCAGACCGCGGCACACACAGCGAAGAGTCACAAAGGTGACATGATGTGCGTACCGCGGCGCAGACAAGATGCACACACCGCGGTCTGTGGAGCGAAGTTTCATAGAAGTGTTATGCGTTGTGGACCGCGACGCAGGCATGTGCCCACACAGCGGTCCAGACCGCGGTGGAGACGGGTTTCTCTAGAAATAGGAAATCCTGTGTGCACAAGTAATTGGAATAGGAAATAGATTCCAATTGGGACTTTGACTAACTCTAGTGCTCCCATATAAATACCACCATTATTTGTACTTAAAATAGTGAGAAGAATATAGCAGAAAAATAATGCGTAGTGTGTGAGAAAATTGCTAGAGAGAGAGAGCAATTGTAGAGAGACTGAAAGAGAGACAGAGAGATTGTAATCAACTCTGAGATATAGTGGATTGAGTGCGGTGCGCTCCGTGGACGTAGGCAAATTGCTGAACCACGTAAAATCTTTTGTGTCTTCTTTTATTATTGCTTTCTATTTTCTGTTTAGATTTGTGTGCTTGCAATTTCTTCTCGACAACAATTGGTATCAGAGCTTTGGATTGGGGCATATTATTCACACAAATCTAGGTTCTCTCGAGGTCATTGATTTCGTCGTGGAGACGGGGTCAGAGAAGGAAGGGAACACATAAAATTGAGAAATTCAATGGTTTGAATTTTAGCTTATGGAAGATGCTGATGGAAGATTATCTATACCAGAAGGATCTGCATTGGCCGATAAAAAAGAGACCAAAGGATATGACCGATGAAGATTGGGAAAAGAAATGGAAACTGAAGAACATGGATGATGATGACTTTGAACTTCTGGACAGGAAAGCATTGGGAGCAATTAGTCTCAGTTTGACGAAGCAGGTCGCCTTCAACGTAAAGGATCAACAGACAGCCAAAGATCTAATGGATACCCTATCTACCTATACGAACAGCCTTCTGCGGTAAGGAAAGTCCATCTTGTCAAGAAGTTATCAACCTTAAAGATGGCCAAGGGTCAACTTTAAAGAATTTTTGAACCGGTTCAATGAAGTAAAGACGGCTTGTGTTCTTTATCTATGGGGTTTGATGAGGAGTTTATGGCGGCGTTTCTACTCACCCAAATGCCAGAAAGTTGGAAAACGACATGCCAGTCGATTGCCAACTCGTTCGGGAAAGAAAAGTTGAATCTTTAGCAGGTTATAAACATGATCATGACGGAAGAGATCAGGATACGTGAAGAGGGATCATGGGCATCCATATCTTCAGCATTGAGTTTGGAAGGTAGAGAAGGCAGAGGCAGAAATTGAAACACAAGTCAACGGGGAAGATCAAAGTCTAGAGGTAAGTCCAAATCAAGAAATCAGGTTAACTATTCGGGAAACCATCAACGAAGCAAAATGGATGCTGAATGTTGGAATTGTGGTAAGAAAGGTCATCTCTCGTATGAGTGTAGATCTGATAAGAAAGATAAGGGCAAGAGCAGTGCGAATTATGTATCAGAGGAGTCAGATGACTGCCTTATCTGCTCGTTGGAAAGAAAGACGGAGTCCTGGGTCTTGGATTCGGGAGCGTCATTCCATGCCACACCTTACAGGGAATTGCTCTAGAACTACGTCTCTAGAAACATGGGTAAAGTGTATCTTGGTGACGTTCAAGCATGCGACATTGCCAGGAATGGATATGTGAAGATTCAACTGCAAGGGTCAATTTGGAAGCTCGACAATGTGAGGCAAATACCGGACTTAAGGAAGAATTTGATCTCCATTGGGCAACTGGCGTCAGATGGTTTTGTGACAACTTTCACAGGTGATAAGTATAAGATTTCGAAAGGTGCAATGACAATTGCCCGAGGAAGTAAGAATGGGTCGCTTTACACAACCACGGATGGGTGTGGTTCAGTCGCTATGGCGGAAAGCAAAGACGATCCGAACTTGTGGCATCAGAGATTTGTGCACATAAGTGCTTAAGGGTTGAGGTGTCCGCATTCAAAGGTAAGTTACCAGATTTAAAATATGTTAAAGTTGATTTCTGTGAGAGTTGCATTCTAGGACAATAGAAACGAGTGAGCTTCAAGAGGAGCTGGAACTAGTGCACACTGATATTTGGGGTCCAGCTTCAGTCTCATCAACCGGAGGTAAATTATACTTCGTCACTTTCATCGATGACCATTCCATAAAGGTATGGGTTTACTTTCTAAAATACAAGCTTGAGGTATTTGATGCTTTCAAGAGATGGAAAGCCAGGGTTGAGAATGAGATAGGTTTGAAGATCAAAAAGTTGCATTCAGACAATGGTGGAGAATATGAAGACAATGGGTTCAAGAGATTTTGCTACCAAAATGGGATAATGCTCAGTAGGACGGTTCCTGGAACCCCACTGCAGAATGGCATAGCAGAACGGATGAATAGAACATTGACTGAGAGAGCCAGAAGCATGAGGCTACACTCAGGGCTGCCAAAACAGTTCTGGGCAGAAGCAGTCAATACAGCAGCATATTTGATCAACAGAGGACCATCAAAGCCTTTGGACCTCGCTATACCAGAAGAGATCTGGACTGGGAGAGAGGTAAAACTTTCTCACCTTAAAGTGTTTGGGTGTGTCTCTTATGTACATGTAGGTGATCATGAGCGGAGTATGCTAGACACCAAGTCATTAAAATGTACTTTGGTGGGCTATGAAGAGGATGACTTTGGTTACAAGTTGTGGGATGACCAAAACCGTAAGATGATCAGAAGTAGAGACGTTGTCTTCAACGAAAGGGTCATGTATAAAGATAGAAACACACAGATGTCTGAGCCGGAAGAGCCAAAGTTTTTTGGACCGAATGATGTACATGATAGAGAGATCATGGAACACATCAAACAGAATGATGAAGAGCAAGTTGTACAACCCCAGGTACAAGAACCAATCCCACCTAGAGATGTTCCAATAACACAAGTTCAGAATACATTGAGAAGATCAACTCAAACTCCTATACCAAATAGGAAATACTTGCACTACATGATGCTGACAGATATGGGAGAACCTGAGTACTATGATGAAGCTTATCAGGGAGAAGATGCGAGCAAGTGGAAGCTTACAATGAAGGATGAGATGGAGTCGTTGGCATCTAACCAAACTTGGGAGTTAACCAAGTTGCCTGAAGGAAAGAAAGCCCTACAGAATAAGTGGGTGTATCGGATCAAGGAGGAACATGACGGTTCCAACAGATACAAGGCACGACTCGTAGTTAAAGGTTTCTAACAAATTAAAGATTTAGAAGAGATAAATAATTTGAAGAAGCAATTTTCGAGTGAATTTGAGATAAAGGATTTGGGTCCAGCAAAGTAAATTCTTGGAATGGGGATTAGCAGAAACGAACAGGAAGGTACATTGAAGCTTTCATAAGCAGAGTACGTTCGGAAGGTGTTACAGAGATTTAGCATGGGAAATGCTAAACCAGTAAGAACACCTTTAGTTAGTCACTTCAAACTGTCTAAGGATCAGAATCCGAAGAGGAAGAAGAGAAAGACTTCATGGCTAGAGTTCCTTATGCTTCAGCCATTGGAAGTCTAATGTATGCCATGACTTGCACAAGACCTGACATTTCCCAAGTAGTGGGAGTTGTGAGCCTCTACATGTCCAATCCGGGCAAGCCTCACTGGGAGGCCGTGAAATGGATCCTAAGATACCTGCAGGGTACGACAGAGAAGTGTCTAACCTTCAAGAGAGATGAACTCAAGCTGAAAGGTTATGTGGATTCAGATTTTACCGGAGAAGTGGATCATAGAAGAAGAACCACTGGATATGTGTTTACAATGGTGAGTACTGCAGTTAGTTGGGTGTCCCAGTTGCAGAAGATAGTGACGATCTCTACAACAGAAGTTGAGTATATGGCTGTGACAGAAGCAAGCAAAGAGCTGATATGGTTACAAGGGTTGTTAGTTGAGTTGGGATTCGATCAGGTGATGAATGTGTTGCATAGTGATAGTCAAAGTGCAATACACTTGACCAAGAATTCAGCGTTCCATTCTAGAACCATGCATATAGACCTGCGCTACCACTTCATTCGATCGTTAATTGAAGAAGAAGTGTTGAAGCTAGTGAAGATTGCAGGAACTAAGAATCCGACTGACATGTTAACCAAGCCAGTCACTACTGAAAAACTGGAGTTGTGCGCAACTTCAGTGGGTCTTCAAGACTAAAAACATGGGGAATGTGCGTACCATTATTTATCCAATAAGTCATCAAGGAAGGATGGAGAACGCCTATTGAGTTTCAGTCTTCAAGTGGGAGGTTGTTGGGTTATGTGAAGCCAAAAACAAGTGAAGAAAACAATTATGGCAGGTGGCGCGGTGTCGATCGCGGCGGAGGCAATAACCCAAACCGCGGCACACACATCGAAGAATCACAGAGGTGACATGCTGTACATACCGCGGCGCAGGCAAGATGCACACACTGCGGTCTGTGGAGTGGAGTTTCACAGACGTGTTAGGCGTTGTGGACCGCGGCGCAGGCATGTGCCCACACAGCGGTCCAGACCGCGGTAGAGACAGGTTTCGAGAGAAATAGGAAATCCTGCGTGCACAAATAATTGGAATAGGAAATAGATTCCAATTGAGATTTTGACTAACTCTAGTGCTCCCACATAAATACCATAATTATTTGTACTTAAAATAGTGAGAAGAATAGAGCAGAAAAATAATGTGTAATGTGTGAGAAAACTGCTAGAGAGAGAGAGCAATTGTAGAGAGGCTGAAAGAGAGACAAAGATTGTAATCAACTCTGAGATATAATGGGTTGAGTGCGGTGCGCTCCGTGGACGTAGGTAAATTGCTGAACCACGTAAAATCTTTTGTGTCTTCTTTTATTATTGCTTTCTATTTTCTCTTTAGATTTGTGTGATTGCAATTTCTTCTCGACAACAGTTGTTACCAAATTTTTTTTTATTTCTCCAACTCCTTTAAATTTATGTTTATAGAATTTTAAAAATTAAAATTAAATCTAAATAAAAAAGTTAATATAATTAAAAAATAAATTTAATTAAAATTAATTAATTAATTATATATATTTTTATAATTTTAAAATTTTCACTTGTAACCATTTTCACGGCGATGGTAACCATTTTCACAACCTCAATAACCATTTTATGGCTCTGGTAACCAGTATTTAATTTTTCAAATTTCGAGTTGTAACCATTTTCATGGCTCCCGTAATCATTTTATGGCTTTGGTAACCACTTATTAATTTTTAAACTTTTGAATTGTAACCATTTTAAAGGCGATGGTAACCACTTTCACGGACCCAATAACCATTTTACGGCTTCAGTAACCATTTTCTAACTTTTGTAATTTTGAATTGTAGCCATTTTCACTGTACTGGTAACCATTTTTACGACTTTAATAACCATTTTATGGCTTCGGTAACCACTTTCTAATTTTTGATATTTTGACTTGTAACCATTTTCATGAAGATAGTAACCATTTTCACGGCTCAAGTAACCATTTAACGGTTATGGTAACCACTTTTAAATTATTGAAATTTTGAATTGTAACCATTTTCACGATAGAAGTAACATTTTTCACAACTCCGGTAATCATTTATACGGCTTTGGTAACTATTTTTTTTATTTTTGATAATTTGACTTGTAACCATTTTCACGGAACAAGTAACCACTTTCACGGCTCCGGTAACCATTTATACGGGTTTCGTAACCATTTTTTGATTTTTGCTATTTTGACTTGTAACCATTTTCACGGCATTGGTAACCATTTTCACAGCTCCGGTAACCATTTTAAGGCTTTGTTAACCACTTTTTTATTTTCGATATTTTTACTTGTAACCATTTTTACGGCATTGGTAACCACTTTCAAGGCTACAGTAACCATTTATACGGTTTTGGTAACTATTTTTTTTTATTTGTAATTATTTGATTTATAACTACTTTCACGGCAATAGTAACCACTTTTACTGTTCTGGTAACCATTTTTAAGGCTTTGGTAGCCTTTTTTTTTTTATTTATGCTATTTTGACTAGTAACCATTTTTACGACATTGATAACCACTTTCACGGCTACAGTAACCATTTATATGGCTTTGGTAACTAGTTATTTTATTTGTAATTATTTGACTTGTAACTATTTTCACGACAATAATAAGTGGGACTCACAACGGTTCCAGTGACCATTTTTAAGGCTTTGGTAACTGTTGACGTCTATTTCTAGATGTGTGAGAAATAGCCAACAAGGATTGGATTTTAGCTGTGATTTCAAAAAGAAAGAGATTAAGAGAAAGTAATCCAGACGTAAGTTTTTTACGTGGTAAAACTTCGATGACCGGAGAAACGTCCACGGGTGTTTGAATGATCAACCAAGCCAAATCCACTATGAAATAATAGAAATACAATTCTCAATCTCTCTTTCTTCTCTGTGTTTTGTTACGATTGTTGTATATATATTTTTTAGCGAGATTATGAGTCTATTTATATGTTTATAGAACCCTAATATGCTTTGTACAAGTAATAGATCTTTGTATTTAATTATGATTACTTGCTTGAAGCAGACTGTCTTCTTTCCTGTTTTGGAGTCTTGTATTGAAATCGAATGAGACTCTAGTAATGTAGTCCAATTTGGACTTGTTTCCTTATAAGAGCGTAGTCTTTTTAAAGAAATAAAGTTGTTGCCCGATTGGGAACCCTTCCTACTCAGTATTTTGTTCTCATTGGGATTCCTTTTTGATATGGATATCTTCGTGTATTTAATGACCTAATCCGTGTGAGCTAAGTGCTGAGCTTTTTATTCAGTTTTCTTCATATTTGTCCCGAATAAGGACAATACCCGCTGGTCCCGAGTAACATCATTTGATATCGAGTAGAAACGTCATTTAACCAGTCCCGAGTGTCGTTAACTGATCCCGAGTAGTATATGATGTCGATTGACCCTAAGTAGGTTTTGTTCAACATCTGCTTACTCGGGTTTTCTCTTCTTCGGTGATGTCTTGTAGGATATTTTATGAATGCCTATTCGGATGTCCACCTAGCAATTTATCCTCTTTGTTGGTGACATGTACGTGCGATAAAATTCACATACGACAATACCCCCATAAAATATTTTTACTGAACAGGGTTATTTCGGGGCAAAAGTATTTTAATCAGTTTTTGTAATCTTTTGAAAACTCGAGTAAATGTCTTGTCATAATGGCGTGTCTTAATGGTGACCCTGTAAATTCGATTTGCCTCCTCACGCGAGATCTTTAATGACGGTGACGTTTTGGAGTTCTGACGGCGAAAGCCAGTTCTCTTTTTGACACGTGTCCCTTGCCTCTTCATTTTTCGATATCATTTATGAGAAACGACATACGCGTTTCCCCGTGCACCGTCTTCATCATCAAACCTCATCATCGTTTTTTCCCGCCTTGAGATCCTAGGGTTTCGTGCTATTATTTCTTTAAATTCTTCACTGAGAGACATTGTTTGTTCATTCTCAAAAAATCTTCAGCAATTTTTTTTCTCAAACCCAGATTTCTTTGCGCATAAAATCGCCACCTCTCCGTAGAAGATTATGCACCAGTTCTTTATTCAAGGTTAGTTTCAATGGATCCGTCTTCCCGTCATCGACTTTTTAATATTGCTCTTGATGCATTAGATCGTGGGGATTTTTAGTTGGTTTCCTGCATTCGAAGATTACTAGGGAAAATCCCTGCTGATGAACCTCCATTTTTAGAAGTTGATATTTCTAGGCTTCACTCTGACGTCACTTTTAGTCCTATATCCAGTTCTGATTCTGATTCTGATTCTGATTCTAATGTTTCTAATCACAGGGCACCTCTACGAAGGATGGGGAAACATCAAAGCAGAAGTGAAGTCCACAAGCACAACTCGGGCAACATTCAGATCATGGAGCAAGCTGTCAACGAGAACGATGTGGTCGAGCCAGATGAGATAGAGAAGTATCATGCCCAATTCGATCTGCCCAATTCAGTCACTCTGATTCCAGTGGATGATAGAGCCGCATGGAATCCTCCCTCAGGCATGGTGACAATCTATGGATCCATGCTCTACTGCGGCGTCACTCTCCTTCTTCAGCCATTCATTGCCTGGTTTCTGGCTTAAGTAGGGATCGCTTCGGCCCAACTGGCCCCGAACAGCTACAAAATCTTGTGTGCATGTGGCACATGTACAACCGGATGAACTTGTCGTCGCCCTCCCCAAGTGAAATCAGGCATTTCTTTATGCTGAGCTAGTCTGGCAAGACAGGAACCTATTTCATCATGTCTAATCCGTCAGACTGTTGGGTCCCCAAGAGGACTAAGGTGAATCAGGGAGTTGATATCTCTGATGACCCTAAAAAGAGGGGTTTCATATGGGGATTCCCTATATCCAACAAGTTTTGGATGAACAATTGGTTTTTCACCGGAGGGAGTCTCAGTCTTGAAGTCACCCTCAGATCCGGGGATACTCGGGTGGTGTTGAAAGTCCTCTGTTTCTTCTGTTCCCTTGAGATATGGAACAAGAATAAAATTGATTACAGCGATACTGAGTTGACAAGACTTACTCGGGCAGCAGTTTGAACTCTGGAAAAGATAAGCAAGACTTATCTCTTTACTGAGTCAATGATGATAGAGTTCGGCTTCTTCAAACAGATTTCGGGCCATCGCAGGCGATGTAAGTGATCTTTGTGGCCCTCTTTTTATTATTATTTTTTGCTTTTATATTTTGACATGGTTTCTCTTTTCATCTAAGTGTACGATACATACATCGTCTGCGATCTTCAGGCTCACCAGGTGAAGTCTATTCTTCAGGCGAGTCGAAAAGAAACTTCTCGTTAGAGCAATGACGACATTGCCCACCTAAGTTTGACGAGGAACCTGATGCGGTCGAAGATCAAGTTCCCGAATATGTCCTCGAGGTCGTCGTTCCACCGATTGTAGGGGAGACTAGTGGTCCGAGCGGCCCGACAAGTACTCAACTTCCTGATGATGAGGTCTTGGTGAAGGACCTGTTATGCGGTCAGACACCGATGATGAGGGTAATTCCTCCACGGGACAAGTACCTTTAGGTCTTGAGTTTTTTGAGTCTTTCCAGGATGAGGCTTAGGAAGATCCCGCGGCTGATCTCAGCTTCCACCGTTCTCGGGTTGAGAAGATAAGGCAGTTAGCTCTCCAACTCACCCTCTCAAGGTCCCTCGGGTGGTCTCTTTCATCGACTCCAGCGATGAAGATATTGTGGCTGACATTCCCCCGAGCGTTGATGTTGGAACATCTGCAGATGTGGAGACTTCGGAACCAAACATGGGTTCCCCTCCCCCCGAGGTTGAAGATCAAGGGGCTGAACCCTCGGGGATTCCCTCATATCCTTCTCCCCAGGATATGTTGTGGGAGATGTCATCCGGTCGGGATTTCATCGGGGAAGACCGTTGGAGTTATTTTTGAGATGGCTCTCTGTCATACCATCTTCAGAACGTCTTTAACGGTGCATCTTATGTAAGTTATCCTTAACTTCAATTGTTTTGCTCATTTTTGCTTGCTAGGTTTTTAATTAAATTTTTTTGTAGATAATGGCCGAGCTCACTGAGTTGGTTCAGACACAACAACATCAAGCTGATAGAATAAGGCGTCTCGAGGCTCAGTTAAAGGAAAGTGAGGTAGCCGTGCTCGGGTTGAAACGGCTTATCAACAAGAGGTTGGTTCTGCCCAAGTTGTTACCGACCACTGTCTGGCGAAGCAGATGAAGGCAGATGAGAGGGCTTCTTCGACAGAAGAGAAGGCTACATTACTTTAAAATTTATTGTCTTCTGCCCAAGAATCAATGCTCAAGGCCGAGCAGGAAGCGGAGCAGTCCAAGTCGGTATATGAACAGAAGATTGAGGACTTGGAACGCCAAGCTCTAACAGTCGAATCCCTATCTAAAGAGGCTAGGGAGTTGATCATTTTAAAAGATCCCCTGTCTACGATGCCCTTCTCCTTCGAGAGTTTCAGCATGGGCTAGTTTCAGCTGGCGAGTTCTTCAAAGTTAAGAATAGGGCGACTGAGAAAGCCTGAACCAACTGAGAACTGTCAATCAAACATCATGTGGATCGGTCCTTGGAATATTTTCAGACTCAGATGAATGAGTGGAGAGCTTACTGCCGTAGCCGAGGCAAAGAGCCCCATCCTATGCATTTGGAGGTTCCATCCGAGCACTCCCTCTCGACTTTTTATAGTAGTCAAGAGTCGGTCGTGGAGGGTGTGGTCCTCGATGTCGATCCGATCCCAGGAGAGGATTACAGCCATTGGATGGATGACTCTGTCGATACAATTGCTTGGCCTTCTAACGAGAGTCTGCTCCGTGAGTACGAGATGGTGCCCGACCCGAGTATTGGCAAAAGTTCAAAATCCTCACAACCTTAATTTTTGTAGAATTTTCATAGTTTTTTGTAGAAAATTCTTTGTAATTCTTTGTAACATTCTTTTGTAAAGAATTTTTTGTAATAATTCTTTTGTAAAAGAACTTTGTATTCTTTTGAAAGATCAATAAAATTCCGAGTAGCTTCTGAACCGTGTGGTTTTTAATCTGATTCCATTGCTCACGAAATTTCTTCTTTGACTCTTGTTGCTGAGTATCTTATTAAACCAGCTATTTCTGTTCGGGTAACTTAACCGAGTATCTTATTAAACCGGTTTCATTCTCTGAATAATTTTTAATGTCAAGTATCTTATTAAATTGGTTGTTGCAATCTTCATGCCAAGTAACTCATTAAACTGGCTAACTATGATATCCGGGTAACTTCACCGAGTATCTTATTAAATATGTTGTCACCCGAATAATTTTGATGTCAAGTATCTTATTAAACTGGCTCTTACAATCTTTATGCCAAGTATCTTATTAAACTGGCTAACTCTGATGTTCGGGTAACTTCACCGAATATCTTATTAAACCGGTTGTTACCCGAATAATTTTAATGCCAAGTATCTTATTAGACTGGCTCTTACAATCTTTATGCCAAGTATCTTATTAAACTGGCTAACTCTGATGTTCGGGTAACTTCACCGAGTATCTTATTAAACCGGTTGTCACCCGAATAATTTTAATGCCAAGTGTCTTATTAAACTGGCTCTTGCAATCTTTATGCCAAGTATCTTATTAAACTGGCTAGTATTATTAACCGTGTCATCTTAAAATAGACAAGTAGGTTTATACTTGTGTTTCATACATGGTTGCTACCCGAACATTACATCCAGGCTCACCATGATCATATGTTCGAGTCCTTACGCATTACCGAGGACGTCTCCCCAGTTTTTATACGCAAGGGTTTACCGAATCGTTAAGTTTTTTTGAATTGCTTGACACAGCTATGCATTTCACCAGAATTTTTTCTGATAGCATCCCGAGCTGATTTTTGCTAAGGTCAATTGACCTTGCTCGGGTGGCATGCTCCTTGGAGCTTCTCCGCCCATTCGGGAATCAATGGTCCCGAGTATTCTATTTGCATGTTCTTATTATCATGTTTGTCTTCCATATGTTCTTATTATCATATGTTCTTTTGGAAATCCAGAGTTTGATTTTTATTCATAACTGTAAAATCAATAAAGTTTTAAATTCCACAGCTAATATCTAACCTAACTAGAGTTGTCCTGACTAGAAAAAAGAACAAAAAATAATTTAGGGATAGAAAATCTTTAGATATTGGGCATTGCATGGTCGGGGTAAAACCTTTCCATTGGGTCGTGCAATCCAATATGCTTCATGGCCAGCTATTCCTTTGACTTTGTACGGGCCTTCCCATTTGTCAGTCAGGGAACCTATAACTTTATTTTTTGTGTTCAATGACACATTCTTAAGTACCAGGTCTTCTAGCTGGAATTTCCTGACCCGAACATGAGAGTTGTAGTGGCGAGCTACTATTTGCTGATATGCCATATTTCGTATTCGGGACTTCTCCCTTTTCTCTTCTAGCTCATTTAGACTTTACAATAGCATATCAACATTCTGTTCTTCATCATATTACGTGACCCGGGGTTACGCATATGACATTTCTACTGGAATAACAGCTTCTATTCCAAACGTTAAAGTGAATGGAGTCTCTTCGGTTGACGTTCTTGCTGTTGTCCGGAATGCCCACAATACCTCGGGAAGTTTTTCAACCCAGCTTCCTTTCTTGGCATCTAGCTTTGCTTTGATTGTGTGCTTGATGATTTTGTTCACTGCTTCAACCTGCCCATTTGTTTGAGGGTGGGCATGTGTGGCATAGTAATTAGCAATCTGGTATTCTCTGCACAGCTGTCTGAATTTCAAGTTATCGAACTGGGTGCCGTTTTTCGTGATTATAGTGTTTGGGACTCCAAACCTATAAAGTATGTTCTTTTTCATGAAATTTATGGTGTTTGCTTATGTGATATGCACCAATACTTCAGCTTCTGCCCACTTCGTGAAATAGTCAACGGCTACTATGACGTATTTCGCTCCACCCCCTGTCCCAGCTGGCATTGGGCCGATTAAATCCAAACCCCACATGGAAAATGGCCATAAGGATATGATGTTTCTGAGCTGCTCAGGGGGTTGACGGATGTCATTAGCAATCCTTTGGCAAGTATTGCAACTTTCCAAACATTGTTGTGCATCTGAGAACATAGTAGGCCAATAATAGCCTTGCCTGTGTACCTTGTGTGCCAAACTTTTACCCCCAGTGTGGTTTTCGCATACTCCTCCATGGATTTCCTGTAATATCCGATATGCATCCTTCTCTGACACACATCTTTGGAGTGTTCGGGAATACCCCCTTCTGTATAGTTCTTCTCTAACCAATGTGTACCTTGTTGATCTATACCTGATACGTTTTGCTTGCAAGAGATCTTCCGGGAGCACGCCTTCTTCTAGAAACCTTTTTAACAGAGTCATCCAACCGTCTGGCGGTGTTTGGATTTCTAAAATTTATAAGTTTCTCGGTTCATCTGTGCTCGGTTTGAGGAGATGTGCAACCGGAATAGTCTTTGGCCTGATTGTGGTTGTTGCTGACGCTAGTTTGGACAATGCATCTGCCTTTTCATTCTCCTCCCTGAGGATCTGGGCAATCTTATATTCTTTGAATTTCTGGAGGAGCTGTTTTGCAATGTCACGGTAGGCTATCATGCCTTCATCCTTGGCTTGGTACTCGTCCAGGACTTGGTTGACAACTACCTGTGAATCGCTGAATATCTAGACTTCATCTGCCCGAGAGCTATGCAGACTCTGAGTCCAGCTAGTAGTGCCTCGTACTCGGCTTGATTGTTGGTTGCTTTTAAATCAAATCTCATGGCACATTCGACATCATCTCCTTCTGGAGTGCATACTACGATCCCTGCCCCGCTGCCATGAGTGTTTGAGGAACCATCAACATATAATTTCCATGGGAAATTTTTTCCCAACATCCTTTTTGCTTCCAGGTTCAGCTCTGTGAACTCTGCTATATAATTTGCCACTGCTTGCCCTTTGAGGGATATCCTGGGGACGTAGTGGATATCGAATTCACTTAGCTTAGCCCATTTGGTCAATCTTCCTGAAATCTCTAACTTCTGTAGAATTTGCTTTAATGAGCAGTCAGTGAATACATGGATTGTATGAGCCTGAAAATATGGCCTTAGATTCCTTGCTGCTGAAACCAATGCTAAGGCCATTTTCTCTACCTGTGAATACCTGGTCTCAGCTGATAGAAATGCCTTGCTGGTATAGTATACTAGCTTCTGTACTCCATCTTCTGTTCTAACTAGGACTGAACCGGTTGCTAGTTCTGTAATTGATAAGTAGAGATGAAGTGTCTCTCCCATCTGAGGTTTTGAAAGGATGGAAGCCTGCCCTAGGTATTCTTTAATTTTTAAGAATGCCTGCTCGCACTCTTCATTCCATTAGAGTCCTTTCCCTTTTTTAATTACTTTGAAAAAGGGTGTGCATCTGTCTGTGGCCTTTGAGATGAATCTACCCAAGGAAGCTAAGCATCATGTTAGGCGCTGTACTTCTTTAAGTGTCCTTGGTGAAGTCATTTTCTGCAGGGCCTGGATCTTCTTTGGGTTGACTTCGATTCCTCTTTGGTGAACTTGAAAACCCAGGAATCTTCCCGAATTAACCCCGAATAAACACTTGTTCGGATTTATCTTCATTTGGTATCTTCTCAAGACATCAAATGTCTCTCGTAGGTCTGAAGTATACTTGTCTATCGTGATGCTCTTAGTCAACATGTCATCAATGTATACTTCCATGTTTCTTCCTATTTGTCGTGCGAAGATTTTGTTGACCGGCCTTTGATATGTTGCCCCTGTATTTTTTAATCCGAATGGCATCACTGTGTAACAGTACAAACCCTGATCATTTGTGAACGCTGTCTTTTCTTCGTCAGCTTTGTTCATCCGGATTTGGTTATATCCCGAGTAGGCATCCATGAAAATGAGCAACTCATGGCCTGATGTAGCGTCTACCAACTGATATATCCTTAGAAGTGGAAAACTGTCTTTCGGGCATGCCTTGTTTAAATCTGTGAAATCTACGCACTTCCTCCACTGTCCATTCTTCTTTTGGACGAGGACTACATTAGCTACCCATTGAGGGTAATTGACCTCTCTAATCAATCCTACAGCGAGTAGCTTCTCTACTTCCTGTTTGACTGCCTGACTTTTCTCGAGATTGAATGATCTTCTCTTTTGTATCACCGGTTTTGCATTCGAGTATACTGTGAGATGGTGAGATATTATTCTAGCATCTATCCCGACCATGTCTTCATGACTCCAAGCGAACACATCCCTGTATTCTTTAAGTAGATCAATGAGGCTTTGTTTGACTTTTCTTTCCAGGTTAGCCCCGATCTTGATCTTGATCTTTTTTTCTGGTTCATCTTCTTTCAAGATGATTTCTTCGACCGGTTCAGTTTTGGATTCATTCGGCTCTTCCCTTGGATCGAATTCGAATGACAGTGGCTCTTTGCTCTGACTTGGCTGTGTTATAGTGCAAACCTGTTCATTCTTGTCCTTGTATACTGACAAGTTAGCTCTTTGGGCCATCTCTTGGGATCCTTTGACTACCCCGACCCCCTGTTCGGTCGGGAATTTGATCATTAAGGTATAAGTGGCTATTACGGCCTTAGTTTTATTTAAGAATGGCCGACCCAACAACGTATTATACGGCCAATTGTCTAAGTCTACTACTACGAAGTCGAGCAACATAGTTCTCTGACAAAGTGCCACTCCGATCTTCACAGGTAGCTTTACCGTCCCGAGTGACCTGACTTCAATTCCCCCGAATCCTCTGAGTGGAGTGTGGAAAGGTTGTAGGTTCTTTTAGTCCAACCTGAGTTAATCGTTGACAGCTACATTGAGAATGTCTGTCGAACTTCCATTGTCTATCAAGATTCTCCTAACTTCCCGATGACCAATCCGGGCACTTATGATTAAGACGTCATTTGGCCGAACGTCAACCCCATGTGAGTCTGCTTCTGTGAATGTTATTTGGTCCCATCCTTCCTTTACCCTTTTCGGGTCTGGCTCGACCGAGTTCACATGAAAGTTATGTCTTGCTTCTATTGCTTCTCTAATTTCCTGTGTTCTCTCTCGATTACTTCTCCCAGTGGATGGTCCGCCAAAGATCGTATGTATTATTTGATTGGCCTCTAGACTGGCTCTTTGGCTTCGACCAGAGCTGTGATCGGCTCTGATCTCTTTCTTTATTTCTAATTTCTCATCCCTTTTTAAGATTACATCATGTAGATGTCCTTTCCTAGTGAGGGTTTCTATATAATCTTTGAGCTAGTAACATTTGGATGTCTCATGACCAGTTTCCTTATGGAATCTACAGTATTTAGTGGTATCTCGCTGGGCGAACTGAGACTGTCGTCGAGGCTCTTGTACCATATTCTTTGTTTCCATAATGGCCAGGATTTCCTCCTGCTTTTTGTGAAGAGGGGTGTAGTTGGTGTATCTTCCTCGGCATTTTTCCGTGGTATGTTCAGTATTACGACCGTTTCCCCCGTCCTTGCTCTTTTCTTTGTTGTTTCCTTTCTGTTTTCCCTTTTGATTCTCCTTGGAATTAGCGTCCTTCTTAGGTTTTCCTCTATACATGTAGCATCCTCCAGTGGCTAACTTTTCTTCTTCGGCTAGTGCATATCCTTCTACCATGTCCATCATATCTGCATATCTGGTCAGTCGGGCTCTTCTTAAGTCAAAAGACAACCGTCCATTCTATAGGTTGTTGATGAATGCGGCAATTATTGCTTCATCGTTTGCACTGCCGATTTTTGATACCGCTTGGCCGAATCTTCCCAGATATTTCTTCAACGACTCTTCTTTCCCTTGTTTTATTTGATAAATGTATGCCACTAATTTTTTCCTGTGAACATTACTCAGAAATTACCTTGAGAAACTCTTGCTCAGTTCACTAAAACTTTCAATGCTTGCTAGAGGCAGTCTCCCGAACCATCTTGAGCCCATGTCTCCTAGAGTTTGTGGAAAGTTGAGGCATAGTAAGGGATCGCTATGGGCATACTTAGCCATAGCACTTTTATAGCGTCTGACATGTTCTTTTGGGTCTGTATCCTTCTTGAACTGCTCCACGTGTGGCATTCTGAATCTTTCTGGGAATGAAGTTCGCAGGATGTCCCTGGTGAACGGGCTGTCAGAATCCTTGTAAGATAAATCGTTATACCCATAACATCTGACTAGCACGTCCATTTGACGCCTATTGCCCTCGACTTCTCGAGTTAGGCTCTGGATTATGACATCTCTGTCTCCCACATGACTTCCCTGATGGTTGAACCGCTGGGTAATTGTCATTCCTCTTTCTAGCTCTTCACTTTGATACAGGGTTTCATGCATGATTCCGTGATGACGCTTACAATGGTGTCGATCGCTATCTTCTGATGATGACTGATCCTTGTACCGGTCATGTTTACGGTGTCTAGCACGGGCTGTCTGTTCCTGGTTCTGCTTCTGGCATGGTCGTTCCTCTTCAAGTGTTTCACGTCCAGCCTAATTGATTGGAACAGAGTTTCTTTCGGCTTCCGATGCATTTAGTTCTAGCCCTACCACAACCGAACGAAGCCTTACAGGCTGGAGGTTAGGAGTTTGTACCTCTGCAACCAGTAGATCAACTCCTTCCTTTGCTGCGTCTGCCACCAATTGTTGCAAAGCTTCTCGAAAATGTTGTGTTAGGTCTCCACTGGTTGGAGGTACTTGCTGGATCCCCGCCAGAAATGTAGGTTGGTTCTCCGTGGTTGCAGCGAGATCTCGTGAGCTATCGCCAACATGGAAGTTATCTGGAGATTTTTGGACATCCCCAGAACTGCTTCTGCTTCCTATCATTATCCTTAATTAAATCGAATGTTCTAGACCCTCCTTCTAGCGCCAATTGTTGACGTCTATTTCTGGATGTGTGAGAAATAGCCAACAAGGATTGAATTTTAGCTGTGATTTCAAAGAGAAAGAGATTAAGAGAAAGTAATCAAGACGTAAGTTTTTTATGTGGTAAAACTCCGATGACCGGAGAACGACCACGGGTGGTTGAATGATCAACCAAGCCAAAATCCACTATGAAATAATAGAAATACATTTCTCAATCTCTCTTTCTTCTCTCTGTATTTTGCTATGACTGCTGTATATATATTTTTTGACGAGATTATGGGTCTATTTATATGTTTATAGAACCCTAATCTACTTTGTACAAGTAATAGATCTTTGTATTTAATTATGATTACTTGCTTGAAGCGGACTGTCTTCTTTCCTGTTTCGGAGTCTTGTATTGAAATCGAATGGGACTCTAGTAATGTAGTCCAATTAGGACTTGTTTCCTTATAAGGGCGTAGTCTTTTTAAAGAAATAAAGTTGTTGCCTGATTAGGAACCCTTCCTGCTCAGTATTCTGTTCTCATTGGGATTCTTTTTTGATATGGATATCTTCGTGTATTTAATGACCTAATCCATGTGAGCTAATCGCTGGGCTTTTTATTCAGTTTTCTTCATATTTGTCCCGAGTAAGGACAATACCCGCTAGTCCCGAGTAACATCATTTGATTCCGAGTAGAAATGTCATTTAACCAGTCCCGAGTGTCGTTAACTGATCCCTAGTAGTATATGATGTCGATTGACCCTAATTAGGTTTTGTTCAACATCTGCTTACTCAGGTTTTCTCTTCTTCAGTGATGTCTTGTAGGATATTTTCTTAATGCCTATTCGGATGTCCACCTGGCAATTTATCTTCTTTGTTGGTGACGTGTACGTGTGATAAAATTCACATACGACAGTAACCATTTTTTATTTCTGCTATTTTAACTTGTAACCATTTTCACGGCTCCGGTAACCATTTTAAGGCTTTGGTAACCACTTTTTTATTTTTTAATATTTTGACTTGTAACCATTTCCACGGTGATGGTAACCATTTTCACGGCTCCAGTAGACATTTTATGGCTCTGGTAACTAGTTTTTAATTTATGAAATTTTAACTTGTAACCATTTTCACGGCATTGGTAACCATTTTTTTGGCTCCAGTAACCATTTTACGGCTTGGGTAACCACTTTTAAATTTTTTATATTTTGACTTGTAACCATTCCCACGACGATGGTAACCATTTTCACGGCTCCAGTAACCATTGTACGGCTCTGGTAATCATTTTTTAAAAAACAATTAGACCTGTAACCATATTCACGGCTCCAATAACCATTTACGGCTCCAGTAACCACTTTTTAATTTTTTAAATTTTAACTTGTAACCAGTTTCATAGCATTGGTAATCACTTTCATGGTTCCAATAGCCTGGTTCCAATAGCCATTTATACGGCTTTGGTAACCATTTTATATTTTTTAATATTTTAACTTTTAACTATTTTCACGGGAAGAGTTATTTGAGAATGATATTAGGCATATTGAAACAATTCCTTCTCTATAAGTAAGGTTGAAGTTTATTTAATTTTTTAGAATGATATCAAGCTGGCTTTGTATTGAAGCAACCTATTTATTTTTTGTTTTCGTATTAATTATTGTTTCATGGGTTTTTAAAAATTTGTAACTACTTATAATATCGTGGTAAGTATATTGTTTTTTTTTTCCTGACATTAATCAATTTCCTCCCTGGCATTGAAATTCTTTTTTATATTTGAAAAGACCATAATAATAATAATAAGCCTGAAAGCAATATTCTTGATTACATCCATTCCTATACATTGTTTCAATTATTAATTTCAAGTGTTTTTACTTCAAATATAGTATAAATATTTATCAAACTAGAATTAAAATCCTTTACTTCCTTTAGTTTTGCAATATTTATCAATCAATCGGCATGTAATCAGTTATATTCAATGTAAGTAAGTACAATCTAATGATTTCTAGTAGAAAAATAAAAAGTTTTTTTAGAGATTCATAGATACATACAAAGGTTTTCATCATACTTTCTTTAAATCATTTACATTCCATTTATAGCATTGTAGTCATATATCACAAGCCCAGAGAAAAACATAACTTTTTCTCCCAAAATTGCTTCAAAGTTGACCATTGTCAATACCTGGAACTGGATACTTGCAATGCTATGTAATTTGGCATTGTTACCACCTACCAATTACTGAAACCTCCGAAATACAATAGCAAATCTAATACACTTAAACCTAGCAGATGCAAGCATTGAGTCTCTATGAACACGAATGTATTTAAACCTTTTCTTAAGAACATAATTCAATCCTAAAATCAAAGTTCTATACTCAGCAACGTTATTTGTTGCAATTCCCACTCCTTCACGAAATCTCCAGACCATCAAAGCTCATGATTAGAGAAACTATAGTTAATAGTAGGTAAAACAGTCTAAAAACTTAACATATTACAACATAAATGTTTAGAGTAAGGAATGAAATTGTCACTTTATGGATCAAACAATAGTTAAGCTCGAACCTCACTATCAACCAACACTTTTGACTCAAGGGTACGAAAACTACTACGGTTGAAAATAATTCAACACAAGTTTAATTTACAGTTAAGGAGATGCTTTTAAAACTTGTGCATTAAGCATTTAAAACTTGTTGTGCATTAAGATCCATGTATTTAACAAGGCAAATATACTATGAACATCACATTCAACCACACAAATTGGAGTTGGCAGTTCTGCATTGTAATTATTTGAGTGTAAACTGCTATACATATTTGCCAACGTAAATTACAATCATACACACAAAATGAACATACAACACCTACATCTACAATGTTGTACCAAGATTTTCAAAGCCTATATCAAACATTCTCTATATGCATCAAAAATTAACAAATGAGCCCTTCTATTCACTCTGCAGTTTGCACAATGCGAACTAGTAGGAGATTTATTTTCAATTGTTGATGCTTCTTCCATTGTTTAATAACCCTGCTACAACAGAATTTGCACTGCCGAATGACCCAGCAATTCCTGGAAGTTCTATAACATCAAGTCCATGAGTGAAGATAGGTTTCACGGTCATCTGGAAGTAGGGTGGCTCAACAAATCATACTCTCAAACGACTAAAGAAAGGTCACCGACGAAGGAGCTTCACTCCAGTCAAAACCTAAAAGATAAAAACAACAACATAGTTTAAGCTCAAAATAATACTAATTACATTGTTGCAGTTCACCTCCAATGATGATATCAATACCTGTAACAGTATATGTACACATAACATAAGTAAATGATATTACATTCCTATAGTGATCTTAGATATACAAATTCCACATTCTGAAACTTTGTAGCAAGAAATAATTATAACATGTTTCAGCTAAAGCTTAGAAAATAACTAGAGGTCTATAACTCCATAAACCCATATATTAAAGCACTCAAATTTCATTATACAGTCAAGAGTAAGAGTAATTGACATTGTCATTGCTTCTGAGAATATATACATATAAAGAAAACCATATTCTACACACAGCTTGAACCTTACTACAATTGAGAATATATACATATATGTACTATATTAAAGCACTCAAATTTTATTATACGGTCAAGAGTAAGAGTAATTGGCATTGTCATTGCTTATGAGAATATATACATATAAAGAAAACCATATTCTACACACAACTTGAACCTTACTACAATTGAGAATATATACATATATGTACATTATACCTTTCCTTCGACATGCATGCCAGTCAAATGGAACTTTGCCCACATTCCAAATCTTAGTGTTTTCCTTCATTTCACAGTAAATATTGCACTCATGTCATCTGCTATGAGAAAATTCATTCCCAACTCCAACACATGCCTTTATTATATCAAAAATTGTTTTTGAGGATTGCAATAAAACAAACTGTTGCCATATTCAATACAGCTAGGACATTTTTTTTCGATACAAATATAGTGACGCGACAACGTCAGAATACAATAATTAAAAACTATTTCTTTACAAATACATGATGCAGCGTAAAAATACTTCAAATTGCATTCATACAATTTTATGCTTCAACATACCATAAGGTTTTTCAAACAAGTTATGCAGATGCTAAAGAAATCCATTTTGTTTGAACTTCAAGTATAGATTTGCATACAATTAATGGGAAGTGACTGATTTAATCAAATTGGTTATGTTGAATAGAATCTAGAAGAAATATTTTATTTTATTTATGATCAACAATGTCATTGAGCATATGACTTTGGATAAGCAACACAGTAAATTGTGGACAAGTCCTGAGAGGTGGAACAGAGTCATTTATAGTAACTTTTCCATGATATCAAACCTATGTGGATTGTAAATACCGCAAAACTTATGATCACATTATTGGGGTAAAAAGAATCCGTTCATAAGCCAATAAATCAAAGCATAAGGAAATTATGTATACTTACTGAAAATTTATCCAAGCCATATTATTAAGTTTAAACTTTGTGTCAGTTGTGGACTGAGTGCCACCTTTATCAGAGACGGTTTCCTCACCAACGGTCTTTCTCCTCTTACGAATTGCATGCACCATTTTAAACTGTAATAATTAGTTGAAAACAGTAAGCATAACATGTACACAAACAATTTTAATGTTTGAATGTGGTTAACAACTTACCAGGATTGCCTAATAGCAGGAGTATATAAATTGATGGATTATGAACAGCAACAAGTGCTAAGCATCCGCCAAATCGAATCTCAAACAGTAATATTTTAACCTCTCCTTGACACAACAAAAAGATTAAAAGTCACTGATAAGGTATGAGTTGCATATGATTGTAACGAATTCCTTACCAAATTATTTAAACGGTCCTGTTGTGGTTCCTCATAGTAAAATTTATGAATAATGAAGAATTTTAATTGTAAGTGAAACAAATACTTTTTTAATCTTACAATAATGCTAGAACACATGTTAAATAATAAAAAATCATTAACATGTAGAGCTATCGAGGCTATGGTTACACTGGACACCGAAATCGAATTTATAAAACAGAAATCGAAACTGGAACCGGAATAGAAGGTTTGAAAACCGGTTATGTCCGGTTCGGTTTTGATTCTATCCATCCAAAAACCGCTCAAAACCCGCGGTTTATATATATATATATATGTGTGTGTGTGTGTGTGTGTGTGTGTGTGTGTGTGTGTGTGTGTGTCAAAAGCCAAGAGGTTTTCTGAGAACAATATTTCAAAATCATGATTCAAAGATTGTAACTGGTTCACAGTTACACGCAAAAGCACAACACATTCATTGTCCTCAACAAACCTATAAAAACAATTATTTTTTGTACAACATACATTTATTAATAACAGCATCATAACTTTCCATCCAATCTTTTTTTTAGTATCATATTTCAGTGGACAATGATCACTACATCTTATTGTGTTAGAAAGTTATATTATCAAGTTGCAATGACAAATATGTCAATATTGCATCTAATGCAGAACACATAGTCCTAAGTTGTTACTTGTTACTCCTTAATGTAGACTAAACAAATCCAGGATATACTAACTTCTTCAATTTGTATGGACTAAGTACAATCCAATAGCTATAAGTCATTCCTAGAACTAACATGTAAATACTACAACTACTTTATATATTTGATATCATTTATATACACTACTGCTATAAAAAAAACATGCACTGACGCACGTATTGCACAATTACAGCGTTGTATGTCTTGCTAGTTAAAACCACAATTAGTTTTAAGTTTTATAAAGGGTTGTTAAAATCATATGATACAAACCAATAGAAGGCTGCTACGGGCCAACCTCTTTCAAAAGAAAAAAAAAACTTACGAAACTGATACGGAACCGGATCCGGCTCGTTACAAAAAAAAAAACCCGAAACCTCACTAATTGATGTTAAAAAAAATACAACCAACATATCACAAAAACAACCAAGCAACCTCACTTGTTACACTGTATCATCAAATTAAGTTAAAATAGGAAAAAAAAAACAGAACCAACAAAATCAACTATAAAACTAACACCACAACACATTCTCAACCACTCGGAAGTTGTACATTCAAAGTTAAACCAAACAAAAAATCATTAAAATTAAATTAAAACCAAAAAATAAATAAGTTAAAATATGGTAACAAATTACCAACTTAGCTCAAGTCGACCGTCTGAAGTGAGGAGACCTGTAATTTCGTTCGCTTGCTGTGGTTTTGTGTCTCCAATTGTTGGTGCTATGGTTTTGTTATTGTTTCTACTTTGGATTTTGGGTGGTTTTACTCTGTATGCAACTTTTGTTTTTAGGGTGGGTTAGACCGACTTTGGCTCTTGTTGCTGGTGCTCATTCTCCTCTCTTTTTAGGTCTCTGTATTGTCTCATGTGGGCATTTTTTACTCCAACAATCTACTGTTTTTTAAAAAAAAAACCCTAAACTGAGAAGAATGAAACTGATGGTGGTGGCATTGACGTTGTCGACGGTGGACGTGCCAAGAAAATGGAATCGATGGTGGTGGCGTGAAAACGAGAACTCATAACTGAGAATGGAAGTGATGGTGGCGACGTTGACGCCGGAGGTGGCGATTTACAATCGGTGGCGGTCAGAGGAGATGTGGAAGCCAAAGACATAAATCGGTGAGAAGAAGAAAATGGAATTGATGGTGGTGGTGTGAGAAATGGAACTCATAAGTGAGAATGGAAGTGACGGTGGCGACAGAGGAGGTGGCGATCTGCAAGCGGTGGTGGTCGGAGGAGATGTGGAAGCCAAAGAGAGAAATCGGTGAGAAGAAGAAAACGTGAGAAATACAGATTTGAGAATATATAAAGTCAATAGAGTAATACATTTTGTGTTATAATTTGGAACCGGTTACATTTTTTGTTCCAATTTTTTCTTTCTTTTTTATTATTGCAGAATCGTTAGATCAACTTGTTGAATGATCCAACGGACATAGACTTTACTATTCCTGGCTATATCATACAACCAATTTCTCTATGACTGCACAACAGCCAATCGCTCATGTCCTCTATTCTTTCTGGTCCTCAACATTTCTATAAATTGCCACCCAAAGCTCTAATCTCACACAAGCATATGGAAGATGGTATGTCTTAAAAATATAGTACATTGCATTAAAATATGAATTTATATTTTTAAACAATTACTGGTTAATAATGGTTCTCGTATAATTGTAGGTTCAAATGAATTTATATTTAAGAACATGACACCTTATATTGGTGTTGGACAAAATTCCATCAAGTAGGGCCACACATATAAATATTAAATGTGTTATGTTATCTTTTGGTTAAGCCTAAATTAAAGTGGTCTATTTAAGATTAAAGTTTTAAGGTTTAATGGTATAATTGTCATGGAATTAATGTGTATATACCTAAGTGTTATTTCTAATTTGATAAGGTGCCAAATTAGAAATATCAAAAATATAATAATATGTTTACTATATATAGGGTTATGGTCCCCAAATTATATGATTACTTTTTAGATTTTCTGGATCCCATCACCATAGAATTAGAAAGATCTTAACCCGTTCACTATCCTACGACAATGGATTCAGGTATCCCACTTTCTCTTATCTCTCATTTCTCTAGAATTGACATGGTTTAGTAATATGTATTTAGGGTTTGATTAATCATGATATAGAAACATGTTTAGGTTGAGATTCAAATCAATTATGTGCTTATGCATGTTGATTTTGTGTTAATCAAATTCTTACATGTGGTATCAGAGCCACCCATGATCGATTCTTGAGATTTGATATTTGGATTTTAGGTTTTAAGAAATTTCTGAATTTTAGGGTTTTAATCTTCTTTTGTGAAAGTTGGTTGTTTTTATGCAGGGTTGCCTGAGCTATCGAAAGCCAAGTGATGTTGAAAGAAACATCTTTATGGGCGATGGAAAATCGGTAGAAGTAGAGGCGATATGGCCTTTTAGGTTGTTATTAGGAACTGGTTATTATTTGGATATATTGGCTACTTTTGTTATACCGTCTTTTAGATAGAATTTGATTTCAGCTTCTTTGATGGACAAGTTTGCTTATTATTGTTCATTTGGAAACAATCAATTCAGTTTATCTATAAATTCAAATAATGTTAGAACTGATTCACTTTGTGTAAATGACAACTTATATTTGGTTGATACAATCGTTTCTTATAATGAAACCTTGGATGTGGAATCACGAGGTATTTGAAGAGAACAAAAGATCACATGCTCACATATAGGAAATCGGATTAGTTGGAAATCATAGGGTATTCCGACTCCGATTATGTTGGATGCCAAGACAGTAAGAGATCCACATCAGACTACATATACTTGTTGGTTGGTGGAGCTATTTTTTGAAGGAGAGCCAAACAGACACTTACAGTTTCTTCCACCATGACAGTAGAGTTTGTATCATGCTATGAGGCATCTAACCATAGAATATGGTTACAGAATTTTATCATCGAGCTATGCATTCTGGAGGGTGTTGAAAGACCACTCAAACTATATTGTGACAATAAGTCAGTAGTACTATATTCTAACAACAACATGAGCTCATCTAGGTCAAAACATATTGACATTAAGTTCCTAGTTGTGAAGGAGAGGGTACAGAGTGGACATATATCCATAGAGCACATTGGGACAAACTCCATGATATCGGATCCACTTATAAAGTGATTCACACCCAAAGTCTTTCATGAGCACACTGCTCATATGGGTGTTATTTTGTATGAGGATATCACTTTATAGTGGGAGTTTGTTTCACTTTGCATTTTATTGCTCTTTGATTTTGGACATACTTATGCATTTATTTATTTGGATTTTTTTTTATCAGAAATAAAGTATTCAGTTCATTTCACTCTGTTACATTATGTTAAGTATTGATTTCACTAAAAAATAAAGTATGACCAATTGGAAATAGACATATATAGATTACATTTCATATAATTTCCATGCTACGCATCTATGATTGATCTATGTCATTTGGTTATGTTGGTATACGTGACCATTGATGGGTTTAGTTACGCTAAATGTGACAAAAACCGCGTTAATCCTATATCGGTATAATCAATGGACGATATTGTTCGGATATACCCTAAAGTTGTGATAGCAAAATTTTAAAGCTCATAAAGTCATACACATTTGAAAAGTTACATATATGGCCTAATGGGAGATTTTTGGAAAAAATTCCATCACATGGGGCTACACATATAAATATTAAATGTGTTATATTATCTTTTGCTTAAGCTTAAATTAAAGTGGTCTATTTAAGATTAAAGTTTTAAGGCTTAAGGATATAATTGTCATGGAATTAATGTATAGATATCAGAGTGCTACTTCTAATTTGATGAGGGGCCAAATTAGAAGTTCATCAAATTAGAAGTAGCAAAACATATAATAATATGTTTGCTATATATAGGGTTATGGTCCCTAAATTACATGATCACTTTTTGGCTTTTCTGGATCCCCATCACCAGAGAAAAGAGAACATTTTTGTGTCCCAAGGATTATAATAATTTGAAAGATCTCAACCCGTCCACCAAATACTTGCGATCTTCAAATAAACATCCAAGCCACTCATTTTCTTCAAGTTCAAATCTATCAACCACATTCCACCACTTTTTTACAAATCTTCCTCTAACCATGAATTATAAATGCAATCATTGAATACTCTCATAATACATTCATCATTCTCATTCACATGACCAAGCTTTTCAAGGACCTTCCTTAATATATGTCATAAACAAAAGCGATCTCGTGAGTTAGGAAAAACAACCTCAATGACTACTTTCATAGATTTGTCTTGATTAGTAAGTATAAAAATTTGATTTTTTATACCCATCGCTCTAACGAATGTTTGCATTAGCCATACAAATGATGAAGTTGTTTTATTTGCAAGCAAGACACATTCAATTAATGTAGACCGAAAATGATTATTTACTTTAATAAAAGAGGCAAATGACATTTTAAATTTATTTGTAATATATGTCGTGTCAAATGAGCCAACATCTCCAAATATCTTATAATCTACTCCAAGTCTATTGCATAATAGAAATATTTATTTTCTTCCTGCATATACATAAAATTTTCAAGCATTGTTTTAGCGTCCCCATATACAAGTGTCAATCGTCGTTCTTTATCCAAATGGTTTCTAATATCTTTCTCTAGACACCCAACATTTTCATACCCGTCATGTTGCTTAGCTATTGCAACAAAAAAATTGTTTTTATCCACCCAACTGCATGTAAACTATCAATATCATGTTTAATAATTGTTGCAATGCTCCTATGACATTGAAATAACATACATGAGATGGAAAGAGTTCATGGTTATGCTCTTTAATAAATTCGTGAATATACCATTTCCTACAAGATTTTCTTTTAATATGCAATTTCGTTGATACACTGACTATCAATGCAATCCTAAAGTCAATAATTCATGTGCAATGCATGGCAATTAGACTCAAATCAATAGAAAGCCTATCAAAACAAAAACAAAGATAAAAAATAACAAAATTTGACTCAATTTATAAAAACATTTTTTTATGAAACTAAAATCCGACTTATGTCCACTTTCTAGTGTGTATCTTTAAAAATACTCAAAATAATTTTATTATATTTTGTTATAGAAAAATAAACATACAAACACACACTTTTCATTCAGAAAGCATTTCAAAATTCGATTTGAAAAAATATAAAAGCAATCGATGAAAACAACTTACTCGTAAATTCGCGAAACAGAGCATCGCTTTTGGCCTTTGGTCGAAAAATTGATCATAACTTTCAAAATACTGCACATAATTTTACGTTCTTTATTTCTTTGAATTCATATCAAACAAAAGAATAACACAATTAGAATACAAAATTTTATTTCATGTCGAAAGATACAGTTTTAATGAAAAAAATTATCTAAAAGTTTTCTCAGTAGAACTAAACACTTGAAAACAACAAAAAACGAAACACACACACCCAAACCTAATCTAAACATTGTTCTCAATGTTTGAATAAGAAATATATTTAATAGAAAAGGTAAGAAAGAGGAGTGACATAAATTAAAAATAAAAGGAAAAAAACCTGGATGGGTTGCCTTCCACTTAGCGCTTAGTTTAACGTCTCGGTTCGAAGCATTGAGCTTCACTCTTCAATCCGGATCACGAACCGTGCTTATATCATTCACCTTAAATGTATTTCCATTCTTTTCATTGTGAATCTTGTCAATGAATTTTTTTCTCTTTATTGTTCTTTTCATCTATCTTTATCTTATATTGGGATGGAAGAATTTCTTCAATCATATGCACGGTTTCAATAGTTTTCGAGGTGGTCTCAACAACAAGGTTTCTGTTTGGGTCACAGAGTAGCCCATGAAACTTATTGGAATTTTTTCACAACCTTTGTCTTCTTCTTTTGCCTCATTATTCTTCACTTTTCCTTCCTCAACTCTTTGCCACTTTGGAGTTATTTCTTCGCATAACTCCATGTTGTATCTTGGTTGAAGGACTTGACATCTTTCTTGATCTCTTTGGCTTAACAAGATTTTTATTTGTCCTATTTGATTCTCAATATTCTTGACAGACTGTCTCATTTTCTGTACAAAAAAATAAGTACTTAGAGCCAAAGATTCAACTAATTCTTCAAGAGACTTACCTTGTCTTGGAGATGATTGTGGTGCGGGCTGAGGAGGCACAAATTAGATTTTGCATATTTGGTTGCACTAAAAGAAAAATGCTCTTATGCAACATCATCTTGACGTCACCAATTCTCAACTCTGCATCGTCAAATGGTTTTAGCGACACCAAAGCAAGTGTCTCCACCTTGTCACCCTAACCCTATCGCATATTAGAATAGGTGACGCATTGAGATCTTTGTCTCCAAAAACTATTTTTTTATTACACGAGTATTGTGCCATCATAAATATCAAAAGAACTTCATTTGTTAGCCATAACAACACTTTTAATGATATTTAAAATATATCACGTAAAGTAAAATTATTTTATAAATATATATAATATTATTATTAATGTATATATATATATATATATAATTCATATTTAAATTAAATTTAGTGACGTTATGATTATATATTTTAGCAACACAATAAAAATGTAACCAAATCTAATAATATTTATAGTTTTAAATAGTTAATATAATATTAAATAAATTTATATTTTAAATATAAATACTATTTATCAGTGATATCTTTTTACTTGATAATTGATTTTATATTTATTATTATTATATATGATATATATATATATATATATATATATATATATATATATATATATGTATTATAATATTTTTATAAATTACATACATATAGATCATCATGAAACAAAAACTAAAATTTTAAGATTAAATGTACCATAACTTATTTTAAAATCAACCCAAAAGTTTTAAGATTAAATGCATCACAACTTATTTTAAAAACAATACAAAATTAAACAAAAGAAGATACAATCAATAAAAACGTGAACATATAGCAAATAAAATTAAGATAATTAATTTTTTATAAATGAAAATACATAATAAAATTATCTTTATCACAGTCTAAACAAAAACTTCCCCTTCATTCTTCAAAATTCTTCAATTTCTCTTGTATAAGTTAATAAACATATCGAGACTTACTGTGGTACAACTTTTAAAGATGTGTTTGAGATTTTGATGATGCACAATAGGACTTTCTATGCTAATATAACCCACAATGTATTAACTAGGAAGAGAAATGGGATTGTTAGAGAATCATTCACACATCAACTGGAGTACGGTGCCAGATAGAATAACCAGGTATCAATAAACCAAAGGCTAGAATCCAAATTAATAATAAAAAAAAGGTAAATCCAAGTTAAGCCAACCATCCACTAAAAAAAAATTAATATTTCTAAATTTATTGAAACATTGACTTACAGTAGAAGAAATCTCAATCTCCAATGACCTGAAAAATAATCAAGATAAACAAAACTTGAGAGTTAGAGTGGCATGCACAATTTATTTTATTATTATAATTTCTTATATATGAACAATGAGATCACTAAAACTCATAAGCTCTTTCATAAAGGATCCTACATATTACTTTTAACATTGTAATCAATATAAATAGTTAAAATTAAAATTTTCTTCAAAATGTGAAATAAATTGACAAATAAAAAAATAACAATAATATCACTATTGTATCTAGATATAAATATCACTATCATCATTGTTTTGCACTATTTCCTCATCATCATTATTATAATTGATTAATGTTTCATCTTCATTCACATCATCAATATCATCAATAAAATCATTTTGGTTAGGGAACACAACATCTGGATCTCATGTATATGTGTCAACATCTTCTCTATGAAATTGATGATCATCAAAATCTTCTTCTTCAACTTAAAGAATTGTTGTTTCAATATTCTCCTCTTGTTCTTCCAACTCTTCCTCTATCTCATGCACATCCCATATATGTTTATTTTAGAATTTTTTGAACAACTTTCCAACTTGATCCAAATTTATGACAATTTACATAAAACACTTGGTGTGCTTGCAAGAATATAAGGATCACTCTCGTACCATTTATGCATAACATCAATGCAAGTATAGTTGTAATCCTTTTGAATATATTTTTCTTCACATTCGTTTCAAACCAATCACACTTAAATAAGACAGCCTGATAATTAAACATATAAATCAATTGAATAACATCCTTTAAAATGTCATACATCACACTTAAATAAGATAGCCTGATAATTAAACATATAAATCAATTGAATAACATCCTTTAAAATGTCATAAAAGTCAACTGTGGTATGGTCATGTTCCCCATCCACAACAAATCTAATAATTTGGGTTATATGTCATTTATCTTGCTCTTTGATGTTATACCGAACACCATTTATAATACATTTGAAATATGATTCCACACGATTATCTGGAACACAACACATACAAGTCATTTGTGGCTTCCGGTGTCCCATCATGTCACAAGATTTCATCTATAGTTTGCAAATATGCAATAATGATATATATTTAATTAAATTGAATTCAAATAACAAAACAACAACAACAACAACAACAACTCAACAATAAGAATTGCTTACGAGTTGTGCAAACCATTTAGCAGACTTTTTTTTTATATGTTTTTCAATCAAATTCATATTGTTTTTCTATTGTAATTGCCTATATTGTTTACCATAAACACAAATTTATTTTTACATATCTACTATAAATAAAAGTGTAATTGTTTTGAAAAAGCAAGAATGTAACTTACTCCATGTATGGATTCAATTCTTCATAGTTATTCAAAACATACCGGTGAGTTGTATTTATAACTTGTTATGAATATTGTAAAATATGTGTTGAACCAAATGGACGTACTTCTTGAGAAAATATAAAATCTTAGTATTTTGACTTGAGTGAGACTCATCATCATTTTGCTCATTACGGTTAAACTTAGTTTCAATTCCACGAAGATAGATATAACAAAAAGTCAATAATCCATTCATAATAAAACCTTCGACAATTGAACCTTCTGGATGTGGTTTGTTTTAACAAAACATTTAAGCTTTCCGAAGTTCCTGTAAATAATATTAAATTATATAGTTAGTGTTATATTGAAATTAATACTAATAAGTATTGATAAGTGTTTAATAATTTACAAGCGTACCTGATGGAAATCATTAACTTAGCAACCATACACCCCAATAGCTAAAGAGTAATGATAGATATGGAATGCAATTTAACACCCTCCAACTAATTGAAACAAACCCGATCGTTCAAGATTGAAGTAAGAGAAACTATTCTAATCACTTTATCAATGGAATGATGATAAAAGCTAATTAGAACAGCACTTTGATTTCCCCATAACGCCACAAACTATGAAGTTTGATAAGTTTAAAGGCAAAACAAAGATTTTAAGGTTGTTGAACGCCACAAGCTGAATAAGCTTAATAAGTTCCAAAGTTCATGCAAGAACTTAAAAACAAAACACTCACAAAGTGCTCAAATAAGTTTATATTACTCAAATCTCTGCCCTTACATAGAAAAAGCAGCCTTGTTTATATAGAACAAAGGACAAGGACAATACAACACAAATATAACTGCCCATTAAATGTGTAACCTCCCACTAAATGACATTTAGACCATGAATAATGGCTATAAAGTATTCAGCCTTTGTAACTCCTTATTCCTAATCAAAGAACACATGAACTCACACTTAACAAAATAAAACCCAACACAAAAACCCAAACTATTCATAAAATAAGCCCACAAAATCCAACACAATTAAAACCCAAACTAATCAGAAAATAAGCCCACAAAACCCAACATAATTAAACCCAAACTAATTATAAAATAGGCCCACAAAACCCAACATGACTGAATGGCCTTTTATTCTTCAAGATAGGCTAGAAAACTTCATTCTAACAAGGCTGGACTCTTGTCTTCGGGATTTGGACTTGTTTGAAACATGTTAACCATTTTATACTCTTCTTGCATCCTTAGAACCTTGTCCAAATCTTGACTAGCTTGCTACTTCCAAATGCTTTCCATTAAACAAGTTAAGGCTTCTTTCATCCTTTTAGCTTTAGCTCTTGTCATTGGTCCTCCATGAATGGTTAAAGGATCTGGATCTTTTCCAACCTTAGCCGAATTGTGATCAACTGGCTGGTCCTCATCATTCTTGAAATCAAAGTGCTGTTCTAATTAGCTTTTATCATCATTCCATTGATAAAGTGATTAGAATAGTTTCTCTTACTTCAATCTTGAACGATCGGGTTTGTTTCAATTAGTTGGAGGGTATTAAATTGCATTCCATATGTATCATAGCTCTTTAGCTATTGAGGTGTATGGTTGCTAAGTTAATGATTTCCATCATTTTGGTATCAGAGTTTGGCTCAAGTTTGAGGTTTGCATATCCAATTATTTGTTGTTCATTTAGTTTTTTTTTTATCACTTTCTTTTCTTCTTCATCTTATAGCACCTTATCTATAATTCATCTTAATTGTTGTGCTTCTTGAGGTTATTATCATTCTTCTTTATTTTCCGCAAAGAAAAGGAAAAAAAAAACATAAAAAAACAACAACAACAAAACAACAAAAAAAAGTATTGCGGATTCAAAGAAGTCTTGCAAAATTCCAAAAATCTTTCTTTGTTCATATCATTCTTGTTTCAGTTTGGAAAATATTTAAATATTGTCTTCTTAACCAAAACAAACAAAATTCTTGTTGGGAGAGAAATTGATATTTCAGTTCTAATCTTTGTTTACTTTAAGTGGCCTACCTTTTGTTTGTTTTTTTAGACCTGCCAATTTCACTCCATTGAATTTGCCATAATCTGAATTGTTTGTTTAAAAGGACCTTAGTTAATCTAAGAACCCAAAGAACAAAACAAGAGAGGTAAAAGGCAAGAGTGGTGAGATTAACATCGAGAAAAGCCAAATAATTGTGTGAAACACTAGTGGTGTGAATCAATTCTTTGAGAGAAACACGTAAGGGAGTGATTGTGAGGCTGTTCTAACTTTTTTTTCAGGTTTTAAACATGTCTAACAAAGATAAAGAAGTGAGTTCTTCCTCAAATGATCAAGTGATTCAAGCAATGCAGCAACAATTTGAACGTATGTTCAAAGTGATGGGAGATGTAGGAGATCGTCTAGAAAGACATGATGAAGCAATTACCAGATTGCAAAGAGAACCACGACGTGGAAGACAACCAGGCTTTGTCAATGATGTATGTGATGGTGGAGAAGACACGGATGATAGCCTAGCTACCATAATTTTTCTAGACGTTAATCCTAGAAGACAAGCTAGGAGAGGACGTTTTGATGGTGTGGACCGAAACATAGGCAACATCAAAATGAAAATTCCTCCTTTTCAAGGGAAGAACAATCTGGATGCCTATTTGGAATGGGAACGACAAGTGGAGTTGATCTTTGAATGTCATAACTACTCCGAAGAGAAAAAGGTAAAACTAGCTGCTGTTGAATTTTGTGATTATGCTATTGTTTGGTGGGATCAATTGTGTAAAGACAGGCGTAGAATGGTGAAAGACCCTTAGAGACTTGGTTGGAGATTTGTCCCTAGCCATTACTATAGGGATTTGCATCAACAGTTACAAACTTTGACACAAGATTCCATGAGTGTAGAAGAATATCATAAGGAAATGGAGATAGCCATGATAAGGGCTAATGTGGAGGAGGACCGTGAGGCCACCATGGCTCAATTTTTGAGTGGGTTAAACAAGAACATTGATGATCTTGTGGAGTTGCAACATTATGTGGAGATTGAGGACATGGTGGATGTGGCCATGAAGATTGAAAGGCAACTCAAAAGAAAAGGCATCAGGTATAATTCAAAACCTTATTCAGGTTCTTCTTCTTCTTGGAAACTGAATTGGAGTAAAAAGGATGATAAACCCATTGTTAAGCCTAAAATTGATGAAACTAAAAGCAAAAATGAAATAGGCAGCAAGGGTAGAGGTGAGAATCAACCTAATCAAACTAGAGGCATTAAGTGTTTTAAGTGCCTTGGACATGGTCATGTGGCACGTGAATGTCCTAATAAAAGGGCAATGATCATGAGAGATGTGACAGTTGAATCAGAAAGTGAGAGAGAGGATGCAAATGACATGCCACATTTAGAAGATGCTAGTGATGTAGAGTATGCTAGTGGAGAAAATTTGGTTGTACAACGCACACTTAGTTTGCAAATTAAAAATAATAAACATGGTGAGCAACGTGAAAATTTATTTCATACTCATTGTTTGATTGCTAACAAGTTGTGTAATATGATTGTTGATAGTGAAAGTTGTACAAATGTGGCAAGTACCTTGCTTGTAGAGAAACTGAAATTACCTACTATTAAACATCCAAAACCATACAAGTTACAATGGTTGAATGATAGTGGTGTTGTGAAGGTAAATCGGCAAGTGTTAATTTCTTTTTCAATTGGTAGATATAAGGATGATGTTTGGTGTGATGTGGTACCTATGTATGCTGGTCACATGTTATTGGAGAGACCATGGCAACATGATCGAAGGGTAATGCATAATGGGTTTAAGAACCGTTATTCTTTGATCATGGAGGGACAGAAATACCAACTTGGACCTTTGCCTCCAAAGACAATTTTTGAAGACCAGATGCGTATAAAACAGCAATATGAAGAGCTTGAATCTTCATTAGCTGAAACTTTGGGAAGGGGACAAGAAAGAGAGAAAAAAAGGTGAGTTGAGTGGTAAAAATGAGAGCAATGGGAAACACAAGGGGAGAGAAAACAAGGAAGGCTTGAGTGAAAGAAAAATGAGTGTTTATGCAAAAATGTGTGATGTGAAGAAAGCATTAACCATGAGGCATCCCTTACTTGTACTTATGTACAAGGATGTTTTAATTGTTTCTAACGAAATTAACAAGAGTTTGCCTAGTGTTATTGTTGATCTTTTACAGAAAAATGAGGATCTCTTTCCCGAAGTTGTTCATATTGGTTTGCCACCAATTAGAGGAATTGAACATCAAATTGATTTCATTCCGGGTGCAAGGAAACCAAATAGGCCAGCATATAGATGCAACCCCGAAGAGACCAAGGAAATCCAAAAGCAAGTAAGTGAGCTTATGGAAAAGGGATATGTACTTAAAAGCATGAGTCCATGTGCGGTTCCTGTTTTGTTGGTACCTAAAAATGATGGTTCTTGGAAAATGTGTGTTGATTGTCGAGCCATCAACAAAATCACGGTAAAGTATAGACATCCTATCCCTAGGTTAGATGATATGTTGGATGAATTGTATGGTTCTTGTGTGTTTTCAAAGATTGATTTGAAATCTGGATATCATCAAATAAGAATGCATGAGGGTGATGAATGGAAAACCAATTTCAAAACTAAACATGGTCTATATGAATGGTTAGTAATGCCTTTTGGCTTAACTAACGCACCTAGTACTTTTATGAGATTGATGAACCATGTTTTGCGTGCTTATATTGGAAATTTTATAGTAGTTTATTTTGATGATATACTTGTGTATAGCAAATACTTAGACGAGCATGTAACACATTTAAAGGTTGTTTTTGATGTGCTTAGAAAATAAAAGTTATATGCTAATCTAAAGAAATGCATTTTTTGCACTAATGAACTTACTTTTCTTGGTTATGTTGTTAATGACAAAGGAATACATGTTGATCAAGAAAAAGTGAAAGTAATTAGAGAGTGGCTAAAACCCACTTGTGTTAGTAATGTAAGGAGTTTTCATGGTCTTGATAGCTTTTATAGGAGATTCATTAAGGATTTTTCTACCATTGCTGCACCATTAACTGAATGCATCAAAAAGAATGTGGGATTTAGGTGGGGTAAAGAACAAGATGATGCTTTTAACTTGCTTAAACACAAACTTAGTTCAACACCTTTGCTTGTTTTGCCTAACTTTGGTAAAACTTTTGAGATTGAGTGTGATGCAAGTGGAATAGGTATTGGAGGAGTCTTAATGCAAGAGGGCAAACCCATTGCATTCTTTAGTGAGAAGCTAAGTGGAGCAAGTCTTAACTACCCGACGTATGATAAGGAGTTTTATGCCTTGGTGAGAGTGTTAGAGAGATGGCAACACTATCTTTGGTACAAGGAATTCATTATACACACCGATCATGAGTCCTTGAAATATCTCAAAGGACAAGGAAAGCTAAGTCGTAGGCATGCAAAATGGGTGGAGTTTATTGAATCATTTCCATACATCATCAAGTACAAACAAGGTAAGAAGAATGTGGTTGCCGATGCTCTTTCTAGAAGGTATGCTCTCATTTCTAAACTTGATGCAAAATTATTGGGTTTTGAGTACATTAAAGACTTATACAATTCTGACTTTTATTTTGCTAATGTTTATGGGGCATGTGAGCAAGGGGGTTTTGACAAGTTCTTTAGGCATGATGGTTTTCTTTTCAAAGAAAACAAGCTGTGTGTTCCTAGATGTTCAATGAGAGAATTGCTTGTGAGATAGGCACATAGTGGCGGGTTAATAGGGCATTTTGGAGTTAAAAAGACTTTGGGTGAGTTAAGTGATCATTTCTTTTGGCCATATGTGAAAAGAGACGTTGAGAGAATATGTGAGAGATGCATTACTTGTAAACGAGCTAAATCTAAAGTAATGCCTCATGGGCTGTATACTCCTCTTCCTATACCTAGTGAGCCTTGGGTTGATATATCAATGGACTTTGTCTTGGGATTACCTAGGTCAAAAGGGGGGAGAGATTCTATTTTTGTT
The DNA here is from genome assembly GCA_032871835.1 of Dipteronia dyeriana. Classification (NCBI taxonomy): domain Eukaryota; kingdom Viridiplantae; phylum Streptophyta; class Magnoliopsida; order Sapindales; family Sapindaceae; genus Dipteronia; species Dipteronia dyeriana. The sequence goes on from CM065301.1 coordinate 58,457,359, forward strand.
GTTGTTGACAAATTCAGCAAGATGGCGCATTTCATTCCTTGCCACAAAACAGATGATGCAACATTTGTTGCGGGGCTGTTCTTCAGAGAAATTGTGAGGTTACACGGAATTCCAAGGACAATTGTGAGTAATAGAGATGTGAAGTTCCTTAGCCATTTTTGGAAAACGCTATGGAGAAAGTTGGGTACAAAGCTGTTGTATTCAACCAATTGTCATCCACAAACAGATGGACAAACAGAGGTGGTAAACAGAACTTTATCAATGCTTTTGAGGGCCATAATTCAAATGAATTTGAAGAATTGGGAGGAATGTTTGCCACATGTGGAGTTTGCTTATAATCGAAGTGTGCATGCTACAACAAACCATTCACCATTTGAAGTTGTGTACGGGTTCAATCCATTATCTCCTATTTATTTACTACCTTTACCTTTGGAAAGAGCTAATTTGGATGGTAAGCAAAAAGTTGATTTTGTCAAAGCCTTGCATGAAAAGGTGCGCACATAAATTGAAAAGAAAACTCTACAATATGAGAAGCAACATAACAAGGGCCGAAAGCAAGTAGTATTCGAACCTGGTGATTGGGTTTGGGTACACTTGAGGAAGGAAATATTTCCTAGCCAACGAAAGTCTAAACTCATGTCAAGAGGGGATGGACCATTTCGAGTCCTTCAAAGAATCAAAAACAATGCATACAAGCTGGAACTACCAAGTGAGTATGGCAATGTTAGTGCAACTTTCAATGTTTCTGATTTGTCTTTGTTTGATGTAGGTGATGAAGGTGCTGATTTGAGGACGAATCCTTTTAGGAAAAGGGGAATGATGAGGACCAGCCAGTTGATCACAATTCGGCTAAGGTTGGAAAAGATCCAGATCCTTTAACCATTCATGGAGGACCAATGACAAGAGCTAAAGCTAAAAGGATGAAAGAAGCCTTAACTTGTTTAATGAAAAGCATTTGGAAGTAGCAAGCTAGTCAAGATTTGGACAAGGTTCTAAGGATGCAAGAAGAGTATAAAATGGTTAACATGTTTCAAACAAGTCCAAATCCCGAAGACAAGAGTCCAGCCTTGTTAGAATAAAGTTTTCTAGCCTATCTTGAAGAATAAAAGGCCATTCAGTCATGTTGGGTTTTGTGGGCCTATTTTATAATTAGTTTGGGTTTAATTATGTTGGGTTTTGTGGGCTTATTTTCTGATTAGTTTGGGTTTTAATTGTGTTGGGTTTTGTGGGCTTATTTTATGAATAGTTTGGGTTTTTGTGTTGGGTTTTATTTTGTTAAGTGTGAGTTCATGTGTTCTTTGATTAGGAATAAGGAGTTACAAAGGCTGAATACTTTATGGCCATTATTCATGGTCTAAATATCATTTAGTGGGAGGTTACACATTTAATGGGCAGTTATATTTGTGTTGTATTGTCCTTGTCCTTTGTTCTATATAAACAATGCTGCTTTTTCTATGTAAGGGCAGAGATTTGAGTAATATAAACTTATTTGAGCACTTTGTGAGTGTTTTGTTTTTAAGTTCTTGCATGAACTTTGGAACTTATCAAGCTTATTCAGCTTGTGGCGTTCAACAACCTCAAAATCTTTGTTTTGCCTTTAAACTTATCAAACTTCATAGTTTGTGGCATTATGGGGAAATCAAAGTGCTGTTCTAATTAGATTTTATCATCATTCCATTGATAAAGTGATTAGAATAGTTTCTCTTACTTCAATCTTGAACGATCGGGTTTGTTTCAATTAGTTGGAGGGTGTTAAATTGCATTCCATATGTATCATAGCTCTTTAGCTATTGGGGTGTATGGTTGCTAAGTTAATGATTTCCATCAATACCTTTCAATTGGGTACAACCAACTATAACCAACTGGTCCAATGAGTTTTGTTTCATACGACAAGTGAACAACCAAATGAACCATAACATCGAAAAATGGTGGATTTTTTTTTCCAACTTGCATAAAATGAAGATAATCCCTTCTTCTAGTTTCTCTAAATCTTGAACATTTAAAGTCTTTGAACATATCACTTGAAAGAAATTGGACCATTCAATCAAATGAGTGTATACATCCTTTCATAGATAAGCACGAAAGCCAACTGGAGTAAGTCACTACAATATAACATGGCAATTATGATTTTTCAGTCCTAATATCTTGCCTTCATTAACATTAACACATTTTGCTATGTTTTAAGCAAAACTATCAGAAAACTTTGCTGATTTTAGAAACTTGTAAAATTATTTTCTCTCTCTTGATGTTAATGTACAGCATGCTTGTGGTTTTACATACAATCCATTATCTTTTAGTTGTAACTGCATTCTTGTCTAATATTTATGTCAGCCAAATCTAAACAAGCCTTCAGTGTCTTTTGTCTTCCTCTCTATATTCAACAATGTCCCCAAAATGTTATCACATTATTTTTTTCTATATGCATAACATTAGTTTTATGTCTTATTTCAAGAGTGGACCAATATGGCAATTGAAACAAAAAATATTATCAAATTCAACTCATTTAGTGTACGTTATTTTTTTTCTATCTAGATTGTTAGGATTCTTTTCAAACTTGACATCTTTAACATATTGTAGTTGTCATAAAATAACATCTCATTTATGCATTGTTGATGCATTCCTATGTTCAATATCACCATCGTGTTTTTTACTCCTTCGCCATGGATGATTCATAGGTAGAAACCTACGATGATCAATGTAACAAATTTTACCTCTCAATTTCCTCGATGATGTATTTTCATTGCAAACAGGACATGCCATATACCCTTTTGTACTTCAACCAGCTAATTCACTACAAGCAAGAAAACCATTTATAGGCCACACTAAAGCAGCGTGCAATTGAGAATTTTATCGACTCGAAACATCATAAGTTTCAACACCAACATGCCATAACTTTTTAAGCTTATCAACTAATGGTTGCAAAAAAAAAACATCGATATCTTTTCCAGGAGATTGCTCCTAAAATTAATAAAGACCTCGTTGTAAAATGATCTTTCATTCTAGGGTCTTGTGCAAACTAATTACAGTTTTTATCAAATTCCTTCCATGCTTCAGTGTCAACCAAATGTCTTAAAATTCCCTTTGTATCAACACGTTTCTCTTTATGTCATTTCATATCAAGTGCTGTATGTTTTAACATGAATAATCTTAACAATCTAAGCTTCAATGGAAAATTATGAAGGACTTTTTAAGGTATTAATTTACCTTTTCTATCAGTATTTTTGTACCTAAGTTCACCACGTATGGGACACTTATCTTTATCAACATGTTCATTCGAAAATAAAACACAATCATATCTGCATACATGAATTGCTTAATACCCTAACCCTAAATCTCACAATATCTTCTTTGCTTCGTAATAAGATGTTGGTATACTTTTACCATCTGGCAACGCTACATTTAACAGTTGAATTAACATATCAAATGATTTGTTACTTTAATGATTCAGCACCTTAATATGCATCAACTGAACAGAACAATTTAAAGATGAAGATTGTGTGCAACCCGGATACAATTCTTGTTGAACATGTTATAACAACTCATCAAAAGTGTATCTGCAACCCCTGGTTGCATATGATCACTTTTAACACCCTCATCTTGGTCATCTATCCATCCACTACCCATAGGAATTTGTCCGCCCATGTCATGTAGCATCTCAAGCGATCCATCACCCTCTTCCAATACTTCATTATTATGCACAATATTCATATTTGAAACATTTTCAGATACATCTACCATTTCACCGTGATACACCCATCTTTGATAACTTTGTGAAATGCCTTATTTATATAAATATGCTTCCACCTCATCAATATTTTGTATACGTGTCATTCAGACAATTTCGATATAGACACCGTGTCTTGCTAACTTTATTTAATTGATATTTAACCACATCGATAAACGAACTAACAACGAACCTATATTCCTTACAAAATCTATCTGAAAGCTTCGTCTAACTTTTATCCATATTCAAATCTTGTTTATACGCATTTAAATTTACACAGTTAATTTGGACATAGATATATTTAACCAAGAAATTGAAAATATCATATATATATATATATATATATATATATATATATATATATATATAATTATGAAATAAATAACAATTATTTTTTAACGTGTTCATGATATGATGACTTAAGAATTCTAAACTTTTTACATAAATATTTTTTCCACACTTCATTGTGCTATAATGGACGAGTATGCTAGTTCATGTATATATTACACTAGTATTTCTTTGGCTCAATTCTATATATGGATTTAGTATTCGAATAAATACTAAAATCTTATAACACACCTGCCCGGAAAGTATAATCATATCAGCCAATATCAGGTCTTACAAAAATCTAAAATCTTATAAGCCAAAATTAAAAATACAGCAATTCATGATTCAACAAAACCCATAAATTTAATAATTATATGTTCGCATAAACTAATTCTTAGAATAAAAATGATTTTTTTTTCCAAGTTTGTTGTTTTGGGAATAAATGAAATCTTTAACAAAAACATATTTAAGCATAAATTAAAATAAATAAAAAATCAATCATGTGTTGGTGTTAGTGGTTCAACACTCTCATCTCTTAAGCAAGGTCATAGGTTTTACCCCCTTGTGAGCGGAGTTACATATATTGGGAGCACTTTACCCCTTAGTGGGCCAATCCGGTGCGAGTCCGGATTAGTTGGGGTGTGAACAGGGTTGATTGTACTGTATGGTGGATCCGCCCCACCCGAAACCCGAATGGGACTTTGAATTAGGGATTCCTGATTCCTTTCAACTCTCCATGCAACCAACCAAATATCACCTTAAAACAGATATAATTGCATTATGTTTAGTCCTTCCTAACATCCGTTGTCTCAGAAAAGTCAAAGCGGCAATAGAGCAATGTTAAAAAATACTTACAAAAAAAAAAGATTAAAACATAAACTTCCATGAAAACCAAAGAAGTTGTAAACAAGAAAAAACAAGCCGATTCAAATGTCATTGCCCTTGCTCTGCAACAAGATACAGTGGAATTTCATTTTTCATTGGACACATTCAAAACAAAATCAACTAATAATAATCGTCTAGATAGATATGTTTGTGAGAAGAGAGCTGCATAGGTACATTTTCTCATATGCGTCCCATAAACTTAGTTTGAGGATAGTAAAGATAAAATCTTGAATGAAATTTGACATAAAAAACAAAACTTACATGATATTGTGTGTTTCAAACTTATAGCTTTTATGAGTGATTTTAGAATCAATGACATTTTATTAAAGAACGTGAGTTTCAGAAAAAGAACTGCTTTGAAATTTAATCAACTTGAGTTATTACCCTCAAGATTTTCTAATCGATATAAGAAATAGTTTATTAGATAATATACATATGGTTACAATTGAAAACATAATTATATTAAATTTTACCATTTCTTCCATATGTCTACGAATAGTTTTGAAACCTCCACGATGTTTAATCTTAAGAGCATCATGACTTTTGGAGTTTCTTTTTTATATAGTTTGTATAGAAATTCAAAAAATATATCAAGTATATCAATGCTATGAGCCCTTGTCAATATAATCTTTAGTATCTTGTTTATAAGTGGAAATCAATTAGCCACAAATGCTTACGTAATCATTTCTTTAAAACATGTTAATAAAAAGTGTATCTGGAACTCATCATTACAGAAATGCTCGCATAACCACATCCAATCAATTTTCGAGACATTTGTATATGGTTTCAATATTACATCCTCAACTTTTTGAAATGACTTAAAATTCTTATGTATTTTATAACAGCTGTTACTATGTAACTTTCCCGTTATTGTGTTAACATATTGGTACACATGTGGCAATGATAATTTGACATCAAATTTGGCCTAAAATATCACAGTCAACAAATGTTAAATAAAATAATAAAATCAATAATATTGAATTATCTTTAAAGATTTACTTACTAGTAGACGATAAACTAATTTGTTTTTCTCAACTTCAGGCATGTGACTTCAATCAACCACTTATATAGCGGGGCAACTGACGAACCAAACACTCATTTCAGTAGAAAAATTGTTTGCATTTTCACATACAGGCTCTTTTTGCTCTGGTGTAAATCTAATAGATATTTGTCCAATGGATTGGACAATCTTATCCACTTTAAATCCTTGCGTCTCCACGGCCTTTCCTCTTCCTTCCTTCACAATTTGCATCAGAAGTGTCATCACCAATGAATCTACCATGGTACATATAAACAAACGGCGTCCTGGAGCTGTATAATCTGCAAAATAATAATATAATTTAACCTATTTTTTACATCCATATCAATAATAGTAATTAAAATTTTCATCCAAAACTTAATTATGTGTTCCAATGTCATTATAGATAAACTACTTTTGGAACGAATCAATGAAATATCAACAAAATCACACTAGTATTAGTTTTAAGAAATATAAACCACTATCATGCTTAATATGCTTTGACAAATACAGAAAATGTGCACTTCTCTAAGCTTATTGGGTCTCACTCTCAACAACATTTTTCGACTCAAATATAAATTTTTTGTATTAATTTTCTACTTCAACCAAAAAAAAATTACATCGCAATCATAAATGAAATATATATATTTATATATATATATATATATATATATATACTAGCCTCAGAAATTGCTTCAAACTCGACAATAAATAAATTCTTCAAATTCCTTTGACTTCGTCTGGCCTTCCAAAGTAGGGTCCACAGAAAACCCGGTGGAAGTATATTAATTAAACATTGTAAAACAAAAAACAGAAACGTAGAAAACACATGAAGCCATTTATAATTTGTAGGAAGAAAATGGAGGAGGCAGATGAAGAGAGGGGAAAATAAAGAGTACTTAATTAGTACATGTAAATACATCGAATAAAATAAGAGTGAAAAGCTAAATACATATGAAAAATCCAACATATTCATCTAAAAAACATGTAGTTGATGCCAATATATGAGTAAATCTACGAATTACATCCATTAAATATTCAAAATAGTAGCAAAAGATTAAGAGTTCAAGTCAATGCTAAATGGAAAATAATCTAGATATCAAAGACCTTACCTTACCAAGTAAATTAATTGTAACCCATATATATGTATCTTAATGATTTCTTATATAACTAAACACAGATATAGAAGTACAAATCAAATAAGATACTAACAACAAAAAATAAAATAAAATAAAATAGATGAGGCATATGAAGAGAGGGAAAATGAAAGGATTAGTACCTGTAAATGCATAGAATAAAATAACAATTTAACATCGACAATGTGATATTCACAAATAAAAGAGCATCAGTAGAATTTTAATGAACCATTCATCAGAAAAGTAGGAAACATGATACCAATTTCTTTTCAATTAACTCTCAATTGTTACATTTTACTAAACAAATTAACCAAAAAATATGAACCTCTAGCACCACTTTCTTCTTCTTCAATTGGTGCCAAAGTCTTCTCCTCATTTGGCACCAAAATGATTTTATTATTATTATTATTTATATCTTTTTTTTTTAACTAATGTGTTTGATTCGTTTGTTATTTAAATTGTTATTTATTAAACTAAACAGAGAAATCTTCGATTGTTAAATTTTTAAATTTTTAATATTTGAATAATTTTAATTGATAAAAAAAATATTTTTTCTAATAGAAATTATTTTTTGTACTATAGATTTAAAAAAAAAACATTATAAAAACTCCTATACAATTAAATATAGCCTTTACAACATTTAACTTTTTGCTATTGGATTACATCAAATTTGATCTTCAACATAATGTTAAAATAAAAATTAATTCTTATAAAAACATAAAATAAAAATTAATAAAATATTATATTTATTTTTTATTTAATATCATAAAAATTGTATTTACTAAAAGTTATGTTATACCTAAATGCATATATATGATTTTTTATATTAACAATTATTTTAAGAAAATAAAAATTAATTATTTTTCACTTATAATTTATATAATTATAATTTTAGCGACATCATCGCTACACAAATTAATATGCCTTGCTAAAAGTAGATTTTAGTGATTTTTAATACATTTACTGAGACAATATACGATATCACCATAATGACATCAAACAGGGGTCTGTAAAACTCTACAATTACTATATCAAAAGATTAAAATTAATATGTCACTTTGACGACATCATGCCCAAAGAGTCACCAAAGATAGGTTTTAACAAAACATTTTTAATGTAGCTAATAAATGTATCACCAATGAGCAATTTTCTCATAATGTTGTGGGTAATGATGTCATCCTTGATTGTAAGTGTTAGTGAATGAGTCATTCCTTTATTGCAAGTAATATGCTTCTGTAATCTCTTCTATATAGTCCCCTAGACTTGGGCATGATTACGACGAATGTCTATGATTTGTGCACACCGCGCACACTTGACTTCTTGGAATTAATTGTTGCACAAAACTAGTCAAATTAGCAATTCGAAACCCATAATCATTCATACTTACCTCAAATGCGCTGACTTTCCTTGGAGAAGCTCTTCAATAGTTAAATTATTGAGAGTTCTCAAAAAGGATATCAAATATTTCTCTTACTTCTATAGCACTTTTGTTCATCAAACCTCTACCACTTGTATCCACCATAATCCTCTCGGATTCGAGCAATCCTTCATAGAAATATTGCATAAGCAACCAATCTTGTACTCCATGGTTTGGACAAGAATTTAGGAGTCTTTGATAATTCTCTTAATACTTATGGAATGACTCATTATCGAGTTATTGCACTCCCATAATTTTCTTCCGAATTTTATTCGTTAGTTGGGCTGGAAAATGTTTTACAAGAAATTTTGCTACAAGCTCAAGCAATGTGGTGATCGATGCACTCAGAATATAACCACTTATTGGCTTTTTCTTTGAGCGAGAATGGAAAGAGTCTCAACCTAATCTCTTCGTGCTCACACCTCTATTCCAAATTGTAGCACAAATCGTGAAGAAATCCTTGATTCCCCGACAACGGTGCCAGAAATTTGCTAGTGTCAATTTAGACAAAAACAATAATATAAACCTTGCAAGTACACAAATCGTGAATGGTAGCACAAAGTTTAAGTAAAGATCATTCCCTCGAGGAATTAATTACCTACTAAAATAATGAGTTTAATTCTCTGACACTCTGGGACTCTAATCTAACTAAAAATAAGAAAACAAAAACACTAAACGCATACACAAACATGAGGTTTCAATTTGGTTATTAAAAACTAACAAGATTAATTAAGCAATTAACTAAAAGGTTGTAGAAAAATAATTAAAGATATCAATTAAAGAAACACTAGCTATGGTCTTCTATTCACCACTAAACAATCATTTAATCCATAGACACTAACGAAGTTAATGACATCAAACATAATGAAGATATTCACAACAAGATGTTGGCATCCCACTCAAGTTGTACAGATTCTCTCTTAGTTAGTATGATGGTTGCATGACATCAGCATAAATATGTATATTACAAATTATAACCAAGTATGAACATTTACTATATTTAATAATAGGAATCCATTATGAACAAAGAGAATAAGAAATCACATGAACCATAAAATATGGTATTTATTCTAGGTAATTCATGAATCAATTTACCTTCATTGGGTTGTAATTCAATTAATTGTTGCATGGAAGAATATGTTCGTATGGCATTCGAACTCTATCCTACAACATAAGTTCTAAAATCGTGCTCCTAAGATGGCTAGTCAAAGAAACAAAAATAATAGAAAACAATTCTTATGGAGAAATTGAAATTGTCATATTGAGAAAAGATTACTTCAATAAAACACTTAAACTTGTCTATGGAATTGAAATCATTTTTAGAGCTTCACACTACCCCTAACTAATAAGAAAATTAGTTAGAAATAACTAGAAAAATAAATAAAAACATCTAAAACTAAAGAAAGGCAGAAAAAGAGAATGTTGTTTGAGTCTTCAATCTTCAATCTTCAATCTTCAATCTCTAACTTTGGAGCCCTCTCTTGTAGAAAACTCTTGGTATTTATAGGTGACTTCTCTTTGTAAGCTCCAAATTCTCTTTGGTCTAAGAAATCCACCAAGTAAGAAAGTAGAATAATTTTTATAAATATGGTTTCTTTCATAACTTGGATTTCCTCTTTTGATGATTGACTGATAATTTAAGTTTATGATGTTTTCCAAACATCCCTTAGTCTTCTAAAATCATTAGAATTTGATTTGAAAAGTTTCTAGACAATTCTAGATCAATTCGGAGTGTATTTGCTCACAAGAAATCATCTCAATGTAGTCGTGGCATGAGGTACACTAAGACATTGTCTGACAATATCAAGTTATTGGAATAAAAATGGTGGAATGATGTACACTAAGACATTGTGCAACCTCATTGTATTGCTGGAATAAAAATGCGGTCCAACAATGAAGTACACTACAACATTGTCTTGAAACATGAAATCTCTAGGCATTTTATGCGGTTCAACTGCTCGGTTCACTAGGACATTGTTTGACCTCATTGTGTTTTAACTTTACCTTTTTTCAACTTTAAGCCCTCTATCTCTCCAAATATGCTCAAATACCCCTGATTCACTAAAAATCATATGAACAAGCTTCAAACTCATCTTAAGAGCTATCTTCTACATAATATTAACGAACACATTAAAAAGTCCAATTTCACTAGAAAACAAAACATAAAACATAGGAATTAATGGTGTGTTTACTCATAAGGAATCCTACTAAGGAAACAGGATTAAGTTCCTAATTTATGTATTCCAATATTTACTAAACTTTTAGGGAATAAAATTTTGTAGACCTCACTCACAAATTAGAAATTAAATTTTTGATTGAAAGGGAACTTGATTCCTCTCACCCATACTGGGAATCAAGTTCCCTTTGTTAGGTTTTTGAGTTATGTTGGTATAATTCCATATCAAAATAACATTTTCTTTGTATTGATTAGTTGTCTAGTTTACAATGATTCAAGTTTCAAAGAGAATGACAACTTATTAAGCAAAATGGAGTTTTCAAGAGGAGCATGCTTTATTGCACATCAAAGGTATATTTAGACCTCTTTTCTCTTGCAAGGCTTAGTGCACACACACATACATTGCATTCATATGTGTCCTTGCATCATTGTGCAAAGTTGGTATAACACATACACACATATATTGTTGTATGCTCATGTATTAGATTTAAATTGACAAATTTTGTATATTGTATGTTCTAGGATTATATCTAGAAAATGGTATACTTGTGTTTTCATGTATTTGTCTATTTATGTTTTTATGATATCGGACTTGAATATATTCTCATATTGTTCCTTATTAAGATTCGGTCATTTCAGTTACTCATTCATTATTTTTTGAGTTTCGAGTTGGAAGTTACAAAACTTTCTGTATCTTTATCGTACATGATTTTCGTACTTGTATATCTAGTTGTTTTCCATATATTTTGTGGAGTTTTATACACATCCATGTCCATGTGGGAGTTATAGTTCATAATCAGAAAACGGATTCAAAATCAAAGTTCGAAGGTCGGAATACGGTCGAAGAACCCGAGAGAAGCGCAAAAGGGTCAAAAGAGGCAAGAGTGGCAAATTGCCACTTGCACCCCTTTCCTGTGGAGGCGTGTGAGCCTCATGGGAAGGGATGCCCTATGCCCTCATGAGGCTTATGTGCCTCCACGGGGAGCAGATGTGGTAACCCCTCATTGGTCTCTCTTTTTCCCTCTCTTTCTCGCTTTTAAATACTCTCTCCCTTTCATTTTTTCATTCTAAGAAGAACACAAGAGCATAAATTTTCTCTCAAATTTTTCCAACTTCCAAACACCATATCTCACTCATTCAAAGTTCGATTTGAGTGAATCAAGTTAGAGATGTATTGGAGTTCTATATCACCTTTAAGATATTTTGAGGTCTTTTATTCAATTTTTATGGTGGCTCTACACCAAAAACTAAAACTACAAGTTTTTACAAGGTATTGATTTATTATTTATGCTTTGATCTTTGAAGCCTTCAATTACCTTGGGTTTTCTTCTTTTATAAATGTATCTTACTTGAACAATAGCTATTGAGAGATACAACTTCATTTTATAAGCTATATGATCTTAAATAGAAACATGTATGTTGAGTTACGTTTTCTTAAAACCTATGTTTTCATATGTTTGTGAGTTGTATTGTGCTTACTTTCTATCTAGGACTATTTGTACTTCAATTGATTGATTTTTGATGATTATTAGTCTCTACATGTGCTAGGTTTTTTTAATTGAACATATTTAGGATTAACATAATTAGTTGCATATTTAGAGTCTATTGGGATTTAGTTGATTATCTCTTGAATATGTGCTTTAAATGATTGCTAGAAAATATTGTTGATCATATCTTATGATTATAGCATTTTTGGTTTTAGGTCTAAAGTCTTGAATATGTACCTTAAGAATATGCTTTATTTTCAAGCTTTAGTAACATGAATAAGATCAAAGGACTTGACATGTTTTTGGTGTTTGACATGATCTAGGTTTTTGTTCATGTTTAAGAACTATGTAACTTTAATTTGTGAACTTTGATGCCTATGACTAGTTCGTCATGAACTGTGATTGATCCATGCATTTCATATGTGCATGTATCGTTTGTATGATTGCATTATTATTAGGATCGTAAACTAAAGAAATATATGCTCATTGACTATTTTTAGTTTCCATACGATATATTGATCGCATATTCTATATTGTATGTGTTTGCATCATATGCATTACACTTAGATCGTTTGCTTTACAAAAGGTGGAAGTCTTTTGTTGAGGTGTGAAGATTTAACTTGAGCAAGGAAGTCTTAACTAGGTTTATGAAGATCTGGTTAGTTAAGCAAGAAGTCTTGGCTAGGATTGTAATGATCAGGTTAGTCGAGCAATGAAATATTTCTAGAGGCATGTGAAGTGTCTCAAATAGAAAGTTCCTCTCTAGAGACATGTGAAGTGTCTTAGATAGAGAGTTGGCAAAGTTTTCACTAGGCCCAAGGGTAAAATAGAAAGGTGTTGAGACTGCTAGAAAATCTAAAAGAATTGGATAAAGGCTAGCATTCTTGGGTGGAAGTGAACATACTATTGACAAACAAGAAGTTGGTGCAATTGATATGATCTGAGGAAGATTATGTTGCGCTTTAATTAGGATTGCGTTTTTTTTTTGTTTTTTTTTACGTTGAGGGTTCTTTTATTTTAGTTATTTTATTTTAATTATGTTTTAGATTAGTTTCCTATTTTAACTATGACAGAATAGGAAAATAAAAAAAAAACTATTCATATTATAAATAAAACTATTATTTTTAGGGTTGTTATCTTTTTGAAGGTTTTATCAATAAAATTGGCTCTGCTAGGGTTCATCCAATTTCTTTTCGATTCGGCTTTTCTCAATGAACTGCTTAGAAAGGCTTGGGCCAGGGTTAGGTAAATTCTGTTATTTGATTCTAAAGAGCTGATCGCTCAATTCTATGAGTGGTTTGACTCAGATCTATCTATCTTTGGGTACAAATTAGGGTTTTGTTGTTGGATCTCAATCTAGGTCCTCAATAGAAGGATATCCAATAGAGGGTGTAAAGTGGTCACTTTTGAGGGTGTACTTTAATTCGTCATAGTGAAAACTAGTTTGCTGGTGGTTATAGAAGCAACTCGTGGATGTTTTCTCTTTAGAGGATTTACCAAGTAAAAAATAACTTCTAAAATGTCTCAAACTCAAACTCTTTTATATTTGTATATATGATTGGTTGCATCTTGTCTAATATATTGAAAATCTTTGTGAATTTACATTGTGATATTCAAAATACAATATGTGGATTTTGTTTTTCATTGAATACATTTATATTCGAGATACAATGTCTCTTGTTTTGTAAATGTGTTAATTGTATCAAATTCTTATACATTTGTGAGTTTACGGTTGTAGACTAAGGGTGGTGAATTGAGCATACATGTGATAGTTATTTTTTAATAACAATCATACTAATGGTTAACTTCTATGTTCACTAAGTGTTTGATAAAAGTTTCATAAAAGTTTTTAAAAATAGAGTGTCAACGTATTCACGTCCCCCGCCTTGGTTGTTTAGTTCATAATCTTATAGAAATTTCACACATTTGCAATTCAAAACACTTTTAGTTAAATATCCACATTTAAAAGAATTAAAAAAAAAACCGTCTTCTTTATGATTATTGAATTTTGTTTTTAATTTACGTAAATTATATTGGTTTTTTTAATCTTCATGTTGGTTTAATAATTTATATTATTCTAGTCTATGATTTATAAAAAAATCATCTTTATATATGAATATTACAATACCATTTATGAACTAAAAATAACTATTACACTTTTCAATAATAATAATAATAATAATAATAATAATAATAATAATAATAATAATAATAATAATAATAATAATAATAACAGCAACTACTGCATATTCATATATCTAATATATATATATATATATATATATATATATATATATATATATAGTACTGCGACTTTGTTTTTTTAATCAAGTTATCTCAATAGTCCTTTATCTAATTGTTTTAAATTTTACAATACAAAGATGTTAATTATTATAATTATAGGCCCTGTTTGACACACCGGATTGAACTGGAATTGAATAATTTTAGTCTCAATCCAGTGTTTGGTGTTGTTTTGGATATGGGATTACTAATCCTAAAAATAAAATTAGTCTCATGTTTATGGGATTAAATTAACTCACCTCTCACCCATCTCTACTTATCACATGACTGTTTTACATGTGGTCTCAACCCATTTAATACATCTCACCAACCACACTAACACACACCCACCCGTCTCTTTCACTTTCATTTTCATAAAATTCATAGCAAACCACAACAAAGAATTAATGGCACCTCTCAAACTTGGCTAAATCTCCATCTCAAATGCTCAATCGAAAGTATGAAACTTATTTCTTTCTTGTGTCTAACATTTTTTTAAAATGGGAATTCTTAATAAAAAATTGAGAATAAAAGTCCATCTCAAAAATACATTTTTTTTCGATTGAATCCAGATGTTGTAGTTAATGAATGGTTGACTACAAAATCAATTCATGATAATCTGTGTACTCAAGTCTCAATTTACTTTGGCCTCAGTTTATGAATGTTTGATTTACTTAGGTCTCAGTTCTGTGTTTTTTTGTTGGTTTTGCTTATACTCTGATTGATGTGTACTTAGTGGGCTTGTAATTTGGTATTTTTCTTCACCTTTATTTATATATGAATGATGAAGGGTTGTTCTACTTTTTTCAGGATTGTTTTTGTCTCTACCCTTCCTATTAATTAAATCATCACATATGACAGGTGGTGCTCATCTGTTCATCATCTGCTTCGTTAACCAATATAATTTATTCCAAGTTTGAAATTGTTTGAGCAAGATTTCCGTGTACGTATTTTAAAATTTGGAATTGTTACAATGTATCTTATGTATTTTATTTTCATAATAAATTTATGATAATGAATGTTGTTTGTGAATTTAGAAATTTATTCAAATGGAGATCTTACATGGTACTGTTGTCAGTTCATTAGGAACCATAGAGAAAAGCCTTTCCAAACCAATTGTTTAACTATAGCTACCATCAGTTACATGCTTAATTTGAAATGTAAAATTTTTGGTAACACTGTGTTTTAATTTGGTTACAAACCTTTATTTATTAATTTCACCTTTTAATTGTGTCAATTTAATTTGTTTTAAAAAAATAGTAATAAAAGTTTTTATTCAATTCTTTTAGTTTTTTTTTTCTCATTTCTTGTCTTTTTCTCCATTTCGACCAAGTCGTTTGATTCAAAACTAGATTTTTCAAAAAAAGAAATAATCCAGTATCACGAGTTGACTCAGTATGTTGTAATTCATGCTCTGAGTCTGCTTGGGACGTCAATGCAGTAAACTCATTGAGTAAATGATTTTAGAAGAAAATAGTTGCTGAAATGAATAGTTGCTGAAATTTTCATTCAATAATATTACCACAAATTGCACACATTTGCAAATTCAATGATCAATATTTAGATATATAACAACGAATTGCTTTTCTATTCTTATGTAGGTGCAAATCAAATTCTACAAGCATAATAATATTCAAAGAAAAACTTCTCGATCGAACTTTGGAATTTTTTTTATATTTGTTTATCAACTTAATTTTGTTGATTGAGTTAGGAAATAGAAGCCAAATATGTTGAACTATTTTTCTCTTGTGATATATTTCATTATAATATAGCATATTCAATTAAGTTAATTGTAATTACATTTTGTTATGAACTAGATATTGATCAAGAAGATATTTTGTCATTCTTAATTGCACAGCAGTTTCATATACAAAGGATTTTCAAATCCTCAATGAGTTGGATGATGTATTGTGTGATGGCTCACAAATATCAAAGGAGATTGCTTAATAATCATATATTTGTATGTAATGCAACTCGTACGACTTATATAAATAGCATAATTAGTTATAATGATATAGAGTGTGTGAATCAATTGATAATGGATAAAAGAACTTTTACGATATTGTGTGAACTACTTTGAGGTACCAGAAGGTTGAAGATCGATGGTTTGGTTTCTATTGAAGAACAAGTATGGATATTCTTGCACATTCTAGCTCATCATGTCAAAAATAGAACCATTCATAATAGGTTTCAACGATCTGGAGAGACAATTCACAATTAGTAGGTACTTTAATTCAGTTTTATGTGTAGTTTTACAACTGTACAATATTTTATTAATATCACCGGATCATGTGCCTGAAAATTGCGATGATGAAAAGTGGAAATGGTTTAAGGTATGTAATAGATATAATAATTTCATTAATTTTATTCCTTTTCTCATTACCAACCTCATACAAAGCGTACTAGTGTATAGAATTGTTTAGGGACATTAGATGGAACTTTTATTCAAGTGCATGTACCTGAAGTTGACAAACCACGATTTTGATCAAGAAAAAGTGAAATTGCAACTAATGTATTAGGAGTATGCTCTATAGATATGATTTTCACATTTATTCTTTCGGGATGGGAAG
The DNA here is from genome assembly GCA_032871835.1 of Dipteronia dyeriana. NCBI lineage: Eukaryota > Viridiplantae > Streptophyta > Magnoliopsida > Sapindales > Sapindaceae > Dipteronia > Dipteronia dyeriana. Next base: position 58,474,379 of record CM065301.1, read on the forward strand.
GTTCAGTTTCAGATTCTAGAGTTCTCTGAGATGCATTAACTAGACCAACTGGTTTGAAAGTTCCTACTGGTAAGCTTAATAGAATGATTAATTAAAAACATCATAAAACTCATTAAATATAAAAAAGATACATTCTTAAGATTAATTTCATATATTTATTCTTTCTGAGTGATATGTTGTTATTATCTTGTGGATGGTGGATACACAGATGGTGAAGGGTTTCTTGCACCTAACAGAGGAATAAGATACCATCATATTGGAGAGATTCATGTTCCCCTATTAACCATGAGGAATTCTTTAATATGAAGCATGCATCAACAAGAAATGTAATTGAGCGTTGTTTTGGACTACTCAAGAGGCGTTGAACAATCTTACAAAGTCTATCTTTTTATCCACTGAAAACACAATATAAAATAATAACATCATGTTGTCTCCTATAAAATCTTATTAGGAGAGAAATGTTAGTAGATCCAATGAAAGACAAGCTGATTGAGCCAGAAGAGGACCCAGTGAATCATGAATTCATTGGTCAAGTTGGTTCATTCGAACATTGGACGACATGGAGAAACAACTTAGCATTACAAATGTTTAATGAATAGAGAAGAAATTGAGTCGATTAATTATGTTTTACAATTATCCATGTAAACTTAAACAATATATATGTGTGTATATATGTGTGTGTGACTATTTAATATTATCTATGTTGACATTTATTAATAGTATGTATATTTTATTATATTTTTACACTCATGTTTTACTTAATTAGAAATTATTTGAAAATAGAATTATTATTATTTTTTATAGCTTGTTGCATATTTTCTTTGGCTACCTATTTATAGGTATAGATGGTGGAGGTATTTCTCAAGCAAATGAGCAAGAAAGGAGAGAAGCTAGACGTGTATGGACAAAAGAAGAAGAAGATGTTTTGCTAAGTATCTTAGATGAAATTGTAGCAAGTGGTGGATGTGCTGATTGCGGTTCCTTCAAATCAGGCACAGTAAAAAATATAGAAACATAATTGACATTTGTTATAACTAATTGCGGTTTGAAAGCTAACCCTTATATTAAGTCAAAACTGAAGTTTTGAAAAAAGCAACATGGAATTGTTTATGGCATGCTGAATACTAGTGGGTTTGGGTAGAATGACATTAGAAAGTGTATTGAAGTTGATAGTGATGAAGCATCGAAATCCTATGTCCAAGTGAGATTAACATCTTATGTGATCTCATTTATAAATTGCTTTCATTATTTTTTAATATTATATCTTCAAAGTATGACCTTTTTTTTCTTGCAGCACCATAAACAACTAGAAGGATTCAGAGACAAGCATTTTCCACTTTTTAAGAGGTTAGCCAATATATTTGGCAAGTATCGTGCTACTGAAAAAGCAGCACAAACTCCTGATCAACAAGCTGCAGATTTTGATAAGGGAGACAACTTTGGGATTGAGTTTAAGATACCCGAAAGCTTTTCACCAATGTTAATAAACCAAGTCAATATGACCTCAATGGAACTCAAGCTACATATCAACCTTCAAGTAGAAAAAGATTGAGATCAAAATCAGCAATCCAATAGCTTCAAGTATGAATAGATTTTCCGATATGTTGAAAGAGGCAATGGAAAAGACAACCGAGGCTTTTAAGGAGTTTGGCCAAATATTAGCTACAAACAAAGCTAATGAATATGAACGGATAGCACAAGAGCTATAGAAAATTGGCATTCGTCTTTTGGATCAAGTACGAGTAATGAAAATGTTTGTACAGAAACCTGAAATTGCAGAGATCTTTAAGGCTACGGATAATGATGAAGATAAGTTACAATTTATCGAGAAAATTCTTGCAGGTGAATTTGATTACTGATATGTATTTTATGGTAGTTACTTTTTGGATTATTTTACGGCACAAGATTAAAGCCTACTTATTTTTTTGGACTAGTTTGTTATGTCAAATGGCAAGTATTTAGTTGGTGTAGTCCTATATATATATATATATATGTATATGTATATATATATGTATATATGTACATATATATATATATATACATATATATATATATATATATATTTGTAAATAGTTAATCATGACTAGTTGGTGGTACTAGCTTCTTGGTTAATATCATCAACTTTTTTTTGAATATGGGTTACTGTATAGCTAGTTGGTAACCATGGATATGTTTTAACTATTATGATGATAATGCAATATTATATTTGCTACATATTGTATTGAACTCTTTTTAATATATAGTAATATTTTGATGTTTGTATGTTGGATAGATTGTGACCATACACAGTTATATTCTTATACTCTTCTTATTGTTAGGCTATTAACCTTCCAAGCTATAAAAATAAACTTGGGATTGGAAAATAATTTGGTTCTAAGTAGAGATAAGCCAAAGATATTTCAGCTTGAATTCAAAGGCACACTACATTTACTCATCATCCGAATCATCATCAATAGCTGAGTACAGGGCACACAATCATTCAATCAACTTGTTCTTCCTTTCTTCGAATGTAAGTTTTTCAAGTTAAATCTGAGACAAACAGACGTGATTCCATTACCAAACTACATATCTAAAGTCCAAAAAGACAGCTATAATGCAACATGCAAGCTTCTCAGCATCTCACAAAAAAAAAATTATTCACTATGTATACATGATATAGAGCAGGTGGAAGGATGACCACAAAACATCATAACCATGGTAAAAATTAATAATATTTCACCTGTAGAAGTTAATATTGATCCAGATATATATATATGCAAATTCATAATTACCAAACATAAACAAAACAAAAACAGCAATTCATAGTTGCACTTTACCTTTTGTGTTGTTTAGGAGGTCGCTTCTCTGATTTCTTTACAGTAGGATGGCAGTATGTACCTTCTTGTACATCGCCTCTAGGATATCAGTCTCAAGTCCTTTCTTGATAAATTCACAAAAGTGAGATTGATATTTCTCAAAGTCTGACAAGTAATGCATATTTTGATATTTTATTATTCAAATTTAAAATATTATCAAATAAAAAAAATTATTATATTTAGTCCAATTTCATGTTTCACCAAACAAAATATATTATTAATTCAGTTCAGTTACATGTTTTCCCAAACGCAGTATAGTATTAATTTAGTCTAGTCCAGTACAGTCTCATCTCAATCCAATCCAATCTCATGAAATAGTCCAATTCAATTTCGTGCACCAAACGGGGCCATAGTGTTATGAGTATTATAAATATATTTTTTATATTAATAATAATAAAAATCATCATGTTATATACACAAGGTTTTTTTATAATCAAATATGTATCATTCTGACTCCTTAATTTAAGTAAACACTAGAAAGAGAATAAATTTGATTCAATTTTCGATTCCTAAATTGTTTGTAAACACTGGAATGTAATTTAGTAACTTGATTTCGATTCCTCTCAATTCCTTTTCTAGTGAAACTTGATTCTGATTCTATCTATTCCTGATGAATAAACTCATCCTAAGAGGGTCAAATATCAACATTTATCAACCTAACAATCTTCTTACAACTAATTTTCAAACAAGATCGATGATTATCACGTCAAATTCTCTTTTCACACCATGCCTACTGTATGCATATTAACATCAATGAATTCTTTAGATGACTTTGATCGACAACTAGCTTTCGTTGAAATACCAAATCTATTAAATTTTGCATACATTAAATAAAAATCGAAGGCCTCATGTCGGGAATCAAACTCCATTCCATTAAAAGGCGCTAAACATTTCTCAAATTCATCTTCCACCAAATAAGTATTTTCATTCTCCACCAGAGTATCATTAAAATCTTAAACAATTTTGTTAATGCATTCTTTTCCAAAGTATATGAACATTGATTCCAACAAAAATAACATGGGATGTGATTAAATAAATCATTAAAGCTCATTAACTCTTTTAAAAAATAATAAAAAGGTAAAGTACACTATATGTAAAATTAAAGTAATAAAATCTAACTTATCTTGACAAGCTTTTGTAACCTTTCTTTCACAAATTTTTCCAAGTTTGTTAATATTATTCTAATATACAATCTTACAAACACCTTTTAATGTACTATAGTATCCTCATGGATTTTTGTTTTTGTTTTGGTACAATGGTTTATCCTTATAGTCAATTAATAGTACTTTGAAAGTAAAATTACAAGTACACATGTCAAAGTGGAGAGAATCAATAACAAATTTAAAATTAAAAAGAAAGGGTTTGTTTCATTTATAAAATCAAATATTGGTTGATATATAATTAACTAAGAATTTATGATAAAAACGTAAAAACAAAAAAACAAAAAAGCTAAAAAAGAGATCAAATAACAGATGTCATATATATGGGTAGAGACTGTCCAACAACAGTCCCCTAAGAGTGCAATTGGTACGTGAACGTGATAGGATAGGGTGGGACGGGACGGGACAACATATAACAGTTGTTCTGTATTGTGTTTGGAATATCTAGGACAGAACTATTAATTGTACTATTGTGTGTTTGTTAGCACACCACTTAGATGAAATAAAATCTCAAACAGATGATTCAAACAATCTCGAAAACATACAGCATGTGATTGATATTATTTAAGGAGTCAAGTTGAACATTCGTATGGCTAAGTGTGTGTTTGGTATGGTTTTTGTAGAGGTCAAAAACACTTATTTAATGTTAGAAGTTGTTTTAAGGGTTTTTTTTTTTTTTGGCAAATTTCAAAAACAGCTATTTTAATCATAGAAAACCCATTTTGTGTCGATTAAAAGAAGTCCAACTCCCAAGAAGCTCCTTTTAAGCTTTTTTAATACAGTTGCATTGTCAATACTACCATCTATGAATTTTAAATATTCTATCAGATACCTCTTCTATTACAAAATCTTATTATATTTGAATACTTATCGGACATCATTTATGTCTCCTCATCTTCATTTGCATTCAAACGATAAGTTTTCATCTATCACCTATAAGTTCAAATCAACACCTCTTATTATTATTATTATTATTATTATTATTATTATTATTATTATTATTATTATTATTTTGATAACATAAACAATAATATATATGTATGTTTACTGTTAATTGATATGAAGTTATATATATATATATGTTTAGTTCTGTGATTTTTTTTAAAAACAAAAACCATATACCTGTAGTTTTGTATATGTGATATCTATTCTTTTTAAACTCAAGTACGTGAACAATACTCATGTGTTTGTAATTTTTATTAAAAAAAAACAATACTCTTGTGTTTGTAATTTTTATTTTCTAAAACTCATGTATTTGTGATTATTATTTTTTAAAACTCATGTAATTGTGATTTTTTTAACTCATGTACCTGTGATATTTTTATTTTTTAAAATAAGCTCATGTATTTGTGATTTTTTTAAACTCCTATATCAACGATATATATATATATATATATAAAAACTCAGGTACATGTGATTTTGTTTTTAAATCTATTATTTTTTTAAAACTCCTATATCTATGATATTTTCTTTTATTTTTTTTTAAACTCAGTTATCTGTGATTTTGTTTTTAAACTCAGTTACCTATGTATGTACATCTTTTAATGTCTATACATCTTTTTTTTTAAAATAGTTTAAATTATGTAAATTGCACATACATGTAATATATTGTTTAATTATATTTGTTTTGTATGGAACATGTCTTACCTACAAATGAATTCTTCTCAAGAAAACATTAGAGAGGAAAATCAAAAGAGAGCTAAGGTTGAATGGAATGATCAGGCTAGTGAGGTATTCATAAGGATTTGTGTGGGTAAGACATTAACTAGAAATCAACAAAATAGTCATTTCAATAAAGTTGGGTGGAAGAACATTATAAATAAGTTTGTTGCTATGACCGGTGGAAATTATACTTATAAGCAATTTAAGAACAAGTGGGATTTACTCTATAAAGATTGATAAATTTGGACAAATCTAATAGAAAAGGAAACTGGTTTAAGATGGGATCTCATAATAAATTATTGATGCTAGTGATGAGTGGTGGACTACAAAATTGAAGGTACAATTTTTAATATTTATATTGCTATTTTAAATATATTTTTTTGTTCTTTATTCAAAACATAACCTTGTATATACATTTTCGTAGGAAAATCCAAACGCATTTAAATTTCAGTTAAAAGTGAAACATGTCGATCGGCTATAAATATTATTTAAAGATGTTGCAGCTACGGGTGATGGAGATTGGGCACCATTTCAGGTTTTGTACCTATTGTTGATGGCCAATTAGGGATAGTTTATGTGATACGGATCATGTGTATGATCAAGAGGAGAATTTCAATATTAATATAGATAATAGTGAAGAGCTTGATAATATTAGATGCTTATGCTAATGTTACTCCAACACAACACAATGGAAAGAAAATGAAAAAAATGGTTGGAACAAAAGTTGGAGGTGCAACTAAATTATCAAAATAGTTACATTGTATGTGTGATCCCATAGATAAATTTGTCGAAAAGAAATCTGAGCAAAAATGCAGCAATTTTAAAGTTATGAAAATCTTAAGGAGCATGCTTGAAATTGAGAAGGGGAGTCAACTTTTTATGGTTGTAACCACCAATTTTTTTAAAAAAGTGATAATAAGGTGATGTTTGTTGCACTTAAAGATCAAGCCATTCAAATGGAATGGCTAAGGTAATGATGTTTATGGTTTAGTTTAATTATTATTTTATAGTGATGTAATGATCAACTATTTTATTAGACATTTTTTATGTTTTGTATTAGACAATTGTTTGGATAATTTTATTATGAGACATGAATGATATTATTTGAACATATACTTGTGTGTGTTTAATTATTTTTCATCAGTAATTGTAATTGTATTTTTGTGACAAATATGGCATGTCATGATAGTGACGATGATTGTGAGCATGATGACATTATTGATGATCTTAATTTTTTACAAGTCATGCAAACTATAGTAGAACTATATGTAGATCATTTTCTTAAACACATACAAGGTACCTTGTAGAACACTTTCACATACATGATACATTTGTTATGGAGGTGCTAAAAGGTCATAAGGATAGATGTTACCAACAATTTAGAATAGAGAAACATGTATTTATAAAATTATGTAAATTGTTGAGTGAAACTTATAGTCTAAGTATAGATAAAAGTATCATATTAGTTGAGGTAATAGCCATGTTTTTGGTCACATTGGGTCATGAACTTGGGAATAGAATGGTTCGGGAGAGATTTCAACATTATGGTGAGATTGTATCTAGATGGTTCAGTATAGTATTGGATGTTGTATGTCATATGGCTATTGATTTCTTAAAACATTCTGATCCAACATTCAGAAGAGTGCCTATGAAGATTAAGGATGATAATAGTTAACGGCCATATTTTAAAGATTGTATATGAGCAATTGACGGAACGCATATACTAGTTGTTGTTTCTCAATCAAAGCAGATATCTTATATTGGTAAAAAAAAAAAAGTGCTCATACACAAAATGTAATGGTTGTATGTGTGATGAGGAAGTAGTTAGAGATTTTAGGACTTATATTAGACGTAACTTTAAGAATAAGTAGTTATTCAGTTAGGGATAATATCCCTTTTGTTTATTTATTTATTTAGATATTATCTCCTTCAGAGATAATTGAGTTATAATTATCTTTTAGTTGTTTGTTATTTCCAGAACTTCTACTTCTTTGTATTTGATCATTATAAAAGGCCCCTTTAAAGCTTTTGTAATTAGACTTGATGAATTAAATTTAATAAAGAATTGATGTGTTTTTTCAGTCTCCCTTTCTTTTCTTTTCTGGTTATACATCAATTGTATCAGAGCCTCATCCCGATTCCAATTCGCTTCCACCAATTTATTTATTCATTCTAACATACAAAAAATCCCCAACCAGAATACAAGAAAAAATCCTAACTAGCTAAGTTACTATTTCTGACATCCACGCACCGTCACATGGGCCCACGAGCTACCACCGAAAACTACCAGTGGTCGCCACCCTTAGCACAATCAGATTCAGACATCGCGAGCCAAGAGATTTTTCTTCATCGTCGACCTCCATTCAACCTTGATCCATGCAGATCTACGTTCAAAAGAGTGATCGTCGTTGTCTTACCATCACCACTGATCGCTGGCACTAGGCACCTCACCGCCGGTCCCAAACGATTCGCCGGCTGTCGCTTATTCTAATCGGAGATCTAGTTGTCAGTCTACAGACGTCCAGGTGGTAGTATTTTGAACCAGGTCCTTCTCGCCAATTTCTAATAGTTAGAGGGTTTAGTGGAAACTTGCCAAGGCATTTGCACTAATCACAGAACCTACTGGGGGCTTTTCGCAATTACACATACTTTAGGGTGTTTTCATAATTATGCAATCTAGAGAGACTTTTCAGCAATTTTTCATAGCAAAAAATTTCATTTTCATCCACGGTTAGCTCACTTCGGAGGAGGTGTTTACTATTCTGATTTTCAAATACATCAATTTTTTGTTAAATTCACAGGTTTTTCTTATTTATTTGCATCGATCCAGTCTTTTTTTTTTACTATATTTGTGTTTAAGTTTTTATTTATTTATTTTTATTGTGTTTTTTTGTTTTTGTTGATATTATTTTTATTTTTGTTTTAGTTGTCTTTCATTAAACAACTGCATTTTCATAAAACACAAACAGTTTCATAAAACAAAACAAAAATAACCTTAGTGTTAGTTTTAGCCGTTTATTGGAATTGTGTATTTGGTTGTGGTCGTACATTTCTAGGATAGTTTTTTCAAAGGAGGTTGGTACTTAAGTGTGTCCGTTGTGACCCTCCACCCTTTCCTGGGAAATTACCTGATGTATTATTCGTGACTGTGTACAATATCATTTAAACAAACCCTTTAGAGTCGTAGGTGGTTTGTTGTGCACATCCGACTAATTTATTTTTATTATTTTCACATTGATAATACACACAATGGTTACCAAACAAGACTTTGAACAATCTAACCAAGCCATTAATGACAAAATAACGGTAATCCAAAATGACATTGGGTAGCAAATACTTGACCTTATGAATGAAATATGTGACACTTTTACCCGTATGGAGGCCCGGTTCACTGAATTTAACACTCACCACTCTCCTAGGGATAGAGGTAAACAACATATGGAAAAACATATTATTGTGTCTACCATGGGTCAAGGTATACCCATCCTAGGTTATCGACATCCAGGTCCGTCAAATATAAGCCTTAGAGCTTCAGCTTTTAGGGTCCTCCCATTACATAGGAATACACAAACCTTTTTACATGATTCTAATGATGAACTTGATGAATATAGACAACCTAGACATGCCTTTAGAGGTCCATTTACTGATGATCATAGCGTTAGGCATCCACCTAATCTTTTTCCTCACCAGAATGTTAACCCCTTTAGGAACCCTTATGATGACCGTATAGATTTCCATAGAAGATCTTATGATGACAATATTGATCCCACTAGAAGGGTTGAGGTCGATACCCAAAAATTTGATAGTAGGTTAGACGCCAATGTCTTTCTAGATTGGCTTGTCGCCATGGATAACTACTTTGAGTGGTATCCTATGAGTAACGATTAGAAAATTCATTTTGCAAAACTTAAGCTCATCATTTCATCTAAGAAATATCGTCGCAACATCCAAATACAGTATGAACAACTAGGTCAGGAACCCATCACCCTTTGGTCAAGATGAAAGTCAAGTTGAGGGAGAAATACCTTTTTACCTATTATCGTAGTGCGTTACTAGACCAGTACATTAAGATTAAGCAATCTTCATCTAATGTCACCAACTATATGTCTGTTTTTAATGACCTATTGATAAGGTATAATATCAAGGAAGAACTCGATATGACTTTAGTTATGTTCCTAACTGGCCTTAAGTTCGAACTCAAACGTGAGGTTAGCATGCACACTCTTGAGATTTTAGAGGAATCCTACTTCAAAGCATTAGAGGCTGAGAAATACCTTTGTCCTTACTCTTCTAAGCGCTCACCTATTAACTTTTGCCAAACCCTTCATACCCCACCTGAGGGTTCCCACTCCTTCAATTTTATAGGGTTAGTACTTCACCCTCAAATGCCCATTTTGACTATTGGCCTCATATATCGGGAGATAAGGTCGATCTTCATTCTCCGGCACGTCCTCATAACCTAAATATTGAGTGCCACCACTGTCATGCTAAGGGCCATATCATTTCTCGATGCCCACAACGTACCTTAACCATAGGTCAATAGTATGATGACTATTATCTTCCTGACCACTTAGATGAGGTTGTAGTGCCTATAGAGGATATTCATGATTTAGATCTTGAGGCCAATCTAGAAGATAGAGAGTTTGAAGGTCAATTGCATATGATGAGATGTATATTCTCTAAATCGATAAGTGTCGATGCTTGGAAATGAACGAAAGTATTCCATACATTTATTCAATATAAGGGTAAAAGTTGTAAGTTAGTGATAGATAGGGATAGTACAATGAATATCATTCCTAATGTTGTGGCAACTAGGTTTCAAATCAATCCCGAACCTCATCCACAACCGTTTCGAGTTGCTTAGGTAGATAAGACATCTTTACCCATTACTTATTGGTTTCTTGTTCCCTTATCCATAAGTTCTTATTCGAAAACGATTTACTGTGACATTCTTCCTATGGAAGTTGCTCACATCCTCTTGGGACGTCTTTGGTTATACGACTTTGTCATCCAGAATTTTGGTCAGGTGAACATTCATATGTTAACCCATAATGGCAATACCATTACCTTGTAACCTGCTAAATCTAAGGATAAAATCCCGACACCGATAAACCTTTATCGACTGTGTCCCTTAAACAAAACCTTTACATCTTAGGTCATAGGGAATTCGTCTAACACAATCACTAGATCGGGATTGTGTACACACTAGTGGTACGATAGCCATGACACCTCTACCTTAGAGTTATAAATAATCCCCGCAGTTGGACAATTAATAGACGAATTCGTCTATGTGACTCCACAGGACTTACCCAATGAGTTACCATCTATGCGGGATATCCATCATGTCATTGACTTATTCCTAGGTTCCTAACTTTCCAACATTCCATATTATCGAATGAACCCTACTGAATGAACTGAATTATACAAACAGATAGAGGGCCTTTTAGAGAAAGGATTTATCATCATAGTCTTAGCCCACTGTCCTTGTCCTACTTACTTCGAAGAATTTTAGATCTTAGCGGATGTGTGTTGATAGACGAGCTATCAATAAGATAACAATCAAGTATAGGGTTCCTATTCCTAGACTCAATGACAAGTTAGATGAGTTAGTTGGTGCTCAATGGTTTTCCAACATAGACCTACGTAGTGTGTATCACTAAATTCGGATTCGACCTGGAGATGAGTGGAAAACCGCTTTCAAATCTTTTGATGATTTGTATGAGTGGTTGTTATTTATGTCCTTTGGTATATCAAATGCTCCTAAAGCATGATGACACACATGTTTTGCCTTTATAATGGCAAGTTTCTCATTGTCTACTTCAATGACATCCTTATCTATAATAATACCAAGAATGAACATATAGCTCACCTTAGGCAGGTTTTCCTCACACTTAGAGCCTTAAAAAATGCGTGTTCTTGTAATCTCAAGTCTTTTTACTTGGATTTATTGTCTCAGCCTTAGGTATCATTATAGATCCTGCTAAGGTTAGTGCTATTCGAGAATGGCCCACACCTAGGACCTTAACTGAGGTTCGTAGCTTCCATGGCATAGTATCATTTTATAGGAGATTCATTAGACAATTTAGCACCATTATGACGCCAATCTCAAATTGTTTAAAACTAGAAAAGTTTAGATGGGACTTAGTAGCTATTAAAGCATTTCTTGAGATTAAGTAGATAATGATTGAGGTGCCTATTTTACACCACCCCGACTTTTCAAAAGCCTTTTAAGGTTTCATATGATGCATCTGGGTAGGTATTAGAGGGTACTTACTTAGGAGGGACACCCAGTGGAATTTTTTTAGTGAGAAACTAAACTCAACCAAATAAAAGTATTCAACCTATGATAAAGAGTTTATGTCATTGTTAAAGCTCTTCATTATTGGCAGTACTACCTTTTTCTACTAAGTTTGTCCTTTACGTTGATCATCAGGCTTTACCTTATCTATAGTCACAAAAATAGTTGAACCCTAGGCATGTTAAATGGTTTAAATTTCTTTAGACATTCACTTTTGTTTTATTAGATACTGTCATGAGCAGATAATAAAGTCACAGATGCTCTTAGTCATGTTCTGACAGTGGTCCAGTCTTTAAGTATCATGATACATAGATTGGATAGAATGAAATCAGAGTATTCCATATGCCCAGACTTTGGTATTATATTTCAAGAAATATTGGAGGGCCATTGTCGAGACCATGTAGATTTTATCATTAGAGATAGTTATCTCTTATGTGGGTCCTACCTCTGTCTCCCTTGTACTTCCTTTCATAAATTTTTATTTTGAGAAATGCATGTCGGCGGGTAAGCCAGTCATTTGGGTTGTGATAAAACCATAAGATAGGCATTATTTGCCGTCATTGAAACGTGACGTTACTAGGATACTTTCCTAGTGCAGAACTTGTCATTTAGCTAAGGCAATGAAATAGAACACCAATCTTTATACCCTATTGTCTATTCCCCACACCTTTTGGAGTGATTTGAGCATGGACTTTGTTTTAGGTTTTCCCATGACGTTACGTGTTCATGACTCAATATCGGTGGTAGTTGATAGATTCTTTAAGATGGCCCACTTCATCCCCTATTCCAAAATCGTTGATACTTCTCTTGTCGCATGATTGTTCTTTAGAGAGATTGTACAGATACATGGATTAATTGTTACCATTGTGTCTGAATGTGATGTGTGTTTTATGAGTTATTTGTGGTAGAAGTTATGGAAATTATTTGGTACTACTCTTAAGTTCTCATCTTCCTTTTATCCCCAAATTGATGGTCAAATTGAGGTCGTTAATAGTAGCTTAAGCAACTTTCTTAGGTGTGTAGTGGATGATAAACTTGGTAATTGTGACCTTTTTCTTCCAATGGTTGAATTTGTTTACAATAACTCATTCAATCGAACCATCGGAAAAAGCCCACTATGATTGTTCACTGCATTTCACCTCATCAACCTGTTAACCTGGCACCATTACCACTTGAGTCACGTACATCTGAATTTGCAATTGATTTTGTCACTCATATACATACCTATATACTGAAGTGCGTCGCCAAATTGTATTAAGTAACGATAACTATAAATTGGTTGCTGATATGCATCGTAGACAGAGTTTGGTGAGGTTGACTTTATCATGGTTCCCCTATGTCCTGTTCATTTTCCCTCGCATTCTATCAAAAAATTGCATGCCCACTCCAATGGGCCATTTTGTGTTCTCAAACGACTTGGATCTAATGCTTATTTACTAGATTTGTCTGTTGATTTAACCATTAGTCTAGTGTTTAGTGTGCCTGCATGACTATTGGGGTACGTTCGAGCCTCCTATTATTTCCTTTAATGACTCTACCGGTCATTCTAGTTGTTGATCGCCTTGCTACCTTTACTCAGGGTGGTTACCAACAATTTTTGGTTCGTTGGCGCGACCACTATTCGAGTGAGGACACCTAGATTTCGGAGTCCGAGATTCGTGATCTTGCCCCATCCTTGTTAAAGGATTATTTGCAGCACTACTCACTAGAGATGAGTTCTTTTCTACCAGGGGAGAATGATGGGGAAGTGGTTAGAGATTTTAGGACTTATGTTAGACATAAATTTAAGAATAAATAGTTAGTCAGTTACGAATATTATCCTTTTTGTTTATTTAGATATTTTCTCCTTCATAGATAATTGAGTCAGGATTATCTTTTAGTTGTTTGTTGTTTTCATAACTTCTACTTCCTTGTATTTGATCATTAAAAAGGCTCATTTAGAGCCTTTATAATTAGACTTGATGAATTGAATTAAATAATGAATTACAGTGTTTTTCCAATCTCCCTTTCTTTTCTCTTCTGGTTCTATATCAATGTGATTTTAATATGTATTTTTGACAAGGACATTTTTGTGATGTTTGCAAGTCAAAAAGATATTTATAAAACCTTAGCAATTGCTCAAAATGTTATCAAAAACAAGTATAATGGCAAGTATCGTTCCACAGGGATCAAAGGTGATAGTGATCAAATTGATGTTCTAATACTAAAAGTGCTTAAAAAGTAAAATGAGGTGTTTGGTTTTGGTAGTTAACAACTAACAATTAAGCCAAACTAAAATGCAATTAAGTTAGCAAGAAATGTATATGAATATATAAGAATGAGAACTAAAGAATTGATGGATCCAACAAGCAAATAATGGGTGTGCCAATAACTCTCATTAATGAATATCTATCAAATAAGAGTCCAATCTCTTTATAATTTAATCAACCTAGGGTGTATAGTGTTGATTGTTAATCCTTCACAAGTGATCAACCTATGGTGTATATTATTTTTCACTCATTTGGGATTTGTTAAGAGTTGAGATTATAGAAACCGGATTTCACTTGAGAAGTATACTCATGTTCAATCCTTCCATCAAATTGAGTCTTTAGAAAAAGAAGTAGAGTGTATATCAAGTTAAATACTCAAATAGTTTCTCAAACAATTTGCAAAGAGCGTAGTGTTTAATATAAGACAAAATTGAATTTAGAAAGCAATTAAAACAAAGGACGAAACATACTTGATAGATAATTAAAGATAGAGTTCAAATTACAACACCCAACATTCACAAGTGTATCACATCAACCCCTTAGTGAATCATTTTGCTACTCATGTCTATTACAAAATATAAACTAAGAGAAGAGGGTGAGAGAAAACCATGAAAATAGTCCTCCATCCTTGAAGCTTTAATCCAATCTCCTAGTTGCTTTGTTGAGTAGAGATGAAGAAAATGGTGTGTATGGGTTTGGATGTGGTGGGAGAGATGATTCCTAGATCTAGATGAGGTAAGAATGGGTGTTAGATCATGTGAGTATCTGTGTGGGCATGTGTGTGAAATCATAAAAGTACATATTTCTTTGGTAACTAAAAATGGGTCTGAAAAATGTTGATGTAAGCAAATCTAGGCAACTTCGCTGCCCAAAGTTCAAGGGTAAAGACCCGCCAAGTAGACTAGTGAAATGGATGTAGGGCTTTTTATCTCTCAGTTCGTGGGTAGTTCAGGGGTACTTCACTAGTGAGGACCCACGAACTGGGTATTTTTGATACTTTCTGGTTCTCGGTCCGCGGGTCACTTGGCTGCTGTAGACTAGTGCACTACCGACGATCCGGGAATTTTGAGGTCTTCTGAAGGAGTTGTGGCTCTCGAGTTGAGAGTCATTGTGTTGAAGTGGACCAACGAACTATGCCTTGAAGTCTTTTGGAGACTACTTCATGGATGGGAATGCACGGTAGGTTACCCTAGAAGTACAAGCAAACTGGCAATTTGATACTTTCTGACTCATTCTGCTGGTGGTCTTGCTGCCTTGCGCGGGTAGGGTACCTATAAATAGACCAGCGAACTGGGCTCCCTTCTTGGAATTTTGACTTGTCCTGCACCCGAAAGTCTTGGTTTACACCTCCAATACTTGAAACACGTTGAATGCCTACATTTACTAGAAAAAAGTCATTAGACACAAAAATACACTCGGATATAAGCCAAAGTATGTGGAATTGAGAGCCAAAATATAACATAATTTTGGCACGATCAATTTTACATTCACATGGGCTGGATGGGAGGGCACTGCTCTGTTGGAAAAAATTCAATCATATGGGGCCACACATGTGAACATTAAATGTGTTGTGCTATCTTTTGGTTAAGCCTAAATTAAAGTGATCTAATTAAGATATAAAGCATTAAGGCTTAAGGGTATAATTGTCATGGAATTAATGTGTAGATACCAGAATACTATTTCTAATTTGTTGAGGGGCCGAATTAGAAATAGCCAATATATAATAATTTGATTATTATATATATTTAGGGTTATAGTCCCCAAAATACCAGAATACTATTTCTAACTTGTTGAGGGGCCGAATTAGAAATAGCCAATATATAATAATTTGATTATTATATATATTTAGGGTTATGGTCTTCAAATTACACGATACTTTTAGTTTTCTCTGTATCCCATCAACAGAGCAAATAGAACACAGCAGGGTTTATAAAGGTCGTGATAATTTGGAAGATCACAACCCGTTCACAAATCTCCAGCAATGGATTCAGGTACGCTTCCGTTTTCTAGATTTACGTATTTTCTCTAGAATTGATATGGATTATGACATGTAAATTAGAGTTTGATTAAAGTATGTATAGAAACATGTTTAGGTTAAACATTAGGATTAATTTTGTACCTAAGTATGTTATAGTTTTGTGTTAATCGAAATTCCTAACAATTGGTACAAGAGCCACCCATAATCGATTCTTGAGATTTAAGATTTGGATTTTAAGTTTAAAAAAAATTAAAAAAAATTGACTGTGTTCTTCTGGTTTTCAAAAAAAAAAAAACCGATCATCCTTCGTGGGTCAACACCGGTTGTTTTTCCGGTGGGTTTCTAGCACGAAACCGATTCGATTCGCCGCGAAGAGGACGATAGTCGGTCCTCCACCACGATCGGTCCAGATAGAGCGATCCAAGACCACCTCCAGCCGCCGCTCGTTCGATCGGTGTTAATCGATCTTCGATCTTCGTCCGATCTACGTTTGCGTGTCTTCTGTTGCTTTCCGACCGTTCGTCGTTGCCTTGTGGCGACGGCGTGGTGGTCTGGAGCGACGGTGGCGAAGATTAGGTTTCAGAAATCAAGTTTTTTTATCAGGCCCTTCTGTTGAAAATTTGAAATTCTTGAGGGACTGTTTTCAAATTTATTTGGGCCATTATGTGATTTTGATAAAGTTCCGGGGTCAGTTTATAATTTCCAAAACTTAGAGGGCCTGTATGAAATTACGAAAGAGTTTTCGGGCAGATTTATAATTATTGAAAATTTATGGGGTCAATTTGAAATTTCAAAAGTTTTGGGCCAAATTTTAATTATGAAAAGTTGAGGTGCCTTTCTGTAATTTTACAAAATAGGGGTACTTTTGTAATTTTGATAAAATAAAATAAATTTTTATTTATTTTTATTTTATTATTAGGATCAACTTAAATTCAAATATTTGGTAGTATACATTTTATAGTTAAATAAAGTTGTCCATCATTCTAAATGGGTTAATTGAAACAAGATGTCACCAAAGTGACCTCTCTTGTGTAGATTGTTCATAAGGGATGTTGGATGTTCGTAAGTGTGTAAATTCATGTGGGTATTATCCGGCCCAAAGGAAGGTTAATACTTAGCCGAATTGTACACACATCTGTGGTGGTAAACATGTGACGATTATAAGGTTTTATGTGTGAATAATAAGTCGATCAAAAGATAGATTTATTATTTAACATAAATTATTTTCAATGTTTGATCACTACTAAAAGAGTACCACTTGTGTGTATATAAATTCATGCGGGTATTGGCCGGCCCAAAGGAAGGTTAATACTTGGACGAATTGTACACACATCTGTGGTGATAAACATGTGATGATTATAAGGTTTTACATGTGAATAATAAGTCGATTCAAAGATAGATTTATTATTTAACATAAATTATTGTCAATGTTTGATCACTATAACAAGAATACCACTTACAATTAATATTATTGTCTAAAGACTTGATATTAATGTTGTACTGGGTATCTTAAGATGGGACCGGCCATTATTTGGTATATCTTTTATGGTTAAATAAAGTGGTCTCTCATTCTAAATGGGCTAATTGAAGCAAGATGTCGCCAAAGTGACCTCTCTTGTGTAGATTATTCATGAGGGATATTGGATGTTTATGTGTGTGTAAATTCATGCTGGTATTAGTCGGCCTAAAGGAAGGTTAATACTTGGCCGAATTGCACACACATGTGGTGATAAATATGTGACGATTATAAGGTTTTACATGTGAATAATAAGTCGATCCAAAGATAGATTTATTATTTGACATTAATTATTGTTAATGTTTAATCACTACAACAAGAGTACCACTTACAATTAATATTACTGTCCAAAGACTTGATATTAATGTTGTGTTAGGTATCTTACGATGGGACTTACCATTATCTGAATTTGTTGATCATTGTATTTGGTTATTAATGGAGCATGTTTGTGTGTTTGTTTTGTTCTCTTTCAAGCTAATGTTTTACTATATCTGATAATACCAACTATATACTCATGCTTAATGGGATCAACTTTAAGGATTTGGAAGGAGAACATACTCATTGTTCTCGGCTGCATGGATCTAGACCTTGCATTTCGGGTTGAGCAACCCGCTTCTCTTACGGATGCAAGTTCTTATGATAATATGAAGAACTTTGAGAAGTGAGATTGTTCAAATCGCAGGAGTCTTATGATCATCAAGTGCGGCATTTAGGGGTGCGGTATCTGAAAAGATAACCAAAGTCAAGGAGTTCCTAGCCGAAATTGAAAAGCGTTTTGTTAAAAACAATAAGGTAGAAACAAGCACGCATTTACAAAGCTTGATTTTTATGAAGTACAAAGGCAAAGAGAACATTAGGGAGTACATTATGGAAATGTCTCATATTGCTTATAAGCTTAAGGCACTGAAGCTCGAGCTGTCTGACGACTTGCTCGTGCATTTGGTATTAATATCACTTCCTTCACAATACAACCAGTTTAAGGTCAGTTACAACTGTCAAAATGAGAAATGGACTCTTAATGAGCTCATTTCTTATTGTGTGCAAGAGGAAGAGAGACTGAAGCGCTGTCTGACGACTTGCTCGTGCATTTGGTATTAATATCACTTCCTTCACAATACAACCAGTTTAAGGTCAGTTACAACTGTCAAAATGAGAAATGGACTCTTAATGAGCTCATTTCTTATTGTGTGCAAGAGGAAGAGAGACTGAAGCGAGACAGGACCGAAAGTGCTCATTTGGCTAACACCTATAAGGTTAAGGGAAAATAGAGGAAGAATAATGAAGCTGCTAAACACCTTATGAGCTTTGGACAAGCATAAAAGCCTAATCTAAAGCATTTTCACATTTAGGGATGTCCAGCTGAGGCAAGGCCTTACAGGCCACATGAAAAGAATTTGCACGCCAAAATTGTGAGCATCTACTTTGTTGGCTACTCTGAGCGATCTAAGGGCTATAAGTTTTATGATCCCACACTTCGATCAATTTTTGAAACGGGAACTGCAACATTTTTTGAGGATGTTGAGTTTGGGGGAGAAATAAGGTTAGAGACATTGTCTTTAAGGAAGAATCGATTTCGATCCCTACTATCGCTTTTGACAATGTGCAGGTTTCTATACCTATCATTGATCAAGAAGCGAATCTGGATCCTCAACCATACAATGTTGAACAACCCCCATTCAAGATGAGGTAATTGTTCCTAAGGAACAAACTCAACAACCTCAAGAACCAGTGCCATTGAGGTGATCCACTAGAGAAAGGAAAAATGCTATTCCGGACGATTTTTACGTATTTCTTCAGAAACATGAGGAAAACATTGGAATGATGGAAAATGATCCAATCAATTTCCATCAAGCCATGCAGGGTTCCAACTCTCAAAAGTGGATTGATGCCATGAATGAGGAATATAAATATATGCAAGACAATAAGGTTTGGGAACTTGTCCCATTACCAGAAGGTGAGAAACCCATTGGTTGTAAATGGATATTTAAAACCAAAAGGGATTCGAAAGGTAATGTGGAGAGGTATAAGGCTCGTCTTGTAGCTAAAGGCTTTACCCAAAAAAAAAAGGGATTGACTATAAAGAGACTTTCTCTCCAGTTTAAATGAAAGACTCTTTTAGGACAATCATGGCACTTGTTGCACATTTTGATATTGAGCTTCATCAGATGGATGTCAAGACGGCGTTTTTCAATGGTGACATTGATGAAACAATTTATATGGTGCAACCAGAAAAGTTTGAGTCGGGAGACCCAAAGAATATGGTTTGCAAATTGACAAAATCCATTTATGGACTCAAGCAAGCTTCCCGTCAGTGGTACCATAAGTTTCATTAAGTGATTATCTCGTTTGGTTTTGAGATAAACATTGTTGATAATTGTGTGTATCACAAATTCAGTGGGAGTAAGCACATATTCCTGGTTTTATATGTCGATGACATACTGCTTGCCACAAATGATATAGGCATATTGCATGAAACCAAGAGATTTCTATCAAAGAATTTTGAGATGAAAGATCTTGGTGACGTCTCCTTTGTATTAGGGATCCAGATACAACGAGATCGCTCTTGGGGTATTCTTGGATTATCACAAAGGAGCTATATCGATACAGTACTCAAAAGGTTTGGCACGCAGGACAGCAAACCAGGTGACACCCCTGTCGCTAAGGGAGGCAAGTTCAATCTCAATCAGTGCCCTAAAAGTAACCTTGAAGCTAAGGAAATGCAGAAGATTCCCTATGCATCAGCTGTAAGGAGTCTAATGTATGCTCAGGTATGTACGCGTCTGGATATTACGTACATTGTTGGTATGTTAAGCAGATATTTAAGTAACTTTATGATGGATCATTGGAAAGCAGCCAATCAGGTTATAAGGTATTTGAAGAGAACAAAATATTACATGCTCACATATAGGAGATCGGATCAGTTTGAGATCATAAAGTATTCTGACTCTGATTATGATGGATGCCAAGACAGTAGGAGATCCACATCAGGCTACAAATACTTGTTGGCTGGTGAAGCTATATCTTGGAAGAGTGTCAAACAGACACTCATAGCGTCTTTAACCATAGCAGCAGAGTTTGTAGCATGCTATGAGGCATCCAACCATGGAATATGACTGCGGAATTTTGTCACTAGGCTGCACATTCTGGAGGGTGTTGAAAGACCACTCAAACTATATTGTGACAATAAGTCAGCAGTGATATATTCTAATAACAACAGGAGCTCATCTAAGTCAAAGCATATTGACATTAAGTTCCTAGTTGTGAAGGAAAGAGTACAGAGTGGACATATATCCATAGAGCACATTGGGACAAACTCCATAATAGCGGATCCGCTTACAAAAGGATTACCACCCAAGGTCTTTCATGAGCACACTGCTCATATGGGTGTTATTTTGTATGAGGATATCACATTATAGTGGGAGTTTGTATAATTATGTATTGTATTGCTCTATATTTTTATTTTGGATATATTTATGCATTTATGTATTTGGATATTTATCTGATCAGAAATAAAGTATTCAGTTAATTACACTCTGTTACATTGAGTTAAGTTTTGATCTCACTAAGGAATAAAGTAGGACTAGTTGGAATAGACATGTATAGATCACATTACATGTAATTTCCATGCTACGCATCCATGATTGATCTATGTCATTTGGCTATGTTAGTATACGTGACCATTGATGGGTTTAGTTACGCTAAATGTGACGAAAGTCGCTTTGATCCTATGTTGGCATAATCAATGGACGAGATTGTTCGGATATACCCTAAAATTGTGATAGCAAAATTTTGGACCTCATAAAGTCATACACATTTGTAACGTTACATATGTGGCCCAATGGGAGATTGTTGGAAAAAATTCCATCATATGGGGCCACACATGTGAACATTAAATGTGTTGTGCTATCTTTTGGTTAAGCCTAAATTAAAGTGATCTAATTAAGATATAAAGCATTAAGGTTTAAGGGTATAATTGTCATGGAATTAATGTGCAGATACCAGAATACTATTTCTAATTTGTTGAGGGGCCGAATTAGAAATAGCCAATATATAATAATTTGATTATTATATATATTTAGGGTTATGGTCCCCAAATTACACGATACTTTTAGTTTTCTCTGTATCTCATCAACAGAGCAAATAGAACACAGTAGAGTTCATAAAGGTCGTGATAATTTGGAAGATCATAACCCGTTCACAAATCTCCAGCAATGGATTCAGGTACGCTTCCGCTTTCTAGATTCATGTATTTTCTCTAGAATTGATATGGGTTATGACATGTAAATTAGAGTTTGATTAAAGTATGTATAGAAACATGTTTAGGTTAAACATTGTGATTAATTTTGTGCCTAAGCATGTTATAGTTTTGTGTTAATCGAAATTCCTAACATGCTCATGATACTCATATTTTTTTAGATGCCTTACGTTTTGAAGATTTACATTTTCCACATCCGCCTACTGGTTAGAGGTGCATGATACCTTAATTTGATTTATATATATATATATATATATATATATATATATATATATATATATATATGTTATTGAATATAAATTAATTAATTTTAATATTTTTATATAGGTAAGTATTATTTAGGTGATGCAGGATATCCTTACATGATTGGTTATTAGGTGAGCGATATCATCTTCCTGATTTTCGGTGTGGAAATTATCCAAGAGGTCAAAAAGAACTATTTAATTATGTACATTCTTTTTTGAGATGCACCATAGAAAAAGACCTTTTGCGTTTCGAAAAATAGATGGAAAAATTTATGACAAATGCCTAAGTTTCCTTTTAATAAGAAAGTGGAGATTGTGATTGCTTCAATGATTCTTCATAATTTCATAAAACTCCATTCTAAAAATGAGGAGGAGTTCAAACCTTATGTTGACAACGAATAACTACTTCCACAAATGAAGTAGAAAGAAATGAGGAAAAAGATTCAAGATTTGAACCTAATATTGGTGCATTGCATAAGCACGAAATGGATAAGAAGCATGATCGAATTGCAGTTCTTCTCATGAAACAATGATATTTAGACGATTGTTAAAGTATAATGATGTGTTTGTTACGTACCAATGATTTGTTTTTTCTTAAACTCATTTAGATATGATTTTTTTTTAAACTCGTGTATCTGTGATTATTTTTTAAACTCAAGTACTTGGGTATCTGTGATTGTTGAAAGATATTGATGTATCTGTTATGTACCTTTGATTTTTTTTTTAACTTCTGTATCTGTGATTTTTTTTAGACTATGTACTTTTGATTTTGTTATGTACTTGTGTCTCTGTGACTGTTGAAAGATATTGATATGTTTGTTATATACATGTGATTATTTTTATTTAAAAAACTCATGTGTCTGTGACTGTTTTTTAAAATTAAGTAGTGTGATTTTTTTTAAAAAAAATCACGTGTTTGTATTTTTTTAAACTCAAATACTTGTGATTTTGTTATGTATTTGAGAGATATTGATGTATTTATTATTTACTTGTGATTTTTCATCTCAAGTACTCATATATTATGGTTGTTGAAGAAAATTAATGTGTTTGTTATTTATTTATGGTTGTTTTTTTAACTCAAGTATTTTTTGATCTTGTTATGTACTTGTGTATCTGTAATTGTCTATTTATATAATACCTTTGATTTTTTTTTTCCCGTTCGCTTGTACCAGTTGATTTGGTAATCTGGGACTGATTGCACAAACATCCCCTAAGTTTAGGTCTAATTACAACTAGATGAACCTTTTACTCGAAATTACACAAACCTCCCTTACCAAAAGTTGACTTTCATTAAACTTAACAATTGATCAAATTTTTAGAGTTAAATGACTTGAATTCCCATATTTGTATTAATTTTGTAAGAATGATGGGAATAATTATGTTATTTTTTTTATATTTATCACCCATTTTTAATAAAAATCTTTTTATGGACTTTTTTTTTTTAATGGGGGATGAATCTCGAAAAAAAAAAACTCAACCGTACAAGATTTTTTTGTCTTTTGTTGAAAATGGGTGTTGAACCTACAAAAAAAAAAGCTGGGAATGATGACTTTCTCTTTAGTTAAAAATGGGTGGTGATAGATGTCATAAACAGAGAAAAATTTGTCAATATTTTTTCTCCTCTGAAAAATGGCCGATAAAAATTGAAAAAAGTAACAAAATTATTCTCATTTTTTTTATAAATTTTTAAAATTTTTGTTATACGTTGATAATATTTGTTTAATTATTTATTTTAGGTAATAAAATAATATAAATGGGGGCCTTCAACCCAATTCTACCTAACGTAAATTTTAACCCAACCCAACCCAATCCAACCCAACCTAACCTTTGTCAGGTTTGGTTGATCGGGTTGATCGGGTTAGGCTTTTTAAGTCCAACAGAAAAAATATATTTGAAGTCCAATTTTTATATCAAAATTCGAATTCAAAATAATTTTTCACCCTAATATCATATCACATAGAATTTATATTTCTTAAAATCACAAAATCAAATCACATCATATAATACATTTTGTTTGAATATCTGTTGCATAATTAAAAAATAAAAATATAATAATTTATCCAAATTGGAAAGTCTCCATCTAAGTCTCCTATCAATTTTACAATTATAATCATTTCAGCGAATATCTCGTAGTTGAATAGTCTTTTATTTATTTCAACTAACATAATAATTTGAGTTTATATACAATTATTAGACTTTTTCTACCAAATTCTTAATCAATTCATAAGAAAAAATATATATTTTAACCAACAAATACAAAAGATGAAGACAATATAATTACATATTTTTAATAAATGTATTTTATATTTATAGTATAAAATATTTAAAACTATATAATTATATTTGTCATTTATAATATTATACATGGTGCATGAGAAATTTTTTAAAATATTTCTAAAAAAGAGAGACTTCATAATGGATCTAAAAATAAATTAATATTAATGTTGGGTTGTCGGGTTGTGTTGCATTATATTTTATTAAAGCAACCCGATCCGACCTTTATAGCAACCCGACCAGACCCAATCTTTAAAAAAAACCCGACCCTACCCAATCTTTAAAGCAACCTAACCCAATCTAGTCGAGTTGGTCTCCACCCTTACATTTAACCCTAAAAGTTTAGTCAATGGTTAAGTTTAACGAAAGTCAACTTATGGTAGGGGTAGGTTTGTATAATTTAAAGCAAAAGGTCTATCTAACTGTAATTAGACTTAAAATCAATGGGAGGTTTATGCAATTAGTCTTTGTTTTTACCCTTATTTGTAATTTATTAGTACCAAATAAACTTTTATAAATATAGTGCCAAACAATCTAGTAACAAAAGCACTTCTGTAATTGAATATCAAACAACATACAACTTTTTATTAGAAGCTCTAGTATAAAAGGATCTAATCTAAAAGCTCTATTTGAAAGCCATATCAAACATACCCTAAAGTCATCCAAAGCCTTGGAAGAGCTCCCAGCTAGTGGTGTAAAAATGGACTGGCCCGGCCCATTTGGCATGGCCTGGCCAGTCCATTTCTGGAAACAGGCTTGGCTGGCCATGGCACGCGACGGTGTCGCGGGCCGGCCCTGCCCGGCCTGTTTCAGGAGAAGCAGGCCCTGCACGGCACGCCAGCCTGCCTCAGGCGGGCCGTGCCTACGTGTCGTGCCATGCCATGCCAGGCCAGCAGGCCTGGTCCAGCGGGTTATTTTTTTGGTCCAATTTTTTTTTCAAATTAAGTTTTTTTGGATTTAGGGTATAGGGTTTAGGATTTATAGTTTATGGTTAAGGGTTTAGAATTTAAAATGAATGAAGAGAACGAACAATTATTAGGATTTGAAATGAATAAAGAGAACGAACAATTTGTTAATTATTTATTTATTTTTCACTTATGGAATTCAGTAATACATATCTACATGATTGTCTCATTAAAAACCTTACCAAGAAAAACCCAGTGGGATAAAAACTTGGTAAGGGAAAAAGAGTGCAACCGTTTTACAACTTACAAGTAAATAATAAATACATATGTAAGAGTATAACCTAGTTCTGGCCCTGGCCACTACCTGAAGGGTCATCAATATATAGATTGTCGAAATTTAGATTAAGTTCTTTATCTACAGTTAGATTTTGTAACCTTTTTTTAGCATGCTCCCAATTCCGAAGGCATGTTAATATCTCCACCATCTCTGGAGACAAACAGCTTCTTCTTGGTTCAATTATGCGTCCACTGGTGCTGAAAGCTTGTTCTGAAGACACCATTGACACTGGAATAACCAGTACGTCACGTGCTAAGTGTGACAGAACTGGATACCTGTACGTATAGGTCTTCCACCATAACAACAAATCAAACTCTTCCTTGTCTTCAACAACATCGAACTGTGCTTCAAGGTACCTAATAAGTTCGGTACAAGAAGATGGGCTAGATCTTTGCCCTGAAGAAGTACTTGCTGATTTGTCTTTTTTGCGTCGTTTCAGAAGGCTCCAACTTGTTTGCTTCGGCTCTGTCTCCGATCGTGTTGATTGGGGGATGTCAATGTTGCCAAACCTGGTCTCATAAATACGAAAAATCTCGAACAACTTGGTTCGAATGTCAGTAATTTGTTCTGAATAATCTATTGATAAATTAATACCAATAAACTCAAGCAAACTTCTAAACCAGATAATTTAACCCTGGGATCTATTATAGCACTTAAGGCATAAAGTAAGGGAATGTTAGCCCAATATTTTTTCAACTTTGTCTCCATGACAACAACTGAAGCGCCTAGATGTTCATCTTCTCTATAACTGTTTAACAGTTCAGACATTTCCATTATCTGATGGATTGCCTGGGAAGATGTGGGGTAATATACCCCGGAAAGAGTTACAGTGGCATTGTAAAAAATCTTTAAAAATTGAACAAAAATCTTTGCCACATACCAATCGTCTGTGGTAAGTAATTTTAGACTAAATTGTCCTGTTTCGGTCAATTTTATGTTATAAAAATATGTAATGGTTGTATCATATTCCAAACAAGTTTGCAACATTAAATAAGTAGAGTTCCACCTTACCGGCAAATCAGTTTGGAATCGTCGGGGTTTGAGACCGTTTAATTTACAATGTCTCTTGAATTCACTGAATCTAGGATTAGAACTGCAAATCCAAGAAATGGCATCTCTGATGCGATCTATTTGGTCGCTTACCTGCTTTAAACCAGCCTGTACAACTAAATTTATAATATGGCATGCACACCGTTGATGAAAGAAATAACCTCCATCTTGCGGGATATTTCTTGCAACAAACAATGCAATAGAGCTAGTATTTGCTGATGCATTATCAAATGTGATTGAAAGAATGCGATGCGTGATTTCATAAGTTTCTAAAACTTCCATTATGACATTAAAAATGTTTTATGCGGTATGTGCAAAATCCATAGGACGAAAACCAAAAATTCTTTTTGTTATCCTCAAATCAGAATCTAAATAGTGTCCCGTGACACATAAATAGTCCTGTTTGGAACATGCATTCCAAATATCAGAAGTTAATGCAACAGAGACACTTAAATGCTGTATTTCAGCAACTAAGTCATCCCTTTCGGTTTCAAACAATCGTATCAAATCATTTTTAGTGGTGGTTCTAGAAACAGGTTCATATTGGGGGTTATAAACTAAACAAATAATATTAACATTAAAGCCCAAAAATTGATAAACTAACTAACTAAATAGATAATGTTTTCATTAATTAACTCAAATCTAAACATAAACATATAAATTTACTATGAGAATATGTTAGATCAAAAGTAATAACAAAATTGTACCTTTAAAATTTGGTGTGTTGGTGGAAAATGTAGAGAATTTTGTAGAGAGAGTAATAACCAAATTGAATGAAAAAGTTTAGAGAATTGGAGAATATATTAGAGACTGAGATTTGAGAGAATGAGAGATTGAAAGAATGATAGAGAGAGAGAGAGTTAATAGAAATGAAATGGATGGAAGTATTTATAGAAACATTTGATTTGTGGGTCAAAATGTAATTTAAAAGACTTTAGGGGGGGTTTTGGTAATTTTTGTTTCCTCCAACGGCTGGAATTGATTTCTAGCCGTTGGAGGATTTTTGAAAAAAAAATAAAATAAAAAAAATTTGGGCCGAACGGACAGGCGGATCGGTCCGCCAAACCGGTCCGACAGGCCTGACACTCCGGATTGGCGTGCCAGGCGGACCGGTCTGCAGGGTCTCCTCCCAGCGGCCAGGCCGCGGCCTGGCCCTATTCCTTCACGGGCCGTTCCCAGAACGGCCCGTGAACTTCCTGGGTCGGTCGGACCGGTCTGTCACCGACCGACCCATTTTTACACCACTACTCCCAGCCTCCCTCCTTGTTTGGCATCATTATTTAAAGCTATGCAATTCTTTCCGGCCGATTCATCTAGAGTAAGTCATTCAAGATTTGAACGAGTTTTGTAGAGTCAAGAATTGTATCCAAACTTTCACAAACCGGAATAGCTGTGCCTAATTCATCCACAATCAATTGTTTTTAAAGGAAATGACAAGACAGTCAAGACTGCATTGGCCATGTAAGCAAGAGAACGCCACCCAGAGACATTCAAATAGTTATTCCCAGTTTAAAGGTGTGGATGATGAGATTGAATTGAATATGATCATACTATTTTTATAAATCGGAATGGATGATTAAATTAGTATTGTGATTTGTTTGGTGGAGTACAGATTGGATTAAAATAATACCGTTTCTTGTTTGGTATAACATAAGATTTGATAACAATGATTGAAAATAATTATCTTTTAGGTGAAGTCAGTATAAAATTAATTTTTAAGTAAATAAAGTCATTTTAAATCAATTCAATTCAAAGAAAAATAAAATTATTGTAAATAAAATTTGGTTAAAAAAATCATTTTTTTAAATAAATAAATTGTTTAAAATTTATTTGAAATAAAATAACAATTATTTTTAATTGATATTAAAAAAAATATTTTTTTAATGTGAGAATAAAATACATAAATATTAAAAAGAATATTTATTAAATTAAAAAAAAAAAAAACAACTCCCGTCGGAATGGAATAACCGGATAAATCCAATCCAACGCATACCACAAACTTTAGTCCAATCACACCCAACAAACTCACCCTAAGTCAAATAGGACCCAACAGCTCTATGTCTGCAATTAGATTAATTTGGTACAGCAAATTGATTCTTTTATAATTTAATTGGATTTACGAATAAAATATATAAATAAGTAAAATCATTTAAATAAGGTTACTATCAAAATTAAATCGGATGTTTATAGTAATATTTAAATTTTAAAATTTTAATAATGGATCCATTTATAAATTGGATATGAAAATCATATTTTCGGCTGATCATATCTGCACCTTTAAAAATATTGGTCCCGAATTAATAGGAATAGTAAAATATATATATTTTAAGAAAAAATATTTTTCCTCCGATATTGAATTGAGAGAATTTTGTGAAATAATAATAAAATATCCGCACCCTAACAGGATCCTAAACAAACCAGGCCTTAGGTTCGTACTGAAGCCCAACTCAACTGACCGAAAAGCCCGGGCCAACTCGGGGTTCACTCGACTGATCCAATTGAGAATTGACTCCATTAAAAACAATCTAGGTATTCACTCGAACCAAATCGAAATCTCTTAAGTTTTCAAAAAAAAAAAAAAAATTCCCAATCTCTCTCGTCTGTTGAAGAACAAATTAGGTGCGTAGATGTCGAATATCTCTTTCAGTTTAAACTTTTAAAGTTCAATTATTCATGCGATTTTAGTATTATTTTCATCGATCGAATGGAATCTCTCATTTTTTATTTTATTATTATTTTTAAAAAAAAATTTATATGGATTTTACCCGATTGAATCTCTTTGAGTGTTGAATCTGATATTATATTATCTGGATTTTGAATTCAAGATTGTTAGTTGTATCAAGTGACCGATTATGTAAAATAGAATCTGGTATGTTTATTTTTAATTTAATTTTTCGTATTAATTTTCTCTGTTTTTATTGCTGTAATGACGTTATATTATGTTGATTTTGAATTCAAGGTTGTTTAATTGTGTGTAGTGACCGATAATGTACAACGGGATCGGATTACAGACCCCGAGAGGATCGGGAACCAATGGCTATATACAGACCAACAAGTTCTTCGTGAGAGCAAAAACGGGTCGGGTTACTGAGAACACAAAGGGGTTCGAGGCGGGTCAGGGCATGGCAGGGGTCACCAGGAAGGCAAACAAGGACATTTTGGAGCATGAGCGAAAGCGTCAGATTCAGCTCAAGCTCACGGTGCTCGAAGATAAGCTTGTAGACCAGGGTTACACGGAGGCTGAGATCGCTGAGAAGCTGCAGGAGGCTAGAAAGACCTTGGAGGCCTTTGCAGCTTTAGAGGACAGCGGTGGATCGACTGCCATTGTGGTTGCTGGGACAAAGTAACTGATCTTTCACCGTTTTTTGAATGATTTATTGATATGCTTGTAGGGTTTAATAAATAAGTTGTTTGCATGATATTGTTTTGTATTTGTGGTGTTAAATGATCAAAATGGGTTAGCTTGATGGTATATATGTTTTGAACCTGAAAGACTGATGGAAATGTTTGTTGGTTATTAGTCATAATTGCCAAGCATGTCTCAGATGCATATTTAGTTAGTGAGTAGGCAATTTCGCCTCTTCTTTCACCTGCAAGGTCATTTCCATGTGTGTTCCTTGATGGCTTTGTTCTGGGGGCGTAAAAGTAATTCAGATTGGGATTTTTAGAGGGGAATTATTTTCTATAGTTCCCCTTATCTTAGACTCTGGAAAATTCTTCTTTTTCTATTCTTCTATTTATTTATTTTTAAAAATAATTTAGTTCACTTTACTTCATTTCTCTTACATGGCTACTTCTATGAATTGTTTAAATAGAGTTAATAACTGTTTTCTGACTAGAGAATTCTTTTTGTTATTTTCCGTAATTGTTGTAATCTTTTAGTGTCTTCTTTGTTATACTTTACGTTTATCAGGATATGTTTCCTTTCTTTTATTGTAAAATTCGAAATGGAAATGATTTTCAGACATTTATCCTCCTTTACATCTTAAATTAGAACTAGAAGATTTTTCAACTCTTTTATATGTTCTTACTTTTTCCTCCTCATAAAATTCGGTATGAAAATATATTTTTTAGCAGTTGAGACGATCATTCTTGTTATGACTTTTATGCTTGTATTTGGGTCTGATGCTCTTGTTAACTGTTTGTTATAATTGTTTATTCTATGGTAATTGGTTATTGATTTGGAGAATATACTTTGGTTGTTTATCAGGGTTTCAGAAACAGAGACCCACAAGATTGCTGCTAGAAAGGAGAAACAGATGGAAGCATTTAGATCTGCTCTTGGAATAGGGATGACTGAACCTGATGAACCAATGGCTGGGGGAAGTGATGACGGACCGAGGAGTGGTCATAAGAATGGTCCCAATTATGATAACAAGTGGCAGGAGAAAAGTGAACATGCCTTTTTGGATAGAGAGAGTGGTCGGAAGAGACTCACTGAAGAAGATGGTAAACCTAAGGATGATAAGAAAAAGGGTGTTAAAGATGTGAAAAGCAAGGAGGCAAGGCATCACAGCAAGAAAGATAGTGGAAAGAGAAGAAGACATAGGGATGATTCTTCTGATTCAGATAGCGGTAGTGAGCATGCTGAAGAGATCTCAAAGAAGCATCATAGAGTTAGTCGTTGGAGTGATCATGAGAGTGACGCTGATTCTGACAACCATAAGAAAAAAAGCAAATCTTCAAGGAAGCACAAGAAAAGCAGAAGACATCATAGTGACAGTTCTGATTCTTCTTCTGATGATGACATTAGTATGAAGCACAAGAAAAGCAGAAAAGATGTAAGTGACGGTTCAGATTCTTCTGCTGATGATGATGACATCAGAGAGGTTGGTTCCAAGAAGGTAATTGAAAAATATGAAAAATCTCATAGGAGGCATGACTCGGATGATGATTCTGGTTTTGATGAAGGCTCTTCTAAACATAGGACTCAGAGAGGGACGCAGCATATGAAAACGAGAGTACGACATGATTCTGAAGATGGCCCTGATACTGATAGTGAGATGGACAAGAAAAGAAGTCAACTTAAGAAGCATAGTAAACAGGAGGGTGGAAGCTGCAGGAGAGAGAGAGAGCATTCTGATGCAGAGCCTCAGCAAAAGAGTGATGATGATAGATATAGGATAAGCAGCAGAAGGCATGATGTTGATACTGGTAGTGAGATGGACAAGAAAAGAAGTCAACTTGAGAAGCAGAGTAAACAGGAGGGTGAAAGCTTCAGGAGAGAGAGAAACCGTTCTGATGTGGAGCCTCAGCGGAAGAGTGCTGATGATGGATATAGGACAAGCAGCAGAAGGCATGATGTTGATGATGAAAAATTGGGAAATAAGAGCAGAAGGAATGATACTGTTGATGATAAGTCTGATGCTGCCAGATATGATCAAATTGAGAAGCATAGTAGAAGCAGAAGGCATGATACTGATGGTGAAGATTCAGATTCCAGTTATGGGAGGAAAAACAATAAAATAACAGCTGGAAGGCCAAAAGCAATTGAAAAGAAGCCAGCCACTATGACTGATGACAGTGACAATAGCAATATCAATAGTGATGACTCTGGTCGGGGAAGCAGTGACAGTGATTCAGACAGCAGTGCAAGTGATGACAGATATGAGAGAAGTGGGAAGACTCCAGTGGGTAAAAGCAAAAGTGACCTTGAACATGGAGAGAGGGGGAGTGATAGAGGTGGAGGTGATAAAACTAGAAGAAGAAGTGGTCAGTACAATGATAATGCTTTAGACACATTAAGGAAATTGGAGGAGAAAAGTCTGCACCAATTAAGGAGAGAGTCTGGGGATAGGGATAGATCCAGCTGTCGACACCAAGGAGTGATCACAGGTAAACGGAATTTTGATGATGCAAACAGGGAGGAGAGATGCGAAACAAGGTTACGAAGTCGGATTGTTGGGAACAACACACAGAACATAGATCACTCTGCAGATGCTAAAAATGAGTTTGATCCAAATACTAGATCACATGGAAACAAGGACGATAGGAGGGGGGATGATCGAGATTATAAAGAGCATGTAAGCGGAAGAAGGCACGGCAGGGATGAAGAGGAGTATAAAATGAGAAAGCGCCAAAGAGATGAAGAAGAGGATTATAAGTACAGAAAGCATGAGAAAGATGATGAAGAGCTGCAAAAGGGAAGTCGCGGGCATGTAAGGGGGGAGGATGAAGAGGACCATAAAATGAGAAAGCGCCAAAGAGCTGAAGAAGAGGATAGAAAACATGAAGATGATGAAGAGCTGCAAAAAGGAAGTCGCAGGCATGTAAGAGGGGATGGAGAAGAGGACCATAAAATGAGAAAGCGCCAAAGAGATGAAGATGAGGATTACAAATATAGAAAGCATGAGAAAGATGATGAGGAGGTGCTAAAAGGAAGTCGCAGGAATGGAAGAGGGGAGGAAGAAGAGGGAGGTAGTAAAAGTCTTGAGCGTGACAGACAAACAGATTATTCCAAGAGAGGTAGATATGATGATTCACGGTCAAGTGAGAGAAAGAGATACGAATACAAGCATAGTGATGATCGGGGCAGACGTCGAGACTAATACTGCTCACTTATATCTTCTGTTGTTATGAATTCAGAGAGAAGCCAGAAGGTATGTAATATGAGTATATGACTCCTGGTTTTGCAGTTACATATATTAAATTGTTTGGTCTATAAAATGCATGTAGCCGATTATTGACAAGCTGTGATATGAGAGTACCTGTATTATTGCATAGATCAAAATGGCCCAACTCACTAGATATCTGACTTGTTCTTTTTGGATTCTTTTTTATTTTCGAATTTTTTTTATCAGCAATTATGCATGCATATATATGACTAGTTTATTGTTTATTCCTGATGCAGACGCCAAGAGAGGGTTAAAGGCCATCAGTAAACATGGAATTGGACTCAAGAATAGAGAATTCCCTATGGAAGAAGTAGGATATAATGTCATTTGTAGATGATGATAAAGTTTGTTAAAACATAAAAGCTGTTGTGTTTGTGTTATTTGTTTATGTTTTGAGGATGTTAGAAATGTGTGAAATCATCACTATTTACTAGAAACCAGGATAAAGTCTCAGCCTTGTCTATTTGGCTTTGTTAAAATTTGTTGGTTATCCCTTTTGGACTGGTTGACAGTAGCTTGTTGATTTTTGCTGCAAATGTGTGGGTATTAAGTAGCACATCTTATATACGGTGACTAATTATTCATCTCTTATCAGATAGTATGAAATGATTTTTATCAAGGTAATTGGAATTGGATTTCTTTATTTGAATGTTTTCGATAAGAATGTTAGAATTGGAGCCAAAAGGAATTCTGCATCAACTTTTGCAGTGATGGATTTCATCATCATAGATGCCTTGAAATCTCAAAACAAATCACAGTTATAGAACTGATATGATTATTCTACTAACTTGGGCGTCAAAGAGTGGTCGACGTTACTCTTACCATGGTTCTCTTTGCATGACCAATTCATCAATTGTGACACCAAACTACAATACAGGAAAGAAAAACAGATGGATCATTTCTTGGCGAATGTTATGGCCAGGGGATTCTGGCTGCATGCATGGCCATGGAAGACTGCACTTCCATCTTCAAATTCTACAAGGGCAATGCGTGGTTTCAGTGCTTGCACCATTACCTGATTGATGCGCTTCTTCAGCACTTCTCTTTTAAAGTAGCAATGAAAAATACCGGAAAAAATGATTAACAAAACACGGGTAGTGTTTAACCTGTGCCCACGACCCAACAAATATTTACCCTTTTACTGCAAGTTGGAGATTGTGTATTCTCAAAACAACTTTTTCATCAATAATATACTTTTAGGTGCAAATGTACGGTTTGAAATCATTTTTTAAGTATGTGTTGGTTCAAGATGGAAATACAATCCAATAATTATAATACAATCCAATATAATCCAGTACCACAAATATCTATGGTTCTTTGGTGTTTTCTAAATATTTAACTGTAATAATAAAAAGTAATATTTTATTATTAGATGAAAGAGATTACAGATCTCGAAAACAGACAGCATGCATGAGCATGATTATTCAAGGAGCCAAGTTGGCAATTTGTGTGGCTAAATCATCCAAAGCCTTGTAAGCGCTCCCACCTTGTTTGGCCGCATTTAAAGCTTTGTCACGTATCTTCATCCACGCTAAGATTTGAGCCACTTTTGCAGAATCAGGAACTGTATCCAAACCTTCACAGACTGGAATAGCTGCTCCCAATTCATCAACAATCAACTGTTTGTTCATGAAATGATCAGGTCGCATGGGCCATGTAAGCAATAGCACACCACCCATCAAACCATCAAAAAGTGATCCCCACCCTAAGTGACTCAAGTAGGACCCAACTGCTCTGTGCTTTAGTATCACTGATTGCGGAACCCACCCTTTAATAACAAGTCCTCTCCCAGCCACACGATCTGCCAATCCAGCAGGTACAACACTCTGATCACCACTTTCATTTTCAACAACTTTCCCTGGTTTTTTCACAGCCCAAATGAATCTCACACCACACTTCTCCAGTGCATCACCTAATGGTTCAAGGTGATCTCAGTTCCAAATGCAACGTACACAACTGATTTGTCCACCGGACACGAATCAAGCCACGCAAGGACCTCATGTGACGGCATTGCAGCTGGACCACCTCTTTCTGAACCAGCTGCTTGGACTGGAAGCAAAGGCGACACACCCCAAACCCTGCCGTGTTTGGCCATGGCCTTGAAAGCGTCAAAGCCAAAGCTCTTGGTGTGCATCTCAGTGAAAGAGTTGAGAACTAGCCCCCAACTGTCAATGGTGTTATGTAACATCTCTCCATTGAAAAACTCTTTCTTCATTTCTTTGTAACGACTCCAAACAGTAGACGCTATATACTGATTAGAAGCCATAAAAGAAATAGTTTTGATTCCTAAAACGGAAGCCAATGGATGAGTCCAAGTGGTGTTCATAGCATCAGTGAGGATAGCTACAGGAGGACAAGGGTGAGATTTGAACCATTGCAAGATAGGATCGTGTAGTTGACTCGAGGCCTCCACCATGTAAAGAAAGTAATCTTGAGTGACATCTTGCATGTTTTCTGAGCCTGCAGGGAGTGAAGGGTGAGATGGCAAAGGAACAACTAATGTTTGGATATTGGTGCTTTTGTTATGTAACGACATAAGTGGGTTCAGATAATACAGATTCTTGGGCGTCACGGCGAATGTGACGGTTATTCCACGGAGGGCTAGCTGGTGGGCTGCGTCTATCATCGGCAAAATGTGCCCGGTAGCTGGCCATGGGATAGCTAGAATATGTGGATTCTTTTTGCTCATCCAGTTTATTGACATCTCTTTCTTCTCTCGCTATTTCTCGTCACTTGTACGTCTTACCAATTGTGTACGTGCCTTTTATCATATGCTAGCTAGGCCTAGGTGTACATAGAACAATAAACAATTGTAAAGTGTGTTTCACATTTTAGCAATTGTTTGGCTTAAATGCGACCTTGGTGCACAACGAACAATAAAGGATTGTATGTAGTCGATCCACGTTACTTCTTTATTCAGACGGTATAATTTGTTAATAAATAATCCAACACTACCGCGCGTTACATAAGGTCAACTTTCTTGGCACCTGTGAATTGTGATATCACAATGGTGCTCTGGATCTAACAAGCTCCCATTCCCACAAGGACTGTTTAGTGATTTTGTAACAGCAATACATCATGCCTCCTTCGCTGTGATTAATTTAAAATTAATGCATCCTCTCAACGGTGTGCGGTTGGTATGTTTGTTTGTTTTTTTTTTTTTTTTTTTTGTTAAGAGCAATGATAATCATCCCACCTATAATCCCATTTTTTTCATCCTAATATATGTGGCAGTTAATGTGTCACTTGATGATTAAGTGAATACATGTTAATTATAATTTATCTCACTTATCCATATATTCACCCTATAATTAATGTGTATCCACTCATCAAATGACAACTAAGTTGCTACATATATTGTGATGAAAATGATGAGATTATAGATGAAATGTATAACATTACTTTTTTTTTTTTTAATACTAAAATCTCTTTGAGAACTACCTTCTTTTTTTAAATAGCTTTTTAAAGCTTTTTTTAAGGTTAAAAAAGCTATTTTGTTTTCTTCTTTAAAAAAAAAAAACTATTTTGTGTTTACTAGCTTCTCCTATGAGCTCTTTTTGAGTTTTCATTTTAATAAAGATATATAGTCAATACTACCCTTTATGAATTTTAAATATTCCATCGTATACCCTTTCAATATAAAACCCTATTTTATTTGAAAGGTAGTGTTAATTTGTGCCCCTAAGAGCATTTATAAGATATCCCTTAGAAACCCTTATTCAAAGGCGAATAACATTATAGAGGGTCATTGAGGGGGTTTGTAATCTAATGATACTATATTAAATGACTCATTTGTAATTTATTATCATTATTTTATAGAGCGATTTGTAAAAGTAGTCAAATTAAGAAAGTGGAAATGGTGAGGGATGTCACCATTTTTCTGCTGTGTTGCAATGATGTCACCAGTTTAATAACTTATGTTTAAAAGGCACCTATTATAGTAAACTACCCAAATTGCCCTTAAAATCTGCCTTTGTGCTTCCATTTACACTTTGAAAATGAATTGTTTTCTCTCTCCAAAAAAGTTGTATAAAAATCGATCTCTTTATTTTATTTTATGCATTTGTGACTGGTTTAACAATGTATCAATTTGTGTATGAACATGGGCACGATGTTTTTTTAATAGTCCGAGATTTTTTCTACTGTTTTGAGTTTTTTAAATTATTTTTCGAGCTTTTTTTGTATTGGTTCGAGCTTTTTTAATTATTTTTCGAGCTTTTTTTTCTTCATTTTCTAGTTTTTTTTCCTTTTTCGAGCTTTTTTAATTATTTTTCCAGTTTTTTTCTATTGGTTTGAGATTTTAATTTTTTGACTATTTACGAAATTTTTTGGAAAGAATTTAAAGATTTTTTTGAAAAAAAGCTCGGACAGTTGCCGTAAAAGCTCGAGCAGTTGTCAAAAAAGCTTGGGTACTTACGAAAAAAGCTCGAACTTTGAAAAAAAAAAGCTCGGATCTTTGAACAAAAAAGCTCGGATTTGGTTCTAAAAAGCTCGACCATGTTTCAAAAAGTTTCGGAGATTCAAAGTTAAACAAACATGATTTTCCTAAACAAAAAGTTCGGACGTCTTTCAAAAAAACTCGGATTATGTTCAGAAAAGCTCGAAAATGTTTCAAAAGTCTCAAAAACCTAGAAAATCATCTTCGTAAAAAAAAAAATCAACATGATTTCAAATCATTCTCAGATCTTTTATCAATACACAACAGATCAAATTAAATAAAAAAACTCTGAATGCGTCTACGTAGCGCTTGAGTTTCAACATAACTTTCTCTCTCTATTTCACAACTCTCACTATAAAAAAAATGAATGAAAGAAACTAGAACTGTTGAGGGCATTTTTATCCATTCATCATAATATGTGACTTTTAAACATAAGTTATTAAAACAGTGACAATATTGAAATTTCACCTCCAAAAAGTGCAATTTAATTTTTGAATTCATTAAAAATAGATTATTGTTTTTTAATAAAATAAAAATTAAGTTATTGTTTTTAATCGGATGTAAATTGTAAAGTCTAAAATACCATTTTTTTAAAATAAAAAACCAATTTTATTTGTAAAAATGAACCTTTTTTCTTTTTATCAAACGAAGATGAAGAAGAAAGAAAAGGAGAGGAAGAAAGGTAGGGAATGGACCCAACAATATAATCCCTTCCACCATGTCTTTGGTGGATGTTGAACCTATAATCAACAATGTGAATGGTGGGCAACTTTACCACCAGACCAAATATGCCAAATCGTTATTGTTTGCACAAAATTTTATATAACCTATTAAGTTGTTAAATTTTCATTGATGATTTTATATCAAAGTCTTATTAGAAAAAACAATTGTTTGATAAATTTAAATTTTATTGCACTAATCAAAATTTTAAATTCAATGATAGTTGTGCACATCCCTTCAACACCTAGTGGTCAGAGGTTCGAATCTCAACATACATATTTTACAAGTATATATGTAAAGTTTTCTCTCGGTTTGTGGGAGCAGCCCTTTCTTCGGTTGTGAGAGTTGTAGTTCATATGTAACATCTCCCGGATAGTGGGTGTAATATTCTAGGTTGTACTTGTAGAGTCTAATTAATCTCGTCAGGTCCCGACAGTAGTTGTATTTAAAAAAAATGATAAATTTATTATAAAATTTTAATTTCTATTGGAACGATTATTTTTCGTCTTTTCACATTCGATGGTGTAGATCTCAATCCATTACACTAGACAACTATAACTTTGACAAATAATGCAAAACTATTTATATATAATGTAAATAAGTTTCTAAATTAAATTTGTATTGAGCAAATTAAAAAAAATATATTACTAGCTGATAATTTAAATTGATTCCAGTTAACTTTATAATTATTTTGTATGATATACAAATAACTATTTAAAAACATTTATTATATAATATTTTATTAAATTGTTAGATCAATGGTTACAAGAATGAATCAAAATTGAAACTCTCACTTCACTAGAAATTTCGCTCCACATTTACGATTTAATGAGTAAATTCATCCCAAATTACATCGCCTGAGGTGGGTCACAATAGGTTCCTTAGGACGAAAATTAAAATTCGTCCGAAATACTACATATAGAGAAAAAATAATATATGGACGATTTTTCTTTTCGTCCCTATAAAATATCTATATGGATGAAATTTGGAAAAAAAAACTTGTTTGTTTGGAACCCTATCATCCCACTACCTACCCAACCCCAGCTCACTCTCATCACAACCCTCCCATCACAATCGAGCCTCATTTAATGTTTAGAGTCGAACCACTCACCTGAAACTAAAGCAAAACTTATGGGTTTTATTGAAAACTGACCCTTTTGGGAGCCTCAAGTTAATAACTAACCACTTTTTGAAAAACTTGCAAAACTAACTCGTTTTTTGTGTGTCAATACTACTATACCCTTACTTACTTTTTTTTTTTTATTTCACTTATCCTACCCATTCTATACCTTATATCCCCTTCCTCTTATTTCCACCTCTCTCCACCACAACACCCCATCTTCATTTCTCTCCCATTATTCTCTCCGAATTTTTGTTTTCTCTTCCTTAATTTTGTATTTTAGTTATTATTTACATTCTCCACCATTGAGGAACTCCAAAATATTCATCCACCATAAGAGTTCTTTATATTCAAGCTTTGAGGTGAGTTTTGTTTTGAATTTTTTTATTTGAATCTCAGATTTGTGTAATTTTGTTGTGTTTGTGTAATTTTTGTTGTGGAAATAGTTTATATTTACATAATAAAGCATGGGTCTTATGTGTATTTGATGTAGTTGTGATCAATTTATAGTTTAAACATAAATTTAAAGTTTTTTTTAATCTCTTATTCACTTTCCTTTGTGCATTAAGGTTGCTAATTTTTGTTAAAATAGCATTCATCAATATAATAGAGCATGGGTCTTGGTTGAATTTGATGTTGGTGTGAACAATTTTAATTTTATTCATAAATTTAAAGATTTTTTCTTGTTTGAATAATTTTTTTAGTTTAATTTGTGCATTAGGGTTGCTTATTTTTGTCAAAATAGTTGATATTAATGTAATAGAGCATGGGTGTTATGTGAATTTGATGTTGGTGTGGTTAATTTTCCATTATTGGATTGAATCCTTACAATTGGTAGTATTTTTTTAAAAAAGTGTCCAGCCCAGTTTTCTCAACGCAGTTGGGAACAACGTTAGGTATTCCCAACTGTGTTTGAAATTTCCAACTCAGTTTGGATTTCCTATCGGTGTTGGGAATTCCCAACATAGTTAGGAATTCTAATGGCATCAAGATTTTAACTTAGTTTGTATTTAGAATGTTTTATAAATTCACGGTACTATGAGTATAGAATATTTGCATAGGAATTTAATCATGAATTTCTTATTCATTTGAAAGGTTTCATCGATAAAGTTCGGTTCGTTGTTTTATACGATAGGGAATGGAGTGAAAGTGGTGGGAAGTTCAAGTATCAATCTGGAAAGTCAAGACTAATTTCAGTTTCAAGGGAAACCTCCTACGAATCGTTAGAAGACATCATATCTGGTCTTGTTAATGTCAATCCTAACGAGTTCTTCATCAAAATTAAGTATTTGTTTAACTCGCCGGAGGTTTTAGCACCGTTTGAAGTTGTGAATGATGATGATGCGCAAATTTTCTTGTGTGAAAAATCCGTTGTGAAAATGTGAACCTCATTATGTGTCACAACCGAATGGAAAATAGGAATAATGCCTAAACACACAAGGTCATGACAATGAACGTGTGGACGAAGACATTGCCAATGTTTTAGAATTAGATAATCCGAATGGAGTTGGTGTTGATAATATACATGAAAGAGTATTCAGTTCAAATGAATTTGAGAATGCTGATGTATTTTCAATTGGGGCGGACAATGAAGATGAAATTAAAGGTAGTCAGCCATCAAAAATGAAGTCTGAGGGTGTTGGGACAAAATCATCAAAAATACATGGAAGTTACACATCGTTGGAGAGTGTAGTCAACAATGTTAAGGAAGTTAGAGTTGGTGATTTTTTTCCTAGTAAGGAAGAGTTGCATATGAAGATTAGTTTGTTGTCAATTGCTAATCATTTTCAGTTCAAAGTGAACAAGTCCACCAAAGCTTTGTTGGTTTTGACATGCAGGGTCAAAGATTGCAAATGGCGTGTTCGTGCAACAAAGCTTAACAGTTGTGACTCATTTCGTGTTCGAAAATACCAACCCGAGCACACATGCTCTCTTGACACCCTCCACTTTGATCATCGACAAGCAAGTAGCAAACTTATTGGATATTGTATAAAATCAAAGTTTGAGGGATCTTCACAGTCGTACAGACCGAATGAAATAATTGAAGATCTAAAAAAGCAGTGTGGAATGACTTGTAGTTATAACAAAGCATGGAGGGCTAGAGAGGTTGCATTGGGTTTAGCTAGGGGTTCACTAGAGGACTCATTTAGCATTCTTCCTTTATATTGTCACATGCTTGAAAGGAAAAATCCAAGGACAGTCACATTCATTGAAACTGACTCAATCAATCGGTTCAAGTATTTTTTTCATGGCATTAGGACCTTCCATTGAAGGTTTTAAATCATGTATTCGTCCGGTGGTAGCTGTTGATGAAACTTTCTTGAAATGCAAGCATCAGGGCACGCTGTTTATTGCAACCAGTTTGGATGGAAATAACCAAGTCTACCCATTGGCCTTTAGAATTGGTGATTCATAAAATGACCAATCATGGCATTGGTTTTTGGCAAAGTTACACGAGTTGGTTGGTGAAATGAATGATCTTGTATTTATCTCCTACCGCAACTCAAGCATTGCAAAGGCAATAACATGTGTGTTACCTAATTCATTGCATGGTATATATATGTATCACCTTGGTCAAAACATGAAGACAAAATTTAGAGGTGTTGAAGTCCATGATATATTTTACAAGTGTTCAAAAGATTATCAGGTGATTGAGTTTAATCAGATTATGGGTCAAATAAGGGGAATAGATGCAAGGGTTGCACACTATTTGATTGAGGCCGATCCAAAAAAGTGGGCTAGAAGTCATTTTGACGGACGAAGATATTGCATAATGACAACAAACATTGCAGAGTGTTTAAATGGCATTTTGAAGGATGCACGAGAGTTGCCGGTTACAAAATTAGTTGAGCATATACATGGTTTACTACAAAAGTGGTTTTGGGAAAGGCGTGAAACTACTACTAAAATGAGTACTCCATTGACGAAGTGGGCAGAAAAAAGGCTACGTCGTAGGACTAATAAATCACGTTGTTACCGTGTGCATCCTATCAATCTATACGAACACCATGTGGTTGACGGATACTTAAATGGGTTGGTTAACCTTAGTGATAAGACTTGTACTTGCACTTGCCGGAAATTTCAGTTGGACCAACTTCCTTGTAGACATGCACTGCATGTAACCTTCGCCGTATCTCTTGTTATGACTATTACTCCCCTTATTACTACAAGGAAACATTGGCTACAGCGTATGTTGGTTCCATTTACCCAGTTGGCCCTATGCAAGAGTGGGATGTTCCCGATGATGTATAAAGTGTTGTTGTTCTACCACCGAAAGAACGCAAACCTAGCGGACGTCCGCCGAAGAAACGTAGACCATCTGAAGGTGAAGAAATTGTCCACCGGAAATGTGGTAGATGCGGAGGATTGGGACATAATAGACAAAAATGTAAGGCACCAATTCCATTGACTGATTAAAGTGGTAACCCAAGAGGTGTAATAAATATGTTATCTACATTTACATGAAGTTGATTGTGTAATGTTGTAATAAATTTGTGTAATAAATATGTTGATTTAACGGTTGGTAAAATTTGTGTAATGTTGACAGTATTGGTTGGTACATTAGTACAATTGTTTGGTATATTTTTTGTGTACTGTTGAGAGTATTGGTTGGTATAATTAGTGTTGTATAATGTTTAGATTTCTATTTTACAATCGTCAATTACTATTAATGGGCAGGAAATGAAAAAAATTCTGAACAGACTGTTAAATTGAATTCATAACAGCCAAAATTCTGGAAATATCTGAAAAAATTGCAAAACTGGACAATTGGACATAGGAAAAAAAAAATAGGACACAATACTGCACAAATCCTGGACATTTTCATTCATAACAATTAAAAATCTGGATAATTTCATTCATAACAGTTTCCATCCTCACAAAACAGGAAAAAAATTGACCATGTACCATTGATAACAGTTAAAACCTGGACAATTTCATCTACACAATTCTGGTTCACAACATTCAAAATCTGTACAATTCCATCCTTAGCAGTTTCAAAATTTGTGCACATGAGTCAAATAACAATTACATTCTGCACATGTACTTACATTAACAAGGCAATATATTAAAATCATCAAATTACACAGCAAAATCATAATGGTAGATCACACAGCTACTCGAGATCGCCAAGGATATAAACACAAATATGTCCTGAAATACTTGATTTTATCAGGTTGGACCAAATCGATAGATTCACCATGTACCAAATACTCCAAAAACTTGATGACAAATAGTCCGCAATCACATGCTTTTTGTTGTGGCACAAACTGATAACGCTCCACACACCAAGGTGTCATATCTCCACTGTGGTCAATGTCCGGTCTTTTATCGAAGAACTCAACCTTTTAAAGCAGTAGAGGGAGCATAGTAGATAATGGTTTTATGAATTTGTTGAATTTTCTATTGCCAATGAGGTTTGTGTCAGAGTCGTACACCATGATCTTCCGAGCAATCATGTTGATTTCAGCTAGGATCCAATGTGTGCTCTCATAATTTAGAGGGATATACACCTGTAACATCAACACAATGCAGCAGTA
The DNA here is from genome assembly GCA_032871835.1 of Dipteronia dyeriana. Classification (NCBI taxonomy): domain Eukaryota; kingdom Viridiplantae; phylum Streptophyta; class Magnoliopsida; order Sapindales; family Sapindaceae; genus Dipteronia; species Dipteronia dyeriana. Next base: position 58,518,593 of record CM065301.1, read on the forward strand.
GCATACTCAAATAATTTGTAAACCCTAAAAGCATTTAATTAACACATTGAACTTAAGGTTTACTAAAAACATTCAACCAACAACAAACTTACTTTATCAACTCTTATCCAAGGATTGGCTAACTGTGGTGTTGCACCAGTAGCATACTCAAATAATTTATCATTTTCGAACCACAATCCTTCTTGCTTAGTAAACCGTTGAAATCTTGCATCCAAGTGTTGCTATTTTGGAAACAATGCAGAAAACATTGATAAATGTTAATTTTACAGCAAATTAACTATTCTGTACAACCATTATATCTGTTAGTTCAGGAAAGGTGAAAGTACACAACCATTTTTACCTGGAAAAGTACATCTGTGGTAGTACACATCTCTATTTTAACAGTGGGAGATTCAAATTTTGCTTTACAAATCCAGTACAAAGCGGAATCTATATGCTAATACAAACAAAAAAAGGTTCTAACTTAGGGCACATGAAAAAAAATTAGTACATATGTTATGTAATGTAATACATACCTCGTCATTCAACCATTTGTCAGGCGTATATAGGGTCTTGAACCAATCCCGACTAGTCGTACACAATGGTAGGTGTACCTCATTTTTGCTGAAATAGTTATTCAAACCATCACAAGCTGACAAACTATAGCTATGTATTTCATAGTTATAATAATAATCAAACAATACATACTTCTGATCTTCAGCATCCTATTCTTGTAGCCACCCCTCAATTTTTTTCAACTTAGTCTGCAACAACTTAGGAAGTGGCTTGAACTTGGGTAATTTTTTGGGTTTGATTCCCTGTGTGTCTGTATAAGGAGACTTAAATACAGCATCCTTTTTCCAGTGTCTCTTCGGAACAATTGGTGAAGGTTTTTCATACACAATGATACTCATCCCTATGTTGCAATTGTCTTCTGCCTGTCATAAATAAAATGTCACAACTATTCATAAAAAAAAATAGAAAAAATAGAGAAGAATACAGTGTATTCACCTTCTCAACAGGTACGCTTGCTTCATCATCAGTTCTATCATCGAGGTGCACTTGTGCTTCAAAGTGTTCTTGTGCTTCGAAGTTCACTTGGACACCTTTCTCTTCACCATTACTACCAACCAACTCCAACTCTTCTTTTTCATCCATTTGTGCACCATCCATTTCCATAGCATCATTTGATTTTTCATCTTTTACGGGTGTCTGTCCTTTGACTCCTAATAAATTGATTATCAAATCCAGCTTCATATCCATACCGTCCATGCGCTTGACAAGATAATCTAATTTAAACTTGTTCTCATGTCTGCCTTCACAATCCTATCATTCATTTTAAAATTACAATAACTATATATAATGCAATAACCTAATAACTTAATAACTTAATAACATAAGTGTTAGCTCACCGGACAAACACGTTTTGCCTTATACTGGGTATTTTCTTGACGGTCTTGTTCATCCCCTAATCGTGCATCATTTTTAGCCACATTAACACCTACAATGTCCTCTTCAGCTTCACCGTCAACATTTGGTGGTTCTAACTCGTATTCAACAGTGAATAAATATTTCACATACTCCTCTCCCCTATCTCTAGGAGTGGGTTTCAGCTTCTTCAAAACTTGCGTCTACAAAACATGAAAAGTAGTATAGGTTAGTATGATAACATAATTATTTTTGAAATTTAATACATTTTCTTACATTCTTGCGATCCAACAACTTGATAACACGTGTTGCATCAGGCGTTCCAGGTGTAATCCAATTAACGATCGTGGGAAGCAAAGCACCAGACTTATTGGCAATCTGAACTCCAATAGTGGGAATTGCCTCACACGCCCAAATCTACTTATATGAAAAAAAAACATGTGAATAATAGTATACAAAAATTACAAATTACATAATTGAATAGTTTAAAGTTAGATGCAATCACCTGCAATGTATAAGGAAACCCATGCAACGCATATTGTTTGATACCATCATTTTCATTGTTCGCCTGACGCTTCCTTTTCTTGCCAGATACAGTCTTTTTCGAGGTTATATGATAATCTTCAGCCATTTTCCTCAAATCCCTTTGAAGACTATTTAAAGTTGTTTCATAACACTTTCGGCCCCACGGGTACTTGTTGAATGTATCTAAATCTTCCAAAAGTTCAACATGATGGGCTCCGATAAAGACTTTATGATCTTTCCCAAACAAAACGATCTCCAAAAAGTAAAGTAATGCTAACTTCACCATGTCTTTGTCACTATCTGAAGAAGCAGCTTTGAAAATGGCTTCTAAAGTTTTGTTATTGAACCGCACTTCACCATTCAACATGGAGGACCGGAAACTTCCACTACTATCCCTTTTTTCCTTAACCACCAACGGTGGGTCATGCCCACACTCTAAACCCGTGATGAGATAACAAATTTCTATGGAAAACCGAAATGTCTTCCCACATACTGCAAACCACATTTCTGACTTATTATGCGACTCTATTTGTCTAAGAAGCGGATGATGAACTAGTTGACCAGAAAATTTTAGCTCATGCATCTGTAACAATTTCCCGAAGCATGTCGTGCGAAATAGAGCAAACTGTGCCTCCGTCAACTTTTCCTTGATGCACTTTATAACCACTGTTGACGAAGTGTTGTTAATCTTCACTGGAAAATATTCTGGAACCTTGACTAACAAATCAACCTCTTCTCTCATTCTATTTTCCAAAAATGTAACAAAACAATATTAAAAAAATATAAATCATCTTACTGAACACATTTCAGATCAAGAGACACAACATTATTTCATATTCGATTCAATGATGATAGTCAAAAAATAAAATTAATTCCCAACAAGGTTAGGAATTCCCAACAATGTTAGGATTTCCTAACGCAGTTGGGAATTCCTAACACAGTGTTGAGAATTCCCAACTGCGTTAAGAAATCCTAACGTTGTTGGGAATTCCCAACTGCATTAGGAAATCCTAACACAATTGGAAATTCCCAACACATCCTTCACATCGTTGGCATGTCTGTTCAACATCTCACACAATCCATACTCAACAGAGACCTACAAATATAAGAAACAATGTTTCTTCAAGAATGAAAAGACAAAGTTCAATTATTCAAGCAATCAAAGCCAAAACTCAATTCTTCAAGCAATTAAAAGTCAATACTGTTGGCTGGCGCCTGATGGGATCGATCTAGCTTGACAAAGCACAACCAATAAAAGCATGCATAGAATCCGAATTTTCTCAGGCAATTCATTCTCATAGATCAACAATGTACAAAACCAACTCATTAACAAACTTGAGTGTTTATCACCAGACAAGGAAGCATATTATCATCAGCTTCAAAGAATTAAAATAAGTGCGTTTTGATCAAGAAAGTTCTGTTCAAATTTTGTTGTTACAAAGCCCTAATTAGCAAACCGATATCTACTTTCTTAGTTCATCAGTTGTCATATGCATTCACAAAATTTGAAATTACATGGCATGTAAAAATGGCAACAAAATTATTCACAAATCCATAAAGAACCAGTTTATGTTAACAGAGAATTAGGGTTTCTATGTTAAGGGAATTAGTGTTTCTATGTTAAGGGAAGAACATAATTAAGGGAAAAACCACTGAAGCATAAAGCTTCAAAAATTGAAGACCCAAGAACCGTTTTCAACCGTTTTCTGCAAAACAAAAAACATTTATATATTCAAAGCTTCACATTTTCTAGGTCTAAACATTTTCTAGGTTGTATAATCTTCCTAGATCTAAAGAGAATGAAAAAAAAAAATCAAAACAAAGATTCTAGATATTTCGAAATAAAATAAAAAATTAGGGTTCAACAACCACATTCACAAATAACAATTCAAAATTAAACAACCATTACCTTCAATCGTCGATTAAAACCTTCATCGTCTTCGTCGTCGTCGTCGTCTTCAAGCTTCTGGCGCCGTCTTTGTCATAGTCTTCAACCTTCCACAACTGCCATTGTTCCGGAACAGTCAGCCTCGTCTTTAGCCTGTCAGAGACGTCGTTGTCTTCAACCTTGCGGAGACATCGTCATCGTCATCAAGCTTCAGAAGACAGTGTCGTCATCAAGCTTCAGGAGACGACGTCTTCAACCTTCAAATCGCGTCTATAATGTCGCCAGAAAACCAGAGAGAAGACGGATTTTGAGAGAGGAGAGATTAGGGATTAAGGTCGATTTCTAAGGGATTAAGGTCAGCTTTTGGTAGATTTCAAACAAGATAGGGATTTTGAGAGAGGAGACGGGTTGTGGTCGACTTTGGTCGATTACAATAGAAATGGGATTTTGGTCGATTGAAAAGGATTCTAGGGATTTAGAGTGTTTAAATTGGAATGTAATTTGTAAATAACAAAAGGGTAAAAAAGTCATAAAAGAGTTAGTTTTGCAAGTTTTTCAAAAAGAGGTTAGTTATTAACTTCATCCTTTCAAATAGGTTAGTTTTCAATAAAACCCTTTTAAAAATAAATGATTATGTGTTAGGTATTGTACCTGGCCAAAGTCGAACATATTTGAGTTAGATTCTTTGTGTTCTTCCATAGAAAATATTGAAAACCTTGAAATTCTTTATCCGGTAGAATTTGAATCAACTTGAGTTCAACGATTTGCCATCACATAAATTGATATTAAAAATTGGCATACCGATTATGCTGCTACAAAATTTAAATAAGAGTGTTGGATTATGTAATGGAACACGTTTGATTATTACTCAAATGGCTGATAAAATTATAGAAGCTAAGATAATAAAATGTAGTAACATCGGTGACAAAGTATTTATTCCTAGGATCACTTTAACAACAACAAATAGCAAATGACCTTATATTCTTATGAGGCATCAATTTCTTGTAAAACTTTGCTATGCAATAGCCATAATAAAAGTCAGAGACAATCTCTCAAAAGTGTTTGATTATATTTGCACCAACCAGTTTTTACACATGGACAATTGTATGTTGCTATGTCTATAGTTACATCAAATAAGGGTTTAAAAATTTTAATAGCTCATGATGTTAATGCAACTTCTAATTATACAAAAAAATATTGTTTATAAAGACGTTCTTAATAACTTATCGGGTTTTTTTTTGAAAACTAACATATTTGGGAGGCTCATGTCAATAACTAACCTCTTTTTGAAAAAATTGTACAACTAACTATTTTTTGATATGTAAGTATAACTATACACTTACTTACAACTATATCCATTCTTTTCCTCTTATTTCTACCACAACACCATTCTATTCCTCTTATTTCCACCTCTCTCTCTACCACAACATCCAATTTCGGTTTCTCTCCCATTATCCTCTCTCACATTTTTTTTTTTGTTCTCTTCCTTCATTTCAATTTTTTTTTAATTATTTACATTCTCCACCATTGAGCAACTCAAAAATATTCTTCCACAACATATTCAAGCTTTGAGGTGAGTTTTTTTTTTTTAAGTTTTTAGTTGAATCTCGGATTTAATTGTATTTGTGTTAATTTGTTGTGGAAATAGATTACATTTACATAATAAAGCATGGGTCTTGTGTCAATTTGATGTTGTTTTGATAAATTTAAAGTTTAAACATAAATCTAAAGTATATTTCTATTTTTCATCTATTTTTTACTTTCCTTTGTGCAATAGGGTTGTTTATTTTTGTGAAAATTGTTTTCATCAATATAATAGAGCATGGGTCGTGGTTGAATTTGATGTTGATGTGATCAATTTTAATTTTATACATAAATTTATAGTTTAATTAATGTTTGAATATATATTTTTAGTTTAATTTGTACATTAGGGTTGCTTATTTTTGTGAAAATAGTTGACATAAATGTAATAGAGCACGGGTCCTGTGTGAATTTGATGTTGGTGTGGTTAATTTTCCATTGTTGGATTGAATTTACACAATTGATAGTATTTTTTTTTAAAGTGTCCAGGATAGTTTTTCCTAGCAGCGTTTGAAATTCCCAACTGCTTTTGGAATTTTCAATTCAGTTTGGATTTTCTATCGGTGTTGGGATTTCCTAACTGCGTTAGGAATTCCTAACGCAGTTGGGAATGCCCAACAATATTAGGAATTCCCAACACAATTAGGAATTCTAGCGGCATCAAGATTTTAACTTAGGCCCAGTTTGGCATTGCTTCCCCAGCTGCTTTTGGGGCCAAAAGTGATTCTGGACCTAAGACAGGGTGTTTGGTAAAATCGTTGGGAAGTGCTTTTGGTCACTTTTAGCTTCTTCCAACTGAGTTTTTGAGAAGCTACAAATACATGCTTTTAGATTTTGGCTTCTGCTTTTAGATTTTGGCTTCTGCTTTTAGAAAACGCGCTACAGTGATATTAAATGAAATTTTACTAACTTTCCAACTTTGTCCTTACCTTTAATGAAATTTAACAAAAAAAATTGGACTTATATTTTTGTACAAAAAAATATGTTGTCATAACTGTATAAAAAAATTGGGATAATTAATTCAATAAAGTAGAATAAAATGAAATTAAAAAATAAAATAGAATAAAATAAAGAAATAAAGAAATAAAGAAATTGGACTAATTAATTAAATAAAGTAGAATACAAAATGGGGCTAATTAATTCAATAAAGTACCATAATTATATAACACTTAACACTAAATACAAATAAACAAGAAAAATGTAAAGTATAGCACATTAGTACCGTTTAGATGTCTATGTCATTTTAGTAATTTTACACACTCACAACACTTTTTATTTCAGTTTACTAAACACATTGAAATTACTTTTAGTTCTCACAACACTTTTGAAAATCAGTTTACCAAACACTCAGCTGATTCTTCCCACAGCAATTCTAAAAGCAATTTACCTTACAACAATTTCAAAAGCACTTCTCCCCACAGCACAACAATGCCAAACTGCGCCTTAGTTTGAATTTAGAATGTTTTATAAATTCAATGTACCATGAGTATAGAATATTTGTTTAGGAATTTAATCATGGATTTCTTATTCATTTGAAAGGTTTCATGGATAAAGTTCGGTTCGTTGTTTTATACGATGGGGAATGGAGTGAAAGTGGTGGGAAGTTCAAATATCAATCTGGAAAGTCAAGACTAATTTCAGTTTCAAAGGAAACCTCGTATGAAGAACAATGGATTTAATGGAAGTTTTGTGAAGTCCTATAACTCCCTATCGGAGGCATATAAGGTGTATGCTTTATACCGTCTCCGATGGAATAAGAAGTGTGTCAACCGTCCAGTACATAGTGTTGACAGTGTTTAAAGAGCAGGAAACACATAAAGAAAGTGTTGTGTAATATTGTTTGACAGCGATATGTGAAGTTAATTAGAGATTTTCTTGGTATTTTGCTTGAATTCCTAACTCTGTATATTTGCTTTATACATGGAATTAATTTCATTTCACATGCTCTGTTTTCTTTGATATACAATAAGTACCAGACATAAATAAGATACAATTATCAAATAAGTACCGGACACAAATAGTTAAGATTTCAAAATGTTAAGATTTATATAAACTATAAATAAAGATTAAAATGAATGAACAATTCAAATAACAGTGCTGTGTAATTCATAACAGTGAGGAATCATTACTCAGTGATGCACAGTGTTGTGTAATTTATAACAGTTTGTTACATTAAATTCATATAAAAATCTGCAACACAAGTTGTTAACATCTGCACAATTTGTTACATTAACAGGACTAATGTTGTTAACATCAAAATTACAGTAAAAATAATAAAGTTGTTAACAGGGTTAAAGTTGTTAACATCAAACTTTTCCTTAATGTGCTTTATAGTAACCGTCGATGAAGTATTGTTAATCTTTGTCGGGAAATGTTCTGAAACCTTGACTAACAAATCAACCTCTTCTCTCATTCTATTTTCCTGAAATGTAACAAAACAACATTAAAAAATACAAATCACCTAACTGAACACCTTTCATCTAAATGCAAATCATTCGTAACGCTGGTGGAAATTCCCAACGCTGTGTTGGAAATTCCCAACGCTGTTGGAAATTCCCAATAGCATTTAGAATTCCTAACAGTGTTAGGATTTCCAAACGTTGTTGGGAATTCCCAACAACGTTTGGAACTCTTAACAGCATTTGGAACTCCCAATAGCGTTTGGAAATCCAAACACTGTTAGGAATTCCAAACTCTGTTATGAATTTCAAACTCTGTTGTCACTCCAAACATAGTAGAGGCGGATGTCCTAAATTTGTATGTTCAGTGGCTACATGGACTGGACTTGTGTGTATGCCAGAACTAAACCAAACCAGAGCTTTATCATCTCACCTTTCATTAAATCTTTTCAGCAATTAGTGTCCTCTTGCTATTAGCTAAAAAACAATAGCTCTTGCATCATCTCAACTCATTAAGCTGAAAAAAACAATAAAAAGTATTAACAAAACAAATTGCTATAAGATTTACAAATAACTACCATAAGAAACAAATGCCAGTCCAGGAGCCAAAAGAATTCTTCAAATTAAAGAAGAGATCAAAGATTTCCAAGAGAATTTTAAGTCCTAGTTGCTGTCTTAAATGCAATGAAAAAAAATATTGATTACCTGACCTCCTCCTAGAAGCATACATAGTTACATACCACAAGCTTCCATATAAAATATCAATCAACATCATTCAATTTCAAAGGAAACTCAACGACACATGAATTAAAATCTAATGATTTGTTAAAGTAACTAAATATCTCTTCAGCTAAGGCGGCCATGCCAATTAAATTGGGTTGGGATTTTGTTTCATTTTCTTGCAACCCAATTACCCAAAGCAATGAACAGAAACCTCCAACTTTGCATTTTCTAAAACATTATGTCACCAACCAACCAGACTCTCAATAGAAAAGGATGTATTGAAACCCATAAGCATTATATCAACTTTTCTCAGATTCTTCAAAGTGTCAAAACCCACAAGCATTCTTAATTTTTATGTATACATCACATGCAAGGGTAAATATAATTTATAAACAGCTTGCATTGTCAATTAAGCACAATTAAAGCAATGTAACTCGAAATTGCTTACTAACAACACTTTAAAGTTCGAATATCTCCACAAGTTCCACTGTTTCTTTCAATTAACACATGACCCAGCATCATTTGCATTTAAGAAACCTTAATCTAACATTGAATAGCACATGAGAGTATCAATCAAGTCAAGTTCATCACTTTGAGGCAAAGCTACCCCCAACCCGAACTGTCGAACTGCATTGACCACCTCTCCATTGTTAAGAAATAGTCATCCCAATAAAACCATTTATTAATGAAACCAATACTATCACATTCAGATTCAAATTGCCAAAGAACTTTCTTGCCTCCAAGATAAGTAGAGGAAAAAAGAAAAGCCTCTACTGAAGAGCAAATATACACATTCAAGCACACATTGCATGTTTTCCCACACTTAAAGCCCAATTTAGTGCAATCCATAATTCATTTCCATTCTAACACATTTTATTCCACCCACATTGTGCACTTAATCGAAAGAATTATGCACATATCAACTTTTCTCAAATTCTTCTAAGTGTTAAAACCCACAAGCATTCTTAATTTCTACGTATTATACATCACATGCAAGGGTAAATTTAACTTATAAACAGCTTGCATTGTCAATTAAAGCAATGTAACTCGAAATTGCTTAACAACAACACTTTAAAATTCGAATCTCTTCACAAGTTCCACTGTTTCTTTTAATTAACACATGACCCAACATCATTTGCATTTAAGAAACCTTAATCTAACATTGAATATCACATGCAAGCATCAATCAAGTCAAGTTCTTCACTTTTAGGCACAAAATAAAAAACCCCCAACCCTGACTGTCGAATTTCAATCAAAAGAGAGGATTAGAGAGGGGTTTTTACTCAAATCTTATGTACAAAACAATTAAACATATATGCAATTGCCATTTCAAATCAACACAACCAATTTTACCCAAAATATGACAGAAATAGAACAAAATGTCATTTGCAGAGGCCCATTGCAAAACACCCAATCAAATATTGTTCTATGAATACAAAAAAAAAAAAACTTGATATTCAAACACAAACCAGAGTCTCATTTGAGAGAAAATGAAATTATAAAAACTCAGGCACAAACATATCAAAACTAAGCTAAAAATACTACAACAAGGACAAGAATAATAATAAAGTGAAGAAATAAGAACCTGTTTAGAATGGGAGTGTTCAAGTTCGTATTGTATCTCTCTATGATCGATCTCTCTAAGCTTGTTTTGTCGTTGTCATGCAGTCGCCACCATCTAGCTTCAGTCGAGCCGTCATGCTGCTCCCATTAAGACGTCATCATGCTTCCTTGAATAGTGGTCATGCCTCCGTCAGTTTTGTCACGTATCTGTCATTCCGACGCTTCAGTGGCGTCGTCGAGCTTCGCCTTCCACTTCACTTCACTTCACTTACTCGGACTCCGTCGTTCTCCGTGTTCAGATACTTTGAGAGAGATTGGGGTTTCAATGTGTTTTGAGAGATGTTAGATCTTTGTTCGTTTGATAGAATAGATATTAGGGATTTGAGACAAGTTATGTTTTAGAGTGTTGAGATCGGATTGTAATTTAAAAATTTTATAAGTGCAATACCGTCTTAAATGAGTTAGTTTTGCAACTTTTTCAAAAACAGGTTAGTTATTAACTTGAGACTTCCAAATGGGTTAGTTCTCAATAAAACCCAAAACTTATCCACTTTGCTCTTGTTTAGAATTTATTAATTAAAACATACTATTTATATAGAACCTCTATATGTTATTTAATTTTTATTGTAGATTAATTCCAATAATTTCTTTCTTGTTAAACAAATGTTTATTGTATCATTTAATGTACTTTGATGTTTTATGAAAAATTATTTATATAAAATGTACTTATGTTACTAAATTTATTAAATTTATCGAAATTAAAATTTTAATGAATAAATTATAAAAAAATTATTATTAATCGTTTAAATTGACCCCAACAATATTTATAATTATTTTATATTTTTTATAAGAGTTTATTATAATCGATAAGATCAATGGTTATGAAAAAAAGTTGGGAATGCAATTCTCACTTCAGAAGAGATTTCTCTTCACATCTGCGATTTAATAAGTAAAGTTGGACTTAAATCTTTATTACAAAAAAGCAGGGAAAACATCCATATATACTTTGCCAAAGACCATCGACCATTTATTTATTTTTTATATTATATTTTAGATTATTATTATTATTATTATGATTATTATTATTATTATTATATACACTTTATGAATTCATTAATATTAATTATTATAAAAATATGAAGAAAATTAATTAAGAATCTCAATACAATTAAATAATTATTAAAATTAATTTTAAATAAAATAAGGAAAATAAAAAAGAAAACTTTTTGGGACCAAAACTAATTTGTCCGATAGAAGACCTATTGGGACAACATAAAATTCATCCCAACAGGTTTTCTATTAAGATGGAATATATAGTCCTTACTCCTTATTGTCTATAGTTTTTGGGACGAATTATTTATTTCAACCCAATAAACATTTTATTGAAAAAAAATCGTCCCTAAAAGTATAGTCAGGTTAGCATTTTCTAGGGACAAATAATTTATTTCTTCCCAATATACATCTTATTGGGACGATATTTGTTGTCCCTAAAAGTATCGTCAAGTTGCGATTTTTAAGGACGAATAATTTATTTCGTTCCAATAGACACCTTATTGGGATGAAAAAATTTTGTCCCAGTAGTCATTTTTTCTTGTAGTCAATGGAATGTTTGTCCATTAATCAGAATATGTTGAAAAGATTTCATATGGATATTACTCATTCATTAAGTAAATATATGGTTGTTAGAACTTTTGATCCTAAGAAAGATCCATTCCAACTAATAGAAAATTGTGAAAAGATACTTGGTCCTGAAGTATCATATCTTAATACAATTGGTATTTTGTTATATCTGGAGATTAGATAGTGCATTCTCAGGGAATGAACTTACTAGATTCATTTCAGCACCAATTTAATAACGCTTCATAAAACAAGTATTTGCTCATACTTTCTCCAATAATTTATGATGTTATTTTATGAAATAAATATCTGTATACGTCAGTTTTAGCAATCCAAAAGGTTGCATAGAAAGAACGTTCATCATGGGGAGCGTCCCATCTAGGGATGGCAATTTGACCCGCACCCGCGGGCACCCGCCCAAACCTGACTATGTAGGGTCGGGTGTGGATGGTGAATTTACGACCCGCAGACCCGTGAATCAGTTTAATGAAAAATCCGGTCGGTTCGCGGGCGGGTGTGGGTTGAAAAAACGAACTCGTGGGTTGGACCCGTAAACACGAATAAATAAAATACTTGTATATAAACATAAATAGACATTTGAATTATTTTTTATCGTTTTATTTTTATGGTTATTATTATTTTGTAATGTATCAAGTAGGGAATTAGAAGTGGAAATATAATTCAATTAAGTATCAAATTGGTGATTACATGTGGAAATTTACAAATGACAAATCGCGGGTTCGTGGGTTCGTGAGTTGCGGGTATCCCGCGGGTGAAGCATCCACTCATGAACTCGTATTGTTTCGCGGGTTTACGGGTGAGGGTATGGGTGCAACTATAACCCGTAGGTTCAAACCCACCCGCGAACCCGCTTACCTACGCGGGTTCGAGGGCGGGAGTGGGTGAGGAAACTTTTCGCGGGTGAGGGTTTGGATTTTACAAAACCCATCTGAACCCGACCCGCTGCCATCCCTAGTTCCATCAGGAGGAACATATCAAATGAAGTATATTAATTATATTGGGGGCATATGTGCATTGTATTCTTTTTCAATCCAATCAGGTTTTTTGTCCATTGGGTTTTCCTGATAAGGTTTTAATGAGACAATTCTCTAGGCACACCCAAAAAAACTTTTGATTCATAAAGATCATCATAAATATTACATTAATTCAGTAGATCATTGTATATTATATTGTATTGATCAAAAAGATCAATGTAAATATTACTTTGATCTTGCTAATCATTATATATATGTTACTCTAATCCATAAGATCATCATAAATATTATTTTGATCCGAAAAATTAATGGATATCATTGCTTAGGTTTTTATCCCATTAGTTTTTTCCTAAGAATATATAAATGTGAGAAATGTTTTGAAGAAACAATAATTCTGAACATATGTGCACTAAATTTTTTTTCCCTTCGATTGAGCTTTTTTCCATATGATTTTCTTGATAAGGTTTTAACGAGATAGTTTTAAGAACATCAAACACTACAAAATCGAGAAAATCATTGTACATAGTATTACCGAAGTTTTTGCCCCATTATATTTTTTTATAGAAGATTAAAAATCCAAGTGGTGGAAAATCCACAGTGGAGTGTTGTGAAAGTGCCTTTCCCAACTTGTACAACCTATGCAGCACCGCCTACCCACTTGTTTAATTATCTCCCCCTTGCTTAACATCATCATCACTTGCAAGTTGCAATAACCCACATCCTACAATCTCATCTCTCTCTTTTTTCTTTCCACTTGCTTGCTCTTTGTAAAAGTCTATTAGTGAGAACAATGTTTCACATTTGAAAGGTTCCAGCTGAAGTTCAATACAAAAGAATTCTCTTTCTCTCTCGTGTATCTCTCACTTCTCATATATCTTCTTTATTTCTTCCACTGATCTCTCTCTCATCTTTGTTTCTTATTTATTCAATTATTTGTTCTTCAATTGTTCTTCGATTCTTATTCATTTATTTTATAACAAAATATATATTGCCATAAGTATGATTCCTTATTTGGGTTAAATTCTCATTGAATGCTAGGGTTTCGAACTTTTAACGTTATTTAAACATGTGATACAACAACCTTTATGTCTAAAGAAAAAAAAATACAAACGATTGTTATCCTTTCCATTCTAGCAGCCAACCTAAGTTCTCTGTGGAAAAACAAGATATTAGAAGTAGTTTGGAGAACTCTTGGTATCAGGTAATTTGTTTTCTTTTTCTACCGTATTCATTTCATGTCATGGACTTTCTAGTTATATTATTCTTTTATGATTTGTTTATGAGGATAAACATGTTTAGAGCTATTTTATATTCATTCCATTGTTCATGGTCAGTTGTATGATTTTTGTTAGATTTTCGGACCATTTGAAAGACTACTAGAACACCCTGGTTTTTACTGACCAGCCTAAGTTAGAAATATGTTTAGAGTGGGTTATTTATGTCGAAAAATTATGAAATTCCATATATATGGAAAATTATATGTCTACTGTTTCTGTATAAAATTTCGTGATTTATAAATAAGTATAATTATAGTTATGTGTTTTGGAGTGGAGGTATAGATCGGAATTAATTTCTGCTTGACCGATTCGAAAACAAGAAAAGAAAGGATGTTTTTGTATTCAAAAAAATCATGGATTAAATTAATAATTTTACTGTAGCATTCCTATATGTTTATATCATCCATGTCATATTTCATAATATTTGGATCTGTAGAGAATTAATTAAAAATCATGGAGTAGGGGTAGTTAGATGTAACAATTAGCCGAAAGAATATATATTTTACGATTAATTCAATCAGTCAATTATAACGATTAGATTGCTACGGTGATTATGTTATGACAATGATTCAAATTGTAATTGAATAGGTTTGAATGGTTCTTGAGCTTCTAGAACTATAACAGATACGTACGGGCTCGAGGTAAGTAAACTCATCCGTGATGTATTATATTTTCCAAGATGTGTATATTATGTAGTAAACTCATCCACGTTTTCAATTGTTTATATGATATGTAAACTCATCCATGGTGTGTTATGTTTTCAAATATGTTATATTATGTAAGTAAACTTATTTATGATATGCTTATTCTGTATGTTTTAAAAGTCATACTTTCAATGTTATAAATGTTTACAACATCAATTTGAAATAAGCAAGTAACCGTATTTTCTTGTTATTTGATCTTAACTGTACGTAAATTATATATATTGTATTTGAATGCCAGTCGAATATGAATTCTTTATATTACATATCTATTGAAAAATAATCATATAATTTTTATTTCAAATATACCACTGTTGTTTCATTATTTGAAAGATGGTTTCGTAAAAGTGATTCAAAAGCTTTAGAAAAATATTTTAATGTTTTGGCTCACTGTCCGTAGTTACTGTTATTATTATTAACCCTGTTGAGATATTGTGTGCACATATATCATTATTGTCACGTCACACGGGTAATTGTGATATTGTTATTGCTGCGTCATGGTAATTGTGACACTACGAGACTTTAGCTTACCGTTTTACCTGATTAATGAATACCGTTTATATTGTAAAATTATTTGTTTACCGTTTTATAAAGTGATTGATCTGTATCGTTACTTCCGTAAAATTATAGTGATTCAAATTATGATTAGAAAATGATCTTTTGATTTAATATTGTCATACTATTTTATGAACTTTTTATGATTTAAGATTATGAACGAATATGATTATGGGTATTGCTTCAACCGTTTTAATGATATTTAAGTACATAATTTGTATTAAATGTTAATTCAAGTATTATTAAGTATTACATTGTTTTGAATTCTTTGAAAATTTTATGAGCAAGGTTTTTGAACTTTAAGGTTTTACAAAGACTAATTTATTTTACATGTTATGCATGAATTTACTTAACAAGTTGACGGCTCATCCCTCGTCACCACCATTTTGAAGATTGGGTTCTTGGATTTAGAATGGATGAGGTTTACTTTAGCAAATGGGAGATATTTATCGTCGAGGGATTTAATTTTATGTATGCGTGTAGGAATCAATTTATTTAATGTTGTAATTATTTTAGACTTTGAAGATTTTAGTGAAATGAACGGTATCAGGTTTGAGAATTGTATTTTGTAGATATATTGTTGATGATTCTAATTGCTTAAATTTATAAATTAAGATTGTTATAAGATCCGAATCACGTAGCATTCTAGTCCGTTGGGTCCCGGATTTTGGGTTGCACACAACACCAATTTTGGCCAAACAAAATCAAATCACACAACCACAGAAATTTTTCTAATGAGTTAAATCACAGCCACACAAAATCCTCTTATGACTGACTCATAAAAAAAGAAAAAAAAAAGAGAGAATTTTCTTTTAACCAAATGAAATTTGTCAAATTCAATTCAAACTAGGCTTGGTAATTCGTTTTACCAACCTTCCTAGCAAAAAAACTATGATTCCCTTAATAAATTACATATAATATACGTTATATGACGAATCGAAAACATATATATTACATGGCAATCTAACATGTAGTGAAGATTGAAAAAAAATGTTATACGATAAATTATGAAATATTACATGGCTAACTATTATACAATATTCATTAAAAATCTAAAATTTTAAGAAACTTTAAAATAGATTTTGAAAACCAAGACATAATCTAAAATAGTATAAAAACCCATGAAATATATACCAATACAAAAAATTGTTAGCTATTTATGTAACACCCTCAAATCCGGAACCCAACGGATCGGAATGCTTCTTGATCCGGACCTTATAAAAAACCTTAATTTACAATAGTCACATCTTATATCATCAATAATGTATCCACAAATTACAACATGTATATCTGATACCATTCATTTCACTAAAATCTCTATAGTCTAACTTAATTACAATATTAACTAATACCGGACACTTACAATACATACACACATAATCAAATTCTTCAGGAAGATACTTATCTCCAATATGCTAATGTAATCTCCATCACTTCTATGACCGAAAACTCAATCTGCAAAATGGTGGTGACGAGGGGTGAGCCATCAACTCAGTAAGTAAATTCATACATAACACGTAAAATTAAAAGCCTTTGTAAAACCTTTACCTTTAAAATCTTGATAATAAACATTCTAGGGAATTTAAACAATAAAACGCATTATAAAACATGAATTAACATTTTAATACAATGTACATACTTAATGTCATTAAAACGGTTGAAGCAATATTTCAAAACATCATCAAAGATATTCTTAAATCATAAATCATTTCATTAAAGAGGAAATACAATTTTAAACCAAAAGATCATCTATTAATCCTAAGTTAAAACACTATAATTTTACGGAAGTAAACGTTACAGATCATTCACTTTATAAAATGGTAAATAAATTATTTTACTGTATAAATGGTATGCATTAATCAGTTTTAGAAAGCGGTAAGCTCATGTCTCGTAGTGTCACAAGTACCGGTGCGACGCGGCAATAACTGTATATCACAATAACCCGTATGACGCGGCAATAACAGTATGTCACAATTACCCGAGTGACGCGGCAACAGTATGTGTGCACACAATATCCCAGCTGGGCCAATAACAATAACGGTAACTACAGAACAATGAGCCAAAACGGTTTTATAATTTCATATACATTTGAAATCAATAGTATGTCGGTACTCGGTATAGATAACAATAGAATTCTCAGTAAAACCATTTCAGTATAAATAACAATAGTCAAATTGTATTCAAAATATGTAAGGAATTTAGTTCAAGGTCATTAATACCAAATACTTATAAAAGCAACCTTACTTAAAATCGGTGAAATCCTTTATCAAAGTACGATGCAGTATAAAATGGTAGAGAGATTAGAAACAATAGTTCAATAATTTGAAACATAAATATGCCATATAAACATTTGAAAACATGAAGGAGCTTGCTACATATTATATACATTTTGGAAAACATAATACATCATGAATGAGTTTACTTACCTCGAATACGAACGAATCGGCTCTAGTTCTAGAAACTCAAGCATCACTCAAACCTATTAATTTACAAATTGATTTACTGTCATAACCTTATCACCGCAGTAAGGTAAATCAACATAAGCTTCACATATATAGAACTATACTTAGAAATCAAGTTTCCAGCTAATACAACTGACCATCCTCTGATCTCCGATTTTTAATAATTTCTCTGCACCAAATATTACGAAATTTAACATGGATTGTCTAGACATTATGAAAATACTGCAGTAAAAGTTTCAATTCAATCTAGGATCGCTAGTATGTCCAAACAATTAATTATATTCTTACTTATCCCAAATCTGTCCAGTAGAGACCTTAGTCAACCACAGTCCACTCCGAAATTTATATAAATATTTCTACTCATGTATAAATTATGAAACCTTGCGGATGTAATCTAGACATATAGGGTAATATACAGTAAAATTTTCAAATCAATACGGAGTGATTAGATCATACAACAATACCAATATTTCATGGTTCCCGAAACTATCCAGCAGAAAAGGAAATCCGACCTCTGTCTACTCTAGGAATTATAAAACTATTTCTACACATCTAAAGATCACGAAATTTGGCAGGGTGATAATATACTCATATGCCTACATCTGTGTAAATTTTCATATTTTTCCCACATTAATAACCAACCCAAAACAGATTTACGAAATGTGGCTGGTCTAGTAAAACAGAGGATTTCAGCAACCTCTATGCCAATTCGAAAATTCTATAAAAAATCATGATCTGGACCATGAACTATGGAATCAATATAAATCAATCCTATACATGTCTATTATCATAAATGATTCATAAAAATCAGTCTAACATATCTAAGAAATCATTGACATGGGAAGGATAGAACAACTTACTTAGCACCAATATCTTCAAACTATTGTTCGTCTTATGTTTCTGTTCAGCTCTGTTCGGTGCCTTAAATCTCTTCATAGAGAGCTCCAATTTACATCTCCACCGTCAAAAATCAAAAACTATCGGAGTAGAACATGCTGACAAAATTCGAGCTCAATCAGACCACAAATTGACCTTCGAATTGTCACCAAAAGAAAACTGGACAGTGACTCAAAAATCCTAACACAACTCTCTCTCTCTCTCCATTCGTTTGTTTGTTCCATCTTTTTCTTTTCTTTTCCCCCTTTCAACTCATCGAATGCATATGACATTATAAACTTACCTTTTGAGTTACCCTAAATTAAGTTTAGATCAACTAGCAACTTAAGTAAGCTTAGGCCTTAGCATTTAAAATAAGGACAAACCCAAATACTAATCGATTTGGGTCCAGTCCAAATCATTATTTCTCTTGTCACAATTATAATCTCATCAACACTGTCATTTTTGACCTCAAACCTTATAGAAATTAAGTTGAGTCTAAATTCATAATAATTGGAACCAACTACTTGAGGACGGTTTGACCCATTTTTTTAGGATATTACAATTTAAAGTATTAAAAATTCACTGTATGGTTACCAGAAGGAAGAAAAAGGGATTTTGGAGAGAGAAAATGAAGAACTAAGAGAGAAGAAAGAAAGAGAAGAAAAATACAACTCTAAGGGTATTTTATCACTTTCTGGTTAGTTTTGTGTAGTTTTTAGAAGTTTTGATTGTATATAGTTTTCTTAAAAAAAACAATCTTAAAAGAGAATCTTGATTTCAAAGTAAGTTAGATTTATCTATTTCGTCAAAAAGATTATTTTAAATAATAATAATAATAAATGAGTTCAAGCAGTAAGCCATTACCCTTCCAAGTTTTGGTAAGTCTCAAATTTATGATTGTCCATGACCGTGAAACTTAGGTTCCATTTGGAAGAGTTTTTTCGAGAAGATTTGTTAATAGAAGATCTTCTAATAGAGTTTCTACAAACAAAGCTTTTAAAGTTAAGTTATTGGTCGTTTGATTGTCGATTTAAAAAAAGTATTTTTTTAAAACAATAAGATTACCAAAATATTTTAAATGATAGAGTTATATATTAAACATTTTAGTGTTATTGAATGTATGTTTGGAAGAGTTTCTCTATTTGTTAAAAGAGCTTTTAATAGATGTGTATGAAGAGAAGCTTGACAAAATCAGATCGGATGAACAACAGTGTCAAAGACTAGGGTTTTTATAATTTGATTATGTTTATAATAATAAAAAGAGATTTCTAGTTTGCTACTTTATTTAAATGAAATAAACTAAAACAGATAATTTAATCGGTCCGATGATTGATATTATTCAAGGAATCAAGTCGGAAATATGTGTGGCTGAGTCATCCAAAGCTTTGCAAGAGCTCCCACCTTGTTCAGCAGCATTTAAAGCTTTGTCACGCATTCTCATCCATACAATTCTTTCAGGGCAATTGAGCTGGAGTGAGTCAGCTAAGATTCGAGCGAGTTTTACAGAGTCAGGAATGGTACCCAAACCCTCACAAACTGGAATAGCAGCTCTTACTTCATCCACAATCAATTTCTTGTTATGGAATTGATCAGACTGCATTGGCCATCCAAGCAAGAGCACACCACCCATCAGACCTTCAAGCACTGATCCCCACCCTAAATGACACAAGTAGGACCCAACTGCTGTGTCTGTGTGCTTTTGGTTCCGTTGGTTCCGTTTGAAAGAGTTTCTTCGAGTAGATATTTAAGGAGTAGATCTTTTAAAGTAGACTTTTTACAAGTAGAGCTTTTAATAGGAAGATGTTGGTCGTTTGGTTGTCAATTAGAAAAAACTTTTTTAAATGGTAAGATTATCAAAATATTCAAAAACTATTTTAAATGATAGGATATTAGACTTTTTAGTGCTATTAAAAAAGCTTAAAAAGATCTATT
This sequence comes from Dipteronia dyeriana, assembly GCA_032871835.1. Lineage (NCBI taxonomy): Eukaryota > Viridiplantae > Streptophyta > Magnoliopsida > Sapindales > Sapindaceae > Dipteronia > Dipteronia dyeriana. The sequence goes on from CM065301.1 coordinate 58,539,097, forward strand.
TTGAAAAGCCTAAAATTTGAGCTTCTTCAAGTAGACGTAAAACAATTTTTTTAATCATCTAAAAGCTTTACTGGATGACAACCAAACGACACAATATTTTTTTTTTAAAAGAGTTTTTTTAATTAAAAAAGCCTTTTTAGCCGGTAGACAAAGTCTTCCAAACGGGCAATTAGTATCTTTGATTGTGGAACCCACCCTCTTATCACAAGTCCTCTCCCAGCCACACGATCTTCGAATCCAGCATGGTTTTTTCACAGCCCAAATGAATCTCACTCCACTCTTCTCCAATGCATCACCTAATGCTTCCATTTGCTGTTTGTTCAATGTGATCTCAGTTCCAAATCCCACTTACACCACTGATTTGTCCACCGGACAAGAATCAAGCCAGGCAAAGACCTTATCCGATGACATCGTAGTTGGACCACCTCTTTGTGAATTACCAGCTTGAACAGGGACCAAAGGGGCCACACCCCAAATCCTATTGTGTTTGCTAATGCCCTTTAAAGCATCAAAGCTTTTGGTGTGTAACTCACTGAAGGAGTTGAGAACGAGTGCACAATTCTTCATGGCCTTATCAAACATTTCTTCGTGAAAAAACTCCTATTTCATTTCTTGGTAATCGCTCCAACAATTATACGCAGTATGTTGACTTAAAGGTAGAAAATCAATAGTTTTGATTCCGAGAGCAGAAGCCAATGAATGAGTCCAAGTGTTGAGCATAACATCAGTGAGGATAGCTAGAGGAGATTTGAACCATTGCATGATAGGATCATGGAGTTCACTCAAGGCCTCTACCATGTAAAGAAAGTAATCTTGGGTGACATCTTGCATGTTTTCTGAGCCTGCAGGGAGTGAAGGGTGAGATGGCAACGGAAGAACTAACGTTTGGATGGTGGTTTTGTCATGTAGAGAAATAAGTGGGTTCAGATAGTACAGATTCTTCCGTGTCACAGCGAATGTGGTGGTTATTCCACGGATGCCTAGCTGGCGGGCTACGTCTATCATCGGCATGTGCCCGGAAGCTGGCCATGGGATAGCCAGAATATGCCGATTCTTTTTGCTTGAGCTTAACATCTCTCTTGTTAGGAAACCGATGAGTTTCTACTCCACTCCCGATGTCAATTCCAAATAGTGAATAAAAATGAGAACTTTACGTCTTTACCCAATATTTATGTGATAAAACCCTCAATACGAGAGGACCGTCCACAGACAATTAGAGAAAATAGCTTACAAACTTCTCTTTATATTTTATAACAAAGAGAGTAATAAAATCTCCATCAAAATAGGCTCAACTTACAAAGGATGTTGGGAATGATATTTGGAGCATCACTTGCCTTGCCATTTATTGGCAAGTGATGGCCTCCGATGGATGATACGTATGCTTCAAGTGTGGATCATCACCTCTTAACAGAATTGATAATACATCTCCTTTCAATCTAAGTGGTGGCAGGTTCAAATCTCAGCATGCATATTTTATACACATATATGAAGAGTTTTCTTTTCGGACTGTGTGAGTAGATATCTTCACCATAAATGTATTGTTTGATCTCGACAGGTCCCGACAATCCTATTATACTATTCTTGTAATACTTCATAAAAAAAAACAAAGTTACTCTATTTTGAGGTTCAAATCTTGTTAACCTCAAATTCAAGTGATATTATTTATTTTTCATCTTAAATAATTAAATACCGACGAAGTCATTTGGTCAATTGGTCTAAAGATTAAAACAAAGATGTTCAGGATCAAGTTGAGTAAACAGGGACAGTTTTGCATTAAGGCCTAGGTCCCTCGGATACCCTGGAGCGGTATTGTGAGTTGAAGTAAAAAAACAATAATAAATAATGTTGAGAAAGGTCATTGCACACGCTCTGCTGACACACACAAAAATATCAACCACTTTGCTCTATTTAAAAATTGATTATAATAATAATAAAATAAAAAAAACAATCAGAATTCTTAAGCCTATCATTCTCAATAAAGAATTAAACTTATTCCAAATCCAGGAAAATTTTGGCAACCCACATTTTCTGGAGAATCTGGACAAAGTTTATAAGAACTTCAAAACAAATATCTCACAAATTAACCCAACAGATAAAAAAGAGCGTTGAGCAAGAATTTTTACCATTTTTATTTGATGTTAACAGTGTATACAGCCTTCTTCTAGAATATAAGTAAAAAGAAAAAGAAAACACAAAATTTTGAATGAATCTCCATTGTTCAGTCAGTTACCTGAAGTTTAATTACAGCATCAAAGCTGAATTTTTCATCGGGTTCAAACATGTTTTCAAGTTCTTCAAAGCTCTGCTCAACTCTCAAGTCTGTACTTACTTTTAAATCCTCCTGGGACAACATAAGAAAATGGCAGAATATCAGGGCTACTTAGAGCACCAACATGTTTAAGCCAAAAATGCAAACAAATTCTAAATGAAGCTCGTACGAGCAGAAAATTTGAAATGACAATGTAGTGCATAGCAGGTCACCTTTTCAACATATTCAGCAATGGTGGAGTTAATGACTTCCGAGATGACTTCCTTATAAACTTTAGAAGGTCCAAGGACCTCCAACAAAATGTCTCTAGGTATCTGTTTAACACAAGAATGAAGCATAAAATATTTATAATTGCTTCGGAGAACATAACAGTTAAAAAATCAAAATCAAAAGCTTAAATTCATAACCATGTAGTCAATGATGTAAAAGATTATCTGTGTGCAATACTGCATTATTGTAACCATGCCTATACAGAATTACAGATGCACAAATAAGTACATGTTTATGTAATATGCTTGGGTATGTGACAAGACACAACCACATAATCCATCAGGTCTGAATACATTCAACTCAGCCATAAGAATTTGGGAACAAAACACACTGCTACACATCATTTGAAAATAAAAAGGGAAAAAGGAAGAAAACAAAGACAGACAATGCAGTGAAGCAGAAGTGCCGTCAGAAAACAAGAGGGCCAGAACAAGTCATATTTCTTTATCTACAGACAAAGAGTTCTAACTTCTCACTGCTTGGTGAGTATAAGCATGATTGTATACAACTAACTCTACTTTAAAGCAGGTGCGTCACAAGATAACACCGATAAGTAAGCACGTAATGATGATTTACTTCCCCGGTTAGTTTATCAATATGACGCATGACGTATGCCTTGTGTATAAATCACAGTAAGGGTTGTAGACAATGTTTAAACTTGTCAGGAGTATGGCATCTTCTTCTTCAGGCCCAGAAGAGGAAAACATAAAGAAAATAAATTTGTAAAAATTAGAGGAAAAAGAGCACTGCTATTGTAAAGTCAATAAATTGATTGAGGAGAATAATAGGAGACATAAACTTACATTAGGTGTCTTTCTTGGCAACGTCGAGATTGTTTATCAGATATGAAACAGCCAATGGAAGAAATCATGGAAAACAAATAATGTCCCATTAACGTCCAGATTGTTAAGTGGATGCATCACTTCTTCAGAACTATTATTATAACTTTTCAGCAATGGGCGATTTAGAAGTCCTATTGCAGGATGATAACTTTCCAAATATAGAGTAAATCAAGCACTTCTTCTTTATACGGAGTTTAATTACATCCCAAGTTCTCAGTTACGACATTTTGAATAAAATCAATGATACTTTTCAAAACATTCCCATTGCATTATAAAAATTATTATAATTATAGTGTCCATCTTCCAATGGAGAATCTTTAGCGCGCCAAGGCATATATGCTTAGCCTTTTATATCATGTCATGTGACATAGGCCTCCAATAAAGTAAGGCAGTAAGAGGCTCTTGCCACATGGCATGATAAGAGTGATCATAGCATATACGCCAAGATACATCGAAGATGTATCCCTTCCCATGATGAAATCTCAAACAGAAGAAAACCAAAAAGCTTACCATTGTCAAGTTCATTATAGAACAATAGTTTTCTTATTTGAAATTAAAAAAAAAAAATACCAAGTAAAAATATTTTCTATACCAATTATTAGTGCCAACTACTAATTAAAAGAACCATGTGGCTTGAAATCTGTAAACCGAGTTAAACATATGTCCAGGTATAATGCATTATCATACCTACAAAATCTCGAATTACTGTAGTATTTCAAAATAGAAAAAAGAAAAGCATAATGCATCATCATGACAAGGAATAAAAATAGTGAGCAAGCATAACCATGTTATTGGTGAACAAAAAAACGGCAACAGAGTTCACTATGAACCAACACCATCTTAGTTTATGGTAGTGCAATGATAAAAAAAAAAACATGCATGCACATTCAATTGGCCAAAAATAGTGCGTCATTAGACTATTAGAGTATACAATGAGCTCCATCCTTTAACCAAGAAAGACTAAGAAAGTTGCTAGATTGACTATAATGTTTCTAAAGATGATCAATATATGTTTTAAATAGCCTAACAACTAGGGTTTCATCATTAGTATTTAGTAATTGTGCTGTACATAGAAAATCTTACCTCCTTTTACTCTTCGAAAGCCTGGAATTGGCTGGGCAGCAGCAACCATTTTGTCAAATACATCATCAAAAATCGCTCGAGTTTTAGCACTTGATACTTCTACGCTTGCCTAGTTACAAAATTTATGAACATGATTTATTTTGTACTTGAATCTGGCTAAATTCTAAACATTTGCATAAAATAGTTGCACAAATCCAACAGGAAGAATGTGAGGAACAAAAAGGTCATCCCAAAATGTCCCCTCATTTTCTATTTCTGATTTGAAACTTCATATTATTTTCACACTTTTAAATTCTTCTGTACCTTCAGTTCTCTAGCGTCATTGGTTCCAGTAGTAGTAACCAAGAAGTCTTCAAATTGAGAAGAAGAAACTCCAACATCTTCCACAGCTAATTCAAATTAAAAAATTTAATAACAGAAAATCTTAACCATATCACAAGGAAGAAAGTGAAAGACAAAGTTCAACTTGGATTTGAACCTGACAACACAGCAACAGCAACCGTAGGATACTTATGGCTTCTCCTGAAAAATTAAAAAGGATTTCAAACATCTATTACATGTTGTGATCAACTTTTAGTTGATACTAAGACATAGCAATAGCATTAATAGGATGCTTGAAAGCTCAAGGCCTCACAGCATTACGGTGAATAAAATAAAGCAACTGCAAACTCATATAATTAGATTACACACTTACACTAATCATATCATCTTCGGTTGATTATTAAGTGAATTTGCTAAAAAAAATGTAGATATCCCGTAAATTAGTCCGCTGATGCCGTTTTTAGATGTTTCAAAAATATTTCCACCTTGCCTTTTGCTCTATTTTATCTTTAACACTTGCAAGATCAAACTATCAAAGAGATATAAGAAAAAAATAAAAATCGTCTTGTACCCCAAATGATTACTGGGTTTTATCTGTAAGGCAGTAGCTTCCATATGGAAACCACTACCTTGCATGTTTAATACTTAAGATACCAAGTAAACCACACAATAGAACAACCATCATCATGTGTGCAAATTACTAGTGGGTTCAAATATATAAACAGATAAGATCAGACCAGCCTGAGCTAATAAGTATTAAGCATCGTGTATAAAATGACAAAGCATTGCTAATTTGCTATAACCAAAATGAAGACATAAGCATTACCTTGTCGTTAGAGGGAAAAAACATGGTCTTCTGCAAGAAATTCTGGGAATGGAGACATCCACTATTTGTTTATGATTGATTATCTGGAACTGAAATGACCAAGTATTCAATCATGAGTAGATAGAACCCATTTGTTAAAGTAAAGTACATGAATCTATAACTTGAAAAATAACGAAAGTTACTCACTTTGGGGTTTATGCTCAAGAAGACTGTTTTAACTGCCATCGCCATTTTTATCTTCTTCTACTTCTTCTTCTTCTTCAATAGTCACTACTAAACTCAAATAAATTTCAATAATATTACCATTTAAATGGAATTCCATGTGGTTGGTACGGTGTCGTTTTTGTCAGAAGTTAGAAGATAAGAATTAAACGATGTCGTTTAAGGTGGGATAAAAGGGAGACTCTGTTGATGAGAAAAGAGTAACAGAGTGAAGTAGAAATGGCCTCAGCTTCACTCACCGCCAATACCATGATGATATCAACACCATCCAGAGTAATTTATTTTCTTTGTGTACAAATTTATTTGTTTGTTTTGTTTCTTGGTTGATTCACAATTTCATCTCTCTTTTTATTATATTTATTTACAGTGGTTTTCTGTGAGGAGCTGCAACAATCAAGCATTTTTCCATCAAAATGGCAAAAGTGTTGATATGCAGAAACCCAGGTAGAAAGTTCAATGGAAAGCCTCTGAAATCTTTTCTATGTTTCAATAAGTTGATGAAATGCAATGCAATGGTGTTTAAATAGTTTGTCTACTTTTGATTAAGGTTGTTGTTATCTTGTAATAATACCCAATGGAGAGGGCTGCCACATGTCTCCAAGCCAATATCTGCACTGGATTCAGGTTATCTTCACATTCTATAATATCATATGCTATGTTGTGCTTTTTTTAGGTTAAGTTTTGTACAAGTTATATGTTGCATTGGTTTTGTTACTTTGTAGGTCTAGAGGTGTCTGTTACAGACCCGGAGGAGGAGTTGATTTCCTTGAAAGATGCTAAGGTTGTTGTAGTGTCTCATGATGAAAATAAGATACAGGTGAGGCCTGAAGGATTAGCTTGTTTAATTTTGTCATTTTGTAATTATTTCATTCTCTGTTGCAAATTCTTTTTGTGTGTATTCTTGTGCTTTTGCATTGAGAAGTGAATGTGAAACTCATGCCTTGTACTCTTTAATAGCAATTAGTAATCACAGCTTGTATGTGCGATCATAAAAGTGGATGAAAACAGCAAACAAATGTTTTCGGACACATTCTTGTTGCTTGGACATCTGACATATATTTACTCGAAGGTTATGCCATTTGGACTCTAAGACCCTGATGAATGTGGTTAAAATTTCTAGGATCAGATACAAAAAGATTTATGAGTCCAGGTGATTATACGTGGTTTTTCTTGCCAGAACCTTTAGGAAATGAAGGCAATAATAATTGTCCAATTAGGTGGTTCTTTTAGTTGCCTATCTCCTGCTATTTTTGTAGCTAGTCTGCCACTATCTCATGATGTTCAATTATCAGGTAAGAGTTGACTTGACTGACGATGACACACAAAAAGTATTTGATAAGGTGATAACTAATTTGGCTCATTCAGCACCACCTATCCCGGGATTCCGCCGAGAAAAAGGAGGTAAGACCTTGATTTCAAGTATTATAAAAGATTAGGTTGCTTTAGTTTAAGCCTTTCTTTATGTTTCTTCATACTGGGTAAAATGTGAATGTGTCATGGTATGCAGTTTTTCAAGCATGAATGATGTATAATATTGTTAGCCTTATTAAATGCTTTGGATATATTTCCCTTTCCCTTTCCCTTTTCAAATTCATTATGGAAATGAGAACCAGTGTTTCTAGTACTAGATAACAAGTTGTAGAAAACCATCAAACTTCATATAATATAGTATTCTGCTTTGATAGTCGATTGTCTTTTCATTGGTTCATAGATTTGTGTTCTATGAATTCTGACAATCTTGTGTTTTGCATGTACTGGGTGTGAATGCAGGGAAAACATCAAAGGTGAGTGTCTACTGAGTACTGATCTTGGATGATTTACCAGATTTCTACTATTTTGGAATGCATTGGCTTTGTTATGTATATATAGTATTCTAGTCCATGACTATTTGCTGAATGCTGATTATTTTTATGCCTCCATTGCAAGTCCTTGTTGACCTCTTCAAATGTTGTTTTTGGGGAACATGATAATTACTAGAATTTGGGATTATATCTTTAATACTGAGGCAGTTAATGTGATGGTTCACTTGTGATATAGTTCATATTTGTTCAGTTTACAATGATCACGTCCTACATAAATTAAATGGCCATGGCACATTAATGAGAAAAAAAGTTCCTTCTCTACATCAAATTACTTTGGCTTGTCATTGCTTTGTTGTTGGCTCTTTTAAGGTGTTGATTGAAGCCACGGGACTTGATGTAAAATGTATGATAGTGTTAAAAGTTACCTGTCAGAGATAGAGATATTTTATGATCTTTCCATTTCCCTACAAGCCTCTTTTGAAATATCATGCCTACCATTGTGTTAGCTATTATATCATGTTCTCTTTATGAAAGCTGTAGTTGATAAGTGGTTGCACTTGCCCATAAATCTCATTAATATGTGTATAAAAGTGTATACCAGATTACAGGAAATTAGGAGAGTCCCTCCAAATTTGCTGGTCAACAAAAGACTATATGGGCAAAGTGACACTCTTGCTTCATTAACCCGATGAGTTCAGTAGTAATACTATTATATAACACACATGCATGTTTAAAAAATTGTGCATTTGTACTTCTAACCCGTGTTATTTTTCTTCCTATTATTATTGAGATAGTTCAGTAGTGTAACAACTCTGTATCATAATGCTACCTGGAACCTAGAAAAAACAATGGAGTTGTATATTGAGCTTACCAATTCATGGTTAAATTTTGTTTCCCAATGTTTTTGTTGTGAAATGTTAAATTTTCTTTCCACTAAATCTTTAGATGTGGGGACTCATATATAGTTATGTGCAGGGATATTTCAAATTTTGGAAAAACCATAGAATAAATGATCACTCAAATCTGTGGACAACAGTTGACTGTGTAGACAGTTCCTAGTTCATGGACCATTACTCAATAGCTAAACAGAAGTAATCATTAACGTTAAATATTGTGGTACAGAAGATCTAACAATTAAACCACCCGAGAAATGCTTCTTGTGTGTATAAATTTATATTATGAAAGATTTAGTCTCTAGTTGGACTATAATTGCTTGCCTTGCACATATTATTTCCCGTATACATTTATCATGGGAAGTTTATCTAGACTAGAATTCATGTAGGAATCAATTGCCAAGAAATTTCCTCTATTGTATACACTTTTTCTTGTTTACCACAAGATGGCTGATCTTATAATTTCCACAGGTCCCAAAGAGCCTCCTCTTGCAACTCCTTGGTGAAGAGCGTGTAACAAAATTTGTTATACAAGAAATAGTTAGCTCAACCATTACAGATTATACAAAGAAGGTGAGTCTTTTCACCTGTTGCGTCTTTTTATATTGAGTTGAAAGTAACAATAAGTTTTTCATTTTTCAATTCTAAACAGGAAAATTTGAAGGTAAAGGACAAGAAAATTAACACATCCCAATCGGCACAAGAACTCAGGAAGTTGTTTACTCCAGGAAAAGAATTTGGATTCAATGCTGTAATGGAGCTGGAAAAATCAGAAGAGGGAGAAACATCGAGTTCAAGCTCCTCATCTTAAAATGGCTATTGAAAGCAGGCCACTCTTTTTTAGTGCTTAAACCGTTACTCTTTCTTGTTGAGTGATGCAAATGGTTTTGTAGAGCTCTAGTTTCTGTCATCAATTTACAGTTTCAGAAAAGTGGAATGGGACACATTTAAAGTTGTTGAGCTCTTTGTAGCAGAAATTGTACCATGTGATTCATTTTAGTTAAGTTCACCAGTCAAATACAAATTAAACTAGTCAATCAGAACGGTACATGAATTGCAGGCAGATACATTCACGTATCAAATCAGCATCTGCATCTAATGGTTGAAATTTGCACCAGATAAAGATGATTTATTTTTGAACCAAAGTAGTTAAAGCATAAAGAAATGAAGAGAATATTTATCACCACTTGGATTGATGAGGAATGTGTGGTGTCTAGTGACATCAAGTTTATTGTGAAGTTGGAATGGCAAAAGGAAATTTAATTCCCTATCAGGACATTATATTAACATCAAAGTCTATGAAAAAATTGAAAAAAGAATTCAATCTCATCAAAAGAACACGAGAATTCTTATATGTGTTTGCCAGTGTCGCACCTATATTTTCTAACAAAATCAATCAATTTACAAGTTCTACGCTCTGCTTAGCAATCTCTGATTCTAAAACAACCTTTGCGAATCCTGGAAGTCTGTGCCGGTAAATCAATTCATTTCTGTGATTCAAGTTTCTTCCACAAATAGATAGCTCGTCTAATTATTCGATCAGCTGAAGATCCTTCTGCATAAGCACTTATGGCCTTCAGGAGGCTTGTAAATTTTTCCCCATTGTCCTGCACACATCATAATTCTGGTTCAGCCAAAAGATCCACATAAATCTAGATATAAACAGCTACTTATATAACCCGTTTTCATTACAGTGCAGAAGTTTCTTATTTTATGCTACATGTATCATCAGACATTGTGTTAGAGGTGCTCTGATGAAATAAACAATATCTAAGGAGCCATTACACTGCTATTATTTATGTTAAAGATTACAAACCACGCACAGAACTAGTGCGAGCTCATAGAATGCTTAACAGAGCATGGAAAAGGACTTCTAAAAGCATGTATATGATACGGATCATGAGATCAACCCTGGGAACAAGTATGAAGATTGGAAAAGAAAACTCCAGTTGGTAAGGCCAATAGAGTTAATGGCAAAACGGATTTAGTCCTCCAAAGACAGCCAACATAGCAACAACCCTTAATTGTATCAGGGTTCCAATCTCGATAAAAGAGTACATGATGCAAAAAACAATTGATTCAGTTGAAAAACTAATTTAGAATATGAAGGCAAAGAAGAACGAAAGAAAAGGAAAGAGGAAAAGGAATAAACTTCCTTGAGCAACCTCTAAATAGTATCCAAGTCAGCTATCACTTGAAACGGTAAGAAGATGCCCCTGATGAGACAAATAGCAATGCCTATTGCTAAAGGATACCCTTACTGTATAGTTAACATCGTTCTTGAGCTCAAAGAATAAATGACAGTAAAGAGTACAAGGCTGGTAAGCCTGAGTTCGACAATTCTTTTAATCCACATATCTTTAACCGGAAAACCTTTTTAATTATTTTTGCACACTGAGCATATAATTCGGATTTGCTTTTGCAGCATAGTGTTTGGTAATAGCTGTTGCTCTTCAGACGTGAAGAAACTGGTTAGATATCAGTGCATTGTGTTAGGATACTTCTATGCTACATGTGTCATCACTGACACTGTGTTAGAGGTGCTCTGCTGAAATAAACAATATCTAAGGAACCATTACACTGCTATTATTTATGCTAAAGATTACAAACCACGCACAGAGAACTAGTGAGAGCTCATAGAATACTTAACAGAGCATGAAAAAGGACTTCTAAAAGCATGTATATGGTACGTATCATGAGACCAACCCTGGGAACAAGCATGTAGATTTTAAAAGAAAACTCCAGTTGGTAAAGACCAATAAAGTTAATGGCAAAACTGATGTAGGACCAGAAGAAAATAGAACCAGAAAAGGGAATTGGAAAACACAACAATTCAATTCTTTATTCAATTCATCAAGTCTCAATACAATAGGCTCTGAAGGAGTCTATTTATAGTTAACAAAATGATAAAGATAACAACTAACTTATGATAAAGATAATTATTCTAAACACAATATGATAATTACTAATATAATAATCCTTATCTAATTCCCCATCATTCTCTTCCGTTAAGAAGAACTTGACTCCTGATGAGTCAAATGGGTTGCAACCAATGAACAAGAGAATACCACATATTGTTCCTGTTTGGAGCAGCCAAGTCATCAACCCAAAGTCCATTCTTTGTAGTCGTAGCAAAACGAATCGGTTGGGATAGGCGGTGAGGTTCCATGCTCCGGCGATCGGCAGTGATGGCAAGGATGTTACGGCCTGTCAGTTTTGTGCAGATCTGTGCTGATGTAGATAGAATTGGAGGTCGGCAAAGAAGGAAAAAGTGTCAGTCGGCGACTTCCGATTCTGATGATGTGGTTGGTGACGGTTGTGGCGACGACCGGCGTTGGCCGACAGTGGCGCGTGAGTGGTGGCGTGTGGGCCGGTGAACTTCAGGTGTGGGAGGTTTTGGGCGTGTATGTTGTCTGGCTAGGACCGTTAGGTGTTTATGAGTTTGGGGTATAGATTTGTGTGAAAAAAAAGTTTTTTTTTTTTTTATGGAAGCGTATAGGAACGAAAATAGCTCTGATACCAATTGATGCAGGACCAGAAGGAAATAGAACCAGAAAAGGGGATTGGAAAGCACATCAATTCAATTCTTTATTCAATTCATCAAGTCTCAATACAAAAAGGCTCTGAATGTGTCTTTTATAGCTAACAATATAAAAAGATAAACATCTAAATCCTAATAAAGATAAATAAAACATGATAATGATAAATAAAATCTAAACTTATCTCTAAAGGAGATAATTTATTCTTAAGATAATAACTACTAATAACACCTAATAAAGCTTATCTAATTCCCTATCATTCTACTCCACTAAGAAGAACTCGACTCATGGCGAGTCAAATGGGTTGCGACCAACGAACAAGAAATTTGGATATATCCGAAATCTCTATAACAGTAGGGGTGACTATATTCGAATTCATCTTCGGAATAATCAAAGCTATGGAAATAATCTGGATATTATGACATAGCTGAAAAACCTGCAAACAGTACGAAGCATATGGAAATTTGGATCAAAGTGAAATTTTCCACTAGTGGCCTGCAACAGCGCGTGGAGGCAACGACACTTGGGCGCGTGGGCGATTTGAGGTGCAAACAGTGTGTTGCTGAGTTGTTGTTTTTTTTTTGTGTGGTTTTGGTAATTTGTGAGTATTAGTTGCGGAAGTGTGTATGGAAAAAAGAGATTAGGCTCTGATACCAATTGATATAGAACCAGAAGGAAATAGAACCAAAAGGGGATTGGAAAAACAAAGCAATTAAATTCTTTATTCAATTCATCAAGTCTCAATACAATAGGCTCTGAAGGAGTCTATTTATAGCTAACAAAATGATAAAGATAACAACTAACTTCTGATAAAGATAAATAAAACCTAAAGTAATCTCATAATGAGATAATTATTCTAAACATAATATGATAATTACTAATATAATAATCCTTATCTAATTCCCCATCAAAAACGGATTTAGTCCTCCAAAGACAGCCTTACTGTATAATTTACATCGTTCTTGAGCTCAAAGAATAAATGACAGTAAAGAGTGCAGGGCTGGTAAGCCTGAGTTCAACAATTCTTTTAATCCACATATCTTTAACCGGAAAACCTTTTTATTTATTTTCGCACTCTGAGCATATAATTCGGATTTGCTTTTGTAGCATAGTGCTTGGTAATGGTTGTTGCTCTTCAGACGTGAAGAAACTTGTTAGATATCAGTATATCACAAATGGTCTAAGCATATGGACACGTTGTATTGATCCCAAGGTGACAACCTCAATGGTTCGATATCTCACAGTAGAGATTGAGATCCAACAACAAAACCCTAACTTGTATCTAAAGATAGATAGATCTGAGTCAAACCACTCACAGAATTGAGCAATCGACTCTCTAGAATCAGTTAACAGAATTTACTTAACCCTAACTCATGCTTTTATTAGCAGTTCACTGAGAAAAGCCGAATTGAAAAAAAATTGGATGAACCCTAACAGAACCAATTTTATTGATAAAACCTTTAAAAAGATAACAATCCTAAAAAGAAAAAAAAAATCTAATTATAATAGGACTAGTTTTTTTATTTCCTATTTATAGTCAAAATAGGAAACTAATCTAAAACATAATTAAAATAAAATAACTAAAATAAAAAAACCTCAACGTAAAATAAAACAAAAAAACGCAATCCTAATTAAGGCGTAACATAATCTTCCTCGGGTTATATCAATTGCACCCACTTCTTGTTTGTCAGTAGCCTGTTCACTCCCACCCAAGAATGTTAACCTCTCACAAATTCTTTTAGATTTTCTAACAGTCTCAACATTCCCCCGCTCTTTAAGACTACCCTTGTCATCAAGGGAACAATCTGGAAAACGTTCTACCATCTCGTCATAGCCTTCCCAAGTAGCCTCCTCCCTAGGGACCCCTTGCCATTGAACCAAAACCTGCCACACCTTTGTCATACCACGTCCCTTTTTCTAACTGCGATATCGAAGAGTTGTTGTAGGCTGTAGCAGCATGTTATCCTCTGTATCAAACGCTGATAAATCACTCGAAATGAGACTTGGGTTTCCCACTCTCTTCTTCAATACGGTAAAATGGAACACTCGATGCAACCTAGAAGTAGACGGCAACTCCAACTTGTAAGCTACCTCACTTATCCCTCTAACACCTTAAAAGGCCTATAATACAGCTACGACAATTTCACATTGAACTTTTTCTTTAGAAATTTCTGCCGATACGATTGAAGTTTGAGAACACAAAATCTCTTGGCTCAAAAGATACATCTTGTATGCCTTGGTCATAATACTTCTTTCTCTCTTGAGCCTTCTCAAGCTCCTTCTTCACCTTAGCTACAACCTCATCCCTAGCCACAAACTCTCTCGACTTCTTCATTTTGAGCCGTCCCTTTCTCATAAATGCTTAACATCGGTGGTGGTCGCCCATACATTACTTCAAACGGACTCATGTTAATAGAAGCATGATGTGATGTGTTGTACCAGTACTCAGCCCATGATATATACTCTTTCCATCTCTTTTGCTCCTTATGACAATAGCACCTTAGGTACTGCTCAAGAGTCCGATTCACCACATCTGTCTGTCCGTCAGTCTGCGGATGGTAGGAGGAACTTGCCTTCAACTTGCTGCTCTGTAAAGTAAATAATTCCTGCCAAAACGAACACAAACAGTTTTCTTCGATCAGTCACGATACTCCGTGGAATCCCATGTAATTTCACCATATATCCACAAACACCTTAGCCACACTACTAGCGGTGAAAGGATGTTTGAGCGGAATAAAATGGACACCCTTACTCAACCTATCCACCACGACCAGAATTGACTCGTAACCCCCACTACAAGGTAGCCCCTCTACAAAGTTCATGGTCAAGTCCTAAATTTTCCCGGTATCGGTAATTGTTACAACAGCCCCATAGGGCACTTCTAAGTCATACTTCACCTTCTGACAAATATCACACTCAGCCACCAATTTCTTCACTTCATTTTTAAGGCCCTCCAGATAGAAAAAGTTTTTGATCCTTACATAAGTACGCAACCACTCAGAATGACCTCCTTTTTTGCTATTGTGAAAATGAGCTAGAATCTCCTCTCAACCCTGGTACCCTCGGTACATATACATAGTTTTATAGTACAATAGCCCATTTTTATAGTGAAAAGCCTCTACACCACCCTCGTGGTTCTCCAACTTCTTACGAATCTCCATTGCTCGAGCACCAAACTGCATGGAGTATTAATTCGATCCCAAACTCGCCATTCAGCCCCACTAAGTGCCATTACTCCTGCCTCATCGTCTGCTTACACACCACAATACTGAACTGCCCTCTTTTCTTGAAAAGGCATCAGCTACTTTGTTTTCCTTACCAGGTTGGTAGACAATAACGTACTCAAACCCAAAAAGTTCAACTGAAAACTTCTGCTGCTCCAGGGTCAGTTTTCTGCTCCAACAAGTGCCTCAAAGCTTGTTGATCGGTGACAATGGTGAATTTCCTGCCCAATAAATAAGGTCTCCACACCTTCACCGCGTGCACCACTACTAACATCTCCCTAGCATAAGTACTCCAAGCCTTCTTCATTGGCCCTAAAGCCTTGGAAACAAACGCCAGAGGCCTCTTCTCTTGTACCAGGACTGCCCCAATCCCCTTTCCACTCGCATCGGTATAGACCTCAAATGGCTTTTTGAAATTGGGCAAAGCCAACAAAGGGGGTTTGTGTCATAGCCCACTTCAAATCTTCGAAAGCTTTCTTTGTTTCTTCCGTCCACTCAAAACTGTTTTTCTTTAACATATCAATCAATGGTTTTACAATCAGTCCATAATACTTCACAAACCTCCGGTAGTAACCTGTTAACCCTAAAAATCCTCTCAGAGTCGACACATCTTTTGGCAATGGCCAGTCCACTATAGCCTCAATCTTCCTAGGATCAACCTTCACTCCCGCTTCTGAAATTATATGCCCAAGATACTGCAATTCCTCCTGCACAAGATCACATTTTGATATTTTAATAAACAAGTGATGCTACTCTAGCATCCCTAATACCAACTCCAAATGCTTCAGGTGCTCCTCTATTGATTTTGAATACACCAAAATATCGTCAAAGAACACTAGAACAAACTTCCTCACATAAGATCTAAAAATTAGAACACCAGAACAAACTTCCTCACATAAGATCTAAAAATTGAATTCATGGTTGCTTGGAATGTAGAAGGTGCGTTGCACAACCCAAATGCATCACCTGATACTCATATAACCCTGAATGCATCTGAAAGGCTGCTTTGTGCTCATACTCCTCCTTTATCTGAATCCGGTGGTACCAGCTCGTAAATCTAGCTTGGTGAACACACACGCCCCATGTAACTCATCCAACATCTCATCAACCTTCGAAATAGGAAATCGATGCTTCACAGTTGCCTCATTCAAAGCCCGATAGTCGGTACAAAACCCCTAAGTCCCATCTTTTTTCCTCACCAATAGCACCGGAGACGAAAACGGACTTTGACTCTCCCTGATCAATCCATTCTTCAACATCTCCTCTACTTGTCTCTCAATCTCATATTTCTGGAAATGGGCATACCTATATAGAGGCACATTGACCGGTTTCACCTTATCTTTCAAAATAATGCGGTGATCAAAATAGCGAGATGGTAAGCTAGTTGGCATCTTCAGAACTTGTCGATGATTTGCCACTACCTTACATACTATCTTGGGCAGCTGCTGTAATTCGTCTTGTAACTCATTCGTATTCTTTTTCTCACTTTTCCCATCTTGTCGATCTCCAGCATTCACTACTGTAAAGCATTGGGCACCCCCTTTGCAAAGCTTCTCTATCATCTGAGCTTCGCATTGTTTAATTTTCTTGAGAGGCAAAGCAGCCCATGTTCTTTTTTTTCCACCCAATTTGAATTCCATCGTCAAGGCATCAAAGTCTGTAACCACCTTACCGATATTCTTCAATCAAGCATTGCCTAACACCACATCTACCCCCACTAGAGACAACACATGCAAATCAGTCGCAATCCTAACCTCTTGCACATTCATCTTCAACTCGCGAACCACTTTTTCACACATAAGTTTTTCCCTATTAGCCACCTTCACATCAAACGATTCTATGGCAGCCCCTCACAACCCAACATTCTTTACGATATTTGCGTTAATGAAATTGTGAGAGGAACCAGAATCTACCAACATCGAAACCTCGAACTTACCAACTCATGCCATAAGCCTCATAGTGGATGGCATTTAAAGACAACTCGGCTTCACAACTATTTTCTCCCAATTCAGCCACCCTTAACTCTCCCTCATCACTGGTGGCTTCCTCGTCATTGACAATATCATCGTCTGATTCACTTGAGTCAATGATCATAAATACCTTCCTAGTTCAGCACTGATGGTCCTTGTTCCATTTCTCCCTGCATTTGAAGCACAAGCCCTTTTTGATTCTCCCTTGAACCTCTTCCTTTGTCAGTTTTCTTACGTCTTTGCTTTTCTTCTTGGAACTATCCTCAATAGCTCCCTTTCCCTTCCAAGAATCTTTGTTGGACTCCGATTTAAATTTTTTACAACTCTCCTTAAACAACTTCTTGTCATTGTAGCAACTATCCTTTAAAATCTCCGCCATCCTCATTGCTTCGGTCAATCTTTGTGGTTGCTTCAGTTTCATCTCCCTCGCTAACCACGGCTTCAACCTTTAAATAAAAGTCCCTAATAATGACTTCTCTGACCACCCCCTGACCAATATCTGCAATCGGCGAAACTCCTCAATTTATACATGAACTCTTCCTTCCAGTTTGAGCTTGGCCAACTGCCCATGATGATTGACAACCGGTGATGGTCCCCATTGAACCAAAAACTCCTGCTCGAAGGCCGTCCAACCCATCTGCCTTCCATCTTGCTCATATTGAGCTTTGATCAATCTCCACCAACTGTTAGCCTTCCTATCAAGATAGATACATGCAGTAGAAACCCGAGTAACCCTCGCCACTTCATAGACCTGAAAGTAGTGCTCCACCTTGTCCAACCACTCGTGTGGGTTTCCACCATTAAAATGCGGAAAATCGATCTTCAGCTTTCTAGGGCCTCGACTATGGTCTATCTCTTTGCCTATCACCTTCATATACTACAACATCTCTCCACGGTTCCCTTTGCAACCCATAAATTGGCATTCGGCCGCAAGACCTCTTGTCCCATCTCACATCTTCCTCAAATCCATCATCCATCGTCGCCTCAGAAACCTCATCATATAACCAATGCTCCACCACTAATAGTCAACGTTCCACTCGTCCTTCTCGCTTAAACCCTTCACGATTTCCGGTCCGATTGGGCTCGTCTACCTCACCTGTCGAGAATTCTGCCTCATGCCATGAACTACGTGATTTCCGTCCATCCCCTTGAGTCTGTCCGCCTACCATTTCTTTCCCCTTGTTTTCAGCCAACTGTCGTTCAAGTCTCTCGATTGCATCATTGTTTGACCTAGTCAAATGCGCTATGGATGTCGTCAGTTCTGATAAGGACTTGAAAATCCGATCTTGATTCTCCTTCAAGGCTTCAAGCCGTTGCTTGTTAGTCTTTGATCCACTCCCTTGAATAATAGAATCCTCTCTAGATCCCATGGCTACTGAAAAAAAAAATTCTCTATTTTTTTTTTTTTTTATATAGTAGGCCACTGAAACCTCTCAATGAAAGCACCGAATTGTTGAGGACCTAGATTGAGATCCAACAACAAAACCCTAACTTCTACCCAAAGATAGATATATCTGAGTCAAACCACTAACAGAACTGAGCAATCGACTCTTTAGAATCAGATAACAGAATTTACTTAACCCTAACCCACGCCTTTCTCAGTGAACTCTTTCTAAGCAGTTCACTGAGAAAGGCATAACATAATCTTCCTCAGGTCATATCAATTGCACCTACTTCTTATTTATCAGTAGCTCGTTCACTTCCACCCAAGAATGTTAACCTCTCTCCAATTCTTTTAGATTTTCTAACAGTCTCAACAACTTCCTACCAACCTTGGAGGGAAACTCAAGTTACTTAGCGTTTGTACATAGGGACATAGGTTAGGGTACTAGGGTGTGTGATAAAAGAATAAATAATGTCATATTGATAAGATAGATAACTTCGTTCAATTATGGTCATACGAACCTCTGGTTTTTTAAAGTTGAGATCTCCGGTAGTAAATGGCACCATGTAAGATGGAAGATCAGAACGTATCAACGCCTGCCATAACATAAGAAATCCAAATATTATGTCAAGAGTTCAGACAATAGATAATCAAGGAAATCAAAGTGCTGAAATCTGAAAATGTTATTCTAGATATAAAGAAGCATAACCCTTTGTCTTCAACAATCAATTGTAATTTCCAGATGATAGATATTTTCATCTTCAAATAAATAAGTAGAAATCATCCAGTGGGGTTGAACGATGGGACAGAAGATATCAAATATGTAGCAATTATTTAGGAGAAATTGTTTGTAGAGATGCAAGACTGTAATTTATTTAAGGCAATGGCATGGGTGTGTATAACCTTGCCAAACGAATTATGAAACAGAAATTGGCAGGTAGGATGATTTGTTTATGAATTCAAAATAATCCTTTTTTACTAGAAAATAGTTCCAAGAACAAGCAAGTACAAAGTTTGACAAGATTACCAAGTTCTTGCTCAGGAAAGCTTGATCAGCATGTGTTATCAAGGCCTGCAATAAGTCAAAGAACATAAGATGTGGTACCACTGCTTAGTATCGATCAGCCAGCTAAGAATATAATAATAGGCAACTAAAAGTCTTAAATATAAAAAAAAAAAACCTCAATAAATACTGTCAGTGGGTTGTTAACATATAAATGTGAAAAAATAAAATAAATTCAGTAAATAAGCCAGTAAGGTCTTTCAATTCCTTGAAATTCAATAGATATAGCAATTAGTAGCCCTCATGAAATGAACAAAATGACAAAAGAATGGACAGCCAATTAAAATGTTCATACTATAGACTGCTGTTAGTTACTATACTGATTTCTAGAGATTATAGTTTCTAATTTTATTCTCCTTTATTATTGCTTGATTGTCTTCCCTATTTTGTTTCCTAGATTAGTGGGATGTGATTCCTTGTATAGTGGGATGTGATTCCTTGTATAGGGGGATGTGATTTCCTAGATTAGTGGGATGTAATTCCTTGTATAGTCCTTGACAGCTTGTATATATATGTTAGTATACAGACCAATAAAATTAAGGCAATCAAGCCTATTTCTACATGGTATCAGAGCACTCTCTGAACCCAAGCAAACCCTAATTTTCTTGCTACTCTTTCCGACAACAAAACACCAAACAATATATTTTATTCTCTATTCTCTATTCTACTGCTCTTTCGGGCAGTAAACCATCCTAAAACCATTCCAAAAATCATTCATGTCAAACGACTCTAAAGAGGCTGTTTTCTATTCAAATTTCCCCACAAACAGCAAACGGATGATCAGTCAGCAACCAGCCTCCACTTTAGCAACTGGATCATTGGTTCACTCAGGTATTTTTCTACTAGCCATAAATGCAAAACAAGTGTCTAGTCAAACCTGGATAGTTGATTCCGGTGCCTTAGACCATATAACAAGTGATTCCAGTGTATTTAAGACATTCTCACCCTGTGTTGATAATCTGAATGTTCGTATAGCGGATGGAACACTATCAAAGGTGACTGGAATTGGTTCAGTGGCTGTCACTAAGGATTTGGCCCTGAAAGCAGTTTGTTTGTTCCTAAATTAAACTATAATTTGTTGTCTGTAAGTAAGCTGACCCAGGAACAGCAATGTACTGCTAATTTTTCTCCTTATGCATGTATTTTTCAGGACTCGGATTCAGGGAGGACGATTGGCAGTGCTAAAGCCTTGTCTGGACTCTACTTTCTCAAAGCAGAATCCTACGTGAAAAAGCAACCAGATCCAGCAGCATGTGGAGCTGGTTGTGAGGTGTTTTCTAGCTATCAAAGTCTCTTGTCTAGGTCTAGTGATGATAGGCAGGTTTTAGTCTGGCATTATCGCTTAGGTCACCTGAATTTTTCCTATTTGTCCAAAACGTTTCCCTCATTATACAAAAATAAAAACCCCAATCTGTTTCAATGTGAAGTGTGTCAATTTGCGAAACATACTCTCAATGTTTATCTTGTTTCAACTTATCGAACTTCCAAACCTTTTTCAGTGATTCATAGCGATGTTTGGGGACCCTCACGGGTTTCAAACATCACAGTATCTAGATGGTTTGTTTCATTCGTAGATGTTCACGCTAGAATCACTTGGGTATGTCTCATGAAAGAAAAATCAGAAGTTGCAAGTATTTTTAAAATTTTCAAAAATATGATTCAAAATCAATTTAACACGTGTATTTAGATTTTAAGGACCGATAACGGGAAATAATTTTTTAATTCAACTCTCAACAATTATCTTTTTGATAAGGGTATCATTCACCAAAGCACGTGTTGATACCCCTCAATAGAATGGAGTTGCTGAAAGGAAAAACCGTCACATTTTAGAAATTGCC
Organism: Dipteronia dyeriana; assembly: GCA_032871835.1. Classification (NCBI taxonomy): domain Eukaryota; kingdom Viridiplantae; phylum Streptophyta; class Magnoliopsida; order Sapindales; family Sapindaceae; genus Dipteronia; species Dipteronia dyeriana. Next base: position 58,560,643 of record CM065301.1, read on the forward strand.
CAATCTTTACTTTTTTCTAGCAATGCTCCTAAAACTTTTTGGGGTGAAGAAGTTCTTACTACTGTATTTTTGATTAACAGAGTTCCTTCAAGCATTTTAAGATTTTCTACACCGTCAAGTTTTTAAAAACGCTTTCCCTCATACCCGACTTGTAACTGATATCCCATTAAAAAAATTTAGCTACACAGTTTTCATTCATGTGTATCCATATTACCGTAGTAGATTGGATCCTAAATCAGTTAAGGAAATATTTATTGGATACTCTCCTTTTTAGAAGGGATACAAGTGCTGTTGTCCAGACACTAGAAAATTTTACAATTAAATGGATGTTACGTTTTTTGAAAACAAACCGTTTTTTTCCAAAACCGATATTCAGGTGAGGAAACAAAATCAAAAAGGTAAATATCTGTTTTGGGATACAAATACTGATCAAATTATTTCTTGTCCTATTAAAATTGGTCCTCTCCATGATAATAGGAATCCCAATCCTAGTCAATCTCTCAATCCAAATCAATCTGATCAATCTCCTAAATCTGGTCAATCTCCTAAAAATCAGCCACAAGATCTTCAATCCTCTCTTAGAAACCAGACCTCTATCAGTCCTAGTCTCCCTAGGAATCTGCTACCACATCTTACCAATTTTCCAATAAACCAGCTGCCAGAAATCAACCTTGAATCTCCTAGAAATCAGCCCAGTTGTGAGGATAATTCAAATCAACCCATAGACACTAAAAATCAATCCAGTCAACAGCCTCTAGAAAGTCAAATAGAGTCTAGTCAGTCTGCTAATCCACCTCACGTGCAAAAAGACCTGATTGTCTATCATAGAAGAGGAAATATGCGAGAAATAAGAAATCAGATAGATTATAACTCTATCCAGGAGTCTGAACCGAATTCTATAGTCCCAAAGACCGACTCGTATGAAACAGAAAAAAAAAAACAGTATCAGAAGGAATTCAAGATCAGCCTATTGCCGTGAGAAAAGGATACCAAGAATGCAGGAATCGTCCATTGTATCCTATAAGCAATTATGTTTCATATGAAAGACTCTCACCTCAGTTCCGGGCATTTGTTACCATATTTGCTGATATTCCAATTCCAAATAATATTCAAGAGGCTCTAAAAAACCCTGAATGGAAGAAAGCAGTTATGATTGAAGTTCAAACCTTGGAGAAGAATGGGACCTGGGAACTAATGGAATTACCAAAAGGAAAGAATCCTGTGGGATGCAAGTGGGTGTTTACAGTCAAAACACGAGCTGATGGAAGTGTTGAAAGACTCGAGGCAAGGTTGGTGGCAAAAGGATGCACACAGCCATTCGGAATTGACTATCAAGAGACTTTCGCACCTGTGGCAAAATTGAACACTATTCGGGTCTTACTATCTCTTGCTACTAATCTCGACTGGCCCTTGCATCAGCTAGACGTGAAGAACGCCTTCCTAAATGGGGATTTGACAAAAGAGGTCTATATGGAGGTACCACTTGGACTAGAGACGGCTGCTACTGTTAATAAAGTATGCAGACTCACGAAATCACTATATGGCCTCAAAAAGTCCCTTAGGGCTTGGTTTGAGAGATTCACTTGCGTGTTGCAAAAACATGGGTATTTCTAAAGTCAATCGGATCACACCATGTTCATCAAATACTCTCAAAAAGGGCAGCGAGCAATTTTGATCGTCTATGTAGACGATATCATCTTAACAGGAGACTTTCATGATGAAATACCAAGAATAAAGGGCTGGTATGGAGGTGGCACGGTCAAAGAAGGGTATAATGATTTCACAGCAAAAATATGTGTTGGATCTACTGCATGAAACAGGAATGCTCAACTGTAAGCCGGTTGAAACTCCCATGGATACAACCATGAAACTTGGAGCTGACACTAAGAGTGCACCGGTAGACAAAGGAAGATACCAACAGCTGGTGGGAAAGCTCATTTATCTCTCTCACACTGGGCCAGACATCGTTTTTCCAGTAAGTGCAGTAAGTCAATTCATGAACAATCCTACTAAGGAACACATGACAGCTTCGAGAATCCTACGGTACCTGAAATTCACACCTGGAAAAGGATTGTTTTTCTCAAAAACAGCAAACAGGGAAGTAACTTTATACTCAGATGCAGACTGGGTAGGATCTATCACAGATAGGAGGTCCACATTTGGGTATTGTACGGTTGTTTAGGTGAATTTAACCACATGGCGAAGCAAAAAACAATCGGTTGTGGCTAGGAGCAGTGCTGAAGCAGAATTTCATGCTATGGCACATGGAATATGTGAGGGGCTTTGGATCAAAAGAGTTATGACCGAACTTAGGGTGCCTATGGAGAAGCCTATAAACATATTCTGTGATAATCAAGCTACAATAAGCATTGCTAAGAATCTGGTTCGTCATGATCGAACCAAACACATCGAAATAGACAAACAATTTATTAAAGAGAAGTTGGGAGCTGAAATTCTAAAACTGTCCTACATTCCAACGAGCCAGCAAGCAGCAGACATATTAACTAAGGCACTACCTCGGAACAGATTTGAAGAGTTAAGTGTCAAGCTGGGATTAATCAATATCTACGACCGAGCTTGAGGGGAGGTGTTAGTTATTATGTTGATTTCTAGAGATTATAGTTTTTAATTTTATTCTCTTTTATTGTTGCTTGATTGTCTTCCCTATTTTGTTTCCTAGATTAGTGGGATGTGATTCCTTGTATAGTAGGATGTGATTTTCTAGATTAGTGGGATGTAATTCCTTGTATAGTCCTTGACAGCTTGTATATATAAGTTAGTATACAGACCAATAAAATTAAGGCAATCAAGCCTATTTCTACAACTGCTAAATAAGCAAAAGGCTTTCTCTTGTTAGGGGCGCCTCACTTTATATAGTGAGGTGCTTCCTTTTTTTCACTAAAAGACGGAACTGTATACACTAACAAAACAAAAATTTTGTCTTTTAGTGATTAAATAACCTAAAAGAATAATCACCTCACTTTATAATATAAGCAATGTCCATTAATCCTGTAAACGAAGCAAATGTCAAGCTGAAACTAAACACAATAGTATTGTACACCGGTTTTTGGACCGTGACATAAGTAATTCATACATCTTTATAAGCAAATATCCATTTGCCTGGACAGGTACATTTATGTTCAAATAGATACTGGCCACATCCGTAAGAAGTCTGAATGACCCATGCACAAGAAACAGATTTAGTCCCATCACAGAGGCTAAACGAAAGACATGGTGAAACTGAATCGGACCAACAAACCTCATCTAATGACTTACTACTTCACAATAAGGAAAGTAATTAGAAAAAGAAAACGCCCAATCATGTTGTAACTATTAAGTGCTACCTCTCTAGTACGTTGCTCTTCAACTTGATCAACACATTTCAACAAATTTTCCAACGTGCCTGCCCATTGAATTGAGGATACTAACAAGTTAGCATATCAAGAAATACTGAGAAGAGAAAGTAAAGAAAAAGAAGACTACAAACAGTACAGAATAGGATCTAAAGAAAACAATAACTTATACAGTCTAGTCAGTAAGCATAATCTAATTTCTAATAGAGAGCTAACTCAAAACCAATTAACAACATCTCTTATGATGATACTAGTTTTCTCTTTATTCCATCTTAGTTTTAACATAGGAGGCAAAGAAGATTTATTAAAAGGTAATAAACAAGTAGAAAATGATGGCATTCATGGGATAGGGTTTGAGCGGGGTGCCTACATAATGTTTCAAGTCTACTCCATGTATTCATTAAAAAAAAAAAATTAAGTAGAAAATTGAGTGGACTAGTCACCCATATACAAAAACATAATTGGATATAAATTTAAAACGCAAATCATATATAGCAAATATATATAAAAATAAAAAATAAAATAAAACAAAAAACAAAAAACAGAACTTCCAATTAGACATGAAGCCGGTTCCGGTTCGGTTCGGTCCGGTTCCTAGTTCCAGTTCCAGAGAAATCAGAAACTCACTGAGGAAGGTTCCGGTTCAGGTTTCGGTTCCAGTTCCCCGGTTCCGGCGGTTCGGACCAGTTCGGTTCCTTTTTAAAAAAAAAAAAAATTATATCATACACTCACCACTCACCACTCACCAAGTCACCGGTCACCCAACCTTTTCAAACTCGTTTGATCTTCCAAAATCCAGATTCACCTCACATTCACTCAACACTCACCACTCACCACTCACCAGATGCACATCTCTCTCTCTCCAAGATTCAAATCCAACACACAAAAAGCATAAATTATCGAAGAAGAAGAGATCGCCCATAATCCAGATCGAAGAAGAGATTGCCCAGATCCAGATTTACTCTCCCTTCGAAGAAGAAGAGATCTCCCAGAATCCAGATCAAAGAAGAGATTGCCCAGATCGAAGAAGAGATCAAAGAGAGAGAGCCACCGTACGTCGATCGAAGTGAGAAAAAGAGATCAAATGACAATGGCTGTCTTTGATGATGATATGATATTATGATATTATGGTTGTCTTTGCTGCTAGGTTAGGACGTTAGGTTTTAATGAATTTTTTTAAAAGTTTTTTTTTAATAATATATATATGGTAAGGGAACCGCCGGTTCCAACTCTGCGAGCTGGAGAACCGGAACCGCCATGATTCCGGTTCTGGAACTAGAAAACCATTTCAGTTCCGGTCTGGTTCTTCGCCTTACAATTCCGGTTCGATTCCACGGTTGGAACCGAACCACGGTCATGTCTACTTCCATTGTAGGAAACTACAACCACTTCCCAATTGTTTTTTCTATTTATAAAAAAGAGCAAGAAAATCCCAAAATTTTGAAGAAACATGAATCTATATGGAAGCCAAGAAACAAACTTCATCCCATAGCAACCTAACATCCTCTCCTTTAATCTTCAAAAATTCTTTTATTGCTGCCGTCCAAATAACCTAAAATACAGTGATGATAGAACATTTCCAGACACATCAGCCTTCTTCAATCCTCCAAAGGCATGAGTCTCAACCAAAAGCAATCCAATAAACAGGGAATAATACAATTTAGCTTTGAATTAGAGAAGAATTTTGAACCATAATGTAAGAGCCAAAGGAAATGAAGAAAAATGGGTGACAATTTTTACCATCTTGTGGAGGTTGTCAACACATGTATTAAGAGTGATGAAGCTTCTTCAATTGATTATGTTGTATTCTTTGATTCTTGAGTAGGTTCAGATTTTAAGTTTCACATGTACCTGATACTAATCTCTTTCTTTTTAAATAAAATTACTTGGTGAAATAAAATAAGAATAAATTATTAATCACAATTTCCATTCACCTTTTTTTTAATCAGAAACACAACTTTGTAAACCGAAGAGGGATTTACTAAGGGAAGAAAAGAGAGGACCAGAATTCCACAAGGGAAAACAAAAAGAATAGCCCAATAACTAAAAAAAGGGAAACACAAAATGTAGCATAAAAGAAAAAAAGAAAAAAAGAAAAAAACTAAAATAATCTATTAGGGTGCATTCAACTTCAAATTACAAGATGGTAATAGAAATTTTCACCAACTTCATAATATAAGGGATGCAGCTACACATATAACTTAGTTTCACATTTTCAGAAGAAAACATCGGCTGCATGAAACTAACATACCAAATTTAGTGATTAGTTGTACAGCACGAACGTTTCCAATCCCTTCAACTCCTGCGTTTATAAAGTAATGATGCATCAATAATAAAACTTGAGATTGTTTGTATCTCAAAAAATGTAAACAATGAGAGAGAGAGAGAGAGAGAGTTGTGAAATATTAACTATCTTTTGGAGCATATCAGAGCATTACAAAATAACCTGGAATATTATCAGATTTGTCGCCCACAAGAGATATTACATCAACAAACTGTGAAGGTTTCAATTCTCCATATTTTTTAGCAAAATCCTCCATTCCAAATGAAACCATCCTGGCAAGCAAATGAATAAACAATAAGGTCCCAGGTCTATAAGAACCAAATATATCAATGTGTCTGTTTTTGAAAATGAAAACCAAGTTATGTAAGCAAAATTAAAGTAACAAAAACAAGCAAAATGTATAAAGATGGGCCAGCTCACAGAGATAGAACCTCAAACTTAACAGCAAAGAATATATATCATATATATATATATATATATATATATATATATAATTTATATATAGTAGCTTTCTAATGCGGGATCCTGCGAGAATTTTCTGTGCAACCGGTTTGAATCAATTTTTTTCACTGATTCCAACCAGTTGGAATCAATGAAACCGCACGAATATTTTGCACGAGATCCTGCACTTTTATATATATTAAGTTTTGAAGTAATTAAAAGTTATATATTAGTAATAAGCTGAAAAAAAAAAGTGTTTTGAGAAATTTAGCATGCAAATGTACACTTCACATGCTTCTTAACAGCTTCCATTCTTTCTTTGTCACATTACCAAATACTTCATTTTGACCATTTGTATGGTTGTCTTTGGTCAATAATCTCTCCACACAAGCTATGAAAGTATACAAGTGAGACAGTTTCTTGATATTCTTTGTTTCATTTGAGAATTGAGATCATACATTATTTACCTTAATCAAACATCAGACAAGGTCAGACTCAATAATCCGTCAGAAAATAGAATACTGAAATAATAAAAAACACAGAATAACAGCCTCATTAAGAGCAAAATGACATGTTAATTTTTGATCATAGACAAGGTTAGAGTTCATCCTGGTTTTATGCAATTCAAGGTTAGAGTTCAATGTGGTTTAATGCAATTCAAGTGTTAAGAGTTCTATAAGCTAAACAAAAAAATGAAAAAATTAACATGCTTAAAATGAAAAGAAGAAGAATACATGCTTAAAAGCAAGAAGCAGGTGCCAAAATCCAAACGGTTTCTTCATTTAATTTAAAAGAGAGAAGAAAATGTAAGGTTGCATATTGAATATCTACTACAAAGCTGCATATTAAATGTATACTAACTCAAATCCACGTGGTGCAATTCGTAGAAGACGTAATGAAGGAGAGAGAATCTGAAAGAAATCTTTGTCTGGAGAGACAACCCGTACCTGTCAGAAAAAGTAAGTAAAATTCAAAGAAAACAAAGAACAGTGCAAGGGCATGAACACACAGTAAGCAAGATTTTTTGGGAGCCTCGTAATAGATTACAACCATACATTATACAACACTTATCAGTGAGACAGTATTTAAAATTACTAGATAAAAGTATAAAACAACGCTACTATAGTTTTTTTTTTATAAGAAACAAAAATCTTATGATAAAAATAAAAGGAGAATCAGCAAACCATCCTATGCTCATATAACTTTATTTATTTGAAAAAAAATGAAAAACTAATATTAATAAGAGAGAATGTACAAACTAGAGAGAAATTTATTTAATCATTTCATGTAACCCATATTTGCTTTTTACTGCATTTTGCCACCAAGAATTCTGCTCTTAAATGAATCTCCAATAACATTATTTTTCCTTGATGGATTCTCACCAATTTTGATTTCTGTGCATGTCAACCTGGAATATGTATCAGTCAGAAAACCTGACAGAGTTCTTACAAAACCAAACCTGGCTTTAAAGGTAAGCAAAAGGAGACTGTGTGCTCCAAGCATTAAATGCTCCAGAACAAACTAAAGCATCAATAAATCTTAAAAGATAAAGGACACAAACATCCGACAACTTGCCAGAAACCGAATCATCTATTGTGAAAAATTTACCCACAGCAAATCTCTATGATCAAATACAGGAATATATAAAGCTCATGCAGTCATGCATGTAATAATCAAAAAATAAGCAGAAAAGTAGAAACTACTTCCTTCATCCAAGTTTTACTCAACTTTACTGTTTAGATATCCAATAACGTTACCCACTAAAACCTCACACATATGTTGTGCAACATTCCTAATATCCTCTCTACATTCTTATGATTAAATGTGAATGCATTGAATGATGTGAATATAGAAATTGCTTTGGGAACTTGTACAATTTTTGTTCACTGTTAATGCTCTGAATGATGTCTTGCTGAAAAAATCGAGGAGTTTACAAAAGATGGAATACAAGTTGGGAGGATGAAAATTAGACTGGTTTTTTCAAACTCTAAATTGGTTAACTCGGAATATTTCTCTAAACAATTTCTTACCAAACTTAGTTTAAATTGAAACTTCTGTTAGACTAATGCTACGAAAAAAGAATTTTCTCTCATAGGGTGAGAGAGGGATCTATTTGGTCTGAAGATGAAGGAGAGACCTGCATTTAAACAAGTGGCTTTCTGATATTATTTATTTTTAGAAAAAAAAATAATCAAATTTTAATAATAATCAAGTAACAAATTTTAATTTGGAAGACAAAGGAAATCAAAATGCTCATCAAACTTCTAATTATATCTTTTGCTAAAATCACCTTGAACCCAGCTTCAACACTTCTCATAGCCAATGTTCCAATCACGTCGTCAGCTTCTACACCTGGTACCTGCCTTTTAGTAAGCTATCATGTTTAGTGATCATAGAGCATCAGGAGTCAACTAATGGTTACATCTTGGTACATGATAATTACCTCAATCACCTGAATAGACATGGACTTGATGGATGCTTTCAAATATTGAAGCCCCTGAACTATGGTATCAGGTGTAGGAGGACGGTTGTTTTTGTAAGCAGGGTATAGAGTATGACGGAAATTCATGCCTTCAATAAAATTTAAGCATTTATAATCAGATATATAATGATTTTGAAGAATGATTAATAAGCTCAATAAATACTTAGAAGTATAAAGTAAGTTAATTAAAAAGGAAACATCAATACAAAAATACACAAACAAAAAAAAAAGACCAACAGAAAAATACACAAAAGGTCAAAGACCGTACAAGAAAAATCATGATAATAAATCAATTAATGAAATGTTTAAATATAAGTGAAAGAAAAAGCTAAACTTAGAACTTAGAAGATGTGATGGATATACATTTAAACAGAGTAATAACAAGAATTTGGCGATATGGAAGTTTACAATTGTAGCCATGCTGTGGGAGATGCATAAAAAGGCACTAAATTAAGACCTCTCTTTCAAACAGAGACAGAAATAAACCAAAACTCAAGAAACATGTGCCAACTACTGAGACTTGTTCCAGTAACCTCTGAAAACAACAACAGCAACTTTTTACTGAAATCTACCACTTCACCTAGGTTATGATAGTCATCTAATTTGTCCTCCCAGTTATGTTTTGTGCCAATAGGCCCAATACAACTGAGACATAGTGCTGTGACATACTAAATCTAAAATGACAGAAAATGGCTTCTATGTAACTTCTCAAAAATGAAAACACCGTAGCCAAAGTTGGCTAAAACTGGAGATTCATATCTGATTACTCAGTTAGATACATTATGATTAAAAGACGGCCTTAAGATCAGTGGAAGGTCTAGTGGAGGTCGATGCCCAGGCTTCGGTTTAACTCTCATAGAGATTAAGAACAGATTAATTTATAGCACTTTAGAATTCAAATCATCTGCAGAGAGGAAATGTTTTTGACACAAGAAAAAACACTGAGAGAATGTTCATCATTCAGGATGAGGACAGATAAAATACAAAAGATTAGTTTTTAATAACATTCAGCATATAAGATTAAATAGCGCAAATTAAAACACTTTAAATTAAATAAATAGGAAGAAATATTAGAACAAGCATAATTGAGAATCAAAAGATCATGGGAAAAAAAACAAACAAACAAAGATATCCACCAATTGTGAAGGAAGCTGAGCTAGATCGTCACAAAATTCTTTTCCTAACTTTCAGAGTTTCACAAATTACAAATTGCATCTAGGTGGAGTACAAGTTTAAGACCTCATAGTATTGCGTGTCTAAATGCCGTTCTCCAGAGGAACAGATGAATTACCTAGAAATTCTCAAAAGGAATAACGTATCTAAACAATTTGGAAGATACAGGACTAAAAAATGATTGTAAAGGACACATCCTGTAAAATTCATATGATCTTTTGTTAAAGTTCACAGGTATATATGTTTGCCCGTGCACACACGTATAAGCTTAGTTGTTAGGAAGTTCAATCATGGGTTTTCCTTTCAAGTGTTATGCTGATCACTATAACAAATTTGGACACACCGGCCTGCAATCCATATATCATCTACTTGTAAACACAATTAAAGAAAAACTGAATCTTCCAGTGTTTCAAAAAAAAAAAGATGTCATGTTACTGTATACATTCAAGACAACCTCAAAACTGTGATTTTCTTTATCTGAAAAAAACAAAATATATTAACTCATCATCATACAAAAAGAAAAATAATAACGATAGCAAACAATCTTACCTTTTGCCATGACATTTTCTTTTGAAGAATTAGAAGTATGACCAAATGGAATTCCTGAAAGGAGAAGGTTTTTCTTTATCAAAATTGTGTTTTAAACGACAGATTCACAAACCAAAGACCAAAGTACCCCATCAATTGTCAATTCTCCTCTGACAGAAGGGAACATCAGGCAAGGAAACCAGCAACCAACAAGTAAAGGATAAGACAGTCTGGAAATTGATTACTTCTTGAAGCATTAGCATATTAAGAGTTTCAGTTGGTGTGAAAACATAACTCAAACCTTACAACATCATGGGAGGAGTAATTGAGCGACTAACAAAAATATGCTCTTTCATTAAAGTAAGATGAATATAATTAAAGTACGATGAACGGTCAGATTGATCCAACAAGAAAACAGTTAAACAGGTTTAAAATTCTATGCAAAACAAGAGTGCAAGAAACACACGACAAAAAAGAGAGTAAAATGACAATTTTGAACAAATAACCCGAAGATTTTTGTATATTGATTTGTATTGATTGTCTTACAAAAGATTTACAATAGGTCCCATTTATATGCAGAATAAGAGACTTCCAACAATTAGGGATACAATTAAGAATATAAATACTAACTAATAAAATCCTTCTAATTAGCTAATCAATTAGTCAACTCAATTAGAATGGATTTGATTTCTAGAAATCCTCCTAGGATTTTACTCCTAGAATCACTCACAGTCAACACTTTCCAACACTCCCTCTCAAGCTGATCGAAAAATGTCTTCCATGGCCAGCTTGCCACATAACTTGTCAAATTGCCTCTTTGATAATCCTTTCGTGAGGATGTCTGCCACTTGTTATGTGGTGGGTAGATAGGACATACAGTTCTGTCCACTATCTATCTTTTCTTTGATAAGTGCTTGTTTATATCCACATGTTTGGTTCTATCATGTAAAACTAGATTATGAGTTATGGCAATTGTTGACTTCTTGTCACAATACAGCTTCAAAGGCGAGGAAATCTGAATCTTTAAATCTTCAAGAATCCTTGTTATCCAGATTACCTCACAAATTCCAAGGGCAGCTGCTTTGAACTCTGCCTCGGCACTACTTCTTGCTACAACCCACTGTTTTTTATTTCACCAAGTCACCAAGTTTCCCCCAACAAAGGTACAGTAGCCGGATGTAGATCTTCTATCTGTTATACTACCAGCTTGAAAACTTCAACCTGAAAATGACCCTTGTTCGTAAATAATAGTCCTTTCCCAGGTGTCCCCTTTAGATATCTCAGGATTCTTAAGGCTGCCTCATTGTGTTCTGGTCCTAGTGAATGCATGAATTGACTCACAATGCTGACTGCAAACGAGATGTCAGGTCCAGTGTGAGCTAAGTAGATCATTTTTCCACTAACCTTAGATATTGTTCACAGTCTACTTGACTTTCTGGTTTAGCAGCCTCAAGTTTCAGATTTCGTTCTATTGGAGTTTCCGTAGCCTCAAGTTTCAGATTTGGTTCTATTAGAGTTTCCACAGCCTTACAGTCTGTCATCCCAGTCTCTCCCAATAAATCTAAGATGCATTTTCTCTAAGAAACAAAGATTCCTTTTTTTGACCTAGCAAACTCCATTCCCAAAAAGTACTTGAAGACGCCTAGATCTTTGACTTCAAACCCTTAAGCTAACAGCTTTTTAAGTCTTCTTATCTCTTCAACATCATCTCCGATCATGATGATGATGTCATCTACATAGACAATTAGAATAGCCTTCTTACCTCTACTCGAATATTTAAAGAATAGTATAGGGTCCCTTTGGCTTTGGTTGTACCCGAATCTTCTCACAACCCCTCCAAACTTCTCGAACCAGGCTCTAGATGACTGCTTCAATCCATATAAGGATTTCACCAGCCTATACACTTTACCATTCGTGAATTCTCCCCAAACCCATAAGGAGGATCCATGAATACCTCTTCTTCCAGATTGCCATTCAAAAGAGCATTTTTTATATCTAGCAGGTTTAAGGACCAGCCTAGATTTACCGCCACAGATAGAAGGATTCGGATGGTGTTGATCTTGGTCACGGGTGCAAAAGTCTCCTGGTAGTCGAGGCCATAGATTTGAATGAAACCCTTAGCAACAAAGCGAGCTTTATGTCTTTCTATGGATCCATCAGCTATACATTTATTTGTGAAAACTCACTTACATCCCACAGTTTTCTTCCCATTTGGTAACTTGTCAACAACCCAGGTTTTAATTTTGGTCAGTGTATTCATCTCTTCCATAACGGCTATTTTCTAGTTCGGGTGTCCTAAGGCTTCTTGTATGTTCCTAGGGATGAATAAGTGAGAGATTTTTGAAGTAAGGGCTTTGTAGTTTTCGGATAGTATGTGATAGGATAGGTATTTGGCTATAGGATGTGTGACACATTTTCGGACACTTTTCTTATTAGATACGGGAATATCAAGATCAGTAAAAACATTAGGTTGAGAAGCAGAAAGAGGATGAGTGACAGAGAAAGGTTAAGAATCAAAAGTATTACCTGATTTATGCTTATCTGTAAAAGGATCAGGATTGGACCTCGGGAATACTGACCGGTCTTGTACCAGATGAGGTTGTTCTCTATTAGCATGAGACTTTCGTCTAGTATAAACCAGTAACTCTGTTGTCGGATGATTATCCTGATTGGTATTCTCACCAAGTAATGTTTCTCCCCCTGGACAATCAGTAAGATCTGGCAAGGCGGTTTTTTTATTTCCACAACCTCAATTTGTTGGGGTGTATAGCGATACGTAGATTGATGTTAAACTCCTTTTTGTTTTAAAAAACTTCCAAGATATTGGTTAAAATACTCTATGCCATTATCACTTCTTAAAATACTGATTTTAGTATGACATTGAGTTTCAACAAGAGTATAAAATTCTTGAAAAAAAAATTTGACTTCAGATTTGGAATTCTTCAAATAGAGCCAACACAATCTAGTGTGGTCATCAAAAAAAGTTACAAACAAACGTTTTCCATTTAAAGTAGGAATTTTAGACGGCCCCCAAACATCATTATGTGTTAAATAAAAGGGCGTCGAGGCCCCGTAAGGTTTGGAGACATAAGGTTTGTAAGTACTTTTAGAAAAACAACAAATATCACACTGAAATTGATAAGGAGATAAATTTTGAAATAAAGCCAGAAATGCCAGATCATTATTTGCTCTTTTACGGGCAGAGAACGTACATCACTATTTAAAAACAAAGCCGACTTATTAGGACTGTCTTGAAAATAATAGAGCCTATCATGCATCTTAGCACTGCTAATCACTGTCCCCGAAGTCTGATCCTGAAATTCACAGAGTTGAAAAAACAACTGAGCAGTTAGAGTCATGAGAGTTTACTAACTGACAATAAATTACAAGAGCGATTAGGGACATATAAGACGGATTTAAGAGTAATATTGTCAAAAATTCTGGACCTTTGTTGCTAGTACAAGGTGAATACGTATCAAAAAACGAGGAGACACTTGTCATAAGGTCTGAAGCGTCGGAATCGATGACCCACGGTGCAGAATTAAAGTGACTCAAGTAGCTAGTAGCAAGATTACCTAATTGGGTAAGAGAACACTAACAGGATTATTTACCAAGTTGTCGCTTGGGATCTCCAGTAAGTGGTCAATTGTTGCCCCAAGTGTCTCAATCATTGCCCCAACCACAGGTGTAGATTCACCATTCACACCTTGAATCATATTAAAGTAGGGTTGTGGTTGGATGCCCAATCGGTCACCACTGCTTTCGCTTAAATATTCGTGAGGAACCGGTATCCAATAGCGCCGTGAGGATTTCTCCATTAATTTCCATGACCCACATTAATCCTGAATTTAGGGTGAGTGTGTAAAAAAAGTCATGGACATAATTTCTTCCATGTAACCAAATTACTGTAGCGGAAAACAAAAAAAAATAAAGAGATATTTGAAACAATACCAGAGACCGAACGTAAAGAATTATAGGCTCTGATACCATGAAGATTTTTGTTTATTGATTTGTATTGATTGTCTTACAAAGGAATTACAATAGGTCTCCTATATATATAAGAGACTACCTACAATTATATATATATATATATATAAGAGACTGCCTACAATTAGGGATACAATTAAGGTTATAAATGCTAACTAATAAATTCTTACCGATTAGCTTATCAATCAGTCAACTCAATTAGATAGGATTTGATTCCTAGAAATCCTCCGAGGATTTTACTCCTAGAATCACTCATAGTCAACACTCTCCAACACAACCAAATAAAAATTTATGCTATATTGTTGCTTGTCTATGCATTGATTAATATTTTTTTAACACACATGATAACATGAACGAAAGTTACAACTGAACTTGACAAGAAGTCTGCCAAATAGAAAGTCCTTCAACTAAATAATCCTAAAAAAAAGAATCATGAAACAGGAAGATCCTAACCAAAGATAAAGAAATTCAACCAATCAGACTGATGAAAACGGAAAGGAGTAACTCTGAACTATTAATCAACTGATGCCCACACCAAAACCGAAAAAATGACTCTATAGCAAGTACTTAATATTCTGTTTCCTCCCACCATGAAACATGAAGATCCTAACCAAAGATAAAGAAATTCAACCAATCAAACTGATGAAAACGGAAAGGAGTAACTCTGAACTATTAATCAACTGATGCCCACACCAAAACCGAAAAAATGACTATAGCAAGTACTTACTACTTAATATTCTGTTTCCTCCCACAACAACGTCTGCAAAGTTCCCTTGGTTCCCTCCCACAAAATAACCCAAAAAGTAGCCATTACAATTACACCTCAATAACACTATCTTTAGTTACACGTCCAAATGCAGCTAACTCTTCCACAATTGTTGAAATACAATAAGATGGTGCTAGCAACAGTTTCAAAACACCATCACTGATTCAGACGAGAGAGAGGAAAAATTCTAATGGTGAAAGGAGGTATAGGGTGTATAGTAAAAACTGTAGCGTCGTGACATATTCCTTCTAAATATGCCAAAGAGTACTCATATCAGAAAAGAAGACGGAAGAAAGATGCCACTATACCTCAAGCTCTACTTAAATGCTAATCTGGAAAAACTACTTTTTGATTCTGGAATGCACAGCCTACTCTGGGTAAAACTTGAGAAGCATCTCCAAATTTTAGCTAAAATTTGGACACGCACACACACATACATACATACATGCATAAACGCACATCTGATTACTATGATCAAGCTCAGATAAATGATGAAATCTTGATGAGTGTCATTTTTTTTAGTTTTTTTTTTCTTCTGTTCTCAATATTTATTCTTCATCTCTATGACTTCAATAATCCTTTGTTTAAATTCCAACTCAACATGCAACACACAATGTGTGCACCTGACCACATACAATGTTTTCTTATTCACTTCTCTAATAACTGCAAGGCAATCATTTAAAATAGAGTTTTACATAGGATTTTATGGCACTAGGTTAAGTGGCAGATGGGTTGGCAGTTCTGAGTCTTCTGGCAGTTAAAAATGAGAGTTACACTAGTCGTATCCTGAATAAAAATAATGGAGAGGTGGTGACCAAACACATATTCCCCTTTTATATGTTGATTGAGACAATGAATTAATTGAGTATAATAAAGTAAAGACAAGAATGGAGATAATCAGGAAACATCAGCAGTTAGCTTTGACTGCCCAACAAGAAGAGGAACAAGAAAAAATGGAAAACACGTTAGAAAAGAAAATGTGATATAGTAAGAACTAGCAAGAACTTTAAATTTGAATCTGAAGGAGACCCAAGAATTTTACTAGAGACTAATCAAACCACAAAATTATGCTTTTCATGGAGGATCCTCTTATCAATTTTCTACCAGATATTGAGTGTAAAAAGTGACTAGATTTAAAGTGACTTTCAAACAACAAAAAGGATATGTGCAATGAAGATTTTATTCTGTGAGCACATACTCGTTCAACAGAAGCCGCAATAGAATGATAACACCAAAAGTCAGTACCTCAAAGCCTATTAGTGAGAGATTATAAGATGGGTACATGAAATATAGTTATATAGGGCAATTGATTACAAATTTCTTCAGCCAATTGGATGGGGGCAAATGGGGGAAGGGTAAAGGATGATCAGAAGGGGGAAGAATAGAAACACCTTCCATTTCTGAAGCAAAAACTATTTCACCTTTGTCAAATTATCAATTACCAACTCCGGAAAATGTAGAAAAATTACTTATTCCTTAGCAGAACCACAATGACGGCATGAAAGACAAACAGAAAAAAACATAGGAGTATAAAAATGGATTGCAAACTGTTGTCCCTAACGGCTCTAAATAGCATTTACCACTGGGCACAACATGCTTCGTACAGATTATGACCTGAATTAGATTGATTCTATTTAGAATTCTCTATATATGCAACTCCGAAAACACCAAAGCATATCTAATATCAGTATTCAGTATGACATTCCGCAATCCGCAATCCGCAATCCGCATGTTCCCTCAACCCCAAAAAAAATTCCAGAAATTGATCTTATATGCAAAATTACCGATGTAATTAATATGACAGATACCAGAGAAGATTTTGAATAGATATATCCATAGAGAGATGGTGCCAAACCACTAGCTGAAATAAGTTATCAGTTTCAACTTGTTCAAACTGAAAGCTGAATAGACTGTAAGTAACATGTAAAATGGCTTATAGTGACTAAACATAAAGCACTTACGGGGATGGAAACAACCAAGAATTGACAAAAATCAAGTACATAATAAAATGTTTTCGAATTTCTCACCATCATAGTCAAACACCACCTGTATGAAGAAAAAGGAATAATTAATTGACAAGAAAGACAATCTGTCAGGGAGAAGGGGAAAGAAATTATTAACATCAAATAAAATAAAATAAAAAAGGTGAAAAATATAAGACTCGGAGAATCATATCACACTAAAAGACATACAAGGAGAACCAAAGAAAAAATGGAGAAAAAAAATATGTTATGACATTTTGAGTACGAATTTATTGAACAATCACCATTTTCCTTTCAGCAATTCTGTATCACTATATTTTATTTTCTTGTTTGTTGGAAACAAAAACTTTACTCAAAAATGAAGAAAGTACATTAGTGAACCATAGTCCACCCAACACAACAAAATAAACAAAAATAAATATAACAATGAACTCAATCGAAAAACAACAACCTTCGAATCTAACATGATGAAAAATATAGAACTGTCTCTAAATTCCCCTGACATGGATGCCCACAGAGAAGCTAAATAACAAGCTTTAACCCATAAAAAACCGTCCTCCTCTTTAGAATACCAAAGAATCATATCTTACTTTCCTCTCCCAAAAGCTTTAAAATATTCCAAAAAGAAAGAGACCACAGGCCAAGGAGCATCCCATTTCAATCCCCCACCGAAAACAACTTACTCCAAACTTTACAACCACCGGACAATGGAGAAAACGATGATTCAAATTTGTTGAAAATATTGAAAAAAATATTCTGCTGTCCTTAAATTATGGCTTATTTAGTTTTTTAGTCAACTGACTATTTTTGGAAAACTAGATTTGCTATAATGACTATTTTTTTTTCCATTATTGTATTATGTAAATATGACAACTATATACTTCCTAGAATATTTTTTTTGGTAGTTTCCTGTTTAGTTTCTCTCTTAGAGTTGTATATATACGTGTAGTTCTTTTGCCAAAGATATAGAAATAATTTTCCCTCACAACTCTCTTTGCTTTCTTTGCTTTCTTGGTATCAGAGCTTTAGGATTTTTAGGAATTTTTTTTTCTGTTGGTTTTCCAGCAGATTTTGTTTTCTGCTGGCTTTTAACTATTTGTAGCAATTTTTTTCTGGGTATAATCCCAATTATTTCTTGTCCAGCAATTTTTTTCCTGGCAGCAATACCTTCATTCTCTACAATTTTTATTTTCGCTTTGAGGTAATTATTTACACTTGCTCCAACGATGACGGACTCCTTGAAATCTACCGCAATATGTACTTCTGATGCCCAAGTCGCTCCTATTGACCCTCATACACCACAGTTGGAGCATCTGACTTTTATGGTCACCACTGTTAAGTTGAATGGTTATAACTTTATGGAGTGGTCCCAATCTACTAAGATCACTCTCGTGAGTCGAGGGAAGATGAAGTATGTGAACGGGACAGCAACAGCACCAGAAAAACAGATCCCAAGTACGAGAATTGGGAGATCGAGAACTACACTATCATGTCATGGCTTATTCATTCCATGCAACCAAAGATAAGTAAAACCTATCTTCCTCTCCCTACTGCCCGAGAGATTTGGCTTGTTGTTCATAAAACTTATTCCAAGATAGGTTTTACTTCTCAAATATTTCAGATCAAGCGACAAATAAGGATGACGAACTAGGGGAATTAAGTGTTACCGACTACTACAACAATCTCAAAGGGCTCGTGACAGAAATAGATTTGTATCAAATTGTTGAGATGGAGTCGGCCACAAATGCTGCACGCTTGAAAGATTTATTGGAAAAAGAACGAGTATTTAAATTCCTACTGGGGCTTAATCCGGAATTTGAACAAGTTTGTGATCGTATTCTTGGGAGAGAGACATTTTCCGACCTTGATCAGACCTTTGCATTGGTTAGGGGTGCTGAGAGTCAGAAGGAGTTACT
The DNA here is from genome assembly GCA_032871835.1 of Dipteronia dyeriana. Taxonomy (NCBI): domain Eukaryota; kingdom Viridiplantae; phylum Streptophyta; class Magnoliopsida; order Sapindales; family Sapindaceae; genus Dipteronia; species Dipteronia dyeriana. The sequence goes on from CM065301.1 coordinate 58,579,555, forward strand.
TCATGGTAAGGAGGACAATGGCAATAAAAACCTTGTTGAAGGCTCAGAACTGGTTGTTTCTAAGCCTAATTCCAAATCTGGAGACAATAAGATGCAAGCTGAAAATGATAAGAGGTGGTGTGATTTTTGTAATAGGCCCAGACACACGAGAGACTTGCTGAAAAATTCATGGAATACCGGCAAATTTCAAGGGATCCCGGCGAACTGGTCAGGGCATGCAAGTGGCTACCGAAAATTCATCTCCATCCTTTCAAAATGAATCTGAGGCACTTTCGTTCAGCAAGGGACAGTTAAAACACCTATGCAAATTCCTCAATCTATCCATGTCTACCACTTCTTCCTCTCCGTCTTGTTCATTACCCAGAAAGGTAACTTTATCGGTGCTTTAAATGACTCTCCTTATAATTCAGCACTCTGGATCATTGATTCAGGTGCAAGTGATCATATGACTGGTCTTTCTCATTTGTTTGTATCTTATCATCCTTGTGATGGTAATCTTAAAGTTAGGATTGCAGATGGCACCTTTACACCGGTTGCTGATAAGGGGTCAATTGTTCTCTCTGAGCACATCACCCTCAAATCCATCCTTCATGTTCCTAAAATTACTTGTAATTTATTATCTAATAGTAAGCTTACTTAGGATATGAATTGTGTCACTAAATTTTTTTCAAATCGTTATGAATTTCAAGACCTGTGTTTGAGGAAGACGATTGACAGTGCTAAGGAGATCGATCAGCTCTACTTCTTTTTACAAAACCGCCACAAGTACACAAGCCTTATCGGCTAGTAGTGATGTTTCTTCTTCTATTCAAAATAATGTCATGTTATGGCACTTTAGATTAGATCATCCAAGTTTTAATTATTTGTCTAAACTATTTCCTTCATTATTGAATAATAAAATCTTTCAGATTTTCAATGTGAAATTTGTCAGTTGTCTAAACACCATCGTGTTTCCTTTCCTTCTCATAGTTATAAATCTTCACACCCTTTTTATCTTATACACAATGACATTTGGGGACCTTCTCGTGTTACAATTATCATGGGTACTAGATTGTTTATTACATTCACCGACGATCATACACGTTATTGTTGGGTATATTTGTTAAAGAACAAATCTGATGTTGCAGATGTGTTTAAAAATTTTCATGCCATGATTAAAAATCAGTTCCAAACCCAAATTAAGATTTTTAGAATTGATAATGGGACCAAGTACTTTAATTCTATCTTTGGGCGGTTTTTTCTTGATAATGGGATTATCCACCATTCTATATGTGTTGACACAACTCAACAAAACGGGATTGCTGGGAGAAAAAATATACTCCTTTTAGAGGTTGCCCGATCCTTGATGTTTACCATGGGGGTTCCCAAGTATCTATAGGGGGAAACAGTACTAACCGCAGCCTACTTGATAAATAGAATGCCCACTAGAATTCATCTGTCCAAAATGCCTATATAGTGTCTATCCCTGACCTATCCTTATGACCGAACCCACATGGAATTGCCTCCAAAAGTTTTTAGGTGTGTGGCCTTTATTCATATCCACAGTCATGATAGCGGTAACTTAGATCCCAGATCTTGTAAGTGTGTGTTTGTTGGGTACTCACCTACCAAAAAGAGGTACAAATGTTTTGATCCAATCTTCAAAAAAAAAAAAATCGTCAGTCCTACTTATGGGAAACATCTATGTGCCTATGGACACAAGTCCGAGTTCAAGTCCTAGTCCTTCTTCTCCCTCTGTCACTGCAGGTCCGGATTCTTCTGTGCCTAGTGTGGGAAATTTGAATGCAGGGGGAGATACAATACCAGCTGATAACTCACAAAAGGACGTCTGTGTACTCTAGGCGGCCCAAACCTCAAGGGGTAGAGCTGACACCTCCTGACACTAAACAAAAGTCAAAACCGAGTACATATTCTGAAGTTCCAGGTAATTTTGAGTCGAATTCTCTTACTACTGAATTGAATTCCTTCGAGGATTTAATTTTACCTATTGTTAGTAGGAAAGGAACTAGGTCATGTACTCATCATTCTATTGTTGATTATGTGTCATACCATAAACTCTTACCTTCTTTTAAAGCTTTTCTCTCTAACCTTTCCGGTGTAGAAATTCCAAAGGGTGTACATGACGCTTTAATTGTTCCTAAATGGAAGGAGGCATTTTTGAATGGTGATTAGGAAGAAGAAATGTCCATGGATGTTCCACCGGAATTTGAGGGATTTTATGGGCCTAAACAAGTGTGCAAGCTAAGAGAGTCCTTGTTTGATCTAAAATAGTCACCGAGGGCTTGGTTTGAGAAGCTCACTAAGTCAACTAAAGGACAAAGTTATTCTCAAAGTCAAGCAGATCATACTATGTTCTTTAGGCATTCTAATTGTGGTAAGAAAGCCATTCTTATTGTTTATGTTGATGATATCATTCTCACAGGCGATGATTGAAATGAACTAAACAGATTGAAGGAGTACTTAGCTATAGAGTTTGAGATTAAGGATCTTGGCCCTTTTAAGTATTTCCTTGGAATGAAGGTGGTCAGATCGGGCAAAGGTGGCATTTTTGTCACACAGAGGAAGTACACCCTTGATTTGCTTTCTAAGACCGGTAGGCTTAGGAGTAAACCTGTTGATACTCTTATCGACCGTAATCATAAGCTCGGAGGACCATCGATTCGACCAGAAGTTGACAAGGGAAGGTACCAACGATTGGTTGGTAAGTTGATATACTTGTCTCATACACAACCAGATATAGTTTTTGCCATTAGTGTTGTTAGTCAGTTTATGCATTCACCTATAGAAGAACATCTAGATGCCGTGAACAGAATTTTGCGATATTTAAAATGAAAAAAACTCATGGAAAGGGTTTAATTTTCAAGAAAGGAAGCTCTTTGTAGATTGAGGCTTACACTGATGTAGATTGGGCGAGTGTTATTGATGATCGTAGATCTACTTCTGAGTACTATACATTAGTGGGAAGCAACCTAGTTTCATGGAGTAAGAAACAATCGGTGGTAGCTAGGTGTAATGCTGAAGCTGAATTTCATGTAGTTGCTCAGGGTATTTGTGAGTTGATGTGGTTAAAATGATTTCTAGATGAATTAAAAGTAGTGTAAAAGCCTCATGTTGTTGTTTAGCGATAGCCAAGCAGCCATAAGCATAGCCAATAATCATGTGCAACATGATAGAACAAAACATATTGAGGTGGATCGTCATTTTATCAAAGAGGAGTTGGAAGAAGGTGTAGTTTGTATGCCTTTCATCTCAACTAAACAACAGTTGGCTGACATATTAACAACGGGGCTTCATTTACAGCAATTTCAGTTCATTAAAGACAAGCTGGGAATGGTTGACATCTTCTCACCAGCTTGAGGGGGAGTGCTAAAAATGTTAAAAAAAAATATTTTGCTGCCCTTAAATTATGGCTTATTTTGTTTTCTAGTCAACTGTCTATTTTTGAGAAACTAGATTTGCTATAATGACTATTTTTTTTCTTTATTTGTATTATGTAAATATGACAACTATATATTTCCTAGAATAGTTTTTTTGGTAGTTTCCTGATTAGTTTCTCTCGAGTTGTATATATACGTGTAATTCTTTTGCCAAAGTTATAGAAATAATTTTTCCTTGCAATTCTCTTTGCTTTCTAAATTTTACACCGAGAGGGGAGAAGACAAAGATTAGGGTATCTCTTCTAAATAATATCACAAGTATTAACTTTGCTATGAACTATCAACCATCCCAAAAATTTGAATTTGTTAAGAACCTTTGACTTCCAAACTACATTGGCATGCTCAAACAATGGATGAGACTCATCATTCACCAACCACTAAAAAAAAGACTTACAAAGTTACAAGAGAAGATTCCTTTAGAATCCATAGACCATGTCACCATGCCCCTCCTATCTTCCCATCCCATAATTAAAGAGACATCGTCCAACATAGAGAGAAGAGAAGACAATTCCTCAATCTCTCTATCATTCAAGTTTTTCCTACAATCAAAACCTCACCTGCTATATTGAGAAGACCTTTCCCATCTTACTCTTAAAAAGAAGACATTCCTTCTTTTTTTCTTTAATTTATTGATTATTATTTTTTTAAAGGAAACAAAAAATTTTGTTATTAAGATCCTCTTATAATTGATATCTGTTTGATACCATTGACAACCCCACGGATAGTTTGTCACTTCAGTAGACTTAATTCATTAGGCATCTATTGAACATTTTTATCTGCATTTTGATTCAACCACTGCAGTGGGCCAAAATTGCCAAAATTGTCGAGTTCAAGCCTGGTATGCTTACTTGAAAAATAAAAAAAATGTAAAAAACACATCATCGAGCTTTTCAGTATTTCAAAGCTCTATAAGGAAACCTGTACAGCACCAACATAACAGTACACATATTTAGTCAAATGGAGGTGCATTCAAATACCAAAAACTTTCCCATATGAGTGACATTGACTCATATGTCCGACATGTCAAATTATTAATAGGAGAGACCGAGAGGGGTCTAATAGATTCTAATTTAACTTATTTAAAGATTTTTGGGTCAGAAAGCCAGTGATACATCCTCTTGATCCAGTCAACGTCTGGACTGATTTTGCTTACTGAGGTCAAAACAACAGAGACAAGGTTTTGAGACAATAATTTATTTAGAATCCTAGTCCCATAAGAACCAATTAGCTAGCAATGTCCTTTCAGTTTGAAGGATTTAACAAATATTATCTTCACAGTTTCTCACCAGTAATCTGTACTATATTTGGCAGTAACAGGAAGTCGGGATTCTGTTGGTGACCATTTACCAAATTGAATAAGATCTACTGAAATTATAAAGTTACACTAAAGCTGATAATGGATAATGAAAATGATTAACTGACAACACATGCATAAATTTAAATGTTAAAAGAGAAACATCAAATACAAACATGTATGTGCACAATAGACAAAACCATACCGCAACATGAGAAGGGGTAAATTCCAGGACATCAATGATCTGCAAGGGTAAGAATAATCAAAAACAAGATATCAATTAACAATTGTCATTAGAGCAACACTTGACATTTGGTATTCAATCAACAATGTTAGATTTGAAGATTTGTCAAAATTCAACAAATGTTTCAAAATAATTTGACAATAAACATTTCTTCTATTTAGCTGGATAAAAACTTTACTTTATTTAAGATAAAGTGCTTAATGCTCGGGACAATAGTGATTAAAATTTGATGTGCTTAACTTCATGACAGTATACATCATAATGCTAATTTATGTTCCAGAAACTTCTCTTCTTGTTATCAGTTAACAATCATAACTCCATTTCCAATATGCAAGATTTTTAATGCGTCAAGGCTTATCTTGTTCCAATGCTCAAGATGCATCACGAAATAAGTCTCGGCGAAGTTTACCAATTTTATCAAGATGACAAATACATAGATAATTGGAAAGGGTGTCCAGTAAATTAGTAGACTGTTGCATGCTTATAAATATGGAAAGATGTCTTCTTCAAGCCCATGGTTGATGCTTGAGCTATGGCTTGGAAGAAAAGAAACCAGTTACCAATAATGACCACTATAGCAGTACTGTGCATGAATATTTTTTTACTATCCACAAATACTGCAAGAATCATGTTTAATTTTCCATTTTAATTTAGGCTATTTAAGTCATTTGAATCTCTAAATTATATATTTATTTATTTTCTGATATAAATATCTGTTAAGGAATAGATCAGACTAATGACTAGGAAATTTTGGTATCAATAAAAATAGCCCCTGACCTTAAATGTTGTTAATCCAGGGTTTACACAATCTAGCACCATGTTTATACATAAAAGCTAGAAAAGAGAGTATGTCTATCTGATAATAATACACTTTCTTTATACCTAGAAACCTCTCTACCTTCCTTTCACGGGAATGAAAGTGGGGGACTGTTCTTGTATCCTACAACCTTTGTAATCACGAAACTCATGGGAAATTATACATCCTAGTTAGGTGACCTTAAAGGATTTGAACCCATAGCCTCTAAGATAGAACCAGAAGTCTTTTACCACTCAACCCACCACTTGGGGTTGATAACACTACACATGCTAGATGCTAACAATTCAAGTGATTCATATGAAAAATTTACAAACATAAATTTGTACAATTTTGGCAGCTAAATCAATTATCTAAGATTAATCTAAACCTTAAAAACAAAAGTACAGTGAAAGAGAAATGATTTATATGAAATATCATGAACTCCCAAAAATAAACATCACTCACAAGAGATAGAGCTGAAAATATAGTTAAAACCCAATCTCCATTGCCATCAGCATGAGATAGATGACCATGGTGCAACTTCGCTGCTCAGTCAGAAGAAAATAATATGATCAGAAGGATTAACTTGCCCTATAGTTGTAAATAAATTTCATAAATGAATACAAAGATTGATAAAAAGAAGCAAAGGCTTACCAAGAATATGAAGTCATATAAAACAGTAGATATACATTTAACCTTTGTATATTGAAAAATAACCGACCTTTGAGATTAAAGACCAAAATCCTTAGATACGAAAAAATTAACCTAAAACACCTTTTGAAAAATACTCCCTTCCAACCCTCCTATTTCCAACTAACCTCTCAATCATTGGGACCAAAAAACTATCATTATTCTATAACTTCGAACATCAAAAACACTACCTCATGCTACTTCCCAATTTGCACCACCGCCACAATCGACCCGTCCTGCCAGCAATGGAACTGTCACTCTCATCAACTTTTATGAAATCAACCATATTATTAATTTAAACTTATAAAATGATGTTGATGGATTCCTTATAATTTGGTTGATAAAATTAAAGAAACTAACTTTAGATTGCACATAATTATTTCAGTTTCCTGTTATTTGTAAATCAGTTTTCCTAATTTGTAGGGTAGAATATTTCTAGGTTAATTTCTACTCTATAAATAAATATTTTTTCCTCAGAAAATATGAATGCATTTGTGCCTATTTTTGTACATGGTATCAGAGCTATGGTTCTCTCCCTGCATTTTTCTTTTTTCTTTCTTGGCCATAATTGCCGTGAAAGATACTGCACTAGCATGGCCTTCATTGCTGGCAAAAGAAAACTTTTCTCTCCCCGATCTTCATAGCCAAAGAATTTCCTTCAGCCTTGTAACTTATTTTTTGTGTTTATTCCCTACAATTTTTTCACTCAAAATTCTGCACTTGAATGATGTTCAGACTAAGGGTCATTCTTTTCAAGATATTACAAGCAAGTAATGACAGGGAATTAAATTTAGACTGCACATGTTTATTTCAGTTTCCTATTTTTGTATTGTCCTTTTATTTGTAAATCAGTTATCATAGTTTGTAGGGTAGAATATTTTTAAGTTAGTTTCCTATTTTGTGTTATTTTGTACTCTACAAGTCCTCTGAAAATATAAATGCATCTGTGCCTATTTTTGCACAAATAACATGCTCATCCAAACATATTTATGCAGAAAAACTCATTACTACCAAGCATGTTGAGAATTTTAGGTTATTTCCTATCAAACAGAAAAGTTGAAAGTTGCTCAATACATGTTACCAGTTCTCTATTTTCAACAATTAGGAAAAGGAAAAATGCAAGATTCGGATTTTAAGCTTTCCAATCTATTAAATAACCAAGTTATGCAATCAATCTATGATATATGATTTCAAGTTAGCAAGGATTTATACCTTTCCACTTAACATACTGAAATGAAGTTATTAAAGAATATATAATACATTTAATACATAAACCAAGAAGTAACAAGCTGCTATCTTGACTACTGTTTGCTATTGTAATTACAAGGTACAAGAAACAAGACAAATTTCAATTTCAACCTAATTAAATCATTTGACATAAAGCAAAAGAAGAATAGCATAACATACCCAAAAGCTTGTAGTAAGCTCTATACATGATCGATGTGCCATCAATAAGCATTACTCTACCATTCGAGGGATTAACATTTACTCCTCTTTCTTGAACCTTGACTGAAGGAAAGAGCGCTTCTTGGCTCAAGGTTTGTTCACTTCTAGGAGAAGTCATTACACTACTATGTAAATTTGCATGAGCAACTCCAGGGCACGTCGAACTCAAACTATAAGATAGACTACAATATCCCTGAGAACAGAACCATTCCAGAGAATAATATCAAGGGATCGTTGAAATGCTAGTTACCTCATAAACAAATTTTGAAAAAAAAAAATGCATATTAAACATATTCAACGATGTCATATCAATACTTCAATAGAAGAAGAAAATATCGCATCTCCCCTATAAATGACCAGTAAAGAGGTTATAAATGTTGATGATCCTCTGAAATTTATGCAAGCGTTAAAATACATGAGTATGATTTTGTTTCTGAAGAGTCAACAACTCCAGTCAAAAGTCAGCCTTGTTTTCAGAAAATAGTACAAATTGTAGTATAGAAAATGTTCTGGTCATGTAATAATCCTTGAAATCATTTATCATTCATCAAGAAGTTTGTTGAAGACAGATATCATAAGAGGGATAACATGATGAAATGAATTCTCATAAGTAAATCCTTGGTAATTCTCAAAGTTGGCGATCTCTTCATCAAGGCTTTTCCTGGATTTCATCTTAACAAAACTAACCTCCAGATGGAGTAGAATCAGCCCTTAGTCTGCTACAGATAGACAATATACTACATTTTGTTCGGTTTAATAAATAACATTGATTTTTGTTAACAAATTTATGAGCAAATTCTTATGAGAATCTCCTTAATCTTCTTGATGGAGCATTTCAACGTTGATAAGATTGTTTCCATCCCCAAGGATTAAAGTAGAAACATAGATTCTCATCTTAGAATTCACATGTTAACAAAACAGGGAAAACATTAGAAAACCCTCTTCAAGCTTTATGAATTATGTAGTTGAGAATTACCTTGGTGGATTGTGAGGGTGAAGGATTAATTAGAATAAATCTCTTGATATTAAAAGAGTTGCTTCCGATTCTTCGAGGCCTTGAGAAGTCTCTTCCAAAGCAATTAAAACTTCTCCACAAGGTATTGACACGAAGATGCAAAGAATGCTGAGCCATGACTGTTTAGCAACCTCACTACAGCACGACAAGGAAAAAGTGACTCCCAAGGTTGCAATCACCTGGAATTCCACAATGCTGCTTACATAAAATTTACAGTGATGAGCACCAAGATTAAGCAGAGCAAAAACCCTAAATTTAATTTCTTTTTAGATTACAAACAAAATTGAAGCCAAAAAAACAAAAAACTATTATGAAAGATAACAAATTTATACAATACCGGAAACGTAATATAGAATGTGAGAGTAAGGAAATAAAACATAAAAGGAAGAAACCTTCACTAACAGAGATGAAATTTAGGGTTTTTGCAGAGAGCCATAGACTGTTGTTGCCCGCCAAATCCCAAAATGAAGAGTGGAGAGTCTTCACAAGTTTGATATGGGTTATAGATTTATTTGGGTGGGCTTATGAAATTCTTAGATTTGTTTTGTTGGTCTTTTAAAAACCTATCTCATTAAAAGGTTTATTTATAATAGACCTATAAATAGGGCTCACAATTTGAGTTCAGGTATCGGGTTGACCTCAATCCGATACGATCCGATTAGTATTAACTTTAACCCGACACGACTTATTTAATTAAACAGATTAACCTTTTAAAATTCGACACGACCCGTTTACGGGTTATACGGGTTAACCCGTTTACGGGTTATACGGGTTAACCCGTAACACGTTTAATAATCTGATCGAGTCATGATGGGTCGAGTTTGACCCGTGTGACCCGTTTAACCTATTTAACCTGTTTAACCCGAACTCGTTTGTCTAATATTTTTTAGAAAAATCATATTAGATTTGTAATTTTCCAATCTACCACATATACATCCAACATAATAGAGTAATTGTTTTTAATAATCAATCCAATCCAATCTAATACCATCAAATAATGCAACAAATATATAATTAAATACAGTCATTCCGAAAGGTAAAAATAGTCATTCATAGTCCAAACAAAATTAGTGATTGTTGCTGAAACGATGAAACCTAAAGAATGGTTATATAGTTTGTAAAAAATCATTTGTAACCCCTGTAATAATGATAATTATAACTATATTTATATGACTAAACGGGTTAAACGGGTCACCCGCGAACCTATTTAACCAAACCCCGCGCGACCCATATAATAATCGGGTTACACGGGTCGACCCGATTATGACACGGACCTGAACCCGTTAAGAAGCCAACTCAACATGTTTATTGGTCTTGGGTTCGTGTCGGGTTGGCGGGTTACGGGTCAATTTTGTCGGCTTTACCTATAAGAAATAGAGTTTTTGAAAAAAAAAATATAGTTTGGTTAATAGACTTTAAAATATATATATATATATATATATATTAGAAGTACATCTCTATGAGCTAATCTAGTAGAGGATTAAATTCTAATAACTTCTACTTAAGTTAAAATAGACAATCTTAAAAGTCTAACCAAACAACTCTAAAAAAATTAAATAAACGTTCGTAGACCTTTTGGAGCAGTAGAAAGCTCAACCAAACGAGCACTTAGTAACAATGAGCTCTCTTTATAAGCCTTTTGGATCATAATCTGCCACAGCTGATTATATAGAGAATTATTTGACAAATGACAAATCCAACCCTCTAGTCTTATCGACAGGCAAGTAACCCTTACTATTAGCTGACTATTAATCGACTTTAATTAAGTTCCCGCTTGATATTGCTTTTAAAAAGTTAAAATCTGATTATTTAATAATTTCAACATGAAAATGATGTTTGGTAAATTTTTTAAAAGTTATTATTTAAGAATCTGGGTTGATTTGATAACAACTTTAAAAAGCAGGTGGGGGTTACTTTTACAAAGTGATTATGATAGAATATGTTGTTTGATTTAATAAATTTTTTTAAAGACTGAATTATCCATATTGATTTAACATAAATGTAAATATATCTTATATTTAATTTCCTATGATTCTATTTTATTTATTTATCATTGATTAAATATAAGATTAATTAAAAGATTTAAAAAAAAATGTGTTCATCTTTTCAATCCAATTTCGTAACAAACACCCAAACTTAGAATTTATAGCAAAACCCTAAAACTCATCTTTTTCGCTGTCTACTTCTTCTTATATACCATTCTCCTTCTTTACCATCACAAACTTACGTTACCCAAAAATACAATCAATAAAAATTATATATAAAAATGATATAAAAAAATGATAGAGATTTAAGTGTGTAGGTATATGTATTCGCATGTCAAGTAAAAAAAGCCAAAGAACATTGTAGTGAAAAAAATAAAAGAGTAAAAGAAGAAGCACCAATTTTTTATTTTTTTTAGACTTGGTACTATCAAATTCTAGATTTTTCGGTTGCCATGGGAGTTTAAGATTGAGAGATGTGAAAAGAAATTTTTATTTTATTTGATAATTTAATTTCATGTATATTTTAGTCATTATATAAAATTATAGCAATTAAAGGTAAAATTTACCAAACGTATAAACACTATTTTTTAATCCACAACAATTTCAATAGTAGCATTAACCAAACAGTTGTCTGATTAACTTTACAGCAGATTATTTCTTCAGCATAATTAACAGTAATTATTTTAAAAGCTACAGCAATGCCAAACTGACCCTAAATTTAATAAAATATAATTATTCAAGTGATTTTTTTTATAACTGAAATAATACAAAATAATATATATATATATATATATATATATATATATATATATATATTAAAAATATGTTGAAAAATGAAAAGTAATAAAATATTTCAATAAAAAAATCAAATACTTAAAAATATATTATAATAAAGCAATGTAAATCATAAAAAAAATAAAAAATTATTTTAAGATGTACTTATTTGAGAAGTAGGTTCCATGTTAGAGAGAATTGGGCATTCTCTAATGAGTTGTTAACGACACATAGGGCTTGGTTTGGACAATCATGGTAGAGTCTTTCTAAATCTGTTAAGGAATGAGAAGAAGAGCATATCAGTTGAAGTTCAGATCGTCATCGCTGATCTAGTCTGATCGGCATCGTCGGAGGAGGATCTCACCTCCTCCAGTGACTGCTGCTCTTCCATTTTCTATCATGGAGAAGTAAAAGATGAAGAAGAATAAGAAGAGTAGAGAATAGAAGCGGAAAAAGAATCAAATAGAGAAAAAGAATTAAAAAAAAAAGTGAGAAACAAAATTGAAAAACATAGAAAACATCTAAAAGTTGCTTTTTAAATTTTTCACTATGAAGACCGATTTTGTTTTATATTTTGTATTTGTTTTTTTTTAATAAAATGAGAAATAGTTAGCGAATAGGAATTCAAAATCGTTTTTAGAAAACAAAAACAAAAACGGGCTAAAAACAGCCGCAGGTGAGGCCTTTAATTGTTAACAACCACATTTTTAAAAAATATTCACTATATATCCATAAATTATAAAAATATCTCTTCATATCAATTTTTCTATTTTTTTTCTATCATCTTCTCTCTTCCTTCTTCCTCATCGAATCCAAAGAACATCTCAGAAAGATTTAGAAAACAATAAAAGAAACTCGAACGACTAGAAGAAGCTTTGATCTCATAATTATGTTGAAGATTTGAAGAAGCTATTAAAGAAAAAGTTATCTGATTTGCTCTAAATCGGTTTAAGATGTGTAAATCTCTTTCATTTGTTCATTAATTGAGTTGCAAACACTTACTTTAACATGGTTTTAGCATTAGTGCACCACTTTTGTTTGTGTTTTGAGAATAATCAATTTAAACTTGTGGAAAGTTATATTTTTTCAGAAAATTTCAAGTTTCACTAATAAAAAACGTGAAATCTTCTAAAAAAAATATGAAATCTTTAGTAAAAACATGAAATATTTCTGGATTTTCGAAGTAAAATGTTACATTTAATATTTTCCAAAAGATATCAAGTTTTTAAAAAAGATTTCAAGTATTTTTTTGTTGGAAGATTTCAAGGTTTGTTTTCGATTTCACGTTTTCTGGGTAACATTTCAAGTTTCATACGAAATGTTTCAAGTTTTTCGAGGGATAAGATTTTATGTTTATGGCAAGATTTTAAGTTTTTGAAAGATTTCACAATTTTCGCTAGGTTTCAAGTTTTTTTTTTCAAACCAAACCCCAATTGCACGTCCAAAATCATCCAAAATACCAACAGTTCAACCTAATCAACACAAAAAATTGATACATTTCAAGATTTATTATTCCTTAAACTTGTTCTGAACATGAAATCACAGCAAAAAAAATGTTAATTGAGGAGAAAATCATATCTAAAAAAATTGAGATAGAGAAAGAAGTTTCTCCGGCGAATCTAGGGTTCATCTCTAGAGTGCGACGACAACAACACTCTTCTATCCCGGCTGCGACAAAGCCTCTCTCTCTCTAGGTTGCAATTTGGTTCATAATTGTTTTAATTTTGTAAATGTCAACGGATGGTATTTAAATGTGAGTATTTAGATAATTTGATATAAATATTGTAATTAACAATCAAACTTGAAAATGTTGTCAAAAATAAAAGACATGTTTCTAGAGGCTATATTTGATTTTTTATCATAAAATAATATATTGTCCAACCATATATAGCTGTAAAAACGTAATGGATGTAAAACAAATTGAAACAAAAATATATTATTAAAAATATAAACGAACTACCAACAATTATGGTTTTCTACTAAAACCATAGGTCCTACAAAGGGGAAACTCTTCCATCCAGAACTGATCCTCATGTCGATTTTGATTTGCACATATAGGACAAATGACCCAAATACAACGTCTTTATATAAATGTAATTCAAATTGAATTTAGAGATTACCTTTATTGAAGACAGATATCATAAGAGGGATAAATCAGATGTAATGATTTTTGATAAGTAAATCCTTGGAATTTTCTCTGAATTGGTGATCTATTGATTAAGGCTTTTCTTAGATTTCATCTTAAGAAATTTAGCCTCTAGTTGAACTGGAATCAATCCTTAGTCATCTACAGATAGACAATAAACTATATTTTGTTTGGTTTGCATAAACAATGTTGACTTTTATTAACAATTTTTTTTTTTGTATAGTTTTATAAGAATCTCCATAATCTTCTTGATTGAACATTTCAACATTGATAAAACTGTTTCCATCCCCGAGGATTAAAGTAAGAAGATAGATTCAAATGGTCAACAACAATTATACATAATATAGGGAAGCTATAATAGTAATATCATATTCTCATCTTAACAAAACAGGAATAAAAAAAGTTAGAAAAACCTCTTTCAAGCTTTACTGAATTATGTAGTTGAGAATTACCTTGGTGTGGATTGAGAGGATGAAGGATGAATATGAATAAATCCCTTGATATTATGATAGTTGTTTCCAATTCTTTAAGGCTTTGAGAAGTCTTTTCCAAAGCAATTAAAACTTCTCCACAATGTATTGACACGAAGATACAAAGACCGTTGAGCCATGACTGTTTAGCAACCCACCTACATGATAAAAATGATATGAAAATTACAGTGATCAACATGAGAATATGTATAAATATAGCTTAAGTGAAACTTTAAATGTAAGTGAATGGTCCACGAAAAATAATATAACTTAAAATAACATATACACAATCAAACAATTAAAGAAAAAAATAATAAAGATTTCACGACAAAAAATTGAAATGCTGCTCAAATATCAATGTTGCATAAGGTATATGTTTTTTCTATTTCCATTGGGCTTTAAATTAATGAACCATTCCTGGTTCTATCAAATAACAAAAACCTTTAAGTTCATTTTTTATTATTATTATTATTACAAGCAAAATAAGAACAAGAAACAACTAGTTTGAAAGATAAGAATATGAAATGAACTTAGAAAAGAAAATGAAATACATAGAAATATAAAGAAAAAAACCTATACTGAAATAAGTTTTTTTTAGAGAGCCAAAGAGAGTGTAGTTGCCCGTCAAAATGAAGACTGGAGAGTGGAGACTCTAATAATCTTCAAAAGGTTTTATATGGGCTTTAATCCTTAGCCGTTGGATCAAAGTCTGCCGCCATATTCATAACCTTATCGTAGAGTTAAAATTATAGATCCTAATTTAAACGTGTGAGCCCTAAAATTAATTTTGAGTATTAAATATGGTAATTTCACAAATTGGATGTCGGTAAAATGGTCATGTTATTGTATATGGGTTGCCATTTTGAAACTTTGGATGAAGTTTTTGCAATTATCTGAAAAATCAAAGCTTGGTTAGGTAGATCAGATCAGATGAAATTTGAATATAAAAAAGGTATCAATTTCGTCTTTGTTAATCAACTGTGACGCCGATATTTTCTGGTAAGTCTAAATTTTTTGAGAATATATTGTTCCTTTATCAACAATTTTGATATTTGAAAATGTAAATTTTGTATAGATTCTATACTCTTGATGGAATAATTTCAAATGATATATGACATTTTTATGCTTTTCTTTTTCATTGTTTCTTATTCTTGGTTTTGAAATTTTCAGATGACATGGATTTTATGTGGTTTGGGCTGAAACTTGTGGTTTATTCTTATCGGAAAATTGGTGGTGCAAAAAGCATGGAAAAGGGATTTTGAATTGCTTCAACAGAAAAAGGAATATTGTTATGATGTGAGAGATTCTGTTTGGGAAGAAAAAGTTAAATAATTAATACTCGGGACAATTCATGAAAATAAATAATATATGTCTAATATAACCTAGACATGGGGTGAGTAGATTTTAATAAAAAATAATTACAAATTTTTGATTAATCAAGATTAAAAAAATTACCTCATACCAACTAGCAATCAATCAACAATTAAAACGCGGAAAACAATAAAAATATGTCGATTGATTTACATGAGAAACCCTTCATCTGAGCAAAACCCACGGGATATCAATCTTACCACATACGGTCTTTAAATCCACTATATGTAATGATATTTACAGCTTAGGTTGACCTTTAGTCACACCTTTCTCGAAACATAACACATCACTACTACCTGCGAGCCTTTTATAGTGATTCTAGACTAGCTCGTGCATTAATACTCTTAGTCACAAGACTTAACTAAATGAAGAGAATAATCAACCTAAGTGAATATGTAGCAATATTCCAAATACAATTAATGTTAGGCAACACTAAATTTGTATCTAGATATTTATGATGGTCATCAAACAACCATAGATAATAATATGTCTATATAAAGATTCATAAAGACCTAACTAGATAAAAATGTGCAAGTCTAAAACCTGGTTATCAAATAAATCTCAATTAACACAAGTTGTCACAAAATATAACAAAGACAATAAATTTACAATAAAAAAAATACAATCAATGAAGAACCAATCTCAATCAATAAATAAATACTCAAACATATTCAAAGACATGCTTAAACAAAGGTTCGTACATTTGATCAACATAACAAATGTTAATCCTAGACAAATATGAACATATAACTGAAGCAATGAGTTCTAGGGCATGTTTAACTTACAAAGTTATAAAAACAAGAAGCCCATGAAGAAATGGTGCTTGAATGATACTAGATGCTCATGGGAATGACTTTGGTTAATTAAATGTGAGTTCTTAGGAGTCTTTATTTCTTGAAGAACACTTAGTCTCACAAATTATGGATTTTGGACTCTCTTGAATGAACTAGAGAGAAGACAATACATATATATGAGGTCAAAATAAAACCGTGCCATTTTGTACGTAGGGTGACTGTACAACGATTGACATAAGAAGACAATGGTCAAGACTCCAGAAATCAATGGTAGGAAGGATGACATTCCAACGAACCAGAAGCGATTGGTCTAGGGTCTGGAACCGCTATGGACATGGTGTTCGTAGGCGATTGAACTTCGATACACCAACGGATAAAAAAATCAATCAAGTGTCTGCTATATGAACAATGGGTGTACAACAGTGACAAGGCAACAAGCATACATGCTTTAGTGTTGTATGAATAGAGCCTTACCAGCAGGTGAACAACGTCTCTGAATATAAATGCATCCTAAAGCCTAAAATGACATGACAATGATCAAACAAGATGCAAGAGAAATGGACATGCATGAAAAGAGTTAAAAGCATGAATATGCACCCACATGAAACACATAAAAACAAGAGATTTGAAAATTCATGAGTTGTGTTTGTGCTTGCAACTAAATCTCTTCAAAGAGTTAAGTACAAGACCTTTGAATTGCTCTTGAGCTTAAAGTCATGGAGATGCTTGGAAGCTTGCCTTTGATGGTTTGTCATGAAATAAGTCAGTCATAAAAAATGAGGACATTACAATCTCCCCGTTTGGCTATTTCATGACAAAATCACCACTTACAAAAATTCCTCACAAAATAAAAATTAAGCTATTGGTCAATAAAAGAAAATTATACGTTACAAAAAGAGATGCGTAAGATTCCAAGTCTTCAAGGTCTTCATTCTCTTCGTAGATCATCATACCTACACACAGTAGCAAGAAAGCACTTTCTAAGAACAAGTGCATGTGAGGTGATCAAACATAAAAAGCATTTGTACTCAGAACAATAATGCAATACAAAGAATGCATGTTCAATGCTCCCTAAATAGGTTACTCCCCCTCAGGGCATAACTCTCCTACAACAATCAACATAGCAAAATCAAAATCTCTTCAATCTCCTCCTAGATCATCATACTTACACATAATAGCAAGAAGCCACTTTCTAAGAACAAGTACATGTAAGGTGATTAAACATAAAAAGCATTTGCACTCAAAAACAATAAAGCAATACATATAATACATGTGTAATGCTCCTCGTAAATGGGATACTCCTCATCAAGGCATAACTCTCCCTCAACAATCAACATAGAAAAATCAAATCTCTCCCCTATCTTTCATAAATACTACTTCCCTTTTTTATCATGAGATAGGTTAAGGAGTATCCCCAACCGAGGTGCTTTAGCGAAGAGAGTTATTAGCACAAAAGAAGATTGCATAATCATATACAAGAAATTTATGCAACTTAAATAATTGGGAGAGAATCAATGCAATTTATTTTAAAATAAGATTTTGAAGTTGTTGTTCGGGTTTATGCCCTCAAGCTTGTAATTTATAAATGTGAATGAAACAATAATAAAAGAAGTAGTTTATTCATTCTATATACTTGTCTCATACATTTATATCATGTGTACTTAACATCCAAGATCATCAGATGTAATCTCTAACTGAGTATATAAGTGTCATATACAGAGGTATTCAGTTTGAGATAAGCAATCGAAATAGTCTGTAGATAGCAAGTAGAGTTGTGTACTTTATTTGTGGTTAATCTACAGTTGTGGTCCATTCCATAATGTATGATGGTCTTAACCTAGACTATTTATATGGCGATATGAGAATAGAGACACTTTATATGATGTGATCATATAGGACTTGGCCATGATCTATATGAATCTCTCACCAAGATCCGTTACAAGATGAGATTCATATATATCATCAAATGATGACTATATATGAGTGATCTTAATCATGAGTGCCATATTGACTTCTTCAGGTTAGATCGTGGTTTTTGATATACCATGGGTAAGATCGGAGTTACATTCCCAGTCAATAACTTCGTTTGTTGGAATTGCGGTTTGGTTTATGGCTGGAAAGATTTATGTACAATAGTGGAATCCACTCATTCTTGCGAGAAGTAGATGGTAGTTCCTTTAAGGGTTGATTTGGGGCTTGAACAATATGAGCGCTCTCCTTCTTCCGTAAAAAAAGTTATGATTTATTGTTCGTTAGAGAATTAATGGTACTTAATGGAAAAGATATAATTAGGGAGGTATAACAGACTTTATGACCTAACTCTAATTATGAATTACTTGTGGAGGATCATACCGTATGTAATAGCTATATTGATGAACAACTGTAATTTCGGTTTGTGTAATACATCTACAGTTATGAGAGTGTAACCTCGAGTTTTTAGTTGAATAACTCCAAGGTTAATGATCATGAAATATTAATTAAAGAGTTTAATTAATTATTTCTAAGCATTATTGGAGCTTAAAATTGTGGGTTCATTAGATCTCATTGCTAGCCCGATTGATTAAAGGTAACAAGGGTCATGGTTAATTAATTGGATTTTCCAGTTAATTGTGTTATGTAAGTTATACATATTTATTCAGGGATTAATTGAATAATGAGATTATTTAATTAATATATTAATAATTAAATTACTTAGATAATTAGGTTATTTCCTTAATAAATTAATAATTAACAATTATTAATTAATTATTAATTTGAGGTTGTAGGTTCAAATCATGACTGAAACAAAGATAAAAATATTAGATTATTTTATTCTTTAAAAAGTTAAGTGTTTAAGTTCAAGTCAACTAGGGTTGTGTGGAAGTTATAATTCTACTCTACATAGGACACTTAAATACTGCTTATCATTTTAATATTTGGAAATCTATTTGGAAAATGATTTGTTTCTAGTTTTTAATAGATATATTTACATAACAAGGATACAAGAGACTAATTGTGATTCTTTGAACCAAAAACACAAAAAGAAAGCCGTAGAAAGTCTAGAAAGATTTTGGCCAATAGAAAAAAAAATAGTATTGCTTGTGGTGTCGAATTTGCCAAGAAGAAAAGAAGGAGTTCTATTCTTCAAACCATTGCATCCTCTTGTACGTTCCTGAAAGATCATGACGTGCCCACTCACAGTTACCGGATCGCGGGACATAGCGATGAAGACTTGGTGGTTCGTAATCTAAATAAAACTTAAAGAAACGAAAGAGTTAGCATCAAAGGTATGATATAAATCCATCTTTATATATTCTTATATGTTGTATATGGTTTACAAGTTGCATAAAATTTTTAAAACCCCATTTCCACTACATAACGTAAATTCGGGTTCCTACAGTTGTTTGTTTGGATGTAAGACACATAACATCAAAGTTCAAGTTTCGGTATTTAGCAATACAAACATCAAAAGAGTATCTATAAGAATTCAAACCAATTTGTACCCTTTTGTCATAAGTGAAAAATAAATAGTTGCAAAAAAACAATTGTAACAAACAAACAACTATATCAATTCTTAAAGGCAAACCAAGACACGGTTCAAGAGATCCCATTAGATTTTCCTCCATCATTAATGGTTAAACAAACGAAAGCTATGGATGATGAATTTTTTACAGTGAAACCGTACATGGTCTCTAGTTCTCTATTTGTCCTTATATAATATTGTTGGTAACAAATGAGTTTTTAAGCTCAAATTGAATGTTACTTGGCCTGTTTCTCATCACAAAGCATGAATTGTTGCTAAGGGTTTTCATCAAAATCCTAGCCTTGATTATTCAAAGACATTTAGCCCGGTGGTTATAGCTTCCACTATAAGGGTAATCCTTTCTCTAACAACGACTTTTCAATGGCAGGTTTGACAACTTGACATCAATAATGCATTTTTTAATGGAACTCTTCAGGAAGCTGTCTACATGTAACAACCTGAGGGTTATGTTGATTCTACTCGGCCTCATCATGTGTGCAAGCTTAACAAAGCCTTATATGGCCTTAAATAGGCTCATTGGGCTTGGTCTGACAGGTTACAAAACACTATAATATATTGGGGTTTTCGACATTCTAAAGCTGATAACTTTGTTTTAATACAGGTCTGGAAAGCAATTTATATTGCTCTTTGTTTATGTCGATGACATTTTGATATAAGGAATGACACAACTCTTATTAAATGTTTTCACTCGGGACTTACAAGCATGTTTTGCTGTTAAGGATTTGGGTGAATTAAGCTATTATTTAGGGGTGGAAGTTTGACGTGATAACAGTGGTATGTATCTCACTCAGACTAACTATATTCATGATCTTTTACGGTGTCTTGACATGCAACATTTGAAAGCTTGTTCCACTCTTGCAGTTATCAACAAGTATATCATTACCTCTGATGGTGATCTCATGACCAACCCAACTCTTTATCGTAGTGTCGTTGGAGCTCTTCAGTATTTGACATTTACTAGGCCCGATATCACCTTTATTGTTAACAAACTTAGCCAGTATCTCCAAGCCCATCACAACTACATTGGCAAGCAGTTAAGTGTGTTCTTCGCTATCTCATATGGTCTGTTTCTCATGGTCTTCATTTTCAACCCAGTGTTCGTATGGATTTAGTGAGATTTTCTGATGTTGATTGGGCTTGTCAATCTATTGATGGTTACTGCATTTTTTCGATAATAATTTGGTCTCTTGGTCCTTAAAGAAGCAATATGTTATTGCTTGTTCAAGTACAGAGTCCGAGTATCGTTCTTTAGCACTTCTCACAATTGAAATTATATGGTTGCAATTTCTTTTATCAAAACTCAATATTCCTTTTTTTCGGTGTCCGATTGCGTGGTATGACAATATGGGTGCCGACTTATTGGCCGCTAATAGTGTCTTTCATGGTCACACGAAACATATTAAGGTCGATATTCATTTTGTTTGTGATATGGTTCTTCGACCCACATTGGATGTTCGTTATGTTCCTACTTGTGATCAAATAGCTGACTACCTCACTAAAGTTGTGCCTTCGTCTCAGTTTTTCTAGTCCAAGCTTGGTGTTCATAGTTTGCCCCTGTATTTGAGGGGGGATGATAAGACATAAACAAAACATGGACTACATGCTTGATGAGTTTTTGATAATTAGATATTATCAGAATAATTTGTATAAGTTATCTCTCATGTAACTGATGTAGATCCACCATTTTCATAGATAGGAGATTTATTTCTTTTTTTTTATCTTTTTGTTTGTAACTCTATTTGTAATATCTTTTGACTATTTATACGAGATAATTGATTAGACTATGTGTGTTGAGTTTTCAACCAAAATGCGAGCTAGATGCAGTGGCGTTGGCAAGCAACATTTGTGCACTTTGCTAGGCATTGATGGCACGAAGAACATATGGTGTTGTACGAAAACAAGGGTTATGAATAGCAAGATGCTCGCGAGGCAGCATGTTGTGCACATAAGTCAAGCATTGGCACGTTTGAAGCTTTACGTGGGTTGTGCAATGAAAGGCATGGGCGGAATTTGAGATGCTTGGTGGGAAAGCATAAAGAGTTCACATTACATATCCTGATTATAGAAACAAATGGAGTGAGGTTCATTTATATTTTAGCCTAGATCCAACGGTGATAGCTTATTCACATTATAGATCTCATAAGCAATAAAATTTGGAAGGAAATTAATTGACTGATTTCTGCGCCACCACTAATGATGCAACATGTTTTCAATGCAGTCATGAATTTTCCACATTTGGTGTACATGTTTCACCAATTTGGTTGACGGTACAATAATCAAGATGATGTTAATAACCGGATAATGTTCATTATATATATAAAAAATGTGGTTAGTTCAGTGGTTTGAATAGTCTCTTTCTGAATTTGCCTTAACCACTTATAGTGTAAAATATACTTATGGGAAGGGAGGGAGGGAGGAGGGGGGGGGGGGGGGGGGGGGGGGGGGGGGGGGGTGGGGGGGTGAATAGGTATATTCTCAAATTTTTGCACTTTTTTTTCTCACAACCAAGTTAAGCACACTTAGAGCCTTTAACAAGTAAATTGCTTTAACAAGTCGAAGTAAATCCAATCAAGCAAGTGCTAAAACAATACAAGTTAATGTAAGTAAAGAAACTAAAAAATGCAAAAATCAAGACAAGAGATTTTTGTGTGGTAAAACCTCAAAAGAGGAAACATCCAAGGGTTGAATCCACAACCACTGGCAAACCGCAATTCACTATGACAAATAAGAGATACACGCTCAAAAAGTAATCAACACATGATACACTCTCCAAGCTATCAATTCCTATTCCACTCTTTGGCCTAGTGAACCACTTTGCCTACTTCCTATCCAAGATGTGACTATCACACCTCTAGAAGGTAACTTCCTATCCAAGACCTCACGTCTCTAGGAAGATTATTTGCTTGCCTATCTGGATCCTTCCAACTTTAGACAAGACTTCTTGCTTAACTATCTAAGTTCTTCCGACTCTAGTTAAGACTTCTTGCTTAGTCTTCTGAATCTCCCTGATCATAACTAAGACTTCTTTGGTTGGCTATCCGAAACACTTTCCTAGCCAAGTCTTCTTGCTCAAATCAAAGCTTCACTCACTTCAACAGGAGACTTCAACATTTTCCAAGGCAATAATCTAAGTGTCGTGCAAACCTGCAAACATGATGCAATCACAAACAAATAGAGCAAGTTGATCAAACACACTCTATGAAGAATTAGTATTGCACAAATCAAGCTCACAAGAAAATATAACTAATTCTTATAAACATGTGATAGGAAATCAAGATTAGGAATTCAAAGATCATTCACAAAGATATCTAGAAACCTAAACATGTCAATCAAAGCTAGGATAACAAGTCTTCAACAAAAAGCATAAAAATTAGCTTTGAAATCAAGTGATCAAATCAACACTTGAATTCCTCAACATATTCAATCAAATAAAGAACTAGATATGAATAATAGAAATCACAATCAAGATATTTTAATTCTAGAACATGTGACTAAAACATAGAAATCAATAATCAAGAACATAATACAAAGTTTTCTATATTCAAATTCATGTTCTTTAAAATTAGCTAAAATGATATTCAATCAAAAATGCAAAAGCTAATTTCAAAAATCATCCAAACAAGTCTAAATTGGAATCAAAATCATTTTAAACATTTTTCTTTAATCAAATAAGATCTATCAAGTTGATCATAAAAGTAAAATGGAAAGAAGATGATTTACTTACAAATGATGAACACACGAATAGAGATCAGATCACTACGAAAATCTGAACTTCATTTGACTCTGAAAGTGCTTGGGACCTGTTCTTCTTTCAGGACAACAATTTAGGCTTTTGAAAATATAAAACCGGAGTTGATTTGAAAGAGATATAACAAAAACAAAATTGGAAAAGTTATAATTTTTTTTGCACAAAATTTGAATATATATGAAGGGAAAATGAGTTGGAGAGGATAGAGACTCGACCACCCAATGAGGGCTGCCACCTCAACCTTCCATGGAGACACGTGGCCTCCACGGGGGGGAAGGGCATCCCTTCCCATGGGGCCCATGCACCTCCACAGGGAATGGGTGCAAATGGTACATTTGCCATCTCTCTTCCCCCGCGTACCACTAGCGTTCTTCGACCGTTCTTCGACCGTTCTCCAGCTTCCAAACTCTAAATTCGAATCAATTTTCTGATTACAAACTGTAACTCCCTTATTGACATGGACGCCAACAAAACTTATACTTAAAATAAGGAAATCGATTTGAATAAAAGAGATGAAAACCATGCACGATAAAGACAGAAAATTTCTTAACTTCTAACATGGAACTCGAAAATTTATGAATGAGTAACCGAAATGACCGGAACTCAATATAGAACAATATGAGAATATATTCAAATCTGATATCATAAACACACAAACAAACAAATATAAGAACACACAAGTATGTCATTTCCTAGAGATAGTCCTATAACATGCAATTTTACAAAAGTTATCAAATTAAATCTATTGCATGTGCATACAAGAGTAAGTGTGTGTGAATGTGCTATACCAGTTTAGCGCAACGATGCAAGGATACAAATGTATGCAATGTGTGTGTGTGTGCACCTACGCCTTGTAAGAGGAAGAAGAATCTTGATACCTTAGCATCCAAGTAAACACATATCCTCTTGAAGATGAACTTTGCATGAGAAGTTTCTTTCATTCTTTGAAGCTCGATCCAGTCATGAACCACCGAAGCAACTAAGCAATACAAATATTGAGTGTTTCGTTATGGAATCAAACCAACACAAATCTAAACCTAAAGATTGAAAAGACTATGATTGTGAAGTAGGGAATGAAGGTTGATACAAAAGTTGGGGAAGCACGTTCACTGTGGAAGAAAGATTATAATAAAAAACAATAGGAAAAATCAGTAACACCATATTTTGCATGCAGTTCAGTACTTGAACATGAGAAAAACCAGAGACTTGAAGCATTTAATTTTGATGTGATGTCTATAGCACAAAGTAGTGCAACATTTCGACGTAAAAGATAAGATGACTTATGCTTTATCAGATGACTTAGTGGTCCTAGATGAATTCGTACATGCTGGAGTTACAAAATCTCAACCGAATGCTGATCAGGTCTCTATATCAACCGTAGAAACTGTGGCAGAAGATAAAATTAGGGGTGGGCACGGTTCGGTTCGGTTCGGTTCGGTTTTGTCCAAAACCGAACTGAACCGAAAATATTTCAGTTTATCCAAAATAGAACCGGTTTAAACCAAATAAGAAATGGTAACCGAACTGAACCGAACTGAACTAATTTGAATCTGTTCGATTCGGTTCATTTCGGTTCATTTCGGTTCATTTCGGTTTTAGACCTAATGGGTCTTTTTGGCTTGATAGGCTAAAAGAGTTTTTTAATATATTTTTACCTTTAATGGACTGTTGTTACCTTGTTGGATTCTAATTTTGGATAAAAGTTTCATAAATTTTAATTTCCCAAACCCAAATCAAACATAACTAATAATATTTAAGTTATACTTCATTCAAAAAAATCACAAATTAAATAAACATGAAATTCAATTTTCAACGACATACTACAAACATACTATTATACTATACATACAACACTTCACAAGTAAGTGACATACAGTTAAAATGTCCAACATAAAAACTAAATCATAAATCCAAACTCCAAATAAATATTACAATCCAAATTTAAACTCTAAATAATTATTACAATCCAAATCCAAACTTAAAATCAAAATTATAATCTAAATCAAACAAATAAAAGCTGCTAGGCTTTATAAAATAAAATAAATAATAAGCAAGGCTGTTAAGCTTTCCTACATTCATAAATAAAATAATAATTAGTAATGTCAGTTAAATAAGCAAGTTGCATCCATGCTATGAAATAATTATATGCATTTACAAACAATTAAAGGCCTACCTTCATGGCTTCATTAATCATTCCTCCTAATTTTTATCCTCCATAGAAACATTTGTCACTCCACTTACATACTCTATATTAAGATTAAAAAAAACAATAGACTTTCATAGTAATAAATAACATTAATAAAATAAAAACAAATTTGATAATTCAACCTAAATATTAAATGCTTAGCGGTTTCAACATTGATATAATGTTCTAACAAATGAACCGATTCATCTTGATTTTGAGCATGCTCTTGAACAACACGCGGTTCAGCAATAGGGCAAGTTGCTTGCAACCAATTTTCGGTCAAAATTAACCCCTCAACTATTTTAGGAGTCAAAGAACTCCTAAATATATCAAGAATGCGACCACCGGTGCTAAATACGGACTCAGAAGCCACTGTTGAAACCGACATTGCAAACACATCTCTTGCAACCATTGATAATATAGGAAACTTCAGTAAAGAATTCTTCCACCAAGCCAAAACATCAAACCTCTCATTCAATTTCTTAGCACACTCCAACAAATAGAAAACCACCTCACTTTTCCCCTTTTTAATATCTTCTTCTTGTTGCTTCATTCCCCACAAACTATCATCTTGATCAGTTGCCTTTAATCTGCTGAACTCTAAGTCATCACTAGGTCCACCACCAACTCCAAATAAGAACACATCATCGGTTTGCTTTGCACCCCACCCGAACTACTATAAAATCTGTTATACCATTCATATAAGTCTAACAACACACCTTTCAACTTAGAAATCATGGATTCAGATTCTCCCACACCATAAATGGAATCAAACCGAACTTCACATAACCCAATTTGTACCTTGGGTCAAGAACAACTGCCAAGATTAACAAGTTATTGGTTTTTTTTAAACCCCTCAATACTTGTCGAATTTTTCCTGCATACTAAAAGCAATTTTACTCACATTCAGTGGTCAATGAATTTAGTTGATTACGAAAGGTGCACCAACTCTTAAAATAAATGTTGGATGTCACACGTAATGATGCACTAAAATCCAAGGTAATATCATAAAAAGTTGCTAAGAAATTGATAAATACCTTGGCATTATCCCAATAGTCAAAATTTGGGGGTCCAATCCGCTTATGCTGATTTTCATCATCTCTGAAATAGTTCACATATTGAATATCTTCCTCTCCTAATCGCTCAAATGCTTTTCTAAGCTTCACTATACTTTCCAACATCAAGTAAGTTGAATTCCGCCTAGTAGCAACATCTAGCATTACCAACCCCTTAGTCTCAATCTTCTCATGTGCAACAACGTTTTTAAATCATTCCAGTCTACTAGGAGAAGATTTCACAAATTTCACTGCATTGCGAATTTCTACAATTGAGTCATGCAAATCTTTCAACCCATCACCGACTATTAGATTTAGGATGTGTACAAAACACCGCACATGCAAGTACTTGCCCCTAAAATCGCTCAATCATCTTGCCAACTATTTAATTTCCTAATCACATAACCAATGGCAGTGGTGTTTACAGTTGCATTATCCACGGTTATTGTGAAAATTTTATCAATACCCCACTTAATCAAGACATTCTCAGTACAATTTCCAATTGAATCTCTTTTATGATCAACTATTTGACTAAAGTTCAGAATCCTCTTCTGCATGTGCCAATCAAATTGAGCAGTGGCAACCATGTAGTTAATATTTTGTATTGATGTCCATGTGTTTGTGATTAGACAAACCCTCACCTTACTCTGATTAAAATACTTCTTCAACTTAATCTTCTCATCAATGTATAACTGATACAACTCTCTAACAATGGTTCTCCTAGATGGGAGATCAAATATAGGACAAAATTCAAAGCAAAACCTACGGAATCTCCGATTCTCAACAAATCTAAATGGTAATTCATCAAGTATCAACATTTCTGTTAAGGCTCTCTTACATTTCAGTTGATCAAATTTTGACACCCCTAAACTACTCCCAAAACAGGATAAAGTTGGTTGTTTCACCAACACTTTTTGTGTTGGATCTATAGGTCAATAATTTTTACACCGTTGAACAATATGTGTGTTCATATTTGTTGTGCTACAACCAGAGTCAAATGTATAAGAATCACCACTATACTAGCATCTAGCTCTTTTCTTCCCCTCTTCACTGACATATTCTTCGAAATGTACCTAACATTGTGACTTTTTTTCCCTTTCCTACCACCTATCGATATACCCTTTGAAACTTTCCCCTTTCCAATGAAGCTAGAATTCTCTAAGGTCTCCGGACATGAGTCACTACTCCCCTCCGTTGAATCAACATGATCAATCTCCATCTATCCATAATTTTATATACAAATAAAAACTAAAATAAGTAAAGTAATTAAAACAAATAGAATATTATTTTTACAAATTGTGAGATAATATAATGTAATTAAGCATATAACAAATAGAATCCACTTTTATCAATTATCCATATCAAAGTATAATGTAATTAAACATATAACAAATAGAATCCACTTTTATCAATTATTCATATCAAAGTATCTCTCAATCTCTCATTGTGAAAATCTGCCCAAAAAAAAAAAACATTCCACTATACTCAAACATTTCAAGCTACCACACATCACTACCATACATCAACAACTCAACAAGTTATCCACAACCCAATTTATACCATAATCTATATCCACAACCCACAACACATTTATATCAAGAACTCAACAAGTTATCCACAAGAACCACAACCCAATTTATACCATATCCACTGCCTACATCACATATTACATATATATCAAAAACTCAACAAGTTATCCACAATCCACAGCACATATACAACCCTCAGCATTTATATTTTTGTTTTTAAAAAATAATAAATAACAGTGTAACTAGCAACAAGCAACACATCAGAGAAAGAAAATAACCAAAACGACAAGTCCACAACAAAAAAGCTTCGGCTGAAGCCTGAATAAATGAAGAAAGAAGAAGACAACAACTAACCAAGAAGCAAATCAACAATCTGACCGTCTGATTCAGACGATTCAGACGAGTTAGATGACCAGAATGGAGGAGCTGGCGTTGAATCTTTGGCTGGAGATGAAGGAGACCAGATCAGTTGAGCAGGGACCACATCGGTCGACCATGGTCATCGAGTGTGTAAAAATAAATAAGACAAAAATAAAATTAGAAAAAGAATAAGAAGAAAATTAGTAAAATAAGAAGACAAGAAGAGAGTGAGTCGAGTGACAAACCTTCTTTGAGGAACTGAGTTAAGACGAGTAGAGAGTCAGCTGAGATGACTGGCGAAGATGACCAGATCGAAGATGAGCGGTACTCCAACGGAGATAAGCAGCTGAGATGACTGGTGAAGATCGGTTGCTAGACGATCGACTGTTGAACATTGGAGATGAGCAGCAGAGCAGTTGAGATGACTGGCGAAGATGACCAGATCGGAGACGAGCGGCGGAGATGACCGACAGAGATGAGCAGCGAAGGATTTAAGGAAGAGATAAGAGTCACTGAGATGATAGAAGAGCACCGGTCCAAGTGTTCAGCGGAGGAGAATTGAGAATTGAGTTGAGCATACAGCAGTGGTCGACTCAAAGAATGAAGATTGAAAGAAATGAAAAATGTTATGGTTAGGGATTTAGTCATTAAGGGTTTTTTTAACTTATATATATATATATATATGTATTTATGTGCGTGTGTGTATGTGTGTGGTTCAACGGTTCAATCCGCTTTTTGGTAAACGAAACCGGTTTGAACTGATTTTTTTTTTGTTTTTTCATTTTTAAACCAGTTTGAACCGATTTAATTCAATGAACCGAATCGAACATCCATATTTTGGTTCGGTTCGGTTCAGTTTCGAACCTAGTGCCCACCCACCGCTAGATAAAATGATAGTCCTATCATAAATAGGGATAGGCATCGGGGCCCATTGGGACGGGGGAGAGTCCCCCCACCCCTACCCCTATTCCTAAAACCCTCCCCCACCCCCGCCCCCAACATTTAGGGGAAGTGGGGATGGGGGTGTTTGGGGGGAGGTTCCCCTGCCCCCATCCCCACCCTCATCCCTACCCTCACCCTCACCCTCATTTCCCTCATTTTCAATCATAATATTTTTCAATTTGAAATCCGAAATTTAGAGATCTATCATTAGGAATCTTATCATCTGTTGTGGAAGGTAGACAGTATTTGTTGAGAGCTTATTCAAGATTAAGGGAGCAATTGATATCATGAAGTAGTTTGTCACTCAGGCCATTGGAAAGCCCTAAAAATAGCAGCTTGTTAATTTCTAAAGGTCTTGATCAATTCTTACTAAGAGCTGGTGCGGGTCTAACAGAACCACATTTAGAGGAGTGGAAACGTGCCAATATGGTATTTTTGATGGATAATAACCTGTGCACTCTACCGGAGAGACCAATTGCTCTGACTTTTGACATTGCTGCTACAAAGAAATTATCATCTGAGAGTAATACCCACATCCTTTTTTGACTTCATGGCCTCTCTCCAAGTGTTAAACCAATCTAGTGATTCCGAACAAATTTTGTGTGTGTGATTCCGCCTTTCTAATAGATTGTTATTCATTATACAATTGTGTTGGAAAATTAAGCCCAAATGGTAAAAAAAAAGTCTGAATTAATTGACTAGATAAGATGCACAAGATAGGTTTGTTTTTGAATTAAAGAGATAATTCAAATTATATTCAAACTCGTCAGAAAAATGATAGATAGAAATAAAAAGATATATTCAATTTAAATAGCAATTTAAATTTAAAGTTAAAGTATACGTATCTCATCCAAATAGAGTTCTGGACTCTATAAATACCAAAGTGTGCTATTTATTTAACTCATTCCATTCTGAACGTACTTTCACAGAGAAAGGAAAAATACAAAGTGTTTTGATTATCAGTTTCTCCTTTTGCTTGTCTTCTCCGAGTTACAGCAAATAGCACGGTGAGTCGAGTGTATTTTTTCTGTAATCATACACCGATCATATTTTTCTTGGGATTGTTCTTACGATTAGTTTTATGTATATTATTTATTTTATACATATTTAATATACATATGTTCTCTGACTTCTACTCTGTAATTGGGTTCGTATGTGGATTAATAATTCAGAAACATAAATGGTCATATGATATTTTTTTTATCCGGACTGTAAAGAAAAGCAAAGTTATATTTCTTTGGCAAGCGTAAATCACCAACTGTTTTTTTTTTCGTCAAAGAAAGTTATATCTGATTTTTGGCTTAATCAATTTCTTGTCGGTGTGAATCGAGATTCATAAACAGTTTTTTTTTTGAAAACATGTACAAAGCAAATTGTTGTGGTTGCACATATTTTTGTTGAATGCACATTAAATAATAGAATATTATATTTTGAGTTCTGAGTGCTTGATATAAGTGCATAACTTTTTGGATTGTGTGTATAAAAAAAATAGGTTTTGAGCAAAAGAGTTATCAAGACCATTTTTTTTTTGAGTTTATATTTAGATTTTTTTTTCTCGATACTAATACACTAGAAAATAATTTTTTTTGGTACGTGTGCAACTTTTTTTTGCGTCTGGCATGTATTGAACACACACAAGTTTCAAGGGCAAATTTTTACAAACAGTTTTTCATCAGGCACGTGAAAAGCATGCACCGAACCCATAAAAAAAATTCACACAGTGGCATATGGGTTGATGGGCATGTACCATAAGAGATGCAATTGAGCAGCCAGATTACAAATTTTATATATAATTATTCTTAAATATATATATTTGTATAGATGGAAAATGATCAGATTTATTTCGCTGACGAAAATCAAGAAAAAACTGATTTTTTTTAGAGAAGTTAGGAGAGTTCATAATGAATTCTGAAATTTTCCTTCATGAAAATATTTTGGTTTTTATGAGAAGAGCGGATAAGTTATGGCCATTTCAAAATATTTTTTCCTTTGATTATTGGATCCCAAGTGTGAAGATATTGCTGAGAGCTCTCCCACAAGAACTGCAATACATAGAACCTATTATTCTTGATAACATTAGTAAAACCAATATTGTTTTGCTTGATTATGTTATTGATGAAATAGAAATAGCAGAGGAACGCCGTGTTATGATGAACATGAGGCGTACTGCAGCTTTGAGCATGTTTCCGAACCTTCGTAGCGCAAAACACATGGGCCAAGTTCCGGTCCGAGAAACCTGTAAACTTTAAATTGATGATATTCTCTTGTTTTCACCGAACATAAACTCTCACAGTAATCTTTTTCAACAATTCCATGACCTGATCAATCAGTATGTCATCATGCTCCCTGGAAAAAAAAAAGCATGGTAGGACATTCAGAGATAGACTTCATCGAAATGCATATCTCACATGGACAATATCAACCATGACTGCACTTAGCAAAACAGTCGCTAGATTTTCCTGATTCCAATTTAACCTAAAAACAAATTCAACAAATCCTTGGGATAGTTAATTTCATCAGAGATGTTATCCCTTATGTGAGCCACAGTACTTCAGTCCTATCAGCCCTCTTAAAGAAAAATCCACCGTCATGGAGTCCTCACCATACAGAAGCCATTGCTACTTTTAAGAAGGTAGCATAGAGGCCACCACCTCTCACTATTCCATCCACGGCCTACTCATCCTTCAAACAAATGTCAGTGATGATTATTGGGGAGCCATCCTTATCGAGGAAAAAGAAAGAAAGCAAAGCTAGTGTGGTCATGCTAGCGGACAATTTTAAAATGCCCATAAACATTATCATACCATTTACAAAGATATCCTAACGGTCAAATATAGGATCCTAAAGTTTGATTTTCATCTTAGAACTCGATGCTTCATAGTTCAGATGGACAACTCATATTTTCCAAAAATCCTAGATTTCCGTAACAAGATTCCTCCCAATCCACAATGATTAAGATTGAAGGATTGGTTTTCCATGTATGATTTTACTGTTAAACATGTGAAAGGGCATAATAATATAATAGCAGACATGCTCACCAGACCACAAACAGTTAACCTTATCACATAGGCATGCCGAATTCCTGTCATCTTTATGGCTACATCTTCTTCTTCACCTCTACCATTGAAATTTCGATTGCACGACTCATGTGTGGGCACGATCTATGTACACGAATGCCGCTCCAGTTGGACCGTGAGAGTACAACCGAAATTTTACTACTAGTTTGAATTTAATTTTTCCTAAATCAGTTTGTTGATAAGGACTGAATTAAGAAAATAGTTTATTTCCGTTTTGGATTCTGATACTTACTTGATCACTAAGCGATCAGAATCGATGATCAATCAGGAATTCCCATAACAATTTGTTTATGCTGGTCGTTTTCTATAGATTTTGAACCAGATTGTTTTTTGCTTACTACAAACAACAATCTTAAGACAATTTCTTTTTCACTACTTCTTTCTTCTATTTCATAAAAACATTTCTTCAAACCTTTTGGTTTTTTATTTCAGGTTCAAATCGTGACATACTTGGAACTTTACTGGTTCAATTTTCAAATTAAAACTATTTGTGGAAATTTGGTCTGGTTTTCAGACACCGATTTCAATTGAATTAATCTGTGGAAATTTGGTCTATTTCTATACACTGATCTCATTGATTATTTTGTTTTATAATTTGGCAAATCGAGTCTATTAACAGATACTGATTTGGAAATAAATTACAATTTCAGTTGGGTAATCGGGATTGTAATATCAGACAGTGATTGTGATTTCCATTGTAAAATCTAGAATTTATTGTTGATTCACTTATTTGATATCAATCGATATCAGCTATATTATGTCTATTATACTAAACAATTTTGTTTCTGTTTAAGATATTATGGCAGATAAATCTAATGTAAACTCGAGTGTTCCACTAGAGACTCCGAATGTCAATCCAAGTGTGGGATTAGATACTTCAGGTGTAAACTCTCTGCTTGTGGGAGAAGCACCTATTGTGTTACCAAGTGTGACAACATCAACTCCGGTCATCAACTTATTTGTGAGAAACATGGCAAGGCCAGTGATGACCCAGTATATGAGTCACAGGAAGTTTTAGTGATGACAACAAAAGATGTTGTTTATTTGACCACACTGGATCTAGCTAGATTCTTGATATGAGATGCTAGTAAACCCAATAATGGTGAAGAGCGAGAAGTTTAGGTATGGAATGCTATTGATGCATGGAACCATTCAGATTTTCTATGCTGAAACTACATACTGAATGGGCTATCAAACTCACTATTTAGAGTATACTGTACAGTCAAAGAATCGAGGTAGTCATTAGATCGGAAATACAAGACTGAGGATATTGGATCCAAAAAGTTAGTTGTGGTTCTGTTTCTTGATTACAGGATGAGGGACTCCAAGACAGTTATGAGTCAACTCCAAGAGCTTCATGTGATTCTGCATGAGATTCATACCGAAGGGATGACCCTAAGTGAAACCTTCCACTAAGAAGCGACCGATGTGGTGAGTATGAATCATAGTTTGGTGAATTTTGTGCACAACATGAAATTATACATCAAACCACTGCACCATATCAACAAACTGAGTTATTGAACGGAAAGATCATTCCTTGAAAGGAATGAAGAATGCAATGTTGAAAAGTTCTGGATTGCCTCAGAACATGTAGGGTGAAACTATACTGTCTAGCAATGACCTTTTAAATAAGGTACCCTGAAAGAAAGTAGACAATACCTCATATGAACTAGAAAACCTTCCTATAAGTTCTTACGAATGTAGGGATGTCTTGCAAAAGTGGTCAATACCTACAGCTAAAAAGGTGAAGATAGGTATGAAAATTGTTAATTGCATTTTCATTGGATATGCACATAATACTAGTGCTTATCGATTTTTGGTGTATAAGTCTAACATCCCAAATATACACAAAAACATGATAATGGAATCTAGAAATGCATTGTTCTTTAAAGATGTATTTCCATGTAAATCCAATGATGAAGCAAGTTCGTCAAAACAAACACATGATGAAAGTTGTGAAGTTGAGGATGAACCTAGACCTAGCAAAAGAGTTAGGACAAAAACATCTTTTGGTCCAGATTTTCTGATATATTTGCTAAAAGGTGAACCTCGAACCTTTAAAGAAGCGATAAGCTCTTCAAAATGACTCTTGTGGAAAGAGGCTATCAGGAGCAAAATTGTTTCCATTCTTCAAAATCGTATTTGGGAATTAGTGGACCTTCCTCCAGGTTGTAAACTGCTAGGGTCCAAATGGATTTTCACTAGAAAAATGAAAGTGGATGGATCAATTGATAAGTATAAGGCCAGACTTATAATTAAAGGTTACAATCAACGAGAAAACCTACATTACTTTGATACATATTCTCCTGTGACGAGAATAACTTCCATTAGGATGATACTTGCAATTGCGGCTTTACGAAATCTTGAAGTACATCAAATGGATGTGAAAACAACTTTCTTGAATGGAGAACTAGATGAAGAGATTTATACAAAACAACTTGAGGGTTTTTCTGCTCCAGGGCAAGGAAAGAAAGTCTGTAAATTGGTGAAGTATTTATATGGACTAAAGCAAGCACCAAAACAATGACATGAGAAATTTGACAATGTTATGATGCCAAATAGCTTTAAGATCAACGAATGTGTCAAATGTGTTTATGTCAAAGACACCGGAAATGGATATGTCATTTTGTGTCTATACGTTGATGACATGCTAATTGTTGGTAGTGATGATAAAATGATCAAATCTACCAAGGAGATGTTGAAATCAAGATTTGATATGAAAGATATGGGACTGACTGATGTAATGTTGGGAATGAAAATCTCAAGAACATCGAACAGACTCATTCTAAGTCAGTCACACTTTGTTGACATGATTTTTGAAAAATTCAACAAAACTGATTCTAAAATATCCAGAACACCAGTAGATACAAATCAACACCTATCCAAGAATAAATGTGAGAGTTTTTCTCAACTAGAATATTATAGAGTGGTAGGAAGTCTGATGTACTTAACAAGTTGTACAAGACCAGACATAGCTAATGCAGTCAGCAAATTAAGTAGATATACGAGTAATCCAGGAACTGATCACTGGAAAGGAATAGTAAGTGTACTTAAATACTTACAATTCACTAGTAATTATGGGCTGCATTATACCAGATATCCTGCTGTCCTAGAAGGATATACTGATGCAAACTGGATATCTTATATGAAAGATTCAAAATCTACTAGTGGGTATGTATTCACACTAGGAGTAGCGGTTGTATCTTGGAAATCCTCCAAACAGACATGTATAGCCAGATCCACCATGGAATCAGAGTTTATTGCTTTAGATAAATGTGGTGAGGAAGCTGAATTGCTACGCAAATTCTTGAAGGATATTCTTAGATAGCCAAAGCCTGTGCCAACAATTTGTATCCACTGTGATAGTCAATCAGTAATTGGAAGAGCACAGAGCAACATGTATAATGGAAAGTCTAGACACATACGTCGAAAACATAACTCCATTAGACAACTTCTCTCAACTGGAGTTATCTCGATTGACTATGTAAAGTCAAAAGATAACATTACGGATCTGCTAACCAAAGGGTTAAACAGAGAGTTAGTTGAGATAACATCTAGGGGAATAGGACTAAAGTCCATGAAATAAAAAGCCAATACAATGGAAACCCAACCTAGTTGACTAGAGTTCCAAAGATCTAGGTTCAAAGGGATAACCAAGTTGTAAGACTTAGTTGGATCAATGTGGAGGTTACCCCCCAGTCCGTTCCTATGATGAAACAGTGATGCCCGCAGGGAAAAGGTTAAACTACGTTTTTAATGATTCTTATGCATTGGAATTCCAAGCATTGGAAATCTGAGCTGAGTAATACGGGTTACTCTTAATTAAGAAATCACCTATGTGAGAGAGAAGTGGGGCCACTTCTAAAAGGGAATGGTGAAGGGCTATATTCTCCAAAGACTCTCACAGAACCAGACACATTTTCATGGCCAAAACGAACATAACAATGAGAACCAAATTGGGTCTGGAAGATGCATGTGTGAGGTGTACTATCGTGTACATAAAACGGTAGAACACTTCAAGGATATCACATCTACTGATCAGTCATTAAAGTAAGTATTCCTTTACAAATGAAGTTTCAAAGGGTAACACCTACCTATCCTATACAGGTATCGACCGTTTGAACTTACCAAAAATCATCTCTTGTGGGGGATTGTTGGAAAATTTATGACAAACTACCGGTTTGAGAGGGTTATTTAAGTATGAATGGTTTCATAAAAATGAAAGAACAATGAATATTCAAATTCTTCTTCATGAGAGCTTCGAAGTGGTATACTCAAACTAACAAATCGATTAATAGGTGAATGCGAAATTGAGTATCAAAGTGAACCCGTTATGTAGGGGAAAAAGAACATCCCACATTGGTTGGGTAAAGAACTTATATGTAGTATATAAGTAATTGTGTGATAGTAGCGTATCAACATGTGTGGCATAGAGGCTCTCTCTCGCACGCGCACGGGAGGGGGGGGGGGGGGTGTTGGGGTTTATGCCCTAAAGATGTAATTTGTAAATGGATTTATGAAATATAAAAAAAAAAGTTCAATTCATTCTTGTTGTATTGTTTATTTTATAACTTGTGCATATATTTAACATCCAAGATTGTCTGATGTAATCTCGAACGGTGTATATAAGTGTCATATATAGATGGATACAGTAAGAGACGTGCAATCTAAAGAGTCCATAGATAGCAAATAAAGATGGGTACTTTATTTGTGGTTAATCTATAGCTACAGTCCATTCCGTAATGTACGGTGATTCTATCATGAATCATTCATATGAGATATATAAATGGAGACACCTAGTATGATGTGATCATATAGGACTGAGTCATGTTCTTTATGAATCTCTCACCAAGATCCGTTTACCGATGAGATTCATATATATCAACTAATGATGGCTATATATAGGTGATCTTAATCCTGAGTGTCTTATTGACTCCTTCAGGTTAGATCGTGGCCTTTGTAGACCATAGGTGAGGTCAGATGCATTTCCTGATCAATATACTCCGTATGTTGGGATTACAGTTTGGCTTGTGGCTGGAAAGGTTTGTATACAATAGTGGAATCCACTCATTCTTGTGAGAAGTAGATGGTAGTTCCCTTAAGGGTTGATTCAGGGCTTGGATAATATGAGCGCTCTCTTAATTCCTTGAGAAAATAGGATTTATTGTCTATTAGAGAATCAAAGGTACTTAAAGAATATATGTAATTAGAGGGGTATAACGGACATTATGACCCAACTCTAATTATGAACTACTGTGGATGATCACACCATATGTAATAGCTATATCGATGGGCACCGAGTTGTATCGGTCTGTGTATAAGCGTCTACAGTTGAGAGAGTGCAACTTCGAGTTTTTAGTGGAATAACACCGTAGTTAATAATCAGGGAATATTAATTAAAGAGTTTAATTAATGATTCTGAGGATTATTTGAGCTTAAAATACTGTGGGTCCATTAGGTCCCATTGCTAGCCCGATCAATTTAGGTAACAAGAGTCACAGTTAATTAATTGGATTGTCCAATTAATTGTGTTACGAAAGTGATAAGTATTTATTCAAGAATTAATTAAATAATGAGATTATTTAATTGATGAATAATGATGATTGAATAAATTAAATAATAAGATTATTTAATTATGTTATTGATCACTGAATGGAAGGTGTATGTTGATATTTGTTTTTTAAATAACATAAGATAATGTGATTATTTTATTTTATTAAATTAAATATTTTATTTTTTAATTTAAATATTTTGAATTTAAAAATAAAATTAAATAAAATATATGAGATATTTTTTATTTGAAAGATTTTAAAAATCAAATTAGATTTGATCGTTTTTTTTTAAATTAAATATATATATGATATATATTATTATTTTAAAAAACCGAATCAAAGATTTGATTTGATTTAAAATGTTTTTGGTTTAAAAAGAAGAAGATATATTTGTGTTTACAAAAAGAACAACACACACATTTTGACTATCAATTTTGCTTAAGTGCAAGTGTGTGCGAGAGGTTAAAAAGTGAAAAAAAAAAGTCAAAAGAGTTTTGGCTTGTTTTTTTTTGGTGTTGTGTGTAGGTGAATTGGTTCAACGTACAAAAAGACAAAGAGAGGTAGTTTTGTTTGGTTTTCAAGTTTATCAACGCATGCATTAGGTCTTTTGTTTAAAAAAGAAAGTTAGGCACATATTATTTTTGCTTTTTGAAGCAATTAGTGTGTGTAAAACACATATCAACACATATATCAAAGTTTGCATGAGATGCAAATAGTGTAAATGTTGCATAGTGAAAATAAAAAAAGAGTTTCTTAGTTTTCCTTCATCCTCCATTCTAAGATCCCGAGCTCGTGACGCTATGTCGAAAAGTAAAGGAGCCTCCAAACGTTGATATGGATCTATTTTAATCTTCCTTTTGATATTGATTTCAATTTCCTGTATATATACATATATTTTATTATTGTAATAATTTTGTATGTATTATTTTCCAAAATAATTACGATCCCAAGTTCACTGGTTCCAGATCAATTACGATATGTATAAAATTTTTAAAACCCATTTCCGTTGTATTACCGGTGAACGGGGGTTCCAACAATTGGTATCAGAGCCAATTTATTTTTCGAAACATAAAATTGTTTTCGATACTCCTGTATGTATGAATGTGTAGGCACCATATTTATGATTGTATGGATGTTTATAATTAAATTGTTTAATTTAAACATGGTTGATTGTAATTTTTTATGGTACTGTGGATTTAGAGTTTATGGGTTGTATAATATTTTTTTAATTTAACTTTACTATTATTGTATTGTAAAAAAAAAATTGTAACCTATATTAAAGACCTGGAAAAATCACGAAGAATAATTCATGAGATGAATTGGAATGACCTGAAGAGACTGTAAGACTCAGAAATTACAAGAAGACCAAGGAATGCCTTGGGGATATTTTTATAATTTTATATTTCAATTTTTTTTAGGTTAAATAATCCACAGTACTCGGTCAATTCATGTATGCTTTATATTATGTGATGATAAAATCATTGTCATACATAATATATCATTTAGATTATGTGTACCTACACAAATATATTTGATATGTCATACATGCATTATAGTATGATAATTAATGTATTGTTTTAATGTGATTAAAATGGGTAAATACATAATTGGCTATGAAAATGAGATTAGTTTTTTAATGGTTAACAAACTTGGTAATTCTCGTTAATTATTAATCTAGTTATTAAATAGTTTAATAAGTTAGATTAATTGAGTCATTTATTATAATTAAGATTAATATGATTAATTACCTAATAATAAATGAACCAAATAAAGTGTTAGAGTTTTAATAGTTAAAATTTGGTAAACACTAACATAATAATCCGACCTTAGTAAATAGTTTATAAATGCTTAGATTATTCACTAATAGATTAGATTTTCAATTGTTAAAAATCATTAATAATTTATTAGTTAATTAGAATTTGATTCTATTTAGTTAATGCACTAGATAACTTGATTAAAGTTAGCCGTTTGATCTTGTAGAGTCTAGGTGCATTAACGGATAATAGAAAACCCTAGTTTTAAAATAGTGAGTGGGAAATGGATATATGACATATATATCTCGTGGTCTCCATCATTAGTTCAACACTGTGAGATCCGAGTGGGGCCTCATGATGACTTTGCTTACATCCTCCCTAAGGAGGGTTTCCACAAAGGTCAATACCAAGGTTGACTTCCTAAAGGATAGGATTTTTGAGGGGATTTCGGGATTGACCGACCCTGAGGCATCAATTCTCGAGTTAAGCTCATGAGATCAGAAATGGTGGGTTACACTCACGAAGGTTTTGATTAATGATTAAGTTTGTTAATTAAAAACCTGACTAAATAAACGATAGTTGAATGATATGAAATAAGAGTTATTCTAGAATATCATTTGATTGAGAATGTCTCAGTCCAACATGTAAAGATTTGACCGACCCTAAGGCGGCACTTCGTTATGGTATGTTGGATTGTCATGGTATAATAACTATTTTAGGGTAGTTCTAGTTTGTTAAACATGTTCATGCATCATGTTTAAATTTATACCAAAGAACTCGCACTTGTTTTAAATTAATGACTGAATGAATGTTTTATTTATTTCAGCAATAATGTCTTCTGCATTACTTCAAATTCTCGCCAACGAAAAATTAACTGGTGATAACTACACTAAGTGAAAACTTAACATTAATGCAATTTTGGTCACCAAAGACTCAAGTTTGTGCTTACGGAGGAATGTCCTCCAGCGCATGTTGCCAATGCCGCATGAACTGTTCGTGAGGCATACCAGCGATGAGTCTCATCTGATGAGAAGGTCCAAACATATTTGTTAGCTTCTATCACAGACGTGCTTGTCACAAAGAACGAAGCAATGACTTCAGCATTCGAAATCATGGAGTCATTGCAAGCTATGTTCGAGCAGCCCTCTGAGCAAAAGTGACACGAAGCTGTTCTTTCTGATATGCTCGCTCGCATGAAGGAAGGTACGTCAGTTCAGGAACATGTCCTGAGCATGATGTCCTACTTCAACACAGCAGATGTTAATAGAAAGGCCATTGACCAACCCAGTCAAGTTAGCGTCATACTGACAACTCTTTTGAAGAGTTTCAATTAGTTTAAGAGTAACTACGAGATGAACAAGTTAAGGTTCAGTCTCACACAGTTGCTCAATGGGATCACTACCTTTGAGCCCTTGACTAAGGACTGCAAGGGTAAGACCGGTGAGGCAAATGTTGTCAAACCATCTTCCTCCAATAATAAGAAGAGGAAGAGGTCTGTCGGAAAGGCGAAAGGTAAGTCCAAACCTAAGAAAGCCCAAAACAAGAAGAAGTCCAAGAAAGGTAAATATGATTTACTTGTTCTTGAGTCAATGTTTAGTGGTAGATGATTCTTCACCCTAGATAGTTGATTCGGGAGCCACTAACCATGTTTGTTCTTCTTTACAATGAACTGATCCTTGGACATGGCTAGAGAAGGGAGCCTTCTCAATGCGTGTGGGGTCAGGGGATGTCATGTTGGCACGAGTAGTGGGTGTAATTAGATTACATTTTTGTAACAATTATATATTGTTGAACAATGTATTTTATATTCCTAGATTTACATGGAATTTGATTTCCGTTTCTAGGTTGTCATAACAAAAATATTTTGTTTATTTTAATAATAAGTCTGTTATTATTAGAAAGAATGGACTGAATATTTGTTCAGGAATTAATGAAAACAATTTGTATGTGTTAAGACCGTTAATACATACTACACTTCTCAACACCAAAATGTTTAAGGTTGAAAAACCAAATACTAAACGATATAAGATTTCTTCAGATAATGACACGTATCTCTAACATCTAAGGCTTGGTCATATCAACCTTGATCGGATAGACAGATTAGTAAAAAAATAGACCTTTAAGTGAGTTAAAGGTTGGTACCTTACCTGTCTGTGAATTTTGTCTGGAAGGTAAGATGACAAAGAGACCTATTACTGGAAAATGGCTTAGAGCTAAAGAACCGCTAGAGCTTATACATACAAACGTATATAGACCGATGAATATTAAAGCTAGGGGTGGTTATGAGTATTATGTCACCTTTATAGATGACTACTCAAGATACGGATACGTCTACCTAATGCAACGGAAGTCAGAAACATTTGAAATGTTCAAAGAATTCCGAGCTGAAGTTGAGAATCAATTAGGTAGGACTATCAAGTCACTACGATCAGATCGTGGAGGTGAGTACCTTGACCAAGAGTTTGAAGACTTCATGGTTGAGCATGAGATAGTTTCCCAACTCACAGCTCCCGGTACACCTCAATAAAATGGTGTAGCGGAGAGAAGAAATATAACCCTGATGGAAATGGTGATTTATATGATTAGTTTCTCATCATTATCAGATTTCTTTTGGGGATATGCGTTACAAACAGCGGTATACATTTTAAATGTAGTGCCATTCAAATATGTTCTTAAGACTCCCCTAGAGTTGTGGAATGGTCGTAAAGCTAGTTTACGAAATTTCCACATATGGAGGTGTCTAGCACACGTGCTGAAGAACAGAAGTGGAAAGCTAGACTCCAAGTCTGTTGTCTGCCTGTTTGTAGGATACTCCAAAGAGACCAGAGGTGGACACTTCTATAGTCCCAAAGACAACAAAGTATTTATATCATCAAATGCAATGTTTCTTGAGGATAATTATATTAGATTGTATTGAATGAGTTTGAGCCTGGTGAGACTAGTGCTTTATCAACAAGAGTTGTTGATCCATAAACATCTGCGAGTCAGATGGTTCCTGATTAGGATACATTACCACCTAAAAGTAGTAAGAGGGTTGTGAGACAACCTGAACGCTATTTAGGTATAGGTGAGGGACAAGTTGTTGTCTCTGCTGATAGTGTTGATGAACAATTGACATTTAAGAATGCAATGAAGATTCTGATAAAGAGGAATGACTTAAAGCCATGAATCTTGAGATGGAGTCCATATACTCTAACTAAGTCTAGGATCTTTTAGACTTACCAGATGGGGTTAAACCCATAGGGTGTAAGTGGATTTACAAGAGAAAGAAAGGAGTAGACGAGAAGGAATAGACCTTCAAGGCAAGACTAGTGACCAAGGGTTATACCCAAAAAGAGGGGGTCGATTATGAAGAGACCTTCTCGCCAGTAGCCATGTTTAAGTTTATTAGGATTCTCTTATCCATTGCTGCCTATTTCGATTATGAAATTTGGCAGATGGATGTCAAGAATAAATTCTTGAATGGTAATCTTGACGAGAGCATTTATATGATGCAACCAGAGGGATTCGTGTCTCCAGATCAAGAGCAAAAGGAATGCAAGCTGCAAAGGTCCATCTATAGACTTAAACAAACATTTAGATCTTAGAACATTAGGTTTGATGATATGATCAAAACCTATGGCTTCGAGCAGAACGTCGATGAGACTTATGTCTACAAGCGCATCATTGATAAGAAATTAGTTTTCTTAGTCCTATACGTAGATGATATCCTACTCATTGGGAATGATGTGAGAGCGTTATCTGATGTAAAGGGCTGGCTAGATAGCCAATTCCAAATGAAAGATTTGGGAGATACGAGTTATGTTCTAGGGATCCAACTTATAAGGGATCGTAAGAACAAACTCATAGCACTGTCTCAAGCATCATATATCGATAAGATTATTATGTGAGTTTCGATGTAGAACTTTAAGAAAGGTAATTTACCTTCCAGGCATGGAGTTCACTTGTCTAAGGAACAGTGTCCTAATAAACCTCAATAAGTTGAGGATATGAGACATGTACCCTATGCATCGGCAATAGATAGTCTCATGTATGCTATGTTATGCATAAGACCGAACATCTGCTATGTAGTGGGAGTAGTCAGCAGATACCAGTCCAACCCATAATTGGATCATTGGGTTGTTGTCAAAACTATTCTCAAGTATCTATAGAGAACGAGAAATTATATACTAGTATATTTCGGACAGGATTTGATCCCCGTTAGGATACACAGATTCTGATTTTCTTTTAGACAGGGGTTTTAG
Organism: Dipteronia dyeriana; assembly: GCA_032871835.1. Classification (NCBI taxonomy): domain Eukaryota; kingdom Viridiplantae; phylum Streptophyta; class Magnoliopsida; order Sapindales; family Sapindaceae; genus Dipteronia; species Dipteronia dyeriana. The sequence goes on from CM065301.1 coordinate 58,623,986, forward strand.
GAAATCCACGTCTAGATCAGTATTCACCCTAGGTGATGGAGCCATTATGTGGAGAAGTATCAAGCAATCTTGTATTGCTGACTCCACCATGGAAGCCGAATATGTAGCCGTTTGTGAAGCTGTTAAAGAGGGTGTTTGGCTCCGTAAGTTCTTGAGTGAACTAGAAGTTGTTCTAGATCTAGATAAACCCATCACACTTAATTGTGATAACAGTGGTGCTGTGACTAATTCCAAAGAACCAAGAAGCCACAAAAGAGGGAAGCATATAGAGAGAAAATATCATCTTACTAGAGAGATAGGGCAGAGAGGAGATGTGATCGTCACCAAGATAGCCTCACAACACAATCATACTGATCCATTTACGAAGACCTTACCAGCTAAATTGTATTCGGGTCACTTAGATGGTATAAGGTTATAAAACATGCCTCATATGCTTTAGTGCATGTGGGAGATTGTTAGGGTTTATACTCTAAAGATGTAATCTGTAAATGGAATTATGAAATAAATAAAAGAAAAGTTCAAATCATTCTTGTTGTATTGTTTATTTTATAACTTGTGCACATATTTAACATCCAAGATTGCCAGATGTAATCTTGAACTGTGTATATAAGTGTCATATATAGATGGATACAGTAAGAGACGTGTAAACTAAAGAGTCCATATATAGCAAATAAAGCTGGGTACTTTATTTATGGTTAATCTATAGTTGTGGTTCATTCTGTAATGTACGGTGATTCTATCCTGAATTATTCATATGAGATAAAGGTATGGAGGCACCTTGTATGATGTGATCATATAGGACTGGGCAATGATCTTTAAGAATCTCTCAACAAGATCTGTTTACCGATAAGATTCGTATATATCAACTAATGATGGCTATATAAAGGTGATCTTAATCATAAGTGTGTTATCGACTCCTTCAGGTTAGATCATGATCATTGATATACCATGGGTGAGGTCAAATGCATTTCCTAATCAATATACTCTGTATGTTGGGATTGTGATTTGGCTTGTGGCTGGGAAGGTTTGTACACAATAGTGGAATTCACTCCTTCTTGTGAGAAGTATATGGTAGTTCCCTTAAGGGTTGATTCGGGACTTGGATAATATGAGCACTCTCCTAATTCTGTGAGGAAATATTATTTATTGTTCATTAGAGAATCAACGGTACTTAAAGGATATATGTAATTAGAGGGGTATAACGGACATTATGACCCAACTCAAATTATGAACTACTGTGGAGGATCACACCATATGTAATAGTTATATCGATGGACACCGAGCTGTATCGGTCTGTGTAAAAGCGTCTGCAGTTGAGAGAGAGTGTAGCTTCGGGTTTTTAGTGGAATAATACCGGAGTTAATAATCAAGGAATATTAATTAAAGAGTTTAATTAATGATGCTGAGGATTATTTGAGCTTAAAATACTGTGAGTTCATTAGGTCCCCTTCCTAGCCCGATCGATTTAGGTAACAAGGGTCAGTTAATCAATTGGATTGTTTAATTAACTGTGTTACGAAAGCGACATGTATTTATTCGGGAATTAATTAAATAATGAGATCATTTAATTAATGTATAATGGTGATTGAATAAATTAAATAATAAGATTATTTAATTATGTTATTAATCACTACATGGAGAGTGTATGCTGATATTTGTTTTTTGAATAAAATAAGATAATGTGATTATTTCATTTTATTATATTAAATATTTTATTTTTGAATTTAAATAATTTGAATTCAAAAATAAAATCAAATAAAAGATATGAGATATTTTTTATTTGAATGATTTTAAAAATCAAATTAGATTTAATCAGTTGTTTTAAATTATATATATATATATATATATATATATATATATATATAATCTATTTAAAAAGTTTTTGGTTTAAAAAAAATTAAGATATATCTGTGATTACAAAAAGAACAGCACACGCATTTTGATTATCAATTTTGCTTAAGTGTAAGTGTGTATGTGTGAGGATAAAAAGGGAAAAAAGGTGAAAAGAGTTTTGACTTGTTTTTTTGGTGTTATGTGCAGGTGAATTGGTTCAACGCACAAAACGACAGAAAGAGAGATAGTTTTGTTTGGTTGTCAAGTTTATCAACGCATATATTGTTAGGTTTTAGATTGTGTTGACATTAATTCCATATCAAAATTATGTTTACTTGTAATGATTTAGTTGTTTAGATTCATGATGATTCAAGCTTCAAAGAAGAAGGAACAACTAGTCAAATCAAGTTCAAAGTCTTCAAAGAGAAAGGATGCAATATGGTTCTACAAAGGTATACTAAGACCTTATCTTTCTCTTACAAGGCTTAGGCATACACACACACACAATTCATTCATATATGTCCCTGCATCGTTGTGCACCATTATAGCCACACACATACAATTCATTCATATGTGTCCCTGCATCGTTGTGCACCATGTATAACATATTCACACACTTGAAGATGAATGCTCATGCATTGGTATGGAAATAACATGTTTTGGAAAATACATGATTGAAGACTATCTCTATGTAGTTTGCATTCTAGTGTGAATTATGTTTGTATGTATATATGTTTGTATAACATGGATATTGAACTTGAATTTAGTCTTAAATCATTCTTGATTGAGTTCCGGTCATTTCGGTTACTCATACTATTGATTTCAAGTTCTAAGTCAAAAGATACTACACTTTCAACTCATGTTGCATACATTATCTTCGTACTCATATATCGAGTCAAATTATTATTTTTTTGGTTGAGTATCTTATATTTCCATATCCGTGAGAGAGTTACGGTTCGTAATCCGTAAACGGATTCGAATTCCAAGTTTGGAGGCCAAAGAACGGTCGAAGAACGCGAGAGGAGTGCAAGGGAGTTGCACCATGGCCAAAGGCCATCAAATGGTGCAAGCCCGAGATGGAGCGTGGCCATCTCGGCCGCAACTCCTTGCTGCCCCGAGACGCCCACACGCCATCTCGAGGAAGCATTCTCAAAGGGGGTATTTTGGTCCTTTTGCTTCTGTTCTTTCCCTCTCCTTTATATTTCCCTTCCCTCTCACATTTCATTCTAAGAAGAAGAAATTTAAAACTTGAGTGCAGAATTTTCTCTCCATATTTTCTCACCTTCTAAGCACCATAACTTCTTCATTTGAACTTCAATTTGAGTGATTCAAAGTTGAGAGTATTTGTCTATTCATCCTCCATCTTTTCTCTGAAGGTTTGAGTTAGTTTTATTACTGTTTTTGGAGTCTAAACTCATAAAAACGAGACTGTACCAAAATCAACTAAGGTATTGATTTTCTCTCAAAGTTTTCTTTTAAAACTTGGTCAATTGCCTTGGGTTTTCTTCTTCAACATATATATCTGTCTTGTGATTGTTTTGATTTGAGTTTTGAACTCATTTAAAGCTAGATTGAGTTTCAATTGAAATCTCACATGTTGAGTTAGGTTTTGATTTTGCCTATGCTTTCACATGTTTGGGATTGTATTGTGCTAGCTTTGATTGTAGGACTATTTGATGATCTTTGATTGATTGATTTTGTGAAAAATAGTTCCTCACATGTATTAGGCTCTCTTTGGCTGAAATCTCACAATGATACATGTACTTGTGTTCTTTTGAGCTATTCATGTGTTTTGTTGAATCTATGAATAGGAATATGCTCTAGAACTTTCGCTTTAATCTAAATGACTTTGTCACATGATTTTAGCATGTTTTTGGTTTATGAGATTTAAACTTGATTATGTGTTAATTGAACATATATTGTGATTCAAGTTTTAGATCTATGCATGTATCTAGATTGTAATTAATGTTGAACATATCTTACATGATCTAGATAGATTAAACATGCATGATTGACTAGGCTACATTTGTTTTGTGCATTCATGCTCATGTCTAGTATTTTCCATAGGATGTGTTGATCATAACATTCTATGTTGCGTGCTTGTTTACGTTTTTCATTCATGATCACCTATATGCCTTGTGAGAAGGAAGTCTTAACAATAGGTGTGAGACCTATGTTGTTGAGCAAGAAATTCTTGGCAAGAGGTGGGAGACCTCGGATTATCAAGCAAGGAAGTCTTGACTAGAGTCAGGAGGACTCGGATAGTTGAGCAAGAAGTCTTGCCTAGGGTCGTGAGGATCCGGAAGGGTGAGCGAGGAAGTCTTGACTAGAGTCGGGAGGACTCAGATAGTTGAGCAAGAAGTCTTGCCTAGGGTCGTGAGGATCCAGAAGGGTCAGCGAGGAAGTCTTCACAAGAGGTGTGAGGCCTCGGATTGTTGAGCAAGAGGGCGACATCTTCATGAGTAGGATAGGAGGGTAGTTTCTAGGTGAAGGGGTCACTTGAGAGATTATACTTGTCTTATCTACTAGTGAATTTTGTTTGCCAGTGGTTGCTAACCCATGGTTGTTTTCTCTTTGGAGGTTTACCACGTTATATCTTGTGTCAACTTTTCTCTATCCTTATCTCTCTTATATTTGTATTTGTTATTTGAATATAATGGATAGAACTTTATTTGTAAGTTGACTTCCTTTATATAATATAGATTGTGTATTTGTTATGATTACTTGTTTGTATCACACTTTATTTTTTTTTTTATATATTGATTAAGTATCTTTAATTGATATATATATATATTGTGATACAAGCAATCTAGAGGGACAAACTTTTGTTTGTTTCTAAGGGGGTCGAAAAAGGTGCCTAACTTATTCACCCCCCTACCCTCTAGGTTAGCCTTGAGCATTTAACCATGTTTGTATTTTCATACATCAGGTCTTTTGCTTAAAAAATAAATTAGGCGCAGATCGTTTTTGCTTTTTGAAGCAATTAGTGTGTGCGTAAAACAAATATCAACACATATATCAAAGTTTGCATGAGATGCAAATAGTGCAAGTGTTGCATAGTGAAAATAAAGAAAGAGTTTCTTAGTTTTTCTTCATCCTCCATTCTAAGATCTCGAGCTCGTGACGCGTCCACTCGCAGTTACAAGTCTCGGGATATAGCGAGGAAGATCCGTGGTATAGACCAGGAGTATTTCGAACAGTGAATGAGCCTTCAAACGTTGGTATGGTTCTATTTTAATCTTCCTTTTGATATTGATTTCAATTTCCTGTATATATTCATATATTTTATTATTATATTAATTTTGTATGTATTACTTCCGAAAATAATTGTGATCCCAAGTTCAGTGGTTCAAGATCAATTACAGTATGTATAAAATTTTTAAAACCCATTTCCACTGTATTACCGGTGAACGTGGTTCTAACAGGGGGGGGGGGGGTACAAATCAAGGACCTCGAACCTTCAATTGCACAACTAGTGTGTGGGCGCGACGTGCGTACATGAATACTGCTCCGGTTGGACCGTGAGAGTGCAACCAAATTTTTGCTACTATTTTGAATTTAATTTTTCCTAAATCAGTTTGTTGACAAGGAAAGAATTAATTATTTTTCCTAAATCAAACGTTTTAAATGAATGATAAGGAAGAATGGTAATTTCCATTTTTGATTAAGGAATTTAATTGAATTAAGGAAATAATTGATTTCCGTTTTGGATTCTGATACTTACTTGATCACTAAGTAATCAGAATCAGTGATCAATTTTGGATTCTAATACTTACTTGATCACTAAGTGATCATAATCAATGATCAATCATGAATGAATATTTTAGAAGATTATTCTTTAATTAACTTTCCTATATCATTTAAAACGTAGTTATTAAGCAATTTCCAAATCAATCTATATGACTTCGGTTATATTAGAAACCCTACTTTGCACTTCATATAGGCATTCTCAAACTCACAAAATTCAGAGAAGTCTTATTCTCTCTTCTCATTTTTTTTTCCTGGTAAGTTCGAACCTCGTTTGAGTTCGCTGAGAGTGGATTGTGCTTAGCACTTCCATTGTTGAATTGTTGTATCCTGTGAGACAATCGCCTGACACATATTGTGTTACCCGACGAATTTTCCTAAGGACACCGTTTGAAACATGGGTCTCGATTCCCCTAACCATTTGTTTCTGCTAGTCACTTTCTACAGATTTTGAACCAGATTGTTTTTTGCGTACTACAAACAATAGGTAACATATATACGATGATTAGCAAGATCAAAATAATATTTACAATGATCTTCTTGATCATGACAACATATATATGATGATCAAGTGGATAAATATAATATTTATGATGATTCTTATGGATCAAATGACTTTTGGGTATGCTCAAAGAAGTGTCTCATTAAAACCTTATCAGGAAAACCCAATGGGATAAAAATCTGATTAGAATGAAAAATAGTACAATGCACATATGCCCTCAATATAATTAATATACTTCATTTGATATGCTCCCCCTGATGGGACGCTCCTCTTGATAAAAATTCTGATGAAGTAATCATCTTGATTGCTAAGCTTACACACACACACACATACACACACACATATATATATATATATCATAAAATAACATCATAAATGATTTGGGGGGGGGGGGGGGGATATAAGGAAAGACTTACTTTATGGAGTAATATCCATATGGAATTTTTTCAAAATCTTTTCAATATATTCTGATTAATAGACAAACATTCCACTTGATCTATGCTCGATCTTCAGGTCGAGACAATATTTTCTTATTTCTTTATGAAGACACATGAGTATATAATATGATTTATATCCTTATCTTATCGGATATTAACTGAGACAGTTATACTAAATCCGTTTATATTGTTTTTAATCCATATAAGGATTTTTGTATGTTCATCAAATACAGATTACGAGATCTTGATTTACATGCTTCTGGCATTTTAAATTCTTCCGGGATTATAAATATCTGCATTGAGTGAATCATATAGATAAACGATTACTACGTTTAGAATACGTATTTCAAGCCTTTCAAAGGCATCCAAATTTATCAAAAATTCGAAACGTAATCGTATTCATCAGTAGTAAATACCAAGTTTCTGGAAAGAAACCTTTTACTACGAGTCATGCCTCATATTTCACAATCTTGTTTTTCTCGTTACATTTCCGTGTAAAGACCCATTACTATCCAATTAGTTTGGCATCTCCAGGTGTCTGGAGTACTATTGGTCTAAACACTTTATGTTTGGTTTATGAAGTCAATTCTTCTTGAATTGCTTCTTTTCATTTAAGTCAATCATGCATTTGTCTACAATTATTGATATTATGAAAATCATAATTCTTATTTATAATTTCAGTAGTGCTACTGTTTATAAAAATACATCATTAATGATTGTTTTCTTATGATTCCACATTTCTCTCATATAATATATAGAAATTTTCTCAATATCTATATTATTGTATCTCTGTTGAGATTACTTCCATTTCGATGGATTTAGTCATTTCATAGACTTGTATGATTTATAGAATTTCTCTCAGTTTCTATATTCTTATATCTCTGTTGAGATTACTTTCATTTCAATGGATTTAGTCATTTCATAGACTTGTATGATTTATAGAATTTCTCTCAATTTCTATATTGTTATATCTCTATTGAGATTTCGTCTATTTCAATGGATTTAGTCATTTCATAGATTTGTGTCTTTAAATATGTCAAACTCTTATAGAGTTGATTAAGAGAAAGTAGATTTATTTATAACTCGAGTTTTGTTTATCTTTGGGATCCCGATAACAATACTTTTCAAATGTTCATAAGCATATGATATGCATCAGATGATTTATTTTCTTGCATTTTGCTTTGATTGTTCTGTAGGAACAATTACCCGGCCAGGGTTTATGATAAAACAACTTATAAAATCTTGTTAACCTTTAATATATCAGGTAACAGATTATTAATAATCTGATGATCAATTATCTTTCGTATTTGAGAGATACGAAGATTGAAATGAGACACACACACACACACACACACATATATAGAAAACAGAACTGGTATCTCTTTTTTGTATATAAATAACTTTTTATTTACTTTTCTATTCAAGAGAAACTTTTCCACTTAGAAATTAATCAATAGGATAATATGCAGATTGTGCGTAAAAATATAAACTATCAGAAGTTTAAATGATCTAATACAAGATTAATCAAAATCAACATTAATCTCATAATGATATAGAAGTCTTATCTTAAATCATGCCAGAGATGTAAAAAGGAGATATACAACACAATCAAATAACTTAAAAAATGAGTAAGTCCCTATATAGAATTTAGTAACTGTATCGAAATAATTAAGTTCTCGCAAATACCTGGAAATGTTTGACAAGTAATTCTCTGATCTATTTTGATTATGAGTATATCTGAAAACTAGATGTTGAACATCTATCCCAACTGATTTGCAATATTCATCAAATATCATATAAGTTCAATCAAGTTAATATACCTGAAAAACTAATAACCAGTGCAAGTAATAAGGAGATGTTTGACAATAAACAAGCATGTGATCATCTCGTAGATACATCAATTAGAACCACATAATAATCAAAGGGATCATTTGGTGGATGATTATGTCCACAGATATCCCTTGAATTCTTTGTAAGAATGATGAGGATCCAAAACCAACCTTAGAATAAGATGGTTTTATTATTAGTCTCCATTTGTGAATATGCAGTACATAAGTTCTTATTGGATAAAGAATCTTCTGGTTCTTTAATGAATATCCATGAGAATTTTCAATGATGCATGACCGATACGGTCACGTCAAAGTACAAACATTTTTTGATCTATGAACTTTTGATTCATAACTGCATAAACATTTACACGATTTATAATAGTGTAATATAATCCATATGACAAAGCACGCAGCTTTTCTATAATGAGTTTTTGGTCTGAATCATGAGAAGTAACACACATATATTTTTCATTTAATCATAGTTTCAATATGATATTCTTTCCTCCGTATATCTTTGAAACTAAGCAGATTCCACTATATTCTGTTTAAATGATATAAAGTATCCTCAATACACAATTTAATATCATCTGGTAATAAGATTGTGGCTCTTCTAGAGCCTTTGATCAGATCCACTGGATTTGATCTTGTCTTAACCTTATATTCCCTTGAACTAAGCATATTTCTTTATATTCTGTTTGAATAATATCGAGTATCATTGATAAATAACTGATTATTGTTTAATAACAATATCGTGGTTCTTCCAGAGTTTTCTACCAGATTCATTAGACCCAGAAACAGTATTAATATTTTCTTAGAGAAAAGTCAAATTCATAAAATATATCTGGCTCCGCGGAACTATATGAGTCGTTGCACTCTCGGCAAGACATGTGTTTTCCTTCTGGGAATTTTATGGACATTATATGTAATGTCATTTTATATCTCATCGAAAATGATAATAATTTCTCTCCCCCTTTTTTTTTTTGTTTTTTTTTTGTTTTTGTTTTTTTAATAGGTTTATTCTGTAAACCCTTTTCTCTTGTCATTTACAAACATCCACTCCAGGGGTATGTTTTGATATCTCATGAATATAAATATATCCAAATTTACTCTCTTGATATTGCTCCTTCATGAGCAAATATAAAATGGATAAAATATCATTTACAATCTCATTATAAGTGATATTAGGATCTTAAATCCTTTTGTGATACTCACAGCATCCTGTTGAATGTGTAGATCTTTTTTCTCAAATAAATCATAAGTTAGGATCTTAAATCTCTCTCTATTTTTTTTTTGATACTCACAGCATCCCGTGGGATGTGTATGAAATAGATAAATTATTATTTCCAATTTCCAATTACATTTATCGTTAGGATCTTAAATCTTTTTTTAGGGTACTCTTATTATTCCACTAGGATGTGTAGATCCATTTTCTCAAATGAATGATATGTAAACATATCACTTATATACGAGATAACTTCGAATTATGAACGGGTTTGAAACCTCAGGTTCCACAAATAATAAAGTATGGCTTTCATGAATATAACACTGGATCCAGAACTCTAGGTTTTCATTGTTTTCAAAACCCTACCGTATGGCATTCATGTATATAACACTAGGTCCAGAACTCCAGATTCTCATTGGTTTTTAAAATCGTACCAACTTATATATAATAAATCTAGAAACTTTAAGTTCTGTTTAGTTTATCTAGCCAATCTCATATACTGCGTATAATTAAATAATATGAATATTTAAGGAGCATAATAATTAAGCAATTTATTTGAAGACACAACATAAGTCAATTTGGAGACATAGCATAAGCCAATTCCAAGACACGACCAAATCCAGTCTTATATATTGCATAAAAAAATGTATAATATTTAAACAATTTATTTGAAGACATAGCATAAGCCATTCTGAAGACACAACATAAGCCAGTCCCAAGACACGGCCGAAGTCAGTCTTATATATTGCATAAAAACAAATAGTGAATATTTAAACAATTTATTTGAAGATACAACATAAGCCAGTCCCATGACACAGCCGAAGCCAGTCATATATATCGCCTGATATGTACATAAAAATAAATCAAGAACAATAATAAATAGGTTCCATTGACGACATAAGTCATCTTGTTATATGGAACTATTATATATATTAAGAATGTTAAGATGTACGTAAATTACCCATCAAGGGATCCTATATGCAATCGTGCTAGAGATCTGGATCTTCCATTGCGTCTGAAAACAGAGTTAGTAAAGCCTGAATAAGTCAAAACAGTACTTACAAGCGGAATTAGCTAAAACTGATGGCACGGTTGTGTCCGGAATGGTCAACATAGATGAAAATAGGTTCGATTCGGTTGAAAACGGTGAAAATTACACTGAGTTGGGCACAAAACATTTCTGGACTTAGTTGACTCGGGAATATTCCGTTAAGCTAACGAAATATTCTCTAACGATAATAGAATATGCTTTGACGGTAATAGAATATTCCCAGATTGATGACATGGCAAATCATTGATGTGGCGCTAATGTGGCACGATTGGGCGCTGACGCGTCGATGACGTTGCGCAACTGGACGGTGATGTGGCACTGACGTGTGGCGATAACGTGGCGCTACAATGTGGTCTTTTTCCTTGAAAATCTGCAGAAAAATCTAGTTTTTTTTTCACTTTTGACCGACTTTAGAGAGATCGTTAGAGCTTTGTTTGAGACGCGGCCAGTGGCGTCGGAATCGTATTTCTGAGAGGAACACAACGGTATACTTTGAAAAGCGATTTGAACGCTTTAAAATTTCATGACTCAATCCAAAACAAAGTATAACTGTCGAGAACCTTGAATTTTTCTCTCCTCTTTATGAGAATAGTATGAGTTATTTCAGGAGACTTTTCGAATTAATGATTATCTTCTGACCAGTGCTATAAGCTACAAACGATTTCAATATATATTTGAAAATATCAAAATGAGCGTTGCTATTGACACACCCAACGCTGAACTATTTATACCCTGTTTTTTAAATTATTTAATATTCTTTTTTCCCTTCATCAAATTACTTAAAAGACATACAATTTTTATTTTAAAAAAATCCTATACAAAGTAAAACTAATAAAACTCCACTTTCCTTATTTCAAAACCTTAATGACATAGATTATTTTAAATCACTGAATGTTTACTATTTTTGTTTATATTTTCTTTCAGATCTCATTCTCATGTTTCTCATATGTAGTATTTATTGATTTTATTGTTTCACATATTTTTTTTTTCCTTTTCAAATTCCAGATCCATATTTGCTATTTTTTTTCTCTGGTTTATTTTCTTTCAGATCTTCCAGACATTCTATAATTTGTATCAATTCTTTTGTAGATTTTATTTCGGATCTTCCAAAGTTAATTTAATGTTATTTACAAAAAAAAAAAAACAACAACGAAATCGCACCAAAAATCACAACCAAGAAAACCATATCTCCGATGAAACGAAACCACGCCAAAACCCTTGCTCAGTCGCTCAAAAAAAATCATCAGACAATCAATATCACACTCAAGATCTATCACCAACAATCCAATCGACTATAGAAAAAAATATTGTATCTAATAAGGATGGTTTCACCATGAAATAAGAAAAAAAAAAACAAGTCCTGCAAATGTATATGAGAAAATTGTATATAAAGATGAGATTAAGTGTTTTTTAATTTTTAATTTCTTAAAAAGATATGGAGTGTATTAAGTTTGAAAAAATAAATAAAAGGATAATCATTGAAATAAATCAAAAAATTAATAAAACAAAACATTAGGAATGACTTTCTTTCTATTTCATTCCACCCAACCAAACATTATATTAGATGAATTCAGGTCGGATCCAAGACATTCGGCATCTGGCATCCGGTAGAAGGGCCTGTAGTTCAGCCAACTTGAGACCCATATTTCTGAAGCAGGCGTTCCTGCTCAAAGCTCTGGCGTAGGAGTCCAGTCCGTGGAATTCCCGCTTTAATTGATTTTACTCTCTTAACAGATACTCATGTACAGTCAAATCATTATTTGCAAATATTACACAAAAAAACTCTGCAGTTTCACCGATTTCTATATATATATATATATATATATAACTGGCCCTGGATCCAAATCCAACTATTTATTATTATTATTATTTTATCAAAAATAGATTTGTGATAAGAAGAAAATACCTTACAGCAACAAGACCAGAATGAGGCATTTTCAAAATGTAGAGACTAATTTGATAGAAAATGTAAATAAATAAAAAATAAAAAGAAAAAAGAAAAACATACGCTTCCGTATTTATTAGGGATGAAAATTAAGTTTTCCCTGATGTAAATTATAATAAGCAATACTTCTTACGACATAAATTATTTTAGGCAATACTTCTTACGACATAAATGTGGGTCTACCTTGAGATTGTGTATGATTTCCTGTATTTTTTTTCATCAGAAACAATTCTAAATTCTCAGATAAATCGTACATTTTACTAGGAACAAAACAGAATTTGAAGTTTAGACTGTTCAGTTCAGGCAATCAATTTGGAGGGCATCAACTCATCAAGCCATCAAGCATAGAATGTTGGAGAGTAAAAGCAACAATTACCCTTCACTTTGTTAGCCTCCACTGTTTTAACCAAAAAACTATATATCAATAAATTGTCTGTATAAAATATGTTGGGCTTACAAATAAAAACAACTCAAAGCAACAAATAAAAAGGTAGAATCAAAGCAACAACATTTAATTTTTAAATCTTGTGCTTCGGCTGATCCCTGCATTGATTCCGGAAGCTTCTCCACCATAAGGACCAGCTGGTTTCTTGATATCCCGTACTTGCCCCTTCCGACGCACAACTGCCTTTTCGTGCTTCGACTGCACATTCCAGAGAGCGAGTGAATTAGTAATTATGAGAATCAAGATTCTGTTACAACCATAGTAACTGTATTTACAACACATACCCTGTATTTCTTTCTTGGATTTTTTAATAGCTTCTTCCGTGCACGAGTAAGACCTCTATTCTTCTCAATCTAAGGTAAAATAGCAGAACAATGTATAATCAGAAATTAGGACGAAGTGAAGAAAAAGATCTAATAAGCAGAGATAGAATCAGGTTTCCTCACCTGATAACTGATCAGTCGTTTTCCATCTACGGATTCCGGCAAAGATGGGATTGCAGAAGTCCTGCAAAATCAAATGGATACAGGAACCACACATTATTATACATTAAAATGAGTAGCATAGGCAAAAAGGGACTTAAATGAGCCAGATTATACTTAAAACATTACATTTCGAAGTAAAAGAAAAATCATATCAGAGAAAATATAAGCTAGCGAAACCTGGCAACAGTTTTAGTAAGACAACTACAAGAAAGGTCAACAACGAAAAACAGTGCATGACAGTATGTCACACCTTGTATAAATCTCAGCTTTAGCAGCAAGTTTTGCAGCTCGTTGTTGTTTCACTTGTTTGTAAAATTCATCTTCCGATTCTCCTGTATCTCCCTCATTTTCACCATCGTCATCACTATTACGAGATCCTAGTTCGTCCCCAGCATCATCATCCTCAGACTTAATTCCAGCTCCAGCCAATACTCTGAGCTCATGTTTCCTCCGCCTTTCTCCAATATCATCCCTTTTAGGCAAATCATCATCACCAGAGATAACCTTTCAACAAAGAACAAAGAAACATGCACACTTAAAACCACCTCAACAAAATTAATCAGAGACTGGTAGGTTATGACCAACACAATCACTAAAAACTCAAGATAAATCATTTGGATTTCAACCTCTCAAAAAATCATATGATATAATTGGCAGAACAAGACCTTAAGTGTTGGCTCTAAGTGGTACAAAGATTGCCAGTGGATCTTGAGTTCATAATCAATTTAATTTGAGTTGTCCATTGGTTGTGCGAGTATAGGGGGGGATCACTGCCTAATGTCAAAATTGTTTAAAAGGACCGAACGAAGAACAATAAATTATCTACAGGATTTCTATATTGTTTAAATATCATATCCAAAGAAATGAGAAGTTATTTAAATTAAGTTTTGTTCATCAATTCAAGGAGCAAAACAATAACTCAACACCCTATGCAACCTGTGGTGCACACTAGGAAGTAGGAATTTCAGTGATACTAAGTTTTGCTAAAACCTCAAAATAGAAAAATAACCAAGCTTGTCAAATGCGAGCTTTTTTCAGTGACAATTGTGGTCTTTTTTAATTTAACACATCAAGCTTTTAAGCAGCTTAAGAGCTCAGCCCCTGGAGTGTTTTAATACTTTCCCTTGTAATGAGATCAGCAGCAATGATTTTCAATACCTACTCAACTACTTGTGCAGACTACATTTGCCAAAGACAAAGTCCAGGTTCCTAATAAAATTATATTAAAGACATACCAGAAGGAAATAATCACATCAAGTTTTTTTTACCTTTGCCTTGTTTGGTCGAGCAGTGGCAAGTTGGGAAAGTTTACTTGAGTGCGATGAGCTTACATGCCCATTACTCAGTCCTAAAGTGCTCCTCTCAACATCCATAGTATCATCATCAAAATCATCATGTGTCTCAAGTTGTCTGCTCCATTTAGAGTTGAACAAATTAGTTTTCAAAATGTCAACAGAAGCATAAATTGGGGATCATAAGAATAAAACATACCCATTCACTGGTTTCAAACGTTTCTTGGCTGTATCAGGCTTTGGAGCTATAGAACTAAAGGCTCCCTTCTGCTTCAGTTTTTCCTCGAGGACAGCTCTAATTTTTAACATTTCCAAGCTCTGTACACCAACTTGATCGTTCTGCCATATTTTTAAGTCTCACAAATTAGCCACACATCAGCAAGAACAACAAAGAAGATACAAAATGCAGTACGAAAAAGAACAGGGAGAGAAAATATGAACTGTTTCGATTGAGACATGAAATAAATTACCTGACATCTGCGTTTACCTCCTTTATTCTCAATAGTTCCTAAGGACTCCCCTTTATCCAACTCATTTGGGTCAGAAGCCTGTAGGAAGAGAAATAAATAAATAAATAAATAAATAAATAACTTTTCAAAAGACAATTAGTGGTAGAGGGTCTTGAACTTGCAAGTACCAGTGGCACTTGTTTTGCATCAGCTGAGAGATGAGCTGTTTCATATTGATCTTTTGTGACAGGAGCAGATGCCACAACTTCATTCGCCACAATTAACTTGGCTCCTGTTTCAGCTGTATGATCTTTCTTTAAGAACTCATCAACCTCAGATGGCAAATTCCCGTCAAGTTCTTTCATCTGTTACGTGGATAACTCATTAGAACAAGCTACAAGAAATTAACTCATCCATTCTATAACAAACAAGAAGAGTATCTCATATAAAGTACCATGTTTCTGAGCAAAAACAAGAGGTTATATGAAAAAAAAAAAACAGAAGAAATACAGGTACAGGCCAGATTGCTAAGTATTACCAATTCTAACAAATGGAACTTATTTGTTGGTGGCAAAATCAAATTCTCATTGAAGAATAAAATAACTACTGAAAAAAATAAAAAAAAATTAAATTAAGAACCCTATTTTAAATTTTAATTGATCTACAAGACTACACTTTATAATTTATTGTCTGTAGATATTTGCTTATAAATTCTTAATATTTACCTATCTTAAGTAGGACGAGTTAAAAAAGATACTAATACACAATTTCCTTATGGATACATAGATTCTTGGGGGATTTATGGGGTCTAAAGGCCTCAAGGATAAAAAATATAATTAAAAAACACCTAGAAGATATCAATTTATTCTGTGTTCTTAATATAGTAACGAATGTACTGTAGAGTAAGGTTTAAAGGGGACAAGTTATCCAAAAGTGTATGATATTGACTTTTAGTCGAAAAATTATTTTGCAATGCTTTGGAAATGAAAAATTAACTCACGGCCATTGATAACAATATAGGCTTTCTAGAAAAGTAGTAGACCTTATCTACCAAGCCCTTGATCTCCACAAGGCGAGCTATGACAGGATGATCACGAACTGACTGCCCTTCCGACTTGAGAAGAAGATAAAAGGTTATGGCTTGGCAATAGGCTAGCAAAAGAAGTTGCTTCACCTCCAAATTGCGCATCCCACCTTCCAGCTTGACTTCCTGCTCTTTGATCTTCACAAAAACAGCAAAACATTATCAATAAATAAGGCACCAATCAAATGAAATATTATTTGCCCCTAAATAGACAGCGCAGAAACTCTGAAGAAACTGCATTATGTGAATGCTGGTAAGATAATGGTATTATAGGTCATTAGGATTACCTTAAAAGAAATCAGATATCTGCATATCAAACCTTTCAAAGTAAATATGAAGCCTTAAAATATACACCAAAAAAAAAAGAAGAGGATTATCATAATCCTCTCAAGTCAAAACTCCAGAGAGGATTGAATGTGAACCTATGGCAATGCCATATAGGCATGCTACAGACAACAGACTCTAAAACATTGACATGATAGAAATCTTTGTGGGTAGATAAAACAAGCCTGCAGAATCAACTAGCAAATGTATTGGTAAGTGACATTTTTAATAAACCTTCAACAAAATGGAACAGCAAGAGTGATGAACCCTTCAAATGAAAATAAAGCAATTAAAGAAGTGTATTACCTTGCTTAAAAGCGGATTAATTTTGTTTTCAAGCTGTTCAAGGGCATCATTCAGCTCTGACAGCAAGCCAACCAATTCTGGAGCAGAACTGGAAAGGGAAATATTAGCCAAGAAAGCAGAAGCATTAGATATAAGAGAGCAATAGTCAAGGAAAAGCAAAGAAGATGATTTTAAATTAAAGGACCAATTACGATCTCATAGGACAAGCTAGAGTCGGACATCTAAAACTACCAGAGCCAATAATATGTCCTTCTACATTGTTAACTGAAGAACAACTCGCCACTCTGCCACACATAAAGAACAAGCACCTCCCAACTTTAACTGGTGCCTAATATACTTAATACTGACCAACCACAATGGGAGGTAAGGGTTAATAGTAAGTCTACAAACACAGCAAGCAATGAAGGATCTCACATATTGAAACAACAAGTTTTCTATAATTCAGTAATATATCGTACTGAATAAGACATACAATAGTACCTATATACCACATCCATTTGCTCCTCCTTCGACAAAGCATTCAAATCTTTCTCGACCTCCTCATATGTTGTGCCTACGTTATCTTCAGTTTCTTTGCGAGGTAGGGATTTTCTTGTGCTTTTTCCTTTAGCTGAGATTTCCTGCACGAAATGTTGTAGATAATATCATTAAAAAAAAATTATAGTTTATCCAACCATTTTTAGTGATAAAATTTCCAAAATCAAACTACATTCCATTTAAAGGACAATATTGATGACAACATCAAAGCAACAGGGTATGAGCAACACCCACCTCTAAGGTTAATTCCCTGTCACTATCACTAACATCTTGAAGGCCAAAGTCTTCCATTTCTAAAGTTTTGGCCCTCTCTTTTTGCATTCTTAACACCTCTTCTTCCTCTTCAGCAAGGGACTCGTCATCGCTCGCCTTAAGCTATAAGTGTATATTTAAAAGAAAAAAAAAGAGTTAAAATCAATCAAAGACTAATTCAAAGTGTGACAAAATGTTAGTCTAAAATCGGTAATGACATAGAATACTGATTGCAAACAAAATGCTACTTGCATGCATAAAGAAAGGAGCAAGGAAAATAAGAAAAATAATGCTTCGTATTAAATCCTAACCTCAAAATCACGATTGTCCCCATAATAATACTGGTTCTTCATCCCACCCCATAAAACCTTTTTTTCTTTCTCATCTTCATCATCGTCATCATCATGCATTTCATCCTCAACTCCACCAAATTTTGCCTGTAAAAATTTTTGCTGCTTCACAACTGCAAAAAAACATAACATGCAATAAATAACCTAGTGAAATGTATCTTATAACCTAGTGTGAACTCCAACCAAATGTAGGAGATACCAACAATTAAAAGAAAAAGAGCATTCTTTAGAAATATTTATGCACTTACTACCAACAAAATGCAAGTGTACAAAAAGAAGAAAACTAGTTCTTATTATCATGGAACAAAATTGGTACCACTTTCCATAAAAAAAAAACAAGAAATTGGTACCAACTGAACTCTGCCTGTCTCTCTTAACCACACCATCTGAATGTGTACTTGACCTACTCCTGTCGTAAATACGGCTGTTTCTCTTATCTGCCTCCGCCATAATGTGAACTTAGCCTAGAGGGTTATCTAAGTCAAAGATGTATAGTGAGCAGCTTCAATTCCTTAACCAATATGCCCATCATTAAGTATCCCTCTCTCTCCCCCTCCCTCTCTCTCTCTCCCTCTCACCATTAAGTAATCTTTTTACAGAGGAACTTTATGTTACCTAATTAAAGCAACTTTATGCTGGTAGCTATATAAATTCAGCTATATAGTACTTCATCATCAGTTGTAATGTTTAAGAAAAGTTTACCTTGATCCAACAAAACAAACTAGAACTTGTTATTGAATAAAATTTTGATTTGCGACTGCAAAAGGATATTTTCCATTGTTCTATAATGCCCTTTTAATAAGTATCCTAAATGCAGTGGTTACATGTATAAAACCGGCACTAAACACGTTACATCATCTCATATAATAATACAATACATTTGTAGGTAGCAATGCAAGTATTTTTTGTTTTCAAATGAATGCACTAATGAAATTATACAAGGGAATCCAACAAAAAAAAAACGACAGCTTTATTTTTATGATAGGATTCAAGAAATTAAGACAAAATGTTACATATTCCAAATCCCCATCCTTACTTTTTGCAGCCATTCCAGTATCCCGGGCATCATCAATATCATCAATGTCATCATCATCATCTTTATCCTGTAAGAAGAATTAGGGGGAATGAAATGGGAAAATCTGAGAATCCATTTTTCCCACACTACATAAAGTAATAAAAACTCTCTATAAGTCATTTCAGATAAAAAAAAAAAGTCTCTATAAGTGATTGGACATAATTGGAGTTTGTAAATGTTTGCTCAAGAGAGATTTACTTAACAGGGCCGACCACATTAGTTTAGTTATGACTCCATGATCGAAGAAAGAAAATGAAAACAGGAACATATTTCTTACATTCAAATGCAAATAGCTAGGAATTTTTGGCAAAGAAAAGAACTAAAGACGATGGTTGACTAACAGAACCACTCTTATGAAAAATCAAAGCTTTTAGTAACAGAAAAACCCTCATATGCCATTACCTCATCGTTAGCAAACCAACTACATTGTCAGGAATGCAAGAAATCTATTCAATGCACCACTTCCACTTGTATACCCTCACATACAATGTCATCCTTAAAAACTATCAACGAACGGGACATTGTCAAATTATCTTAAAATTAATGCATTATTTCAACAACACTCAATCAGGCCACAACATATAGAGGTGGCACATTCAAGTTAGTAACAGATGGGTTGGTGAAACAAGCATAAGCTCACTATATTAGTCAAAATCCATTATAAAGCAATTAGGCACCTTAGATAATTTACTAATTTGTTGGTGCAAATTGCAATCAACATCTCATCATTGTACATGTAAAATTGCCATTGTTCACAAATAGAGAATCAAAATTAGTATTTATTTTAACACAATAAGATTTTGATCGACTGTTGTATTTTTAATTTAGTAAGATTAATTTTTAAAATGCCTATAATAAGTTTCTGTATTCGGAGACAAAGAACCTACACAAAAGCTAGAAGCAAAAGAAGGTAAAAGAAGGAATGAGGAACCTGGAAATCAAAGACGGGATGGTCATTGTCTTCATCGGAATCCCCGACATCAGCATTTATATCCAGAGGAACAACATCCCTCATCTTGTGAACTGGGAAAAACAAAATAAATCAAATCCCAGCTCTAATATTGTCCAACCAAACACTCCACAAAGCAGAACTAATAAATAATGAAAAAAAAAAGTGAAAAGGTATATACAAGCATCGATTTCGTCGTCCATGTCTTGCAGGTTGACATGTTGGTCTCGGGGTCTTCTCTTACTAGTATTAGGGTTCTTGCTGCCTTTCTCCTGGCTACTTCCTCTCTTACCCATCACTAAATCACAACACCGACAAACAAATTCGTTTACAGTGTTGGAGAGTGCGACTGAAGTTGAACACGAGACTCTTTGGTTTCTCTTAAACCCTCTTTGTTAATTGTCAGCAACAGTGTAATGGGATGACGTTAGGGTTTAAATTTTGGAACGGCAAAAAATGGTTCCAGATCCAACCCGCACGCAGATACATAAACTACCTAAACAAAATTAAATGAGTCTAAACCCGATCCAGAAAACTAAATAAACATTTGGTTTGGATATAGACTGACCCGCTTTTCGCCCGGGTTTTATCCGACCCATCTATGACCCGTTTTGTATTTTGGTCCGCTTTTTTAGGATCATAATTTGTTGGACATCGCTTTTTTTTACCCAAATCAATTAAATATAAATATCCGGTTCAATTAAGTAGAAACGATAGGAATTAGTCTTTAACAACATTCACTTTCTAGGAAATAGTTCCTTGGAAAAAAAATACATATATAGCCGCTTTGTCAACCCCATTTACCACAATACCCTTAAGAGGCCCTCACCTGAAAATTCCTTAAATACCCTCCTTAAATGTTTGAACAAATAACACTGGATCAAGTTTACTAAAATTCCCTCCCCAATCTGATTTCCCACAAAATGACTAAAGTATCCTCTGATTTCCCACAACACTGACGGTTAACAATACAACACAATTGAAAACAAATTCAAACGGTGCTCTATTTGAAAGAAGGCACTGCTGGAAATAGTCTTTCCCAACATTCACTTTCTAGGAAATAGTCCCTTGGGAAAAAAATACATATATAGCCGTTTTGCCAACCCCATTTACCACAATACCCTTAAGAGGCCCTCACCTGGAAATTCCCTAAATACCCTCCTTAAATGTTTGAACAAATAACACTGGATCAAGTTTACTAAATTTCCCTCCCCAATCTGATTTCCCACAAAATGACTAAAGTACCCTCTGATTTCCTACAACACTGACAGTTAACAACACAACACAATTGAAAACAAATTCAAACGGTGCTCTATGTGAAAGAAGGCACTGCTGCAACAATAACAACTAGAAAAAGTGAGAGGAAGGAGAAGCAAAAGGTCGTTGTTGCCATGACGTAGAGATACCGTGACGCATAAACCCAAACGACGAACAATACTAAAAATCTGCTTTGTGTGAAATCGCAAACCCACACAACAACAAACCAGAAATAGAGAGAAGAAGGAGAAGCACAAGGTCATCGTTGTCCTCGTCGCTGTCGCCGTAGCCATCGACATTGAACAAAGCACCCAAACCCTAGATGAAATGCAAACCAATTTCAAGGTACTAATTTCTTCAAATTTGTGTTTTGTATTGGAGTTTGTTATTGTTTGTGTTTTGGAATGGTATATTGTTCGCTTGTTTGTGTTTTGACGTGTTTGTATGTGTATTTGGAGGTTGTGTATTCTGTTTGAAGGGCATACATTTATTGATTTATTGATTGATTGTGTTGTGAAATACACTGAAAATTTATAATTTGGGGGGGGAGGGGAGGGGGGGAATGTTTGCAGAGTTAATGACTGATGTTGTATATAATGGTGAATGCATATGCTGGGGCTATGAATGATTGTCATAAGCCTCGGGCCAATGGATTGATGATGCATGTATTATTTTAAGCCTAAGAATGATACTGATGTTGAATGTTTATTTTTAGCCTATGAGGCTATGAATGTTTTCCATAAGCCTAGTACTGATGTTGAGTCTGGGACTGATGATACATTCATAATTTTGAGCCTAGGACTTATTTTCATAAGCCTGAGACTGATGTTTTCTTTTAGTTTTCATTGTTTAGATGCCAAAATTTTTGAATGCAGACTTGTGGCAGTTCCCAGACCATGAGAATTGGGTTCCCATGAGAGTAAACGGTGGAAGTCAAAAGTTTATGATTACAGACTTGAAGTTCGTCCTATAAAAATTTGGGTTGGAGAAAAAATTCAAACATGGCCCTTTCGGCATATGTTTGAATTTGAAAGAACCGTTGACACTTTATGGGTAGCTTATCCATAATATTTTGAAAAAAGAGATCATTCACCCCAAGGGACAAAGAAAAGATGAGATGTGGTTTGGGTTGGGGAAGTTGAAAGCCCGTTTCGGCCAAGAAGATTTTTGTGTATGTAGCGGGTTAAAGATGGAACAGCTAGCCGACGGTTTTGCTAACAACAATAAAGTACGAGAAGATTCGATACTTAGAAGAATTTTCAAAGGAAAAAGACTATAGAGGTATTGTACGCCACTTTGAGGAAAATGACCGTCCAAAGAGAGTGAAGATGCATACAAGATGTTGAATATATATATATATATATATGGTAAGCTAACTCTTTGGCATGGATGACAGACAGACCACAACCATCTCTAGGTGGTTGTTTTCATTAGTTGAAAAGGAAAAAGAATTCAAAAAATTTCCATGAGGTTCTTACATCTTCAGGTTTGTATTATATTTTTGAAGGGTGTACTGAAAAAACGGCTTTCCCAACTGAAAGGTGAAACAAAGAAGGAAGATAAGAACGGGAAGCTACAGAAGAATAAGAATACAGAAGACTTAGAAGAAAAATAAGAAGATAAGAAAAAGAGCAAGAAGAGGAAGAAGAAGTTAGTAGAAAAAGAAGAAGTGAAAGGGAAAGGGAAAGGGAAAGGGAAAGGGAAAGAGAAAGGGAAGCCACGGGGTGAGGAAGAGAAGAAGGAAAAGAAATCAAAGTATTATACCTACAATTTGTCCAGGTTCCCTCTAGTACTTCAAGTAAGTTTTAGAAAAATTTAGCATGTTATTAAACTTTGTTTTAATGTTTCTCGTTTCATACTTTGTTGGATTGAAAAACATTGATTAATATTAGTTAGTTTAAATCATATAGGTATGGGCCATGAAGAGGATAATTCATTTGAAGATAACGTAGAAAAGCGAGTTGGTACGGGGTATCCACTGTTCACTAGATGGGAATTTAGTGCAAGGATTTCAGATATTGAATCAAGATTCAATGCATTGGTGTGTACTTAATGACCTTTTGTTTTTAGTTAATTATTTGTAGAAATTCGCTAACAATTGTTTGTTTCTGATATGCAGATGACTTTATTTCCTTGGAAAGTTGAAAATTATGAAAATGGTATAGATTACTTCAAGTCATTAAACCTAAAATACGTTTATGAGCCACAGATTGAAAAGAAGAGGGAGAAATTAGCTATGACTCTACCTTCAAGTGAAGAGGAATAAGATCTTGGTTATGACGATGAAGTTGATGATTATCAGACAGGCAATGATAGTGATGGCATTGACTCTTCGGTTCCGAAGGAGATAAAAGGCTTTGTGGGGGAGAAATAAAAGCACATTTTGTAACGAATATCCCCCCCCCCCCCCCCCCCCCCCCCCCCCCCCCCCCCTTCTAAGAAGCGTCTATTCTCCGATGGAAATTCTAAGGTATGATTTGCATCTGCACTATTTGGTTTTAGACTTTTAGTATGTTATTCTTTTAGCATTGTATTAATTATTGTAAAATTCATGTGCTTTCCATAATCACAGAACTATATGTTGCTATGCTTGCTTGCGAGAAACGTATCATTGCCTTCTGTACAAAAGAATTTTCAAAGACTAGAAAGGAGGTGAAGGTTAAATATAAAGTTGTTGAAAATTATATTATTAATATTTTTATTATAATAGTTTAGTCCTTAATAATTTCCGCTTATTTATTGATGTTGATGTTTATAAGGGTGCTGAGCAAGATAATGAGGCTATTAGTGATAAGGCTATTGATGATAGAGCTGAGCAAGATGATGAGGCTGTTAATGATAAGGCCGTTAATGATAAGGCCAAGCAAGATGATAAGGCGTTTGGTGATAAGGTTGTTAGTGATAAGGTTACTGCGGTGGATGTTGGAGAACAGGATGACCATCAAGATGGTGAGGATGTAGGTGAAGATGATGCTGTTGGTAATGAGGATGTTGGTGAAGATAAGGTTGTTGGTAAGGAGGATGAGGTTGTTGGTAAGGAGGATGTGGATGTTGGTAAGGGTGGTGAGGAAGATGAGGTTGTTGGTAAGGCTATTAAGGTTGTTGGGTCTACTACAATCGTGGGTGATGGGATGGTCGAGGTACATTCTATAAATACTAGTGATTTTGTCATGTATATCTATAATATAAGAGTGGTTATGTCATGTATATGGTCGAGGCCTGGGAACAATTCTGTTCTGCCTGGGAACAATTCTCTTAGACCTGAGAACAATTCTATAATAGTGTTTTTGTCATGTATATATTTTCATATCAATGGTTTATACTCTACTACATATTTAATTTTATGTAGGACTCGGAGGAAAAATCTAACCTTGACTTGGAAGAATATCCATCCCTGTCTGTGTGTTTTATTGTCCAGAACTTCCCTAGTGGTGTGGTAGCACTTACTGAGGCCGACCCAAATGTTGAATACAGAGAAGTCGATAAACAGAGCGGTCAAGGTGGCTTGAAAGCTAGTACACAAATCTGATGCCCAAGAAGACAAAGAAATCAAATTCAAATGAGGAAGATATAAACTTAGTTGAGTTCATGTCTTTCCTGAAGAACGACGACCAAATTATGTAATATTTCCTTCCTGTAATTTGTTATATTGCCATGATTTTCCATGTATTAAATTTTGAATATTTGTCATAATGTAATGTATTCATTTTTTAATAGTTTTTATATGGGTCAAATCCTTCCCATAACGCGTCAACATTTTCAAGACTTGGTCAACGACGAAAAGTGGATATCGGATATGGTAACATAATTAACTATCTGTTTCTCCCTAGTTATTAAAGTTTTATGTTACTTATTTCGTAATGGATATCACTGCATTTACACAGCACATTCATAGTTACTTTGATATCCTATGAATGAGGCGATCGAACGGTGAGTTTAACTATGTGGAAAATATTGGATTGGTTAACATGTCTTTCTTTGTACGTAGCACCCTAGTTATATGATATGGTATATGAAAATGTGTTTATGCATGTTTCTGAAAATGTGTTATAATGCATGTATTTTTGACCCTATGATTGATCGATATAAGCTTAGGACTGGTTGCCATGAGTCTAGGAATTATCTTAAAGAATGTATTTTTTGATGACAGACTAGCATAAACATTAAGTGGGCAAATAAAATGAAATTGTTGGACAACTTGAGGGATATAGCACAATTTGAGAAGGATGAGGAGGAAAGAAGTCAGCTGAAAGAAACTAGTTCTCCTCAACAGAAAAAGATCGTAAAAAATAGGTCACAGCCAAGACAAATGTCTGGGAAGACTACCCATAATTCGTTCCTTTAGATGACCAACCAAGTCCAGATGTCCTCAGACATATTGCAGGGCATGAACTTCTATACCCTTAACCTTGGTGGCAAATAGATTCAGTAAGTTGTTGGAAATGACATTGCGTTATCATTATCTATTTCCTTAAATAATTTTTATCTATTGTATATACATGTGCTCATTCCGTGCAACCTTCCCAGCCGTTGGGTGATATGCATGTACTTCTCAAGGAAGGAAAAGTACTGTTATTTGACTCATTGAATGAATGGAGGAGCGGACTTAGTAATTGGCTAAAGGACATTCGTGGCCTGTTTTACCTATTGCCATCTATGTTGAAGCATGCCGGTTACTACCAACAAATAAAGATAGATCCTCATGCCACCCCATTCACAACTGAAAGCATGCACATTGATCTCATTCCATAACAAGATGATGGGTATGTTTGACATATTTATTTACTTTATTTACTTTCCTAAAGATACTTATGTAATACATATCCTATCATTTTACAGAAACAGTTGTGGTGCATTTTTAATGAAGTATGCAGAGTTGATTATGACTGGAGTACCAACTCCATGGAAATTAATTTTTGGACAAAGGAATATCAAAAACATTCTTAAGGCCATTGCAATTGACATTTACACTAAAGGTCAATTCCGTAATTCCCTATAGAGTAGACTTGTATAGCTTGTGAATCATGTACAACTTGTGAATCATGTATTTAGGTTGAGAATGTTTTGTGCACTTCAAATTTTCCGGGAATGTTTATGATGTATTTTATGCCTAGGAAAATTCTATTATGCTTGGAAACAACTCTTCTAGGCCTAGGAAATTTGTTCCCAGGCTTAGGAGATTTGTAGTCATCAACAATGGTCCCAGTCACTATCTTTATTACTTGATGTATATCTCTAATAACTCTCAAAAATTAATATTGAAAATGATTTTGAATGTAATGAGAGACTCATTCACATTACATGTATATATATATATAAACTGTGAAAAGTTCTGTTAGGCCTGAGAACAACTCTTCTAGGCCTTGGAGATTTGTTCTCAGGCTGAGGAGACTTGTAGTCATCAATAATGATCCCAGTCACCATCTTTGTTACTTGATGTATATCTCTAATAACTCTAAAAAATGAATAATGAAAATGATTTTGATTGTAATGAGAGACTCATTCACATTACATGCATATATATATATATATATATATATATATATATATATATATATATATATATATATAGAAAATGATTTTGAATGTAATGAGAGACTAATTCACTTTAGGTCTGAGAACAATTCTTCTAGGCTTGGAACAATTCTCTAAGGCCTTGGAATAATTCTCCTAGGCCTTAGGTGCATATATATATATATATGTGTGTGTGTGTGTGTGTGTGTGTGTGTGTGTATAGGCCTAAAACAATTCTCATAAGGGTCATCTTGTTCCACTTATCAACTTAAATGTTTAGAGTTGTTCCCAGACCTAATAGAATTATATGTAGGCCTAGGAGATTTGTCCACAAGCTTAGGAGATTTGTTCCAAGGCCCGCAATAAACTAGTGGCTTTTCATTTTCAAATAGAGTTGTATAATAAACTGGTGGCTTTCCCTAGTGTACCCACCATTCAGTTGACAATAATAAAATAAATGTTAATTTCAGGCACAATGATTCATTTAAGGAACAATGGTTCATTTCAAATGTAAAGGTATTTGAAAGGTTACAATGGTTCATTCTTCAATGAAATGAATATAAATGTGACTCTTCAGTTTTCACTGATATTGTCATCTTATTCCACTATATAAACCATATATCAATTACATATTGGTCATAAACGTCTTCAATCTTCCTCAGTTATTTGTTTCATTACTTCAGTTTTACAAGTGGAAATGGAAGCAAACGGTAAGAGCAGTGAAGTGATGCATGAATTGGTTGTAGGAGACCATCATCAAAGAGCTTGAAAATGCAAAACAGCTACGTGATGATTATATTGTTTTGATGGGGAGATTTCATAATCTAGAAGCTGAAATAAATCAACTTAAACGTTGAGATTGAAGCAAGGGATGCCGAACTCAGTGGACTCTGCCAACTTGTTGAACAAATGCAAAAGAAGTTGATGGACTTCAACATTCCACCATCACCCTGAACAAAATCACACCGAATATGCCTTCAACATAAAAACACATTTTAATATTATGTTTTGTTTTGATTTTTTTTCACATGTTGTACCGTTTAACAAGTTAATGGAAGTTATTGGTTTTGTTTTCACATGCTTTACACATTTCACATGTTGTCATTATATTCCTTCATTACTCATACCAGCAGAACATAACAAATAAAATGCTCTTTCATTACTCATACAAGCAGAACAGTACAAATAAAATGCTCCTTCATTATTCCTACCAGTAGAATAAAACAAACAAGATCTTTCAAACAATCTTGTCTACTATAACTCCCAAAATAAACACGAATACAAATAAAAACAACATCACACCAGTGTTTTCACCCTTTTCAGATACCTTCTCATCAACATTCACAGAAGATTGAGGCCAAGAATGGCTTGAATGTACAGAACACCTACTTATCACTTTATATGCTTCATCGGATGAGTTAAACTTTTTGTAAGATGCTCCTAGAAAACCATCTACTTGTTCATGACATTCAGGCCAAAAACTAAATACACTTGTTTTCCTTCATTTGAAAGCCACATAAACAAAATTCTTCCCCAAAGGTGTTTTCACACTTTACAGATATCTGTAAATCGAAACAAAGTGAGGAAGGAAATCAAGCAAAGAAAAGAAGATGGGTTTATGTCGTGTTTGACTAAGGAACCAATGTAGGATGCTTTCAACCTGTATACAAAGCAAAAAAAGTTAAAGATGCCTAAGTTTGCTTGCTTTGGAACATGTGAAGAAGAAGTGAAGAAGAAGAAGTGAAGAAGAAGAAAATGGGTTTGCGTGTTTGACTAAGGAAAAAGATGAAGGACTAGTGCCAGCAGGATCCTGACTGTAACGAGAAAAAGAAGATTTGATGGGATCCATCTATAATCCACTACTAACTGACGATGTGGCGAGTAAATGTGGGGGCTCATTCGTGACTCATGTCACAAACGAATGGTATCGTCGAAATACACCTGAGCCTATGAAAGATTTTACAGACCTAGGAACAAATTAGTTTGGGCCTAGGAAATGTTCCCAAACTATTCAGTTTTCCTCCGTAGATGAAATTATGTGGGCCCCGTAATAATATCAATGATTGACATCGTCCAACGATGAAGAAGTATCAATGGAAATCTGTATGTGAATTTTCAAGATCATCGAACGGTTGAACAAGTACGTACCTACCCATTACACTAGATATATCAAACAACTCTTTCAACTATGAACCCATAAGTGCCTAAAAGTTCTTTCAAAAACTTGTAAGTTGATTTCGCTGCTTGAATCGATCTCCCATATTCAATTTACACTTTCGAAATCGATTCCGTTGGGTGCACACCGTTTTTCAAAACATCTCGTGCAACCAAAAAAAAAATTAAAATCGAAATTAAATCCAAAATGGGTCTAAGAGTTATTCCTAAGCTTAACGTACCGACTCCTAGGCCTTTACCATCATGAGCTTAGTTCCTTCTTATTAGCCCCAATACTAATGACACGACGAAGGAATACACTTGAGCCTAGAAAAGATTTTACTGGTCTAGGAACAAATTAGTTTGGGCCTAGGAAATGTTCCCAGGCCTTTCAGTTTTCCTATGTAGATGAAATTATGAGGGGCCAACAATAATCTCAACGATCGGTACCGTTCAACGATAAAGGGGTATCAACGGAAATCTGTACGTAAATTTTTGAGATCATTGAACGGTCGAACAACTACGTACCTACCCATTACACTAGATTTAGCAAACAACCTTTTCAACTAGGAACCCCTAAGTGCCTAAGAGTTATTTCAAAAACTTGTAAGTTGTTCTCGTTGCTTGAATCGATCTCCCATATTAGATTTATGTTAGGATTATACTCGATAGTAAGAGTGTAATAATGTATTTTTATAATCTTTTTATATTACTAAAGTGATTTCTAGTTTAACAAATCTTATAGCATTTATAGTTTAATTATTATAATTGTCAAAAGTAAATAATCATAAGGTCAAAAGACTATGAGAAAAGAAAAACTGTTCGTACATCAGGATATGTATGAGGTAGACACAATTCTTTAGTTAGTCTTGAATAATATTCACAACTTAAGATAAATGTTGAGCACCTTTATCTTGTTAAAGTCGTAGATTCTTTTGCTAGCATTTGTTGGGATCAAACG
The DNA here is from genome assembly GCA_032871835.1 of Dipteronia dyeriana. Taxonomy (NCBI): domain Eukaryota; kingdom Viridiplantae; phylum Streptophyta; class Magnoliopsida; order Sapindales; family Sapindaceae; genus Dipteronia; species Dipteronia dyeriana. Next base: position 58,653,986 of record CM065301.1, read on the forward strand.
TGTTATGATGAGTCTAAAATCATCAAAGTGTCGTGTCTTTGGGCAAAGGAATCTAGTGAACTAGGTATATTGAATAGGATCACAGTGAGATACTTTATCTAGAACCGTCAATGAATAAAAGTTTTAACTTTAAGACAATCGGAGAGTCAATCTCAATCTTGAGATAAATGATGGACTTATGGTTGCAAGTGTTATCATTTGAGCTATCAATGAGTATGATTATATAGCATAGTTTATCCTCGATAGTTTGGCGGTATTCATTTGTTAATCGATAAATGACTTTCTTTATAAAATATAGACATCGTGGCTCCATTTATGAAATGTTAGTAGAATATAATCATATGGATGTTTTGAGGTATTTGATATTAAATCTTAACGTTAAGTTTTCTATAGTGTCTATTGAAATATGGCTTATGGACAAGTCAAAATATCCAAGTTCAAAATGTGGTCATGTGAGTAATATATGGTAACTTGGAGAGTTATAGGCGGTCTATGAGCTCTTGGCGATTACTGATATTCTTCACGAGGATACGCTATCTCCATTAAGATTGTCTAGGGTATGAATGAACAATATTAACTTATTCTATCTTTATTTAAGAGTTCAATTTTAGTTCTTTAATGGAATGAACTAAAACTAATAGATCTGACCTAAGTAAATCATTTGTTGATTGTGATTAGGTTATGTCTACTAAAGCTTAAATTTAGATAGCCCGCCAAGATCCCCAATTTACACGAACTTGCTGAATCATTTGATATATTCTACTGGACTAATATATGGGTCCATCTAGAGTTGTATTAAGGCATGTGGACTTGTTTCTATTAGTAAGAATGAGTCTAGTTCACATGTAAACCTTTTATTAAGGTTCAATGGATTTAATAAAATAGGAAAAACAATATTTGACCCATATTTATATAACTTGGGCAGCAAGGGCTATACAATAGCTATATATATTGTTTTTTATTTTGTTATTTAATTAAATGGAAATTAATTAATTAATTAATTGTTTAATTATTTAATTAAAAGTCAAAATCTTTTTTCTAGTAGGAGATGGTCTCCTAGAGTCATATTATTGTTGGTAATATGATAAATATCAAATACTATATTTGATAAGTAGATAAATAATATGAATTTATTTATCTTACCAAATTAGGAAGTATTTGATTTCTATTAAAATTCTAGTTGACAATTAGTCAAATTATGAAGTTTTATATAGTCACAATTTAATTATATTCAATAATTGTGTTATCTGTTTCATAGTGCGTGGTAGGTCCATGCCTCGGTCTTGGTTTTAGGAGCTAGGTCGAACCCCTCTAGTTCTCTTAGAGTTGAGGATGGCCTCGTGGGCATCCTCTGGTGGTAACGGTACTCTGGTGGGCTCCCTTCTTCCTGTCCGGATGGATTCGAAACTTTCTTTAGCAACGTGGAGTAACTCTACAGTGTGAGCTTGGTGCTTAATGGATCTCTCTATGTGTTCGGAGAGCATGGAGGGCTTCCAGGGAGGTTGCTGGGTGATCTCAAGCTCTAGGAGCCTGGTTCATCATGCGTCAGGCTTTATCTGAACTCTCTTTTTCATGTAAGGAGCTTGAAACAAATAATATGGTGTGTAGTATTAATCTAGAGGGGGGGTGAATAGATTTTAATTAACTTTTACCCAATTTTCGTTAAGAGCCAAGTTGACGAAAATACCCCTATCTAGTTACATGGATACCACAAGTGTAATAAATACGGAAATAGTAAAAACACTTGAGATATACGTGGAAACCCTCCAAATGGGAAAAATCACGGGCTGATGAGCGTGCCACACTAGATCCTCGAATCCATAATGATAAAGGAATTACAACCTAATCCCGGTTTAATCCTCCACTACTACCTAATCCTGGTATAAGTGAACCTAGTTCATCATGCTTGTGCTTTAAGCTACCTATTCCCGGAAGCAACACAAGTCTTACTTCTCACTGAAGAGATAAAGTGTCTTAAGTGAATATATGATGATATTCAATGAACAAACAAGGCTAGGAAACCCTATATGCTTATATAGGATAATGAGATGACAATCAATGCAATCCTAGATATCAAGTGCTAAATGACATGTTCAAATAGCTTAGCTAAACATAGATCAATCAATCCTATGAAGCTATCACAATACAACACTTACATCACAACAATCTCTAATTTGTATCTAGAAATATTCTAAGAGAATACAATTAATTAAAGAGATGGTTTAGTAAGCAAAACACTTAACTTGTAAGAAGATAGTGAAGAACTTACCAAACAAGATGTGATGAAGCAACCTTATCCATAGATGCACTATAGATGAACTTAGATGATGCAAGATGAAGATTTAATGCTCATGGGAATGCTTTGAGTGATTAAAAATGAGTTCTTGGAAGTGTTTTTCCTTTGAAATGTGTTCTAAGGAAGAAATGTGATATTCTGAACTCATACACGACCTTAAGACATTGAGTTATATATATATATATATATATATATATATATATATATATATATATATATATATAAGATCCAATCAAAGTGAGGTCGTTTTGGAAAAAACGTTCCAACTTCCTCTGCGTGCGCTGGTCGAGCAGTGCACCACCAGCGCACAACCTATTTTTAAAACAGGCGCTGGTCTAGTGGCGCATCCCAGTAGCGCAACACAAGCACAGATTCTCTGGGAAGTTTTCGCTGGTGAGGTTATACTAGACGAGTAGCGCACCACCAGCACAAGCCCACATTTTTCAACTAAGCACGGGTGCAGCAGCGCAACTCAGTGGCGCATGACTAGCGGCTGTGAATGTTGCGCTGGTGAGGTGCGCTGGTCGAGTAGCGCACCACCAGCACAAGGCCTATTTTTCAACACTCAAATGCAAAAAAAAACAATAAGTTCAAGAGTGATGAAATTGCATCCTATTTTAATGCTTAGCATGACATACAACTTTCATAGCAAGATGCAAATAGGTTAACAAGAGTCATTTAAACTAAAATGCACACAAGAAAATACTCAATCATATAAGATCAAGAGTTATGCATGAATATGTGAGTGTGTGCAACTATCTCTTCAAAGTAAGTAAGCACAAGAATTTTACCTTTGGTGTTTCTCCTCTTGAGGTCTTGAGAGCCTAAGCCACCCTTACATGAACCCCAATAATGTGGTTGTTCACGAAATAAGCCAATCAATAAATGAGGACTTTTCAATCTCCCCATTTGGCTATTTCGTGACAAAACTACCACTCACATTGATCCTCACAAAACAAAATAGAATAAAAAACACTGGGAAGATATTCTAAATTACAAAGAGATAATCATAAAAAAAACTTCAAGTCTTCAATCTCTTGTAGAATTATCAACCCTACACACAAGGCAAGCATAAATACTTTTGCCCAAACCAAGTGCATGTGAGATGATCAAGTGAATATAAAACAAAAGCATTTGCATTTAGAAATATAAGTATGATATCATGAAATGCTCATGCAATGCTCCCCCTCAACGGGTTACTCCCCCTATATGTAATCTCCCCTCAAACAAGTACACACTCATGTAATGCAATGCTCCCCCTCAAAGCCCTCAAAGCCAACACATGCTACTCTCCTAATAGGACAATGCTACTCCCCCTTTTTGTCATGATATAGGCAAATGAGAAGTTCCCAAACGGGTCACTCAAGGCAAATAGAGAGAAGAGCATACAAGATTGTTGCATAATTATATAAGACATATTTATGCAATCTCAATTGATAGAAGAGACATAAGGAGATTTATTTTAGAAAAAATGTGTGAATCAAAAATGCTTTGCATACAAGACATGTTGCATTCAAGTCCAAAAACAATGGTATTTGGCAAAGCAAATGACAAAGGATTCCAATATAATTCAAACCAATTTCACCATTTGTCATGAGAGAAGCAATGATATAGAGTTCTTCTAAATATCAAGTTTTAAAAGCACTATATCCAACTTTAAAAACTAAACATGGCATGAGCAACTTTGCACCCTATTTGATTTTTTCGGGAGGATACCCGTATGATAATAGTCATGTTCAACTAATAAAGAAAGAGAGACATGATTAAACATTTTAGTCTCACTAGCATTTTCACACAATGGGTTGCATTTAACAATTGCAATCAACAAATCATGCTTTATCATTTTTCATTAGCATGTCATTTAAGAATCATCATGTCATAAAGATAATTATAGGTCATTCAAACATGTACTTCCAATGTATATCTCCTAGTCCAAAAATGCATGTTTGAACATAAATATGACATGGATTGTAATCAAAGCAAAGTTCACACTTATTTAAGAAAATAGAATATACCATAAGTGCAACCAAGCTACTCAAGCAATTAATAAAGAGACATAGACATATATTTTTTTTTAAAAAATTGCATGCAACAAGTATACAATAGCTCTCTTTGCTTGAATTCCCCATATGGAGTCAAAGACCACAACACATCACCCCATTAAACAAATCCCAATAGATCTACTAAGAGTCTTGAATCGAGTAGCATCTAAGGGTTTAGTAAATAAATCCGCTAGTTGATCATTTGTACCTACATGCTCAAGTACAATGCATTTGCTCTCAACTAGTTCTCTAATGAAATGATGACGGATGTCAATATGCTTAATCCTAGAATGCTGAACCGGATTCTTTGAAATGTTAATTGCACTCATTTTATCACAAAAGAGAGTAAGAGTACCTTGATTGAATCCATAGTCGACTAGCATTCGATTCATCCAAAGGAGTTGTGTGCATCCACTCCCAGCAGCAATGTATTCGGCCTCAGCCGTGGACAAGGAAATCGAATTTTTCTTTTTGCAAAACCAAGAGACAAGGTTGTTCCCAAGGAAAAAGCAACTGCCCGATGTACTTTTCCTATCATCACAATTTCCTGCCCAATTTGCATCACTAAAGCCTACAAGACTAGAATTAGTGTCAAAAGAGTACCAAATCCCATAGTTGGACGTCCCATTCACATATCGAATGATTCTCTTAACAGAAGAGAGATGGGACTCCTTAGGATCCGCTTGGTACCTAGCACACACACCCACACTAAAGGAGATATCGGGCATACTTGTAGTCAAATAGAGCAAGCTACCAATCATGCCACGATATAAAGTTTGGTCCACATTTTTACCATTAGCATCCTTGCTTAGCTTCAAAGTGGTTCTCATAGGTGTATCACAATGTTTGGCACTTTCAAGGCCAAATTTCTTCACTCGGTTTTTGCCATATTTAGCTTGAGATATGAAAATCCCATCATCCATTTGCTTAATTTGTAAACCTAGAAAGTAACTCAACAAGACTCATCTCAAATTCATGAGACATGACATCAACAAATTGTTGGACTTTGGTGTCATTGGTGGAGCCAAAGACTATATCATCAACATAGATTTGAGCTATAAAGAGCTCATCTTTGTTTTTCTTGATGAATAGAGTCTTGTCAACACTACCCATAGTGTAGCCATTATCTATGAGATATTGGGTGAGACGTTCATACCAAGCCCTTGGTGCTCGTTTCAACCCATATAAAGCTTTTTTGAGATGATAGACATGATTAGGGTGGTGAGGATCTACAAACCCTTTGGACTGCTCAACAAACACTTCATCTTGCAAGAAACCATTGAGGAAGGCACTCTTAACATCCATTTGATATAATTTGAACTTGTGCAAACAAGAAATGGATAAAAGAAGCCTAATGGACTCAATCCTAGTAACGGGAGCAAATGTCTCCTCAAAGTCAATACCCTCAATTTGAGAGTATCCTTGTGCTACAAGCCTAGCCTTGTTTCGCACAATGTTTCCATCCTCTTCTGATTTGTTCTTATATACCCACTTGGTACCTATCACATTGGTGTTCTTGGGCCTATGAACTAGAGTCCAAACCTCATTCCTTTCAAATTGGTTAAGCTCTTCTTACATGGCAAGAACCCAAAATTCATCTTTTAAGGCTTCATCAATTTTCTTGGGTTCTACTTGAGAGGTGTAGCAAGTGTAGCTAATAAGATTAGCCATTTGACGCCTAGTCCTAACACCCTCACTAACTTCACCAATAATGTCATCTTTGTCATGAAGTTTCCTAACCCATGGAGTAGGTTCTTTTGAGTCCAAGTAAGGAATCCTATCACTAAGTTGTGCTATGTCATCATGAAGATTAGCCTTTTCAACATTAGAGATGTCAACTACTTTCTCCAAAGGCGAGTCATCAACTAAATCTACCTCATCTTCATGGTCATTAGTTTTGAGCCTAGTATCATCATTGACAACATTAGATGATTCCATTACGGTCCTAGTTCTTAGATTAAGAACTCTATAGGCTCTACTATTCAAGGCATAGCCAATGAAGATACCCTCATCACTCTTAGCATCAAATTTGCCAAGTTGATCATGGTCATTCAAAATGTAGCATTTGCTTCCAAAAGTGTGGAAGTAGCTAACATTTGGCTTCTTACCTTTCTATAACTCATAGGAGGTTTGCCTAGTGTGGGGCCTAAGGAAGACTCTATTTCCTATGTAGCAAGCCGTATTGACAGCCTCAGCCCAAAGATTCCTAGGGACATTGTTGCTAAGCAACATCACACGGGCCATTTCTTGAAGAACCCTATTTTTCCTCTCAACAACTCCATTTTGTTGAGGTGTCCTAGGAGCCGAAAACTCATGAGAAATGCCTAGACTATTGCAAAAGTTTTCAAAATGAGCATTCTCAAATTCCTTCCCATGGTCACTCATAATTCTCTTAATGCTTTTAATCTTGGAGTTCATTTCATTTTGAATTTTAGAGCAAAGCATTTTAAACTTATCAAAAGTTTCAGATTTTTCTCTAAGGAAATAGGTCCATGTGTACCTAGAGAAGTCATCTACACACACAAAAATGTATCTCTTTCCACCTAAACTCTCTGTTTGCATAGGACCCATAAGATCCATGTAGAGAAGCTCTAGAGGTTATTTAGTGGTTATATACTTGCCTTTTTTGTGCATACTTTTGGTTTGCTTCCCTTGTTGGCAAGGTCCACAAACACCATTAACCTTTTTCCCAAGCTTGGGAAGGCCTCGCACAATATTGAGCTTATCTAAGATTTTTAGATCCCTAAAGTTCATGTGACCAAGTCTTTCATGCCACAACTCCATTTGTTCATCCTTGGACACATTATAAGACACACTTCTAGCTTCAAGACAATAACAATTGTCACTAGACCTCATACCTTTTAACAAGGTTTGTCTATTAGGCAATAGGATAGAACAATCATTTTTCCTAAACAAGACGGAGAGTCCATCATCACTAAGATGTGAAATGCTTATCAAATTGGCTTTTAGGCCTTCAACATACAAAGCATTGGACAAATAAGGTAATCCGGGAATGGAAATGGTTCCCTTTCCTTTGACCTTCTTTTTGGATCCATCACCAAATGTGACATTTCCTCCCTCCTCCATCACAAGAGTCTCAAAGAAACTCTTATTTCCAGTCATGTGCCTAGAGCACCCACTATCCAAATACCAAAAATCATATGAATGAGCTTTCAAGGCAATTTGTGCAACATGGCAAATGTGTTCATCCTTTCTAATCCACCTAGGTGCAGTATTTTTCTTCCTAGTGGTCAATGATACATGGGCTCTAAATGTCATAGGATCATGCAAAGGTGTTCCACTCTTCCTAGTGACATGCATATTGGCTCTAGGTTTCTTAGGATCATGCATCATGGCTCTAGATGTCCTAGGATCATGCTTCATGGCTCTAGCCTTTTTCTTTTCTATCATGCTTTCAATCCTACACAATTTGATTTATCTAAAGCAATTTGGTCTAATGTGACCATAAATACCACAAAAATGACATGTAGGTAAGAAGTTAGGAATTATACCATATCCTTGAGGATGCATTGGAGCCTTCCCATGTCTTTGTGGTTGTCTTGCTTGTTGTTCAGGAGCTTTCCTTCTTTGTTGTTGAGCAAGACTTGATTGCTTCCTTGGTTGATCTTGCATGATAGATGCTTTCCCTCTGTGAGCTTTTGGTTGAGGGAGGTTAACTTGAGGAGCCCTTGTAGGATGAACTTGAGGTAGGCTTCTTGGTGTCACCTTCACTTGAGCACTTTTTGAACACTCTCATAGATCAAGCTTTTTCATAGGAGTTTGATGAGGAGAGGACCCATTGAAGTTCATGTTTCTTACAAAAATGGTCTTGCTTGGAGTGGAGGACATCTTGTCATCTTTAAACCAAAGCTCCTTCTTGTCACTTGGCCTCTTTCCAACATCTAGCATGTGGTCAAGTTTCTTGGTGCTAGAGTTCATCTTGGCCAACAACTCTCTAGCATCTTCTATCTCTTTCTTCAACCCTTATTCACTCCTCTTAGATCTTTCCAACTCTTCATTTAGTTAGTCAACTTGAGTTGAGAGATCTAGATTTTCTTCTTTTAATCTCTTGATCTCATTCTTGTTCTTTAATATTGAGCTCTCAAACTTGGCCATGCAGTCCTTGATATCCATCTTCAATCGCCATCAATGCCCTGTCATGAATTTGGCATATGTACGACTCTATCTTGCCTTTTCAAGAGACATAATTCAACCCGGTAAGGAGTGGAGGTCTAGTGCTGGAAGCTCCCTCATTGCCACCGTTTCCACTCATTGTGTCTATGAATGAATGATATGAATACAAGTGTATGAATGGTTAATACAAACAAACAAAATGCAACACACACCAAAATGAGCAAGGATCACCTATGTATATCTAGGAATCTGCTCTGATACCAATTGAAACAAATAATATGGTGTGTAATATTAATCTAGAAGGGGGGGGGGGGGGTGTGAATAGATTTTAATTAACTTTTACCCAATTTTCGTTAAGAGTCAAGTTGACGAAAATACCCCTTTCTAGTTACAAGGATACCACAATTGTAATAAATACGGAAATAGTAAAAACACTTGAGATATACGTGGAAACCCTCCAAATGGGAAAAACCATGGGTTGATGAGTGCGCCATACTAGAACCTCGAATCCACTAATGATAAAGGAATTACAACCTAATCCTGGTTTAATCCTCCACCACTACCTAATCCCGGTATAAGTGAACCTAGTTCATCATGCTTGTGCTTTAAGCTACCTACTCTCGGAAGCAACACAAGTTTTACTTCTCAATGAAGAGATAAAGTGTCCTAAGTGAATATATGATGATATTCAATGAACAAACAAGGCTAGGAAACCCTATATGCTTATAGGATAATGAGATGACAATCAATGCAATCCTAGATATCAAGTGCTAAATGACATGTTCAAATAGCTTAGCTAAACATAGATCAATCAATCCTATGAAGCTATCACAATACAACACTCAATCATGTCATCACAACAATCTCTAATTTGTATCTAGAAATATTCTAAGAGAATACAATTAATTAAAGAGTTGGTTTAGTAAGCAAAACATTTAACTTGTAAGAAGATAGTGAAGAACTTACCAAACAAGATGTGATGAAGCAACCCTATCCATAGATTCACTCTAGATGAACTTAGATGATGCAAGATGAAGATTTAATGCTCATGGGAATGCTTTGAGTGATTAAAAATGAGTTCTTGGAAGTGTTTTTCCTTTGAAATGTGTTCTAAGGAAGAAATGTGATATTCTGAACTCATACATGACCTTAAGGCATTGAGTTATATATATATATAAGATCCAATCAAAGTGAGGTCGTTTTGGAAAAAACGTTCCAACTTCCTTTACGTGCGCTAGTGACGTGCGCTGGTCGAGCAGCGCATAACCTATTTTTAAAATAGGCGCTTGTTGAGTGGCGCATCCCAGTAGCGCAACATAAGCGCAGATTCTCTAGGAAGTTTGTGCTGGTAAGGCTGCGCTAGACGAGTAGTGCACCACCGGCACACTCCCATATTTTTCAACTAAGCACGGGTGCAGCAGCGTAACTCAGTGGCGCATGACTAGCGGCGGTCCACTGTGAATGTTGCGCTGGTGAGGTGCACTGGTCTAGTAGCGCACCACCAGCACAAGACCTATTTTTTAACACTCAAATGCAAAAAATAATAAGTTCAAGAGTGATGAAATTGCATCCTATTTTAATGCCTAACATGACATACAACTTTCATAGCAAGATGCAAATAGGTCAACAAGAGTCATTTAAACTAAAATGCACACAAGAAAACACTCAATCATATAAGATCAGGAGTTATGCATGAATATGTGAGTGTGTGCAACTATCTCTTCAAAGTAAGTAAGCACAAGAATTTTACCTTTGGTGCTTCTCCTCTTGAGGTCTTGAGAGCCTAAGCTACCCTTACATGAACCCCAACAATGTGGTTGTTTACGAAATAAGCCAATCAATAAATGAGGAATTTTTAGAGCTCAATCTGAATGTGTCAAAATCCACCCATAATGCTTCTAGAGCTTAACGACCTTTACTTACTTCTGCGGGACGGCTCCATGGATCAACCCCAGGATCTAAGGTTCAAAGATGGGTAATATCGGGCCTTGACCCGGGCTAGGAGAGTGAAAAATTTCTCTTTGGTCCGTAGCCAAATTTTGCTATTAACAGAAGTCCTCTCTGACTTGAACACTGGTAATTGAGTTGGGGTTGTAGTCAGATTTCCTATTTTAGTTGGTAAAATTTCCCCCCTTTATCATTACCAAAGATCTTGGAGGAGATCCTCTCTTTAATTGTACAAATGACGTGGCGAGCATTAGCCGATACATTCCCCGAAACAGTCCGACTATGTTATGACTATCACCAGTATTCGAGGCAATCCGACTACAGATTTCTTCAACTTCATCGCTCTTTCTACCCAACTGCTTCACCGTCTTTCTCACGTTTTCTCTTAACTTCAAATTTTTAAAATCCCTCTCTTTTTCTATCCTCTTCAACTGCACCCATGATCCTTCTCTTTCCATCTGCCTCCAAACCTTATTCTGTTATGTCAAAAATCAGTCATGACTCCATCGATTCCCTTGTTGATGGTGTGGAAGTTTCCAGCCTTGCCCAGGGAAAATGGGCACGAAAAGACTTCGACAGTGATGACTCTCTCCCGAACCCACAACGCTGCCGGTAGAATAAAAACGTGGCCATTGGGACCGGGTTATCTAATAATCGTGATAACCCCCTAAATTTAATCGACGAGGATTCTAATGGCGAACCTAAGGATTCTACTGTTGGGAGGAGTCGGGTTACAGTTACCAGTCCTCCTCTAGAGAGGCTTCTCCCCGCTGAATTCAGGGTTATCCTGAACTCTACCACTGATCCAAACTCGCTCGATCGTCTGTGGTCAAAATATAGCATCCTCGACAATTTTTCTCTCTCAGTTCCTCATAAGAATTATGACGTCTTCAATCTTCCCAAAAGCATGCTCCCTATCCTTGTGGCGGCCTTCAAGAGCGGGGTCAGGTTTCCTCTTTATCCTACTCTTCGTTGGGCTCTCAACGCTCTACAACTAGCTCCCCTCTAGCTGACGCCCTGCTTCTGGAGGCATCTGATTGGCTTTCTTTTGTTATGGAGGGAACAATGCGAGCTAAGCAAAGTTACTAGGGAGTTTGGAGCAGAGGAGTTGTCATACCTCTTTCAGATTGGAAGCCTGTTCGGAACTCATCGAGGTTAGTTCTATGCCAAGGCAAAGAACAAGCTCAATTTCATCATCCTTGGTGCTTTGAGGAAAGACCCTGCTTGGAAGGAGGAGTGGATCCTAGTGAGAGATGATTAGGGGAGCTCGACCGTTATTGGCGGGCATGAGTTCGCGGTTCCCATGACTTTTAACGATAAACCATCATGGGGTCGGGATTCCTTACCTACTGAGTCTGAATCTGAATCTGTATTGAAGGCCATTATTGCTAGGAACTACCTGAATTTGACATTCCCAACTGCCAACCCCCTGAGCTTTAAAGGACTCTGAGGCTGGTGTTGAAGGGGTTCCTCCTATTCGCCCATAAAATCAGTCAGGCTCTGCCATTCCTGATGAGGTCTTAAGGCAATTCGTCGCTTCCTGCCCCGGGGGTAGTCTTTCTATGATGACTTCAATACCTTTAGATATCCTGGTCACCAAGGGGTCTGCCCTTTTGGCCGAGGTAATCATCATTTTAATCTTTTTCTACAACGGTTTGTTTCATCACTTTCTAACTTGAATTCTTTTACAAGGCGACGTGGCTATGGGCCACCAAGTGGCCTCTCTCCGCAATAGGGCAGCCAAAGCTGAAGCTAAAGCTGAGCGGGCCGTAGAGTTGCTGGCACTGGCTCAAGGTCTAGAACAGGAGATGACCTCTAGCCAGAGGGGAATGGAGGTGGAGCTAACCAAGCTTCATTGTGACAATGAGAGGTTGAAGCGATCTTTCGATCAAGAAACCCTCCGGTCCGAACATCGAGCAAGACAATGGGATTCCTAAAAGGCTGGTGCTAAGTGCTAGAAGTCGAAAACCAGGCCTTGCATGATTAAGTGGCCAAGTTGCAAACGGAAGTGGATACCTCCTTTAGTGATAGGTATTTTAACGCTTCATTCCATGTCTCCAAAGCTCTCCCTCTTCCTTTCGACCTCTCCGGTATCGCTGGATAGGATATGGAGGAAATCATGACCAGGGCTGCGAAAATGTCTCACTCCGAGGGTTACGGAGCTGACCCTTCTAGTGGGGCTGACGCAGGGAAGCGAGCAATTGCGACAAATCCTCCCCTTTCTCCTCCTGCCTTACCATTCTCAGGCCCCGAGGAAACCTCTAGCAGGGTTCGTCCTGTTCAGCCCGAAGGGGACTGCTAGAAGCTCGGGAAGAGGTCCATAACCATCATGAAGAGCCCTCTATAGAAGAGTTGGAGGTCAAACAGAATAAGATTAAGGATCTGAAAAACCTTTTCGATACAACCATCTATCATGAGGTTATAACGGTGGTTAATGAGGTTCTGGAAGAGAATCCAGCTGAGTAGGAGCCAATTGAGGAACCTTTAGAAGGAGGGACTGCAAAGGAGGCCAACCAGGATGAGCAACCACCAGAAAGAGGAGCGGAAGGCGAGGGTCGTCATGGAAGAAGAGCGGCTGAAGGCAATTAGGAGGATGCAGGAGCTTGATACAACCCATTCTTGACTTACTTTGACTGCCCGGAAAAGGGGGTGGGCACCCCGTTTTACTCTTGACCAGACAGATAGTCTTTATATATATATATATTTCTTCTTGTAGCCCGGAACCAGGGGTTGGGCTTCTGGTTTGACAACTGTAGCCTTTCAAGGGGGATGGGTTCCCACACCATTAATGAAGATTAGCTTTAGATTTCATTCATGCTTGCTTCAGTGGATTTTTACTTGGCTTGCTTTACTCATGGCCTTCACCATGACGCAACCTTCGAAATAACTTGAATTTGGTAAAAATAAAGAGATATAAATTTAACTAAGTGTGGAAGTAGACTGCTAGCTCGTGCTCTCAACTCTCATCAGAAACTTGTAGTTCGATAACTTTAGTGGGTAGTCCCCTTATATGATTTTAAGTTAGTTTGCACCTGTTAAAGCAAGCAATCATATGCACATAGGGGATTAGTAACCAGTAATAACTTGGACATTGGAGTTTAGGTAGGAGAAATTTTGAAGCCCAGGTCCCTCTAGGGGTTATAGCCCCGATCAAGGTATCAATAAGGCTCGATAACTATTTTGATCTCGAGATCTGGATGGCAACTACGCTCTTACACTTAGACCTTTCTTGGGGGTGGTAGCCTGACCAAGGCATTATGAGGGCTGTCTAGCTATTTCCTGGTCTCGAGATTTGGATGGCAACCATGCTCTTACACTCAGATCCAACTTGGGGGTGATAGTCTGACTAAGGCATCAGGAGGCCTATCTAGCTATTTCCTGGTCTTGAGATCTGGATGACAACTATGCTCTTACACTTAGACCCTTCTTGACGGGGGGTGTTACCCGGTCGAGGCATTAAGGATAGCGAGGGGGCTTCCCCGGCTAATCTCTATTCTTGAGATGGCTATGTCGAACTTACCCATGTAGACCCTAATTGGATACGGAGACATTAATGTAGAATATAATCGAAGATGGAGAAAACAGACTTTATTGATAAAAAATGGAGTACATTATTGTTGGGGGTTTTACTAAAACCTAAGTGGAGAGAGTCTGTTCACAAGTCCCCTAATTAGGGGTAGTACTTCCTCATGTGATCTGCATTCCAGGTGTGATCGATGGGTCGACCATTCGTGTCCTCGAGCTTGTACGCCCTGTTGCGGACCATTACCTTTACTAATTAAGGCCTTTTCCAGTTGGGTCCTAGAACCCCGTCTGACCTCACCCTGGTACTCTATGTTACCTTCTTGAGGACTAAATCCCCTTCCTTGAAGCTCATGGTCTTCACTCTTTTGTTTAAATACCTCGCAATCTTGCTCTGGTAGATTGCTACCCTTTTTGCCACCAGTTCTTGTTTTTCTTCCAAGAGATCTAGACTAGCTTGGAGCTTGACCTCGTTACTCTCTAGTTCAAAGTGTTGTATCCAGACCGAGGTCAACTTACGTTCTATGGGGAGGACAACTTCAACCACGAAGGCCAGAGAATAGGGTGTTTCCCCGGTTGCTGCCCTCATCGTGGTTCGATACGCCCAGAGGACCTAGGGAAATTCTTCAACCCATTTTCCCTTCTTCTGTTGCAGCTTCTTTTTCAGCAGCTTCTTTTTCAGCAGCTTCTTTTTCAACAGCTTCTTAACGGTTTTGTTAGTTGCTTCAACCAAACCGTTGGTTTGCGGGTGAGCTACCGATGTAAACCGGAGGTCAATTCCCAACCTTTCACAATAATCTCTGAACCTCACGTTGTCAAACTGTTTTCCCAAGTCGATGATTATGACCATCGGGATACCGAACCTGCATACCACGTTTGTCTTGATGAACTTGGTAGTAATTTCCTTTGAAATATGGGTAAGATGGCCTACTTCGACCCACCGGGTGAAGTAATCAATGGCGATGATAGCATGTTTTGCTTTCCCATGGGCTATAGGAAGTGGTCAGATCAAGTCAACACCCCACATTGTGAATGAGTACGGCGAACTGAGCGAGGACATCCGTTCAGGTGGTAGATGACTCAGGTTTGAGGTCCTTTGGCACGGCTTATAAGATCGGACAATCTCTTTTGCATCCTAGTGGATAGTCGGCCAATAGTATCCCATTCGAAGCATCTGATAGGCTAGAGCTTCACCGCTAATATGATTTCCACAGTCCCCAGCATGAACTTCTCTCAGCGCCCAACTTGTATCAACAGGGTGTAAGAATTTAAGTAGAGGAATGGATTTACCCTTTTTGTAGAGGTACCCGTCTTTTAAGCAATATCATACCGAAGCCCTCTTGATTCTCCTGGATATGTCGGGCTTCTAGGAGCTTTCCTTCCTGGAGGTAAGCAACTATGAGATCCATCCAGCATGACTATCATTCTACGGGGCATATTTCTCTACTCTCGGCTATACTTTGTTGGGTGATCACCTAAAAAGGAACCCCTTTTGGTAAGGTCTGGCCTCTATCCGTAGCTATCTTGGCCAAGACGTATGCCCGATGATTCTGTTGTCTTGGTACTTGCTCGATCCTGAATCCCTTAAATTTGTGCTTGAGCAGCTGAACTTGTTTTAAGTATACAATCATGTTATCCCCTTTAGCTTGATAAACTCTGGAAACCTGATTAACTATAAGCAATGAGTCACTCTTGACCTACAGGTACTCGGCCCCGAGCTCGACGGGTGCCTTCATCCCTGCTAGGAGGGCTTCATACTCCGCTTTATTATTGGTGACCTTAAATTCGAATCTGAAATAGTGGCAACACTCTGTCCCCTATAGGTCTATTAGAACTATACCAGCTCTTCCCCTAGCTTGCCCAGACGCTCCATCCATGTAGAGGATCTAGGACTGGCAACCCACCGGCCAGCCGTCAAACTCTGGAATCTTCTTAGTTCGGAGTTTGCTTGTCCACTGCAGAGGTTGCTTGTCCTGGGGGCACTGAGAGCTCTACCACAAAGTCCACCAAAACTTGGGCTTTAATTGTGGTCCTGGGTTTGTATCTTAAATCAAACTGGGTGAGTTCCAGAGCCCATAAAACCAATCTACCAGATACGTCCGGCCTTTGTAAAAAATGGTGGTGAGGTTGGTTTGTCACTATTGCTATTGAGTGAGCTTGATAGTAAGGACAGAGCTTCCTTGCCGAAGTCACCAGAGCATAGGCGAGCTTCTCCAGATGAGTATAATTCTTCTCTGGCTTGGTTAAGGCGCGACTTACGTAGTAGATAGGTCGCTGGACCCCTATCTCCACATTCCTTGACTAAGGCCCCATTTACTGCAGTTTCTGAAACAACCAAGTAGATTTGCAACTCCTCCCCAGAACTTGGCTTGACTAGCAATGAAGGGCTCGTTAGATATTTCTTCAAAGCTTGAATGGCTTGCTCGCTCTCCTGGTCCCATTTCGTGTTTCTTCCCTACTTGATAGCTTTGAAGAAAGGGAGACATTTATCTATGGAGCGAGAAATGAACCTGTTGAGCGCTGCTACCTGTCCGGTCAAGACTTGTACCAACTTGAGTGATGTAGAGGATTCTAGGTCCAAGATAGCTTTGATCTTCTCTGGGTTAGCCTCTATGCCTCTTTCATGAACCATGAAGCCCAAAAACTTTCTCGCAGTTACCCCAAAAGCATATTTGGAGGGGTTCAATCTCATCTGGTTTTCCCTTAGGATCATGAAAGTTCTTCGAAGGTCATCCTGATATCCTTCTATGGTTGGTGACTTGATGATCATGTCGTTGATGTATACCTCCATCGATCTTCCAATCTCGGGCTTGAACAATCTATTGACCAACTGCTGATATGTAGCTCCCGCATTCTTAAGCCCGATTGGCATCATCTTGTAACAGTGTAAACCCTGTCCGGTAATGAAACTGGTCTTGTCCTGGTCGGTGGGGTGCATCATGATCTGGTTATACCCTGAGAATGCATCCATGAAGCTTAGGATCTTGTTCCCGGATGTGGAGTCAACCAACTGATCTATCTTTGGTAAATGAAAGCTGTCTTTTGGACATGCATGGTTGAAATCGGTGTAATAAATGCACATAAGTCACTTCTCATTCACCTTCGTGACCATAACCACGTTGGTGATCCATTCGGGATATCGCACTTCTCTGATGAAGCCTGCTCTGAATAATTTATCCATTTCCTCTTGAACCGTATTATTCCTTTTAGTGTTAAAGTGACGTCTTTTCTGCTTGACAAGCTTGAAGATAGGATCCACTGCTAATCGGTGAGCAGCCAATGACATTGGGATCCCGGGCATCTCATCGTGACTCAAAGTGAAGATGTCGTTGAATTCTTTGTGAAGCCAAATCAGACCCTCCCTCATTTTCTGCTCAATGGTAGTTCTGAACTTGACGACCTTCGAAATATCGTCCATCCGGATGGTATTTCTTCTAGCTTGTGCACATGATGCCCGCTAGTCCATTCTCTGCTCTGTTTTTATACATCTGGCATCACGGGGTCATCCTCTAGGTGATCTGCTGGCTATCTATCTTCCAAGGCCATCCCGGGTGTTACCCCATATTGCATCGTTGTAACCTGTGCAAATTGTTTTACTAGAGCTGTCGAGTTGGAAGATATTGCATAGCACTTCATGGCTGCTTGCTGGTCACCACGTATCTCCCCCACCCTGTCTCCTATAGAAAACTTTAGGACGCTGTGGTAAATAGACAGGACCCCCTTCAAGGATGACAAGAAAGGTCTTTCTAGTATCACATTGTAGACCGAGGGGGTATCTACCGCCACGAAGTCGGTCATAACATTTTGCTGGAGAGCTATTGTTCCAGCGATTACTGGAAGGATCTTTGATCCTACAGGTATGATCGAGTCCCCATTGAATCCATACAGGGGTAGTGCAACTATTGTAACACCATTGTTTCAAATTCAGCTTCTCTAATGTGTCTTTAAAGAGGATATCGATGCTGTTGCCTGTGTCAACAAGCACGTGGTGAACCATGCAATTGGCAATATGTACCGTGACCACCATGGGATCGTCATGAGGCTGCATGGTGTTGTTGGCGTCCACCTTGGTGAAAATAATTTGTGTTACCTAGGAGGGGTCAGTTGGGCTCTGGTCGACCTTGAAGATACCTCACTCTTCATCTATATGGGGGAGTCTTTACAGGGGAATCTTCCTCGTGTGATTTTTTTTGGAATTATTAAAGGTTCCAGCCAAAGTGGGCCCTCTGCTGATGGTATGTATCACCTGGATTTACTGCTTCAGATCCGTCTATTCCCTTTTTCTCTTCTCGCCATGTTCGTGGATCTCTACCTGTACTCCCTTCCAGTCTTAATATTATCCTTGACCTGTTGTAAGAACTCTATCAAACATCCTCCCCTTATCAGGGCATCGATTTGATTACGTAGGTTGTAACACTCTGAAGTGTTGTGACCCACGTCTTTATGGAAGTCGCAATACTTGTACCGGTTCCTTCTATCAACAAGGGCTTTTATGGGTGCAGGCTTCTGTAGTAGCTCCTTATTCCGAATAGCAAAATAGATTGTTTCACGTGATGCATTCAAGGGGGTGTAGTGATCATACCCTTTCTCATCTCGCGTTATAGGGGCTATTATCCTGAGAGGAAGTGAAGCCTGCGGAGGGGTTCGCCTTACAGGATACCTTTCTTGCTTGGGTTGAGAAACGGGGAAGTGGTATGTCGACATATTGGGTGGTTTATTCTGATTTTTCTAAGCTGACTCAGGTATGAGAGTTTTCTTCTTCTGATGTTTCGCAGTTCTCATATCGTCATGTTCCATCTTGACCTTAAGCTGCTTGTTAACTTCTATTTGCTCTAGAGCCCGATCATAGGCTTCTTGGTATATCTCTGGAAGTCACTTAGCAAAGGACCAGAAAAGCTTGCCCACTCACAGGTTTTACCTGAAATTGGCAAGGGTTTCTTTCTCAGTGAAGACCCCCATCTATATGACTTCCTTGTAGAACTGTTCCACATAAGCCCGGAGGGTTTCCCCCCTTTCCTGGATCACGTACTGTAGATAAATGGGATCCTTCAATCAGGGTTTGACTTCTTGGAATTGCGAGCATAAATCAATTGACAGCTTTGTGAAGGAATCCACACTACCAACGGGTACCTTTCTGAACCAGGTCTTAGCATAATCTGTTAGTGCAGTAGGGAACATTCGGCATATGGCAGCCATGTTTGTGTTCTAAACTTCCATCCAACGGATCCTCTCTAAGTGGCTCAAAGGATCCTCCGTACTGAAGAACTTGTCTGACGGCATCTTAAACTTTGGTGGGAGCTCCGCCTCCCGAATCCTTCTGGTAAAGGGGGCATTCATCTCACTTATGGGGTTCTTTTTGACCTCTTTACCTTTCCCTCTTTTCAACTGTTGGATCTCCTTCTGCATCTTGGCTAGTTGGTCCATCAGTCGCTTATTTCTATGTTTCACGGAGTCGACCTCGAGAGCTCTCGTTATCAGGTCCCCTCGACGAACTAGATATCTCTATTTTTCCATCTTTAGGAGCAGGCTCCACTTGCGCAGTTTGCTAGCTACCACCGGCCTCAGCTCGAGGTTCCCTTCTGGAAGTCGCCAGTTGAGGGGGGCTGCGAGGTGCCATGGATGGAGCGTTGACTGCTGACTTGATCTGCCTGGGTTGATAGTAGGTCGGCCTGTTTAGGACTGGGGGCATAGGCCTTAGCCTGTCCCGGATAGAAGTCGTGGGTCCTATCCTATTGTGGGTAGGAACTGGTGGAGGGGGTCCTAACTAATCAAAGGTAGGTTGCCAGGCAACAGATTTGCTCGCCTCTCATCGAGTACCAAGATCTGCCAACTGAGGAGCAATTCCTTCTACGGCTAAACGGAGGTGGACATTCTTCACGATGGCCGTAACATGCTGGTTGATAATAGTTTGGTTCATTGCCTGAGGGATTGGAGCCCGCTCCATGTCTGGCTGATACGAGGTTGGCTTGTGATGCTTGGATTTTCTTTCCTTTTTCCGTCCCTTCTTGGTTGAGGGGGCAGAATGATGTCCCGAGGTTTTGGGCTTTCCTTGGGTGGAGCGAAGCCTCATAATTACTGTAAAATAATAAACTTGTAAATATAAAAATGGTGGTATGGGTTTGTTCCCATAGAAGTCGTAAGAAAGTGTTAATTGTTTCATATTTTGTGGCAGGTCGATGCCTCGGTCTTGGTTCTAGAAGCTTGGTCGGACCCCTCTAGGTCTCTTGGAGCTAAGGATGGCCTCATGGGCATCCTCTGGTGGTAGCGGTACTCTGGTAGGCTCCATTCTTCCTGTCCGGATGGATTTGAAATTCTTTTAGTGAGGTGGAGTAACTCTGCTGTCAGCTTGGTGCTTAATGGATCTCTCTCAGTGTTCGGAGAGCATGGCAGGCTTTCGGGGAGGTTACGGGGTGAGCCCAAGTTCTGGGAGCTTGGTTCATCATGCGTCGGGCTTTATCTTAACTCTTTTTTTATGGAAGGAGCTCGATCTGATCGTGTCAGGATCCACCCCTGATGCTTCTAGAGCTTAACGACCTTTCCTTACTTCTAAGGGACGGCTCCATGGATCGACCCAAGGTTCAAAGATGGGTAATCTCGAGCCTGGACCCGGGCTAGGAGAGTGAAAAATCTCTCTTTGGTCCCTAGACAAATTTGGCTTTTAACAAATTAGTTACTAAATCTTGGTGTGGAAAAGAAATCTTTCTTTGAAAAGGATTCTTTTTCACCAAGCAAATTCACCTAGAGATAGGATTCTTGCGCACCAAGTAAATCCGCCTTAGGAGAGGATTAAAGAAACCTACATATACATCTAGGTGAATTCGGCCAAGGCAGAATTTTACTAGAGAAATTCGGTCAAGGCTAGGTTTTATACAAGAAGAAAATTCGGCCAAGGCTAGGGTTTATACAAGAGTAAAATTCGTCCAAGAGAGAATTTTGAGAGAGAAAAATTTAGTTTTTCGCTCTAGACAAAATTCATCCAACTCTAAAGATTGGTGTGTGAAAAATTCGGCAAAGAAAAAAAGGGAGAAAGAATGTTTTGTTTTCGATAGTGCACTAGTAGCCTTTACATTAAAAGGTTTTGTGTACAACATCGAATCAAGGTTTATGCGAGTTTCAATCAAATTGATTGATAATTCACAAATGACCTAACGCTCTTTGTTCTTCTTCTTGGAGGATTATTGTGACTAACAAAACAAAGAGATTTTGTTTGTTTCTATCATCAGGTATACAATTTAAAGAAAGAGAGCCCACACTCCTAGGTGATTCACTTTCATGATTGGATTGGATTGGAAGATCTTGCGGATTCAATTCGACGCTATTTCAATGATCAAGGAAAAAAAAGTACGATACTTTTAATATACATAAATTAATCTAGGGTTAAGGTTCTTTCTTTTAAAGAGAAATTTTTTAAAATATACCAAATCTTAATTTTACGGTTCTGCCGCGTTTTGAACCGATTTTTCACTACAATTCAAAATTCCAACATCGATTCCGATAGGTGCACACCGTTTTTTCAAAACATCCCGTGCAACAAGAAAAAAAAATCTAAAAAATAAATTTATATCGAAATTAAATCCAAATTTGGCCTAGGAGTTATTCCTAGGCTTATCGTACCGATTCCTAGGCCTTCAACTTACTTTGTTTAGTTCCTTCTTATCAACCCCAATATTGATAACGTGCCGACGAAATACACCTGAGCTTAGAAAATATTTTACCGGCCTAGGAACACATTAGTTTGGACCTAGGTAATGTTTCCAGACCTTTCAGTTTTCCTCCATAGGCGAAAATATGGGGGCCCCACAATAATCTTAACGATTGACACCATTTAACGATGAAGGGGTATCAACAGAAATCTGTACGTAAATTTTCAAGATCAGTAAATAGTCGAACATGTACATACATACACATTACACTAGATTTAGCAAACAACCCTTTCAATTATAAACCCCTAAGTGCCTAAGAGTTCTTTCAAAAACTTGTAAGTTGTTCTCGTTGTTTGAATCAATCTCCCGTATTGTTTTTTCACTTTCGAAGTCGATTCTGATGGTGCACACCGCTTTTTTGAAACATCTCGTGCAACTGGAAAAAAAATTCATAAAAATAAATTTGAATCGAAATGAAATCCAAAATGGTCATAGGAGTTATTCCAAAGCTTAACGTACCGATTCCTCGGCCTTCGACTTCCAGGGCTTAGTTCATTCTTATCAGCCTCAATAATGATGACATGGTGACGAAATATACCTGAGCCCAAGAAAGATTTTACAGGCCTAGGAACAAATTAGTTTGGGCCTAGGAAATGTTCCCAGGCCTTTCATTTTTCCTTCGTAGAAGAAATCATTGAGGGGCCCGCAATAATCTTAACGATCGGTACCGACCAATGGTGAAGGGGTATCAACGAAAATATGTATGTAAATTCTCGAGATCATCGAACGGTCGAACAAGATGTAGCAAACATTACACTAGATGTAGCAAACAACCCTTTCAACTATGAACCCCTAAGTGCCTAAGAGTTCTTTCAAAAACTTGTAAGTTGTTCTTGTTGCTTGAATCGATCTCCTGTATTAGATTTACACTTTCGAAAACGATTTCGAAAACGATTCCGATAGGTGCACACTGCTTTTTCAAAACATCCTGTGCAACTGGAAAAAAAATCAAAAAAATAAATTTAAATCGAAAATAAATCCAAAATGGGTCTAAGAGTTATTCCTAGGCTTAACGTACCAATTCCTAGGCCTTCAATTTCCTTAGCTTAGTTCATTCTTATCAGCCCCAATACCGATGACGTGGCGACGAAATACAACTAAGCCTAGAAAAGATTTTACCGGCCTAGGAACAAAGTTTGGGCCTAGGAAATGTTCACATACCATTCAGTTTTCCCACGTAGACTTAATTATAGGGGCCCCACAATAATCCCAACGATCGGCATTGTCCAACAATGAATGGGTATCAATGGAAATCTGTATGTAAATTTTCTAGATCATCGAATGGTGGAACAACTGCGAGGGTGTTAATTGAAATTTCTCATCTCGAGCAAATTTTCCGTTAACACTTCCTGGTGCCTTCTGTGGGAACCCAACACCACCATTTTGACATTTACAAGTTTATTGTTTTACAGTGATTATGATGCTTCTCTCCTCACAAGGACAACCCAAAACCTCGGGATATCAGTCTGCCCCTTCGACCAAGAAAGTACAGAAGAAGGAAAGAAATCCAAGAATCACAAGCCAGCCTGATATCAGCCAGACGTGGAGCGGGCTCCGACCCCTCAGGCAATGAACCAAACTATGATCAAACAGCATGCTGCGACTGTCGTGGAGAATGTCCGCCTCTGTCTAGCCTTAGAAGGAATTGATCCTCAACTGGCAAATCTTGGTACCCGAGGAGAGACGAGTAGACCCGCTGCCAGGTAACTTGTCTTCGATCAGCTGTGACCCTCTCCATCGCCCACAATAGGACAAGCCCTACAACTTTTATCCGCGACAAGCTAGGCCCATGCCCTTAGTCCTATACAGGCCGACTTACTATCAACCCAGGCAGGTCAAGTCAGCAGTCGACGCTCCACCGTGGGCACCTCGCAGCCCCCTCGACCGGTGACTTCCAGAGGGGAACCTTGAGTAGAAGTTGGTGGTAGCCGGTAAACTGTGCAAGCAGAGCCTGCCCCTAAAGACGACAAAGTCGAAGTATCTAGCTCATTGGAGGGGTCTAATAACGAGAGCTCCGAGGTCGACTCCAAGAAGCACAGAAATAAGCCCATGAGGGATCAACTCGTAAAAATACAAAATGAGACCCTAGCCCACTTTACAGAAATCTATGGGCAGGAAAGCTATTTCGATCATTCACCAAGCACGCTCCAGAAACCTATCAAGAAGTATACGATCGGGCTCTAGAGCAGATAGAGATAGAGGAACAGTTAAAAGTCAAGCTGAAGCATGAGAACATGAGAGTGGCGAAGCGCCAAAAGAAAGCGGCGAAACATCAAAAGAAGGAGGCGCCTAGGTCGGCACCAGTTCAGAGGATTCAGAAAAAACCCTCTATTAGGTCGACATACCATCCTCCCTCATTTCAACCTCAATGGGATCGGTTTCCAGTAAGAAAAACTCCTCTTTGGGCTTCCTTTTCTCTAAATGAGGTAGCTCCGGTAACCCGAGATGAGAGTGGGTTCGACAATTATACCCTACTGAATGTATCCCGGGAAACAATCAACGTAGCCATCCGAGATAAAGGGTTGTTGAGGAAGCCGACACCAATGAAAACACCAACCGATGCTAGGAATCGGTACAAGTACTGTGACTTCCATGAAGACATCAGGCATAACACATCAGAGTGTTACAGTCTGTGTAACCAGATAGAGGCTCTGGTAAGAGGAGGATGCTTGTTAGAGTTCCTATAACAAGTCAAAGACACTATTCAGGCAAGGAAGGAGGTGCAACCAGATATTTGGGACGATGAGGAGAAGCGAAGAGGTAAACAGAATGATTTGATACATCAAATCCAAGTCATCCATAGTATTAGTGAAGGTCCCACCCTGGCTGGATCCTCTAACAATGCCCAAAAGAACCACGCGAGGAAGATTCCCTGCGTGGAGGAAGGTCGAAGCATTTTCAAACTGGAACAGAGTATTGCAGGCACTTCTCAGTCGGCTCAGATTATCTTCTTTGAACCGGATGCCTATAACACTATCCGGCCCCACGACGATCCTTTATTGGTCACAGTACATAACGCTAACTGTGAGGTCCATCGCGTGCTTATCAATTCCGACAGAAGTGTGGATGTCATCTTCAAAGATACTTTGGAAATAATTAACCTGAAGCAGTGGTACTATAATAGCTTCACAACTCCTTTGTATGGTTTTACAGGTGACTCTGTCATACAAGTGGGATCGAAGATACTCCCCGTGATGGTTTGAACCGCACCCCTCTAACAAAGTATAATGACAAATTTCATTATATTTGACCTTCCAACGGCCTGTAATGTAATACTAGGAAGGCCATTCCTATCTACCATCAAGGGAGTCTTGTCAGTCTACCATAACACCTTGAAGTTTCCAGTCAGGAACCAAGTAGGTGAGGTACGTGGTGACTAGCTAGCTGCCAAAAAATGTTGTGCGGTCTTTTCTAACCCGACAATACTGGTAAGACAATTCTCATAAGTGTCAACAATCCAAAACCAGGAAGTATCAAGGATGAACTAAGAGGATTCAGTGCCTACTGATCATCCAAAAAGTGATTTGTAGATCACAGAAGAAAAAGAGCAAGGGATAGAATTGGCCAGCGGATAACCTGTTGACATGTTGGAAAAAGTCCCGGCCAGAAAAGATGACCCAACCAAAGTGTTGAAGGTCAGGGCTGCACTCGAAGCTGGGTTAAAAGAGGGATTGATCAAGTTGCTCCGGGAGTTCAACGACATTTTTGCTTGGAGCCACGATGAGATGCCAGGGATCCCCTTGTCCTTGGCATCCCATAAGTTGGCGATCGGTCCAACTATCAAACGTGTCAAACAAAAGAGGCGACATTTCAATACGGCGAGGAACTCCGTAATTCAGGAGGAGGTTGACAAGTTGATCATGGCCCAGTAATGTGGTAATGGTCACTAAAGTAAATGGGAAATGGCGAATGTGTGTTGACTACACTGATCTTAATCGAGCATGCCCGAAGGATAGTTTTCCTCTCCTAAAAATCTATCAACTGGTTGACTCCACAACAGGGAACAAGCTCCTGAGCTTTATGGATGCATTCTTGGGCAATAACCAGATCATGATGTACCCCACCGACCAGGACAAGACCAGCATCATCACCGGGCAAGGTCTATACTGCTACAATGTGATATCGTTCGGGCTCAAGAATGTAGGAGCTACATACCAGCAGCTGGTCAATCTACTGTTCAAGCTCGAAATTGGAAAGTCAATGGAAGTATACATCAATGATATGATCACCAAGTCACAAACCGCAGAAGAGCATCTTGAAGACTTTCGAAGAACCTTTATGATGTTGAGGGAAAAACAGATGGGCCTGAACCCCTCCAAATATGCAGTCGGGGTAACTGCAGGAAATTTCTTGAGCTTTAAGGTCAACGTGAGAGGTATTGAGGCTAATTCGAAAAAAATCAGAGCCATCCTGGACCTGGATTCCTAGACTTCTCTAAAGCAGGTGTAGGTCCTAATAGAGAGTATTGCAGCTCTTAATCAGTTCATCTCTCGTTCCACAGATAAGTGTCTCATTTTCTTTAAATCATCAAATAAGGGAAGAACATGAAATGAGATCAGGAAAGTGAGCAGACTTTTTGAGTTTTAAAGGAGTACCTGGCCAGCCCACCGCTGCTAGTCAAACCGATCCTCGGTGAGGAGGTCTAGATTTACCTGACTGTCTTTGAAATAGCAATGAGCGAGGCTTTGGTCAAGGAGTGTGGATATAGAGTGTAGTGACCCATGTACTATGTGAGCCATGTGTTGACCAAGCTAGAAAAAAACTACACCCTCCTAAAGAAGCTCGCTTTTACCTTAGTCACCTCAACTAGGAAGTTGTGGCCTTACTTCCAAGCTCACTCGATTGCGATGGTAACGGATCAACCCCTCCGCCTATTTTGTAGTGGCCGGATATATGCGGAAGGTTAATTTTATAGGCCTTGGAGCTTACTCAGTTTGATTTGAAGTACAAGGCCAGAACTGTGATCAAAGCCCATGCTTTAGCAGACTTCGTGGCAAAATTCTCAGCACTCCCAAGCTAGGGGACTTCCATATTATCAGATCTAGCCCTAGAGAAGCCTCAGAGGGGAGGGGGGAGCTGGCATAGTTTTAACAGATCTAGAGAAGACTGAAGTCTGCCATTGCTTCAGGTTTGAGTTTAAGGCTTCCAACAATGAGGCAGAGTATGAAGCGTTCCTAGCAGGGATGAAGGTAGCATCAAGCTTGGAGCCGGCTATCTATATGTCAAAAGTGACTCATTATTGGTAGTCAATCAAATTTTTGGGATATACCAAGTGTTAACAGAAAATTTACTCGAGGTGAGAAATTTCAGCTAACACTCTCGAGACCGCTACCACGGAGGTGGCGACCAGGGTAGGTATCTCGTACCTAACTTGTTCGAACAGAGGTGGGTGTTTAAATGTGAATAATTTGAAAATGAGAATACAGTTCTTTACTATATATCATGCATGCCATATAAAAATCTCTCAAATACTCTCAACTTTGCGGGGATACGGTAGGGTGGCAACCTCGTGCCTGTCGAATAGTAGAATGCAATGATAGCCGTGTTCTGATTCCATAATTTAGGCCGGAGTAAAATCTCCCTTCATCTTTTTTTGTTGTTGTTGTTTTTTTCTTGTTCCCCTTTTCATTGTTCACGTTCGGTGTATTTATACATGGTTTGAGTAGGTTAAACTAGAGAATCTTTCGCCATGATCATCTGAATCCGTTCCCCCCTTATCGGACGATACCTTTTGTTTGAAAGTCATTGACTTCGAATTAATAAACGGATTCGAGAATATCTTTGGCGGAGATAAGTTTGTTTCCTCTTTAGACTCAATCACTTACCATATAGTAGATATGATTTCGTGTATATTCGTAGCGTGATTCTTCATAGAGGTTGTTAAGCATAGTGTTCGCTGTTTCATAGGGCGTGGCAGATCTATGTCCCGATCTAAAATCATCAAAGTGAGGTGTCTTTGGGCAAAATAATCTAGTGCACTGGGTGCATTGAATAGGATGAAAATGAAATACTTTATCTAGAACCGTCAATTGATAAAAGTTTTCATTTGAAGACAATCGGAGAGTCTATCTCAATCTTGAGATAAATGATGGACTTATGGTTACAAGTGTTATCATTTGAGCTATCAATGAGTACTATTATATAGCATAGTCTATCCTCGATAGTTTGGTGGTATTCATTTGTTAATCGATAGATGACTTCATTTATAGGTATGGACATCGAGACTCCATTTATTAAATGAGAGTAGAATATCATCATATGAATGTTTTGAGGTATTGGATATTAAATCTTAACGTTAAGTTTTCAATAGTGTCTATTGAAACATGGCTTCTGGACAAGTCAAAATATCCAAGTTCAAAATGTGGTCATATGAGTAAATATGGTAACTTGGAGAGCTATAGGCGGTCTATGAGCTCTTGGCGATTACTGATATTCTTCACGAGGATACAATTTCTCCAATAAGGTTGTATAGGGTATGAATGAGTAACATGAACTTATTCTATCTTTATTTAAGAGTTCAATTTTAGTTCTGTAGTAGAATGAACTAAAATTGAATAGATCGGACTTAAGTGAATCATTTGTTGATTGTGATTGGGTTGTGTCTATTGGAGCTTAAATTTAGATAGCCCGCCAAGATCCCCAATCCACACGAACTTGCATGGATCACTTGATATATTCTATCGGACCAATTTAGGGTTCCATTTAGAATTGTATTAAGGCATGTGAACTTGTTTCTTTTTGTAAGAATAGGTCTAGTTCATATGTGGACTTTTTATTAAGGTCCAATGGATTTAATAAAATAAGAAAAATAATATATGGCCCATATATATGTGTTGGGCGGCAAGACTATTTAGAATAGCTTAATTATATTATTTTTATTTTATTATTTAATTAAATGGAAATTAATTAATTTGTTGATTAATTAATTATTTAATTAAAAATCAAAATCTTTTTCCTAGTAGGAGATGGTCTCCTAAAATTATACTATTGTTGGTAGTATAATTAATATTAAAGACTATATTTTATTAGTAGATAAATAAAATGAATTATTTATCTAATCAAATTAGGAAATCATTAATATGGTTACAAACACACTATTGAGTTGGATTAGGAGTCTTGGTGTAGGAAAGAATTCCTTTTGGAAAAGGATTCCTTTTGGAAAAGGATTCTTAACCACCAAGTAAATCATTCTTAGGAGTGGATTTAGTCTCATATATATAATACCTATTAAATTCGACCAAGAAAGAGTTTTTGGTGTGAGAAGTTGTTTTTTATTTGTTTTTTGTTGTTATATATATAAAAAAAACTTCATCCAACTCATTGTGTGAAGAATTCGGCCAAAGCATAGAGAAAATATGAAACGTTTTTGTTTTCGATAGTACACTAGTATCCTTTGCATCAAAAGGATTTTGTTTACAATATCGAATCATGGTTCATACGAGTTTCAATCAAATTGACTGATAATTCAAAAGTGACCGGACGCTCTTGGTTTTTCTCTTGGAGGATTATTGTGACTAAAAAAGAAGAAGGTTTTGTTTGTTTCCATCCTTAGGTATACAATTTAAAGAAAGGGAGCCCACACTCCTAGGTGATTCAGGTTCGTGATTGGATTAGAAGATCTTGCGGATTTAATTCGACGTTAGTTCAATCGTCACGAAAAAAAGGGTACGATACTTTTGATATTCATCAATTAATCTAGGGTTAAGGTTTTTGTTATCAAAAGGGAAAATTTTTATTTATACGCAAACCCTAATTTTCTTATTTCTCACGCTTCCGTTGCGTTTTGAACCGTTTTTTTCCCTACAATTGGTATCAGAGTCAGGTTGTACCCTTGATTAATTGATGTATGTGTTAGTGAATCTTTTTCTTTTTATTGTATATATGCATGTTTTAGAAAGATATGACACTCTTGGTATTCATATATATATTTACATTGGAATGTATGGATATATATATGTTTTATATGTGGTTTGTTATTTCTCAATTTTGGTCCTAGAATTTCAATGTATTTTGTTTTGAGATTGTAACAAGAATGGTGGTCTATTATCGTCATAATTACCTTCTTGGTAGTTGCTGAGTTTTTTTTTTTGTAATTAAGAAAGAAAACTGCACTTGTTGTAACAAAAAAAAACTGCACTTGTTGTAATAAAAAAAATACTGTAGTCTTTTTTATTTTAAATTCTTCTATAATACATTCAAGTATCGAAGACTCGAAGGTTTGAAGAATTGGGAGCAATCAGAACAAGTTTGGGACCGTACAAGCCGTAGCAACAAACGTGCGTGCGAAGAGCACACAACCACATTTGTTGTGGCATGGGTTGCTCACGGAAGCCCTATGGAAGCCGTGGGCTGCGCATGGCAGCCCTTTATGGGGTTGTGGCATGCACACACCCATGGGTAGGAGCCAAGGGTGCGCATGCCCAGGGAGGCAGCCGAGAGAGCCCAAACGACGAAGGTCACGTGAAGACTTGTTCGCCAAGAAATGAGTTTTTTGTATTCCAAGACATGTAATTTACTTGCTTTTCTAGGATGGACCAAAATTGTAGCTATTTATATTTTTTGTAAATATTGCAATGTTTGTCATTGTTTGATAACATGTCATATAGAATAGAAGTGCCACACATATATCTCTTTTGGTATGAACATGCATAGAATGGTTTAGGTATCTAAATTGACATCTAGATAACTTGATAAATCATTCTTTAGAATTCGATCACACACCTTAAATAATTGAGTGGGAGAAGGTGTTTTGGAACACCTACGGCCTCCAAGTTTAGTTGAGCTTTATGTTTCGTGTAATAACCTCCCAAGAGGTATTCATGAATGAAATTTAGCAAGATACTTCCTTACAAGGATATACTAGACAATTAGCCCAAACGATATCTACTCCAAAAAGAGGGATATTCGTGAGGGATTTTATTGAAGGGTGATAACTTGGTAACACACTCAATGTGAGTTTATTAATATCCTCCCAAGAGTTCTTGTTAATAAAATCACAAGGCTAAAATTGAAAACATCGATTGTTATGTTAACAATTAGGTGGGACCTAGTCCAACTAGTAAATGTTGCGAACTCCCAAAGGAGGCATGGCATTTATAGGTGTTGGATCACCATTGAATTTTTACGATTGAATTATTTTATTTAATTCAAGATAAATATTCGACAGTGCTTTATCATGATTATTTACTTATATAATTTTTGTTATTATAAAGAAATCATGACCCCATCCCTAATCAACATTCTAAAAGATAATACTTTAACTGATGATAATTATGTCACATGGAAAAGGAAAATTGGGTTGTTATTGCAAGCTGAAAAACATAAATTCGTTATGTCTATTCCTTAACCGCCAAACTAATGAATCTACTCATGAGCAAAGAGATGAGTATTAGTAGTGGAAGTCTTCAGATGAGATGGCTAAATGTACGTTACATTATGGCCATATCTCCGACGTGTTGCAACAACAACATGAAGGAATGGAGACTGCTGCCGATATAATGATGTCTCTAGAGGATATGTTTGTTATGAGGTCTAGGAAGACTAAGAGAGAGGCAGTGACTGCTTTTATGAATCTTGGGATGAAACCCGGACAGGGTGTGAAAGATCACATGATGAAAGTCATAGCACATCTCAACATTGCTGAACTACATGGTGCTGAGATAGATGGTGAGACCAAAATTGACATGATTGTCAACTCACTGTAGGATTCCTTTGATCAATTCAAGTAGGACTACACCTTGAATAATAAGGAATACACCTTGCAAGGCCTGATGCGAGATGTTCAAAGCGTGGAAAAAATCCTTGTGAAAGGCAAGGGTCAAGAGATTCATATGCTTGGTAAGTTGCTACTGTTAAAGACTCGTAAGATGGTCAAGAGACAACAGAAGAAAAAGCAACTTGAGCCTTCTTAGAAGGAGACCAAGATAGTAACCAAGACCAAAGGGAAATGTTTCCTTTGTAGTGAAAATGGTCAAAGGAATAGACTGAATATGAATGAATTCAACTTGTATTTAGGCAATGAAGCATTGGTGTTTACTAGTGTAATGGGAGATATTAGAATCAATTTAGATTCTTATAGGCATTTAGATTTAATAAACATTTATTACGTACCACAATTCAAGAGGAATTTAATTACGGTCTCTTGTCTAAATAAATTTGGATATTCAGTTACTTTTAATAAAATGTTTTATTATTAGGAAGAATAACAAAATTATTTGCAAAGGTACATTGGAAAATGGTTTATTCTATTTGCTTGGAAATATCTCTCAATTGTTAGACACAGAATCAACGGAACCTAATCATAAAAGAGTAAAATTATCAAAAGATGAAACCTACCTATGACATTTGCGCCTAGGTCATATTAACCTTAATAGGATTAAAAGATTGGTAAGTGACAGACCTCTAAGTGACTTAAAGGTTGATGATCTACCAAATTGTGAAATCTTGTTTGGAAGGTAAAATGACCAAAAGGTCGTTTACGACCAAAGGCACAAGAGCCATCGAATGTTTAGGATTGATACACACTGATGTGTGTGGACTTCTGAGCATTCAAGCTAGAGGTGTATATAAGTACTTCATCACTTTCACGGATGATCACTCAAGATTTGGTTATGTTTATCTCATGAGACATAAGTCAGATGCTTTTGACACGTTTAAAACATTTAAAGCTAAAGTTGAAAATCAGCTTGAGAAACGCATAAAAATCTTGAGGTCTGATCATGGTGGAGAATATCTATCTGGTGAGTTTCAGCAATATCTTATTGATAATGGGAAAATTTCTCAGTTTTCTGCACCATGCACACCTCAACAAATGGGGTGGCAAAAAGGAGAAATAGAACTCTTTTGGATATTGTTAGGTCTATGTTGAGTTATTCAACACTCCCTAATTCTTTTTTGGGATATGCCTTACAAACCGCAATGTACATTCTAAACGATGTACCATCTAAGTCGGTTCCTAAAACACCGCATGCGTTGTGGACTGGGCGAAAGCCTAGTTTACAACACTTAAGGATATTTGGATGTCCTGCGCACGTGTTAAAAGGAAAGACAGAAAATATGGAGTCCTGTTCAGAAACATGCATATATTTAGGGTATCCAAAGGGAACAAAAGGATATTATTTTTATAGTCCTTCAGATCTTAAAGTATTTGTTTCGACAAATGCTAAATTTATGGAAAATGACTATATGAATAATTTTGTGCCTAAAAGTAGAATTGTCCTGAATGAGCTTTTAGGAGATACAATTCTGCAAGAGGTTTCACAGCCTAGCCCAATTGTAAGTTCCGTACCAACACAAGATCAACAATCTACCATATCTCGTCATAGTGGGAGGGATGTTAGACAACCCGAGAGATACATCGGTCTAGGAGAATCTGTAGAGAATCTTCCGAACAACGATGATCCCTATACGTACAAGGAAGCAATGAAAGATCTTGATTGTTGCCATTAGCAAAAGGCAATGCAATCCGAAGTTGAATCTATGTTCAAAAATAAAGTCTGGTCTCTTGTAGACTTGCCTAAAGGGATAAAACCCATCGGGTGTAAGTGGGTATACAAGATGAAAAGAGGAATAGATGGAAATGTGGAAACCTTTAAAGCTATATTGGTAGCTAAAGGTTATACACAAAAGGAAGGTATCGATTATGAAAAAACCTTCTCTCCTGTGACCTTGCTTAAATCCATTAGGATACTCTTATCCATTGCGGCATCTCTAGACCTAAAGATTTGGCAAATGGACATCAAGACAGCTTTCTTTAATGGAAGTCTTGACGAAATCATCTACACGATGCAACCAGAAGGATTCATTGAAAAGGGCCAAGAGGAAATGGTATGCAAGTTGCAAATATGTATGTATGGATTGAAGTAAGCATCCAGATCCTAGAACATAAGGTTCGATCAAGCTGTGAATTTTTTTGGATTTATTCAAAACCTTGATGAACCTTGTGTATACAAAAGAATTAAAGGCGATAAGTTGGTTTTCCTAGTTCTTTACATTGATGATATACTACTCATCGGAAACGATACATGTGTATTGACCTCAATAAAAGAATGTTTAGCAAAATAATTTGATATGAAGAACTTAGGAGAAGCAAGTTATATTCTTGGTATCCAAGTCATAAGAGATAGAAAGAATAAAACGATTGCATTATCCCAAGCTTCATACATAGATAAAATCTTTTCTAGGTTTTCCATGCAAGATTCCAAGAAAGGTATGTTACCTTTCAGACATGGAATCAAACTTTCTAAGAAACAAGTTCCTAAGAATGAACATGAAGAGCAATTCACGAGTAGGGTTCCATACGCATCGGCAGTTGGAAGTCTTATGTATGCAATGCTCTGCACTAGACCATATATTTGTTTTATTGTGGGCATAATTAGCAGGTTTCAATCGAAACCTGGTTCTGATCAATGGACGACAGTCAAGCATATTTTCAAATATCTTAGGAGAATGAGAGATTATATACTTGTATACTCTGGAGGAGATCAATATCAGGATCTGTGTTTACTATTGGAGGAGGGGTAATCATATGGAGGAGTATCAAGCAATCTTGTATTGTCGATTCCACCATGGAAACCGAGTGTGTTGCCGCATACGAGGCTGCTAAAGAGGCTGTTTGGCTCCTTCAATTCTTGATTGACTTGGAAGTGGTTCCTGATGCGAATAAGCAGATCACTATCTATTGTGACAATAGTGGAGCAGTGGCTAATTCGAGAGAACCATGAAGTCATAAGAGAGGGAAACACATTGAAAGAAAGTATCATCTTCTAAGGAAAATTATGCATAGGGGTGACGTGACGAATAAAAAGATTGCTTCAGCAGAAAATCTATCGGATCCCTTTACTATGGCTCTTCCACAAAAGAGTTTTGATGGGCATCTAGACAACATAAGGATGAGAGATATGACACATTTGCTATAAAGCAAGTGGGAGACTGTTAGGATTATGCTCGATAGCAAGAGTATAATAATGTATTTGACAATCTTTTCATAATAATAAAGTGATTTATAGTTTAACAAATCTTATAGCATTTATAGTTTAATTATTATAACTGTCAAAAGTAAATAATCATAAGGGTAAAAGACTATGAGAATAGAAGAATTGTTCATACATCTAGATATGTATAAGGTAGACACAATTATTTAATTAATCTTGATTATATTCACAACTTAAGATAAAAGGTTGGGCGTCTTTATCTTGTCAAAGTTGTAGATTTTTTTTCTAGCATTTGAGTGGGATCAAAGGTGTTATGATGAGTCTAAAATCATCAAAGTGTGGTGTCTTTGGGAAAAAGAATATAGTGCACTGGGTGCATTGAATATGATGAAAATGAAATACTTTATCTAGAACCGTCAATGGATAAAAGTTTTCATTTGAAGACAATCGGAGAGTCTATCTCAATCTTGAAATAAATGATGGACTTATGGTTGCAAGTGTTATCATTTGAGCTATCAATGAGTAAAATTATATAGCATAGTATATCCTCGATAGTTTGGTGTTATTCATTTGTTAATCAATAGAGGACTTCATTTATAGATATGGACATCGTGGCTCCATTTATGAAATGAGAGTAGAATACCATCATATAGATGTTTTGAGGTATTGGATATTAAATCTTAATGTTAAGTTTTCAATAGTGTCTATTGAAACATGGCTTCTGGACAAGTCAAAATATCCAAGTTCAAAATTTGGTCATATGAGTAAATATGGTAACTTGGAGAGCTATAGGCGGTCTGTGACCTCTTGGCGATTATTGGTATTCTTCATGAGGATACACTTTCTCCAATAAGGTTGTATAGGGTATAAATGAGTAACATCAACTTATTCTATCTTTATTTAAGAGTTCAATTTTAGTTCTTTAGTGGAATGAAATAGAATTAAATAGATCGGACCTAAGTGAATCATTTGTTGATTATGATTGGGTTGTGTCTATTGGTGCATAAATTTAGATAGCCCGCCAAGATCCCCGATCCACACGAACTTGCATGGATCACTTGATATATTCTACCGGACCAATTTATGGGTCCATTTAGAATTGTATTAAGGCATGTGAACTTGTTTTTTTTTTGTTTGTAAGAATAGGTCTAGTTCACATGTTGACTTTTTATTAAGGTCCAATGGATTTAATAAAATAAGAAAAATAATATATGACCCATATATATGTGTTGGGCGGCAAGGCTATTTAGAATAGCTTAATTATATTAATTTTATTTTATTATTTTATTATTTAATTAAATGGAAATTAATTAATTTGTTGATTAATTAATTATTTAATTAAAAGTCAAAATCTTTTTCGTAGTAGGAGATGGTCTCCTAAAATTATACTATTGTTGGTAGTATAATTAATATTAAAGACTATATTTGATAAGTAGATAAATAAAATGAATTATTTATCTAATCAAATTAGGAAGTCTTTAATTTGGTTACAAATACACTATTGAGTTGGATTAGGAGTCTTGGTGTAGGAAAGAATTCCTTTTGGAAAAGGATTCTTAACAACCAAGTAAATCCACCTAAGGATATGATTCTTAACCACCAAGTAAATCCTTCTTAGAAGAAGATTTAATCTCTTATATATAATACCTATTAAATTCGACCAAGAAGTAGTTTTTGGTATGAAAAGTTGTTTTTTATATGTTTTTTATTGTTATATATAAAAAAAACTTCGTCCAACTCATTGTGTGAAGAATTCGGCCAAGCATAGAGAAAAGAGGGAATGTTTTTGTTTTCGATAGTACACTAGTAACCTTTGCATCAAAAGGGTTTTGTGTACAATATCGAATCAAGGTTCACGTGAGTTTCAATCAAATTGATTGATAATTCGAAAGTGACCGGACGTTAATGGATTTTCTCTTGGAGGATTATTGTGACTAACAAAAAAGAAGATTTTGTTTGTTTCCATACTCAAGTATATAATTTAAAGAAAGGGAGCCCACACTCCTAGGTGATTCACGTTCGTGATTGGATTGAAAGATCTTGCGGATTTAATTCGACGTTAGTTCAATCAGCACGAAAAAAAGAGTACGATACTTTTTATATACACAAATTAATCTAGGGTTAAGGTTCTTGTTATTAAAAGGGAAAATCTTTATTTATACGCAAACTCTAATTTTCTTATTTCTCACGTTTCCGTTGCGTTTTGAACCGTTTTTTTCCCTATAGATTCTAGGTCCAAGATAGCCTTGATCTTTTTTGGGTTATCCTTCATGCCTCTCCCATGAACCATGAAGCCCAGAAACTTCCTCGCAGTTACCCCGGAAGCACATTTGGAGGGGTTCAATCTCATCTGGTTTTTCCCTTAGGATCATGAAAGTTCTATGAAGGTCTTCCTGATGTCTTTCTGTGGATTATGATTTTTTGATCATGTCATCGATGTACATCTCCATCGACTTTCCAATCTCGGGTCTGAACAGTCGGTTAACTAGCTGCTGGTATGTAGCCCCCACGTTCTTAAGACCAAACGACATCACTTTATAACAGTACATGCCTTGTTCGGTAATGAAACTGGTCTTATCCTGTTCGGTTGGATGCATCTTAATCTGGTTGTATCCTGAGAATGCATCCATGAAGCTCATGAGCTTATTTCCAGATGTGGAGTCAACCAATTGATTGATCTTTAGTAATGGAAAGCTGTCTTTTGGACATGCCCGGTTGAGGTCGGTGTAGTCAACACACATACACCACTTCCCATTCGCCTTCGTGACCATGGCCACATTGGTGATCCATTCGGGGTAGCACGCCTCTCTGATGAAGCCTGCTCTGATTAACTTATCTACTTCCTCCTGAACCGTATTATTTTTTTTGGTGTTAAAGTGACGCTTTTTCTGCTTGACATGCTTGAAGGTCTGATCCACTACTAAACGGTGAGCCGCCAATGACATTGGGATCCCGGGCATTTCATTGTGACTCCAAGCGAAAATGTCGTTGAATTCTTTGAGGAACCTAATCAGATCCTCATTCACTCCTGGTTTTAGGGTAGCTCCGACCATGACGACCTTCGAAGGATTGTCCATCCGGATGGGTATCTTTTCTAGTTTGTCCACAGGATGCTCGTTGGCTCATTCCCTACTCTGTTCTTCTACATCTGGCATCACGGGGTCATCATCTGGGTAATCTGCGGGCTCTATATCTTCCAAGGTCATCCCGGGTGTTACTCTATCCTGGATTGTTGTAATCTATTTAAACTATTTTGCTAGAGTTGTTGTGTTGGCAGATACTGCATAACACTTTCTGGCTGTTTGATGGTCACCACGTACCTCTCTCACCTTGCCTCATACTAGAAAATTTAGGATGTTGTGATAAATGGACAGGACCCCATTAAAGGATGACAAGAAAGGTCTTCCTAGTATCGCATTGTAAGCCGATAGGGTATCTACCACCACGAAGTCTGTCATAACATTTTGCTGGAGAGGTGGTGTTCCATTGATTACTAGGAGGATCTTTAATCCCACAGGTATGATCGAGTCCATAGTGAATCCATACAGCGGGCTAATGCACATATTGTAACACTATTGTTTCAAATTCAGCATCTCCAGGGTATCTTTAAAAAAGATGTCGACGCTGCTGTCTGTGTCAACAAGCACGCGGTGGACCGTGCAGTTGGCAATCTGTATTGTGATCACCATGGGATCGTCATGAGGCTGCACGGTGTTGTAGTCATCCGCCTCAATGAAAATAATATGTGTTAACTTGGAGGGGTCAGTTGGGCTCTGGTTGGCCTTGAAGTTACCCTTCCCTTCATCTACACGAGGGATCTTCCTTGCGTGGTTTTTTCTGGAATTATTAGAGGTACCAGCCAAAGTGGCCTCTCCGCTAATGGTATGTATCACCTGGATTTGATGCATCAGATCTGTCTGCTCACCCTTTCTCTTCTCGGCATGCTCGCAGATCTCAGCCTGTACTTTCCTTCCAGTCTGAATATTATCCCTGACCTGCTATAAGAACTCTATTAGACATCCTCCCCTTACCAAAGCCTCGATTTGATTACGTAGGTTATAGCACTCTGAAGTGTTGTGACCCACGTCTTCATGGAAGTTACAGTACTTATACCGGTTCTTCCTATCGATGGGGGCTTTCATGGGTACGGGCTTCTGTAGTAGTCCCTTATCCCGAATGGTGAGATGGATTGTTTCGCGGGATGTTGTTAATGAAAAATTTACTCGAGGTGAGAAATTTTAGCTAACACCCTCGAGACCGCTACCACGGAGGTTATGGCCGGGGAAGATTCCTCATACCTACCTTGTTTGAATAAATGTGGGTGTTCAAACCTGAATATAATGAAAATGGGAATATATCTCTTTATTATAGATTGTGCATGCCATACAAAAATCTTTCGATTAGTCTCAATCTCACTAGGATACAGTAGGGTGGCAACCTCGTGCCTGTTGAATAGTAGAATACAATGACACCCGTGTTCTGATTGCATAATTTAGGCCATGACTCATCCTTTTGTTTCTTTCCTCTTCATTGACCCCTTTTTTTCTTTTTTCTTAGTGCATATTTGGGCATATTTATACACAATCCAAATAGGTTAAATTTGTGATTCCCCCGCCATGATTCTCTGAATCCCATCCCTCCTTATCTGGCGAGATCTATTATTTAAAAGTCGTTAACTTTGGATTAATGACGGAGTTAAGAATATCTCTGTTGGAGATAAGTTTGTTTCCTCATTGGACTCAATCTCTTGTGCCTCACGTACTTGGCGATTTAATGTTTTTAGGTGTGGATATGATACTGTACCTTCATGGTGTGATTCTTCTAGGAGGTCGTCGAGTACGGTGTTCACTGTTTCATGGGGCGAAGTAAATCCATGTCCTAGTTTTGGTACTAGGGGCTCGGACTGACCTTTACAGGTCCCTTAAAGCTTGGGATAAGCCCATGGGCATTCATTGGTTATAGCGGGGCTTTTGGCGACCTTTCTACTACCTGTCCAGATAGGTCTGAATCTTCTCCCGGCTGGTTGAGGCGATTTCGAGGTATGTGCCCATTGATTAACAGACTCTCACTTAGGTCTGGAGAGGATGGCGGGCTCCTGGAGAGGTTACAAGGTAGTTTTGACCTCAGTGAGCCTTGATTTGGTAGAAGGAGCTCGATTCGTTTGTGTCGGGCTTCACCTTGGATGCTTCCTAAGTTCGACGACCTTTCCTCACTTCTTCGGGGTGGCTCCAAAGCTTGATCCTAGGGACTGGTTCCGTGGTGGGTAATCTCAGGATTGGAACTAGGCCAGGAGGGTGGAAAATTTCTATTTGTTCTCTAGCCGAATTCGGATATTAACAGAAGTCTCTTCTAACTCGAACACCGGTGATTGAGTTGGGGTTGGAGTCAGATTTCCTATTTTAATTGGGAATTCCCCCCCCCCCCCTTTATCAATACCAAAAATCTCGGAGGAAATCTTCTCATTAATTGCATGAGTGATGTGGCGAGCATAGACCGGTGTAATTCCTGAAACAATTCGGCTGTGTTACGGCTATTCCTGGTTTCGAGGCAATCCTACCAAAGATTTCGTCGACGTCACTGCTCCATTCGCTTCTATTTATACCCAACTCCTTCATCAATTTCTTCATGTTTTCTTTTAAACTTTAGATTTTCAAAAATCCTTCTCTTTTGCTACCCTCTTCAGCTACACTTTTGTTCCTTCTCTTTTCATCTACCTCCAAACCTTATTCTATTATGTCGAAAGTCAGCCATGACTCTGTTGATTCCCTCATTGATGATGCAGAAGTTTCCAGCCTTGCCTAGGGAAACGGGTATGAAAAGATTTCGACAGTGACGATTCTCCCCTGAACCCACAATGTCGCTGGTCGAATAGAAACGTGGCCATTGGAACCAGGTTCACTGACCGACCAGACTGTCCCTTAAACTTGGTCGATGAAGGCTCTGACAAAAAAGAAAGGGACGAAGCCGTTGGGAAGGGTCAAGTCATGATTGTTGGCCCTCCTCCAATGAGGCCTTTCCCTATGACTTTAGGGTCATCTCAGATTCTACTGTTGATCCGCAATCAATCGACTGCCTGAGGTCCAAGTATTTTTTTCTTAACAACATCCCCCTCATAGTTCCCCACAGAAATTATGACGTTTTTAATCCGCCCAAAGGTGTGCTCCCCATCCATGTAGCGGCCTTCAGGAACGGGGTCAGGCTTTCTTTCCATCCTACCCTTTAATGGGCTCTCAGTGCTCTACAGCTAGCTCCCCTCCAACTGACGCCCGGCTTCTCGAGGCACCTGATTGGCTTTCTCATGCTGTGGAAGGAACATTCGAGTTGGGCAAGGTTACCATCTAGCCCGGAGCAGAGGAGTTTGCCTATCTTTTTCAATTCGAGAGCCTGTTCAGAGTTCCTCGAGGTCATTTTTATGCGAAAGCTAAGAACAAACTCAATTTCATCATCCCTGGCGCTTCAGGAAGGACCCTGCTTTGAATGAGGAGTGGATCCTAGTGGGAAATGATTGAGAAAGCTCAAACTTTATTGGCGGGCATGAGTTCGCGGTTCCCATGGCTTTCAACGATAAACCATCATGGGGTAGGGATTCCTTGCCAGCTGAGTCTGAATCTGTATTGAAGGCCATCCTTGCTAGGAACTAGCTGAACCTGAAATTCCTAACTGCCGACCCCTTCGATTCTTGCTGAGTAAATCGCTATCTGTGAATTTCTGATGCTACTCCTCGTAAGTAATGCTGAATGATCATGCTTTGTTTAGTTGACTAGTGACACGTTCTAAAGAAATGTTCCTACTCCTAAGTATAAGAGTGTCAAAGTAATAAATTAACTGGTAAGACCGGGTCGAACCACAGGGCGGTTGTTCACTAGTCCTTGTAGAATTAATTATCTAGATTAATTACTAAGCTTGTTATAAATTGTAAATCAATTAAAATTAAAATTAGGGCTAAGGGATCCACTGTTGGTAATTCGAATATGATCTAATAGTTAATATTTAGTCGATATTAATGGGAGGGTATTCCACTCCACCGACCACTCTCTGATAGATGTGGGTAAAAGTACCCACTGTGCTAGACAACATCTGTATGTCTACAATGAGTAAAAAATGCACAAAGATCAGAGGGGATAAACCACTCTCTGATAGATATGGGTAAAAGTACTCACTATGTTAGACAATATCTGTCTGTGTACAGTGAGTCAAAAACTTCATAAAGATCAGAGAGGAGAAAACAAAAAAGTAATAAACTTACCATAATTGGATTATATTTTCCATACCAATAGTATCACATTTGGCCCCAACTATGTAAAATTAGCCCGAAATAATTTAATTAGAAAATAACTATTTTATTTAAACTAAGAATTTGAGAACAAAATAGAGAGAATTTCACGAATCTAATATTAGATTTGGATTCAGAATGTGAAAATTAGGGGGGAGAGATCCCCTATTTATACAAAATACGGATGAAAATTGACCATCGGATGAATTTAGAATGCAGCGTCCAGAATGCGCCGCGTCATCAGTGAATATTGAACAGTGAACAGTGACAGTAAACACTAAACGCATCTGTGAAAGTCAATAGTGAACAGTGCACCAGCTTCAAGAATATGATTCTCTACAGCATGTGTACGGTGCACTCACAATTCGGCCCAATAGAATTGTGCCACGCCATTGGTCAATAATCTTCTAGAAAGTCAACTATGAACAGTATACCAAATTCTAGAATGTGATTCTCTGCAGCCGCATGTACGGTGCACTCGCATTTCGGTCCAATAGTAATGTCCCATGCCATCAGGAATAGTGAAAGTCAACTGTGAACAGTGAATAGTCAAAATTACAAAAATGCCCTTCGTAGTATTCCTAAGGTTTTTGACATTCTAAACTTGAAAACGATGTTTATTTTGCCATCTGACTTCTCCATAATTTTGAATTGATCGAATTACCTCTGAAATACAAAGAAAAATACATTGATTACTACACAACACATTTATTTAAGCGAGTGAACGAAATTATATCTAAATTTGGGAATTAATCATATTGGAAGTGTAAAACAATGATATTATCCCTTAGTATACATACACTTTTCAGTGTTAATCACACCCCCCAACCAGCTTATTGCTAGTCTCTAGCAACTAAAGCGAAAATAGTAAAAACTCAAATTCAAATCTCTAAACTACAAAATAGACAAACTCTCACATACATCTTTTCTCACCCTTTGACAACCGGTCATCAATCGAGTTATCAATCAAACTTTCTTGTGCTTAATAAA
Organism: Dipteronia dyeriana; assembly: GCA_032871835.1. Taxonomy (NCBI): domain Eukaryota; kingdom Viridiplantae; phylum Streptophyta; class Magnoliopsida; order Sapindales; family Sapindaceae; genus Dipteronia; species Dipteronia dyeriana. The sequence goes on from CM065301.1 coordinate 58,696,825, forward strand.
GATCAACACAATAACTATGAGATTCAATTGAAATCAAACAACGTTTTCATTCTAAAATCTCATCAGGGATTTTTCCTTAGGCAGCAGTTTTATTTTTTTTGGTTTTTTTTAATATAACAAAATTGGAAACAAACATTCCATCTTTAATCCATATAGCGAGCTTTAGGCCAATGACTCCCAAACCAGTTTTCTTTAGGGAATTAAGTGTTAAAACAGTCCTACGGGCTTAATTAATCGGATTGCAGATGTTTTTTTTTTGGTACAATTCCCTTAAGCTTCCTCTTTAATCCGTGTAAGGAGCTTTGGGGCAATGACTCCCAAACCAGTTGGTCTTTAGGCATTAGGTGTTAAAGTACCTCTCAGACTTAATTGCTCGAGTTAAAGAGGCTACGAAACTGCACTTTATTCTTATCCAGACTTCACCGTTTTACACGAACACTCTATGCTTACTGAGACATGATGCCCAGCTATTAAGTAAGAGTTTTGGTCAAAACACACAAAATTATTATTATTATTATTATTATTATTATTATTATTATTACTATATATATTTTTAAACAAGACTACTGCCTTTGGTTGTTACCCTTGAATGATGTTTCAGAACTAAATATCGCAAAATCTTAACTTACTGCACATAATCACGTGTCAATGTGCGTGTGTGTCCAGAATAGTTTGAAAAAATTTCTCAAGATGACTGAATGAACAAAAGGATTAGTCAATGATATCACAATGGAGAGTTCATAAATTTGAATAGTCAGAACTACAAAGATGCGTCTCAGAAGTATCTAAAAGATCTCCTTACTCGACCATCTTTACAAAAAAAAATGGTAAGAAGTTAGTTTTTTTTTTGATAAACTAAAGTTATTGAATCAACTATCCCCCCCCCCCCCCCCCCCCCCCCAAACCAGAACGAGACATTGTCCCCAATGTCTTTAGAAAGAGTTAAGGTTTAGAAGATATCACCTGAACAACTTGAAAGACAATAAAATCCTGCAAAACAACAAAAGAAATACAAAATAAAGGAAAATAAAATGCATAAAAACCATGGGACAATTACAAACCAAGATTCAAATCAATTCTGCATTTCTTGTTCTCTTCATTAATGGACCAATCTTTTTTGGAGGTTGAGGGATCTGGCTCATAATTAAAAGCTTGTAACTGGTCAATCAGCTCATGAGGACTTGAAACAGAGATAAAGATTTTTCAGATTGAAGGTGGAATGTAATAATTTTTCTGAGCATGATCAAGAAATGAAAGCAAACTATCATAAAATTTATTAACATTCAACAAACCGATGGGTTTCTCATGGATGTGTAGTTACGCCCAGGATGCCATTGTAAAGATTTCTTCTAAGGTTCCAAAACCACCTAGCAAAGCTATATATGCATCAACATGATGTAACATAGCAGTCAATCTTTCAGGCATACCTAAAACAACTAACTCTTCGCCATTTGTCTTTCCGATGATCTCTACTGCGGCCATAGGTTTTGGGACAGTACCCAAAACTTGACTACCTCCGTCTCGTGCAGCTCGTGAAACACACCCCATTAATCCAAGTTACCTCCTCCATACACTAGGTGTATTTTTCGCTCAGCCAAAACCTTACCAAGTTGAGTTGTAGCCTCAACAAACTCTCTGCATTTCCCATAATTAGTGCCACCAAACACACAAATGTTTGTGAATTGTTTAGTTGAAGGTGACACCATTAATGCACTCTCTGAATTTTTCTTTTGAATGTTTATGAGTGCTTTGAAGCAAAAAAAGGAAAACAAATGTTTGTATTTATAGATCCCGAAAAGGTAACACAATGATACACCTATATGTATAGGGTAGCGTATTTGTCAATGATATTAGATCCAAATGGTTCAAAAATAAAAAATGAATAGCAATAATTACAAAAGACATTAAATGCTGAAGGAAAAAGATAATAAAAACAAAAGGATATTTACTGGTAGTTATGATTGTGGCTCACATCTTCCTCTGGTTTTACGTCCAAAAACGACTTCAAGGTCCTCTATGGGTTAGGGATATGCTTCCCATCCAATTTTCTTATAAATTGGCAAACAGGGTCTTTTAAAGTCAGATTCTCAAGACTATATTGTGCATGTTCTTTTTGAAATTGTGGTTATAATCGGTCAATTGCCATTTGCACATATCCACTAGGATGTGCATCAAGAGTCTTTAGGATATTATCCAATGACTCCATACGCAAACCATGCCTAATGAATAAAATTTTATCTTCCCGATTATTAGACACTATTCCTAAAGAACGACAATGTGTGTTGCAAGTTGTACGTGCACATTTGTGACAATTAACCCCTAACTTCTTAGCTCTTCGTTTTGTTGCAAGGTTACTTCATCCAAAACCAGGCATGTAAGATATAAATGAATCAGCAGACTCACCTGCAAGACGTACCTTAGCTTCGATCAACCAACGAATTTCAACAGGAATGTTGTTTATCATTAGTAAGCGTAATCTTTCAGAACGTGCTTTGTAAATCTTTTTCAGAGCATTTTGGGGCAACGATGGAAAATGTTTTCGCAGGTTTTTGAAAATTTCGTCCATGCCTTGTTTTGGAGATCAGTTATTTAGGAAGCTGAATTAAACCGACTTGAATTGTCACGGCGTACCGTTATCCGCCACTTAACCGGGGTTATATAGCAAAACACACCAAGCAAAAATTGAACCTAGAAATTAATCCTGTAAAAATTCAAAATGTAAAAGCGAACAAAAACAAAAATAATAATTGCAAATACAAATAAGTCAAAAGCAAGAGGTTTGTTTGCTCACCTTTGTAACAAGGGTCAAAAAGGACGGCAGAGTCTTTTTTGAAAATCTGCATTTTCTAAGAAATGTTTCACACGTTGTCCATTTACTTTAAACACATTACCATTCCTAGGATTCTCAATGTTAAGGGCACCATATGGATACACATGTTTCACAACAAATGGACCACTCCATTTTGATTTCAATTTGCCAGGAAATAAATGAAGTCGAGAATTATAAAGCAAAACCTTTTGACCAACTTCAAATGATCTTCTTAAAATTCTTCTGTCATGAAAGGTTTTAGACTTTTCTTTAAGAATTTTTTCATTTTCATATGCATCATTTCTTAATTCTTCAAGTTCATTTATTTGCAACATGCGCAATTCACCAGCATCATTTATGTTAGAATTGAAAGCTTTAATGGCCCAATATGCTTTTTTTCTAAAGTTCAACAGGTAAGTGATAAGGTTTTCCATAAACTAAACGATAAGGAGACATACCCAAAGATGTTTTGAATGCAGTGCGGTAAGCCCAAAGTGCATCATTTAGTCTAAGAGACTAATCTTTTAGATCAGGGTTAACCATTTTCTGCAAGATATGTTTATCTCCCTATTTGCTAACTCAACTTGACCACTTGTTTGAGGGTGGTATGGTGTGGCAATTTTGTGTGTGACTCCATGTTTCTTCATTAAAGACTCAAAAGGTTTGTTATAAAAGTGTTTGCCTCCATCACTGATAATGGCTTGAGGGATTCCAAATCGACTCAAAAGATTTTCTTTTAAAATTTAATCACTGTTTTGTGTTCATTATTTCTACAAGGAATTGCCTCAACCCATTTTGAAACATAATCAACGGGAACCAAAATGTACAAAAATCCAAATGACGGTGGAAATGGACCCATAAAATCAATTCCCCAACAATCAAATATTTCAATGACAAGAATGGGGTTTAAAGGCATCATGTTTCGCTTGGAAATAGATCCTAACGTTTGACAATTTTCACAGGTTTTACAGAATGCATGTGCTTTTTTAAACAAGGTGGGCCAATAAAATCCACACTGTAAGATTTTTACAGCCGTTTTCTTTAACAAAAAATGACCACCACATGCTTCAGAATGACAAAATTCAATGGCACTACTTACCTCATTGCCTGGAATACACCGTCGAACAATTTGATCAGGACAATACTTGAATAAGTACGGGTCATCCCAGTAAAAACGTTTTACCTCGGTCAAAAATTTCTTTTTGTCCTGTGCATTCCAATCGAGTGGCATCATTCCTGTTGCAAGATAATTAACAATGTCAACATACCAAGGCAAAGTTGTGATAGAGAATAAAAGATCATCAGGAAAAGAATCATTGATGGGTGCTTTATCAAATGATGACTCAGCGGTGAGTCATGATAAATGGTTTGCAACGACATTTTCAACACCCTTTTTATCCTTGATTGTGAGATTGAATTCTTGTAGCAAAAAAATTCAGCGAATCAATCATGGCTTTGCATCCTGTTTAGATATTAAATATTTCAAAGCAGCGTGATAAGTAAAAACAATGGTTGAAACGCTAATTAAGTGTGACTGAAATTTATCCAATGCAAATATCACAACAAGTAATTCTTTCTCGGTGGTGGTGTAATTCATTTGTGCACAATTCAAAGTTTTACTTGCGTAATAAATCACAAAAGGCTTACCTTATCTTCTTTGTCATAAGACAGCTCCAACAACAAAATCACTCGCATCACACATCAATTCCAAAGGCAATGACCAATTAGGGGATTGCATGATAGGAGCAGAGGTTAAAAGGTCAACTGTCTTTTTAAAAGACTCTCCACACTCTTGTGTCCATTCAAATTTTTCATCTTTTAATAAGAGGTTACAAAGTGGTTTAGATATGACACTGAAATCTTTAATAAACCTCCTATAAAATCCTGTATGCCCTAAAAATGACCGCACATCTTTGACTTTTTGTGGTGATGGTAACTTCGAAATGACTTCAATTTTTGCCTTATTAACCTCGATACCTTTTGATGATACAACATGACCCAAAATAATTCTAGACGTGGTCATATAATAACACTTTTCCCAGTTAAGCACAAGTTCTTTTTCTATGCAACGTTTCAAGACTCTATCCAAGTTATTAAGACAATTATCAAAAGAATTCTCAAACACAGTTAAATCATCCGTAAAGACCTCTAACTATGTTCAATCATGTCACTAAAAATGCTTAGCATGCATCGTTGAAATGTGGCCGGAGCATTACACAAACCAAATGCCATTCTTCTAAATGCAAAGGTTCCAAAGGGACATGTGAATGTGGTTTTTTCTTGGTCTTCTAATGCAATGGGAATTTGATAGTATCCTGCATACCCATCAAGAAAGCAGTAGTAGAGATGTCCTGTTACTCTTTCTAAAATTTGGTCAAGGAATGGAAGGGAAAAATGATATTTTCTAGTGGTTTCATTTAATTTTCTATAATCAATGCACATGCGCCAACTAGATGGAACACGAGTTGGAATTAACTCACCCTTTTCATTTTTAACAATTGTGATTCTAGATTTTTTTGGCACAACTTGTGTAGGACTCACCCACTTACTATCAAATATAGGGTAGACAATTCCCACGTTGAGTAATTTAAGGACTTCGGTCTTGACAACTTCTTTCATGTGTGGGTTTAGTCTTCTTTGGGGTTATCGATATGTTTTAGCATTTTCCTCTAAATATATTCGATGTGAACAAATCAATGGGTTAATACCTTTCAAATCTTTCAAAGTTCAACCAATTGCATTCTTATTTTTCTTTAAAACATATATCAACTTGCCTTCTTGCTCTTATGTGAGGTTAGAAGAGATTACCACTAGGTAGATTTGCTCGTCTCCAAGGTACGCATATTTGAGTTCTTCTAGTAAGGGCTTCAAATCCAGTTGAGGTGCTTTTTCTTCTGGCTCGTCATCTTTCTGTTCCAATTTGTCAAAATCTGAAGTGTCTCCTTCTTCTTCAGTAACCTGCAAACAATTATCAAGGTGTGAATGCATGCATGACTCAGGTGAACTGATCAAACAAATTTCAGATGAATTAAAAGAATCCTTTGGATCATGATCTTCAACAATGGTTTCTCAATAATGTCTACATCTTCATCTTCATTTTCATCATCAAATGGTTCCTTAGACATGTTGAAAACATTAAGCTTAATTTCCATATTTCCATAAGACATGCTCATTATTCCATTCCTGCAATTAATCAAGGCATTAGCAGTAACTAAAAATGGTCGGCCCAATATAACAGGAATTGATTTGTGCTAATTAACAACATGTTGTGTTTCCAAGACGATAAAATCTACTAGGTAGATAAATTTATCGACTTGTACTAACACATCCTCCACTATTCCTTCTGGTATTTTAATTGACCTATCAGCAAGACAAAGTGTGGTTGAAGTCGGCTTTAACTCACCAAGTTTCAGTCTCTGATAAAATGAGTATGAGAGAAAATTTACACTAGCACATAGGTCAAGTAAAGCATGCTCAATTTTATAGTTACCAATTATGCAGAAAATAGTGTGACAACCAGGATCTTTATATTTCAAAACATTTTTATTGGAAAAAATGGAACTTACCTGTTTAGCCATAAAGGCTTTCTTTCTTACATGATGCTTCCTTTTCACAGTGCACAGGTCCTTCAAAAATTTGGCATAGGAAGGTACCTGTTTGATTGCGTCCAACAAAGGGATATTGATCTTTACCTGTTTGAAAATTTCAAAAATCTATGGGGGATGCTTCAATTTCTATGAATTTTTAAGAGCCTAAGGATATGGGAGTGTAGGTGGGAATTCAATTATTTCTTCATCAACAGTGATTTCATCAACCCCTTTCTTACCCTTGGAAAATGAATCATCATCATTTTTACCAGATTCAAGAATAGGTTTTTCGATGACCTTACCACTACGAAGAGTGATAATTGATTTGACTTGATCTGGGCATTGGTTATTATCATAGGAACTTGACTGACTCTTTGGGATTTGGTTACGATTGAGATGGAAACTTACCTTTTTCGTGTGTGGTGAGTGTAGAAGCAATATTTGTCAAAGTATCTTTAACATCTGTCAAGGTTTGTGCAGTTTGGTTGTTAATGGATTCTTGCTTCTTAATGAATGAGTGCAAAGTGTCTTCAAGGTTTTTCCTAGATGGTAGGACATAAGGCGTATAACCTTGAGGGTTTTGGAAATTCTGGTGTGTTTGTGGATGTGACGGACCTGGCGGTTGTGAAGACTGGGCTTGATTGTTGTTCCTCCAACTAAAGTTTGGATGATTTCTCCAACAAGGATTGTAGGTTTGTGAGTATGGGTTTGAATTTGGCTTGTTGAAAGCGTACAATGCATTGGCTTGTTCATGAAGACAATCTTTTAAAGCTGGTAAAGTTTGGCAACTATGAGTGATATGATCATCAGAATCACATACATGTCATGCAATTTCTTGTACAGATTTTACATGTTCACTCTTTTTAGTTTCTAAAGCTTCAACTTTCCTTGCTAGGGATGAAAATCTAGCTTGAAGGTCATGATCTTCCGTAAGATTGTAAATGCCTCCACTAGATGGAGATTGTTGTGGTTTGCACATGGACTCATAGAAACCAATGGTTCCTAATTTTGAGCATTTCGGCGATATGGTCAAGGTATTCAAGTGCTTCTTCAGGATTTTTTTCACTGAACTCCCCATTACACACCATTTCAATGACTTGTCTACTTTAGGGTGTGAGTCCCTCATAGAAATATGACACTATCCTCCATGTTTCAAAACCGTGATGTGGACAGACATTTAACAACTCTTTGAATCTATCCCAACATTGGTAAAGTGTTTCCCAGGTTTTTGGACAAATGAAGTGATTTGCCTCTTAAGAGAGTTTGTTCTATGAGGTGGGAACAAATTCTTTAAGAAATGTTGTTGCATATCATTCCAAGTTTGAATTGATCCTGACCTAAGGTTTTGTAACCAAGTTTTAGCTTTATCTTTTAAGGAAAAAGGGAAAAACTTAAGCCTGATTATATCCATGCTAACATTTTGGTCAGTGTAAGTGTTACAGACTTTCTCAAACTCCCTAAGATGCAAATATGGGTTTTCAAATTCAAGACCGTGAAAATTGGGTAAAAGTTGAATGATTCCCGGTTTAAAATTAAAGTGTACTGCATTTGGTGGGAAAACTATGCATGAAGGTGCTCCAGTACGTGTGGGGTTCATGTAGTCTCTAAGAGTTCTAGGTGGATTTGGGTTAATGTGTTTGTCATGGTCAACATAAGGCGGATGATTGCTGTGTTGAGACACGTTGTCAAGGTTGTCTAAAAGGTTCTCGACTTGGTTTATTGCTGGATGTCTATGTGGGTTTTCAGCCATGTTGTTGGTAAATGTGGGTGATTGGGATTTCCTAATTAATCTACCACTAGATGTTCGAGACCAACGTCTCATGTAAATTTAATGAGGGTTCATGGAGGTGAAATACACAAATATGAAGAAAATAAAAGAAAAAAGAAAAAAGAAAAAAGTGATGAAATTAACATGAAAAAATTCTATGGGTGTAAATGCAAATATGAACAAGTGTTTGGGGCAAAAGTGCAAATAATTATAAATATAGGGACTAAAGTGAAAATACTATAATTACAGGGATTGATATGCAAAAATGAAAAATAAAATGACCTATATGCAAATGCAAACTGGATCTAAGCTAAAATGCAAATAAAAAGTTGAAGGACTAAAATACAAAAATGTGATTAATGATTACAAGTGTTTTTTTTTTTTAAGTGGATGAAGTTTATGATTGAGATGAGTGATGCAAAATTGAATATAAAATAAGAACAAAGAAGATAGAAAAAAAATAGCAAAACTAAATTAAAAGCAAAAAGAAATTACTTCTACAAAGAAAAGACAGATTTACCTCCCCGGCAGCGGTGCCAAAAACTTGACATGTCCTAAAGAAGTGTTCCTACTCCTAAGTATAAGAGTGTCAAAGTAATAAATTAACCGGTAAGACCAGGTCGAACCACAGGGAGGTTGTTCACTAGTCCTTGTAGAATTAATTATCTAGATTAATTACTAAGCTTGTTATAAATTGTAAATCAATTAAAATTAAAACTGGGGCTAAGGGATCCACTGTTGGTAATTCTAATATGATCCAATAATTAATATTTAGTCCAGATTAATGGGAGGGTATTCCACTCCATTTATCACTCTCTGATAGATGTGGGTAAAAGTACCCACTGTGCTGGACAACATCTGTCTGTCTATAGTGAGTCAAAACTCTACAAAGATCAGAGGGGATGAACCACTCTCTGATAGATATGGGTAAAAGTACTCACTGTGCTAGACAATATCTGTCTGTCTACAGTGAGTCAAAAACTCCACAAAGATTAGAGGGGAGAAAGCAAAAAAGTAATAAACTTACCATAATTGGATTATATTTTCCATACCAACAGTATCACCTTTGGTCCCAACTATATAAAATTAGCCAGAAATAATTTAATTAGAAAATAACTTTTTTATTAAAACTGAGAATTTGAGAACAAAAGAGAGAGAATTTAACAAATCTAATATCAGATTTGGATTCAGAATGTGCAAATTAGGGGGGAGAGGTTCCCTATTTATACAAAATACGGATGAAAATTGACCATTGGATGAATTTAGAATGGAGCGTCCAAATTGCCCCACGTCATCAGTGAATAGTGAACAGTAACCGCATCCTTGAAAGTCAATAGTCAACAGTGCACCGGCTTTTAGAATATGATTCTCTACAGCACATGTACGGTGCACTCACAATTCTGGCCAGTAGAATTATGCCTTGTCATCGGTCAATAATCTTCTAGAAAGTCATCTATGAACAGTGAACTAACTTCTAGAATGTGATTCTCTACAGCCTCGTGTACGGTGCACTAACAGTTCGGTCCAATAGTAATGTCCCATGCCATCAGGAATAGTGAAAGTCAACTGTGAACAGTGAACAATCAAAATTATAAAAAATGTCATTCGTGGCCTTCCTAAGGCTTTTGACGTTTTAAACTTGAAAACGATGTTTGTTTTGCCATCTGACTTCTCTATAATTCTGAATTGATCAAATTATCTCTGAAATACAAAAAACAAAATACACTGATTACTACACAACACATTTATTTAAGCGAGCGAACGAAATTATGTCTAAATTGGGGAATTAATCATATTGGAAGTGTAAAATGATGATATTATCCCTTAGTAAACATACACTTTTCAGTGTTAATCAACTAGCTCGATTCTGACGGCTTCCCTTTTCTATTTTTTTTAACAGTTTTTGTTGTTGCTCTAGCTTCCCGTGAAGGCCAATAAGCCTGCACCCTTCCCCCCTCTGCAAAATCGAGTCGAAAATCCCTTTGGCTTCCTTAGAGAAAGGGCGACCAACTGTTCGAGCCGGGGCTTCATCTTCTCTTGCTCCATCCTCCTCATAACACAAGTCCAAGATGGCGCTCCTCACATCACGGGCTACCAATGTGTGGGGTAAGGGGACATCTATTTCTCAAGTAGCTGATGCAGCTGTAAGGACCTTGATTTTATGATTGGCTTATTTCATGACAAACCACACCACATTGGGGATGATTGTGTAATGGATAGCTTAGGTCCTCATTGGCAAGCTTCCAAGCATCTCCATGACTTCAAGAGCTAAAGGTATATTCAGTTGATTTGCCTCTTGAAGAGTTTAGGTGCACACACACACCTCATGCATGCTTTGTTGATCTTACATTTGTGTTGATATTGTTTATATGTGTGCATCTCTTAACAATCACACTTGCACTTCATTTATAGATTTAAGTGTGGTATTGTATTGTGTTCGCGCTTGCACGATGGTGTGCTTGTTTTAGCGCGTTAAGTGACCATATGAGAATGTCTCATTCTTCTCATGGTTTGATTATATGGAGTAAGGTATCTAGTTTTAAAAGAGTGTATTTCAATGATTTAAATGTTTTTCAAAACTGACCTTTCTATGGTCTTGTGACCATATCTTTTTATAACTTGATTAAAAATGAGTTTTGAAAAAGTCTGTACAAACTAGACACCCATATCTTTCCAACGGTATATTATTCGTAATATTTCATGATCGTTTGGATTGGTTTTAAAATCTCCAAAGTGACTACAAAAATAGAGCATCTCTGTTGTTGTCCATTTCTGACCTTTGGTCACTCAAATTACCATAACCTTTTCTACAGAAGTCCAAATTTGGTTTTATAGATTGGAGTAGAAAGTAGATTTCCATACCTTTCCAACGGTATATTATATGAAAGGTTTGGATGTCGTTTGGTCATGTTTTGGGTCACTCGAATCTTGAGATTTTGTGCTGTCGCAGTTGCGTCGGTGCACAAGCGCACCTCACCATCGCCCTGGATAGTAGGTGTGCGCTGGTGTGGCGCTTGTCGACCAGCGCACTGAGTAAAATTCTGGGCATTTTCAAATGGTGTAGTTTTGTTCTTGGGATCATATTTACATGCCATATTCTTCCTCACTCGTTTTTCAGAGCTTCCAAACCATTTTTTAGTGTGAGAAAGTATTTTCTTTGAGAGAGAAGCTCCAAGAGTGGTTCCTTAACTCTCCAAACCCAAAACCCATCTCCATCTTGTATCATTCTTCATCATATGAGCATGGGTGTTCTTGGTTTCATGACTAGGTAAGTAAGAACTTCACTGAACATCTTTTATTGTTCTTCTTACTCTAGATTAGGTGTTTAGTGCATGATTAAATACCTAGACTCTAGTTTATTGCATATATTTTTGAGTCTTGATAACACGATTGGGTTTGTTTGTTGATAGCTTGAATTTAGGATATATTTACCCTTCTTGCTAAGTCTTTATGCATTGCATTTAGACATTATTGATTAGGACTCATTGATTGCATTTTGTGATTGCATTATAGTCCTTGCCATGCTTAATGACAACTTGTGTTGATATGGCTTTTGTGATAGCAATAATTTAGGTCATTGTTGCCTCTAGCTAATTAGGTCATATTGATTGCATTTTGATGATTGCATTTAATGACCATGCCATGCTTAATGACAACATATGTTGAAATGGATTTGTTTGATAACTAGGATATAATGTTGCATAACTATATCTAGTTAAGTCCTTATGAACATTCATTTAGACATTGATATCTAGGAATTGTACTTAGTGACATTCTTAAATTCCTAGAAAAGCATTTAGTGTTTTGCCTAGCATTATTTGTATGTTTGGATATTTCATCATATTCACATAGGTTGTTGAACTCTTCATTGAGTCAAAGTCTTGTGGCTTTGGTGTGAAGTTGCACTAGCAAGAGAAGCCTTGCAACCAAGGGTGGGTTGGTAAGCAATTGGTCGGGTATCCACTGTAAAAGTCCCGAGGGGTAGAGTAGGAGGTGCTCATGCCAAGAGTAGTGGATCAGGGGATATCACTAGGGATTGAACCAAGAGTGGTGAGTGGTGAGTGGTGAGTGGTGAGTGGTAGTGGCCATAACCTGAGGTTTTCGAGAGTGAGAGTCCGAGTGTCACTTGAAGGTGTAACATTTTACTCATACAGTGGATTTCTGTGATCGAGTGTGGCACATTTAACAGCCCATGGTTTTTTCCCATTTGGAGGGTTTCCACGTATACATCTTGTGTTATTTATATTTCCGCACCTTACACTTGATGTTGTATGTTTGTTTTATTGGGTGAATTTTAAATATTGACTAATCAAGAAAAATTTGTCTCTAGGTATAGACACACACTTTCATAGGGAATTTTCAATTGGTATCAGAGCGGGTTCCTAGACATACTTAGGTGATCCAAGCTCTTGTTTTTGTGTCTTGCATTTGTTTGTTGCATTTCATTTGCTTTCATTCACTTCACCAAACATCATGTGTGAGAGTGAAACACTTAGAGCGGGTATTGCAAGATTGACCTCTAATGTTGAGAGGAAGTATTATGACTTTGATGAGGAGATGACTCTCATGGTTGAGAGATTTAAGAGATTCACAAAATCTCAAAAGATGGACATGACCTCAAAAGTGAAGGAGGAAAAGAAAAGGTTAAGGAAGAGTGACCCTTGCCTTGAATGTGGTGGAATTGGCCACATTGCCTCCAAGTGTGGTAACTTGAAGTACAAGAATGGAGGAGGTGGTTTAATCGCTACTCAGTGTGATAGCGAAGTTGAAGTAGTTGAAGAGTGCTCTACAGGCTCGATTGATAGTAAGATCAACTACTTCGCATTTCCGGTTTCCTACCATGAATAAATCCAAGCCACTACTAAATGTGTGTCTCTCGAAGGGTTCAAGATTGGTGACTTGGAGTTTGGAAACCGAAGTGGAGCATGCTTTAGTGAAGCTAGCCTTAATGATATGACTCTCACAAGCACAAGTGGGAGAATCTTTGATAGCAATGACCCATGCTCCGGGAACTCTTCTGATAATGTGGTTGATTATCAAGAGTTAGTTGATTCTCTTTAAAAGTCTTTGAATGAGAAAGATAATGATATCCTTAAATTGGAAAAGGATAATCTTAAACTAAGGATCAAGTTGAATGACTTTTTGAAGACGGACGTGATTGATGTGTCCAAGTTTGAGAAGGAGATTGAAGATTGAAGATTGCCACCAACAGATGAAGGCAATGAAAGATGAACTTGCCATCAAAGATAACTCCTTGAAAATTGTCAAGGAAATAGAGATGAGGTGCCTTGAAGAATTAAAGAAGGCCAAGGTCAAACAACCTCAAGCTCAAGGAAAGAGCAAAGCTTCATCCAAGCAACCATCAACTCAAGGAAAGTCCACACAAGCCTTGGCAACTATACCAAAGCCTAGGCAATTCAAGAAGAAAGGACAAGTTCTTGAGAAGTCAATCACCTCCTCCAACAAACCAACAATGAGGAAATGAGGTGCTCACAAGAAGCATAACCAACCAAGGAGACAAGATCAACCGGCTTAACCACCTTAAGAAGCTAGACCACAAAGATGTCACCAATCGGCTCAAGTTCTAAGGAGAAGCCAACCGGTGCATCATCAAAGACAACCTCATCAACATGGCAATGCCTCGATGAGAACACAATCCAATGGTATAAATTCTTACTTTGTACCTACTTGTCATTTTTATGGTATAAATTTTCATTTAAGACCAAATTGCTTTAAATATATTAAGAGGTGTAGGTTAGAGAGCATGAAAGAAAAATGGTTGAATGATAGGGCAAGTTTGCATGAACCTAGGGAACTTAGAAACATTTTTTTGACCACTAAAAATGATAAAGTGGAACCTAGGTGGGTTAGAAAGAATGAACCCGCTTGCCTTAGTGCGCATGAGACACCCGTAGATGCAACTAGGTCATTTGGACTTGGTAGGTCTATAGAAGATCATGCCTCCCATTGACTTGGTTGGATGTGGCCCCATTTGGGGAGCTCAAGCAAAGAGAGCAAACTTGCATGATTTGCTATGTGCAAAAAGTTAATTGATTTTATGCTCTTTTGATAATTGCTCGGGATTCTTGGTTGCATATGCTTATATATTTTTCTTTAATAAGTGTGCAACATTGCTTTGTTTGCAATCCATGTCATATTTATGTTCAAACATGTATTTTTGGACTAGGAGAATTAATTGGGAAAGTACATTTGAATGACCTATAATTTATCTCCATGACATGTGAACTTGCTTTTAATGACATGCTTTAAAAATGATATGCATGAATTGAGTTTGATTGCTTTAATGCAAATATGTGTGAGTGCAAATGAGAAGACTAATCAATAAGGATCTTGTATCCATGCAATTAATAAGGATTTTATATCCAAATTAGCCTTCTCTCTTTTCTTAATGGTGAAACAAAACTACTATCATACGGATAATTATCCGAAAAAATAAAAAAGGGTGCAATAGTCGCTCATGTCTTGATTTGCCTTTAAGGATTGATATAGTTGCTTTATTTTCAAATTTTTGGAAACTATATCTTGTTTGCTTATGACAAAAGGGTACAAATTGGTTTGAATTCTTTTTGGAAACCCTTTTGATGTTTGATTTGCCAAATACCATTTGTTTTGGATTTGAATGCAACATGTCTTGCTTGCAAAGCATCCTTGTCACACATTTTTCTTTAAATCAAACTCCTTGAATCTCTCTTAATTACTTATGTTCCATAAAGTTCGTTTATATGATTATGCATTGTAATTGTGCCAATAGCTCTCTTTGCTAAAGCAACCCGATAGGAGAGCTCCTTTGCCTATCTCAAGACAAAAAGGGGGAGAAGTCTTGAGAAATATAGGGGGAACATTGGTTATACTTTAGGGAGAGAGTTTGAGAGAGAGTAACCCATTTAGGGGGAGCATCACATGCATTTGTTTATATTGCTTTATTGAGTGCAATTGCTTTTTATGTTTGCTCACCTCACATGCACTTGTTCTTGGAAAGTGCTTCTTGCTATTGTGTGTAGGTACAATGATAATTCTACAAAGAGATTGAAGATATTGAAGATTTAGATTGTAGGATCTCCTTTATAATTTAGAATTAATCTCTTGGACAATAACTTTATTTTTGTTTTGTGAGGATTTATTTGTGAGGTTGTTTTGTCATGAAGTAGTCATATGGGGAGATTGTAAGGACCTTGATTTTATGATTGGCTTATTTCATGACAAACCATACCACATTGGGGATGATTGTGTAATGGAAAGCTTAGGTCCTCATTGGCAAGCTTCCAAGCATCTCCATGACTTCAAGAGCTAAAGGTATATTCAGTTTACTTTTCCTATTGAAGAGTTTAGGTGCACACACACACCTCATGCATGCTTTGTTGATCTTGCATTTGTGTTGATATTGTTTATATGTGTGCATCTCTTCACAATCACACTTGCACTTCATTTATAGATTTAAGTATGGTATTGTGTTGTGTTCGCGCTTGCACGATGGTGTGCTTGTTTTAGCGTGTTGAGTGACCATATGAGAAGGTCTCATTCTTCTCATGGTTTGGTTATATGGAGTAAGGTGTCTAGTTTTAAAAGAGTGTATTTCAATGATTTAAATGTTTTTCAAAACTGACCTTTGTATGGTCTTGTGACCATATCTTTTTATACATTGATTCAAAATAAGTTTTGATAAAATCTATACAAACTAGACACCTATACCTTTCCAACATATATTATTCGTAATATTTCATGACCGTTTGAATTGGTTTTAAAATCTCCAAAGTGACCACAAAAACAGGGCATCTCTGTTGTTGTCCGTTTCTGACCTTTGGTCACTCAAATTACCATAACCTTTTCTACAGAGGTCCAAATCTTGTTTTATAATTTGGAGTACAAAGTAGACTTCCATACCTTTCCAACGGTATATTATATGAAAGGTTTAGATGTCGTTTGGTCATGTTTTGGGTAGCTTGAATCTTTAGCTTTTGTGCTATCACAGTTGCGCCGGTGCACAAGCGCACCTCACCAGCGCCTTGGATAGTAGGTGTGCGCTGGTGTGGCGCTTCTCGACCAGCGCAGCTCACCAGCGCACTGAGTAAAATTCTGGGCATTTTCAAATTGATGTAGTTTTGTTCTAGGGCTCATATTTACATGTCGTCTTCTTCCTTACTCATTTTTCAGAGCTTCCAAACCATTTTTTAGTGTGAGAAAGTATTTTCTTTGAGAGAGAAGCTCCAAGAGTGGTTCTTTAACTCTCCAAACCCAAAACCTATCTCCATCTTACATCATTCTTCATCATATGAGCAAGGGTGTTCTTGGTTTCATGACTAGGTAAGTAAGAACTTCATTGAACATCTTTTATTGTTCTTCTTACTCTAGATTAGGTGTTTAGTGCATGATTAAATACCTAGACTCTAGTTTATTGCATATATTTTTGAGTCTTGATAACATGATTGGGTTTGTTTGTTGATAGCTTGAATTTAGGACATATTTACCCTTCTTGCTAATTCTTTATGCATTGCATTTAGACATTATTGATTATGACTCATTGATTACATTTTGTGATTGCATTATAGTCCTTGCCATGCTTAATGACAACTTGTGTTGATATGGCTTTTGTGATAGCTAGTATTTAGGTCATTGTTGACTCTAGCTAATTAGGTCATATTGATTGCATTTAAATGATTGTATTTAATGACCATGCCATGTTTAATGACAACATATGTTGAAATGACTTTGTTTGATAACTAGGATATTATGTTGCATAACTATATCTAGTTAAGTCTTTATGAACATTCATTTAGACATTGATATCTAGGAATTGTACTTAGTGACATTCTTAAATTCCTAAATAAGTATTTAGTGTTTTGCCTAGCATTATTTGCATGTTTGAATATTTCATCATATTCACATAGGTTGTTGAACTCTTCATTGAGTCAAAGTCTTATGGCTTCGGTGTGAAGTTGCACAAGCAAGAGATGCCTTGCAACCAAGGGTGGGTTGGCAAGCAATTGGTCGGGTATCCACTGTAAAAGGCTCGAGGGGTAGAGTAGGAGGTGCTCACACCAAGAGTAGTGAATCAAGGGATATCACTAGGGACTGAACCATGAGTGGTGAGTGGTGAGTGGTGAATGGTAGTGGCCATAGCCTGAGGTTGTAGAGAGTGAGAGTCCGAGTATCACTTGAGAGTGTAACATTTTACTCATATAGTGGATTTCTGCAATCGAGTGTGGCGCCCTTAACAGCTTGTGGTTTTTTCCCATTTGGAGGGTTTCCACGTATACATCTTGTGTTATTTATATTTCCGCACCTTACACTTGATGTTGTATGTTTGTTTTATTGAGTAAATTTTGAATATTGACTAATCAAGAAAAATTGGTAATTGACTTGATTAAAACCTATTCAGCCCCCCCTATAGGTATAGACACACACTTTCTTAGGGAATTTTCAGCAGCAATCAAAGCTCCTGCTCTAGTTGTCTCTACTTTTGCTTCTGCTCCTGTCGCCCCCACTTCTGACTTACCAGACGTTTTTGTCTATGCATCTACATTTCCAGCCCCTCAAGCTTCAGAGGACCCTGAGGCTGGTGTTGAAGGGGTTCTCCCTGTTTGCCTATAAAATTATTCCAGCTCTGCCATTCTAGACGATGTATTAGGGTAATTCGTTGCTTCCTGCTCCGGGGGCTGTCTTTCAATGATGGCTTTAATGCCCGTAGATATCCTTATCACCAAGGGGTCTGCCCTCTTGGCCGAGGTAATCGTCATCTTTTATCTTTTTCTGTAATGGTTTGGTTCGTCACTTTCTAACTTGAAATCTTTTATAAGTCTTCAAATTTAACGTGGCAATGGGCCACCAAGTGGCTTCTCTCATTGATCAGGCAACCAAAGCTGAAGCTGAAGCTGAGCGGGCCACAGAGTTGTTGGCGTGGGCTCAAGATTTAGTATAATAGATGACCTCTAGCCAAAGGGGAATAGAGGCAGAGCTAGCTGAGCTTCATTATGACAGTGAGAGGTTGAAGCGATCTTTTGACCAAGAAACTATCCGGTTTGAACGTCGAGCAAGACAATGGGACCTCCTGGAAGGCTGATGCTAGGATGCTAGGTGTCGAGAACCAGGCCTTGCATGCTCAGGTGGCTAAGTTGCAAACGGAGATGGATTCCTCCTTTAGTGACGATTATTTTTATGCCTCCTTCCAGGTAGCCGTAGCCCTCCCTCTTTCTTTTGACCTCTCTAGTATCGCCGGCTGGGACAAGGAGGAAATCATGACCAAGGCTGCAAAGATGTCTCATCCTGACGGTGACATAACGAGTTCTTCTAGCTTATTTAGAGCTGAGAAGCAACCCGTCGTGACATATCCCCCCTTCCTTCTCTTGTCTTACCAGTCTCCGGTCCTGAGAAAACCTCCAGCGGGGCCCAGTCTGAACAGCCTGAGGGGGACCTACTAGAAGCCTAGGAAGAGGTTCACAATCATCCTGAAGAGCCCTCTAAAGAAGAATTGGAGGTTTAGCACAACAGGATAGAGTCTCTAGCAAACCTTCTTGATGCGGCCATCCCTCCTGAAGTTATGGCTGTGGTTAATGAGGTTCTGGAGGAGAACCCATCTGAGCAATAGGCAATGGAGGATCCTCCAAAAGAGAGGGTAGCAGACGAGGGCGGTCATGGCGCGCATCCACCTATTGGAGGAATAGCAGAAGAGGACCAGGATAAAGCTGGAGCCTGATACAGTCTATTCGCCACTTGACTTTGTTGCTAGGAAAAGGAGGGTGGGCACCCTGTTTTATTTATGTTATATCTAGTTAGCATTTATTTTACCATTCTTTCATCTTTTATAGCCCGAAACTGGGGTTTGAGCTCCATGCTTGATTAATGTAGCCTTTCTAGGGGATAGGCTCCTGTATCGTTAATGAAGACTGGCTTCATTTTCATTCGTACTTGCTTCAATGAATTTTGACTTAAATGACATCTCCTTGCTTCATTCCTGATCTCGACCTAGAAGCGACCTCTGAAATAACTTAACTTAATCGAATTTAGTGAAAACTAACGAGATCTTAAATTTGTTTTAAGTGTGAAAGTAGACAGTTACCTCGAGCTCTTAGCTCTCAGTAGAAACTTATAGCTTGATGACTCTAGTGAGCAGTCCCCTTATATGATTTCAAGCTAATATGAACTTGTCACAGTCAGCAACCATAAGCACATGGAGGATTAGTAACCAGTAATAACTTGGTCATTGGATTTTAGGTAGGAAAACTTTCCAAGCCCAGGTTCCTCTGGGGGGGTATAGCTTGACCGAGGCATCAGGAAGGCTTGACAACTAATTTGGTCTCAAGGACTGGATGAAAACTATGCTCTTACACTCAGACCCTTCTTGGGGGTGGTAGTCCGACTAAGGCATCCGAAGAGCTATCTAGCTATTTGTTAGGTTTTAGATTTGTGTTGGCTTGATTCCATAACAAAACTTCATTTCTTTGTAATGCTTAGTTGCTTAAGTGGTTCGTGATGATAAGAGCTTCAAGGAAGAAAAGAAACTTCTCATGATGCAAAATTCGTCTTCAAGAGGATTGGTACTATTCTTGGATGCTAAGGTATCGAGATCCTTCTTCCTCTTGCAAGGCGTAAGTGCACACACACACACAATTCATACATTTGTGTCCCTGTATCGTAGCGCATCATTTGGTAGAACATATTCACACACTTGAAGTTGAATGCTCATGCATTGGTATGAAAGTAACATGTTTTGGAAAATGCATGATTGGAGACTATCTCTATGTAGTTTGCATTCTTGTGTGAAATTTGTTTGTTTTTTTATATGTTTGTATAACATGGATCTTGAACTTGGTTTTAGTATTAGATTGTTTATGATTGATTTCCGGTCATTTCGGTTACGCATACTATTGATTTCAAGTTCCAAATTAAAAGATACTACACTTTCAACTCATGTGCATACATTGTCTTCATCTTCATATATTGAGTTGAATTATTATCTTCTAGATTGAGCATCTTATATTTCCATTTCCGTGAGGGAGTCTCGGTTCGTAATCTTCAAACGGATTCAAATTCAGAGTTTGGAGGCCAAAGAACGGTCGAAGAACGCGATAGGAGTGCAAGAGAAGAGTTGCAATGGCATAAGCCATCACTTGGCACCATCCCGAGATGACGCGTGTCCATCTCGGCCCCAAAGTTGCTCTGCCCTGAGATTCCCACGTGCCATCTCAGGGAGGTACTAAATAATGGGGGCAATTTGGTCATTTGGTTGATCTCTCTTTAAAACCTCTCATTCCCTCTCATTCATTAGAAGTGGAGAAAAACAAATTTGAAGAATAAGTGCAGAATTTCTCTCAACATTTTGATTTTTTGTTTTTGTGATAACTTCTTCATTTCTACTCCGAATCACTTGATTCAAAAATCGATTTCGAGTGTCTTGAAGAGTTCTACAAACTCCAAGCATTTATAGAACCAAATGATGTCTATAGTTTTCTTTGTGACCAGATCTTCAGTTCGTGATTTTCATCTTTGTTGGTAAAATCATCATCTTCTTAGTTTTCTTCTTAGATCTTCTTATTGATTGATGTTATTTGATTAAGAAGCATGAATATGATGATTTTGATATCATTTTGTGGTTTGTTGAATTGATTTTCAAGTTTAGCTAGATTTGCTATAAGTTGATTGATTTGTGCTAAACTTGATAAACATGAAATTGTTTCTAGAAATCTTTTGTTCTTATGCTTGATTGACTATTTTTAGATCTAATTTCATTTTCTAAGAACTAGGTTGTGTTTCAATTGGTGTCTATATCTTCATATCTATGTTCTTAGTTGATAACATGCTTAGGTTGCCTAGATTCATTTGTGATTGTTCTTTGAAAGCATAATCTAGCTATCTAGTTGCATGTCCATATAATTTGTTGATCATCATTTTCTATGTTGAGTGCTTGTTTGCGTTTTGCATTCATGATCACTTAGATGCCTTGTGAAGAGGTAGAAAGTCTCATATCTTAGAGTGATTCTTTGATTTGAGCAATTGGAAGTCTTAGCTAGAGTCGGGAGGACTTGGATAGCTAAGCAAATGGAAGTCTCGACAAGAGGTGTGAGACCTCTGATTGTTAAGCAAGGAAATCTTGACTAGAGTCGGGAGGACTCGGATAGTTGAGTAAGAAGTCTTACCTAGGGTCGGGAGGATTCAGATAGGTGAGCAAGGAATCTTCCTAGAGGCAGGGGGTCTTGGATAGGAAGTCAACTTAGTAGATCACTAGGTTCAAGGACGAGTGAGAGTGATAGCTTGGAGAGCATGTGTTGATTGCTTGAGTGTGTAACTCTTATTTGAAATAGTGGATTTGCTTTTGCCGGTGGTTGTGGTATCAAACCGTGGATGTTTCCTCTTTGGAGGTTTATCACGTAAATATTGTGTGTCATTGTTTGCAATTTTCTTTAAGCATTGTTAAAATTTACTTGTTTTAAAAGAAGACAAAAATTGGAGCATATACCTATTCACACCCCCCCCCCCCTCTAGGTATATTCACACTATAAAGATAAAAAGAAAATTTCATTATTTTCTGGTCTCGAGATCTGGATAAAAACTATGCTCTTACGCTCAGACCCTTCATGGGGGTGGTAGCCCGACCAAGGCATTAGGAGGGCTATCTAGCTATTTCCTGGTCTAAAGA
This sequence comes from Dipteronia dyeriana, assembly GCA_032871835.1. Taxonomy (NCBI): domain Eukaryota; kingdom Viridiplantae; phylum Streptophyta; class Magnoliopsida; order Sapindales; family Sapindaceae; genus Dipteronia; species Dipteronia dyeriana. The sequence continues at coordinate 58,718,640 of CM065301.1, forward strand.
TCTGGATGGCAACTATGCTCTTACACTAAGACCCTTCTTGGCGGGGGATGGTGATCGACTGAGGCATCAAGGATAGCGATGGGGCTTCCCTGGCTAATCCTTGGTCTTGAGGTGGTTATGTTGAGTTTACCCATGTAGACCCTAATTGGATACAGAGAAATTAACGTAGAATATAATCGAAGATGGAGAAAGCAAAATTTATTGATAAATAATGAAGTACATTATTATTGGAGATTTTATTGAAACCTAAATGTAGGTAGTTTGCTCACGAGTCCCCTATTTAAGGGTAGTACTTCCTCAGGTGATCTGCATTCTAGGTGTGATCAATGGGTCAGCCATCCATGTCTTCAAGCTTGTATGCACCGTTACGGACCACTACCTTTACCAAGTAAGGTCCTTCCCAGTTGAGTCCTAAGACCCCATCTGACCTCTTTATGGTATTCGAGGTCACTTTTCTAAGAACTAGATCCCCTTCCTTGAAGCTTTGAGCTCTAACCTTTCTGTTGAAGTACCTTGCAATCTTGCTCTAGTAGATTGCTACTTTCTCAACTACCTGATCCTGTCTCTTTTCAAAGAGATCTAGATTAGCTTGAAGCTTATCCTTATTACTTCCATGTTCAAAGTGTTGTACTCTAAAGGAGGTTAGTTTATGCTTGATGGGAAGAAATGCTTCAACCACGAAGGTTAAGGAATAGGGTGTTTCTCCGGTGGCTATTTTCTTTGTAGTCCTGTAAGCCCAGAGAACCTCAAGAAGCTCCTCGGCCCATCTGCCTTTTTTCTGCTGTAATTTCATCTTTAACAACTTCTTGATAATCTTATTGGTGGTTTCCACCAGCCCATTAGTCTGAGGGTGGGCTACTGAAGCAAACCTAAGGTCGATTCCTAATCCTTCTTAAAAGTCCTTGAATAGATCGTTATCAAACTGCTTACCTAGGTTGGTTACAATGATTCTGAATCTACATGAGGAGTACCTGATATGCAAGAGCTTCCCTGCCAATGTGGCTCCCGCATTCCCCAGAGTGAGCCTCCTTCAACGCCCATTTGGCATCACCGGGATGCAAACACCGAAGTAGAGGAATGGATCTGCCCCTCCTGTAGAGGTATCCATCTACCAGGCGATATCGGAAAGAGAGCCTCTTAATTCTTCTGGCTTGATTGGGTTCCTTAGGAAGCTTTCCTTCTTGGAGATAAACCACTATTGGATCCATCCAACATGGCTGATGATCCAGGGTACAAATCTCCTTGTCCGCCACTATGCTAGGTCAGGAGATCACTTGGAGGGGAACTCCATAGGGTAGGGCTTGACCGCCATTCGTAACTATCTTGGTTAGGACATCAGCTCAACGATTTTATTGTTGAGGCACCTGCTCAATCTTGAATCCCTTAAATTCTTTCTTAAGCAATTGAACTAACTTCAAGTAGGCGATCATGTTATCCCCTTTTGCCTGATAAGCCCCGAAAACCTGATTGACTATAAGTAGTAAGTCACTCTTAACCTGTAGGTAATCGACCCTGAGCTGGACGGCTGTATTCAACCCGATTATAAGGGCTTCATACTCCGCCTCATTGTTGTTGGCCTTAAATTTGAATTTGAAACAGTGGCATCATTCAACCCCCTCTAGGTTTATTATTACTATGTCAGCTCCTCCTCAGGTGATCGTGCCAAAATTGTTATATATTTTGACCCTTATTTTCTTAACCTTAGCCTCGTTTTTAGGTGTTTTTGCGTCCCTTATGGCTCTTTATTTATGTTTTCGATGATTAGGTACATTCTGAATTATTGGATAAAAGATGCGGTTTTGTGTAGAAAAAGGTCAAAAATCTGATAAAGTGTAAAGGTCAGATGCGCTGGTTGAGCATAGATCACTACCAGCGCATATTGAAGTGAAAGAAGACATCAAGTCAATGCGCGGGTCTGGATTCGCACACAACTGTGCATTTGTCCGTGCATTTGCCAAAAAACCGAGAGTTGAGAATCGAGCAATAGGGAATTGCGCAGGTCACTACCTGCACAAATTGCACGTTAGGACTGCCACATTAGCATTTTCAGCCCTATTTTGGAATCCATATAAATATCTTGTTCTTATCATCTAAGGGACGAATTCTGAATCTAAGAATCATTTTCTTCTTTCTCCCAAACACTTTCTCTCATCTCTAACCACTAACCTAGGTTTAGGAATCATTCCCCACCAAATCTAACTATCCTCCATCATTATCTACTCAAGGACACTTGGAGATTGGATCAAAGCTTCAAGAAAGGAGGAGTTCCTCTTCATGGGTCTTCTCTATCTCAATTCTCTTAGTTATTTATATGTATTTGTCATGACTAGCTTATCATCCCACTAGGGGATTGATGTGATTCATTTGTGAACCTTGGGCTGTATTAAACTTTATTCACTTTGTTAATTCTATCATATATGTTTCATCCATTGTTTTAATTGATTTTAATAATTGTTTGTCTTAGATTGTACCCTCATTTCTTTGCAAATTGTTTGAGAAATTATTTGAGTAGAGAATTGAGTATACCCTCTATTTAATTCTCTTAGCTCAGTTGAATGGAATGATTGAATTAGAGTACCCTCCTCTAGTGAAATCCGGACTTATTAATCTCTATTCTAATCTAATCTCAATTGAGTGACTAATTATATACCCTCTAGATTGGTTGCTTGAGAGAGATTAAGCACCAACTCTATACCCTATAGGTTGGTAAGTTTATTAAGAGATTAGTCCTTTATTTTGGTAGATATGCATTCATGAACAATCACTTTTGGGTAGCCAATACTGTACCCTCTAGATTGGTTACATTAGATTAATGTTCATTCATGTTAATTACCAATACACCCATTGTTTTCTAGTGTGATCCATCAACTCCCTAGTCTTAACCATCATTTTTAACACCCATTGCATATTAACACTAATTGCATTTTAAATTGACTTGTCTAATCCTAGTTTGCACATTTAGTTGTTAACTTTTCAAAACCATTCCATTTATCTTTACATTTTCATGCATAGCTTTAGTTTCACATTAGTTAACTAGTTTTAGCCATTCGATTTCCCTTTCCCTGTGGACGATAACCTTGCTTGTCAATATAATTGTTTTCACATTTTAAGGACATAGCTAAAAACTTTATAAATATTTGTTTGACGAGCATTTTATAATGACTAAGAATAGCTCGGTCAAATTGGCACTGCTGCCGGGGAAATGCGTTAATTAGGTGGCTAATCTTAGTTATCTCTTTTTCTTAGTTAAGAGTCTTTTTGTTTTTATTTTTCTTTAGTTTCTTTTTACTTCTTGGTAGTTTTTGTTTTTCTTAGTTTCAGGTTTTATGGATTACTTCAGGCAGAATTCAGGACCTATACAAGAGCACATTGAGGATCCATATGACCGAAGTTGGAGGTCTCACATAGATTCCTTATGAAACTTTATTTGTGACAACACCAATGATCCGTCTCTCTCACCTTACCAACTGATGTTATAACCTTATCAAGGATACCATAATGTCTCATACCCATCAAGGGAGGAGGAAAATTATAGGAACCTTGAGGAAGAACGAGACAAGAAGATAAAGATGAATGAGGAGTTGATGAGTACGGTTAAAGAGTTGATGTCGAACATGGAGTGGTTGGAAAAAGGTAATGAAGCATTTCGAAAGATGATAGAGGAAACTTCCTAACAAAAAGAAGAAATGAGGGAAGAATTTGAGAAGAAGTTGCAACTCATGAAGAAGGAACTTGATGGCAAGGAAGTTTCGGAAGTGTCCAAGATAGAAAATCTCCAAGGGCTAAACAAGAAACTCCTACTTGAGGTGAAATTGCTAAGAGAAGAAAATAGTTCACTCAAGAAAATGAATGGAGAAGTCTCTATCAAGACTAAAGATTTTTAAGAACAATTGAGAGACTTTAAGTGGACAAGAAATCCGTTGTGAAGGCTTTGGAAGCTCTAGCGAGGCTATCAATGAAGACGATGATGGATCCCGAACTTAAAGAAGATGCACTCGAAGAAGAGAAAGATAAACTTAGCAAAAAGGAGGAGGCCTTTAAAGTAAAAAGGGTGAAGGTTGATGAGCTTGAAGAAGAAAACAAAAAGCTCACGTTTAAGATTAAATCGGTCAAGGTGGAAAATGGAACCCTCCGGAAGAAGATTGAACACATTGCTAACAAGAACAAGGAGGTAGAAATACAATTGAAGAGCCTTGAAGTCGTAAGTAGTGCACCCTTAAAAGAGTTAGAGGAGATCAAAGTAGACTTTGCCAAGAGGATGCAGTTAATTCAAACAGAAATTGAAACAAGAGACAGGGCCTTGGAGATGTTGAAGAAGAAGGAACTTGACCACCTTGTGGAACTTTCACAAGCTAAGCAAGAAATTGAGGCAATAATAGAGGTTGTTCGACTTCCAAATGAAGAAAAGATTGCCATGAGTAAAGAAAATCCAGGTGCCAATATCAACAAGCCAAATCCTAGCAAAGCAAGGAGGAGGAAGGCTAAAGGGAAAAGGAAGTATCCTCAAATCCCACCTCAAACAAAGGCCTATCAAAAAGGTATTGTTGACGTCAATTTCTCGATGGATGAGAAAGTCAACAAGATTGGATTTAGTTATGATCTGTTAAAGAGAAAGAGAAAAATAATGTAATCTGAAGCGAATAAGACACGAGTTTACGTGGTAAAATTCCGGTGATTGGAGAAACGTTCACTGGTGGTTGAATAAACAACCGAGTCGAAATCCACTACTAAAATAAAGAATTACACCACTCGATCTCTTTTTTTTTCTCTCTTTTATTGATTTTCTGTATATTTTGTTCTATATATCCTAACAATGAGATTATAGATCTATTTATATATACATAGAACATAATCTGTGTTGTACAAGTAATGAAAGAATTCGTATTTAATTACAATTGGTTGCTTGTTGGAGTCGTCTTTATCTTCTTTCCTGTTTTGAATATAGTGTGGAGATCGAATGGGACTCTGGTGGTATAGTCCGTTTAGGACTTATTTCCTTATAAATGTGCAATCTTCTCGAAGAAGTAAAGTTGTTGCCTGATTTGAAACCTGTTTCCTGTTCGGTATTTTATTCTTATAGAAATTCTTCTTGATATGGGTGTCTTGCATGTTTGAGCATGACTCTTGGTTCACCCGCATGCAAATCATGTACTGGATTTCTTTATTTGGTTTCTCGAATTGTCCCGAGTAGAACATGACGTCACTTGGTCCCGAGCAGGTCATGACCTGCCAAATACTTGTATTAACACTTACGCGGGTTCCCTTTCCTTAGTGATGTCTTGAAGGGTACTTTCTGGATGCCTATTCGGATATCTACTTGGCAATTTTAAGGGACTATCCACCTTGTCAGTGACATGTACATTCAACCAAAATATACATATAACAATACCCTCTTAAAATATTTTTGCCGTGTAGGAATTGGTTCTTGGCAAAAGTATTTTAATCGAAGCTTTTTGTCTGCATTAATACTGGAACAATTAATTCTCAAACGGCGCTTTGTATTAATGACGTGTCTTAATGGCTACAATGTATGTGCAACTTGTCTCTTCACATGAAATCCCAATGATCATGATGTTTTGAAATTCTGACATCTTGGTCAGTTCTTTCCACGACATGTGTCCTTTAACCGCTTGGTTTCTCTGGTAGCATTTATGAGACATGACTGGTGGGTTAACTGATGCACTGCTTTCGTCATCAAATCCTTATTTTGAATTTTCCCGCTTTTTGAGACCCTAGGGTTTTGTGTCATTGCCTCTTTAAATGTTTTATAGAAAGGGGCTACTCTGGTTCATTTTTCACTGAAGTAACCAACCCAGATTTTTCGCACAGAGATTCATTTTAACTGTCCATCGAAGTTTTTCCAAGTTTCTTCACATCTGCTTTAAAGGTCAGTTCAGATGAAGCCCGTTTCACAACAATGCCTTTTTGTTATAGCTTTTGAAGCGCTTGAGCAAGGTGATTTTCAATTAGTTTCTTGTTTTCATAGATTATTGGGGGAAACTCCTTCTGATGAGCCTCTTTTTTTGGATGTTGATGTTTTTGGGCTTCATCTTGATGCTCACTTTAGTTCTAGCTCTAAATCTTCTTCTAGTTCTGAATCTTCTATTTCTGATCATCACTGGGTTCCTTTATGATCAAGGATGGGAAAACATCAGAGTAACCATACGATTCACAAATATGGTTCAGGCGGAATTCGAATCGAAAGGTAAAAGGTTGATGAGAGGGATGTTGAGGAGGAGCATAATGCTTCTCGTATTCTCTTTTCTCTTGATCTTTTGAGTGGATATGATGCCGAGCCAAATGTCATCAGGGAAGCTGAAATCGAGAAGTAACGTGCTTGATTTGATCTGGATGACTCGGTTATGATGACCCCTACTAGTGATAGAGCCGTATGGAACCCACCTCTAGGCATGATGGCGATTTATCGGTCCATGTTCTGCTATGTTGTGACTCTTCCTCTCCAATCGTTCATTGCTTAGTTCCTTGCTGAGGCAGGGATCGCACCGGCTCAACTTGCCCCAAACAGCTGTAGAATACTAATATGTATGTGGCGTATGTGGAGTCGGATGAATTTGCCACCGTCCTCACCTCGTGAAATAAGGTAATTTTACACACTAAGGCAATCTGGTCTGACTGGAACCTATTTTTTTTATGTCTAGCCAGCCAGAAAACTAGATCCCTAAGGGGACGAAAGTGAACTGGGGAGTTGATGTCTCCTCTGATGCTAAGAAGAAAGATTTTGTGTGGGGATTTCCTACCTCGAACAAGCACTGGAAGAATAGCTGGTTCTTCGCTGGAGGGAACTTGGGACTTGAGGTCAAGTTCTCAGGTGGGGAGAATCAGGAAGTGTTAAAGGTCCCCCGCTTTTTCTATTCTCCTGATCATTGGAACAAGTCAAAACTTGTTTTCATTGACGCCGAGTTGACTAGGCTTGCTCGGGCGGCTGTGCGTACTCTGGAAAAGAGAAGCAGGTCCTATCTTTTTAATGAAAAGAAAATGATAGAACTTGGCTTCTTTGCTCAGATTTTGGATTATCGCAGGCGATGTAAGTAGATTCTTGTTTCCATTTCACTCATTTTTTTTAATTGTTCTTTTCTAACTTGTGCAGTATATGACTCGTATATCGTCTGTGACTTCCAAGCTCGCCAGGTGAAGTCGATTGATCAGGTGAGCCAGAAAGAAGCTTCTCGCCAAAATAAGAAAGGAGTCGCTCTACCTAATGACGAATCAGATGAGGATTTTGATAAAGCTGGCGAGCAAATTTCAGAGCGTGTTTCTAAAGAGGTTGTTCAACCTACGGTGGGGGAAACGAGTTGCTCGAGTGGCCCTATTGGGATTAACAATGCTCAAAGGGTGTCTGAAGATGAGGGCAGACATGGAGGACATCTCGGTAGAGCAGCGTCTGGCGAGGCGTGTTCCATGGTTGAGGAAATGCCTACTAAGCAGTTCGTGGTTGAGAATGATGAAGGCGTCAAGATACCCTCGGATGAGCAAATGAATCTAGGTCCTGATCTTTTTGAATCTTTTCAAGATATTACTGAGGATCAGGAGGATCCTACGGTCAACCTCGGCTTCCGTCCTACTCGGGCTGGAAAAAGAAAGATGGCTGATTCTTCCGCTCATCCCCATAAAGTCCCTCGGATGGTATTGTTTATTGAGTCGAATGATAATGATTCCGAGGTAAGAGTTTCCCTAAGCGTTCAAGCTGAAGCTTCTACGAAAAAAATGGAAAGTTTAAACCTGAACAAGGATTCTTTACCTCCTGAGGTTGAAGACGCAAGGGCAGAATCCTCGGGAAACCGTTCTTGTCCCACTCCCCAGGATATGCTAAGGGTGATGTCATCTGGTCAGGCCTTCATTGGGGATGGTCATTGGATCTGATTTAGGAATGGTTCTCCAACGGATCGTCTTCAAAATATTTTCAACAGCGCATCCTACATAAGTCTTCTATCTCAATCGTTATCCTAATGCCTGATAGTTTTTTTTTAAACTCAAATCTTTCTTGTAGGTGGTGGCCGAGTTTGCTAATTTAGTTCATATACAACAATATCAAGCTGATCAGATAAGGTGTCTTGAAGCTCAACTAAAGGAGAGTGAGGATAGTCATGCTCAGGTTGAGGCGGCTCATCAAAAAGAGTTGAGCTCTTCCTAAGAATTCACCTATCATTGCTTGGCTAAGCAAATAGAGGCCGATGAGAGAGCTTATGAGGTAGAAGAAAAGGTTGTTTCCTTCCAAAATTTACTATTTTTTGCCCAGGAGTCGATGCTCAAGGCTGAACAGGAAGCTGAATAGGCTAGGTTATCTTACAAGCAAAAAATTGAAGATTTGAAGCGCCATGCTTTGACTGTCAAATCTCTTTCAAAGGAGGCTATGCTGGAACTTAAGGTCCAGGGTGTCGATCGCTTCAAAAGGTATATAGCTTATGACGTTCTTCTCCTTAGGGAATTCCAGCGAGGGTTAGTTTCAGCTGGCGAATTCTTTAAGGTCAAGAATCGGACAATTGATAAAACTCAATCCAACTTGGAGCTATCGATAAAAAGCCATGTGGACCGGTCCTTGGAGTCTCTTCGGACTTAGATGAAGGAATAAAGAGCTTACTGTCGCAGCAGAGGTAAAAAGCTCTATCCTATACATTTGGAGGTCCCATCAGAGCATTCTCTCTCAACCTTCTATGCCAGTCAAGAATCTGGTGTGGATGGTTCGACACTTGATGTTGGTCGGGTCCTTGAAACAGATTATAGCGAGTGGATGAATGATTTGGTCGACACAATCACTTGGCCTTCAAATGAAAGTCTCCTCCATGAGTATGAGATGGTGCCTGACCTGAGTATCGGTAAGAGTTCCAAATCCTCATCCCAGCCTTAGTCATTTCTGTAAAAATTTTGCTTTGTAAAAATTTTGATAAATGAAGTTTTATATTTTTTCCAACTGCTTTATTCGGCATGCCAAGTATTTTCTTAAACTGGCTAACTCTATTGCTCGAATAACTTCACCGAGTATCTTATTCAACATAGTTTCGTTATTCAAACAATTTCTAATGCCAAATATCTTATTAAACCGGCTAACTGTTGCTCGAGTAATGTTACCGAGTATCTTATTAAACCGGCTAATGCATTCTTTGTGCCAAGTATCTTATTAACTGGCTAATGTTATTAACCGAGTCATCTCGAAACTGACAAGTAGATTTATACTTGCACTTCATACTCGGTTGCTACACTAACGTTACATTAAGGCTCACCACGATCATACGTTAGATCCTTCCGCAAGTCACTGAGGACGTCTCCTAGTTTGCTTGCGCAAGGGTTTGCTGAATCGTCAAGCTCTAAGACTGCTTAACACAGCTGCGCATCTCACTGAGGTTTTTTCCCGGCGGTGCCCCGAGCCATACTGGTGCATCAGGTTTGCCTTTTGGTTAAGGTCAACTGACCTTGCTTGGCTGGCTTGCTCCTTCGAGCTTCTCTGCCCATTCAGGAATTTTACCAAATTAATGGTCCCGAGCATTCTATTAATTGATCTTATGTTAAATCGTATGCATGTTTTTATTATCATGCTCAGATGTTCTTATTATCATGTGCTCAGACTTCTGAAATCCCATGTCGGGCTTTTATTCATAACTGCCAAACTAACAATATGATAAATCTCAAACTAAAAAATATCATAACTAATAAAATTGTCCTAACTAGAAAGAGGAAACAAATTTCAAGGATAAAAAATCTTCAATTATTGGGCGTTGCATGGTCGGGGTAAAACCCCTCCTCTGGTCGGGCGATCCAGTAAGCTCCGTGACTAGCTATCCCTTCGATCTTGTATGGGCCTTCCCACTTGTTAGCTAATGATCCCGTAACTTTATCTTTTGTGGTCAGTGATACTTTCCTGAGCACCAAGTCTCCTAGCTGGAATTTTCTAATCCGAACATGAGAATTGTAGTGTCGAGCCACTCTTTGTTGATATGCTGCATTCCAAAATCGGGATTTCTCCCTTTTCTCTTTCAGCTCATCTAAGCTTTGTAATAGCATGTCAACATTCTGATCTTCATCATATAGCCTGACTCTTGGCGACATATATGATGTTTCTACCAGGATGACAACTTCTGTTCCAATTGCCAAAGAGAATGGAGTCTCTCCTGTAGAAGTCCTTGTTGTCGTCCGATACGCCTATAATACTTCAGGGATCTTTTTAACCCAGCTGCCTTTCTTGGCATCCAACTTTGCTTTGAGTGTGTGCTTGATGATTTTGTTTACTGCTTCAGCTTGCCCATTGGTTTGAGGGTGGGCAGGTGTGGCATAATAATTTATAATTTGGTACTTGTTGCGTAGCTGTCTGAATTTTTGATTGTCATACTGGGGTCATTGTCAGATATAATAGTATTCGGGACCCAAACCTATAGAGTATGTTTTTCTTTACAAAGTTTGTGGTATTTATTTCCGTGATATGTACTAATGCTTCAGCTTCTACCCACTTCATGAAATAATCAACGGCTACGATCGCATGATTTGCTCAACCTCTTGTCCCTACCGGTATTGGGACAATTAAATCCAGGCACCACATGGCAAATGGCCATAGGGATGTGAGGCTTCTAAGTTGTTCATGGGGCTGTCGGATATCGTTGGCGATCTTTTGGCATGCATTGCAACTTTCTAAACATCGTTCTGCGTTTGTGAACAAAGTGGGCCAATAAAAACCTTGCCTGAGTACCTTATGTGCCAAACTCTTGCCTCTAGTATGATTTCTGCATACTCCACTGTGAACCTCCTGTAATATTCGGTATGCATCTTCCTCTGGCACACAACGTTGGAATGTTGGGGAAAATCCTCTCCTATACAATTCTCCTCCAATCATGGTGTATCTTGTTGAGCGGTACCTTATCCGTTTTGCTTCTAAAGGATCTTCTGGGAGTATATTTCCTTCCAGGTATTATTTCAGTTGAGTCATCCAACCGTCTAATGGTTTTTGGCCTGATTGTGGTTATTATTGACGCTAGTTTGGACAAAGCGTCTGCCTTTTCATTCTCTTCCCTAGGAATCTAGACAATTTTATATTCCTTGAATTTTTTAGGGAGTTGTTTTGCTATACCCCGATAAGCTATCATACCTTCATCTCTAGCTTGGTATTCGTCCAGGGCTTGGTTGACGATTACCTGCGAGTCATTGAATATCTCGACCTCATCTGCTCCGAGGGCTATGCATACTTTGAGTCCAGCTAGTAATGCCTCGTACTCGGCTTGCTTGTTTGTTGCTTTGAAGTGGAATTTCATTGCACATTCAGAATCATCTCCTTCAGGGGTGCAAACTACGATCCTTACCCCGCTGCCATGAGTGTTCGAGGAACCATCGACATATAACCTCCACGAGAAACTCTTGCCCAACATCCTTTTCGTCTTCAGTTTTGGTTTTGTGAATTACGCTATGAAATCTGCCACTGTTTGACCTTTAAGAGATATCCTGAGGACGTATTGAATATCGAATTCATTCAGCTCGATTGCCCATTTAGTTAATCTCCTTGAAATTTCCGACTTCTATAAGATTTGCTTAAGTGGGCAATCGATGAGGACCTGGATTGTATGAGCCTGAAAGTATGACCTCAGCTTTCTTGCTGCCGAAACCAATGCTAGGGCCATTTTTTCTACCTGTGAATACCTAGTTTCAGCCAGAATAAGAGCCTTGTTGGATCTTCTCAGGGTTCACTTCGATTCCCCTCTGGTGAACTTGGAAACCCAGGAACCTTCCTGAAGGAACTCCATGTAAGGACCTCGATTTTATGATTGGCTTATTTCATGATAAACCACACCATATTGGGGATGATTGTGTAATGGGTAGCTTAGGTCCTCATTGGTAAGCTTCCAAGCATCTCCATGACTTCAAGAGCAAAAGGTATATTCACTTGACTTTTCCTCTTAAAGAGTTTAGGTGCACACACACACCTCATGCATTATTTGTTGATCTTACATTTGTGTTGATATTGTTTATAGGTGTGCATCTCTTCACAATCACACTTGCACTTCATTTATAGATTTAAGTGCGGTATTGTGTTGTGTTCGCGTTTGCACGATGGTGTGCTTGTTTTAGCGCGTTGAGTGACCATATGAGAAGGTCTCATTCTTCTCTTGGTTTGGTTATATGGAGTAAGGTGTCTAGTTTCAAAAGAGTGTATTTCAATGATTTAAATGTTTTTCAAAACCGACCTTTGTATGGTCTTGTGACCATATCTTTTTATACAGTGATTCAAAATGATTTTTGAAAAAGTCTTTACAAACTAGACACTCATACCTTTCCAACGGTATATTATTCGTAATATTTCATGACCGTTTGGATTGGTTTTAAAATCTCCAAAGTGACCACAAAAACAGGGCATCTCTGTTGTTATCCATTTCTGACCTTCGGTCACTCAAATGACCATAACCTTTTCTACAGAAGTCTAAATCTTGTTTTATAAATTGGAGTATAAAGTAGACTTCTATACCTTTCCAACGGTATATTATACGAAAGGTTTGGATGTCTTTTGGTCATGTTTTGGGTCGCTCAAAGCTCGAGTTGTTGTGCTGTCAGGCGTGTACCGCTGTCTAGACCACTTTTGGTGCACATGCCTAGCCAGCGACCTAGGCAGCGGTAATGTCCAGCCATGCCCTGCTGCTTGGACAGCTGCCTAGGCACTTGCCTGGTCAGTGATATGCACATCGGTTATGACGGGATTTTGTTTCCCAAGTCCAAAACGACGTCGTTTTGTCTAGGGCTTTTACATATATGTTCTCTTCTTCTTCCTTGCCTCTTTAGAGCTCAAAGAACACAATTTCAGAGTGAGAGAACCTCCATTAGAGAGAGAAAGCTTCAACCTTTATTTTTAACTCTCCAAACCCCAAACTCATCTTCATCTTGCATTCAAGCATCATTCCAAGCATGGGTTTTCATTGGTTGGTAAGTAGAATCACCATTGTTGTTCATTTATTGTTCTACCTTACCAAGACATGTCATTTATTACTTAAATTAGCATTTCATTATATTAATTGCATATTTATTAAAAATATGACATGTTTGGGGTTTATATTATGATAGCATGTATTATTAGGTCATTTATGCCTAAATAACTAATCCATGAATGTTCATGTATACATAATTGATGATTAGGTTGACTTTGTGCATCTAGTATAGTTTATGAACATTTATGTGTATGCCTCATATATTGTATTTATTGATTGCAAAATATTACCCTTGATTATATGTTGTGACTGTAGGGAAAAAACGGTTTAAAACGCAACGGAAGCGTGAGAAAATTAGATATTAGGGTTTGCGTATAATTTTTTTTTCCCTTTTAATAACAAGAACTGTAACCCTAGATTAATTGATGTATAAAAAAAGTATCGTACCTTTTTTTTCGTGACGATTGAATTAGCGTCGAATTGAATCCGTAAGATCTTCCAATCCAATCATGAACATGAATCATCTAGGAGTGTGGGCTCCCTTTCTTTAAATTGTATACCTGAGGATGGAAACAAACAAAATCTTTTTCTTTGTTAGTCACAATAATCCTCCAAGAGAAAAACCAAGAACGTCCGGTCACTTTTGAATTATCAATCAATTTGATTGAAACCCGCATGAACCTTAATTCGATATTGTACACCCTTTTGATGCAAAGGATACTAGAGTACTATCGAAAACAAAAACGTTCCCTCTTTTCTCTATGCTTGGCCGAATTCTTCACACAATGAGTTGGTCGAAGTTTTTTTTATAACAATAAAAAAACAAATAAAAACAACTTCTCACACCAAAAACTAAGGCTTGGTCGAAATTTACAAGTAGTATATATAGAAGACCAAATTCTCTCCTAAGAAGGATTTACTTGGTGGTTAAAAATCCTTTCCTTAGGTAGATTTACTTGGTGGTTAAGAATCCTTTTCTAAAATTTTTTTATCCTACACCAAGACTTCTAATCCAACTCAATATTAAGGTCCAATGGATTTAATAAAATAAGAGAAATAATATATGACCCATATACATGTGTTGGGCGGCAAGCCTATTAAGAATAACTTAAATTATATTATTTTTATTTTATTATTTAATTAAATAGAAATTAATTAATTTGGTGATTAATTAATTATTTAATTAAAAGTCAAAATATTTTTCTATTAGGAGATGGTCTCCTAATATTTTACTATTGTTGGTAGTATAATTAATATTAAAAACTATATTTGATAAGTAGATAAATAAAAGGAATTATTTATCTAATCAAATTAGGAAGTATTTCGTATGGTTACAAATACACTGTTGAGTTGGATTAGAAGTCTTGGTGTAGAATATAATTCTTTTTAGAAAAGGATTCTTAATCATCAAGTAAATCTATCAAAGAAAAGGATTCTTAACCACCAAGTAAATCCTTCTTAGGAGAGGATTTGGTCTTCTATATTTACTACTTGAAAATTTCGACCAAGCTTTAGTTTTGGGTGTGAGAAGTTGTTTTTTATTTTTTTTTATTGTTATAAAAAAAAACTTCATCCAACTCATTGTGTGAAGAATTCGGCCAAGCATAGAGAAAAGATGGAACGTTTTTGTTTTCGATAGTAGACTAGTATCCTTTGCATCAAAAGGGTTTTGTGTACAACATCGAATCAAGATTCACGCGAGTTTCAATCAAATTGATTGATAATTCAAAAGTGACCGGACGTTCTTGGTTTTTCTTTTAGAGGATTATTGTGACTAACAAAGAAGAAGATTTTGTTTGTTTCCATCCTCAGGTATACAATTTAAAGTAAGGGAACCCACACTCCTAGGTGATTCACGTTCGTGATTGGATTGGAAGATCTTGTGGATTCAATTCGACGCTAGTTCAATCGTCACGAAAAAAAAAGGTACGATACTTTTTATATACATCAATTAATCTAGGGTTAAGGTTCTTGTTATTAAAAGGGATTTTTTTTTATATACGCAAACCCTAATTTCTATTTTTCTCACGCTTCTGTTGCGTTTTGAACCGTTTTTTCCCTACAATTGGTATCAGAGCCTGGTTGTACCCTTGATTAATTGATGTATGTGTACGTGAATCTTTTTCTTTTTATTGTATATATGCATGTTTTAGAAAGAGATGTCACTCTAGGTATTCACATATATATTTACATTAAAATGTATGGATATATATATATATATATATATATATATATATATATATATATATATATGTACATATATGTTTAATATGTGGTTTGTTATTGCTCAATTTTGCTCATAGAATTTCAATGTATTTTGTTTTGGGATTGTAATAAGAATGGTGGTCTATATATATAGTGCATTTTTTTTTATATTACAACAAAAAAAAAAAAAAAAAAATTAGCAACTACCAAGAAGGAAATTATGGCGATGATAGACCACCATTCTTATTACAATCCCAAAACAAAATACATTGAAATTCTAGGAGCAAAATTGAGCAATAACAAACCACATATTAAACATATATGTATATATATATATATATATCCATACATTCTAATGTAAATATATATGTGAATACCTAGAGTGACATCTCTTTCTAAAACATGCATATATACAATAAAAAGAAAAAGATTCACGTACACATACATCAATTAATCAAGGGTACAACCAGGCTCTGATACCAATTGTAGGGAAAAAACGGTTCAAAACGCAACAGAAGCGTGAGAAAAATAGAAATTAGGGTTTGCGTATATAAAAAAAAAATCCCTTTTAATAACAAGAACCTTAACCCTAGATTAATTGATGTATATAAAAAGTATCGTACCTTTTTTTTCGTGACGATTGAACTAGCGTCGAATTGAATCCACAAGATCTTCCAATCCAATCACGAACGTGAATCACCTAGGAGTGTGGACTCCCTTTCTTTAAATTGTATACCTGAGGATGGAAACAAACAAAATCTTCTTCTTTGTTAGTCACAATAATCCTCTAAAAGAAAAACCAAGAACGTCCGGTCACTTTTGAATTATCAATCAATTTGATTGAAACTCGCGTGAACCTTGATTCGATGTTGTACACAAAACCCTTTTGATGCAAAGGATACTAGTCTACTATCGAAAACAAAAACGTTCCCTCTTTTCTCTATGCTTGGCCGAATTCTTCACACAATGAGTTGGATGAAGTTTTTTTTTATAACAATAAAAAAAAATAAAAAACAACTTCTCACACCCAAAACTAAAGCTTGGTCGAAATTTACAAGTAGTAAATATAGAAGGCCAAATCCTCTCCTAAGAAGGATTTACTTGGTGGTTAAGAATCATTTCCTTAGATAGATTTACTTGATGATTAAGAATCCTTTTCTAAAAAGAATTATATTCTACACCAAGACTTCTAATCCAACTCAACAGTGTATTTGTAACCATACGAAATACTTCTTAATTTGATTAGATAAATAATTCCTTTTATTTATCTACTTATCAAATATAGTTTTTAATATTAATTATACTACCAACAATAGTAAAATATTAGGAGACCATCTCCTAATAGAAAAATATTTTGACTTTTAATTAAATAATTAATTAATCACCAAATTAATTAATTTCCATTTAATTAAATAATAAAATAAAAATAATATAATTTAAGCTATTCTTAATAGGCTTGCCGCCCAACACATGTATATGGGTCATATATTATTTCTCTTATTTTATTAAATCCATTGGACTTTAATAAAAAGTCCACATGTGAACTAGACCTATTCTTACAAAAAGAAACAGGTTCACATGCCTTAATACAATTCTAGATGGACCCCTAAATTGGTCCGGTAGAATATATCAATTGATCCATGCAAGTTCATGTGGAATGGAGATCTTGGCGGGTATCTAAATTTAAGCTCCAATAGACACAACCCAATCACAAACAACAAATGATTCACTTAGGTCCAATCTATTTAATTTTAGTTCATTCCACTAAAGAACTAAAATTGAACTCTTAAATAAAGATAGAATAAGTTGATGTTTCTCATTCATACCCTAGACAACCTTATTGGAGAAAGTGTATCCTCGTGAAGAATACCAGTAATCGCCAAGAGCTCATAGACCGTCTATAGCTCTCCAAGTTACCATATTTACTCATATGACCACATTTTGAACTTGGATATTTTGACTTGTCCATGAGTCATGTTTCAATAGACACTATTGAAAACTTAACGTTAAGATTTAATATCCAATACCTCAAAACATCCATATGATGGTGTTCTACTCTCATTATATAAATGGAGCCACGATGTCCATATCTATAAATGAAGTCCTCTATCGATTAACAAATGAATACCACCAAACTATCGAGGATAGACTATGCTATATAATCGTACTCATTGATAGCTCAAATGATAACACTTGCAACAATAAGTCCATCATTTATCTCTGCATTGAGATAGACTCTCCGATTGTCTTCAAATGTAAAACTTTTATCTATTAACGGTTCTAGATAAAGTATTTCATTGTGATCCTATTCAATGCACCCAGTGCACTAGATTATTTTGCCCAAAGACACCACACTTTGATGATTTTAGACTTATCATACACATTTGATCTCACTCAAATGCTAGCAAAAGAATCTACAACTTTGACAAGATAAAGGCGCCCAACCTTTTATCTTAAGTTGTGAATATTATTCAAGACTAACTAAAGAATTATGTCTACCTCATACATATCTAGATGTATGAACAATTCTTCTTTTCTCTTAGTCTTTTGACCTTATGATTATTTACTTTTAAAAATTATAATAATTAAACTATAAATGCTATAAGATTTGTTAAACTAGAAATCACTTTATTAATATGAAAAGATTGTTAAATACAATATTATACTCTTGCTATCGAGCATAATCCTACTAGTGACAACTTGTGTTCGTTGGAATTTTATTGATAATTAGGTTGCTAGAATCCTTTTGCATCTAATTGAGTCCTTATGTATGGGCATGTAGGCATTGTTTGATAACTAGGTTATTGTATTGCATTATCTACACCTAGTTAAGCATTATATGTTTGGTCTAACATATTTTGAATTGAGCATTCATTGATTGTTCACTTAGACCATATACTCTTCACAGAGTCAAAGTCTTGTGGCTTCTAGGTGAAGTTACATAGGCAAGTCATGTCTTGCAACCAAGGGTAGGTTGGCAAGCAATTGGTCGGGTATCCACTGTAAAAGGTCTGAGGGGTAGAGTAAGAGGTGCTCATGCCAAGAGTAGTGGATTAGGGGATATCATTAGGGATTGAACCAAGAGTGGTGAGTGGTAGTGGCCATAGCCTGAGGTTGTCGAGAGTGAGAGTTCGAGTATCACTTGAGGGTGTAACTTTTTACTCATATAGTGGATTTCTACGTCGAGTGTGGCGCACTTAACAGCCCGTGGTTTTTCCCATTTGGAGGGTTTCCACGTATACATCTTGTGTTATTTATATTTCTGCACTCTACACTTGATGTTATATGTTTGTTTTATTGGGTGAATTTTAGAGTACATGGACTCCATCTCGAGATTCATGGCTTTAAGTCATTCCTTTTTTTCAGGATCTTCCATTGCATTCTTAAATGTCAATAGATCATCCACACTATTAGCAGAGATAACACCTTGTCCCTCACCTATATATAAATAGTGTTCAGGTTGTCTTACAACTTTCTCACAATGTCTAGGTGATAGTGTATCCTGATTAAGAGCCACCTGACTCTCAGATGTTTGTGGATCAATAACTTTTATTAATGAAGCACTAGTCTCACCAGGCTTTAACTCATTCAATACAATCTTAGAACGAGGTTTATAGTCACTAATATAAGTGTCCCCAAGAAACATTGCATTTGTTGATACAAATACTTTGATATCTTCGGGACTATAGAAGTGTCCACCTCTGGTCTCCTTGGACTATCCTACAAATAGGCAGACCACAGACTTGGAGTCTAGCTTTCCACTTCTATTCTTCAGCACGTGTGATAGACACCCCCATATGTGGAAGTGTTGCAAACTAGCTTTACGACTATTCCACAACTTGAGGGGGGTCTTAGGAACATATTTAGATGGCACTACATTCAAAATGTATGCCGCTGTTTGTAACGCATATCCCCATAAGGAAATTGGTAATGATGAGAAACTAATCGTAGATCTCACCATTTCCATTATAGTTCTATTTCTCCTCTCCGCTACACCATTTGCTGGGATGTACTAGGAGCTGTGAGTTGGGAAACTATCCCATGCTCGACCATTAAGTCTTCAAACTCTTAGTCAAGGTACTCACCTTCACGATCTGATCGTAGTGACTTGATAGTCCTACCTAATTGATTCTTAACTTCAGCTCGGAATTCTTTAAACTTTTCAAATGTTTCTGACTTCGGTTGGATTAGGTAGACATATACGTATCTTGAGTAGTAATCTATAAATGTGACATAATACTCATAACCACCCCTAGCTTTAACATTTATCGATCCACAGATGTTTGTATGTATAAACTCTAGTGGTTCTTTAGCTCTAAGCCTTTTTCCAGTAAAAGGTCTCTTAGTCATCTTACTTTTCAGACAAGATTCACATATAGGTAAGGTGCCAACCTTTAACTCACTTTAAGGTCCACTTTTTACTAATCTGTCTATCCGGTCAAGGTTGATATGACCAAGCCTTGGATGCTAGAGATACGTGTCATTATCTAGAGAAATCTTATGTCGTTTAGTTTTTGGTTTTTCAACCTTAAACTTTTCGATGTTAAGCAGTGTTGTATGTATTAACGGTCTTAACACATACATATTGATTTTATTAATTCCTGAACAAATATACAGACCATTCATTTCAACAATAACACACTTATTACTAAAAGAAACAGAATACGATTGTTCTAACAATTTCGAAACGGAATCAAATTCCGTGTAAATCCAAGAATATAAAAAGCATTGTTTAATAATAAAAAACTATTATTATTACAAAATTGCAATCTTATTGCTCCCAATGCTTTGGCCGATAAGACATCCCCCGACCCTACACGTATTGAGAAGGCTCCCTCTTCTGGCTGTGTCCAAGAATCAGTCCACTACAAAAAAGAAAAAACATGGTTAATTGCCCCTGAATCAACTATCCAGGGTGAAAAATCATCTTCCATTAAAGAAGATTTAAGAATAAGTAAATCATATTTGCCTTTCATTTTCTTCTTCTTGGTTTCCCCCTATAGATATTGAGGACAGTTCTTCTTCCAGTGTCCGTCCTTGTTGCAATGGAAATATTTTCCCTTGCCTTGGTTTGTGAAGGCACTCTTCTTTTTGCTTTGGGCTTTTTTGGGTTTGGGTTTACCCTTCGCCTTCCTAGCAGACCTCTTCCTCTTTTTATTATTAGATGAGGAAGATGGTTCGGTAACATTTGCCTCACCGATCTTACCCTTGTTGTTCTTAGTCAATGACTCAACGGTAGTATGGTCATTGAGCAACTGTGTAAGACTGAACTTTAACTTGTTCATCCCGTAGTTGCTCTTAAAGTGATCGAAACTCTCCGGAATGTATACCGTTGTTTGTAACGTATATCTCTAGAAGGAATTTGGTAATGATGATAAACTAATCATAGATCTCACCATTTCCCTTAGGGTTCTATTTCTCCTCTCCGCTACACCATTTTGCAGAGGTGTACCGGGAGCTATGAGTTGGGAAATTATCCCATGCTCGACCATGAAGTCTTCAAACTCTTGGTCAAGGTACTCACTTCCACGATCCGATCGTAGTGACTTGATAGTCCTACCTAATTGATTCTCAACTTCAGCTCGAAATTCTTTGAACATTTCAAATGTTTCCGACTTCCGTTGCATTAGGTAGACGTATCTGTATCTTAAGTAGTCATCTATAAAGGTGAAATAATACTCATAACCACCCCTAGCTTTAACATTCATCGGTCCACAGACATTTGTATGTATAAGCTCTAGCAGTTCTTTAGCTCTAAGCCCTTTTCCAGTAAAAGGTCTCTTAGTCATCTTTCCTTCTAGACAAGATTCGCAGACAGGTAAGGTGCCGACCTTTAACTTACTTAAAAGTCTGCTTTTTACTAATCTGTCTATCCGGTCAAGGTTGATATGACCAAGCCTTAGATGCCAGAGATACGTGTCATTATCTGGAGAAATCTTATGTCGTTTAGTTTTTGGTTTTTCAACCTTAAACATTTCGGTGTTGAGCAGTGTAGTATGTATTAACGGTCTTAACACATACAAATTGTTTTCATTAATTCCTGAACAAATATTCAGACCATTTTTTCCAATAATAACAGACGTATTATTAAAAGAAACAAAATATTTTTGTTCTAACAACTTAGAAAAGAAAATCAAATTCCTTGTAAATCTAGGAATATAAAATACATTGTCCAATAATATATAATTATTACAAAAACATAATCTAATTACGCCTACTACTCGTTCCGACATGACATCCCTTGACCCCACACGCATTGAGAAGGCTTGCTCCTCTAGCTATGTCCAAGAATCAGCCCATTGTAAAGAAGAACAAACATGGTTAGTGGCCTGCGAATCAACCATCCAGGGTGAAGAATCATCTTTCACTAAACATGACTCAAGAAAAAGTAAATCATATTTACTTTTCTTGGACTTCTTCTTGCTTTGGGCTTTCTTGGGTTTGGGCTTACCCTTCGCTTTCCCAGCAGACCCCTTCCTCATTTTATTATTAGAGGAAGATGGTTCAACAACATTCGTCTCACCAATCTTGTCCTTGTTATCCTTAGTCAAGGGCTCAAATGGAGTGAACTCATTGAGCAACTATGTGAGATTGAACCTTAACTTGTTCATCTCGTAGTTACTCTTAAATCGATCGAAACTCTTCGAAAGAGTCATCAGTCAGGTTTTTAATTAACAAACTTAATCAAAACCATCATTTATTCAGTCAGGTTTTTAATTAACAAACTTAATCAAAACCTTCGTGAGTGTAACCCACCATTTCATATCTCACGAGCTCAACTCGATAATTGCTTCCTTAGGTTCGGTCAATCCCGAAATACCCTTAGAAATCCTATCTGTTAGGAAGTCAACCTTGGTATTGACCTTTGTGGAAACCCTCCTTAGGGAGGACGAAAACAAAGTCGTCACGAGGCCCCACTCGGATCTCACGGTGTTGAACTAATGATTGAGACCACGAGATATATATGTCATATATCCCTCTCCCACTCACTATTTTAAAACTAGGGTTTTCTATTAACAGTTAATGCACCTAAACTCTACAGGATCAAACGACTAACTTTAATCAAGTTATCTAGCGCATTAACTAATTAGAAACAAATTCTAATTAAATAATAAATTATTAATGATTTTTAACAATCAAAAATCTAATTTATTAGTAAATAATCTAAGCCTTTATAAACTTTTTACTAAGGTCAGATTATTATGATAGTGTTTACCAAGTTTTAATTATTAAAACTCTAACACTTTACTGGGTTCATTTATTATTAGGTCAATAATCATATTATTCCTAATTACAATAAATAACCCCTATTAATCTAACTTATTAAACTCTTTAATAGCTAGATTAATATTAATGAGAATTACCAAGTTTTCTAACTATTAAAAACTAATCTCATTATTCATAGTCATTTATGTATATTGCCCATTTTAATCGCATTAAAATAAAATACATAAAATACCAGGCTATGATGCATGTATGACATATCAAATATATTTGTGTAGGCACATCTAATCTAAAGGACATACATATGCATGACAATGCTTTTATCATCACATAATATAAAGCACACATGAATTGTCCGAGTACTGTGGATTATTTAACCTAAAAAATTGGAATCTAAAATTACAAAAATAATCCCCAAGGCATTCCTCGGTCTTCTTGTAACTTAAGAAATCTTCCAGGCCCTCCAGGTCACTCTGATTCATCTCATGAATCCAAAACGGGAAATCTGCACGGAACGCACTAGGCAACACTTACCAACAAAACCGTGCGTGAACAGTACCAGTGAACAATACTGGTGAACAGTGCCGGTTGAACAGTGTTCGGCGTCGCGCGTTTCCCGTTCTTCATTTACATGTTACAATTATATTTATTTACAATACAATAACAGTAAAAATAAATAAAATAAAAATTATACAACCCATAAACCCTAAATCTACAGTACCATAAAAATTTACCATTAACTATGTTTAAATTAAACAATTTAATTATAAACATTCATACAATCATAAAGATGGTGCCTACACATTCATACATACAGGAGCATCGAAAATAATTTTCTATTCCAAAAAATAAATGGGCTTTAATACCGATTGTTGGAACCCCGTTCACTGGTTACGCAGCGGAACTAGGTTTTAAAATTTTTAATACATATCATAATCTGTATCTGGGACCAGTGAACTTGAGATCGTAATTATTTTTCGAAACTAATACATACAATATGTTAACACAGGAAATTGAAATCGATATAATCAAAAGAAGAAAATCATACCAATGTTTGGAGGCACCTTCACTTTACGATATGCTCATGTCTGAACCACTCGATCTTCCTCGCTATCTCCCGGGACTGGTAACTGAGTGTGGGCGCGTCACAATCTCATAAACTTGAATGGAGGATGTAAAGAGAATGGAAGAAACACTTTCTTCTAAGAGAAAACTAACTAGAACAATTCTAGTTCTTAAATATATATATTTTAAACAGTGCACGACTGCATAGCACTAAAAAAAAAATTGTTTCTTTTTTCTTCTTTTGTGCTTCACGCACCTCTCATATTTTTTTTTTCTTCTTTTGACTTTTTCTTTTCTTTTCTTTTCTTTTTGCATGTGTATCAGGTACAAACAAAAAATCAACCTTTTTTTTTTCTCTTGCCCACGCAACCCCTTGAATTATATATATATATATTAATAATATGAGCATATCAAGTATTTGCATCATATTCAAATTCTTCTTTTGATTAATGTTTCATGTGCACACACTAATTTACATCTAATGCAATCTTCTGTGTTATTAATTGATATATATCTTTTAATTATCGTTTTCAAATATATCTAATATATTAAAAGTGATAATAAGTATATTAAATTTAAACTTAAATTCAAATACTTAGATAAACAATTTATTAAAAATAAAATAATCCTATTATTTTATCTTCACCTAAATCCATATATCAACTAACACTCTCCAATTAATAGTTAATTAATAATTCATAATTATCAATATAATTAATTAATCTAATTATTTAATTAATTTAACTATTAACATTCATTAATTAAATAATCTCATTATTCAATTAATTCCCAAATATATATACGTGTCACTTTTGTAACACAATTAATTGGACAATCTAATTAATTAACTGTAACCCTTGTTACCTAAATCGATCGGGCTAGCAAGGGGACCTAATGGACCCACAGTATTTTGAGCTCCAATAATCCTCGAAATCATTAAACTCTTTAATTAATATTCCTTGATTATTAACTCCGGTGTTAATCTACTAAAAACCTGAAGCTATACTCTCTCAACTGTAGACGCTTTTACACAGACTGATACAACTCGGTGTCCATCGATATAGCTATTACATATGGTGTGATCCTCCACAGTAGGTCATAATTAGAGTTGGGTTATAATGTTCGTTATAACCCCTAATTACTTATATCCTTTAAGTACCATTGATTCTATAATGAACAATAAATCCTATTTCCTCACAGAATTAGGAGAGCGCTCATATTGTCCAAGCCTCGAATCAACCCTTAAGGGAACTACCATATATTTCTCATAAGAAGGAGTGGATTCCACTATTGTGTACAAGCCTTCCAAGCAACAAACCAAACCACAATCCCAACATACGAAGTATATTGATCCGGAAATGCATCTGATCTCACCCATGAGACCACGATTTAACCTGAAGGAGTCGATAAGACACTCAGGATTAAGATCACCCATATATAGCCATCATTAGTTGATATATATGAATCTCATCGGTAAACAGATCTTGGTGAGAGATTCATATAGATCATGGCACAATCCTATATGATCACATCATACAAGGTGCCTCCATTCTCATATCTCTATATGAATGATTCAGGATAGAATTACCGTACATTACGAAATGGACCGCAACTATAGATTAACTACAATTAAAGTACCCAGCTTCATTTGCTATCTATGGACTCTTTAGATTGCATGTCTCTTACTGTATCCATCCGTATATGACACTCTTATACACAGTTCGAGATTACTTCCGACAATCTTGGATGTTAAATATATGCACAAGTTATAAAATAAACAACACAACAAGAATGAATTGAACTTTTCCTTTTATTTATTTCATAAATCCATTTACAAATTACATCTTTAGGGCATAAACCCCAACATATCCATCTCTATATGACATTCATATACACGGTTCGAGATTACATCCGGCAATCTTGGATGTTAAATATATGCATAAGGTATAAAACAAACAACACAACAAGATTGAATTGAACTTTTCTTTTATTTATTTTATAAATCCTTTTGTAAAATACATCTTTAGGGCATAAACCTCAACATCAGGGTCATACACACTATCAGCGAGGTCTTACCTGGTTGGGACTTCCAATAACTCAAGGAAGAACCACGCTAGGAAAGTACCCCGGGTAGAAGATTGGTGAGATATTTTCAAGGTTACCCGGGGACTAGCAAGAACCTCCTGTTCAACCCAGATAATCTTCACTGAAGACGATGTATACAATACCGTGCAACTGCATGATGATCCTATGGTTGTCACGATCCAGATCACGAATTACCTTTTCCACCGCATATTGATAGATACTAGTAGCAACATGGATATCCTCTTCAAATATACCTTGGAGAGGTTCAATCTGAAGCAATGCTTCTAAAATAGCTACATCACCCCACTATACGGGTTTGTCGGGGACTCAATTGTACCTGTCAGATCAAAGAATTCATGGATCATCGTGGGCATTGCTTCTCTCTAACAGAATTTCATAACCAATTTTGTGGTGGTCGACACCCCATCAACCTACAACGCTATCCTAGGGAGACCGTTCTTGTCATCTCTCAAAGGAGTGTTGTCTATCTACTAATACGTCCTTAAATTCTCGGTAGGAGATCATGTAGGAGAGGTATGCAGTGACTAGCATGCAGCCAACAAATGCTATGCCATATCAGCTAATCTAACAACGTTGACCAAGCAAGGTGTACAGATAGCTATCGTGCAGGAACAATTAGAAAATGATCTCAAAATTCAAAATACAACAGAAGAAGCCAGAACAACAGAAGAAGAACCATAAGTAGAAATTCTGGTGGCGGAAAAGATGATGGATGACAAAGGGTGGGCCAGTGGTCGCCCAGTTGATGTGTCAGAGAAAGTATCTGTCAGGGTGAATGACCCAATTAAAATGGCCAAGTTTGGAGCTGGGTTAGAAGAAAGAGTGAAAGAAGGCTTGATCAGGCTTCTCTATGAATACAATGACATCTTTGCTTGGAGATGACAAGATATTAGGGATCTCTATCTCTGATCGAAAAAAAAATGTCATATATTTTGGCCCTCATTTCCATAACCTTTGTCTCATTTTCGGATGATTTTGTTTATCTTATGGCTCGTTTATTATGTTTTTAGGTAATTAGGTGCATCTCGGACAATCAGACAGAGTATGCGGATTTGTGCGCAAAAAAGGACAAGAATTTCAAGTCAGTGCATGGGTCTTGCGTGGATCATCACCATCACATCAACCGCGCACTTTTAAGGAAGAAGAAAACAAGTCAATGTGTGGTTCCTCAATCCACGCACAGTAGTGCATTTGTCCGCGCATCGCATATAAATCGGGAGCTGGAAATCAGGGTATCAGGTCAATATGCCAATCCTGAGCGGGTTTCAAACAACGTAATTGTCCACGCATTTCTCTGAACCCGAGAGCTGGAAATTGAAGTGTCAAGTCAATGCGCGGGTCATGTGCGGGTTCCAAACCATGCACAACCCGTGCATTTTGCATGTCAGGTTGCCACATCAGTGAATTCAAGCCATTTTGAAAATGCCTATACATAGGATCATTTCTGTTTTAAGTCAAAAGTCTAGACACCCATTCATAACCATTTTCTCTCTTTAGATCTAGAAATTCATTTTTCTCAAAAACCCACTCAATTCACACACCATCCATATCATCTACTCAACAAAAGGAATCATCTATGAGTTTACTTCTATTCTCTTCTCCTTGTTTCATTCATATAATAGACATCAGTAGTTAGACCCATTTGGGGTAAGAACACATGGATTGTGGGTTAACTATTATATTTGTATGATTTGATTAGTGATTTTCATTCAATGCATTAATTGTTATTTGATTGTCCTAGAATTAAGTAGATATGCCCTCTCTTAATCTGTTTGATTGTCAAAATCTTTTGAGTTTTGAATATTGATATACATATCTATTTGGACTGAGTAGATATGCCCTCTCTCAAGCCAAATAGATAATCACTTCTAAGGTGCCTAAACTAGCTAAGTTGAATGAATTGGATGTGTAGTGAATATGCCCTTCCTACACATTTGGGTCTCAATGGTAGAGATTGGATTGTGAATATACCTTTCCAAGTCATTCCTTACAAAAGAATTTATATAAGTCTCAAGAGTGACTCTCTTATAAGCTGACCTTGTAGTTGAGCAATAGAGAGTTGTTATGGATAGAGTCTTCGAATCTCCAAATCCGGCCTAGTAGCTGTGAGTGAGCATTGTTGACTCCAAACCACTTTAATGGATAAATTGACCTTCATTAATCAATTGTGTAACATTGAAATAATGGATTCCCACAATTTATGTTGTGATTGCATCATTCCCCATACCATCACACTTATATATTTCATCACTAACTTGTTGCAATTTGAGTAGCTGGCTTAGTCGTATGTAGTCAGTTTCACTTATCAACCATTACAATTTACTTTTCATTGCATATTAGATTAGAGTAAATTTGATCATTTAAGCATAACACGATCTTTGTGGATGATACCCTTACTTGCTTTTATATTGTTTTCAACTTGAATGCAATTCGGGTTTTATAAATTTTGTTTGACAAGCTATTTTATAAATACAAAATGGCAACTTATCAAAATGGTATCGCTGCTAAGGATCGACGTATACGCTTCTGATTAGATTTAGCTTTAGTTGGAATTTAGTAATTTATACTGTTTGTGTTTCTTTTACCCTGTTTCTTTCATTTATTTTTTTGTTCCAGGTTTCTAGTTTTATGCACGAAAGATGCTCTTTAAGAAGACCAACAGTACCAGCACAAGACAATATAAATCGAATTGGTAGGATAATCAGGCAGTTTGAGAGAAACAATTTTAAAGAAGAGATGGCCTATGAAAATGCTACTGACATGCCAGTGGAGGGAGAAGAGACTCCAATGAATGACTTAGGAATCACTATAGGGGAGTATACTCTTCCCTCAGTGGGAGATAAGATGCCCACTTCCATTGTTCTGGATGAGATTATGAGGCAGTAAGAATTGAAGGGCATGCACAATAACTTGCTCCCATCATTTCATGGATTACCTTCAGAAGATTGTTTGCAGTTCATCAAGCAATATAGTGCAGTATTGGCAGTCAGGAACACTGTATTGACTCGGGGGCAGTTATAGATGAGATGCTTTCAAAACTGTATGAAGGATCGTGTATTGTAATGGTATATGGCTCTACGGCCCGGAACGCTCACCACATTGACACAGGTGTGTAAGGCTTTCTATAATAAATTTTTCCCAACAGCAAGAGCCAAAGAATTGAAGATTAAGATAGCCACATTCAGTAAAGATGATGGAGAACCATTGCATGAAGCTTGGGAGAGATTTCATGTCCTATTAGCACAAGTTCCTCCACACACTTACACATACGAGTTGAAGGTCACTTCGTTTTATCAAGGTCTCTCTACAAGCACTCAGTTGATGGTAGACAACTCTTGTGGGGGCACAATTACGGACAAGAGGGCTACAGAAGCTTATCAGATAATGAAGAAGCTGGCCCAAAACTCATAACAAAGGTCCTCAAATACATGAAGCGGTGGAAAATTGGAATTGATGAAAGTATGGGGGTCGCGTCACAAATGTCTAAAATGGATAAGGACATACAATCCATAAAGGACATTCTTCAAAGCATGAACAAAACAAGTTCCCAAGTAAGTCTAGTTGTTAGTGATCATCTGATAGGGGATGGTCAGTATGAGAAAGAGGAAGCTCAGGTGTTGGGAGGCTTTCAACGTCAAAGGAATGACCCCTTCTATAACATTTATAATCCGAAATGGAGAAACCACCCTAATTTTTCATGGAGCAATAATAATTCCTATCAGAATCAAGGAATCAACAGGTATAACAACCCAAGTGGTCCAAGCAATTAATGGCAAAACGCATAGACTGAACCCTCAACACATTTTAACAACCAACCAGGACAGTACCCAAACAAGCCCAAGTCACTTGAAGACATGATGAATGAGTTGATGTAGAGCCAAAAAAAGTCTAACCAAGACTTTAACAGTACTCATAATGCCACTCAACAGAAGCTTTAGAATTACATTGACTCTAATGACCAAAGGATTCACGATCTTGATACTTTGCTTCAAAGAATTGAGACCCAGATGACTCAGATAACAGATTACATTCTAAATTATGAAAAAGGGAAATCAATGAGTGGGAAAGAGCATGTAAAAGTTGTGGAAGTAAATGAGGAGTTAAAGAAGGAAAGAGAAGTAGTTTCAGGGGATAAGGAGCAGCCAGTGGGAGAGACAACCCCGTTGAAGATAGAAGACCTAGGGAGTTTCATTATTCTAATTAGCATTGAGGGCTCTAACATCATGGAATGAGTGCTCGATATGGGGGCAAGCATCAATATGATGCCTCTCCAAGTCTGTAGGCAACTAAAAATTGACAGTTTTAAGCCTACCACCGTAACTTTAAAGATGGCTGATAATTCCACTAAGATCCTGGTTGGTGTGGTTGAAGATGTTAAATTGGATATACATGGGCTCAAAGTGCCAGCTGATTTAACGGTCTTGAAGGTAATGGAAGAATATTTGGCGGATCGTGATTGGAAATTACTTTTAGGAAGATCATTTATGGCCATAGCAGGAATGATAGTCAATGTGGTTTTAAGGAGCTGTCTCTAAGCTGTGGGGATAAGAAGATCAATTTCATTGTGAAGGGACAAGAAGAAAAATTTATTGAAGTCAGATCTTAGTCTTGGAAACACCAAAGAGGAGTAAGAAGAAGATGAAGGTTATTGAGCTTATCAAGGCATTCGAATTGGCCTTACAATTAGAAAATGGTCATCTTGACTGTATTGAAGAAATTGAAGCTTTAAAGGATGAAAATGGATTATGTGAGGAAGGTGTTCTTAAGAAGATTTCTAGTGATTTTGAGCAGGTGAAAGAAGAGTTAGAAGATAAGAACACAAAGTTCCATCAAGAAATAGATCAACTAAAGGCTGAAAATGAAAAACTGAAGAGGAAAGTGCAAGATCTTGCTGACCTCAATGAGAAATTGGGGAAGAAGATTAAGAAGGTTGAAGGGGAGAAGAAGGCTATTTCATAAAAATCTAGTTGTGCTTGCCAAATTATCAGAAGAGTTTGAAGAAGAGTATGAAAGGAAGAATATGAAGCTTTTGATGGAAATTGAAAGGAAGTCAAGTACCTTGGAAGAGGTAAGGAAGCACTTAGGAAGAAAGAGGGAACCTTGAAGATTGCAAGGATGAAGGAGTGTGACTATCTAACTCAAGTTGACAAAGTAGAGGAGGAAGACAGATCACTGCCCAGCACTCAAAAGAACCTCAAAGCTCTAGACAAAGAGGGAGTATTTCTCGCACTCACCCTATTTATTTCTTTTGTTTTAAGGAAGGACACATTAAGGATGAGTGTTTTAAATTCCAAAAATTCAAGGATAATAGGAAGAAATCTAAAAAGAACCCATAAATTGTTAAGAAGATTTGGGTTAGGGAGGATTTGTTAGAAAAATGTAGAACTAAGAGCAAGGGAATGTTTAAGAAGGAATTGGCACCCATTTGGGTAATTAAGAAGAAACATCCTTTTCATCTGGTCAAACCGTCTTTGATTGACCTTAGACCTACTTTGCACATTTAGATTTTTTCTCAATTTCTAGTAGGAGTTAATTGTCACAATCTATTTTCTTGAGGAGCCTAAGTAGAAACTCAATAATTGTGCTTTACCATGACTAGGTATTCCTAGATAGCAAAGAAAACCTATTGTGATTTTATGGTGTGTATTGGTTTGTTGTTATTTT
This sequence comes from Dipteronia dyeriana, assembly GCA_032871835.1. Classification (NCBI taxonomy): domain Eukaryota; kingdom Viridiplantae; phylum Streptophyta; class Magnoliopsida; order Sapindales; family Sapindaceae; genus Dipteronia; species Dipteronia dyeriana. The sequence continues at coordinate 58,749,818 of CM065301.1, forward strand.
GAGTTTTTATGTCTTTGTTGGTGTGCTTGTTAAGTAATGCGAACATGTTTACTTGAAGTGGTTGTTTTGAATAGGATGGGCATTTGGATCCGGGAAATGAAGGATTATAGAAGAGGATGAATTGAGAAGCAAGTGGAGCAAGATATGGCAGCCAGAGAAATGGGCGGGTCTTGTGCGGGTCCAAACCCGTGCTATAACCCGTGCAACGGTCGTGCATATATATAGAACGTCATTCTCAGAGTGAGCCCTACCACATTCAAAAGAACTTCTCTTTTCCCTCCTCTCTTTAAAGGTAAAATTTTTACCTCTCATATTTAAATACAAGGTTACAAGGTGCGTTTCGTGTCCTTAAACTTGTATAAATAGGATTGTACCTTGATTCCATCTCTCTAATTTTCTCTCTCTAAGTTATTCTCCATCACATGCTCAATCCCTAATTTGGAATCCAAACAAGTTCAAGCTTACTTTTGGTTGGCCTTAAGAATCTACCTTGAGTTTGATTGATTGATTACATTCGGCATTATAGGTAATTTAGATTGAGTGTGCATTTTGGGATTTGTAGAATCAAATCTAGGGTTTGAGGAAATTAGTTCTAGATTAAATGATTATGATTTTATGTTCATGCATAGTTGTTAAGCATTGTACACTGAGACATTCGAATTCAATTTATGCATAAGATCATGTTAGATGTATGTTTTATGGGAATCTTGTTTCGACTGTTGTGTTCTCTGAATCACCAGATAAACGGAAAAATTTGGTAAATTTTTCCATCCCTGGTTTGCATTGTCTACTTTTTTTTAAGCTTTATTTCTTTTGAATAATGAGGAGTGTTTTATTACATATGTTGCTCAGAACCAAGAATTCGGCACAAAAAGAAGGTCAAATGAAGAAAATAGCTCGAGCTCCTTATGTTCCCCAGTGTGTTCAGAAAGAGGAAGTCCCAAGCAGACTAGAGTTCTTCAGAGGAAAAGTATTTCTTCCAGAATGAGGGAATAATTTGGAAGAGTTGAGAAGCAAGACCGTTTTCCACAAAGTTAAACGCTGGGGTTGGGAAACACTAGTCTCCACCCTAACAAGGTACAGTCGAGTTTTAGTGGCGGAGTTTTATGCAAGTATTTCACTAGATTATTTTTAGCACTACTCGATAGTATTGGTAAGAGGAGTTGAAGTGAGATTGTCCATTGATGACATCTTGGACTATTGCAGCGTATGGCTTCTAGAAGATCAATAGTGTTTGCTTATAATGAGATATGGTGTCACTTGGAACGACGTCTTTGTCAGGCAGAATGTAAATTTTGCAAACTCATTAGTGATACAACCTATGGAGTTCTGGGTCGCCTCAGACTTCCACATTAAGCATAGTAATTTAGAGCTTGAGCTTGGCCTGTGGAATGTCTTCATATCACATTCAATCTGACCTTGGACATATAGGAACTATCCTTAATTGCATCAAGCACAATGAGCCAATTAATATGGGCTCCCTTATCATATGGGAAATAACACAGCTTAGGTGAAAGAGGGTAGAAAGACATCCAATCATCTTCCCTTGTCTCATTATAGATTTTATTTAGAAGGGCAAGAGTTGATATGGGAGGTGAGCGTTTGGATTCACCACCAGAGGAAATTGGAATAGTCACTTGGACTAGTTTAATGGTGGAAAGAGACTTCACTAGTGATACGAGGAGGACAGGGAAGAAGAAGAGAAGCATAAGAGCAGAATCAAGCATGGCACACCAGGATGAGCCAGAAGACATAGATGTTGAGCATGAGCAGCAGAGTTCAAGGCAGGGATTCCCTAATCCAGAGGTAGGTGACAAGAATATAGTACCATGGCAGACTTTAATTTCTAATATGGAAGGCCTAGAGAAATTCATGTGAAATTTCCTAGAAAGTGTGTGTCTGTAACCTAGAGGGGTGGGGTGGGGTGGGGTGGGGGGTGAATAAGTTTTAATTTGATAGATTAACAATTTTGCGAATTAATCAATATTATTGATTCTACCCCATTCTACTAAGTGCTCAAGCAAAAGACAACAAACATAAAACAGTAACAACACGCAATATATACGTGGAAACCCTCCAAATGGGAAAAACCACGGGTTGTTCAATGCGTGACACTCGATCCTAAAAATCCACTATTGAGAGAAAGTTTACAACTTAGGTTGACCCCCGTCTAACCCTCCAGTTACTAACCCTTTCACTCTACCCAACAAGCCTTAATAGTGATTTTGGATCACCAACCTTGTCCACTAAACACATAGCCACAAGCTTAACTAACAATGAAGAGATAATGGCAACCTAAGTGAATATGCAAGAATATTATATATGTAAAAATGCTAGGTCAAGACATTCATGCTTATCTAGGATTAATAATGACAATTAAAGCTAATCCTAGATATCAATGTTCTAAATGCAAATGCAATAAGAATTAGCTAGAAGGGTAAAATCGTCCTAAATTCTAGCTATCACAAATTAATGCATCTCAACCAACAATCAATACACAAGCATGTCATAAAAGTAATTAACCATACAAGTAAGTATTTTATATGCAATAGAGACTAAAACCCTAGGTATACATGTCTTTGTAATGAAACTATAAAGTCTAGAGCATGTAGAAGTTACCTAGTCAAGAAGAAGATGACGCTCCATGCTTGGATGATCCTAGAATGAAGCTAAATGATCATAAGATGGAGTTGGGTTGAGTAAAGATGAGTGTTTGAGAGTCCTTCTCTATCTAGAAAAGCTAGAACACACAAAAATGGCTTCTTGGACTCTTAAAAGCCAAAGAGAAGAGAAGAGAACATATATATATGGTGTCCTACACAAAGTGATGTCGTTTTGGAAGAAGGGCAACCAAATCCCGTCAGGACCGCTGGCTGTACCGCGGTACAGGCAAGTGTCCAGACCGTGGCACAGAGAGCGGTGCATAGCTTGGACAACACCGCTCTGTAGGCCGTTGTGCATGTAAATGCATAGACCGCGGTCTGGGCAGCATGCAACGCCTATGAAACTCCGCTTGGGAGGCCGCGGTGCATGCAACAAGCACAGGCCGCTGTAGCCACAGCTTGCAGCCTCTGGTAAACACCGCGGTGTAGGCACTGCATAGAGAGCGGTCTGAGCCGCGGAACAAAGGAAAAAAAACTCCTCTTTTTAAGGCATAAAAATTCATTCAACTCTCAAACAAAAATTAAGACACATAAGGAGATGGCAAATAAGAATTCATGCAAGATAATTAAAAGAAAATGCACGAGTGTGTGTGTGCACTAATACATCTTCAATGAAAGTTAAGCAAGTGATTTTACCTTTGATACTTGAACTTGGTTACGAACAATGAAGCCCTAAACTACCCTTACATATTGATCCCCAAATGTGGTTGTCAACAAAATAAGCCAATCAAACACCGAGGAACTTACAATCTCCCCCTTTGGCTATTTCGTGACAAAACCACTCACTCAGAAAGTATCCTCACAACAAAACACATAAGAAACAACAAGCGGTCAACAAATACATTATATATTACAAGAGATACCTAAAACTAAATCTTCAAATCTTCCATCTCTTGTAGAATGATCATCCCTACAAAACAAAAAAGTACACTTTCCAAGACAAGTGTATGAGAGGGATCAAGAAAAATAAAAACAAGTGCAATTTGCATGAATTTAGAAACGAGTAACATGCAATCAACAAAGCACATAAGCTAACAGCACAAAGTCAACTTCCCCTAAAAATGACATTCTCCCCCTTATATGCAAAAGCAATACAAACTCCCCCTAAATCCAACATTACTCCCCCTTTTTGTCACAAGATAGACAAAGGAGTATTCCCCAACTGGGATGCTGTAGCAAAGAGAGATATTTGCAATGTAAATGCATAATCAAATGCAATAACTTTATGCAATTTAATTAAGAGAGAGAAATTCATGGAAGTTTTATTTATTGGAACATGTGTGAAAAAATTGCCTTGAATGAAATACATGCAACATCAACTTCCAAAAACATGGTATTTGGCAAAGGAAAATAGCACATGAGGTTCCAAGAGAAGTCAAACCAATTTGCACCAAATTGTCAATGAAAAACAAGATATAGTTGAACAAAAAAAAGCAACTATCAAGCTTTACAAGTTGAACAAGACATGAGCGACTATTGCTCTCTTTTAGATTTTTCCGGGCGAGATGCCCGTATGATAGTAGCCTTATTTAACAAGTAAAGATAGAGAGACTATTGGATTGTGAAATCCTTGAAATGGATACAATATCCTTATTGAATGAAGTCTCAAAAGTCACTTGCACATATATTTGCAATCATTTTTTTTAAGCATTCAATAAATTCATCATGCATAATACTTTAAGCAATTCAAGATCAAGTTTTCATTAACATGGAGATAAACTTTGGGTCAATCAAATGTACTTCCCAATCAAATTTCCTAGTCCAAAAATACATGTTTGAACACAAATGAGACAAGTATTTTGAATAAGGCAAAAACACACTTATTAAATAAAAAGTCATATAATAATATATGCATCCAAGATACTCAAGCAATTAATTAAAGAGTATAAAATTGAACAATTATTTGCTTATTAGAATGCAAGTTCGCTCTCTTTGCTTGAGCTCCCCATATGGGTCAAACACCAAAACTCATCAATGCATATGACAAATCCCAATAGACCTACTAAGAGATTAAAACTTAGCTGAATCTAATAGTTTTGTAAACAAGTCCGCTAGTTGATCATTTGTGCCCACATGTTCAAGTGCAATGCATTTGCTCTCAACTAGCTCTCGAATGAAATGATGTCTAATGTCAATATGCTTGGTTCTAGAATGTTGGACAAGATTTTTTGAAATATTAATGGCACTCATGTTATCACAATAAAAGGTTAGAGTACCTTGCTCAAAGCCATAATCCACAAGCATTTGCTTTATCCAAAGGAGTTGTGTGCAAGCACTCTTAGCAGCTATATACTCGGCCTCGGCTGTGGATAATGATACGGAATTTTGCTTCTTGAAAAACCATGACACAAGATTGTTCCCTAGGAAGAAGCAACCACCCGATGTACTCTTCATATCATCACAATTACCTGCCCAATCTGCATGACTAAAGCCAACTAAACTAGCATTAGTGTCAAAAGAGTACCATATCCCATAGTTGGATGTCCCATTCACATATCGAATGATTCTCTTCACAGAGGAGATATGGGATTCCTTGGGATTAGCTTGATACCTGGCATACACACCAACACTAAAAGCTATATTGGGCATACTAGCAGTTAAGTATAGCAAGCTCCCTATCATTCCACGATATAGACTTTGATCCATACTTTTTCCACTAGCATCCTTGCTAAGTTTCAATGTGGTACTCATAGGTGTGTCACAATGCTTGGCATTCTCAAGGCCAACTTTCTTCACTAGGTTCTTGGCATATTTAGCTTGGGATATGAAGATCCCATCATGCATTTGCTTGATTTAATTAAGTTCACCAACCATGTTCATTTCAAACTCATGAGTCATGACATCAACAAATTGTTTAACTTTCAAGTTGTTTATGGAACCAAAAACTATGTCATCAACATAAATTTGAGCTATGAATAGCTCATCTTTAGTACACTTGATGAACAAGGTCTTGTCAACACTTTCTCTAGAATAGCCATTGTCAACAAGATAAAGAGTTAGACGCGTATACCAAGCCCTTGATGCTTGTTTCAACCCATATAGAGCCATTTTGAGACGATAAACATGATAAGGGTGATATGGATCCACAAACCCCTTAGGTTGCTCAACAAACACTTCCTCTTGCAAGAAGCCATTGAGGAAGGCACTCTTAACATCCATTTGATGCAATTTAAACTTATGCACACAAGAAATGGATAAGAGAAGCCTAATGGACTCTAATCGGGCAACGGGAGCAAAAGTCTCCTCAAAGTCGATACCTTCAATTTGTGAGTACCCTTGTGCTATAAGTCTAGCCTTGTTCCGCACAATGTTGCCATCCTCATCGAATTTATTCCTATAGACCCACTTGGTGCCTATCACATTAGCATTCTTAGGTCTAGGAACTAGAGTCCGAACCTCATTTCTTTCAAATTGATTTAGCTCTTCTTGCATAGCAAGAACCCAAAATTCATCACTTAAAGCTTTTTCAACCTTTTGGGATTCAATTTTAGAGGTGTAGCAAGTATAGCTAATTTGATTTGCTAATTGATGCCTAATTCTAACACCTTCAGTCACATCTCCAATGATGCCACTCTTGTTGTGAAGATGTCTAACCAAATGAGCAGGTTCCTTAGAGTCCAAGGTAGAATCTCTATCAAGAAATTGAGAGACCTCTTTCTCAAGATTTGACTTTTCATCACTTGAAGTCTCACCAATCTTCTCCAAGGGAGAATCATTAACCATACTAATGTTACTAACCTTAGGCCTACAATCATCTATGATCACATTGGATGATTCCATAACACTTCGTGTCTTCAAATTAAAAACTCTATAGGCCTTACTATTTAGAGCATAGCCAATGAAAATCCCCTCATCCCTTTTAGCATAAAACTTGCCAAGTTGATCATGGTCATTTAGAATGTAACACTTGCTTCCAAATGAGTGGAAGTAACTAATATTTGGCTTCCTTCCCTTCCACAATTCACAAGAGGTTTTCCTAGTACCGAGCCTTAAAAACACTCTATTTCCTATATAACAAGTTGTATTCATTGCCTCGGCCCAAAGATTCCTAGGAACATTATTGCTAAGCAACATCACACGAGCCATCTCTTGGAGGACCCTATTCTTCCTCTCTACAACTCCATTTTGTTGAGGAGTTCGAGGAGCCGAGAACTCATGGGAGATTCCAAGACTATCACAAAAAAATTCAAAGAAAACATTTTCAAATTCTCTCCCATGGTTACTCCTAATTCTCAGGCATTTTATGTGTGAATCCTTCTCATTTTGAATTTTAGTGCAAAGCTTTTTAAAAATTTCAAAAGTTTCAGATTTTTCTCTAAGAAAGTAGGTCCATGTAAATCTAGAAAAATCATCAACACACACAAAGATGTACCTCTTGCCACCGAGACTCTCAGTTTGCATGGGACTAGGGATGACCATTTTACCCAAGGGCCTCAAACCCCCGCTCCCCCATCCCTATTTGGGGGAATTTTTTTGGGAGGAAATGGGGAAATGGAGGGGGATGGGGATAACTTTTAACCCCAAATTTAAATGCGGTTAGGGATGGGGGGACCCGTCCCCATCCCCATTTCCCCTATAAATTCCTTGAAATGGGGATGGGGTTGGGGTTAGGTGCCCATTTCCCCATTTCCTCCAAATATTATAATATTATATAAAAAATATATTAATATATATTTTTATTATATTTTCAATATTTTTATTATTTTACTAACTATATATACATATTTATAAACTATAACTTAAATTACACACCAAGCAATCTAACTATATATACGTATTGATTTTCTTGTTAAATTACACACCAAACAAGCTCCATATAATTTATTAACATATTTTACTAACTATATATACATATTAAACAACTTAACTTTCATTTCAATTTGTATGGAATGTTATTTTGTATTTGAATTTATTGGATTGTGAATTTATGTGTTTCTTTAATATGTAATTTTTACTGATATAGGAAAAGTGGGGAAATGGGGAAATGAAGAAACGGGGAAAAAAGGGGGAAAATGGGGGAAATAGGGATGGAGATGTGGGGACCTCCCCCTAAAATTACCCCAACCCCATTTCCCCCAAATAGGGAAATGGGGGGATGGGGGAGGGTTTGGAAAATGGGGTTGGGGATAGGGGACCTACATCCGCCCCCATTTCCCCATTGGCTATCCCTACATGGGACCCATAAGGTCCATATGAAGAAGCTCTAGTGGCTCCTTGGAGGCAAGATGTTTACCCTTTTTATGCACACTCTTAGTTTGCTTTCCTTGTTGACACGGTACGCACACTCCCTTAATCCTATTTCCAAACTTAGGAAGGCCTCTCACAACATTCAACCTCTTAAGAACTTTCAAGTCTTTGAAATTCATATGCCTTAACCGTTGATGCCATAATTCTCACAACTAGACAAATTGCAAGAGATACCATTGGAATCAAGACAATAACAATTGTCACTTGATCTCTTACCTTTCAATAGAACTTGTCCATCTTCTCTTAGGATAGAGCAATCAACTTTGCCAAACATAACCGAAAGCCCTTCATCACTTAAATGTGATGTGCTAATAAGATTGGCTTGCAAGCCATCTACATAAAGAGCATTAGGCAAGAAGGGCAAACTGGGGATGGATATATTTCCTTTTCCTAAAACCTTCTTACGAGAACCATCACCAAAGGTGACAAATCTACCATCCTTCATGACAAGTGTTTCAAAGAAACTCTTGTTTCCAGTCATGTGCCTAGAACACCTACTATCAAGGTGCCAAGTATTGATGGGTTTGGCTTTCAAGGCTACTTGAGCCACATGATAATAATATTCATCCCTTATAGTCAACCTAGATGAAATATTACTATTCCTAGGAGCCGTGGGTTCATTTTCTCTAAAATTCCTTGGTGCATGGATTTTGACTCTTCTAAGCATATCCTTCTTAATCATGCTTTCAAAACGAAACAACTTAATAAATTTAAAATAATTCGGTCTTATTTGACCTTCAACACCACAATAATGACAAATAGGAGTAAAGTAAGAATTCATACCATATCCTTGTGCAAGCAATGAATACCTCCCTTTCCTTTGAGTTGTCCTTTAGTGTTGAGCTGAATCCCTTCTTTGAAACATCCTTTGTGGTTGAGTCGAATTAGCTTCCTATCTTGGTTGTGGGTGAAGAATCCTTTGTTGACTTTGAGAACTCCTTGGAAGTTAAGGTCTTGTATGTTGAGCTCTAGCTTTTGGTGGATGAGCTTTAGCTTGAGACTTTGTTTGAGCTTTCATTTGAGCTTGCTTTGATGATTCTCCAACTTCATTCGATCTCATTTGTTGGTGTGAACCTTGAACCTCTTTATCCTCTTGACTCTTGACAAAAAAGGTATTTTTCAAGGAAGTAGCATCCTTGCCTTCCACATATCCTAAGCCCGTTTTATCACTGGACTCTTTCTACATGATAGCATCTTGTCAAGTTTCTCGATTCCGAATGTCATCTTCAGGTTCTCTTCACTCTTCTTAGTGATCACAAGCTCCAATTTCAAGCTCTCTTCTAACTCTTTTCCACTCTTTACTTTCTCACTCAAGTGAGTTATCTTCAAAGTCAACTCTAGATTCTCTTTTTTCAACTCTTGAATCTCCTTCTTATTTTTCAATCTAGACTTTTCAAAAAACTTCATGAAGTCTACATAGTCCATTTCCTCATCAATTTCAAACCTGGAGTTAGAAAATGTGCTCTCATCACTTGAGTCATCTACTTCTTCCTTATCACTCACAACTTCCTTGCCATTATGAGATGTCGTGAAGGTAATACAGTTTACAACTCTATCTTTAGAAGACGAAGAATTTTCTTCCTCTTCTAAGTCTTCACTATCACTCCAAGTGGACGTCATGGCCTTCCCCTTCTTCTTTTTCTTCAAATTTGCACATTCTAGAGCAATGTGACCAAAGCCATTGCATTTATAGCATTGAATGCTCTTCTTGGAGTCACTTTCTTGAGATTTTTCCATCTTCTTGAAAGCAGTTTTCTTTTTCACTTCCTTTCCCTTTGACCCAAATCCTTTCCTCTCAAACTTCATGAATTTCTTGTATCTTTTAACCATGAGGGTCATTTCTTCATCCTAGTCCTCCTCCTATTCTTCAACCTTGGTGGTCTTCAAGGCAATGCTCTTTTGCCTCTTAAGAGATACGGGTGTGGTGTTCCATCTTGATTCATAAGCTAGTATTCTTCCAATGACTTCACTTGGCTTTATATTCTTATACTCACTATTCTCTTTAAGTGCTGTCACCTTTGATTCGAACCTTGACGGAAGTGACCTCATCATTTTTTGATTGACTCTCGTATCCGAATAGGGGTAACCAAGTTGATGGCTTTGGTTGACGATATCCATCAACTTCACTTGAAAGTCATTGAAGCATTCTTGCTCCTCCATTCTAATCATCTCAAATTGCATTTGGAGGACTTGGAGCTTTGAGTCCTTAACTACCTCGGTTCCCTCATGTGCCGTTTGAAGAATGTCCCAAGCCTCCTTTGCAATCCTAGTGTTTTGGACCAACTTGTATTGATTATCATCCATGGCGCAAAGGATGGCATGCATGGCCTTGTTGTTCCACTTGGATGCTTCAAATTCTTGAGTACTCCAACTAGACTTGGGCTTAAGAGCTCCTACACCATCGTCATTAGTCATTGTTAGAGGAATATACCCATCTTCAATAGCCATCCAAGCACGGACATCTATTTGGCAAAGATAGGCTTCTATCTTGCCTTTCCAAAAAGCATAATTCACCCCATTGAGCAAAGGGGGTCTTGTGCATGAGGCTCCCTCATGACTATTTCTGTTTCCACTCATAGTGTTTGAGGGTAATGGATGTAATGCAAATGCAATGTCACACAAAAGGAAAACAATCAAACTAAATGCACCAAGCAAGACACACACAGAAAGCAAGGATCACCTAAGTATATCTAGGCACCGCTTTGATACCAATTGAAATTCCCTAGAAAGTGTGTGTCTATAACCTAGAGGGGGGTTGAATAGGTTTTAATTCGATAGATTACCAATTTTGCAATTTAATCAATATTATTGATTCTACCCCATTCTACTAAGTGTTCAAGCAAAAGACAACAAACATAAAACAGTAACAACACGCAATATATACGTGGAAACCCTCTAAATGGGAAAAACCACGGGTTGTTCAGTGCGCCACACTCGATCCTCAAAATCCACTATTGAGAGAAAGTTTACAACCTAGGTTGACCTCCTGTCTAACCCTCCAGTTACTAACCCTTTTCACTCTACCCAATGGGCCATAATAGTGATTTTGGATCACCAACCTTGTCCACTAATCACGTAGCTACAAGCTTAACCAACAATGAAGAGATAATGGCAACCTAAGTGAATATGCAAGAATATTCTATATACAAAAATGCTAGGTTAAGACATTCATGCTTATCTAGGATTAATAATGACAATTAAAGCAAATCCTAGATATCAATGTTCTAAATGCAAAGGCAATAAGAATTAGCTAGAAGGGTAAAATCGTCCTAAATTCTAGCTATCACAAATTAATGCATCTCAACCAACAATCAATACACAAGCATGCCATAAAAGCAATTAACCATACAAGCAGGCATTTAATATGCAATAAAGACTAAAACCCTAGGTATACATGTCCTTGTAATGAAACTATGAAATCTAGAGCATGTAGAAGTTACCTAGTCAAGAAGAAGATGAAGCTCCATGCTTGGATGATCCTAGAATGAAGCTAGATGATCATGAGATGGAGTTGGGTTGAGTAAAGATGAGTGTTTGAGAGTCTCTCTCTCTCTAAAAAAGCTAGAACACATAAAAATGGCTTCTTTGACTCTTAAAAGCCAAAGAGAAGAGAAGAGAACATATATATATATATATATATATATGGTGCCCTACACAAAGTGACGTTTTGGAAAAAGGGCAACCAAATCCCGTTAGGACTGCTGGTTGTACCGAGGTATACGCAAGTGTCCAGACTGCGGCACAGAGAGTGGTGCATCGCATGGACAACACCGCTTTGTAGGCCGTTGTGCATGTAAGTGCACAGACCGCAGTCTGGACAGCATGCAACGCCTGTGAAACTCCACTTAGGAGGCCACGATGCATGTAATAAGCATAAGCCGCGATAGCCACAGCGTGTAACCTCTGGTAAACACCGTTGTGCAGACCGCGGTGTAGGCACTGCGCAGAGAGCGGTCTGAGTGGCGGAACAGAGGAAAAAACTCCTCTTTTTAAGGCATAAAAATTCATTTAACACTCAAACAAAAATTATGACACACAAGGCACACAAGATGGCAAATAAGCATGCATGCAAGATAATTAAAAGAAAATGCATGAGTGTGTGTGTGCACTAATACATCTTCAATGAAAGTTAAGCAAGTGATTTTACCTTTGATGCTTGAGCTTGGTTACGAACAATAAAGCCCTAAAATTCCCTTACATATTGATCCCAAAATGTTGTTGTCAAAGAAATAAGCCAATCAAACACCGAGGAACTTACACCATGGATACAATGAATTTGAACATGGAAGATCTATGGTCCAACATTACGAGCTTAAGTAAGGAGCTGAAGGTCATCCCTTATGAAAGACGAAACAAGAGATCTACCACTTCAACCTTTCCTATTGGAGGCCCGGTCATCGATCCATATGCTATAGAGCTTCGGGCAGCAAAGGAGATATCCAGACGGAAGGCTAAGGAGAGAGTTAGAGCATAGAGAGATCCGAAGGGCAAGGGCCTATAAAGAGATGATAGAGTAGAGCCTTCAGATGATAAGTGATTCATGGTTGCACATTGTTTTTACTTTATTTTAACATGCTTTCTTTTATTTGTTTAGTACTGTTAGTTTTATTTTTCTTAATTCAGGAACGACTGCTAGTTAAAATTCTTAGGGCTTTTATTTTTGTGATCTTTCTTAATGGATGAGTATCTGTTGTTTCGTACATAATTGTTGAGAGATATTTTTGTGAGATGAGATTGTTGTCATGATTGCTTACCCTTGTGATTGAGTTGTGCTTCAAGGTTAGGATCTTCACCTTTTGGTTCGACTCACCGGCCACTTGCAAGTCTTAAAGGGACGAATAAGCCAAGAGTGCCCATAAAAAGGGCGGGAACTTACTCATGCTTTAGGCAAATAAAGAATCGCATCGGTTTCATCCTTCTAACTCAATTCCAGTTTTACACGTTATCTCTTAAGTTTTGTTTATGAAATTATGCATATGAATGGTTGTGAATCATTTTTGGGTTATAGTGTTAATACTTGAGATGGAAACTTGGGGGTATATATTTTGCTTAGCTTGGGTTTTTGCAATTTTGAGCTTATTGATTATTCCATTTTTGTTTGGATGAGTTGAAGGCTCTTGTGGTTATGCTTTGGATTTATAGGTTCTATATAGATATAGCCCAACTCATTTTGGGGGTTATGGAATGATGCATATATCGTGTACAGATTTTTAAGCATATAATCGAAAATTGCTTTGGGGGTTATTTCCCCTCTTTACCATTGATTTTGAATATGATTGCTTGATATGGAATATGGTTTCCTACTCGGGATGCATGTGCTTCAATGTATTATTGTATTGAGTACCTTATGTTTTGTATGAGCCATTTTAAGTCGTTATTTTGATTGGCCATTGATTGTGCTTGATTATTGCCTAGGTTTGTTTTGAGTCATGTAGGGTGCGCGTTATTAGGCTGGACTCTTTTGTCTTCAACATTGAGGACAATGTTAGGTTTTGGTTTGAGGGTGTAGATGCCTTGTTGAGTCATCTTTTTATTTGTCTTGAGTCAATTATTTGTCATTTTTGGTCCAAACTTTTCGATTTGTCGCAATGGCTAAATTTTTGAGCTTTAGCTAGCTTGGATGTGATGCCTTGAGCATATGCTTTTGACGAGTCTATACATGCACTGTGAGCTTGTGAAACAAATCTTTGTCACTCGTGGGTTATATTTGTATTGTCATGGGCTAGTCCCATCTTTTGTGTGCTTGATTTGAGGGGACTCGGTGCTCTTGGTCTTGTTCTAATAGTGGAGACACTCGTGAGTTCATAAACACAAGCCATTAAAAAAAATGTATTTCAGTGTACAATTCTATCTATTATTTAAACACTCTTCTCGTCATAAGTGTCACATGTCATAGAACATACATCTCATACATATGGTGGATTGCTTGTGGATGCATTCATTCCTTTGATATATTAATTATAGAAATGATCTTAGGCAATGTGTACATTTAACGACTTAAAAGGCCTAAACACAATTCTTTATCCCTTATGTGTGGATCATAGCCAAATTTACGGTCAAACACTTACCTTTCATTTGGAACCAAAATGTAACCGTATAACAATAGCCAAACACAAGCCTACCCTTATTGCCAATCATTTGGGGTGTGTGTGTGCTTGGTGAGTTTTTGAAAGGTGTAAGCTCTAAAGTAAAGATAGCATGTCTGTAGGCAACACTGATTTGTGTATGTAATGGCTAAAAAATGTAAAAGTGCCCAAATTTGCACTCATGAGCTTGATTGGCAAAATGTAATGTGTAAATGTGCAAAAAAGAAAAGAAAAGAAAAATAAAAAAGGAACAAAAAGGCAAAGAAAAGAAAAAAAAAAAGGAAGAGAAAAGAAAAGAGCCTTGAAAATAAATTTTAAGTGCTCACAATAGTATAGTACAATCTTTGAAATACAATGTGTGTATATTTGTAAATGCCTAGTACTAAAGTGTGTAATTGTGCAATAAAGCTCTGTGTGGGGTGTGTGAGTACGTTAAGCATGATTGGTGATCTTTGAACTAAAAATTTTCCCATAGTTCTTACCATGGCCCCATTACAACCAAAAGGGAAGTCCTAGTTGATCTATGATATGTCTTGATTGGGAATGTTTGTTGAAATTTGATCTTCCACATTCATGGCATAGTGAATCATTCCTAGGCTAGTTCATATACATTATCGGTTTTTGAATATACCTTGTATGCAATGCATTAGAAGCCTATGCATAAATTCTATCATTGCATACCTTGAATGAGTGTGAACTTAGGACTCTAAGTGGAAAAAGAAGAGAAAAACCAGGTGAGGTTTAGAGTCGAAGTGAATTATACTCAAGGTGTGGGAGTGAGTAGATCCCGATATGAGAGCACTCTTAGGCGTGGGATTCGTGATAGTGCGAATTTCCTTCAAGTGCATTTGAGTTGTTTTAGATTACTTTGCATATGTTCACTTCTCTCTATCACACATCCATGTATCTCATCACCGGTTGAACATGCGACTTATTGAACTACTTGTTTGAAGTCTACAAGATTCTTAGATCGAGTTATTTTTGTTTGAGTCATGTTTGTTTTGTTTTAAGGTTTGCTCGAGAACGAGCAAAGGTTTGGTTATGAGGTATTTGATCGGACCAAAATTGTCATATATTTTTGCCCTCATTTCCATAATTTTTGTCTCATTTTTAGATGATTTTGTTTATCTTATGGCTCATTTATTGTGTTTTTAGGTAATTAGGTACATCTCGGACAATCGGACAGAGTATTCGGATTTGTGTGGTAAAATGGACAAGAATTTCAAGTCAGTGTGCGGGTCATCATCGCCGTATCAACCGTGCACTTTTAAGGAAGAAGGAAATAGGTCAATGCGTGGTTCCTCAACCTGCGCACAGTAGCGCATTTGTCTGCACATCGCATATAAACCGGGAGCTGGAAAATAGGGCATCAGGTCAATACTTCAGTCCCCGGGGGTTGGAAATCGAAGTGTCAGGTCACTGTACGGGTCATGCTCGGGTTCCAAACCGCGTACAACCCGTGCATTTTTTACGTCAGGTTACCACATCAGCGAATTCATCAGGGAATCCCGATACCCTGAATGGAATGCAAATGTTGTAATGAACTCCAAGGGTAGTGGAAAGTGGCACATGTGCATTGATTATACAGATCTTAATCGCGCTTGCTCAAAGGGTAGTTTTTACCTGTCCAAGATTGATCAGCTGGTGGATTCCACCACGTGGAATAAGCTCCTTAGCTTCATGGATGCATTCTCAGGGTACAATCAAATTATGATGCACCCAGCTGACCAAGACAAGACCAGTTTCATTACAAGGCAAGGCTTCTACTGCTATAATGTAATGCGTTTTGTCTCAAGCATGCAAGTGCTACTTACCAACAATTGGTTAATCGACTGTTTATGCAAGAGATAGGAAGGACAATGGAGATCTACATTAACGATATGATCACCAAGTCCCAGGTAGAAGAGCAACTCCAGGACCACTTTTACCAAACCTTTCAGATAATAAGAGAAAACCAAATACGGTTAAATCTAGCCAAATGTGCTTTCAGGGTAGATACAGGAAAATTCCATGGATTCATGGTCCATGAGGAGGCATAGAAGCCAACCCGAAGAAGATCAAAGCCATCATGGATCTTGAATCTCCCAGTTCTCTTAAACAGGTACATGTGTTAATCGGTCGGATAGCTTCTTTGAACCGCTTCATATCGCGGTCCATTAATAAATACCTCTCCTTCTTCAAGGCAATCAAGCAGGACAGAAACATGAAGTGGGACCACGACAGTAAGTAGGCTTTCTAGTCCTTGAAGAAATATTTAGCAAGCTCAACGGTACTGGTCAAACATGAATCTAGGGAAGAACTACAGATATACCTGGCCATATCGGAGGCAGCGGTTAGCGAGGCCTTGGTTAGGGAGTGTGGAGATAGGGTTCACCGACCTGTCTACTATGTTTGCCATGCCTTAACCAAACCGGAGAGGAAATATATTCTCCTAGAAAAAAATCATCTTTGCCCTGGTGACCTCGGTTAGGAAATTATGCCTCAACTTCTAGGCCCACACGATTGAGGTTGTCACTGATCAAAGTCTCCTCTAGTTCTTACTGAAACCAGGCGTGTTAGGGAGGTCAGTACTCTGGGCTCTTGAGCTTACCCAGTTCGACATCAAGTATCAAGTCGGGACTACCATTAAAGCCAAGGCACTAGTAGACTCAGTGGCCGAATTCTCATCCCTTTTTGATCCTAGTACCATTCAAAACCAGGATTCGTACTCCCAAAAGGACCGAGAACCGGTAGATTGGCTAGATAACTGAGACGTCTAGGTCCTATATAGAGATGAGGTATCTAGCCAAACGGGAAGCAGAGCAAGAGTCATTTTAACTAATTCTGAAAAGATCGAGCTCTGCCACTATTTCCATTTCGAGTTCAGTGCCACCAACAATGAAACTGGGTACGAAACTCTATTGGTAGAAATAAGGGTAGCAGGCTTACTACCTTCATGTTAAAAGTGATTAGCAACCGGTCGTCAACCAAGTCATCGAACTCTTTCAAGCTAAAGGAGACAACATAGAAGCCTACTTGCAGCTAGTCCAGCAGCTCAAATCTCGATTCAAGGGGTTCAAGATGGAACAGATAACTCGCCAAAAAAACCATCGATCATATGTCCTAGCCAAGATAGCAGCTAATGGAGGTCAGGCTTTGCCTAAGGGGGTACCTCTCCAGGTTATCTCTCATTCTAGCATAACAAGCGGAAATGTGGTCAACCCGGTAGATCGACTCCCATGTTAGGTGGATCCTATTATGGATTACCTCCAAGAAGAAAAGCTTTCAGAAGACCCTGATCAAGCTCGTAAGATCAAAAGGATCTCAGTACAATTTGGTTTGATTGATAGGCACCTATACCGTAGAGGCAGGTCTTTACCTTTGCTCTGATGGCTCCACCCAGACAGTGTTGCTTGGGCACTTAGAAAGGTTCACTCAGGGGACTACGGGAACCATGTTGGGGGAGAAACATTTGCGTACCAAGTGCTCTGCACGGGATATTGCACCATGATGCGAAGATGTTTGTGTAGTCATGTGAACCATGTCAAAAGACAGAAAACTTGAACTACCTTTCACCAGAGAAGCTCTCCTCTATTAGTTCTCCATATGCTAGGTTTTAGATTATGTTGGCATTAATTCCATATCAAAATGATGTTTACTTGTAATAATTTAGTTGTTGAATTCATGATGATTCAAGCTTCAAAGAAGAAATAACAACTAGTCAAAGCAAATTCAAGTCTTCAAAGAGAGAGAATGCTTCATGGTTCTACAAAGGTATATTTAGACCTTTCTTTTCTCTTTCAATGCTTATGAACATACACACACAATTCATACATTTGTGTCCCTGCATTGTTGTGCCACATTTATAACACATTAACACACTTGAAGTTGAATGCTCATGCATTGGTACGAAAGTAACATGTTTTGGAAAATACATGATTGAAGACTATTTCTATGTAGTTTTCATTCTTGTGTGAAATGTGCTTGTATGTGTATATGTTTGTACAACATGGATATTGACCTTGATTTTAGTCTTAAATCATTCTTGATTGAGTTTCGGTCATTTCGGTTACTCATACTATTGATTACGGGTTCTAAGTCAAAAGATATGAAACTTTCTAGTCATGTTGCATACATTGTCTTCATATTCAAATATTGAGTCAAATTCTTATTTTTTTGGGTTGGGTATCTTATATTTCCATGTTTGTGAGAGAGTTACGGTTCATAATCTGCAAACGGATTCAAATTTTGAGTTTGGAGGCTGGGAAAGGCTGAAGAACGGAAAGGAACGTGCAAGGAAAAGAAGTGCAACCAAGCACTCTTTCCCGAGATGGCATGTGGCCATCTCGGGCAAGAATCCTTGCTGCCCCGAGACACCCATGCACCATTTCAGGCAGCAAGTGTGCTTGGTGCCCTCTTGTCCTCTTTAGCCATTTCACTTGTTTTCCTGTCCCTCTCCTTTATATATCCATTCCCTCTCACATTTCAAAATAAGAAGAGATTCAAACTTTGAGTGCAGAAATTCTCTCAAAATCTTCTCACCTTCCGAGCACTCTAACTACTTGGTTTGAACTCTGATTTGAGTGATTCAAAATTGAGAGTGTTCATCTACACGTCCTCTATCTTTTCTTAGAGGGTTTGAGTTCATTTTGCTGCTGTTTTAGGAGTCTATCCTCTAAAAAACGGGACTGCATCAAGTTTACTAAGGTATTGATTTTCTCCTAAAGTTTTCTTTTAAAACTTGATCAATTTCCTTAGGTTTTCTTCTTTAATATATATATATATATATATATGTGTGTGTGTGTGTGTGTGTGTGTGTGTGTGTGTGTGTGTGTGTGTGTGTGTGAGTGTGTGTGTGTGTATGTGTGTGTGTGTCTTGTGATTGTTTTTTATTTGGGTTTTGAACTCATTTAAAGTTGATTGAGTTTCAACTGAAATCTCACATGTTGAGTTAGGTTTTGATTTTACCTATGTTTTCACATGTTTGTGATTGTATTGTGCTAGCTTTGAATTTAGGACTATTTATGATCTTTGATTCATTGATTTTGAAGAAAAATAGTTCTAACATTTATTAGGATCATCATGATCGAATTTACATAGTGAGAATACATGTTGTGTTGTTCTTTGAGCTATTCATATGCTTGATTGTTTCTACGAATATAATATGCTATAGACATTTTTTTGTATATGTGATTGAAACTTGATCATGTATTAATTGAACATATCTTGTTATTAAATTTTTAGATCTATGCATGCTTCTAGGTTGCTATTAATGTTGAACATCTTTTACATGATCTATATGTATTAATCATGCATGATTGACTAGACTACATTTGTTATGTGCATTCATGCATATGTATAGTATTTCTATAGAATTTGTTAATCATCATTTTCTATGTTGCGTGCTTGTTTACGTTTTGCATTCATGATTAATTCGATGCCTCATGAAGAGGAAGTCTTGATACTAGGTGTGAAGCCTTGAATTGTTGAGCAGGTGGAAGTCTCATTTCTTAGAGTGATTCTTTGATTTGAACAAGGAAGTCTCGACTAAAGGTGTGTAGCCTTTGATAGTTGAGCAAGAAGTCTTAGCTAGAGGTTTGAAGCCTTGGATAGCTAAGCAAGAAAGTCTTGATAAGAGGTGTGAAACCTTAAAATGTTGAGCAAGGAAGTCTTGACAAGAGGTGTGAAGCCTCAGATTGTTGAGCAAGGAGGTGACATGTTCATTGAGTAGGATAAGAGGGTAGTTTCTAGGTGAAGGGGTTACTTGAGTGATTGTACTTGTCTTATCTACTAGTAGATTATGTTTGCCGGTGGTTGTGGAATCAATCCGTGGACGTTTCCTCTTAGAAGGTTTACCACGTAAAAACCTTGTGTCAAATTTTCTCCAACTCTATCTCTCATATATTTGTATATGTAATTTAAATATTGTGGATAAAGCATTTTATGTAATTGATTTCCTTATTATAATATTGATTGTGTATGTTTTATGTATGTTTGTTTGTATCACATTTTATGTGTTATATATATATTGATTAATTGTCATTGATTGATTTATATCTTATGATACAAGCAATCTAGAGGGACAAACCTTAATTTGTTTCAAGGGAGCGAAAAAAGGTGTCTAACCTATTCACCCCCCCCCCCCCCTCTAGTTAGCTTTGAGCAGTTAACCGTGTTTGTATTTTCAATTGGTATCAGAGTCAAACACTAGATTGCACTTAGTGAGCATCCGGGTGATACATTCACTGTACTTGCAAATCTTTTGGAGCCATGGGTTTACAAGATGATGTGATGGTCGAAGGAGCCTCAAATACTAGGCCACTATTACTTCGAGCAAATAATTATAGGTATTGGAAGTTGAGGATGAAGGCCTACATCCGCTCCATTGATGAAAGGGTGTGGATGGTTGCAGAAGAAGGCTATTGTCCTCCTAGCAAGGTTCAAGAGGATGGAACTAATATACTCAAGCCAATAAGTGAATGGTCTACAAATGAATTTGAGATTGCTGAGTGGCATGATTGTGTTATGAATGCCATATTTGGATAAGTTGATGGGCATCAATTCTCTTATATTCAAAATCTTGAATCCGCCAAGGAGGCTTGGGATACTATTCAAGTCACTAATGAAGAAGCTTTGGAGGTGAAGAAATCAAGGCTTCAAATGTTGGCATCACAATTTGAACGTTTAAGTATGAGTGAAGAAGAAAAATTTAAAGATTTCCAATTACAGCTTCTTAATATTGCTAACCAATGTCAAGCACTTGGAGTACCAATCTCAAGAGAGCATTTAAATTGGAAAATCATTAGGTCTCTTCCAAAGAGATTTAAGTCAAAGGTGACAGCTATTGACGACAGCAAGGATGTAGATAGCATGAATATCGATGAGTTGCTTGGGTTTCTCCAAACCTATGAAATGTGCTTGAAGCCAAAGACTAAGAGTAAGGGAATCGCTCTCAATGCTATTAAAGGGAATAGTGAAAATGAAAATGAGGAGATGGCTCTTTTGGTTAGAAAGTTCAAGAGGTTTCTAAAGAAAAATGCCAAGCTTAGAGGCAAGTTTTCTAAGGAGAAGAGAGTTAAGAAACCATCATCTCCTAGGATTGAGAAGAATAGTCAAGCCATGAATAAGAAATGTGTTTAATGCTACAATTGTCAAGGATTTGACCACTTTGCTAGTGAGTGAACCAAGAAGACATCCAAGAAAGACAAGAAGAGCAAAGCATTAGCAACTACTTGGAGTGATGATGATTCTAGTGATGAGGGGAGCTCTAGTAATGAGTCTTCGAGTGATAAAGAGTTAGTGAGCAACTTTGCAAATCTAACGGCTTCTCACATTCCACTGAAGATGATAGTTCAATATGAATAAGAACTTTGATGCAAATCATCATGGAAGTACTAGTTCCAATCCAACCAATCTTAAGTTGTTGGCCAAGATAGAGAAGCTTGAAGAAGCTAGAGATAATGCTCTAAGAGAGGTTGATGACAAGGATGATTTGATCAAGAAACAACTAGATGAATTTGTTGTTGTTACTCTTAGACTTCTTGATGAGAAATGTGATATTATAAAGTAGTTTAGAAAACTTGAAAAGTTAAACCTTGAGTAGGATAATGTTATATCTTTTTTGAAGAAGAGAGAACAAGAATTAATGGAAGAGATAGACGCGGCTAAGGAGGCCATTAAGGACTTATTGAAGGATTTGGTTAGTGTGTCTAATGTTAGGAATATTGTTAACTCTCATGGTGGTAAAGACGACTTGGTAGTTGAAGAGGAGCTTTTGGAATCACCACTTTCTACTCATTTGGATGAAGTCATGATTGACAAGAAACCACACAAGAAGAGAATATCAAAAGCCAAGAAGAAGTTGGCAAACAAGGTATCTTTGCAAACTCCTAGTGAAGCTATTTCAACTCCAAGAGGTACAATCATATCTTTTATTCTTATTTGCCATTATTGTAACACAATAGGTCACATTAAGCCTAAGTGTTATAAGTTTATTGAAAAATACAAATTAGGAAATGCATCTAGAGATAAAGAGATTAAACTTCAAATTGAACAAGCAAATTCTTTGAAATTTGACAAGCATGACAAAAAGTTATGGAGTAAGAAGAAAGCCAATCTTGTTCAACTTGACAAACCTTGTGTTGAAAATGTTCAGGAAGCGAGTATTAATGATATTATTGTTAATCAAGTCATTGAAGGACTTTACTCTATATTTAACATTGTGGTCAATGATGATATTGGAAATGTTTGAGTAGGTTCACCCGAGAACAAATGGTTCAAGGGTGAGTGCTCTTACCACTAATGTAAGAAGCACATGTGAGTTAACTTTGAGGCTATTTATCAAATATGTTGAGAATTCTAGCTTGCTAGTTGGAATACTCCATGTATTGATATGTACTTGGTTATCTCACATCATGGTTGTTATGATGGTCGAAATTTGTTAGTTAACTTCTGAAAAGTTCTTTTTATATATGTGTTGGTTGAGTTAAAATATTATACTTGTTATACTCTTATTATGAAACATCGTCAACTTGGTGTTATGAGGACATGCAAGGCAAAAGTGCTCATAAAAAGGGTGGAAGTATGGTATTTGATGAATAAGATATGCAAAAGGTATCTCTATACTATAATGCTTGTTTTCGTAGGAATTCATCTTATGACTCAATCTTTGATATACATCTCATATTAGAGAATTTTGTATAGTATATCTTTGATTCTCATTGACATTTGTTTTTTTTTTGGATCTTATAGTGATATTGTTCACATTGATCTTAATTTGGATGATTGTTTGTGTTTAGTTATTGAGGGCATTATTTTTGTAAATATGAGCTTCATATTCTTTGAAAGCTCCTCATTACAGAAGTAATGATCTTGAATAAGTATCTACTTATTGCTTTTAGATCATATGCTTATGAGTCATAAAATCTTGGGTTTCAAAATTGCACTTTGCTTCTCATATGTGTTTGGTTAAGTAGGTTGAGTTTACTAATATGTAAAATATGGATATACCTTGAAGTTTTAGTGCTAGAGTACATTTAAAATGACCAATGGTTAGTATCCATTTTGTTTCGGCAAATACATAGAACTCAACGAGCATCTTCATGGAAAGGGCTACAAACATTGGTTGTGAAAGCTACCCAGTGTTGGAAAGAGCTACACCATTGTGATGAGTGAAAGCCGTCATGAAGTGTATTTTTGTTTATGTTTGTAAAAATCAAAGAAGTGTTGAATTGGAATCATGAAAAGAAAAATTCTTTGATTTAAAGCCAAAAAAAGAAAAATATTTGATTCAAAGCCTACAAAGAAAAGGAGGAAGGCTTAAAAAAGAGTATTGTTGAAAATCAAAAGAGCTCGGGTTGAAAAATAGAAATGGGAAAATGAGCCACTTGCACACACACATTCATGTGTTGAATTATATTCTCTTAAAAGCAAAATTTCCGGATGATAATTGATTTGACTTTTTATGGAAAAAGCTTAAGATGAATAGATGTTGAAATTTGTTTGCATGTTGATTATCAAACTACTTCTTTATATATATTTGAAGCATATCACACACACACTTTGTTTATGAGTATGTTGATATTCTAGCAATTGTTGAAGAATTATGAGAGAGCTTGAAAATCTTTGTATATCTTTCTTAGTATATAAAGCTTATTTTGTTGAGATTTCTTCAAATTGCTTGAATGTATGATTGTGTGAATATCTTTGTGAACTTTATGTTATCATTGATTTTAGTTATAGAATTTATCAAGGGGGAGCATTGTATGTTAGACATTGTTCACTTTTATGATATGTCCACATGCTTCATCTTATTATGTTAGCATATTTTTACTTAATGATACTTGTAAGATACTACTCACTATATTTATCTTGCATGATGATTCATTTTAAGTCTTATGTCTTTGTGATTATATTTTTTTTGTGACTAACGTGCTTGAATTGTTTTCACTCACTTTGGCTGTATGTGTAAAGCATCTTAATTCACAAGAAAATGGGAAGAACAAAGATTACCGGAAGCAGAAATTCTTCAAAATCCATTGTGAAGTCCAAGTTTACTTCAAAATGATCCAAAACTTCAAAGACAAAAGATTTGGGATTCTTTGGTACTAAGAAGATATGTCAAGAGAGAGGCATAGACTTGGGTAAGTATAAAGATTCTTACATTCACAAGTGATTAAAAGATAGAAAATGGGAATCTTGGGTAGGCATGCTAGGTATTGTAAATGATACTCTTGTTAAAGAATACTATCATGAATATAAGGAGAGTGCTACCTTTCTTGATGCTTTGTTGGACATAAGGGGTGTTATGTTTAGGATTAATTCGGAGAACATCAATAAGTTTCTCGGATTACCTAATGATATTGAGTAGAATTTTCTAGATGTTGATGTAGTTGAGAATCTCAATATCATGGGTCAAATCCTTTGTGATGATAATTCTTTTGAATGGAAGAATAAAGCTTATATTAGTCAAGGAGAGTTGACTAAGGTGAGTACTTTGTACTAATCTTATAGGATCTTCTAATGTTACCGAACTTAACAAAGAGAAAATCAAGATTGTACATGCCTTAGTGACTAATCGACCTATAAATCTTGGAGAAATTCTTATGTCATACATAGATAGTGCAGCTCTAACGACTAGGTTGGACAAAAAGTTGGCACTACCGGGGTTTATCTCTCAATTGTGTTTAGCTCATGGTGTGAAAGCACTTGAAGATGATGTGATTTTACCTTCTCTTGAAAAGTATAGTGTTAGAGGTGTACCTTATATGTCATACAATAACAAAGGGAAGGCTTGTGATACACTAAGTCTTTTTAGTGAATCTCAAACTACAAGCCATATGGTAAGCACAAGTCAACTTCTGGAGTGGGCTACTCAATTGATGGAAATGGTTGATGAACTTGGTGCAAAAGTTGTTCAACAAGATGCTAAGATCAAAGAGTTGGAGGAGTGCATTGCGTCAAGCTCAAGACCACCACCCCAAGTATTATGTTAGATCAACTACACACACGACTTTCTTTGGTGGATCAAGTGGCTAGTATTTATGCTTTGAGGTACATTTCTTATCTTTTTGGTGTCATTTCATGTCAAAATGGGGGAGAAAAGGTAGTGCAAGTTACTTGTTTATATTCTGGTTTTATGTTGTTTTTGTGAATTCTTGAACTTATGGCATGTAATATTTAGATTTAAGATTTGGTTAAGAACTTTTGTTATTTGCCATGTATTGAAGGGGAGATACATGTTTGTGGACTTAAATGTTGATTCTTATCCGAAGCATATGTTGTCATTTGTGGTTTTCTCTTGTATATGCATTTTGCTTTGAGATGATTTATAGGTTGCTTCAAGAAAAGATCAAGATGAAGTTCAAGAGTTAATGAAGATTAGTTTTTAGAATCTTACTCATTGTAATGTGAGAGAGTGATTTTGTGACCTATCTTCATTATTAAATTTTTAGTATAGGTATAGGTATTTTAACATGGAATTTGCCAAATGCGGAGATTGTTAGGTTTTAGATTATGTTGGCATTAATTTCATATCAAAATGATGTTTACTTGTAATGATTTAGTTGTTTAATTCATGATGATTCAAGTTTCAAAGAAGAAATAACAACTAGTTAAAGCAAGTTCGATTCTTTAAAGAGAGAGAATGCTTCATGGTTCTACAAAGGTATATTTAGACCTTTCTTTTCTCTTTCATGGCTTAAGCACACACACACAATCATACATTTGTGTCCCAGTATTGTTGTGCCCCATTTATAACACATTCACACACTTGAAATTGAATGCTCATGCATTGGTACGAAAGTAACATGTTTTGGAAAATGCATGATTAAAGACTATTTCTATGTAGTTTGCATTCTTGTGTGAAATATGTTTGTATGTGTATATGTTTGTAAAGCATGGATATTGAATTTGATTTTAGTCTTAAATCATTCTTGATTGAGTTCCGGTCATTTCGGTTACTCATACTATTAATTTCGAGTTCTAAGTCAAAAGATATAAAACTTTCCAGTCATGTTGCATACATTGTCTTCGTATTCGTATATCGAGTCGAATCTTATTTCTGGGTTGAGTATGTTATAAGTCCATGTTCATAAGAGAGTTACAGTTTTTAATCCCTAAACGGATTCGAATTCCGAGTTCAGAGGCAGGAGAACGGTCGAAGAATGCGAAGGGAATGCGTAAGGAAAATAAGTGCAACCAAGCACTCTTATCCGAGATTGGGTGTGGACATCTCGCGCGCCATCCCGGGAAAGAATGCTTGCTGCCTCAAGATGCCCACACGCCATCTCGGGCAGCAAGTGTGCTTGGTTCCTTCTTGTCCTCTTTAGTCATTTCACTTGTTTTCTTTTCCCTCTCCTTTATATATCCCTTCCCTCTCACAATTCAAAATAAGAAGAGATTCAAACTTTGAGTGCAGAAATTTTTTCTTAAAATTTTCTCACCTTCCAAATGCTCTAACTTCTTCGTTTGAACTTCGATTTGAGTGATTCAAAGTTGAGAGTATTTATCTACACGTCCTCTATCTTTTCTTAGAAGGTTTGAGTTCATTTTGCTGCTGCTTTTAGAGTTTATCCT
Organism: Dipteronia dyeriana; assembly: GCA_032871835.1. NCBI lineage: Eukaryota > Viridiplantae > Streptophyta > Magnoliopsida > Sapindales > Sapindaceae > Dipteronia > Dipteronia dyeriana. The sequence goes on from CM065301.1 coordinate 58,776,369, forward strand.
CTAAAAAACAGGACTGCGTCAAGTTTACTAAGGTATTGATTTTCTCCTAAAGTTTTCTTTTAAAACTTGATCAATTGCCCTGGATTTTCTTCAAAATATATATATATATATATATATATATATATATATATGTATGTTTGTGTGTGTGTGTGTGTGTCTGGTAATGGTTTTTGATTTGAGTTTTGAACTCATTTAAAGCTAGATTGAGTTTCAATTGAAATCTCACATATTAAGTTAGGTTTTGATTTTACCTAGGTTTTCATATGTTTTGGATTGTATTGTGCTAGCTTTGAATCTAAGACTATTTACAATCTTTGATTGATTGATTTTGAATAAAAATAGTTCTAACATGTATTAGGATCATCATGATCGAATTTACATAGTGATAATACATGTTGTGTTGTTCTTTGAGCTATTCATGTGCTTGATTGTTTCTATGAATATAATATGCTCTAGAACATGTTTTGTATATGTGATTAAAACTTGATCATGTATTAATTGAACATATCTTGTGATTCAAGTTTTAAATCTATGCATGTATCTAGGTTGTATTTAATGTTGAACATATTTTACATGATCAAGATGTATTAATCATGCATGATTGACTAGACTACATTTGTTATATGCATTCATGCATATGTATAGTATTTCCATAGAATTTGTTGATCATCATTTTCTATGTTGCCTGCTTATTTGCGTTTTGCATTCATGATCACTTAGATGCCTGGTGAAGAGGAAGTTTTGACAATAGGTGTGAAGCCTTAAATTGTTGAGCAAGTGGAAATCTCATTTCTTAGAGTGATTCTTTGATATGAGCAAGGAAGTCTCAACTAGAGGTGTAAAGCCTTCGATAGTTGAGCAAGAAATCTTAGCTAGAGGTGTGAAGCCTTGGATAGCTAAGCAAGGAAGTCTTGACAAGAGGTGTGAAGCCTCGAAATTTTGAGCAAGTAAATCTTGACAAGAGGTGAAGCTTGTAATGTTGAGCAAGGTGGTGACCTGTTCATTGAGTAGGATAGTAGGGTAGTTTCTAGGTGAAGGGGTCACTTGAGAGATTGTACTTGTCTTATCTACTAGTGGATTATGTTTACTGGTAATTGTAGAATCAACCTATGGATGTTTCCTCTTAGGAGGTTTACAACGTAAAAACCTTGTGTCAATTTTTCTCTATCTCTATCTCTCATATATTTGTATATGTAATTGAAATATTGTTAATAGAGCACTTTATGTAATTGACTTCCTTATTATATTATTGATTGTGTATGTTTTTTGAATGTTTGTTTGGATCACATTTTATGTGTTATATATATTGATTAATTGTCATTGATTGATATATATCTTGTGATACAAGCAATCTTGGAGACAAACCTTAGTTTGTTTCAAGGGAGCGGAAAAATGTGTCTAACCTATTCACCCCCCTCCCCCTCTAGGTTAGCTTTGAGCATTTAACCGTGTTTGTATTTTCACCATACCCCATTGCAATATGGGGAGTTGATTTGATCGGACCTCTCCCTACATTTCCTTGCCAAGCCAAGCAGGCTATAGTCGCGATCGACTACTTCACCCGTTGGGTGGAAGCCGAACCTCTCTCCAAGATAACAGAAGAGAATACCACTGAATTCATCAAGAAGAATATGGTTTGCAGGTTTGGTACCCCAATGATCATTATAACTGATCTGTAACAGAAAAAGGGTAAATGAGTAGTGGAGGTTCCCAATGTACTCTAGGCATACCGTACTACCAAAAGGATCATGACCGGTAAAACCCCCCAGACCTTGGCTTTCGGGGTAGAAGAAATCTTGCTAATTGAGCATAAGCTCACCTCATCCAGGGTCCAACATTTCAACCAGAAAGCAATCAAGTCAAGCTGAGGGCCAAAATGGACTTCCTGGAAGAAAAACACGATAGTATGGTGGAAAGAGTTATTGTCTACTAGAGCCGAATTGCAAGGTACTTCAACAAGAAGGTAAAAGCCCGTAGCTTTAAGTAGCTAGACCTAATGCTCTGAAAGGTGACCAAAAACGCTTGGAACCGCTCGGATGGAATACTTGCCCCGAAGGAAGGCCCCTACCTAGTGAAGGTAGTGGTCCAGAGTGGAGCCTACAAGCTAGAAGACATGGATGGACGACCCATCGACCACACTTTGAATGCTAATCACCTGAAGAGATTCTACCCATAGGAGGTTGGAATCTCCATGCCACACTATAAGCATCCGGATAAGTATCGGTATTTGTACTACGAAAACATTTTATAACTCCAGTTTGTTATCAATAAAGTCTCTATTTCTCTTCATCTATGTTTCTCTTGTATTCATCAAGTGTTCACCATAGATGTTTGCCATGATCGCCATGAACTAGAAAAAACAACATAGCTACCTCGATGCCTTGGTCGGGCACCACCCCCCTCCAAGAAGGGTCTGAGCATAAGAGCATATTTGCTAGCTAGATCTCGAGATGAGGATGAACATCCTGATGCCCTTGGTCAGGCGACCCCCCACCCCCCAGGAAGGGTTTGAGTGTAAGTGCATAGTTGTCAGCCAAATCACAAGATCAGGACAGCCAAATGGCCTTCTGGATGACCTGGTCTGGCTACCACCCCCAATAAGGGCCTAAGCATAAGTGCATAGTTGCCAGCCAGACCACAAGACCAAGATAGCTAAATGGCCCTCCTGATGCCTTGGTCGGGCACCACCCCCAGCCAAGAAGGGTTTGAGTATAAGAGCATATTTGCTAGCTAGATCTCAAGATGAGGATGAAGATCCTGATGCCCTTGGTCAGGCGACCCCCTACCCCCCAGGAAAGGTCTGAGTGTAAGTGCATAGTTGTCAGCCAAATCACAAGACCAGGACAGCAAAATAGCCTTCCGGATGCCCTGGTCGGGCTACCACCCCCAATAAGAGCCTAAACGTAAGTGCATAGTTGCCAGCCAGACCACAAGACCAAGATAGCTAAATGGCCCTCCTGATGCCTTGATCGGGCTACCACCTCTAAGAAGGGTCAAGATCGTAAGTGTATAGTTGCCTTTCCTGATCATGCTTGCCTGGATACCGGGTTTTCCCTTGAACAGGGATGCAAGGTACCTCGATTGTCCCATAAAGGATAATCAACTTTGATAAAGTCCCACATTAATCATTTTAATTAGAACCTCGGAAACCTGGTACTAATCACTTGTCATACGATTTTTCTATTTTTCTTCTTATTAGTTTGTTAGTTTTCTTGTGTTGACATGAATACACAGGGGACTAGACGCAAAGATGGAAGATACCATACTCGTGGTATCATCCAGATATGAGGATACCATGCATGCAATGATCCTTGATACCTAGGCTATTGCAACTGGTTATCCTGCCAAGGTCAGAAGATTCTTAATACAGGATCTAATTATCCCAAGACCATGACACCATCTAGGTACCAGAGAACCATATACAAGGGAGTCATAGGTACTAAGATTTATTGAAATTATGTTTTCGCCTATGTACCAGAGTTTCCCGGGCTTGGATGCCTAGTATCATGATTCTCCCAGAAGGGATGAACATTGTTAATAAGGTCCAAATGGGATCAATTTGACTAAGTACCTCGAATTGGTACCAGTCACTTGCCTTGATCGATTGCTTGTACTTGATAGAAATTTTAAGCCTTTTTGTATTACCATAAGTTGTTAAGTAAGGTGAATGAAGGGGACTAACATTTAGATCCAGCCTGTGATTTATGTGAAACTAAACATATTCAACCAGGTAGAGGGAAAAGAAGAAGGAATTCTGATTTATAAAACCAAGTGAGCCCATCCCCTGGTATCAGGTTACATACTGGTAAAAAAAATATAGGAAATGACTTGGTAGATTCTTTCTTGATCAAGCAGGGTGCCCACCCTCTTTTCCGGGCAACATATATAAAAAATTATATCACTAGATCATGTGTGAGTGCCCTTTTCGTTCTCCTCTCTTCTTGCTCCTCTATGGGTACCAAATCGTTAGCCTCCACTTGCACAGCTCATGCATGGAACTCTACTTGAACTGAACCAGTTTGAAGTTCCACCACAGCCACAGGTTTTGCCTACTCCACAACCTCTTTAGTTGCAAGCTGGTCTACCACCACCTCTTTAGCAGCATCATGGATACTTATTACTTCATTAGAAGCAGGTTGATCATCTGTTATCTCACCAGGTCTGGATGGAGTAATAGTCAAGATTGGGATTCCCCCCTCGACCTGAGATGTGGCTTCAGCTGGGGACTTCAAAGAAAGATCTACATCGGTATCCCCCAAACCCGATAGAAGAAAGGAGATAAGATGTTGATCTTCATTATCATTTGTACCTTCATTAACTCCAGTAACCTGGGAGGTACCAGCCTCATCAATATTGGGAGCCGCCATCTTTCTAGCCCTCTTCATTATCCCCTACCTATCCCAGTTCTCTATGATGTGCAGGTTAAATGGAGGAGGTAAGGCTTGAGCCACCTAAAAGGCAGTATAAAAGTAGTTGTCACCGAAGGAGGCGTCTACCTCGAACTCCAAACTTGCCACATTGGCCATAGAGCTTGGTTCTCTTCCTCCAACTCCTGGACCTTCTTTCTCGTGTTGTTTCTCTCTAAAGCCCACGATTAGACCTAAGAGTCTCCATGTCGTAAGAACGCTTGTATCGTTCCATGTTGTACTGGAATTCTTCAAGAGACCTCTCCATATTGTCTAAGGGCTGGTTCAGCTCTTTGTTAGCTATCTACGATTGGGTAAGCTCCTTCTGGGCTCCTTCAAGTCCCGTTTCCGTAGCTTTAGCGTGCCCCTTAAAAGAGGTAATCTGATAGCTCTTGGCAACATTATACTTAAAGGTCTGTAAGTTAAAACAAACATGTTAGCTACCATCCAGACACCAAACACACACATACCAGGCAATTAAGAGCAGAATACTTTATCTTGGCCAGGAGGGCTGAACCCTGGTCATCAGCACGTCTACTAGCATGGAAGTCATCGCCTCCAGCCTCCAGCCTCCAGTCTCCAGTCATAGCAAAAGACTATGAACCGATCCAGGACTTCATCGTGGCCAGTAATCCTTGGCTTGGATCGAGATTGATCACGAGGAGCTGCAGTAGCAGTGACCATACTAGGATTGATATCTCCTCTTACCTTGGTATGAGTAGTAGTAGGCATGAGACGGAGAGCAACAATAGTAGCAGAGTTTGAGGTAGTGGCAGCTGCGGTAGAGTTAGTGGCAGCAGCAGTGGCAGTAGCAGTACAAGCAACATTAGGGGCAACGGAATCTTGACCTATCACCCTCACCAACCTGGACACAAATACATCCATCCAAGATCCGATTCTAGGGGGAAAAAGAGAGAGCCTTTGGTACCTCGATCGAGATAGTTGCATGCCCACCCTGTCCAGCCTGTGTAGAAGGATGAGGGGTCCTAGCGGTCCGAGTAATAAAGGACCCTAGAGGAGTATGATGGAGAGAGAAGGATAGATCATCAGAAGAAGCAGGTTCTTGCCCATTTCAGTAGAGGGGCCGTGGAAACTACAAGAAACAAGAAAATGATTAGAATCAACCAAGATCAACTAGAAAGCACAGTAAAGAAGAAACAGAGGATTTCATTTACCTGGAATAGCGATAGAGATACGTAGGTAGCAGTCCACCTTGCCAGCATCAATAGGATCCGAGGTAAGGTATTGCAGATTGACGAAGGACCAGTCAATGATGGCCTTCAGGATCGACCTCGATTCTAAAGAAAGGGTAGCCTTCTCCTAGGCTGGTTTGCCATAAAACTGGGTAGGGACTCTATATTCAGTACCCCCAATATGAATTAAGCTCCCCCAGTAACCACCTACCATGACCTACTCTTCCTTCAAGAGAGAGTCCTTCTTAGTGGTATAAGGGACAATGAAATTCAAGCTATTCTTCGCTCTAGTATAGAATTGTCCCTTTAGACATGGAGAGTTAGCGGTAACTAGAAGACATACTTCAATTAATCTGGTCTCGGTTCCCTATTGATATCATCATCTCGCATTGCTCCTTCCACAGCATAAGAAACCCTACCAGATGCCTCCAAAATCCGGGGGTCAGTTGGAGAGAAACAAGTTATAAGGCGTGAAGCGCCTTACAGAGAGTATGATGGATAGGTAGCCTGACTCCACTTTTAAAAGCAACAGTATGAATAGGGAGCACGTCTGAGAAGAGTTGTACACATCATTCCCCTTGTGTAGGATGGTAATCATGATGCTATCAGGAATAAGGAATTTTGCCCTCAAATGACTGATTAAGTCGATTGTAGTGGTAGAATCAGAGATGACATGAAAGTTAAAGGGAAGTGCTAGCGACACCCTAGTAAGTTTGAATGGGCCTCGACTAGGCCTCGACTAGCCCCGAAGTCACATGATTCCTCACCTGGATCCCACTCGACTATCTCCAGTAGGGTATCAGGGTTGTTTAAAAAATCAGTCCCAATGGTGATATTTCGGCTTGAACGGCGGTGCAGTAGATGAGGGGTGTCACTTTCACAGCTATCCTCCTCCTGAACCCTCTTCGCACGAGCGAGGTTCTAGGAGTCACCCTCCATGAGATGGTCTACACTGTCGTTCTCGGAGTTAGACATGGTAATAGTAAAAGATTGGTTAGGAGAAGACGAAGAAGACAAAAGCGAGCAATTAGAGTTTTTTGAATTTTGAAAGAAGAAAAAGTTTAGATTGTGTGGAGAGTTAGAAGGAAGTCAGCGTGCTTAAATAGGGAACAAAACTGTAACCAATGATGGAAGCGTGATCTTGGAGATGAAATTTTCTACCGAAAATCTCAAGAAACATGAGAACTGGTTAGTGTGTTTCAAACGGGCATGCTTCACTAGCTCAACATGTTGATCGCAGCATTCAATGGGGAGATTTCCTCCCAGATCTTGCTAACCGGTTACGGTGGGAAAATTTCCCAAACAATTTTAGAAATCCAACCCTAACCTCAATCAGTCACCAGTGTTTAAGTCAAAAAGGACTTCTGATAATAACCTATTTTGGCAAGGGGTTAAAGTGAAATTTTCTACCCAATTGGTACCTGGCAATACATGCCTTTTGATACCAGGAAGGGCTGGCATGCTACTACCTAACTTGAGATACCAGTCTTTGTGCAGCCCAAAGATCAGGACCAACAAGCAGCGAGGTAACTCATACATAATACCTTGACAATTGGTCATTTAGCCTAGTACTCGAGTACCTCGATACTCCCACCTAGGAGATTTCAGCATCTGCGGAAAGCACCAAGATGTTCGATTAAGTACCTCGATACCATCTCACTACCTCTTCTAGGTACATGACATGCCCATCAGGTAAGAATGAAGTTAGCTAGAAAGCTTCATAATGGTCGGTCAATAGTCATATCACCAGACTGGTACCCCAAGTTACCTCACCACAGATACGTAGAATCGTGTTTTCTCCTCCAAGCTACAGAGTTGACTTCTTCACCATTAAATCTCCATAATGTTATTGGATAGGTCAACGGATTCACCATTTATTCAAATATAAACTCAAACAGAAACCTGACGTAATCAACATGAGTAATTCCATCGTAATTTAATTCCCCCATCAACGTTAATCATTTTTGGTAACACGGCCAATCAATTGGTCTAAATTGTAGAGATTTGATTAACTAATAGAGGAGGAATAAAAGGGGACATTAGGATCCATACGGGGCAGGAGAAATTGACAAATCGAAAAATAAAAAGAAAAGGGGCAGATCTTCTTCGCCATTTTTCTTAAGGATTTAGCCACTTATCGACACGTACGAGTTCACAATGTCTAATAGTTTTAAGGAAGAGAAAGATAGTATAGTGAGATCAAATTTGTGTCGTTCCTATGATCATTGTACTCTATTAAAGATATATCACTTATTTGATTAATAAACTAGTTCTCCACTATCAATCTCATTTTTCCTTTCTCTTTCTTTAATCTCTGTCAAATCTCCATGGTACGAAGTACCTACCCCCCGTAGCCTACCTAGGTAGCAGGTTGAGGTTGTAAACTGATATTCTTCACCTTGTGCAAATTTTCATGTAACAGTTACTCTTATCCAGTGCTGCATATTTCGATTATGAAATTTAGGAAATGGATGTCAAGACTGCATTTTTGAATGGAAATCTTGATGAAAGCATCTATATGATGCAACCAGAGGGATTCGTGTCCCAGTATCAAGAGCAAAAGGTTTGCAAGCTGTAAAGGTTAATTTATGGACTGAAACAAGCATATAGATCTTGGAACATTAGGTTTGATAATGCTATCAAAACCTACGGCTTTGAGCAAAACGTCGATGAGCCTTATGTTTACAAGCGAATCATTGACAAGAAAGTAGTTTTCTTAATCGTATACATAGATGATATCCTACTCATTAAGAATGACGTAGGGATATTATCAGAAGTAAAGAGCTGACTGGCTAGCTAATTCCAATTGAAAGAATTGGGAGAGGCAAGAAATAATCTAGGGATCCAATTAATTAAGGATCGTAAGAACAAACTCTTAGCATTGCCTTGGACATCGTATATAGACAAGGTACTTATTCATTTTTTGATGTAAAACTCCAACAAATGTAACTTACCTCTAGGCATGGAGTTCACTTGTCTAAGGAACAATGCCCTAAGACACCTTAAGAAGTTAAGGATATGAGATATGTTCCGTATGTGTCTACAGTAGGCAGTCTTATGTATGATATGTTATGCATGAGACCTGACATCTGCTTCGTAATAGGAGTAGCCAGTAGGTTTGGGTTGCAGTAAAGGCTATTCTCAAGTATTTTCAGAGAACGAAAAACTATATGCTAGTATATTTAGGGTAGAATTTGATCTCGTTCTGATATACAGACTTTGATTTTTGATCAGACAGGGATTCTACAAAATCCATGTCTGGATCAGTTTTTACCTTTGGTAGTAGAGCCATAGTATGGATGAGTGTTAAGTAATCATGTATTGTTGCTGAATATGTAGCAGCTTGTGAAACAGTTACAGAGGCAGTTTGGCTCCACAAGTTCTTGACTGATCTGGAAGTTCTTCCAGATCTAGATAAATCCATCATACTTTAATGTGATAACAGTGGTGTTATGGCTAATTCCAAATAACCAAGAAGCTGTAAGAGAGGGAAGCATATAAAGAGGAGCTATCATCTCATTGGAGAGATAGTGAAGAGATGGGATGTGACCGTGACTAAGATAACATCGTTGGACAATCATTCTGATCCATTTGCAACGACATAATGTCTAAAGTGTTTGAAGGTCACCTAAAAGGTCTAGGGTTACGAGATATATCCCACCTACTTTAGTGCAAGTGGGAGAGTGTTGGGGTTTAAGCCCTAAAGCTTATAATTTGTAAATATGAATAAAATAATAATAAAAGAAGTAGTTTACTCATTCTATATACAATTGTCTCATACATTTATATCATTTGTACTTAACGTCCAAGATTACTAGATGTAATCTCTAACTGAGTATATGAGTGTCATATATAGAGGTATTCTGTTTCAGATGAGTAATCTAAAGAGTCCGTAGATAGGCAGTAGAGTTGGGTACTTTATTTATGATTAATCTACAGTTGTGGTCCATTCCGTAATGTACGGTGGTTTTAACCTAGACCATTCATATGGTGATATAAAAATAAAGACACCTTATATGATTTGATCATATAGGACTGGGTCATGATCTATATGAATCTCTCACCAAGATCCGTTACAAGGTGAGATTCATATATGTCAACAAATGATGGCTATATAAGGGTGATCTTAATCCTGAGTGTCTTAGTGACTCCTTCAAGTTAGATCGTGGTTTTTGATATACCATGGGTGAGATCGGAGCTGCATTCCCGATCAATAACTTCATATGTTGGAATAGTGGTTTGACTTATGACTAGGAAGTATGTGCACAATAGTGGAATCCACTCTTTCTTGGGAGAAGTAGATGGTAGTTCCCTTAAGGGTTGATTCTGGGCTTGATCAATATGAACGCTCTCATTCTTCCGTAAAGGAAGTTACGATTTATTGTTCATTAGAGAATCAAAGTTGCTTAATGGAGAAGATAAAATTAGAAAGGTATAATGGACTTTATGACCTAGCTCTAATTATGAACTACTTGTGAATGATCATGCCATATGCAATAGTTATATCGATGGACAACTGTAATTTCGGTTTGTGTAATACATCTACAGTAGTGAGAGTGCAACCTAGGGTTTTTAGTGAAATAACTCAAAGGTTAATAATCATGAAATATTAATTAAAAAGTTTAATTAATTATTTCTAAGTATTATTGGAGCTCAAAACTGTGGGTCCATTATGACCCATTACTATCCCGATTGATTAAAGGCAATAAGGGTCACTGTTAATTAGTTTGATTATCCAATTAATTGTGTTACGAAAGTGACACGAATTTATTTAGGGATTAACTGAATAATGAGATTATTTAATTAATATATTAATAATTAAATTAATTAGATAATTAGATTATTTAATTAATGAATTAATAATTATAAATTATTAATCATCAATTAATTATTAATTGTAGGTTGCAAGTTCATATCATGACTGAGACAAATATTAAAATAATTTGATTATTTTATTTTTTACTTAGTCTAATATTTAAGTTTAAGTCAACTATGGTTATATGGGTGTTAGTACCATATTTTACTTAAGACACTTAAATATTAATATCCTTTAATATATGGGAAAAGATTCGTAACTAGTTATATATATATATATATATATATATATGTGTGTGTGTGTGTGTGTGTGTGTGTGTGTGTGTGTGTGTGTGTGTGTGTGTGTAACAAGGATACAAGAGATTGTTAGCTGGAAATTCACTCAAGGTGAAGAATCTCAGTTAACAACCTCGAGACCCGCTACCTTGTAGGTCAAGGTCGAGGTAGGTAGCTCATACCTGGGTGATTGAGTAAAAAGGGAGATAGAAGAGAGAGATAGATAAGAACAATGAGAATATAACTAGGGCACTATTTGATTAAAAACTCGAGCAACATAAGTACAGTGGGGAACATTATGAAAGTGGTGATTCTAAGTTAGTCCCTCTATATTATCTCTCAATCTCTCTACCTCACAGACATAACTGGAGATGGTGAATTCGTACATGTAGATAAGTGGCTAATTTCCCTTGAAAAACTTTCTCAAATGGTGAAAACCCGCTGCTCTTAACCTCTTATTTTTCTATGCCTTTCCCTGGACCAATACGTTTTATTTATACCCTATCTTTCCAGTTGATCGAATCCTTATAATTTAGACTAATTGATTGGCCGTGTTATCGGAATTGATTCGTGTTGATGGCGGGTATCTAATTACACGGGAAATGCTCCCGTTGATTGCATCACATTTCCGTTCGAGTTTAAATATGAATAAATGGTGAATCCGTTGACTTATCTGGTCGCATTATGACACTTTTATGGCGAAGGAGTCAACTATATTGCTTAGAGGAGAATTTTGGCTATTGGACCTTGGTGGTGTGGTACCCTGAAGTATCGGTTTGTTCATACTATTGTAGTGCTTGATCTACTATGTTTTGCTAGTACTAGTATGGCGTTTGACCAACTTTACTGATGCTTAGCGACGTCCCGCTTGCTAGGTAGGTAGGTATATCCCGGAAGGGTTATGGATCGTTGTCATTCTTCTTGTTAAGCAAGTAAGAGGTGTTTCGAGGTACTAGGTAGATATTCTGGTACCAAGGTATAAGGTAGAAAACTCCTTAGAGCTGGACCTTCTCAAAACTTGGCAGTATTGGAGAAGCAGCGCTGACCTTTCTCCCATATTGTGGTAACAAGGTTCCAAGGTCACTTGGAAACTAGTTCCGAGGTAGTTCTACTAGGTATACCTTATCGGGTACCAGACAGTATATCCTACCAGGTACCAGACGGGTGGAAATTCCACTTTGGTCATTCGTAAAAAATATCTATTAACAGAGACTAATTGTGATTCTTTGAACCAAAAACAGAAAAAAGCAAAACCCTAGAAAGTCTAGGAAGATTTCGGCCAAAGAAAAAAATAAAAAAAAAATAATTCTTGCTTGTGTTGACCGAATTTGCAAAGAAGTAAAGAAGGATTTCTGTTCTTCAAGCCTTTGCATCCTCCTGTACATTCTTGGAAGATCTTGATGTGCCCATACACAATTAACGAATCACAGGACATAGCAAGGAAGACTTGGTGATTCATAATCGGAATAAAACTTAAAGAAACAAAGGAGTTAGCATAAAGAGTATGATCTAAACCCATTTTTATATATTATTATATGTTGTATACAGTTTACAAGTTGCATAAAAATTTTAAAACCCAGTTTCCGCTGCGCAACGTAAATTCGGGTTCATACAATTGGTATTAGAGCAAAGGCAGTAGGGATTGGTCGATCCTCGGGACCTCTCACGTGTGATCGTGTGACAAAGCGTGGCTCTCCACCCGAGGGATTCTTAGAGAAGTGCTCTGATAGGTATCTATGGGTGTCCCCCCAAAGAGCTGGACTAGGCCCACACCCATACGATTAGGAATTGGAACCTACAATTGGTATTAGAGCCTATTATACAATATATATGAATAAAAGTTTCTTTTTCCATAGTTTTATTCTTAGATATGCATTTATGGTATATGTGTAGGCACTTTCTAATGATTGTATGATGTTTTTAGATTTATTTTATAAACATGGATGACGTTAATTGTATGGTACAATGGGTTTAGTGTTTTAAAGGTTCTAATATATTTTTTCTCATGTAAAATTAGTGTCGGGATGTATTTTAATATCTTACTTTTTTTTTGCTGTATATTCTTTGTTGTATTTTTTTTTCTGTAATATATTTTATTGTAAAATATGTACGAAGAAATTGGATGAAGAAGACGAAAGACGGAATAGCAAAATTGGGAACTCGTGTGAGACGCGCATAGAAGTGCGGCGCGTATAGCTACGCAGCAGCCAAGCAGTGCTTACATCAGCTAGGCCTTACGCCTGCACGTGCTGTGCGCACAGTAGCCAGGTTACGCGTCTGGGCTACTGGCAGCGTGAGTCCGCTCAGTGCGGACTGGCTGCTCTCGAGGCATCATTGCATTGTCTTTTGCGCGGCTGGCTGCACGTGCGCGACTAGCTGGCTGCACATGCTTACCACTGCATGATTTTCGCTTATACAGTTGCAGGCAGCCCATGCGTGCGAATGACGACCACGAGCGAAAGCGCTAGGGTTTCGAGTTTACAGCGCTAGGGTTTCCGAATTCGAAAAGAAGTTTGGACTGGATTTTTTATTTTTATATCTATGCCTTGGGCCTCCAATAAATGTTAAAGTAACACTAAGGCTTTAGGTTTGATTCATGAAATGGGTCATGATATTAAAACAAAATCTTATTGAATCAAGCTGGAGTTGGTTAAAAGCCCAGAACAAGAAGAGCCCAAAAGAACTTGAAGGTTATTGGAATTACTTGAAGACCAAGGAATGCTTTGGGTAACTTTTGTAATTAGACATGTTTTTAGGTTAAATAATTCATTGTACTCGGTCAACTCATGTATGAGATGATTAAAGTATTACCATGCATATATATGTCATTTAGATTAGGTGTGCCTACAAATATGAATTTATATTTTGAATATTTTTTTTTAATTGATTAAAAATTAGTATAATTTACATAATTGGCTATTAAATAATGAGATTAGTTTTTTTGAGTAAAAACTTGGTAATTCTCCTTAATAACTAGTTCATTAATTAAATTGTTTAATCAGTTAGAATAGTTAGGTCTGTCACTTAATAATAGGTTTAATTAGATTAAAGCCCTAATATAATTGGACCTAATAATGTGATTATTTTTAATAGTTAAAACTTGGTAAATCGCATTAAATAATTCTAATCTTAGTAAAATTGTTTACATAGATTAAAATTTGAATAATGAACTAGATTTTAAATTAGTTAATAATCGGATTAGTTCATTTGAATAAGATTCTAATAATTTGTTATGCCCAAGACATTTAGATTGATAATAGCCATTTAATCTTAGTAATATCTAGGTGCATTAATAATTGAAAACCCTAACACTGTAATAGTGAGTGAGAGAGGGATATATGAAATTATATCCCACAGTCTCCATCATTAGTTCAACACTGTGAGATTCAAGGGGGGTCTTAAGACGACTTTATTTTCATCCTCCCTAAGGAGGGTCTCTATAAGAGTCAATACCAAAGTTGACTTCATAACGGATAGGGTTTCTAAGTGCATTTTGGGCATTTCTGAAGTTAAGCTTAAGAGATTCGAAATTGTGGGCTTCACTCACAAGGTTTTAATTAAACTTGTTAATTATAAACCTGACTGAAATAAACGATGGTTGAATGATAGAGGAATAAGAGTTATTCTGGTATATCATTTGATTGATAATGTCTCGATCCAAAATGTAAGAATTTGACTGGCGGTACTTGCTTGTGGTATGTTGGATTGTCGTGGTGTAGAAACAGTTTTTTAGGGATTTTCTTGTTCTTTAAATATGTTTATGCATCATATTTAATTTTATGCCAAACATTTACTGGTGAATTAAATGCATGATTGAATGAATTCTTTATTTTTTTTTTCCAGTAATATCTTATGCACTATTACAAATCTTTGCTAATGAAAATTAACCAAAGAAAACTATACTAAGTGGAAAAATAATATCAACGTAATCTTGGTAACAAAAGACCTAAAATTTATGCTAACGAAGGAATGCCCTCCAAAGCATGCTGCTAGTGCCGCACAAAATGTTCGTTAGGCACACCAGAATGGGTCTCAGCTGATGAGAATGCCCGAATATATCTGTTACATAACATGACAGACGTATTTGTCACTAGTACGAGGCAATGACTACAACATTCGAAATCATGGAGTCATTGCAGACTATGTTCGGGCATCCATTCGAGCAAAAGTGGAACGAAGCTATTCATTTCACAATGTTTGCACAGATAAAGGAGAGTTCATCGGTCCAGGAACATGTCCTGGGCATGATGCCCTACTTCAACACAGCTGAAGTCAATGACGAACTGAGCTAGATGAGGGGGCCTTCTTAATGCGTGTTGGGTCAGGGGATGTCATGTCAGCAAGAGCAGTGAGAGTAGTTAGACTCCAGTTTGAAAATTATTTTCTTATTTTAAATTCTATTTATTTTATTCCTGAATTTACAAGGAATTCGATTTCTATGTCCAAAATGTTGGAAAATTTATATTCTATTTCTTTTAATAATAAGTCAATTATTATTTCTCGAAATGGTTTAAATATTTGTTCATGTTTGAATGAAAACAACTTGTATGTTTTAAGACTGTTAATTCATTCATCACTGCTAAATGATGAATTGTTTAAAGTTGAAAAACCTAAGACAAAATAATAGAAAATTTCTCCAGATAATGAAACGTATCTATGGCATCTAAGACTTGGCCATATTAACCTTGACAGGATATATAGACTAGTTAAAAACGGGTCTTTAAGCTAGTTAAAGGTTATCACCTTATATGTCTATGAATCCTATTTAGAAGGTGAAATGACCAAGAGTCCTTTTACTGAAAAAGGGTTTAGAGCTACAGAACGACTAGAGATTATACATTCAAACGTCTGTGGGCCGATGAATGTTAAAGCGAGAGGTTGTTATGAGTGTTTGACACCTTTATATATGATTACTTTAGATACGGATATGTCTAGCTAATGTAACGGAAGTCGGAAACTTTTGAAAAGTTCAAAAAAAATCGAGCTGAAGTTGAGAACCAATTAGGCAAGACTATCAAGGCTTTACGATCGGATCGTAGAGATGAGTACCTTGACTAAGAGTTTGAAGACTACTTGGTTGAACATGGGATCATATCCCAACTCAAAACTCTTGGAACACCACAACATAATGGTGTTGCGAAGAGGAAAAATAGAACCATGACGGAAATGGTCAAATCTATGATTAGTTTCTCTTCATTACCAAAATCCTTTTGGGGATATGCACCACAAACAACGGCCTACATTTTGAATGTAGTCCTATCCAAATATGTTCATAAGACTCCCTTAGAGTTGTAGAATGGTCATAAAACTAGTTTGTGACATTTCCGCATATGGGGGTGTTTAGTACATGTACTGAAGAACAAAAATAGGTCTATTGTCTGTTTGTTTGTAGGTTATTCCAAAGAGACTAGAGGTGGATACTTCTATAGTCCTGAGGAGAACAAAGTATTTGTATAGACAAAGATAACATTTCTTACGGATAACTATATGAGTGATCATAAACCTCGAAGCAAGATTGTGTTAAATGAGTTAGAGCATGGTACACCAGTACTCAATCAACAAGAGATGTTGTTCGACCTACATCTAAGAGTCAAACAGTTCCTAATCAGACCACACTACCATCCAAGAGTAGTGGGAGGGTTGTACGACAACCTGATTGCTATTTTGGTTTTGAGGAGGCACAAGTTATCATCTTTGATGATAGTATGGATGATCCATTGTCATTTAAACATGCAATGGAATATTCTGACAAAGAGGAATGGCTTGAAGCCATGAATCTCGAGATGGAGTCCATGTACTCTAACTCAGTCTGGGAACTTGTAGACTTACCAGATGAGATAAAACTTATAGGTTGTAAGTGGATCTACAAGAGGAGAGAGGAGTCGACGAAAAGGTAGAGACCTTTAAAGCAAGGCTAGTGGCAAAGGGTTATACCTAAAAGAAGGGGGTCGATTATGAAGAAACCTTCTCTTCAGTAACTATGTTTAAGTCTATTCAGGTTCTCTTATCCATTGCTACCTATTCCGATTATAAAATTTGGCAAATGGACGTCAAAACTACATTTTGAATGGTAATATTGATGAAAGCATCTATATGATGCAACTAGAGGGATTCGTAACCCAGGACAAAAAGTAAAAGGCTTGCAAGCTATAAAGGTCCATTTACGGACTGAAACAAGCATCTAGATCTTTGAACAGTAGGTTTGATAATACTATCAAAACTATGGCTTTGAGCAAAACGTTGATGAGCCTTGTGTTTACAAGCGGATCATTAACAAGAAAGCAGTTTGCTTAGTTCTATACGTAGATGATATGCTACTCATTAAGAATGACGTAGGGGTATTTCCAGAAGTAAAGAGCTGACTGGCTAGCTAATTCTAACTGAAAGATTTGGGAGATGCGAGAAATATTCTAGGGATCCAATTAATTAGGGATCGTAAGAACAAACTCTTAGCATTGCCTCATGTATCGTATATCGATTAGGTAGTACTTATTCGTTTTTTGATGTAAAACTCAAAGATAGGTAACTTACCTTCTAGGCATGGAGCTCACTTGTCTAAGGAACAATGTCCTAGTACACCTCAAGAAGTTAAGGATATGAGACATGTTCTCTATGGGTCTGTCGGAAGTAAAGGGTGACTGGCTAGCCAATTCCAAATAAAAGATTAAGGAGAGACGAGTTATGTTCCAGGGATTTAAATTAGGGATCGTAAGAACAAATTCTTACCAAATCTCAAGCATCGTCTATAGACAAGGTACTTGTTATTTTTTGATACAAAACTCCAAGAAAGGTAACTTATCATCTAGGCATGGAGTTCACTTGTCTAAGGAGCAATGTCCTAGGACACCTCAAAAAGTTGAGGATATGAGACATGTTCTCTATGGGTCTGCAGTAAGCAGTCTTATGTATGCAATGTTATGCACGAGTCATGACATTGGCTTCGCAATAGGAGTAGCTAGTAGGTTTGGGTTGCAGTAAAGATCATTCTTAAGTATTTGCAGAGAACAAGAAACTATATGCTAGTATATTTAAGGCAAAAATTGATCCCGTTAGGATATATAAACTCTGATTTTCAGTCAGACGGGGATTCTAGAAAATTTACGTCTGGATCAGTTTTTACCCTTAGTGGTGGAGCCATAGTATGGAGGAGTGTTACACAATCATGTATTGCTGACTCCACCATGGAAGCCAAAGATGCAGCAACTTGTGAAGCGGCTAAAAAGGTTATTTGGCTCCGTAAGTTCTTGACTGATCTAAAAGTTCTTCCAGATCTGGATAAGCCCATCACACTTTATTGTGATAACAATGGTGTTGTGACTAATTCCAAAGAATCAAGAAGCCATAAGAGATGGAAGCATATATAGAGAAAATATCATCTCATCAAAGAGATAGTGTAGAGAGGGGATGTGACCGTGACCAAGATAGCGTCGTTGGACAATCATGCTGGTCCATTTACGAAAACCTTAACGGCTAAAGTGTTTGAAGGTCACCTAAGGGATCTACGGTTAAGAGATATGTCTCACTTGATTTAGTGCAAGTGGGAGATTATTGGGGTTTATGCCTTAAAACTTGTAATTTGTAAATGTGAATGAAACATTAATAAAATAAGTAGTTCATTCATTCTATATATAATTGTCTCATACATTTATATCGTGTGTACTGAACATCCAAGATTCCAGTATGTAATCTCTAGCTGAGTATATAGGTGTCATATACAGAGGTATTCAGTTTGAGATGAACAATATAAAGAGTCCGTAGATAGCAAGTAGAGTTGGGTATTTTATTTGTGGTTAATCTACAGTTGCGGTCCATTCCGTAATGTATGATGGTCTTAACCTAGACTATTCATATGGTGATATGAGAATGGAAGCACCTTATATGATGTGACCATATAGGACTGAGCCACTATTTATATGAATCTCTCATCAAGATCCGTTACATGGTGAGATTAATATATATCAACAAATGATGGTTATATATAGGTGATCTTAATCCTGAATGTCTTATCGACTCCTTCAAGTTAGATCGTGGTTTTTGATATACCATGGGTGAGATCAAAGTGGCATTCTCGGTAAATAACTTCGTATGTTAGAGTCACGGTTTGGCTTGTGGCTAGGAAGGTCCGTGCACAATAGTGGAATCCACTCATTCTTATGGGAAGTAGATGGTAGTTCCCTTAAGGGTTAATTCGGGGCTTGAACAATATATGTGCTCTTATTCTTCCATAAAAGAAGTTAGGATTTATTGTTTATTAGAGAATCAATGTTACTTAATGGAAAAGATAAAATTAGAGGGGTATAACGGACTTTATAACCTAGCTCTAATTATGAACTACTTATGAATGATCATGTCATATGCAATAGTTATATCGATTGACAACTGTAATTTCGGTTTATGTAATACATCTACAGTAGCAAGAGTGCAACCTCGGGTTTTTAGTGAAATAATTCCAAGGTTAATAATCATGAAATATTAATTAAAGAGTTTAATTAATTATTTCTAAGTATTATTGAAGCTCAAAACTGTGGGTCCATTATGACCCCTTGCTATCCCCGATTGATTAAAGGCAATAATGGTCACTATTAATTAGTTTGATTATCAAATTAACTGTGTTACGAAAGTGGCACGTATTTATTTAGAGATTAATTGAATAATGAGATTATTTAATAAATAAATTAATTATTAAATTAATTAAATAATTAGATTATTTAATTAATAAATTAATAATTAATAATTATTAATTAATTATTAATTGTAGGTTGAAGGTTCATATCATGACTGAGGCAAAGATTAAAATTATTAGATTATTAGATTATATTATTCTTTACTTAGTCTAGTATTTGAGTTCAAGTCAACTAGGGTTATGTTGGAGTTAGTATCCTATTTTACCGAAGACACTTAAATACTAATATCCTTTAATATATATAAATATATTTGGAAAAAGATTTGTAACTAGTTTTAAATATATATATATATATATATATATATATATATATATGTACGTAACAAGGATACAAGAGACTGATTGTGATTCTTTGAACCAAAAACACAAAAGGCAAAACCCTAGAAAGTCTAGGAAGATTTCGTCCAAAGATTTTTTTTTTTTTTTTTTGCTTATGGTGGCTGAATTTACCGAAAAGTAGAGAAGGAGTTTTATTCTCCAAGCCTTGGCATCCTCCTGTATGTTCCTGGAAGATTGTAACGTGCCCACACACAGTTACTGGATCACAGAACATAGCATGTAAGACTTGGTGATTCGTAATCGGAATAAAGCTTAAAGAAACGAAGGAGTTAACATCAAGTGTATGATCTAAATCCATCTTTATATATTCTTATATGGTTTACAAGTTACATAAAAATTTTAAAACCCTGTTTCCACTGCGCAATGTAAATCAGGGTTCCTACATTTACCTCCAAGACAATGTTTGCATAAATCAATTAAAACAGGAATAACTGCGGTATTGTTGAAACATTATCAAAATCAATTGCAAAAATTTTGTTTTGAATTTTATACTCTTCAAAAATAAATATAAATTATCTAAGAATATTAGTAGCGGTATGTACCTCATCAAAAAGTCTAAATGCAAGAATTCTTTTTTAGATAGTCCAAGCGTTATCCATGTAATGGCAAGTGACACCTAAATAAATTTATTTGCCAATGGTCATTCCATATGTCGGCACATATAGAAACACGACCATTATGTTTTTCAAAATATTTTTCCAGCTTCCTTTTTTCTTTGTCATAAATGTTAGAAAGCGCACGCATGAGAGTGGTTCTAGAAACACAACATGCAATAGGATTTAATGCTCCAGACAATAATTAATAAAATCAATCTTTTCACCAAAACTAAATGGTAAGTGTTCTACTGCAACCATTCTAGCTAATTTTTCTCTATTTTTTTCCACCACTATATTTAAATAATTGTTTGTTAGAGGTAGTGTACCTGAAAATTTGGGGATGTGAACTCGATCTGACTTGTGCTTCTAGATGATTGTTCTTTATATGCTTCCGATATAAGTCATATCCTCCAAATTTGTGCCAATTAAATACTTTTTTTTTTGCAGTAATTGCAAACCGCTACAATGTTTTCACATACTTTCTTCATATGGAGTCCGAAGAGATCAGATTTTGACTGCTTCTGTAACATCACTTCCGTAGGTGGATCAAATTCAAAATCTGGAGAGGGATCATACATATTTTCTAATTGGCTTGTGAAATTGGGAGTGGCATCGGGATCAAGTTTGGAAATTATTAGAGGGGGATGATGAGAGTTTGGAGCTTCAAAATAGGCTTGATGTTGTAGGAACTCGTGATAGGCGGTGTCGTCATTACCGACATTGTTCGTCATACGACCCCTACCTTTGAGCGAAATGGAACGCCTTGGGCCGTCTCCACTTCCACTTGCAATTTAAAAAATTGAATTGGAAAAATCTTTGAAGAAAAAATGTGAAAAAAAATTAATGGAAATGAATTTGAAAAATTTGTTGGAATTGACATTTAATTGAGTAAAAAACTAAAAAGGTAATTGTAAATAAAATATATTATAATAACTTAGTAATTAAGAGAGAACTGGAATTTTGGAGAATTGAGACTTGAGAGTGAAATGAGAACCAGAGAGAATTGGGAGAAAAATTGAGTGAGGAAAATTGAATTGAGGGGGGGGGGGGGGGGGGGGGGGGGGGGGGTGGGGGAGTAAAAAGAAAAAGAAATCAGGGACTAGACCCGTTGGTTCCATAATTGGAACCGAACCGACGGTTCGAACTAGCGGTGCCGGTCCGGTTCTGTATTTTGGGGACCAGAATCAGAATCGCCTTGGCCCCTGTTTTCAGTCTAGTTCCGATTCTGGAATCGAAGAATCAGTTCCGATCCCGATTTTGAAGTCACAGTTCCGGTTCAGTTTCACAGTTCGTACCGATCCGGGGTCATACTCTAAGTTTTGTTAGTTTGTGTTGTAAAATGGTAAATTTTAATTTGACAGGACATGTTTACTCATCAATAATGAATGATATCTAGTAAGTTTTATAAAAAAAAAAAAAAAGAGTTCATTTTTTAGACCATTCTAAATTGATGACATGTGTACATTGAGGGCAATGCTCACTTCTGCAAAAGTAAACTCCGCAAAAGTAAACTCAAAAATTAATCAGTAAAGTGGACTTCGGTATGTGTAGTTGATTTGGGTTGAAAAATTCTGGCCTAAAAAATTCGGTTAAAACTCCGGATCAAAGAATATGGGTAAAATATCCTGATTTAAACTTGTCCGGGTAAAACACAGTGTTGTTACAGGTCGGGTTCAGTCCTGGACCGGTCATTCATAAAATGGGTCCGGTTATTTTATGACGGCTTTCGCGGGTCTGGGTGCTGTCCGTGTTTGGAGCCGCAATTTTGCCAATTACTGATTACTCCTAGGTATCGTGCGGGTACCATTTTGTTTTCTCAGTCCCAGACTCCCAGTCCATTAAGTCGACGCCGTTTCTCTGAGTACTCCGATTCCGGTATTTCGCTTTCTCTCTTTCTGAAATTATCTTGTGTTTGGCTGCCAAGAAACTGCATGAATGATACAACAGACATAATTTCTTTTTGTTCATTTACTTCTTGATCGATCGATCGATGAACATCGAGAAAATCACTGTATGAGAAACATGTAAAGATATAAACTTCGTATTAAATTATATTATTTTTATTGATTACTTTTTGAGGCAGTCAAGCAAGTAATTTCAATCTTAGAAAAAAATTACAAATATGAGGGAGCAGTTTTGTTGTGGTAGAATTTTAGCTGATTATAAAGCTATGATGCTGCACTTTATGTATGAAACTGTGGGGCTGCATTCTGTTAGAAAAGCATGAATGCATAAATAGGGTTGTAAATGGATTGGATGCTGCACTTTAACTGATTGTTTATTTCCATTGTTTTTTTAAGGAAGTTTGTCTTAATTGCTGATATTTGAATATGCCTCAAATATGTTGTGAGTTGTGACTGCATTTAAGTTTTATAATGGATCATAAATTGAAGTTCAAACCTGAATTTCAATTGATAGTAGTTTTTATGTTTATCTACGAAAATAATTAATTGTTACTTTTATGTCTTCCTTTACTAGATTATATTAGATTGAACATTGTTTGATTGAACTTTGACTCGCTAGTTGGATCTTGTAATCTATGTATCAACATATTTGGGTCAGAGTTAGGTTCACATCACTCCATATACGTGTATGTATTTCTTATTTGTTTTGTAAGTTCTGTACAATTTATTATTGGATTTTTAAGTATTTAATAGTTGAGTTGAAGTTCAGTGATAACTGTTAGCTTTTAAAAATTGTTTTACTAAGTTGGACACTTGGACTTTTGCAGTTGTACCATCAGGAATTTGTTTAGCCTTTCCTTCACGTATGCTGGCGTTTTCCTCCAATGACAACAGGAAATGCTATTCCATCATTGGATATTTTAGGTACTTGATCAAGTCATCAAACTTCTCTGTAACTAACAGTACATTTTTTCCTCTTCTCATATTGCCCTTTTCATCTCTCCTAGTTAGAGAACCTGATGGTTTCTCCATCTGGAGTGGGCCCCCATTCGGCAATGGTCAACCCAGTATCAAGCTCGAAAGAGTTGCATGTACCAATGTAAAATTCAGTGAGGATGGATCCAGACTGATGGTGATGAAATCCGACTCTATTATTGGCATCTATGATTGCAGCAGCTTTAAAGAGATAAAATCTTTTCAAGTTCCAAATGTTGCTGCTGCCATATTGTCACCCTGTGGGACTTATCTTCAGACATTCCAGAAATCTTCAACACCACAAGAGAAAAATGTAGTCTTGTGGAAGACGGAGATCGGTGATGCGGTTTATCATCTATTCCAGAAGTGCATGACAAAAGCTACATGGTAATTAAAATTATTTTTGAGGTATTCTATTTCAGTAGAAAACTAAATTTTTAAATCTATTCTACTCTCTCTCTCTCTCTCTCTTATAATTATTTCCTGTGTATCAATGAAATTCATTATTATTATTTTTAATTAACCTATTCCAATTCAATTATACTATTTTTGGTATGATGTCAAAGTGTAACTTAAAATTCTAATTCCTTCTCTCTCTCTGGTGTGTGCTTCTTTGTACGCAATCTGGTATTTATATTTTCATAAATGTTTGCCCTTCAGGCCCTCAATCCGATTTAGTTCTGATGAAGCTGTTGGCTGTCGACTGGCCACAAATGAAATACAATTTTTTGATGCTAGAGATTTTTCTAAGGGTATTATACATCGCCTAAGAGTTCCTGGTGTGGCTGCATTCGAGATTTCTAAAGCACCTGGGTCCCATGTGGCAGCATTTGTTCCAGAATCCAAGGTTTGTGCTCCACGGGTTTAGGGAGATTTTTGGAGCTCATTTCTTCATATGATAACAGAAGGGATAATAATGTGGTGTAGTAATATCCTGAATGTATAGGGTCAGACAGAGTGCAAAGTTACTATGCGTGCAAGTTTCCACTAGATACGTGATATATCTTATTTGAGTTAGTTTTCCAGGTGAAAGATGCACCTAAATTTTCCAAGTTTGAATTGTTAATTATGTCAGAGTTCTAAAGGTGACTCCAGTATCTAATTTCATTTTGTTCAACATTGTGAGTTTACTTGGAAGCTTAAATTTTGAGGGTGGAGCAACATAGAGTTGGTTAAAAAGTTCCAAAAAAGTGATCGATCTATTAATCATTTCAAAGTTTCTAACATTACTGTTATTTGAGCATCATAATAGGAAATGATAGTGTCTTGTGGTTTGGTAGATCTGTTATGAGTCATGAGCCCTCCATTCAAGATTTCTAAGATGATTTACATTGAATTTTGGTGTAGTGGCATGTATAAATTTATCTGATATTTCATTTTTTTTTTTTGTCCTAGGTTTCGTTTTGTTTTGAAACTTTTAAAAGTTAATTTTTGTTTTTTACTTCTAAAAGAAACTATTTGTTTTCTTTTTTATTATTATAATGTAGGGAACTCCTGCCGGTGTTCATATATATGCTTGTGAGAAAGATTTGCAAAGTCAACCGGTTGCTCGAAGGAGTTTTTTCCGTTGTTCTACAGTGCAACTGAGTTGGAATCATGGCTCTACTGGGCTTCTGGTTGTGGTGCAGTCAGATGTTGATAAGACTAATCAGAGCTATTATGGGGAATCAAAGCTAAACTACCTTACAACAGATGGGACGCATGAAGACCTCGTGCCTCTTCGTATGTTCTAACTTAATCTGTGCATATTTGACACTCCCTGAACATTACTGATTCTTGGATAAATTGGCAGGTAAAGAGGGGCCTGTTCATGATGTTCAGTGGTCACATTCTGGTTTAGAGTTTGCTGTTGTTTATGGATGTATCCTTTCCTCTAGTTATTCTTATAAAAGATAAAATTTTTATACAAAGTGTAGATAGACATCCAAGGTGTTTGACATACTTGATTTTTTTGTGAATTATATGTTATTTGAAGGGCATATCTAGATTCAAATGTTTGTGGACATTGGTAGACATTTGTTCACTCGAATTAGAAGATCTGATCAATTTTTAATGGTTCTACCTAATGATTTTGACTCTTTCATTTAATTCAATTTATGACTACCTCAATTTTTTATTTTTTTTTTGGTGATCAGTTGAGCAAAATCATTAATGATAATCACCTTTCTAGCCCTCTTTGTGGCTTCTTTGCTTGTTTTTCCATTATTTAATTGCTATCGAATTTCAATTTTTCTCATCAAACTTGTGTAAGAACTTAGGGTATTTGTTACCCTCCCAATAACATTCACTATCAAAATTCCTTTTTGCAGTTGTTGTTGTTAATATTGTGTTGCCCCTTAACCTATAATAGTTATGCCTGCATGTGCGACGGTATTTGACAAGAAGTGCAAGCCTTTATTGGAACTTGGAACAGGTCCTTACAACACTGTTCGATGGAACCCGAAAGGGAAGTGTATCCTTTACCCAAGATTTGAATTCCTACTCTTCTGTAATGAATTTAATTTGAGAATATGAAGCAGGCAAGCAGCTCAGTTATTATCCTTTTACATATGTATATTTGTGGCCTTAACTGTCTGGTACGCAGTTTTATGCTTGGCTGGTTTTGGAAATTTACCAGGTGATATGGTACGTTTATATAGATGCCTAGATTTTGTCTTTTGTGAATTCTCTATTATATTTGTTTATAGGACTTCTGGCAATATTAGCTTCTTGTGAAATGCCTTTAGATTCCCCTCTCCCCTCCCATTAAGAGCAATAATTTTTTAAAGAAACAATTAAAAACAAAATTCTTCTCTGTCTTTTAATAAATAATTTGCAACTTGACAGTATCCATTATTGAGGGTAGTGGTTTTGGTGAATTTACATGTGTTCCCACATCTGTTTAAATTTAATGTTTGACGTACTCTCTGGATAATGATGTTTTCTTTTGTTTTAAAATTTGCATCTTTGATTGTCTCTTTCATTTAGATGACCTCTATTCTAGTGATATTATTTACTAAATGTTATGTTTTACTGCTACTTTTCAGGCTTTCTGGGACTATGTAGGCAAAAAACAGCTTGGAACAACAAGGGCTGAATGGTCTGTAACTAGTGAATGGTCCCCAGATGGATGCTACTTTTTGACAGCCACAACAGCTCCAAGATTACAAGTTGACAATGGGTATGTTGATCTTAAAATTTTATCGTTGTATTTTGCTGGGTTGGAGAGAAGGATCTGTAGCTAAACTTCAATACATCATCAACTTCCACAGATGTTCTTTGTTGTTCAAGTTTATGCAGACGGTCTTTCATTGTAAATTTTATGTAGATATCTAATCCATGGGTAGGACCCTCAAAAGTAGTCTGCAGTTTGTGGATTTAAAGTTCAATTTGCATCCACCATTAGTCTGTGGATGCAAAGTTCTTGGTAGTGCATATCCCTAATTGGAAAGCAAAATTCAATCAGCTGGATCAATAAGGCTTTACCAAGCCTTGATCTTGTGCTCTCAAAGTATAGAATTACAAAGAGTTTCCAATCTATAAATGTTGTTTGACTATGTTAACAACCATAGGTTTCCCCACTGCCACCGGTCATCCCCTCTATGGTCTTTGTTGATTTTAAACTCCCTCATTGATCATGTTTTCTCGATAGACTCCGGTGATAAACTTATAGTATAATAATATGCGAATATACGGAATAAAGTATGAACGATAAAGAAAACATGCCACACACACAAGACAAGAATTTACCCAGGTTCGGCTAACTTTGCCTACGTCCTCGTATGATCTCTCTTGAGAAATCACTAGCACTATGGAGAAAAGCGCTCGGTTACAAGAAACTTGTCGAAACTACTAGCTAATTCCCCAAAACCTTGCTAGAACTTCTCTATCACTATTGCTCTCTACCTCTTGTATGCTTGCTGGTTTTTCTGTGTAAAAAGTAAGGTCCAATCAGCCCTATTTATAGGTATATGACTTGGGTACCATTCCTTGCTAGAATAGGACTCCTAAATCCTCTTAGAATAAGAAAAGCTAACTTATTTCCTTATCCTAGTTGATTTGGGATTCTTGAGAAAATCTAATTTCTTATCCCAATAGGAAATTACATGCACACTTTATTTTCTTCTTATCCAAATAGGATTCCTTTATTAGCCTTGACTTGGGTTTTGATGAGCCAAAAAACACAACAGTTGTGACTCGTGACTTTTCTTTATTAGGTGACATCCTTCATTACATGCACACACGCTCACATGCACACATGCATATGCCTGATATTGAAAGGCAATTTTTTAAAAATAATATAAATATCAATATAGACACTTTGGAGGAACTCTCAATTACATATCAAAAATTGAATCCTCCCTCGCTTTGCAGATCGGTATTATAGGTTAATAGTTAATTTTCGGTCCTTAATCAATGAAATTCTACTCACTGACTTGCTGGATGCCAACTTTCTTTTAGTTTTTGGGCTGATTAATAAATGATGATGTAAATTTAGCATCTACCTAATGCTTCTAATCATGTAGCAGGATTCCTTTTGGATTGAATTGAGGCTCTGCATTTTGTTTTGGGTCAAGGATAGTGTCAGCATGTTAACCAATTTCCATATATTATCTCGATAGGACATTTCCATAGATGCCAATGGCATCTGCATTTAGAAGATATTTGGGGCATAGTTGAATTAATTTCGTCAAAGGTTAGATTTTCTGCCAATAGGTTATTAAAATTGTGTAGTGAACTTCTTTGGTTTGTAATTGAAGGATTAAAATTTTCCACCACAATGGATCATTATACTTCAAGAAGATGTTCGACAAGTTATTCCAGGTTAGTGTTGTTACAACTGAAGTAAAATTAACTTAGATGGATTTATGTCAGTTTCATTTAGCACCTCGGTATTTAATCTCAACATTTTGTCCAGGCTGAGTGGAAACCTGTGTCCCCTGATAGGTTTGGTGAAATTACTGAACTTATCAAGTCAATTGACTCATTAAAGGTTGAAGAAACCAAACCACGAGGTTCTATTTCTTGTATAATTATGAACTTATTCAATTGTGAAATTTTTGCAATTATTTGTTTGGTTTACTAAAGAACCCTGTTTATCTTTTTTTTTTTTTTTTTTTGTTCTAGGGTCATCCTCTAGACTGAATGCATCAAATAACCCTCCAGCAGCTAAACCAGCTGCCTATCGCCCACCACATGCCAAAACTGCAGCCGCCATTCAAGCAGAGGTATATATGCAAACTGCAGCTTGGTGTTCATAGGATTGATTTTATTTTTTTGTCTGTGTATCCTTGGTTAGGCTAATCATTTGGATGGGGTTTACATGTGTATGAAATAATTCTTTCTCATAAGCTAAAGGGGGTATAGAAACTCCTCTTCCATAAAAGAACGTTTTATCGTTTCCTTATATTCAAAATATAAGTTAATCAAGTTCTTTCTATCAAGGTCGATAAACATTGTTTTTGTTTAACGTTTATAAGGGAAAATTTCATCTACTTGCCTTGAGGTTAGATTGAAATACAAGTTGACTTTATAGATTTTAAGATGTCTTAAACCCCCTTGAAATTCTAAATGTTTGTTATAGAACTTGTTAAAAGATGTTTTTGACTGCTACTGAAGTTTTGAAAAATTATTAAAAACTTTCCCTGTAGGATTGGTCTCTCTGTAGTCTCCAAACATTCCCTTGGTGTCTTTTTGATGCACTCTCTAGAGATCATAGACTCGACCAATCTCTTGCAGGGTTTAATGACTGGGAAAAAAGTTATTGTTTTATTGGTTAACAGCTTTTCCCTGGATTGTACATATTTCGCTTCTGTTTTCTATGCGCTGTCTGATTTATGCCAAACCATTGCGACACTTTTTT
Source organism: Dipteronia dyeriana (assembly GCA_032871835.1). Lineage (NCBI taxonomy): Eukaryota > Viridiplantae > Streptophyta > Magnoliopsida > Sapindales > Sapindaceae > Dipteronia > Dipteronia dyeriana. The sequence goes on from CM065301.1 coordinate 58,805,398, forward strand.
TTTTTTTTGATAAAACAATTGTGGACACTTTTAATATGCCATCTTTTTCATATATGATGGTTCCCAATATACCTGTTAAATATTCTTCTTCATTCAGGGCCTTGAATAAATGAAGTGATGGATTTTTGTAATAATAAATAAATGCATCTGTAGTTGTTATGTTATATCAGTTAATAAGTGTAATTGGACTGAATTTATTTATTGTTTTATGTGGTTCTAATGGTTTTAATGATCTTGTATTGGCAGCTGTTCGGAGAGAGCCCTACGCAGTAAGTAGACTCACTCTATACTTGTGTAATTGTCCTTAATCAACATAGGCCTAGCTGATGTTATCTGAATGTTAGTTATATTGGTCATGATTTGTTACGTACGAATTCAGGGAAATGAGCAAAAATGCGCTCAAAAACAAGAAGAAAAGGGAGAAACAGAGGGAGAAAAAGGCTGCTGAAGGGGCCTCAGGATGAGCAAGTACTGGATTGTGGTGTAAACATGTAATTTCGAAGTTTAGAGGAGCTGGTACTATCCCTTGGCTTGGTTTTAGTGTAACAATCTTGGCCGTTTTTTGACTAAAATTTTGTCATAATTCATTGCTCGTATATGCATATGTATATGTTCATGTTTATATATATATATGCATATGATTTTTTGTATGTGAACGCTTTGTAGTAGTTTCAATTCAGAGATGAGGAGACTATACACAGATTGTATAAAATTTTGACAGAAGAATGAACTTGAACGAATCTTTATGCACGTTTGTTTTCATTTGATTACAAAATTCAATTGAAATATTTGTCAAAACCATATTTCAAAATCAAAATTCATTTTTGACTTGTTTTGAAGATAAAACCATATTTAATCAAATCCAAGTTTGATTAAGGTTTAGTAATATAAAAAATGTTAGACTTACGGGGATGTGAGTCTTACCTTTCAAAAAGCATTATATATATATATATATGGACTAGGATTTTCGCTGTGGGAGGGTCGGGGCAAATATACTAATATTTAAAAGAGAGAATAAAAAATAACTATGGAAAACAATAAACTTCTGTCTGTAACCACTTTTGAAATTTTATTTGTTAATAGCTATTTTTTTTAAAAAAATTTAGTGTATGTCCGTAAATTATAAAAATATCCCTGGATTTATTTTTTTCTTTAAAACTGAAAGCAAACTTGAAATCATGACTAAAATCTGGAACCAAACTTGAAATCACGACTAGGAACTTGAAACTTGAAATCTTGTTTTAAAAAATGAAATTTTGAAACTTGAAATCTTGCTTAAATTGAAATGTTGAAACTTGAAATCTTGATTAAATTGAAAGTTGAAACTTGAAATGTTATGGGTTTTTAAGTTTTTCGTTTTCAAATTTTAAAACTTGAAATCTTAACTAAATTGAAATGTTGAAACTTGAAATCTTGACTAAATTGAAATGTTCTGAGTTTTTAGTATTTCGTTTTTTTTTCCTTTTTTTCAACAGATCCAATTGCCGACGAAGGGGGAGTTCGACGGCGTTGTTGGACGGTCGTGAAGCCCAGGCGACGGCACTCCGGCAAGCCGTCGACGACGTGTGAGAGAGAAAGGAAAGGAGAGAGAAAGAGAAGTGATTGAAAGAGAGAGAGAGAAGAGAGAGAGAGCTACGGGGAGAGAGAAGAGAGGTTGAGTGAGAGAGAGAGAGAGGAGGCTGGCAACGGTTCGTCGGCCTTCGTAAGGATGCCGGCTACGGTTCGCCAGCCTTCGCAAGGATGCCAGCGACTGTTCGCTGGCACATCGCTGACGGGAGAGAGATCGGGGAGAGAGAGAGGAAAGGAGAGAGAGATCGGGAGAGAGAGAGGAAATGAGAGAGAAAAAAAAAGAGAAAATGTTTGGGGATTGTTTTTATATGGAGACATTCAAGTAATTTATCAAAAAAGTGGTTATTAACAAATAAATTTTCGTATGTGGTTAAAAACAAATTTTTCATAATAGTTGTGGTTATTTTTAACAATTTTCACTATTTAAAAACAAAGTTTTTTTAAAAAATAAATGTAATGTCGTTTAGTCTTAAGTATTAAGTCTCATGTGTAGTTGTATGATTATGGTCTTTTCGTACATGAGTTAAAACGTACTATTGTTGTTATTGTTAACCGTTTTTCAAATTTTAAATTCATCGGTCGTGAAAAGTCAATGGAACCATGCTTGGTTGGCCTACTAAAGAGAAAACGCGATTGATATAAAGTCACATGTTTTATAGAAGAATATTCTAATGTAGAAATTAAATGAAACCAAGAATACTGGAAGCTACGCTGATGAGAATCTGGTCTACATTTATCGTCAAGATTGGGTTGAAATGGACTACTTTAATACAAGCACGATGAATTTTATTAAGTTCATTGATGGACCACACGCAAATCATGAATTAAGGTATTGTTGTAAAGAGAACTTGATTCTGCATACAACAAAACTTGATTTCGCTTCCCATATAAGGAATCAAACTCTCTTTACGGACATGGAATTTGAATATTTGATACCTCCATCCCGTGTAAGTGGCCATCTAAAGAAGTATGGTAGCAATACATTAAAAAAGAAAGTAAAAAGAAAAAAATAGGTACGAAATGGTAAAGATCCAATCAACGTCTTCATCCTTTCTTTTTATTCTTTTTTAAAAAAGTTTTATCTTCACCATCCATCTCATAGATGGACGGTGGAGATGTTAGGTTTTTGAAGCCTGAAAATCACCAAAAGAAAATGACCGTCACGTGGAGCGCGGTTCATGAACCATAGTGTCAACGACAGAAGTTCACAGAGGATTTATTGCACTGTAGACCACGGTCAAGGAAGAAGAAACGTAACTCGGTTCAAGATCCGGGTTGTAGTCCACAGTGACATGTAAATTCGTGCGTGACCAGAAAAAATTGCACGGAAAGAAAAAGATTATGTGTGGGTTTTACCTACCTTAGTGCTCTAATATAAATAATATTGTGACCCCGTGTTATTGGGTGACCTAGAGAAGTGTATAAAATTGCAAGAGAGATATAGAACAACTTTGGAAGAAATTGAAAGAGAGACGAAGAGATTGTAATCAAACTCTGATAGTGGACTGAGTGCAAGTGTGCTCCATTGATATAGGCTTACGGCGAACTACGTAAAATTTCTTGCAACTTTTTTCTTTTATATTCTTTTTGTTATTATCTGCGTGCGGTTTAGATTCGTTTGTTTGTGTGTGGATTTTCTACAACAACTGGTATCAGAGTCAGTTTATAACAACTGATATCAGAGTCGTGGTTCGGCAAATCTAGGGTTTTAAGTAAATATAGGGTTTCTTCAGGTAAATCGATTTCGCCAAGGGAGATAGGATCAGAGAAGGAGTCATACAAGGTTGAGAAATTCGATGGGGCAAATTTCAGCTTTTGGAAGATACAAATTGAGGACTATCTGTACCAGAAAGACTTGTACCTGTCATTAATAGAGAAACCAAAGGATATGTCCAACACAGGTTGGATGGTCCAACATATGCTAGAGGATATGACCAGCACAGAGTGGATGGTCTTAGATCGATTCGACTCAGTTTATCGAAATCTGTCGCCTTTAACATCAAGGGTTAAGTATTGGAACCAGTTGAACATATTCCAACATCTATTTCAGTCACGGGTTCCATTCTAAGATTTTTCAAAAAATCCTTTCATGTGTGACTTTGAATCATATTAAAAATTCCCAGAACATATAACTAGATATATACACAATCATACATTCCTGAAAAATAGATTCAACACTTGATACTGAACCTATTATAGTTTTTTAATATTCAAATTTAAATTTATTTAAATTTGATATAAATCCCTTTTATTCCTTTGTTCGATCATTTGAATTTTAACTAAATTATCACTGTCTTTGATAATTTAATTTAGGGATATTAAGATTTTAGTCCCTCTAATTTACGTTTATTTGGGTTTTGTCAATTAGTTTTTGGAATTACTAACTTTAGACCACTAATTCTCTGACAATACCTAATCCAATCCTTATCGTCCAATTCTGTTAGTTTTTCATTGACTTCCGTTAGGTCAACAAGGGCTAGGAAATTTGAAGAAAGCTTCCAGAAACCAGTCTGGAACAAGGGTAAAAACCATTATGCCCTCTAATATAAATAAAAAACAATATAAATTAAAAAATTAAAATTTTAATAAAAAAACAGAAAAGATGAGGCGTGACTATTCGATCATCATCATCATCATCATCATCATTCATCATCATCATCATCATCATTCAACCAAACTCATTCAACCACCACCACCATTTAACCAAATCCATTCAACCCACCACCACCGTTCAACCAAACCCATTCAACCCACCGCCACCGTTCAACCAAATCCATCATCATCATCATCAAAACTACTACCACCACCAGATCGAAACCCATCACCAACTTCAACACCAGATCAAAATCCATTCATCCAAATCCACCACCACCTTTATCACCATCATCACCCATTCAACCAAACCCACCACCACCATTCAACCAAACCCATCATCATCATCATCAAAACTACCACTACCACCAGATCGAAACCCATTACTACCTTCAACACCAGATCAAAATCCATTCATCCAAATCCACCACCACCGCTATCACCATCATCATCATCATTATCATCATATCACCACCACAACCATTCATCCAAAACCATTATCATCATCAAAACTACTAACACCACCAGATCGAAACCTACCACAAGCACCATCGTCGAAACCCACCGCCAAATCAGACCCACCAAACACACCAACTGTCAAACCACAGAGGCCGAATCAAAGACACGAGATCGAGGTCGAAAAAAAGATGATGTCGATCGAGAGAGAGAGAGAGGGAGAGAGAGATCAGATAGGAGTGGTTAGGGGTAGTCGTTGCTGTGATTTCAACAGGCTAGGGTATGGTGTTTGGGTAATGGTGTCAGCCGCGGGGTGGGGAGGGGGGGGGGGCTAAGGTTAGGGTTTTTGTTTAAGTTGGAGTTATGGTGTTCTGGTGTGTCTGAGATTGAAGTTCCTTATACAAATTGAAGTACAAGAAAAAGGGAGGGTTTAAATCCATTCCACATGGTTTGGGCATATGAGTGCATGCTCAGCTTTGATGTGATAAGATCTGTAATGTTTCATTTTCTTGTTTCGGTGTTTGATGATTGCTAAGACGTTTCTGTATTCCATAAGGTTGTGAAGATCTGCAATATTTGATGATTTCAGTCCTGTTGATCTTTTGATCTTATTTTTTAATTTTTTTAGTTTATTTTGTTTTTAAATTCTTTTTTATTTTAAATTTCTTTAAAGATTATTATTATTATTATCATTATTACTATTGTTAGCTGAAAATTCACTCAAGGTGAGGATTTTCAGTTAACACCCTCGGAACCTATACCCTGGTGGATCGCGGTCAGGGTTAGGTACCTTCGGTACCAGATGCACTTGTAAGTTTACTAAGAAAAATAAGAACAAATGAAATGGTGGACTAAGCAATGTATTTTTTTATCAACAGATCAAGATACAATTCTAGTACAACGAAATGGGACACTCAATCACTCTATCTGCATTTCACTCAGATGAATAGAGATGGTGAACTTGTTTCTGTCGATAAGTGGATACTACTCACAATGGTGATGGCTCTTTAGGTCCCCCCCCTTTCCCATTGATATTCTCCTATTATTTATACATTAAGTCTAGGGTTTTCTCTTGGAGAGCAAGTCGGAGGTCTCGATCATCTTTCCCCGTTTGAAAGGATTTTCTGTTTAATGTGATTGATCCTAGAGAATAGATGGAGAATATCTTGGCGGGAAAGGGTGTTTGATTCCCTTTTAAACTTTTCAATTATGACGGTGCACACGTGGAGTTTACCCACAGTGTTCAGCGAATAATCTGATGTCATATATTGGTGGTGTAGCATCTCAGAGTGTCGACCTGGTGACGCGGTGGGGTACGTCGGGGTACTAGTCTGTTGCCGGGGTACTCTGAGGTATCATTTTGGCAGCGCTTGATCAATGGAGATTGCGAAGTACCTCGGGGTACCTCCCAGTAGCGAGGCACTTGGTTGATCCTACTGGAGCTTTACAGGCATACTCCTTCCTGCTAGAAAGGTAAAATACATACCTCGATAAGAATGCAGATCGTTGTCGTGGTGCCTTGGTACCAGCTGGAGGGTCGGTGAAGGTGCATGAACTTCATTCTGCTCTTTTAACGATGTCGAGATCCCTAGGTCATGCTGGACCAAGTACTGCGAGGTAAACCACTATGCCTGTGGCTTACTTAGTACATGGAGGTGTTCTCAAGCTCTATCCAGGTGGAAAATTTCCCTTGATCCTTGACCAAAAATGGCTATAAACCGAAGTCCCCTCTGACTTGAACATCGGTGATTGATTTGGGGTTGGAATCAAATTTCCTATCTTGCTTAGGAAATTTTCAGTTTTCAAATAGATTGCCAGAATTTGGGTAGAAATCATCTCATTAGATATAGCGGCCACGTGTCTAGCTAGGGGTGGTTTCCCAGATGAAAAAGGGGACGTTTTTAGCTGTATGCAAGTATCGAGGTGAAATTCTCGTCTCCTCGATCACGCTATCGTCATTGATACTGCTTTATCACTTCTATATAAGCCTAACCGCTTCTTCACTTTTCTCACGCTTTCAAAAATCCCTTCTTTCAAATTTTGGAAAAAGCACTAGCCCTCGCGTTTAGCTTCCTCAGTTCTCAAGCTTCCATTATGCTATTACCATGTCAAACTCCAATCACGACAGTGTCGAAAGATTGGTGGAGGGCGATTCCCCGAACCTCATTTGTAAAAAATGGGCTCGAGAAGAAGACAACGGGGAGATCGACATCCCTCTTCTGCATTTACATTGTCATTCCAACCGGAATGTCGCTATCGAGATCGGCTTCTCAAATAGGCTGATTCCCTGGTGGAGATAGTGGATGAGTGAAAATACAAACACGGTTAAATGCTTAAGGCTAACCTAGAAGGGGGGGGGGGGGGGGGTGAATAGGTTAGGCACCTTTTTCGACTCCCTTAGAAACAAACAAAAGTTTGTCCCTCTAGATTGCTTGTATCACAATATATATATCAATTAAAGATACTTAATCAATATATAAAACAAGTAAAGTGTGATACAAATAAGTAATTGTAACACATACACAATCTATATTGTAGAAAGGAAATCAACTTACATAAAGAGTTCTATCCATAGTATTCAAATAACAAATACAAATGTAAGAGAGATAGGGATAGAGAAAAGTTGACACAAGATATAACGTGGTAAACCTCCGAAGAGGAAACATCCACGGGTTAGCAACCACCGGCAAACAAAATCCACTAGTAGATAAGACAAGTACAATCTCTCAAGTGACCCCTTCACCTAGAAACTACCCTCCTATCCTACTCATGAAGATGTCGCCCTCTTGCTCAACAATTCGAGGCCTCACACCTCTTGTCAAGACTTCCGCGCTCACCCTTCCGGATCCTCACGACCCTAGGCAAGACTTCTTGATCAACTATCTGAGTCCTCCAGACTCTAGTCAAGACTTTCTCGCTCACCTTTCCGGATCCTCACGACCCAAGGCAAGAATTCTTGCTCAACTATCCGAGTCCTCCCGACTCTAGTCAAGACTTCCTTGCTTGACAATCCAATGTCTCACACCTCTTGTCAAGACTTTCTTGCTCAACAACATAGGTCTCACACCTATTGTCAAGACTTCCTTCTCACAAGGAATCTAAGTGATCATGAATGCAAAACGTAAACAAGCACGCAACATAGAATGTTATGATCAACACATCCTATGGAAAATACTAGACATGAGCATGAATGCACAAATCAAATGTAGTCTAGTCAATCATGCATGTTTAATCCATCTAGATCATATGAGATATGTTCAACATTAATTACAACCTAGATACATGCATAGATCTAAAACTTGAATCACAAGATATGTTCAATTAACACATAATCAAGTTTAAATCTCATAAACCAAAAACATACTAAAATCATATGACAAAGTCATTTAGATTAAAGCTAAAGTTCTAAAGTATATTCCTATACATAGATTCAACAAAACACATGAATAGCTCAAAAGAACATAAGCACATATATCATTGTGAGAAATCGGTCAAAGAGAGCCCAATACATGTGAGGAACTAATTTTTCACAAAATCAATCAATCAAAGATCATCAAATAGTCCTAGAATCAAAGCTAGCACAATACAATCCCAAACATGTGAAAACATAGACAAAATCAAAACCTAACTCAACATGTGAGATTTCAATTGAAACTCACTCTAGCTTTAAATGAGTTCAAAACTTAAATCAAAACAATCACAAGACACATATATATGTTGAAGAAGAAAACCCAAGGCAATTGACCAAGTTTTAAAAGAAAACTATGAGAGAAAATCAATACCTTAGTTGATTTTGGTGCAGTCCCGTTTTTGTTAGTTTAGACTCCAAAAACAACAATAAAACTCACTCAAACCTTCAGAGAAAAGATGGAAGATGAATAGAAAAACACTCTCAACTTTGAATCACTCAAATCGGAGTTCAAATGAAGAAGTTATGGTGTTTGGAAGGTGAGAAAATGTAGAGAGAAAATTTCTGCACTCAAGTTTTAAATTTCTTCTTCGAATGAAATGTGAGAGGGAAGGAAAATATAAAGGAGAGGGAAAGAATGAAGCAAAAGGAACAAAATGCCCCTCTTTGTTATTGCTTCCCCGAGATGGCACTTGGGCATCTCGGGGCAGCAAGGTGTTGCAGCCAAGATGGCCACGCGCCATCTCGTGCTTGCACCAATTGATGGCCTTTGGCCATGGTGCAACTCCCTTGCACTCCTCTCGCGTTCTTCGACCGTTCTCCTGCCTCTGAACTCTGAATTTGAATCCATTTATGGATTACAAACCATAACTCTCTCACATACATGGACATACAAGATACTCAATTCAGAAAATAATAATTCGACTCGATATACATAGACGAAGACAATATATGCAACATGAGTTGAAAGTGTAGTATCTTTTGACTTAGAACTTGAAATCAATAGTATGAGTAACCGAAATGACCGAAACTCAATCAAGAATGATTTAAGACTAAATTCAAGTTCAATATTCATGGTATACAAACATATACACATACAAACACAATTTACACTAGAATGCAAACTACATAGAGATAGTCTCCAATCATGCATTTTCTAAAACATGTTATTTTCATACAAATGCATGAACATTCATCTTCAAGTGTGTGAATGTGTTATACATGGTGCACAACTATGCAAGGACACATATGAATGAATTGTATGTGTGTGCCTAAGCCTTGTAAGAGAAAGATAAGGTCTTAGTAAACCTTTATATAACCATATTGCATCATTTCTCTTTGAAGACTTTGAACTTGCTTTGATTTGTTGTTCATTCATCTTTGAAGCTTGAATCAGCATGAATCTAAACAACTAAATCATTACAAGTAAACATCATTTTGATATGGAATTAATGCCAACACAAACTAAAACCTAACAAGGAGGACTAGGGTGATGACTCCAACGAGGTAAAAGGTCTTGTTACGGTCGTCGTTGTCTCAACGGAAAAAGTGCTTACTCTCCCGTATGATTTCATGATCATCCCCAACTCCGCTGCTACAATCGATTCCATCAATCACTTAAGAGAGAGATTCGGGATTCCTGATAGCATCTCTATTGCTATTCCCCACATGAATTATGACGTGCATAATCCTCTTTCTGGTGTGTTTCATATCCATACCGCTGCTTTCGAGTGTGGGGTCAGGCTGCCCCTTCATCCCTTTCTTCGTAGGGCTCTCTAGGGTCTGCAGTTTGCCCCTATTCAACTGACGCTTAGGCTTTGGAGGCACTTGGTTGGCTTCCTCGTGTTATAGAAAGAGCAATGCGAGAAGGACGATGTTGATAGGGAATCGGGACCAGACGAATTGGGTTCCCTTTTTCAGGTTACTGTTAACTCCTCTCCTCCAAGGGGCAGTGATTAACACTGAAATGTGTATGTTTACTAAGGGATAATATCATCATTTTAGACTTCCAATATGATTAATTCCTCAATTTAGACATAATTTCGTTCGCTCGCGTAAATAAATGTGTTGTGTAATAATCGGTGTATTTTTCTTTATATTTATGAGGTAATTCGATAAATTCAGAATTATGGAGAAGTCATATGGCAAAACAAACATCGTTTTCAAGTTTAGAACGTCAAAAACCTTAGAAAAACCACGAAGGGCATTTTTATAATTTTGACTATTCACTTTTCACAGTTGACTTTCACTGTTCACAGTTGACTTTTACTGTTAACAGTTGACTTCACTATTCCTGATGACGTGGCACATTCCTATTGGCCCAAACAATGAGTGCACCATACACGCGGCTGTAAAGAATCATAATCTAGAAACCGGTGCACTGTTCACTATTCACACACACGATGAGTTACTGTTCACTGTTCACTGTTCACTGTTCACTATTCACTTCACGTATGCGTTACTGTTCACTAATGACGTGGCAAAATCTGGATGCTCCATTCTAAATTCATCCGATGGTCAATTTTCATCCTTATTTTGTATAAATAAGGGGCTTCTCCCCCCTAATTTTGATATTCTGAATCCAAATATGATGTTAGATTTGTGAAATTCTCTCTTTTGTTCTCAAATTCTCAGTTTAAATAAAATAGCTATTTTCTAGTTAAATTATATCTGGCTAATTTTATATAGCTGGGGCCAAAGGTGATACTATTCGTATGGAAAATACGATTCAATTTTGGTAAGTTTATTATTTTTTGCTTTCTCCCCTCTGATCTTTGTGAAGTTTTTGACTCACTGTAGATAGACAGATATTGTCTAGCACAATGAGTACTCTTACCCATATCTACCAGAGAGTGGTTTCTCCCTTCTGATCTTTGTGAAGTTTTTGACTCACTGTAGACAGACAGATATTGTCTAGCACAATGGGTATTTTTACCCATATCTATAAGAGAGTGGTTTATCACCTATGATCTTTGTGGAGTTTTGACTCACTGTAGACAGACAGACGTTGTCTAGCACAGTGAGTACTTATACCCATATCTATCAGAGAGTGGTCAGTGGAGTGGAATACCATCCCATTAATCTGGACTAAATATTAATTATTTGATCATATTCGAATTACCAACGATGGATCCCTTAGCCCCAGTTTTAATTTTAATTGATTTACAATTTATATCAAGCTTAGTAATTATTCTAAATAATTAATTCTACAAGGACAAATGAACAACCTCCCTGTGGTTCGACCCAGTCTTACCGGTTAATTCATTACTTTGACACTCTTATACTTGAGAGTAAGAACACTTCTTTAGGACGTGTCAGGCAGTTTTACCTCCAGGCGAACAATATATTGAACTTTATAGTCCCTGGTGCCACCAAGAAGGACAATCTGTGGAAGGAGGAATGGGTGGTGGTCAGTGGGGACTGGGGACTAGAGACTAGAGATGGTAGCGGGTCGGGTTCGGGTGGGTTTTGTAAAATTCAAACCCTCACCCGTAAAAATTTTCCTTACCCACGCCCGCCCTTAAATCCGTGCCCTCGAACCCGTGAAGGTAAGCGGGTTCGCGGGCGGGTTTGAACCCGCGGGTTATGGTTGCACCCATACCCTTACCCGTGAACCCATGAAACAATGTGGGTTCATGGGTGGATGCTTCACCCGCGGGATACCCACAAACCCATAACCCACGAACCCGCGAACTCGCGATTTGTCATTTGTAAATTTCCACATTTAATCACCTATTGGATACTTAATTGAATTAAATTTTCATTTCAATTCCCTACTTGATACATTACTAAACAATAATAACCATAAAAGTAAAACGACAAAAAATAATTTAAATGTTTATATATGTTTATATACAAGTATTTTATTTATACGGGTTTACGGGTCCAACCCGCGGGTTCATTTTTTCAACCTACACCCACCCACGAACCCAACAGGTTTTTCATTATACGGGTTCACGGGTTCGCAGGTCGTAAATTCACCATCCACACCCGACCCTACAGAGTCAGGTTCGGGCGGGTGCCTACAGGTGCGGGTCAAATTGCCATCCCTACTGAGGACGCTCAGTCTGCATCGGCGGCACAGAGTACCAAGTCCCCACCCAGTTCAGTAGTAAGCTAACTTGGGAGAATATTACCCTTGCTGCTGAGTCCGGGGTGATTTTGGAAGCGATCGTCGCTTAGAATTTCATCAACCTGAAACATCCCATCTCGAATGCTTACTATCCTATCCAGGTGGACCAGTACCTACGCATCTCTACTTCTTCTCTTGGTATGTCGAACTTCTCTACCCTTGCTGACTTGGTTTTTCTACTTTGCTAGTTGATTGTTTATTCTAATTCTTTGTCTATCTGTGCAGTTTCAACTGTTCCACTATAGGACCAACATGAGCCTAGGTCACTAGAAGATACTCTTTCTCTAATGGGTCCTACCCCACTTAGGTCCCTTATCACTCGGGTTGCCAATATCACCCTCCCCCCTTCTTCCTACTGCGATGAGGGGTAGTGGGTGCATCCCTACTGAGATCCCCAGGGTACCTTCTACCATTCCCTATGGTCCTACCTTTCAGATGGATGTGTTCACTTTTCGGCTGACCAAGGTGAAGGGTCAAGGTTCCGCTGCTCTAACTGCCACTATTTTTTCTACTGTAGCCGCCTCTACTTCTATTGCCACTGCTTCCATTCCACCTACTCTGCCTACTTCAGTGCCTTTCTGAGCTAAGGTGGGTCCTAAGACAATTGCTGTTACCACTTGTGTCTTCTCAGTGGTGAAATAGACCTCGACCAAGGGTTATGAGCCAAAACGAGGTCATAGATCGGTTCATCCTATCATGTCATGGTGGAAACCTTATTGTAATGACCTCGATGCCCTCTGAGGTTCTGCTCACCAGGGGTGCTGCCCTTATTGCCGAGGTAAGATGAGATTTGCACTATGTTTTAATATTGCTCTGATATAGACGTGGCTAGTACTTAGGTAATGGTTAACTGGGCTTTTGTGTCTTGTAGACTTTCAAATACAATGTAGCGGTAAGCCATCAGATGTCTGCATTAATGAGGCATGTTGAAAAGGCAGAGTCTGATGCTGAGGCAGCCAGAAGGGAGCTCAATCAGACCAAGGGCAAGGTACAGGCATTAAAATTGAACCTGGACTAGATCGAGAAGGCACTGGAGGATATGTGTTATGACCTAGAGAGGTTGAAGCGCTCTCTAGATTAGGAAACCCTAAGGTCGGAGCGGCGAGGCATGAAAAGAAACACTTTGAGAAAAAAAAGGCAGGAACTGACAGAGGATAACCAGGCTTTGAGAGCTCAGGTGACTAACTTGGAGGCTGAGGTTAACTCCTTATTTGGTGATGGTTACTTTTATGTAGCGTTCCAAGCGGCTCAGGCTCTACCACCTCTCTTCGACCTGTCTATCATTATAGACTAGGACCGAGAAGAGATTCTAGAGAGTGTAAGGAAGTTGTCAAACCAGGTTGGGGACGGGGCAGGTCCCTCTAAAGCTGCTGTTGCTGATGATAAAGAGCAGTAGTTTGGGGTTACAGAGGTCTTGCCTGCTTTGAAGGCGGTTGAAGAAGATTTGACCGTTGCTCAAGCCATGGTAGAGGATCAACCTGTATCCATGGAGGTAGCAGAAGACCAAGCTAACCTAGTCTTGGCAGAGGCTGTGATTGGGGCGAAGCTAGTAGAGGAGTAGCTTGAGGTAGGGTGACTCCAGCTTCTCAGACCGTGATAGTTCCTTTTGGGGTCCTGGCTGAGGTAGCCCAGGTGCTGATCGAAGAACAAGTTTCAGAGTAGGAGGAAGGTGAACAACCACTAGAGGAAGGAGCATGAGGAGGAGATCACTAGGAGGAGGCCGACTTATGACCTTGATCTCAGCTTTATTTCTGTTGTTCGGAAAGAGGAGTGGGGTACCCTACTTTATCAAGAACCAGGCTTCACAATTCATATTTCCCTTTCCTTTTTTTCCTTTTTTTTATTGCCAAGAATTAGGGAATGGGCTCCCTGCTTGATCTAATATAGCTTGATGTAGGGGATAAGCTCCTCTGATTTTATGAACGATATCTTCTTTCTTCCTCTTATCTGTATCTAATTTATTCTTACATTTACTAACTCTGTATATGTCTAACTTAAATAAAAATCCTGAAATGCCAGGAAGTTATAAATATTGGGATTATGCTTGATAGCAAGAGTATAATAATGTATTTGATAATTTTTTCATATTAATAAAGTGATTTCTAGTTTAACAAATCTTATAGCATTTACAGTTTAATTATTATAATTGTCAAAAGTAAATAATCATAAGGTCAAAAGACTATGAGAAAAGAAGAATTATTCATACATCTAGATATGTATGAGGTAGACACAATTCTTTAGTTAGTCTTGAATAATATTTACAACTTAAGATAAAGGTTGTGCGTCTTCATCTTGTCAAAGTTGTAGATTCTTTTGCTAGCATTTCAGTTAGATCAAATGTGTTATGATGAGTCTAAAATCATCAAAGTGTGGTGTCTTTGGGAAAAAGAATCAAGTGCACTGGGTGCATTGAATAGGATCACAGTGAATCTATTTATCCACAACCGTCAGTGGATAAAAGTTTTCACTTGAAGACAATCGAAGAATCTATCTCAATCCTGAGATAAATGATGGACTTATGGTTGCAAGTGTTATCATTTGAGCTATCAATGAGTACGATTAAATAGCATAGTCTATCTTCGATAGTTTGGTGGTATTCATTTTTTAATCCATAGAGGACTTCATTAATAGATATGGACATAGTGGCTCCATTTATTAAATGAGAGTAGAATATCATCATATGGATGTTTTGAGGTATTGGATATTAAATCTTAATATTAAGTTTTCAATAGTGTCTATTGAAACATGGCTTCTGGACAAGTCAAAATATCCAAGTTCAAAATGCGGTCATATGAGTAAATATGGTAACTTGGAGAGTTATAGGCGGTCTACGAGCTCTTAGCGATTACTGATATTCTTCACGAGGATACACTAACTCCATAAAGATTGTCTAGGGTATGAATGAGAAATATTAACCTATTCTATTTTTATTTAAGAGTTCAATTTTAGTTCTTTAGTGGAATGAACTAAAATTAATAGATCGGACCTAAGTGAATCTTTTGTTGATTGTGATTGAGTTGTGTCTATTCGAGCTTAAGTTTAGATAGCCTGCCAAGATCCTCAATCCACACGAACTTGCATGGATCACTTGATATATTCAACCAGACCAATTTATGGGTCCATTTAGAATTGTATTGAGACATGTGAACTTTTTTTTTTTTTTGTAAGAATGGATCTAGTTCATATGTGGACTTTTTATTTAGCTCCAATGGATTTAGTAAAATAAGAAAAATAATATATATGCCCATGTGTGGTCTTGGGAGGCAAGACTAAATATATTAGCTCATTATATTATTATTTTATTTAATTAAATGGAAATTAATTAATTAATTAATTAATTGTTTAATTAAAAGTCAAAATCTTTTTTCCAGTAGGAGTAGGGCTCCTATAGTTATATTATTGTTGGTAACATGATAAGTATCAAATATTATATTTGATAAGTAGATAAATAATATGAATTTATTTATCTAGTCAAATTAAGAAGTATTTGATTGCTATTAAAACTTAATTGACAATTGGTCAAATTAGGAAGTTTTAATTTAGTCACAATTTAATTTTAATTCAATAATTGGTTATTGAACAAATACACTATTTGAGTTGGATTAGGAGTCATGGTGTAGAAAAGAATTCTTCTTAGAAAAGGATTCCTGGTTACCGAGTAAATCTTTCTAAGAAAAGGATTTTTCCCCACCAAGTAAATCCTCCTAAGGAAATGATTCTTGCCCATCAAGTAAATCCTTCTTAGGAGATGATTTGGTCTCATAAATTAAAAAAATATATATATATTTTTTAAAGAGGATTGAGTTCAAATTTTGATAGGAGTCTTGGTAAAGTAGAAATCCTCTTTCTAGGAGGACTTTCGGCCACCTATATATACTCCTATATAGAATTTCGACCAAGACCTAATAATTGGTGTGAGAAGTTGTTTTTTTTTTATTGTTATAAAAAAAACTTCGTCTAACTCATTGTGTGAAGAATTCGACCAAGCATAGAGAAAAGAGGGAACGTTTTTGTTTTCGATAGTACACTAGTATCTTTTGCATCAAAAGGGTTTTGTGTACAACATCGAATCAAGATTCACGCGAGTTTCATTCAAATTGATTGATAATTCACAAGTAACCAGAAGTTCTTGGTTTTTCTCTTGGAGGATTATTTGACTAACAAAGAAGAAGATTTTGTTTGTTTCTATCCTCAGGTATACAATTTAAAGAAAGGGAGCCCACACTCCTAGGTGATTCACGTTCGTGATTGGATTGGAAGATCTTGTGGATTCAATTCGATGCTAGTTCAATCGTCACGAAAAAAAAAGGTACGACACTTTTGATATACATCAATTAATCTAGGGTTAATGTTCTTTCTTTTAAAGGGAATTTCTTTTTTAAATATATCCGTTGTGCGCTTTTCCCTGCAATTGGTGTCAGAGCCTGGTTGTACCCTTGATTAATTGATGTATGTGGACGTGAATCTTTTTCTTTTTATTGTATGTATGCATGTTTTAAAAAAGTATGACACTCTAGGTATTTGCATATATATTTACATTGGAATGTATGGATAATATATATATATTATGTGGTTTGTTATTGCTCAATTTTGGTCATAGAATTTCAATGTATTTTTTTTTTGGATTGTAACAAGAAGGGTGGTCTATCATCACCGTAATTTACTTCATGGTAGTTGCAATATTTATTTATTTTGTTATTGTAATAAAAAAAAACTGCACTATATTATAATAAAACAAATAGTAGTATTTTTTTATTTAAAATTCTTCTGTAATACATTCAAGTAACGAATACTCGAAGTTTTGAAGAATTGGAAGCAACTGGAACAAGTTTGGGACCGTGTGAGCTATAGCAACAAACGTGCGAGCGAAGATCACGCGGCCACAATTGTTGTGGCATGGGCTGCACACGGCAACCCTATGGAAACAATAGACTGCGCATGGCAGCCCTTTATGGGGTTGTGGGCTGCGCACGCCCATGGGAGGGAGCCAAGGGTGAGCACTCCCATGGGAGGCAGCCAAGGGAGTCCAAACGACGAGGTCGCGTGAAGACTTGTTCTCCAAGAAATGAGTTTTTTGTATTCCAAGACATATGTAATTTACTTGCTTTTCTAGGATGGACCAAAATTATAGCTATTTATATTTTTGTAGATATTGCAATGTCTGTCATTGTTTGATAACATGTCATATAGAATAGGAGTGCCACTCATATATCTCTTCTGGTATGAACATGCATTGAATGGTTTAGGTATTTAATTGGCATCTAGATAACTTGATAAATCATTCTATGGAATTCGATCACACGCCTTAAATAATTGAGTGGGAAAAGGTGTTATGGAACACCTACGGCCTCTAAGTTTAGTTGAGCTTTATGTTTCGTGTAATAACCCCCCAAGGGGTATTCATAAAAGGAATTTAGCAAGACACTTTCTTACAAGGATAGACTACACAATTAACCAAAATAATATCTACTGCCAAATGAGGGATATTCGTGAGGGAATATATTGAAGGTCGATAACTTGGTAACACACTCAATGTGAGTTTATTAATATCCTCCCAAGAGTTGTTAATAAAACCACAAGGCTAAAATTGAAAACACTGGTTGTTATGTTAACAATTAGGTAGGACCTAGTCCAACTAGTAAATGGTGCAAACTCCCAAATGAGGCATGACATTTATGGGTGTTGGATCACCATTGAATTTTTACGATTGAATTATTTTATTTTATTCAAGATAAATATTCATAAGTGCTTTATAATGATTGTTTACTTATATAATTTTTGTTATTAAAAATAAATCATGATCCCATCCCTAATAAAACATCCTAAAAGATAATACTTAAACTGATGATAATTATGTCAAATGGAAAAGAAAATTTAGGTTGTTGTTGCAAGTTGAAAAACCATAAGTTCGTTCTTTCTATTCCTAAAACACCTACTCATATTAATGAATCTAATAAGGAGCAAAGATGTGAGTATTAGTAGTGGAAGTCTTCAGATGAGATGGCTAAATGTACGTTAACATTATTGCTACCATCTCCAACGTGTTGCAACAGCAACATGAAGGAATGGAGACTGCTGCCGATATAATGATATCTCTAGAAGAGATATTTGCTCTGAAGTTCAGGAAGACTAAGACAGAGGCAGTGACTGTTTTCATGAATCTTAGGATGAAATCTAGACATGATGTGAAAGATCACTTGATGAAAGTCATAACACATCTCAATATTGCTGAACTTAATGGTGCTGAGATAGATGGTGAGATGAAAAATTGACATGATTGTTAACTCACTGTCGGAATCCTTTGATTAGTTCAAATTGGACTACACCTTGAACATTAAGGAGTACACCTTGCAAGGCCTGATGCAAGATGTTCAAAGCGCCAAAAAGATTCTTGCGAAAGGCAAGGGTTAAGAGATTCATATGGTTGATAAAGTTGCTATTGTTAAGATCAGTCAGAAGGTCAAGAAACAACAGAAGAAAAAGTAACTTGGGTCTAACTTGAAGGGGTTTCGAGAAAGGAAGAGACTTAAAGAGAACGAATTCAACTTTCATTTAGGAAACGGAACGTTGGTGTCTACTAGTGTAGTGGGAGATATTAGAATCAGTTTAGATTCTTATAGGCATTTAGATTTAATAAACGTTTATTATGTACCACAATTGAAGAGGAATTTAATTTCGGTTTCTTGTCTAAATAAATTTGTATATTTGGTTACTTTTAATAAAAGTTTAATTATTAGTAAGAATAACAAATTTGTTTGCAAAGGTACATTGGAAAATGGCTTATTTTATTTGCATAGAAATATCTCTCACTTGTTAGACACAGAATCAACGGAACCTAATCATAAAAGAGTAAAATTATCAAGAGATGAAACTTACCAATGGCATTTGTGCCTAGGTCATATTAACCTTGATAGGATCAAAAGATTGGTTAGTGATGGACCTTTAAGTGACTTAAAGATCGATGATCTACCAACTTGTGAATCTTGTCTGGAAGGTAAGATAACCAAAAGGTCGTTCACGACCAAAGGCACAAGAGCCATCAAATGTTTAGGATTGATATACACTTATGTGTGTGGTCCTATGAGCATTCAAGCTAGAGGTGGATATGAGTACTTCATCACTTTCACGGATGATTACTCAAGATTTGGCTATGTGTATCTCATGAGACATAAGTCGGATGCTTTTGACATGTTCAAAGCTTTTAAAGTTGAAGTAGAAAATCAGCTTGAGAAATGCATAAAAATCTTGATGTCTGATCGTTGTGGAGAATATCTATCTTGTGAGTTTCAACAATATCTTATTGATAATGGGATAATTTCTCAGTTTTCTGCACCAGGTACACCTCAACAAAATGGGGCCAGTAAGGAGAAATAGAATTCTTTTGGATATGGTTAGGTCTATGTTGAGTTACTCAAAGCTTCATAATTCTTTTTGGGGATATGCTTTACAAAATGCCATGTACATTCTAAACGATGTACCATCTAAGTCGGTTTTTAAAACACCGCATGAGTTGTGGACCAGGCGAAGGCCTAGTTTACAACACTTAAGGATATTTGGATGTCCTGCGCATGTGTTAAAAGGAAAGACAAAAAAGATGGAGTCCTGTTCAGAAACATGCATATTTGTAAGGTATCCAATAGGAACAAAATGTTATAATTTCTATAGTCCATCACATCTTAAAGTATTTGTTTCAACAAATGCTAAATTTTTGGAAGAGGACTATATGAATAATTTTGTGCCTAAAAGTAGAATTGTCCTGAATGAGCTTTCAAGAGATACAATTCCACAAGAGGTTTCACAACCTAGCCCAATTTTAAGTTCCACACCAACACAAGATCAACAATCTACCATACCTCGTTGTAGTGGGAGGGTTAGTAGACAACCCGAGAGATACATTAGTCTAGGAGAATATATAGAGAATCTCCCGGATGATGATGATCCCTATACATACAAGGAAGCAGTGGAATGTGTTAATTGTTACCATTGACAAAAGGCAATGCAATCCGAAATTGAATCTATGTTTAAAAACAAAGTCTGGTCTCTTGTGGACTTACCTAAAAGGATAAAATCCCTTGGGTGAATGTGTGTATACAAGAGGAAGAAGGGAATGGATGGAAAGGTGGAAACCTTTAAAGCTAGATTGGTAGCTAAAGGTTACACATAGAAGGAATGTATTGATTATGAAGAAACCTCCTCTCCTGTGGTCATGCTTAAATCCATTAGGATACTCTTATCCATTGCGGCATCTCTAGACCAAGAGATTTTGCAAATGGACATCAAGACAGCTTTCCTTAATGGAAGTCTTGACGAAAGCATCTATATGATGCAACTAGAAGGATTCATTAAAAAAGGCCAAGAGGAAAGGGTATGCAAGTTGCAAAGATCCATATATGGATTGAAGCAAGCATCTAGATCCTGAAACATAAGGTTCGATCAAGCCGTGAAAAGTTATGATTTTATTCAAAACCTTGATGAACCATGTGTATACAAAAGGATTAAAGGTGACAAGTTGGTTTTCCTAGTTCTTTATATTGATGATATACTACTCATCGGAAACGATGTAGGTGTATTGACATCAGTAAAAGAATGGTTAGCAAAACAATTTGATATGAAGAACTTAGGAGAAGCAAGTTATATTCTTTGTATCCAAGTCATAAGAGATAGAAAGAATAGAACGATTGCATTATCCCAAGCTTTATACATAGATAAAATATTGTCTAGGCTTTCCATGCAAGATTCCAAGAAAGGTATGTTACCTTTCAGACATGGAATCAAACTTTCTAAGGAACAAGTTCCTGAGAATGAGCATGAAGAGCAATTCATGAGTAGGGTTCCATATGCATCGGCAGTTGGAAGTCTCATGTATGCAATGCTCTGTACTAGACTAGATATTTATTTTGTTGTGGACATAGTTAGCAGGTTTTAATCCAAACCTGGTCCTGATCACTTAATGGCAAACAAGCATATTTTCAAGTATTTCAGGAGAACGAGAGATTATATGCTTGTGTACTCTAGAGAAGATTTAATTCCTATTGGGTATACAGATTCTGATTTCCAATCGGATTCTGACTCTAGAAGATCAACATCAGGATCTTTGTTTACACATGGAGGAGGGGCAGTCATATGACGGAGTATCAAGCAATCTTGTATTGTTGACTCCACCATGGAAGCTGAGTATGTTGCCGCATGCGAAGCTGCTAAAGAGGCTGTCTGGCTCCTCCAATTCTTGATTGACTTGGAAGTGGTTCCTGATGTGAATAAGCAGATCACTATCTATTATGACAATAGTGGAGCAGTGGCTAATTTGAGAGAACCAAGAAGTCATAAGAAAGGGAAACACATTGAAAGAAAGTATCACCTTTTGAGGGAAATTGTGCGTAGGGGTAATGTGATGATTACCAAGATCGCGTCAGCAATTAATCTAGCGAATCCCTTTACAAAGGCTTTTCCACAAAAGAGTTTTGATGGGCATCTAGATAACATTGGGATGAGAGATGTGACACATTTGCTATGGAGCAAGTGAGAGATTGTTGGGATTATGCTCGATAGCAAGAGTATAATAATGTATTTGACAATCTTTTCATATTAATAAAGTGATTTCTAGTTTAACAAATCTTATAGCATTTATAGTTTAATTATTTTAATTGTCAAAAGTAAATAATCATAAGGTCAAAAGACTATGAGAAAAGAAGAATTATTCATACATCTAGATATGTATGAGATAGACACAATTCTTTAGTTAGTCTTGAATAATATTCACAATTTAAGATAAAGGTTGTGCGTCTTTATCTTGTCAAAGTTGTAGATTCTTTTACTAGCATTTGAGTGGGATCAAATGTACTGAGTGCATTGAATAGAATCACAATGAATCTATTTATCCACAACCTTCAGTGGATAAAAGTTTTCACTTGAAGACAATCGGAGAGTCTATCTCAATCCTGAGATAAATGATGGATTTATGGTTACAAGTGTTATCATTTGAGCTATCAATGAGTACGCTTATATAGCATAGTCTATCCTCGATAGTTTGGTTGTATTCATTTGTTAATCGATAGAGGACTTCATTTATAGATATGGACAGAGTGGCTTCATTTATTAAATGAGAGTACAATATCGTCATATGGATGTTTTGAAGTATTGAATATTAAATCTTAACCTATTGAAATATGGTTTCTGGACAAGTCAAAATATCCAAGTTCAAAATGCAGTCATATGAGTAAACATGGTAACTTGGAGAGCTATAGGCGGTCTATGAGCTCTTGGCGATTACTGGTATTCTTCACGAGGATACACTAACTCCATAAAGATTGTCTAGGGTATGAATGAGAAATATTAACTTATTCTCTTTTTATTTAAGAGTTCAATTTTAGTTCTTTAGTGGAATGAACTAAAATTAATAGATCGGACTTAAGTGAATATTTTGTTGATTGTGATTGGGCTGTGTCTATTCGAGCTTAAGTTTAGATAGCCCGCCAAGATTCTCAATCCACACGAACTTGCATGGATCACTTAATATATTCTACCGGACCAATTTATGGGTCTATTTAGAATTATATTGAGGCATGTGGACTTGTTTCTTTTTGTAAGAATGGATCTAGTTCACTTGTGGACTTTTTATTTAGCTCCAATGGATTTAGTCAAATAAGAAAAATAATATATATGCCCATGTGTGGTCTTGGGAGGCAAGACTAAATATATTAGCTCATTACATTGTTTTTTATTTTATTATTTAATTAAATAGAAATTAATTAATTAATTGTTTAATTAAAATTCAAAATCTTTTTCCCAGTAGGGGTAGGTCTCCTATTGTTATATTATTGTTGGTAAAATGATAAGTATCAAATACTATATTTGATAAGTAGATAAATAATATGAATTTATTTATCTAGTCAAATTAGAAAATATTTGGTTGTTATTAAAACGCTAATTGACAATTGGTCAAATTAAGAATTTTTAATTTAGTCACAATTTAATTTTAATTTAATAATTGGTTATTGAATAAATACACTATTTGAATTGGATTAGGAGTCTCTGTATAGAAAAGAATTCTTCTTAGAAAATGATTCTTTTTCACCAAGTAAATCTTTCTAAGGAAAGGATTCTTGCCGACCAAGTAAATCCTCATATGGAAAGGATTCTTGTCCATCAAGTAAATCCTTCTTACGAGAGGATTTGGTCTTCTTAGTTAAAAAGAAATATTTTTTTTAAGAGGATTGAGTCCAAATTTTGATAGGAGTCTTGGTGAAGTAGAAATTCTCTTTCTAGGAGGATTTTCGGCCACCTATATATTCTCCTATATAGAATTTCGACCAAGACCTAATAATTGGTGTGAGAAGTTGTTTTTTATTTGTTTTTTATTGTTTTAAAAAAAACTTTGTCCAACTCATTGTGTGAAGAATTCGGCCAAACATAGAGAAAAGAGGGAACGTTTTTGTTTTCAATAGTACACTAGTATCTTTTGCATCAAAAGGGTTTTGTATACAACATCGAATCAAGGTTCACGCGAGTTTCAATCAAATTTATTGATAATTCACAAGTGATCAGATATTCTTGGTTTTTCTCTTGGAGGATTATTGTGACTAACAAAGAAAAAGATTTTGTTTGCTTTCATCCTTAGGTATACAATTTAAAGATAGAGAGCCCACACTCCTATGTGATTCACGTTCGTGATTGGATTTGAAGATCTTACGGATTCAATTCGACGCTAGTTCAATCATCACGAAAAAAAAGGTACGATACTTTTAATATACATCAATTAGTCTAGGGTTAAGATTCTTTCTTTTAAAGGGAATTGTTTTTAAATATATCAAAACCTAATTTTACTCTTTCATTGTGCGTTTTTCCCTACATTAAATCCTGCTAAGTATAAAGAATCAACAAAGATCGAGTGATTGATATCTCTTCTAGGTACTTAGTCTGGATGTTAACCTTATAGTCCCCGTGACCAAAAGACCTCATATTTTCTTGGTTTGCTAGTCCCTTGAGGACGCTACATTCGTACCTTGAATTGTTCACGTAACGAGACTTCGACGAAATAGAATGTAGCAAACGCTTATGCCACTCTAGCAGTCGTGGTACCCTGGTACCCAGACGATGATTTGTTTGAAGCGTTCACAACCGCTAACTTGAGTCCCCAGTGTATGCTTGCTTTATCGGGACCTAACAACACGAAACAGTTTGAAAATTTTGGTGAAAAGATAGGAAGAAGTAGATAAGTTATTGGTACTAGGTTTTCGAGGTACTTTAGTCGATGTGGCCCACTTGGGGCCCATTAACACAATGGTTTTCCTTTCTGGGGCAATCTAGGTACCAGGTACCCCTACTCTTTGAGGTTGGTGTGCTTTGGCGAAATACCTTAGTCGAACTGATCCAGGTACCTTCGGTCCCTATACCAAGGAGGTACCATTCTATGGCGATTTCGATCTAGCGGGTAACTACGAACTTACACCTCGATCCTTCTTTGGGGAGGTATCCCGACCAACACATCAGAGATGGTGAATGGGTCCCGATAACCGAATCCCTGGTCTCGAGGTCTGGCAGACAACTATACCATACTAACAGGACCCTTCTTAGCGGGAGGTGGTGCTCGACCAAGGCTTCAGAGATGGTGAAGGGGTTTCCTCGACCGATCTCTGGTCTCATGATCTAACAGGCAACTATATTCTTACATTTAGATCCTTATTGGCGGGGGGTGGTACCAAGCCAAGGCATCGGGATGGCTACATAGCTTTCTCCGATCATGGTTTTTATAGAGAATTTGTACTGGCGAAAGCATAAACAGAATGGAGATGTAGAAAACTTGGAGAAAACTAACTGGAAATTTTATTGATGGTCAAAATTGGAGTACATAAATGTTAAAAGGCAACTAATGCTGACATTCAGGTAGAATTGAACTGCTTGGAGTCCCCTGCTCAGGGATAGAACCTCTTCAGATGATCTGCGTTAAATGTACGGTATATGGGTCGTCCTTCCATATCTTCGAGCTTGTAGACCTCACTCTGAACCATTACTTTTATCAAGAAAGGACTTTCCCAGTTTGGTCCCAAAACCCAATCTGACTTGACTTTGGTGTTCTGGATCACCATTCAAAGTACCAAGTCTCATTCTTTGAAGCTCTGGGCTTTCACCCTCCTGTTGAAGTATCTCACAATCCAGCTCTGGTAGACTGCTACCATTTCCACCACTCTGTCCTATATTTCTTCTATGAGGTCTAGTGTGGCTCTGATTTTAGCTTCATTGCTCTCTGGCTCAAAGTGTTATACCCTGAACGAGGTCAGTTTGTGCTCGATAAGTAAGACCTCTTCTACCCCGAAAGTTAGGGAGTAAGGTGTTTCCCTGGTCGCGGTCCTTTTAGTGGTCTGGTAGGCCTAAAGTACTTGGGGTTACTTCTCTGCCCACTTGCCCTTTTCTACTGGAGCATCTTCTTCAAGAGGTTCTTGATTGTTTTATCGGTAGCCTTCACTAGGCCATTAGTTTGGGGATGGGCTACTGAGGTAAAGCAGAGGTCGATTCCTAAGTCCTTACAGAAATTTCTGAATCGAGCATTGTCAAATTGTTTCCCGAGGTCGGTGATGACGATGATCGGGGTACCAAACCTACACACTATGTTTATTTTAATGAACCTGGTGGTATTTTCCCATGTGATCTAGGACAGTGGCCCCACCTTTACCCACCGAGTGAAGTAGTCAAACGTAACGATTGCATGCTTGGCCTGACCGGGAGCAAGAGGGAGAGGTCTGATCAAATCAATCCCCCAGATCGTGAATGGGTATGGCGAACTGATTGATGATAGGTGCTCTGGGGTAGGTGGTTTAAGCTCGAAACCCTTTGGCACGGTCCACATGAATATACAAACGACTTCGTTTCCTCGTGTATTGTTGGCCAATAGTATCCCATGTGAAGCACCTAGTATGCTAACGCTTCTCCATTGGTGTGACTTCCACAGTCTCTAAAGTGGACCTTTCTTAGTGCCCAGCTAGCATTGTTGGGGTGTAGACACCGGAGTAAAGAGAGAGATTTTCCCTATCTGTAGAGGTACCCGTCTACTAGGCAACAGCGAACAGAGATCCTTTTTACTTTACGAGCTCGATCGGGGTCTTCTGGAAGCTTTCCCCTTTAGAGGTAAGTGGCTATAGGGTCTATCCAACACGGAGGTCGATCAACTGGACAGACTTTCTTCCTCGCTGCTATGCTGGGTCGGGAGACCACCAGGAGGGGTACTCCTTTAGGTAGAGCTTGCCCCCCATTGGCAGTTATCTTTGCTAAGATGTCTGCCCTGTGGTTCTGCTGTCGTGGGATCTGCTCAATCTTGAATCCCTTAAGCTAGCTTTTCAGCAATTAGACCTATTTGAGATAGGCGGCCATGTTATCCCTTTAGCCTGGTATAGACCGGTGACCTGGATAACGACAAGCTGAGAATCACTCTTGACATGCAAGTAGTCTACCCCGAGCTCGAGGGCTATCCTTATTCTTACCAGGACGGCTTCGTATTTTACCTCATTGTTAGTAGTCTTGAACTCAAACCTGAGACTGTGGCAACATTCTGCTTTTCCTGAATCTATCAGGACAATACCAATCCCTTCCCCAACTTGTACAGATGCCCCTTCAGTGAAGAGGATCCAAGGATTGCAGTCAGCTGGCCAATTAGCACTATCTGGTCCTTTCTCTGAATTTGGCTCTGCCTTTATAGGAGCATCAGAATTGAGAGGTGCTAAGAATTCTACCACGAAGTCTGCTATCGTCTAGGCTTTGATGGTGGTTCTAACTTTGTACTTCAAGTCGAACTGAGTAAGCTCGAGGCCCTAAAGGACTAGCCTCTCAGACATATCTGGCCTATGCAAGAACTGACGGAAGGGTTGATCAGTCTTTACCGCTACTGTATACGCCTAGAAATAGGGGTGGAGCTTCCTCATTGAGAGCACTAAAGGGAAGGCGAGATTCTCGAGGAGGACATAATTTTTCTTGGGCTTAGTTAATACATGACTCACATAGTATATAGGTCGTTGGACCCCATCCCCATATTATTTAACCAAAGCCCTGCTTACAGCTGTCTCGGACACAGCCAAATAAATTTACAGCTCTTCTCTGGGGTCCTGCTTAACCAGCAGCGGTGGGCTAGATAGATAGGTCTTGAGAGATTTGAAAGCCTGCTCACTGTCCTGGTCCCATTTCATATTCCTTCCATGTTTGATCACCTTAAAGAAAGGAAGGCATTTATCTATAGATAGCGAAATGAATCGATTGAGCGCAGTCGATTGACAAGTTAACTTATGCACCTATTTGAGCGAGGTAGGAGACTCTTGGTCCAGTATAGCTCGGATCGTCGTCGGGTTGGCCTCTATACCTCTCTCATGAACCATAACCTGAGAAATTTCCTGTGGTTACCCCGAATGCACACTTGGTAAGGTTCAACTGCATTTGGTTTTCTCTCAAAAATTGGAAAGCTCAACGAGGTGGCCCCGATGCTCCTCCGCTTCCTAGGATTTGGTGTTCATGTCATCAATATATACCTCTATCGTCCTTCCTATCTCTAGCTTGAACAATCGGTTAACTAGAAATAGATAGGTGGCTCCTGCATTTTTGAGACCGAAAGGCATCAACTTGTAGCAGTAGAGGCTCTGCCAGTGATGAAACTGGTTTTGTCATGGTCTGTGAGGTGCATCATGATCTGGTTGTACCTGGAAAAAGCATCCATAAAGCTTAGGTGCTTGTTTCCCGTGGTAGAGTCCACTAAGTGGTCGATTTTGGGCAGGGGAAAACTATCTTTTGGGTTGGCATGGTTGAGATCAGTGTAATCAACGCACATGTGCGACTTTCCGTTTGCTTTAGTGACCATGACCACGTTCCTGATCCAATTGGGGTATTGTGATTCCCTGATGAAACCGGTTTTATCAATTTGTCTACCTTATCTTATATGGTTGTATTTCTATCGGCATTGAAGTGTCGCCTCTTTTGCTTGACCAGATTGAAAGTGGGTTCAATTGCCAACTTGTGAGCTGCCAAAGAGATAGAGATCCATGGCATCTCGTTATGGCCCTAAACGAATATGTCGTTGTATTCCCGGAGGAGCTCGATCAAGCCTTATTTTACTCCTGGTTCCAAGGCGGTGCCAATCTTAACTACCTTGGATGGGTAGTCTCCTCTGATTGGGATTTCTTCTAACTCATCTACGGGGTGGTCACTGGCCCACCCCCGATCTTCTTCTACTTAGTCCTCATCATAGACGTCATTCTCTGGTTCATCTGTCAATCCTTCCGCAGCACATAGGAGCTCGAATTTTTCCTCTAGTGATTCTTGTCCATGTACCATGGCCATTTGCACGAAATGCTTCGCTAATGCGGAATGATTTGTAGATACTACATAACACGTATGTGAGACCTGCTGATCTCCATATACCTCTCCTACCTTATTCCATACTGGAAACTTCAGAACGTTGTGGTGGATAGATAGTACCCCCTTAAAGGCTGACAAGAAAGGTCTTCCTAAAATGGCATTGTAGACCAATAGGGTGTCGACCATAACAAATTCCATCAAGATATTCTGTTGAAGAGGTACAGTCCCAACAATTACTGGCAAAATCTTCGATCTCATAGCCACAATTGAGTCCCCGGTGAAGCCGTAGGGGGGGGGGGGGTGCAACTGTTGTAACACCACTACTTCAATTTGAGTTTCTCCAGAGTGTCTTTAAACAAGATTCCCGCACTGCTACCTGTGTCAACCAGCACGCGATGGACCAAACAATTTACGATCTGCACCGTGACCACCATGGGTTCATCATACTGCTGAACGGTGTTGTATACATCGGCTTCAGTGAAAATGATTTGAGCAGACTGGGAGGTCCTTAAGGAGCTTCGATCGACCTTGAAAATCCCTTGACCTTTCTCGATTCAGGCTTTCTTTCTGGCGTGGCTATTTCTGGAGTTGTTTGAGGTTCTTGCCAAGGTGGGGCCTCCACAGATAGTGTGTATGACTTGGATTTGTTACATCAGGTTCTTCTGCTCTCCTTTCATTTTCTCTAAATGGTTCCAGATCTCTGTTTGTACCTCTATTCCTATGTGGATGCTATCACGGACCTGCTGTAAGAATTCCACCAAACACCCACCTCTTACCAGCGTTTCATTCTGATTGTGAAAACTGAAGCACTCTGAGTTGTTGTGCCATATATCCTCATGGAAATCACAGTACTTGTACCGATTTCTTGTATCAGTCGGTGCTTTCATGGGACTGAATTTTTTGATCAGTCCCTTATCACGGATGGTGAGGTAGATCGTCTTGCGAGATGCATTCAGTGGGGTGTAGTGGTTGTAACCCCTCTCGTCTTGGGCTATATAGGCTACGACTCTTGGAACTTATGCTCGAGGTGGAGTCCGCCTTGCTGGGTACCGCTTTCGCTGGAGTTGAACATGTGAATGGCGATACGTAGACCGATTGAAGGGTCTATTCTATGCCTTCGAGGCAGGTGTAGTTTTTGGCATCTTCTTCTTTTGGCGCTCTACGGTCTTCATATCATCGTACTCGATTTTGACCCTGAGCTGTCCATTTATCTCGACCTGATTGATGGCTCTATCATAGGCCTCCTGATAGGTCTTTGGAGGGTGCTTAATGAACGATCAGAATAAACTGCTTGCCCACAGGTTCCTACAGAAGTTGGCCAAGGTCTTCTTCTCAACAAAGACTCTCATCTGGATCACCTCTTTGTTGAACCTTTCCATATAGGACCTGAGTGTTTCCCACCGATCCTAGATCATATACTAAAAATGGATCGGGTCTTTAGGTCGTGGCTTGACCCCATGGAATTGCAAGCAGAAGTCACTAGATAGTTTGGTGAAGCTATCAACGCTGTCTGTTAGTAGTTGTCTGAACCAAGTCTTAGCTTGATCGGTAAGCGTAGTCGGGAACATTCTGCACATAACTGCTCTGGTCACATTCTGGACCTCTATCTACTGGACATAACTCTCTAAGTGGCTCAAAGGGTCAATTTTAGGGGAAGCTTTACTTTCTTGGTCCTCCGAGAGAAAGGGGCATTCATCTCACCCAAGGGATCCTTTCGGTTCTTCTTGTGCTTACCCTTCCTCAGCTCCTAGATCTCTTTCTATATATGTGCCAACTGGTCTCGTAGGTGCTTATTTAAAATGTTCTTAGACTCGATCTAGAAGCTCTCATTGTTTGATCCTTCCGACGAGATAAGATCCCCACCCCGGTTGTCTTCCTGAGAGAGGTTTTTCTGGTGCCTCCTTCTGCTACCTCCCGCATCAGCTAGGGGCACCCTCTTAGTGTCCGTTGGTTGCTCTAGGTGGCTGGACCTCCTTAGCAGTATATCAACAACTGATTTCACCTGCTGGGGTAGGTAATTAGTCGGTCCACACAGATCTGGGGGCGTGGGCCCTAACCTATCCCTGATTTAGGGTTGGGGCCCAAACCTGTCACAGACTGGTACCGGTGGTGGTGGCGACCCTAACCTGTCGAATGCAGTGGTCTTGGCCCCTACCAGATTGGACTCCCCACGGACGTTTGGTCCTACTGGTTGATGGGTGATTCCCATTGCAACCATTCGTTGATGGATTCTTTCAATAAAAGCAGTAGCCTGCTGATTAAGAATGGCTTGGCCTGTGACCGGGGAAGCCGGAGCTTGAGCGGTGTTAACCGATGCTGGAGCAGGATCTGGGTGCTTTGATCTCCTACATCTCTTCCAAGCCTTCCGGGTGGAGACTAGGGATTGGTGCCCGGATACCTCGAGCTACCTCTGAGAGGACCAATGCTTCATGTCGTGAATGTATCTACATAAGAAAACTCAAACACATGATTTTTTAAGAAAGGGTGTGGATTCTTCCCACAGACGGTGCAAAAAAGTGTTAGCCGAAAATTCGTTCAAGGTGAGGAATTTCAGTTAACATCCTCAGGACCTCTACCTTGGTGGATTACGGTCAGGGTTAGGTATCTTCAGTACCAGATTAATGTGTAAGTTTAACAAGAAAACTAAGAACAAATGAAATGGTGGACTAAGCAATGTATTTTTTATTATCAATAGATCAAGACACAATTCTAGTACAACGAAATGGGACACTTAACCATTCTCTCTGCATTTCGCTCTGATGAATGGAGATGGCGAACTCGTTTCTATCGATAAGTTGATACTACTCACAATGACGATGGCTCTTTAGGTTCCCTCCCCCCCCCCCCCCCCCCCCCCACTCTCCTTCTCCCTTCCATTTGATATTCTACTCTTATTTATACATGAAGTCTAAGGTTTTCTCTTAGAGAGCAAGTCAGATGTCAGCGAATTGATCATCTCTCCCCGTTTGATGGGATTTTCTGATTAATGTAATTGATCCTGGTGAATAGGCGGAGAATATCTTAACGGGAAAGGGTGTTTGTTACCCTTTTAAAATTTTCAAGTATGACGGTGCACACGTGGAGTTCACCCATAGTGTTTAGCGAATAATCCGATGTCATCTGTTGGGGGTGTAACATCTCAGAGTGTCGACCTAGTGATACAGTGAGGTACCTCGGGGTACTAGTCTTTTACCGGGGTACTACAAGGTATCATCTTGGCTGCACTTGATCAATGGAGATTACGAGGTACCTCGAGGTACCTCCTGGTAGCGAGGCACTTGGTTAATCCTACTAGAGCTTTACGGGCTTCCTCCTTCCTGCTAGAAAGGTAAAATACGTACCTCGACAAGAGTGCAGATCGTTGCGTGGTGCCTAGGTACTAGCAGAGAGGTCTGTGAGGGTGCAGGAACTTCGTCCTGCTCTTTCAACGATGTCGAGATCCCTGGATCGTGCTGGACCTGGTACTGTAAGGTAAACCACTACGCATATGGCCTACCTAGTACATGGAGGTGTTTTCAGGCTCTATCCAGGTGAAAAATTTCCTTTTGATTCCCTGAAAAAAATGACTATTAACAATTATTATTTTAAATTTAATTTCTTTTTATTTTTTTCATTTTTTGTTTAATTATATATAAAATTACCATATTGCCCTTCACCAAAATCCTTCATTAAGGGTATTTCGATCATTTTACCCCTAACAATGGCGTTCTGTTTGTTTTTACGGAATTCCTAACAGAAGGACTGAAGTTAGTAATTCTAAAAACTAGTGGACCAAACCAGATAAACGCAAACTAAAGGGACTAAAATCATAGTAACTCTTTATTTTATATTCCAACACCTTGCAACCACGACATAAAAAATAAAAAAAATTGGTTCAAATGTTTGTACTAACCTTGTTCTAACTCCACTACCAGTTCGAATTGATATAAAATATAGCAGTTTCTTGCATGTGGACCATTGGATTTAAAAGATGGAATTAAAAGATACTTTGACAAGTGAATACAACAAAGTCAAAACATTTAAATCCAATGGCTCACATGCAAAGAACTGATATTTTTTATATCAGTTCAAACTGACAATAGAATATATATATATAGGGTTAGGCTATATCAACTTCAAGTTTTGACTTTAATTTGTGACTTCAACATTCATCCATTCATTTTCACTCAATCCAAGATTTGTCATTAATCTTTAATTCATTTCTTTTTCCACCATTAGATTGAGTGAAAATAGATTGATGGATGTTGAAGTCACAAATTAAAGTCAAAATTTGAAATTAATATAGCTTGACCCGTATGTATACATATATATTATCTTGTTCATTGTGTTTAAGGATAGGCAGAGACCAAATAGGGCAAGGGAGGGTAGCCCTACCCCTATTCCTCAAACCTCCCCCTGTTTTGGTGGGAGGTTCCCCCACCCCCACCCCAAAAACCCATATCCACCATTTCATTTTCTTTTCAATACTAAATTTCAAAATTTTAATCCAAAAAATAATAGAAACATAATAAAAATACAATACAAAATAATTTACTCAATAGTCATGTTAATTTTAATACGTTAATATTCTAATTTATAATTTTTTGATTGTTAAATTTTATATATATATATATATATATATATATATATATATATATATATATATATATATATATATATATATATTATATTTTGGGTGCCCAATGGGGTTTTGGGTTTGGGGAAAGGTACCCTCACCACCTCCCTCAAAATATGTTTGGGGGCAAAGTTTACCCCCACCCCCACACCTACCACCACCCCCAAAATCTATTTATGGGCAAAAATTGCCTACTAAACCCCATAGGGCCCGTGGGGGATGGAGCCTCGTAGGGAAACGTCCATCCTTAATTGTGTTTGATTAAAGTGGAATATTCATTTTTTCTTAGATTCTTCATCAAAGAGGTTTGTGAAACCAAATCGAGTAATGTCGCGGGTTCGGGTGGTGGCACTGTTAATTATCAAGATTTAATTATCAACTATCGGCTCCCTCCAAACATTTAATTTTTTTTTGCTCCAGGATTATAGATAATAGGTAAAAACAATGGTTATATATAAATTAAATAAACAACATTAAAAACCATGGTTTGGAACATCACCTTTTAGTAGAGATGATTGTGCACCTCCCTTCCACACCTAGTGGCTAGGGGTTCAAGTCCCACCATACTTATTTTACAAGTATGTGTGGGGAGTTTTCTCCCTATTTGTGGGAGTAGCGCTCTATCTGATTATGAGAGTTATAGTCCATATG
Source organism: Dipteronia dyeriana (assembly GCA_032871835.1). NCBI lineage: Eukaryota > Viridiplantae > Streptophyta > Magnoliopsida > Sapindales > Sapindaceae > Dipteronia > Dipteronia dyeriana. Next base: position 58,839,154 of record CM065301.1, read on the forward strand.
TAACCGCTCCTCGATAGTGAGAGTAATAATCTGAGCCGTGCATGTAGAGTCTAATCAATCTTGTCAGGTCCCGTCAGTAGTTGTATTAAAAAAAAACCATTGTTTGGAAATACAAAGAATTTGTACAATCAATTTGATCATGCTTTTCAAGCCGGTGATTAAATAATTCTCTCTTTGACTCCATCTCTTTAGTTTATTCATTTCTTAATTATTACCGTGCTCCACAAATCTTTCATTAAAGAAAAGGTGGTGGATACTAGGAAGCTAAGGTCTCGTCCTGCTGCTGTTTTTTTAGCCTGTTTACGTTTTTGTTTCCCAAAATGATTTTGAATTCACGTTCGTTAACCATTTTCACTTTATTTTTCAAAAAGTAAAAAACAAAATGAAAAACCAAATTAGTATTAACAGTGAAATATTTGAAAAACACAAAATACTTGTTTTTTTGTTTTCATTTTTGTTTTTCGAAAAAAAACAATTTCTTTTTCCTTTTTTCTCTTTAACTGCGTCATCTTCTTTCTTCATGTTCTTCTTCTTCTCTTTTTTCCTATTCTTCTCTTCTCATCATCATCTTCTTCTTCGTCTTCTTTCTTCCTTCAATGACATCTCGTTCTCCTCCTTCAGGCCCACCGACTGTTCTTCTTCTTTGCCACCGTCGACTCGCCGCCATTTTGGTCTTCTTCTTCTTCAGCTGGTCTTCGTCTTCTTCGAAGCCTTGATCTTCTCTTCATTGCCGGTGATCTGTTCTTCTTCTTCTTCTTTAGCTTATCTTCTTCTTCTTCTTCTTCTTCTTCTTTCTTTTCCTCCTCCTCCGATTTGGATCTGGTTGTCACTAGTCACAAATTGTCTTCTTCCTTTCTGTCTTCTCTTTTTTATTTTTATTTTTACTGTTATTAATAGTTATTAAAATAAATACTTATTTATACTAATTATTGATTGTGATATTTTTTTAAGTGATATGTAAACTCTTGATTAATTGATTATTAATTGTGATATTATGTTACTTTTGTTTAATTTACAAATTACAATTTAAAAAATATATTGGTTAATTATTTAATCATTTTGTTTATAATTGTTATAATATTAACCAAAATATAAAAATTGGTATTTCAATTTTCTATAGTTTTCAGTTAGCCTACCAGACACGGTTTTCCTGTTTTTATTTTTAAAATACGGATTTCAGTATATGCTACCAGACGTGTTTTTGGATTTCGAAACTAAAACAAAAAACATTGTTTTTATTTTCATTTGTTTTTCAATAAACATCAACTGAAAAACACTTATAGGACGGACCCTAATGAACCTGTAAAATGGCTTGTATTCCTTCGACATGCATGCGGGTTTCCAAATATCTATGATGAACTCTCAGCAGGAGTTTCACCTGTACAATTAAATTCAAATCTTATATAGATGAATATATGATAATATTAGAGTAAGACCAGATTATAAAGTATAAAGTTCAATCAGGTTATGTTATACCTCTGCTCTGAACTATGACTGAGAGAGCATCCTAACAGCCACCTCCATCCAAATCCTCCTTTACCAAGAATTCACTCAAAAAATTTGAATCACATGGGAAAACAAGTCAAATGTCAAGTTTGGACAACACTGGAATCATCAATTATAGTGAAAAGGCTTAACTATTATAACTAATTAAGCTCTAACATTGTACTCGGAAAATTGGGAGAGAGATTGAAATTATTTATATATGTGCCATCATATATTCAAATAAGTTCCCGAATGAATATTCAACAATTTAATTAATGTGAAGAGATCATAATAACTGAAAATTAGTAAGCTCTGTCAGTGAATATAATTACAAGGATATAATTTTAGGTGGATTGGAGCTGTCATCCCATGTAAGCTTCAATAATCATATTCTTTTTACCTAATGCAAAATTAAAATGGTTCTATATATAATAAGCAAAAAAATATCACAAAACTTCAATATTCTTTATGCACGTCATTTAATCAGAAATGTCAAGGGACCTACCCTAAAGTTTTTCTAGTTGAAGGTGTCTACAGTCTACCTATTTTCAAACTAGAAACCCCCGCTTGACGGTCAAATTTTAAAGTAAGGTGGGTAAACATTAGCACCCCCGCTTTTATACAAATCACTTTCGATAGTTCTTGTTGGGGTTGGAAACCAGCCTTCGAATATATGTGGTGGATGAGGCCTTCGGTGGCCTAATTCGATGGTTGAGTATCTCCTGCAAATACAGAAACAAAGATACCGTCAGGTGGTCAGTTTTTAGGGGTTTACTGATGGACAACGTTTGAGGGATAAGTCAGACCTTTCTTTTTAATACTGCATGATGAGTCAAGTATTTTCCAAGTAGGAGTGGGAAAAAAGTTACCCTAAATGAAGGCGAAATAGGGTTTATATGGTGCCCCGTCTGGCGTCGAGAGTGCCTTGTCTTCACCTTATCGGTTGAGCTTGACAGGTGTCGCAAGTGACGTTAGGTGACAAGTGCCGCTCTACATGTAATTCCACTAATGTCGGTTCAATGGATTAAACTTCCAAGTAGGGAAGTATTGACCGAGTGCCGTTTGGTATTAAAAGTACTCGTCAAAAACAAAATTTATAAATCCTTAACAATACCTCGAAATATGTAAAAACAAGTGGCAAGTCAGGTATCGTCCACAGGGATCGATGACTAGCTATGATCAAACTATGCTCTAGAACTAGTAATTGCAATTAAAAGTAAAATAAATTATTGGTTTGGAATTCTCAACTAAATCTAACATGCATATCTAAAATGCGAACTACAATTAAGCTAAATTAAAACTAAACTAAGATAGCAAGAAAATGAGATGATGAGATATGATAAGAAGTATGAGAGTCAATGTAATTCAAACACGAATAGTGGGAAATCCGATCTCTTAAGAGCTGATTCGATTTATGTATGGTCAGTCTACCTTTGAGTGTGGTTATGGAACCAATCTATCCGCATCCACAACTCAACCATTGGAGTGCTGAATTGAGAGTGGAGAGGAGTCTCATTAAGCCTAGGTAGATTGATTAACCGGGATGGCTTGGATTGGAGTGCTCACAATCCATCTCTTCCATTCAAGTGAGATAGTTAAAAACACCTTTAGTGTTGATGGTTAAAATCATTAATTGTCATCTAAATTGAGGTAAGAGTTGGAGTGCCTACTCAACCCACAAAAACATCACAATTAATATCTAACATGAATTGGGAGTTGGAGTGCCTACCCAATCCAAGAAGAATACCAAATGAATTAAAAGCCCAAATTTAACCTGTAAGTGGATCAAGAGTTGGAGTGTCTACTTAATCCATAAAGAATTTCAATTAAAGTTTAGTTACTCAAGTAAATTCAATTACCAACAAGAATCAAGAGTAGAAGTGCCTACTTAATTCAAAAGGAAAATCAAACACAATTAAACACAATGAATGAAACTATATAAATCAAATCAAATATATGATGGAAAGCCCATAATCCATGAATTATAACATTAATTCACAATAAGGTTTAGCTACTCATAATATCAATACAATAGAAAAGAAAGAAGACAAAGGTGAAGAGTGAACCCATTAGAGTGCTAAGATTCCTCTATCTTCAAGTCCTCTTCTTCTCCAAAGCTTGCAAAATCGGAGTTCCTTGAGTGGGCAATTGGGTTTTGGTGAAATTGAGGGTGAACAGGTGATAGAATGAGTGATTTGGTGAAGGAATTAATAGGAAATAGGTTTGGATTGTATGGGAGGATATTCCAACATATAGAGAGAGAAAGTATGTGTAGGAATTTTTGGAGAGTGGAAGAGAGTTCTTGAAAGTCAAAAAATGGGTCATTTATAGGTGTTTCCAAAAATTAGGCTAAAACTGGTCTGATACTGACGTGGCCGCATTCGCGGTTGAAACGGCAGTTGGGAACCGTTGAACGCCTAGGGAACCGAAATCTCTAGAGCAAAATCGGCATTTGAAATGGTGGTTGGGAAGCACCATTTTCTAGGAAACGAACCTTTTGGAGGCAATCAGAAGTTAAAACGGCGGTTGGGAACCGCCGATCTTTGTCAGGCACCGAAAATCTCTCAGACCACGTGTAGTGCATAGGTATAGACTCGCACACAATGCACTTTCCTTGAACTTTAGCTGGTTTCTCACCCGAAAGCTCTAGTTTGAACCTCTAACACCTGAAATACATTTTACGCATGCAATGGACTAAAATAGAGCCATTAGACACAAAAACACACTCAAAAACAAGCTAAGGATATGGAATTGAGGGCCAAAATATAACACAATTTCGACATGATCAAATAACCCTAAACCAAACCTTTGCTCGTTCTCGAGCAAACTTATAACAACAAACAAAAGACAAGCTCGACACAACGAAAACAATCTAAAATTTCCTAGACTCAGAATGTTGGAACCTCGTTCTTTGGTTACGCAGCGGAACTAGGGGTTAAAAATATTTTTAATACAGATCATAATCTGTATCTGTGACCAGTGAACTTGGGATCGTAATTATTTTTCGGAACTAATACATACAATATGTAAACACAGGAAATTGTAATCAATATAATCAGAAGAAGAAAATCTTACCAACGTTAGGAGGCTCCTTCACTTTACGTTATGCTCCTGTTTGAACCACTCGGTCTTCCTCGCTATCTCTCGGGACTGGTAACTGCGTGTGGGCGCGTCACGGTCTCAAGAACTTGAATGGAGGATCTAGTGAAAAGACTTGAAGAAAATATTTCTTCTCAAGAGAAAACAACTTAGAACCATTCTAGCTGTTGAAGCAAAAATAATAATAATAATATTTTATTTATATTTGCTTCAGTGCAACGACTTGCACTCATTATCTTCTCTCTCTTGTGCATCATGTACCATTGCATCGATCAAATTGTTAAAAAAAAACAATGATGTGTGCGTTTTTTTATTTATTTAAACAAGAGACTTGCACACAATGCCAAATAAACAAGCCAAAAGAAACTCTTTTTTTTTTACTTTTTTTTTACTTTTTTTTTTCTTATAAACCCACGCACACTCAAAACCAGAAACAACTTTTCTATTTTTTTTATAAACCGATGTGTGCTGCATTGGTTTTGCACAAATATAATATATATATATATATATATATATATATATATATATAATATTACTCCTTAGTTGTATCATATACAAACACTTATATATGTGCACACATCAATTTACATTCAATGCAATCTCTTGTGTTATAATTGATATATATATTTTAATTATCTTTTTCAAATATATCTAATATATTAAAAGTGATAATAAGTATTTTAAATTTAAACTTAAATTCAAATACTTAGATAAATGATTTAGTAAAATAAAATAATCCTATTATTTTATCTTCACCTAAATCCATATATCAACTAACACCCTCTAATTAATAGTTAATTAATAATTCATAATTACCAATATAATTAAATAATCTAATTATTTAATTAATTTAACTATTAACATTCATTAATTAAATAATCTCATTATTCAATTAATTCCCGAATATATACGTGTCACTTTTGTAACACAATTAATTGGATAATCCAATTAATTAACCGTGACCCTTGTTACCTAAGTCGATATGGCTAGCAAGGGAACCTAATGGGCCCACAATATTTTGAGCTCCAATAATCCTCGGAATCATTAATTAAACTCTTTAATTAATATTCCTTGATTATTAACTCCGGTGTTATTCTACTAAAAACCCGAAGCTGCACTCTCTCAACTGTAGATGCTTTTACACAGACCGATACAACTTGGTGTCCATCGATATAGCTATTACAAATGGTGTGATTCTCCACAATAGTTCATAATTAGAGCTGGGTCATAATGTCCGTTATATCCCTCTAATTACATATATCCTTTAAGTACCATTGATTCTCTAATGAACAATAAATCTTATTTCCTCACGGAATTAGGAGAGCGCTCATATTGTCTAAGCCCCAAATCAACCCTTAAGGGAACTACAGTCTACTTCTCACAAGAAGGAGTGAATTCCACTATTGTGTATAAATCTTCCCAGCCACAAGCCAAACCGTAATCCCAACATACGGAGTATATTGATCAGGAAAATCATTTGACCTCACCCAAGGTATATCAAAGACCACGATTTAACTTGAAGAAGTCGATAAGACATTCAGGATTAAGATCACCCATATATAGCCATCATTAGTTGATATATATAAATCTCATCGGTAAACGGATCTTGGTGAGAGATTCATATAGATCATGGTCCAGTCCTATATGATCACATCATACAAGGTGCCACCATTCTCATATCTCTATATGAATAATTAAGGATAGAATCACGTACATTACGGAATGAACAGCAGCTATAGATTAACCGCAAATAAAGTACCCAGCTTTTTTTGCTATAAATGGACTCTTTAGATTGCACGTCTCTTACTGTATCCATCCGTATATGACACTCATATACACAGTTTGAGATTACATCCAGCAATCTTGGATGTTAAATATATGCACAAGTTATAAAATAAACAACACAATAAGAATGAATTGAACTTTTCCTTTTATTTATTTCATAAATCCATTTATAAATTACATATTTATGGCATAAATCCCAACACAGAAAACATGTTGTAAAGCCAATTAGCAGAGAGATAATCAAAAAAGAGTAATAGTGAGGAATAGGCTCATGCAAAGTGTTCTAAATAACTCCAAACCACCCCCATGGGAAACTCGCACAACACTAATCCCACACTAAGAAGCGCTCTTACCTTGGGCACTACTCACTCTCTTGCTCTGAGCATAATTCGCTTCGACTCTATGGGATCTCTCTTATTTTTCTTCTCCGAACCTAGGTCCACACTCAAGCAAGATGTATGTAAATGAGTTTATGTAATGGAATCAAAATAGTTGCATACATTTAGTATAGAAAAACTCTCTTTTTAGTGGATGAGTCATATGAAAGAATCAAATGCCATGAACGTGGAAAGAGCATGCATTGAAAAATATTCCCAAGTTAAACTTCCTCTAAGATCAGCTATGTCTTTTTAATTTGGTTGTAATGGGGCCAAGGTGATTGGTGATTAACAAGAATGGGAATTTAGGTACAAAGCATTAATCAACTAAGTTAAGGCAATACATTCTACACTTAGCATTTGATTTCACATGCAACACCATTTCTAAATACAATAAGGCGTTCAGGCTTATAATTAGATTTCAAGTGCAACCGCTAACTACTCACGTTACCACTTTGAGTAGCATTTACAATTTGAACAAAGCAATTAAAGCATATTTCTTTTCTTTTTGTTCTTGCTTCTTTTCTTTGCTTCCTTTTTTACCTTTTTTCTTTTTCTTTGTTTTGGTGGTTTCTTCTTCTTCTTTTTTTCCTTTTTCTTTCTTTTCTTAACTTTGACTTTTACACACTTTTTGCAACTCATCACTTATTTGCATAGGTACACACCATTTATCACATTTTCAGATACAATTCTAAGCCTTATCAAGATCAATTAAGTGAAGGTTGGCTTAGTGTTTGGGTTGTTTGGGTTATGGATAAAATTGTGGTAGAATGAACAACTCTAAATGTGTTTGGCTTTAAAATTGACTTTGGAGCACACACATTATGGGATGGGAAGAATTATAAATTTTTAAATGGCTATCAATATACATGGCCTAATATCACGTCCAAGATTCTATCTACCAAGGGAATAAAAGTCTCTGTCAAGCAGTCCAATATATGATGCATGTTTTATGACACATGATGATTGTTGATGTAATAAGGCTATGCATAATGTTAGAAAAGTGTTTAAAGATTCGAAAAAAATATTTTCCCTCAATTTACACGCTTTTTGGCTTGTGTTTGTGAACTCACAGCGAAAATCTCCACTATTAAAGCGAGGCGCTTGAGCACCGAATCCCCTCAACTTAGACACTAAAAGATTGGACTGGCCCATGGAGTGCAGATGATACCTCTAAAGTGACAAAGAGTTATTGAACAAGCACACCAAGCATAAAAAAATTCGTCACAAACACTTGCTCAAGGTATCTCACCAAGCTAAACTAAACTTGAAAATTTTGGCTTAGCAACAATTTTTTGAAAAAGTTGACACAAAATTGACTCAAGACACTAAAGATGACTCAAAAAGGGGTATACACCCCCAAACCAAAACTCAACATTGTCCTCAATGTTAGACAAGAGAGCTCGGCCTAGTTACGCGTATCTAACAAAACATAAAACAAACAATCCTAAGCACTAGTCATACATAACCAATGCTAAAATAAAAATAAAAATAAAATAAACAAATTGGCTCAAAACTGAGGCTCAATCATAAAGGCAAGCAATGCAATAACCGTTCAAAGCACAAGGCATGCAAAATTTTCCAAAATTAACATCAACATACTCAAACTTGAAGGAATGAAGGCATAAACAACCCCTAAACCAAATCTAACTATGTACAGCACTAGCTCTGTACAATCAAGCCATTTGCATATCATAAACATTCATTCATGCACAAAGGAGCCTTAATCTCGTTCATCATTCAACCACATTTATCTAGAAAAAAAACAAACATCCTTAAAAATAATCATCCAAAATAAGCAGTTAAGGCACAACACAATTCTCACACTTATTCTAGAAAGCAATAAACTAAAGTACTCAAATTAAATGAATCTGAAATCGACAAACATGAAAATAAAAGTTCTGAAGTTCTAAAATAATCACAAAAGCAATAAATCACTAAAAGATAAACTCATGGAAACGTGGTGTCATCCTCCTGATCATGCATGGCATCTGGAATGCCTGCGTCTAAGGTCTGATTCGGGTGGACTGTAGGCTAGCGGTGCTCATAGGATGCACTAAAACAAGGGATGAATTGATGTATTATTTCGGCATACTGGAATTGAATTAAAATTGAGAGAGTTTATCTCTTTGGTTCTGAACAATTTGACTTATGACTTACATTTCCATCTTGTTCTTGAGTGTGGCCTCTTTTCACTTTCTTGATACCGTTGATTCTTATCTCATTAAAGATAACGGGTCACGGTCCTATATTATTCTAGCTTACAAACTTAAATTTAGAAAACGATCTTTACTACCATATTCCGGGTCTCACTGTACTTGGTGAGGTTCATATCAATTAGTATCAGGGCTTAGGTTTCTAAACTCATGTTTAATATATCCTTCTTCTTCTTTTTCTCTGATTTCGTTTGATTAAAAAAATATCATAACCTTGCTTGAGTCCATTTGATCAAGTCGGAAAAAAAAAAGTATAAAAAAAATCTTTAAAAGTTCATGTAGTTGAACTTATATCAACTATTTTCATTCTTTTTCTTGATTTCGTGCGTTGATATTAAAAAAAAAAGAACTGAAAGAGTGAAAAAATGTGAGAGAGTGTTAGCTCATCAGAGGGTAAAAGCCTAAAGAATTGAGTGAAACACGAGTGTTAGTGCCACCACCATTGAGAATAAACACGTGAGGGAGTGTTTGTGAGGCTTACTAATTCTTGTTTGTTTTGCAGGTTTTAAATATGTCACACGATAACAGTACAGGTGAGCCCAACAAAGCACCAAAAATAGTAGATCTCGATCTTTTGTATAAAGCCATGCAACAACACATGGTGAGGATGGAGATTCAATTTGGCGAGGTGAATGAAAGGTTAGACAAATTGAAGTCTAGTTCACAAAGGGAGCAACCATTCAGAGGTCCTAATATGGAATGAAGAGAAAGGAACTCACCTAGGAATGACTATGAAAATGATTATGGGATTGACCTGGAGGAGGATGATAGCATGTCTAATGTGAGTGCGGGCAAATTTAGGCATGGAATGAGAGGTAGAGGAGTTAGGTATGGGAATCGAGAAGATAGGTATGGGAATAGAGGAGATAGGTATAGGGAAAGGGTTGATAATAATTTGGGTATTCTAAAGGTGAAGATCCCAACTTTCCAAGGTAAAACTGATCACAAAACTTATTTGGAGTAGGAGAAAAGAATAGAATTGGTGTTTAATTGCCATGACTATTACAAATTGAAGAAGGTAAAGTTAGCTGCCATAGAATTCACTGATTATGCTATCGTTTGATTGGATCAACTGATTATGAGTAGGAGACAGAATAAAGAAAGACCTATTGAGACTTAGGAGGAGATGAAAGCTGTTATGAGGAAGTGTTTCATTCCAAGTCACTATTATAGGGGTTTGTTTCAAAAATTACAAACTCTTACTCAAGGGTTAAAGTGTGTTGAAGACTACTACAAGGAGATGGAGATAGCCATGATTCGAGCTGATGTAGAAGAGGACCAAGAGGCTACTATGGCTCGGATTTTAAGTAGACTAAGCTGAGACATAGTAAATGTTGTGGAGTTGCAACATTATGTTGAATTGAGTGACATGGTGAACTTGGCCATTAAGGTGGAACAACAATTGAAAAGGAAGGGTTCCACTAGAATCAAGCAACATTCGGGTTCCTCATCATCACGGAAATCAAATTGGGGCAAGATGGATGACCAGCCTAGTTTCAAGGCCAAGACCAAACCTTCCAAAGATCAAAAGGCCAGAGGCACATTAAATCAAGGTAAATCAAATTCCTAACCTTCTAGAAACTGTGACATTAAGTGCTTTAAGTGTCTGGGAGCAGGCCATATTGCATCTCAATGCCTAAACAAGAGAGTAATGGTTTTAAAGGACGATGGATTCTCTCTACATCCTCCATTCAAGTTCTTGAGACCGTGACGCGTCCACACACAGTTACCAGTTCTGAAAGATAGCGAGGAAGATCATGTGGTTCAGACAGGAGCATATCGAAAAGTGAAGGAGCCTCCAAACGTTGGTAAGATTTTGTTCTTTTGATTTTATCATTTTCAATTTCCTGTGATTACATATTGTATGTATTAGTTCTGAAAAATAATTACGATCCCAAGTTCACTGGTTATAGATACAGATTATGATCTGTATTAAAAATTTTAAAACCTAGTTCCGCTGCGTGACCGGTGAAACGGGGTTCCAAAACTAGATTTGAGGAATTTAGTGGCTATGTTGGGATTTGAGGATTTGTTTGGCTGTTGGCAAACATTCAAGAAAATTTTGGATTTTGATTGAGGCATAAACGGGTCTTGGTATTGGCGGGGCCTGGTAAGTGGTGGTGGTGGTGACGGTGGTTGCCTGGTAGGTAGGTTTTGCTTGTGTTGGATATTTGGTTTGGGTGGTTGTGTTGGGTTATCTAGATTTGATTTCGGTGTTGAGGTGGAGGATTTGGTGGGTTTCTTGGTTTGATTATGGTTTTTGGGTTCTGGTGTTGGTAATAATGATGGTATGGGTTTGAGTTTAAGTGTGATGGTGATGATGAAGGTCCTATTATGCTTTTTGGTGGTGTGGGTTAGGTGGTGTGTTGATGATGATTGTCTGGGTTTGGATGATGATGGTGATGAACTAATGAATTGTTAGAATTTGCTTTTTTTTTTCTTTTTTTTTCCTGATTATCTCCACAGTCCATCTCAGGGATTATGATGGTGATAGTGATGAACTGATTGAATCGTTTTTTTTTATTTTTGTTAAAATATAATTAAAAAATTAAAAAAGAGAGATAAAAGGGCATATCAGTATTTATATTTTTATTTTAAAATTTTATATATTAATGCATAAAAAATCAACAAGTGGCATGTTTTATATTTAAAGACAAAAATATCCCTAGAACCGTTAAGTTGGACTTACGGTCGACTAATATATTGACCAATTTAGTGTATTTTTGAAAAGTAAGGGACCAAGTGTTGTAAAAAAGCAAACTCGTTTAAAAAATTGATATTTCACCAAAACTTAGGGACCAAATTGATAATACCCATATTTATAATTGTTAACAACATTTTCTGGCAGGGGTCTAAAGAAGAATTTTCCATCTGCCTGGCACCTGATAGGGCCTACCCGGTAGAAAACACTACCTAGCATCAGGTCGACGTGACAAGATACCATCTACCTCGAGGTACATGGATTCACATGACCAAAGTACCTTGTAATCATCTTGGAAGCAGGCAAAGGGTATCCACCTCCATAGAATGTCCTACTCATACCAGGACCCGTCGACATTGCCACACTATCCCGTCGAGATACATTTCTGACCTTTCTAGCATGAAGGAAGAAACTCGTAAAGCTCTTTTGTGTTTGTGAAGCTCCATACAACCAGACTGTCACCTTAAGGTACCTTGCCCTCAGATTGATACCTAGGAGTACCTCGTCATCGGGACTATCAAACACCCTATCAGGTAACCTCCATGAGGTATCTCACCAAATGACAAGCAGAATCAGAGTTAGTCTCCAAGACGTATCAAAATTCCACATACCACTAGTTATCAAGCAGAACCAGTACCACGATGCTTCCTACTCGATATCTCATGCTCGGAACCTAGGTACAACGACATCAACCCGGTATCCGAGTACCGCGATTCCAATTTGGGACCTATTTGGGGTACGTATCTGTTGGGATTATGCTCGATAACAAGAGTATAATAATGTATTTGACAATCTTTTCATATTAATAAAGTGATTTCTAGTTTAACAAATCTTATAACATTTATAGTTTAATTATTATAATTGTCAAAAGTAAATAATCATAAGGTCAAAAGACTATGAGAAAAGAAGAATTATTCCCACATCTAGATATGTATAAGGTAGACAAAATTCTTTAGTTAGTCTTGAATAATATTCACAACTTAAGATAAAGGTTGGGTGCCTTTATCTTGTCAAAGTTGTAGATTCTCTTGCTAGCATTTGAGTGGGATCAAATGTGTTATGATGAGTCTAAAATCATCAAAATGTGGTGTCTTTGTGCAAAAGAATCTAGTACACTGGGTGCATTGAATTGGATTGTGAAATACTTTATCTAGAACCGTCAATGGATAAAAGTTTTCACTTGAAGACAATCGGAGAGTCTATCTCAATCCTGAGATAAATGATGGACTTATGGTTGCAAGTGTTATCATTTGAGCTATCAATGAGTACGATTATATAGCATAGTCTATCCTCGATAGTTTGGTGGTATTTATTTGTTAATCTATAGAGGACTTCATTTATAAATATGGACATCGTGGATCCATTTATTAAATGAGAGTAGAATATCATCATATGAATGTTTTGAGGTATTGGATATTAAATCTTAACGTTAAGTTTTCAATAGTGTTTATTAAAACATGGCTTCTGGACAAGTCAAAATATTCAAGTTCAAAATGTGGTCATATGAGTAAATATGGTAACTTGGAGAGCTATAGGTGGTCTATGAGCTCTTGACGATTACTGATATTCTTCACGAAGATACACTTTCTCCATTAAGATTGTCTAGGGTATGAATGAGCAATATTAACTTATTTTATTTTTATTTAAGAGTTCAATTTTAGTTCTTTAGTGTAACGAACTAAAATTAATAGATCGGAACTAAGTGAATCATTTGTTGATTGTGATTAGGTTATGTCTATTGGAGCTTAAATTTAGATAACCCGCCAAGATCTCCAATCCACACGAACTTGCACGGATCACTTGATATATTCTACCGGACCAATTTATGGGTCCATCTAGAATTGTATTAAGGTATGCGAACTTGTTTCTTTTTGTAAAAATGAGTCTAGTTCACATGTGGACTTTTTATAAAGGTCCAATGGATTTAATAAAATACGAAAAATAATATATATATGCCTATATAATGTCATGGGCGGCAAGGCTAACATATAAATTCCTAATATATTATTTTTTTTATTTTTTTTTATTTAATTAAATGGAAATTAATTATTTGTTGATTAATTAATTATTTAATTAAAAGTCAAAATCTTTTTCCTAATAGGAGAAGGTCTCCTAATATTATACTATTGTTGGTTGTATAATTAATATTAAAGACTAAATTTGATAAGTATATAAATAAAATAAATTATTTATCTAGTCAAATTAGGAAGTCTTTAATATGGTCACAAATACACTAATAAGTTGGATTATGAGTCTTGGTGTAGGAAATATTTTTTTTTGAAAAAGGATTCTTGGTCACTAAGTAAATCCACCTAAGAATAGTATTCTTGCCTACAAAGTAAATCTTCTTCCCTCTTTAGGAGAGGATTTGTGAACCTATAAATATAGACTCTAAATTTCAGCCAAGGAGGATTTGAAGCCCTAATTTTTGGTGTGAGAAGTTGTTTTTTATTGTTATAAAAAAAAAAGTGTCCAACTCATTGTGTGAAGAATTCAGCCAATCATAGAGAAAAAAAGGAACGTTTTTGTTTTCGATAGTACACTAGTATCCTTTGCATCAAAAGGGTTTTGTGTACAACATCGAATCAAGGTTCAAGCGAGTTTCATTCAAATTGATTGATAATTCAAAAGTGACCGGACGTTATTGATTTTTCTCTTGGAGGATTATTGTGACTAACAAAGAAGAAGATACTTCCTTACAAGGATAGACTGGATAATTAACCCAACCGATATCTACTCCTAAAGTAGGGATATTCGTGAGGGAATATATTTAATGTCGATAACTTGGTAACACATTCAATATGATTTTATTAATATCCTTCCAAGAGTTTTTGCTAATAAAATTGCAAGGCTAAAATAAAAAACATTGGTTGTTATGTTAACATTTAGGTGGGATCTAGTACAACTAGTAAGTGGTGCAAACTCTTAGAGGAGGCAACATTTATGGGTGTTGGATCACCGTTGAATTTTATGATTGAATTATTTTATTTAATTTAAGATAAATAATCGAAAGTGCTTTATCATGATTACTTACTTATATAATTTTTGTTTTTATAAAGAAATCATGACCCCATCCCTAATCAACATCCTAAAAGATAATACTTTAACTGATGATAATTATGTCGTATGGAAAATGAAAATTGGGTTGTTGTTGTAAGCTGAAAAACATAATTTCATTTTATCTACTCCTAAACTACCAACTCTTACTAATGAATCTACTAAGGAGCAAATAGATGAGTATCATCAGTGGAAGTCTTCAAATGAGATGGCTAAATTTTACATTATGGCCACCATCTCTGATGTGTTGCAACAACAACATTAAGGAATGGAGACCGCTGCCGATATAATGATGTCTCAGGAAGAGATGTTTGCTATGAAGTCCATGAGGACTACTGCTTTCATGAATCTTAGGATGAAACTTGGACAGACTATGAAAGATCACATGATAAAAGTCATAACACATCTCAACATTGCTGAACTCAATGGTGTTGAGATAGACGGTGAGAGAAAAATTGACATGATTGTCAACTCACTGCCGGATTTCTTTGATCAGTTCAAGTTTGACTACACCTTGAACAATAAGAAATACACCTTGGAAGGCCTGATGCAAGAAGTTCAAAGTGTCGAGAAAATCCTTGTGAAAGGCAATGGTAGGTAAAGTAGCTACTGTTAAGACCAATAAGAAGGTCAAGAAACAATATAAGGGGTTCTAGGAAAAGAATAGACTGAATGAAAATGAATTCAATTTGCGTTAAGGCAACGGGGCGTTGGTGTCTGCTAGTGCAGTGGGAGGTATTATAATTAATTTAGATTCTTATAGGCATTTATATTTAATAGACGTTTATTATGTACCTCAATTCAAGAGGAATTTAATTTTAGTTTCTTGTTTAAATTAATTTGGTAATTTGGTAATTTGGTTACTTTTAATAAAGCTTTTATTATTAGTAAGAATGACAAAATTATTTACAAAAGTACATTGGAAAACGGTTTATTCTATTTACATAGAAATATCTCTCACTTGTTAGACATGGAATCAACGGAACTTAATCATAAAAGAGTAAAATTATCAAAAGATGAAACCTACCTATGGCATTTGCGCCTAGGTCATATTATCCTTGATAGGATCAAAAGATTGGTTAGTGATGGACCTTTAAGTGACTTAAAGGTTGATGATCTATCAACTTGTGAATCTTGTCTGAAGGGTAAGATGACCAAAAGGTCGTTCACGACCAAAGGCACAAGAGCCAATGAATTTTTAGGATTAATACACACTGATGTGTGTGGTCCTATGAGCATTCAAGCTAGAAGTGGATATGAGTACTTCATCATTTTCACGAATGATTACTCGAGATTTGGCTATGTGTATGTCATGAGACATAAGTTGGATGCTTTTAACATGTTCAAAGCATTTAAAGCTGAAGTAGAAAATTAGCTTGAGAAACACATAAAAATCTTGAGTTCTGATCGTGGTGGAGAATATCTATCAGGTGAGTTTCAGCAATATCTTATTGATAATGGAATATTTTCTCAGTTTTCTACGCCAGGTACACCTCAACAAAATGGGGTGGTAGAAAGGAGAAATATAACTCTTTTGGACATGGTTAGGTCTATGTTGAGTTATTCAATGCTTCCCAATTCCTTTTAGGGATATGCTTTACAAACTGCTATGTACATTCTAAACGATGTACCATCTAAGTCGGTTCCTAAAACACCGCATGAGTAATGGACTGGGCAAATGCCTAGTTTATAGCACTTAAGAATATTTGGATGTCTTGCACACGTGTTAAATGGATAGACAAAAGATGGAGTTCCCGTTCAGAAACATGCATATTTGTAGGGTATCCAAAAGGAATCAAAGGATATTATTTCTATAGTCCTTTAGATCTTAAAGTATTTGTTTTGAAAAATGCTAAATTTCTGGAAAAGGACTATATGAATACTTTTATGCCTTAAAGTAGAATTGTCCTTAATAAGCATTCATGAGATACAATTCCATAAGAGGTTTCACCACCTAGCTCAATTGTAAGTTCCGTACCAACACAAGATCAACAACCTACCATTCCTCGTCGTAGTGGGAGGGTTAGTAGATAACCCGAGAGATACATCGATCTAGAAGAATCAGTGGAGAATATCCCGGATGACGATGTTCCCTACACGTACAAGGAAGCCATAGAAGATGTTGATTGTCGCCATTGGCAAAAGGCAATGCAATCTGAAATTGAATCTATGTTCAAAAACAAAGTCTGGTCCCTTGTAGACTGCGTAAAGGAATAATCCCATCCAAGTGGGTATACAAGAGGAATAGAGGAATGGATGGAAATGTGGAAACCTTTAAAGCTAGATTGTTAGCTAATACACACAGAAGAAAGGTATCGATTATGAGGAAACCTTCTCTCTTATGGCCATGCTTAAATCCTTTCGGATACTCTTCTCTATTGCGGCATCCCTAGACCTAGAGATTTGGCAAATAGACGTCAAGACAGCTTTCCTTAACGGAAGTCTCGACGAAAGCATTTATATGATGCAACCAGAAGGATTCATTGAAAAGGAAAAGAAGAAAAGGTATGCAAGGTGCCAAGATCCATATATGAAGATCCATATATGGATTAAAGCAAGCATTCAGATCCCGAAACATAAGGTTCGATCAAGCCGTGAAAAGTTTTGGATTTATTCAAAACCTTGTCGAACCCTGTGTATACAAAAGAATTAATGGCGACAAGTTGGTTTTCCTAGTTCTTTACGTTGATGATATATTACTCATCGGAAACGATGTAGGTGTATTGACATCAGTAATAGAATGGTTAATAAAACAATTTGATATGAAGGACTTAGGAGAAGCAAGTTATATTCTTGGGATCCAAGTCATAAGGGATAGAAAGAATAGAACGATTGCATTATCCCAAGCTTCATACATAGATAAAATCTTGTCTAGGTTTTCCATGAAAGATTCCAAGCAATGTATGTTACCTTTCAGACATGGAATCAAACTTTCTAAGGAACAAGTTCCTAAGAATGAGCATTAAGAGCAATTCATGAGTAGGGTTCTATATACCTCGGTAGTTGGAAGTCTCATGTATGCAATGCTCTACACTAGACCAGATATTTGTTTTGTTGTTAGCATAGTTAGCAGGTTTCTATCGAAACCTGGTCCTGATCACTGGACGACAGTCAAGCATACTTTCAAGTATCTCAGGAGAGTGAGAGATTTTATGCTTGTATGCTCTGGAGGAGATTTAATTCCCGTTGGGTATACATATTCTGATTTCCAGTCAGATTCTGACTCCAGGAGATCAATATCAGGGTCTATGTTTACTCTTAGAGGAGGGGCAGTCATATGGATGAGTATCAAACAATCTTGTATTGATGATTCCACCATGGAAGCTGAGTTTGTTGCCGCACGCGAAGCTGCAAAAGAGGTTGTCTGGCTCCGTCAATTCTTGATTGACTTGGAAGTGGTTCCTGATGTGAATGTGACAATAGTGGAGCAGTCGCTAACTCGAGAGAACCAAGAAGTCATAAGAGAGATAAACACATTGAAAGAAAATATCATCTTTTGAGTGAAATTATGCATAAGGGTGACGTGACGATTACTAAGATCGCGTCAGTAGAAAATCTAGCGGATCCCTTTACAAAAGCTCTACCACAAAAGTGTTTTGAAGGACATCTAGAGAACATGAGGATGAGAGATATGACACACTTGCTATAGAGCAAGTGGGAGATTGTTAGGATTATGTTCAATAGCAAGAGTGTAATAATATATTTGACAATCGTTTTATATTAATAAAGTTATTTATAGTTTAAAAAATCTTATAGCATTTATAATTTAATTATTATAATTGTTAAAAGTAAATAATCATAAAGTCAAAAGACAATGAGAAAAGAAGTAGTGTTCGTACATTTGGATATGTATGAGGTAGACACAATTCTTTAGATAGTCTTAAACAATATTCACAACTTAAGATAAAGGTTGGGCACCTTTATCTTGTTAAAGTTGTAGATTCTTTTGCTAGTATTTGAGTGGGATCAAATGTGTTATGATGAGTCTAAAATCATCAAAGTGTGGTGTCTTTGGGCAAAAGAATCTAGTGCACTTGGTGCATTGAATAAGATCACAGTGAAATACTTTATCTAGAACTGTCAATGTATAAAATTTTTCACTTGAAGATAATCAGAGAGTCTATCTTAATCCTGAGATAAATTGTGGACTTATGGTTGCAAGTGTTATCATTTAAGCTGTCAATGAGTACGATTATATAACATTTTCTATCCTCGATAGTTTGGTGGTATTCATTTGTTAATCGATAGAGGACTTCGTTTATAGATATGGACATTGTGACTCCATTTATTAAATGTGAGTATAATACCATCATATGGATGTTTTGAGGTACTGGATATTAAATCTTAACGTTAAGTTTTCAATAAGTGTCTATTGAAACATGACTTCTGGACAAGTCAAAATATCCAAGTTCAAGATGTGGTCATATGAGTAAATATGGTAACTAGGAGGGCTATAGGCGATCTATGTGCTCTTGGCGATTATTGGTATTCTTTACGAGGTACACTATCTCCATTAAGATTGTCTAGGATATTAAATCTTAACGTTAAGTTTTCAATAAGTGTCTATTGAAACATGACTTCTGGACAAGTCAAAATATCCAAGTTCAAGATGTGGTCATATGAGTAAATATGGTGACTACGAGGGCTATAGGCGATCCATGTGCTCTTGGCGATTACTGGTATTCTTCACGAGGTACACTATCTCCATTAAGATTGTCTAGGGTATGAATGAGCAATATTAGCTTATTCTATCTTTATTTAAGAGTTCAAATTTAGTTCTTTAGTGGAATGAACTAAAATTAATAGATCAAACCTAAGTGAATCATTTGTTGATTGTGATTAGGTTATGTCTATTGGAGCTTAAATTTAGGTGGCATGCCAAGATCCTCAATTCATACGAACTTGCATGGAACACTTAATATATTCTACCAGACCAATTTATGGGTCCATCCAGAATTGTATTAAGGTATATGGACTTGTTTCTTTAGGTAAGATTGAGTCTAGTTCACATGTGGACATTTTATTAAGGTCCAATGGATTTAATAAAATAGAAAAAAAAAACAATATTGACCCACATATATTGGCTTGGGCGGCTATGACTATATATAATAGCTTATTATATTGTTTTTTATTTTATTATTTAATTAAAGTCAAAATCTTTTTTCTAGTAGGAGAAGGTCTCCTAGTGTCAGATTATTGTTGGTAATATGATAAGTATCAAATACTATATTTGTTAAGTAGATAAATAAAAAGAATTTATTTATCTAGTCAAATTAGGAAGTATTTGATTTCTATTAGGACTATAATTGACAATTGGTCAAATTAAAAAGTTTTTGATTTAGTCACAATTTAATTTATATTAATAATTGGTTAATGAATAAATACACTATTTGAGCTGTATTAAGAGTCTTGGTGTGTAAAAGAATTTCTTTTTTTAAGAGGACTGAATCAAAATTTTGATAGGAGTCTTGGTGAAGTAGAAATTCTCTTTCTAGGAGGATTTTCGGCCACCTATATATACTTTTATATAGAATTTCGATCAAGACCTAATTTTTGGTGCGTGAAGTTTATTTTTTTATTTTTTTATATGGTTTTAAAAAGAAAAACTTCGTCCAACTCTTTGTGTGAAGAATTCGGCCAAGCATAGAGAAAAGAGAGAACGTTTTGTTTTCGATAGTGCACTAGTAGCCTTTACATCAAAAGGTTTTGTGTACAACATCGAATTAAGGTTCACGCAAGTTTCAATCAAATAGATTGATAATTCACAAGTGACCGAACTTTCTTGTGTTTTCTCTAGGAGGATTATTGTGACTAACAAAAGAAAAAGATTTTGTTTGTTTCCATCCTGAGGTATACAATTTAAAGAAAGGGAGCCCACACTCCTAGGTGATTCATGTTCGTGATTGGATTGGAAGATCTTGCGGATTTAATTCAACGCTAGTTCAATCATCACAAAAAAAGGTATGATACTTTTTATATACGTTAATTAATCAAGGGTTAAAGTATTCTTTATTTAAGGAAAAATTTTAAAATATACCAAACCCTAATTTTACGCTTCTACGGCATTTTGAATCAATTTTCCCCTACAAGAACTACATGAAGAAATTGAGGTCCATGACTAAGCTCTAGGTACCATGACGGGTTCTGACCCGACCGAAAGTACCTAAAGGCGAAGAATCGCTATTAGGTGGCCCAATCTTTCACAAACACATCTATATCATCTTGGAGCACCAATCTTACCATATTGCTCGCTATTTGGATCAAAGACACCTAGAGAGGAGATCGGATTTCGATACCAGGATCGGGTACTAGTACCGAGGATTAGGACTAGGACTAGGGACTAGGATCTGCCCTTTTGCACCAGCAGAGGAATCTCAAGCCCCCATATGCACGAAGCCCGACTGGTGGGATGACTTGTCTCCTACCTATCGCAACATCCTTCATATTCATACAATATCACCAAGGTACAAGGTATCTACCCCCCGCCGCCCACCTGGTAGCGGGTTGAGGGTGTTAGTCAAGATTTTTCACCCGGTGGAAATTTTTGGTTAACATTTTTTGGCACTGTCTATAGGAAGTTTCCACACCCCTTTTGAAAGATTCCATGTCTCTACATGAGAAACTTTTTACTCTCCAGCAAATATGGTACGTGGGATTCCAGGTACAACCGGTATACTATACTACCTTAATGTAGCAAAGATGCTCATCTATTGGTAGGGCTTCTCTATAGCAGCTCCGTGCTTGAAGGGCTCTTCCACAGTAGATCTGCTCCGGTACCGTTAGAGCTTCAATATAGAAGAGCCGCACCAGTCTGGCTCTTCCTTTGCAGACCTGCTCCGGTACCATTAGAGCTCTAATGCAGCAGAACCACTGTTTAGCTCCTCTATAGCAGACCTACTCCGGTATCTCTAGAGCTCCTATACAGTAGGGTTACACATCTCGTGTTTCTTTATAGTGGATTTGCTCCATACCAGTGTATCTCCTCTACACAATATCCGCTACACGACCTCTTACTTGGAAGGCTCCTCCACAGCTGAACCGCTCCGATACATAGATAACTCCTATACAGTAGAGCTGCACCTCTCTTGCTTCTTTACAGTAGACTTTCTCCGCTACCAGTATATCTCTTATCTTGTGGGTCGATTGAATTTGTACCTGATCATACAGACCTCTCATGTCACCGAGTCTGCTATTTAGAAGCTCCTAGGTAGCGGTAGCAAATCAACTCATGAATCCAGGAAGCCAACTCAGCTGTGTGATCGTAAGGGCGGTACTACCGGTAGTGGCTTAGTGGCTCCTAACTTCCCATATCGGGCCAGTCAACGCCCAATCAGGCCATAGAGATCTCGATCCATTCCAGACGGGTCCAGAACCTCATTTCAGTTGTTGGGGACTTATGGGATCCCAAGCATGACTCTAGACCAGTACCAGTTTGGTGGCCCTCATCCATTTATACTGGGCCATTCAACGCCCTGGCGAGCCACCGATGTCCTGATCCGTTTGGGGAGATCCCAGAGGCTTCCCATATATGCTAAGGCCTCTTACGTGCCTAAGCAAGCCTTTGGAGCAGTAGTACCGCTACAAGACTGGTGGCTTCACTCTATGTGCACCGGGCCATTCATCGCCTGAGCAAGCCACCGAAGCTCCCATCTGACCGAGGAGTGCCTAGAGGCTTCCCATATTCGGTAAGATCGTCTATATGCCTACGCAAGCCTCTAGAGCAACAGCACCGCTGCACTACTCAATGGCTTCTTACATCTTGTATTGGGCCGGTCAACGCCCAAGTGATCCTGCAGTCTCAGTTCGTTCCAACATGGTCCAGAGCCTCATTTTAGTTACTGGGGACTTTTAAGATCCCAAACATGTCTCTAGACTGTTACCACCCCGGTGTCTCCTCTCTGCTTGTGTCTGGCCATTCATCGCCTTAGCAAGCCACTGTGGTCCTGATCTACTTCCCTAGTTTTTCTCCTCAACAGTAGCAACCCCTCCCTCCCTGGTCCCGCTGCTTGGTTGGAGGAAGGGTCACCATCCTTTAGCTCCGTTACTTTAGACACAACTTCCACCACCTTGGTCGGATAACCTAAATCAGTCTGGGCTACCGTTTCCTCAGTTGGATCGATCTGGACATATCCCACCATTCAGACACTAGTCTGGACCTCCCATTCCTTGGTAGGATCGATTTGTACCTCTAGCTCCTTGACGGGTCAGAAAGAGAGGCTGACGAGTTTGCTCACCCTATATCCTGAGCTTCTGCATCAGTAGGAGACTTCGAGGTAGTTTTTACCATAGTATGGCTCGATGTAAATGTGGAGATGGGCACCAAGTCCTCTTCATCATCTGTGCACCCAACAACTCAATAGGGTCTGTCTCCAGTAGAAGCAGATCCAATTAACTTTGCATCTTTCTCCATGATCGCCTCCCAGTTTCATATTTCAATGATGCTCAGGTCAGACAAGGGAGGAAGAGATTGAGTTGTCTGGTAGGTAGCAGCTTTCAGCAAAGGAAACGTCCACTTTGGCTTCCAAGGCAACCACACGACTGCTAGAGTTAGACCACTTCCTCTTGATTTTTTCCCATCTTTCAGAGCAATCCTTACGATGCACGACAGATGGGCTTGAGTCTCTCTAGATCATATGAATGCTGAATCCACTCCCTTTCTACCTATGCCTTAGTTATGGTTGCCTCAGTTTTAGTCAGGGATTTGTTCAGAATGACCACACCTCTTGCTATAGTGGTCAGCTCTTTCGCTTGGTTTAACCTCCTCTGAGAACGCAGTTTCCCCATCCAAAACACCTACTCTTGGATCAACTGGGGCTACCTGCCACTTTAATAATCGCCTCAACCATGGCTCTCATCAGGGCTGGATCAACTTGAGTATTTCTCTCTTTAACCAAACTAGTATGAACCTCTCCCTCCTTGGTGGTTTCAGTGTGGTCCAGTACTTCTCTATCGACTTCAAATGGAGAGGTAGAATGGTCTGAAGCTTCCTCTTTGGATAAATCCTCTGCTGTAACATGGGACTTCGAACTAGGGTCTTCATCAACAGCTCGAGATGGGTTAACCAAAGTGGAAGCAGACTCAACCATCTTAGCAACTCTTTTCTTGAGCTCCTCCATTTTCCAGTGGTTAAGTCAAGGGTGAGAGGTAGAGCCTAATCTACCTAGTAGATTATGAAGAAGTAGACGTCATTCTTAGCCTCCCCAAGCTTGGAATTAGCATCACCAGCTTGTTCTTAGAGAATAACAAATCGGTGGCTCCTCTCCATTAGTACCTGGCCACTCAACGCCTTAGCGAGCCACCGACGTCATAACCCATTCGGGAAGTGCCCAAAGTCTTCCTACATTTTCTAAGGCCTCTCACATGCCTAAGACAACCTTTGGGGGCATCAGCACATCTGCAAGACCTGTGTTTTCCAAACTTATTATATTGGGCCCCTCACAGTTCCCGTGTGAGCTACTTAGGTTTCGATTCATTTGAACGGTCTCTTTTAAGCCTAAGCATACCTCTAGACTGGTATCGGCCAGTGGTTCTTAACTTATTGTTTTAGGCCTTTCACAACGCCTATATGAGCTGCTAAGGTCCCAGTTCGTTCAAACAAAATCTCAAGCCCACTACAATTACAGAGGATTCTTATCTACCCTGAGTAGGCCTCTAAGCCGATTACATTACTTTGGGACTAGAAGCTCACCATTTTCTTTAGTACTCTAGTGAGACCTAACTTGAAAAGATTTCTCTTAGTGGCCGGCCCACAATAACAAGCGCCTTAGTGGAAAGTCACTCTGTTACCTGGAACGCGATTCACCTCAAAATGTGTAACCCTATAAACCAGAAGTAACAGGACGAACATTGACCGGTTTCACCTATAGTTGTATCACCATGAGTTTGTATCTCCTTTGATTTCGGTCTCCATGATAGTTCTCTTAAGATCACCATTTGCCTATGATCGAGACCAGGAGAGCTACACAACACTCATGATGCTCTGGTCCGGATTAATCCCACTTGGATGATTGCCTTGACCAGGAGAGATACATAGCGCCCATGATGCCCTGGTCCGGATTAATCCCACTAGGAGGATCATCTTGACCAGGAGAGCTACATAGCGGTTCTGATGCTCTGGTTTTGATTAATCCCACTAAGAGGATCACCTTGACTAAGAGAGCTACACAACATTTCTGATGCCCTGGACCGGATTAGTCCGTTCAGGAGGATCGCCTTAACCAGAAGAGCTATATATCTCTCCTGATGCCCTGGACCAGATTAATCCAGGAGGATCACCTTGACCATGAGAGCTACACAGCAGTCCTGATGCCTTGTACCAGATTAATCTGACCATGAGGATTACCTTAACCAGGAGAGCTAAACAACACCCCTGATGCTCTGAACCGGATTAATCCGTCCATAATGATCGCCTTGACTAGGGGAGCTATTCATCACTTCTGATGCCCTTGACCGGATTAATTCATCTAAAAAGATCGCCTTAACTAGGAAAGCTGCACAGTGCTTCTGACGCCTTGGACCGGATTAATCCTTCCAGGAAGATCGAGCCATGGTATTTCGGCAATAATCGCCTCAAGACCAGGGATTGGTCAGGGAAGCCCCCTCACCGCCCGTAATGCCTTGGTCGAGCTACCACCCCCAAGAAGGGTTTGAGCATAAGTGCATAGTTGCCAGCAAGACCACATGACCAGGACAACCAAATGGCCATCCTGTTGCCTTGGCCGGGCCACCTCTCGCCAAGAAGGATCTGAATGGCTTAGTTGCTTACCAGGATCATTTCTCCAACTCGTCTAAGTACTAGGATTCCTACAATAGGAATGCCAGATACCCAGATTCGCCAACATGCTTTCGCCTGAGTACCGAGATTCCTGGAAAAGGAACTCTAGATACCCAGATTCGCTAACATGCTTTCGCCTAAGTACCGTGATTCTTGGAAAAGGAACTCCAGGTACCCAGATTAGCCACAAGAGTCTCAGCCCAAATGATCGAGCAGTATGGTTTGTCATATCTTACCTCTCTTACTTATCAGGTTTTATACTGACTAGAGCGTTGGAAATTCCACCCAAAGGAATATCCCTATCAGTGGGTCGCCACCACTCATTTGTTTTGCAGGAATGCCAAGTACCCTGATTCGCCTAAACCAAGTACACTATAATTGTTTTTCATTGCAAGTAATGGCTTACCTGTAAGAAGAGATAGGAAAATTCTTCAAGCGTTACGTATCCTGACTCCAAAACCAACTATGTACTGGTGTTAAAGTTAGGGGGACTTCTGTTAACAACTTTAAGGTAACCCACCAAATGACAAGCAGAATCAGAGTTAGTCTCCAAGACGTATCAAACTTCACATACCACCAGTTATCAAGTAGAACCGGTACCACGGTACCTCATACTCGATATCTTATGCCCGGAACCTAGGTACCACGACATCAACCCAATACCCGAGTACCGCAATTCCACTTTTGGACCTATCCGGGGTACATATCTTACCTGACCGATAAGAATAATGGTATCATGATGGTACCAGCCTACTAGAATAATACCGATAAAAATAGACTGGTATATCAGTATACCTCGCTTGAATGAATGAAGCCAGTTTCATCTCTAACAAGGAAAAATAAGGGAAAATTGACTCCATTAATGAAAGATAGTCAACCCTGTTAGTGGAGATAATCAACGCCATTAATGGAAGATCAGTCAACTCCTTAATAACGCCATTAATAAGTCAGTTCAATCAATGTTCCTATGATTACGAGTTGTTTGTCTAAATTAATGGAGTGGACAACAAGAAACAGTCCACAGAGGAAACAAACACCTTTGCCTTCAAGATATCCTCCACAACCGATTATTTGGGGTCAACTACATTAAACAGAACATCCCGCCTATCAAGGAAGGAAAGTGTATTCAGTGATCTTCGACTTGCACGCCAAAAATGAACACTAGTTACATGATGTATAAATAGACTGGATTCGATACACGACGGCTAGGAGAGATGGGAGGAAGAAATCACCTATTAAGAATTGATCCAAAATGGATTCCTGAGAGATCTCATATCTCATCTCGGATCCAAAAATCGATCAACCCGAGAGAAGCCTACATACTTCACCCAAATTCTCCTTGTATGATCATTATATGTGTACCTTTACCAGGAATGTACCGGTATCAATTAACACTCGATTACTATTATAAGCTCTCCGGACATCTAAACTGTACCACTTCGTAAATTTTGATATATATATATATATATATATATATATATATATATACAAGGAAGGGTTTTTCTCCTTCATCTGGATACTGTCTTGGGGTATTTCAGCAAATGATCATTCGTGATACTTTTTCCTCCTTGGTCAATCCACCTCTACATAAGACTTGTCTTTCTCATATTTATCTCATGTATTATGCATGTATGTATGTGTGTTAGCTAGATTCCTACCCTGCTAGACCTAGCACTCATATCCTCCTATTTGCTTCCCAAGTCGTATGTCAAGATTGGGAGAAACCACCTAGACCCGTTTGAAGGGAGTCGATAAGCTCTCTTGCATCCTCTATGTGGGAACGGATAAGGATCCAACACCGGAGCTAGATGAGCCTCCCTTCTTACTTGTTGTTTTGGTCGGGGAATTACAGGTAGAAATCGAGGTCTAGGACCAAGCTTCATGTACCATGACAGGTTTTGATCCCGACCGAAAGTGTCTAGAGGCGTAGAATCGCTACCGGTGGCCCAATCTTTCACGAACACATCTACATCATCCTGGAGAACCATTCTTATGTCTATGCTCACAATTTGGATCGAGGGCACCTATAATGAAGACCAGATACCAGGACTGGGTACCAAGACCGAGGATTAGGACCATGACCAGAACCTGGGATAATGATCTACCATTTTTGCACCAGTAAGGGAACCTCAAGCCCAAATATCTCCTCCATATGCAAGAAACCCGATGGGCGGGATGACTTGTCTCCTACCCACTGCACCATCCTTCATATTTGTTAACCAAAAATTCGCTTAGGGTCAAAAAATTCAGCTAAAGCCATCAAGACCGCTACCTCGGAGGTCGCGGTCGGGGGAGGTACCTTTGGTACCTTGTTTACACATGTAATAGAGGAGATGAAATTGGTGATAACACGACGTGTGAAGGATATGTATAGAAAATGGCTCTGTTTTTCTTATTGTAAATGAATAAAACTTAATATACAAAAGTCACTAAAAATTCTCGATCTCTCTTGGGTACAATGAGGGTGGCAGCTTTGCACCTATCGATAAGTAGATAAAACAGAGGCCGTGTTCTCCTTAAAGAATTTAGCTAATAGTGGAGTCTTATTTTTCGTTGGCGAATTCTCGCTCATTACTTTTTTGCCTTATCCTCGGTGTCTTTATTCTCTATCCAACTAGGTTTTGCTTATAGTTTCCTTGCCATGCATGTCTCAATCAAATCCCTTCTTATCAGATGGGATCTTCTGATTAAATGTCATTGACTTCGGTTTAGCTGATTCAATGATATCTTGGGGGGAGATAAGTTTGTTTCCTCCTTGGACTCGATCACTTGCTCTGCACGTACATAGTGTTTTAATGTACGTTGGAGAGTGAATGCGATCCCGTGTGCTACCCTAGTGAGATTCATCATGGAGGTCATCAACTATGACGCTTGCTATCTGGAAGAGCGAAGTACTTCTCTATACCCGTATTGGCATTAGGAGCTCGATCTGACTTTTTCTGGCCCATTTTGGAGCCTGACATGGCTGCGCTAACAATTTCCAACTGTAACGGAGCTTTACGAGCTTCCTCTTTCTTATCCGGATATATTAGGTTTGTCCCCTAGTGAAATGTAGAGATACTATAGGGCGAACTCAATGTCTTGAATGTCCCTTTATACAACTGGAGAAGGAAGCATGCTTCTAGGGAGGTCGCGTGACATCTCGACCTTAGGGAACTCAGGTCATCCCATGTCGGCCTTGCTTTGGGCTCGTATTTCGATGTAAAGAGTTTGATTTGTTCACACCAAGCCTTACCCGGTGACCCTGGATGCTTGCGAGGTGTTCCACATGTGTAGGTGATCTCACCTTGCTTCTGCAGGGTTGTACAATAGGTAGACCTCGGGAACCTTGATACCCTACAGTGTAATTCCAAATTTGGACCATTACTTTGAGAGTGGAAAATTTACCTTTGGATTATAGCCAAATTTGGCTATTAATAGAAATCCCCTCTGACTTGAACACTAGTGATTAGGTTGGGGTTGGAGTCATATTTCCTGTTTTATTTGGGAAATTTTCCCTTTTTTTCGGTTGCTAGAAACGGGGAAGGAATCCTCTCATTAAATGTAGGAGAAACGTGGCGAGCAAGGAAACTACATATTTTCAAAAAACCGATTGTATTACATCATTTCCTGAGAATCGAGATAGTCCTCACCGAAGATTTCACTTTCCAGCTTGCTTCCATCACCGAAGTTACTGGTTACCGTTCCAATTATCCCTATTTAAGCCTGGTCACATCGTTTTCCTTTTCATGCTTATCATTCTTTCAAATTTCAAACTTTCTAGAATTTCTTGTTGTCTTCGCCTTCACAAGAATCTTCACCGTCTTGCTTCTTCTCTCAAAACTCTTCTCTATTTGACAATGTCTAACTCAGGTGACAATATTGATCGCGTAGTAGAGGGTGGTGTCATCTCTAGCCTGGCTCTCGGGAAGTGAGCATGAAATGATTTTGGCAGCGGAGACCCCCCTCCAAATCCACAGCGTCGCTGCTCGGGTCGAAACGTATCAATCGGGTCCGGCTTCATGAACAAACTAAATGAATCTCTGGACTTGGTCAACGAGGACTTAGATAAACATTCTGGGGGCGTGTCGTCTGGTGGTGCCCCTATCGTGATTGTTAGTACCCTTCTAGAACGAATTAATCCCTATGTTTCAAGGTCATCCCCGATTCTTCAGTCAAGCAGGAATCAATTGACCGCCTAAAAGCCAAATACGGTATCCCTGACAGCATCTCCGTCATTGTCCTTCCCAAGAACTACAATGTCTTTTCTCCTCCTACTGGCATGTTTCCACTACACATTGCGGCTCTTGAGAACGGAGTAAGGTGTTCTCTCCATCCTACTCTTCAGTAGGCTCTCCATGCTTTACAGCTAGCTCCTCTCCAGATGACCCCGAGTTTTTGGAGACACTTAGTGGGCTTCCTCATGATGTGGAGGGAGCATTGTGAGAGGAGCAATCTCACGAGGGAGCCCAAGGCTGAAGAGTTGGCATACGTTGCCCAAATTGGAAACCTATCTCCCGGCCTTAGGGTGCAGTTCTACGGGAAAGCAAGGAACAAACTTAACTTTATCATGCCAGGTGCTGTTAAGAAAGATCCTTCCTAGAAGGATGAATGGGTTCTGGTTGGTGGTGAGTGGGGGAACTCAGTCTACCTTGGATGGTGTGAATTCGACGTTCCCACCGCCTTCACGATATGCCTTCCTAGGACAGGAACTCTTTACCGGTCGAGTTAAATGCAATCCTGAAAGCCATCATTGCCCGAACTATATAAACACTAAGTATCCCACCTCTGACTCCTTCGATGCCTATAGGGTGAATCAATACCTATGTATCTCAGCTGACTTTCCTCGTGAGAATGGACTTATGAATTGGCTTACCCTGTTATTGCTTGCGCTGACACTAACCTATTTTTTTTAACAGTTTTTGTTGTTGCTCCTGTTGTTCAAGATCCTCTTCCTCTCCCCCCTCCTGATAGTCCAGATCAGGGAGGCCTTCCCTCAACCTTAATCCTGGAGGGTAGGCATTCACCCCATCCCGCTGTAGTACAACTTGCCTCTACCCCTACTGCTAAACGACCATGGTCCATGTTGGAAGTATTTGCATCTAGGGTGCGTGACAAAGGGGCTTCTAATCCCGCTGATGTGCCTACCACTGCCACTACATCTGCTACCCCTTATATCGCTAAGGTAGCTATCGCTGTTACCTCCCCGGTTAGTGTTCCTACCTCCTCAAGTCTTTCTCCTGCCTCTATTTCGGTAAGAAGGGGTTTGGATACTGCTGTTGTAGAGGGTCTCGGAGATCGTCCTCAGCCTCTATCTAGAACCGTTGACTAAGGTGAGGTCGTGAACCAGTTCATTGCCTCCTGTCCTGGCGGTAGTATTTCCTTGATGGTCTCAATGCATATTAACCATCTGATTACCAAGGGATCTGCTCTCTTGGCTGAGGTAATTCACTAATTCAATTTTTCTTCTTTTACAATTTAGGTAATGAACTATTTATATTATAACTTGCATTTTTTTAACCGTAGGCCTTTAAATACAACGTCGCTATGAGCCATCAAGTGAGCTCTTTTCGCGATCATGCTGCCAAAGTCGAGACTGAAGCTGAAAGCGCCTCGAGGTTGCTTACTCAAGCCAGGGACCATACAGGAGATGACTGCCAATCAGGATAAGATCGAGATGAAGCTGGTTGAGCTTCAATGTGATTATCAGAGGCTAAAGTGACCATTCGATCAGGACGCCTTGAAGTCATCAAGGCGTAAGAGGGAGACGGATGATCTGAAGGTGGAGGCCAGCAGGTAAGAAGCTGAGAATCAGGATTTGCATGCACAGATTGCTAAACTCTAAGCAGAAGTGAAAGCCTCATTTGGGAATGGGTACTTCTACGCCTCCCACCTAGTTGTTGAAGTGCTGCCTCCACCCTTTAACCTCTCTATCATTGATGTCTCGGACATGGATGAGATTAAGGCCAAGGTCGAGGAAATGTCTCTTCCTATTGGCGATGGAGTAGGCACTTCAAACGCAGCTGCAACCGGGAAACAAGTAATTGAAGGGGATCTTCCCCTCCCTCCTTCAGTTCTTCCAAGCTCAAGTTCTGAAGAGTCTTCTGGCAGGGTCTAACCTATGCAGTCTGAAGGAGGCCATCTTGCTTCTATCGGTACAGGGTCCCAGTCTGTTCATCTTGAGGAAGGCCTTTTTTCTATCTAGGA
Organism: Dipteronia dyeriana; assembly: GCA_032871835.1. Classification (NCBI taxonomy): domain Eukaryota; kingdom Viridiplantae; phylum Streptophyta; class Magnoliopsida; order Sapindales; family Sapindaceae; genus Dipteronia; species Dipteronia dyeriana. Next base: position 58,870,834 of record CM065301.1, read on the forward strand.
GTTGGAAAAAGGTCTACCTGTGATTCAAAAGGGAGTTGGGGAAAACTTTAAAAAGCTTGAAGGGGTAGAGTCAGGGGTGAGCAGATGGAGACGGAGGTAACTACTACCTCTCAGGATGCGATTATTCCCCATAAGGTTATGACCACAGTAAATGAAGTTCTGGAGGAGGATCAGGCCTGACCGTAAGCAGGTGGGAAGCCCCAAGAAGGAGGAGTAGTAGGAGGAGACAATCAGGCTGAATAACCACCGAAAGGAGGGGAGGAAGGTAGTGACCAGTATGAGGGAAGAGCAGTGGGAGGAAACTAGAAGGATGCCAGAGTTTGACATAATCTCTTTTATAGCCTATCTTGATTGCCCGGAAAGAGGGGTGGGCACCCTGCTATACTCATAACTAGATTTTTCATCAATTCCTTTCTTTTTTCATTGCATATGTTGCCTTGAACTAGGGGTTGGGATCTTTATTTGATGTATGTAGCCTTGTGAGGGGATAGACTTCTTTATTTTTTCTAATGTAGCCTATTGAGGGGATAGGCTCCTTGATCATTAATGAGAATTGGTTTTAATTTCCTCTATGCTTACTTTGACTGATTCTTGCTTGTGAATTTTTTAACTTGGTTAAATACTCCATGCTATACCTCTGGCATCGTGGGTGTAACCTTCCATGCTATGCTGACTTAAGTAAATCTGGCAGCTAATGACCTTAAATCTGTTAAGTCTAGGTTGACAAGCGGGGTAGAATTTTATATGTTGTCAGTCCTGGTATGTAGTCCCCCTGTAAGGTATTTGTTGACCTTACCCGTATCTTTAACTTGATGTATTTCAACCAAGCTTCCATAGTGGGTTCCCGTAACTGCGTTCCTGTAAAGTTGAGTTTAAGCAAACATGAAGAACAAGTAGTTAAAGATATTCTATTATGGAACATAGTAGATCATATAAGGATTTTTTCTTGCTTGATCATCCTTCCGGGAATGACATGGATGGTGTCATTTTAGGTACTAGAACTCTGATACTCAGGCAAAATTCGTATTGTGATATTTTGGGTACCTCGCTACATCATATTTGGGATGGGACGTACCCTTCCATAGAGACCTTGACTTGGCAGACTTTTGTATATTTAGGCTTTGATCCCCACATGATGGATGGTAGCCCAGCTAAGGCATCAGGAAAGCCCCTCAGTCAACCTAGTCTCGAGGTCTGATGACAACCATGCTCTTACACTTAGATTCTTCTTGGGGGTGGTAGCCCGACCAAGGTGTTATGAATGCTAGCTAGCTATCCTGGTCTCGAGGTATAGGTGACAGCTATGCTCGTTTACTCAGACCCTTCTTAGGGGCGGTAGCTCGACTAAGGCTTCAGGAATGCTAGCCAACTATCTTGGTCTCGAGATCTGGATGGCATCTATGCTTTTATACTCAGAACCTTCTTGGCGGGGGGCTGGTGCCCGGCTAAGGCATCAATGAAGCTATCTAGCTTTTCTTGGTTCATGGTGAATTCATTTATGGAGAATACAATCGGATATGGAGAAATTAATAGCAGACTTTATTGATAATCAAGATGGAGTACACTGTTGTTGAGAAATTTATTGATACCTAAATAGAGGTAGTCTACTGAGGAGTCCTCTGTCTAGAGATAGAACTTCCTCAAATTATCAACGTCACATGTGTGGTCGATGGGTCGACCATCCATGTTTTCAAGCTTGTACGCTCTATTGCGAAACACTACTTTCACCAAGTATGACCCCTCTCAATTGGGTCCTACCCCATCCGTTCTTATCCGTGTATTCTGAATTACTTTCCTGAGAACCAAGTCCCCTTCCTTAAAGCTCATGGCTCTGACCTTTCTGTTGAAATATCTTACAATCTTGCTTTGATAAACTGCTACATTCTTAGCTACTTGAGAAGCTTGACCTCGTTGCTCTCTGGCTCAAAGTGTTGTACCTTGAATGAGGTCAACTTATGCTCGATAGGAAGGACTGTTTTGACCCCGAAGGCTAGAGAGTATGTCGTTTCTCCTGTTGTTTTCCTCTTCGTGGTTTGACATGCCCGGAAAACCTCGTAGAGCTCCTTGATACATTTTCCCTTCTTCTACTGTAGCTTTCTCTTAAGCAATTTATTAATGGCCTTGTTGGTGGCTTCAACTAAATCATTAGTCTACGGGTGAGCTACTGACGCGAACTGGAGATTAACACCCAAACATTTACAGTAGTCCATAAATCGGGCATTGTCAAACTATTTGGTCAGGTCGGTGATTATGATGAGAATGGTACCGAACCTGCAGACCACATTGGTTTTGAAAAACTTGGTCGTATTCTCCTCTAAAATCTTGGAAAGAGGTCCCGCTTCAACTCACCTGGTAAAATAATCAATAGCGACTATAACGTACTTAGCCTATCTATGAGTGGTGGGAAGTCGACCGATCAAGTCGACCCCCCAAATGGCAAAAGGGTATGGTGAACTAATTGAGGACAATCGTTCAAGAGGAAGGTGGTTCAGGTTCAAGGTCCTCTAGCATGGTTCGTAAGATCGGACGAACATTTTTACGTCTTGGTGAATTGTTGGCCAGTAACACCATATGTGAAACACTTGGTAAGCCAGAGCTTCTTGACCAACATGGTTTTCGAAATCCCCAGAATGAACCTTTTTTAAAGCCAAATTAGCATCGTCAGGATGTAAGCACCAAAGCAAAGGAAGGGATTTTCCCCTCCTGTAAAAGTACCTATCCACCCGGTAATATCGAACTGAGATTCTTTCGATTTTTCGAGCTTGATCAGGATCTTCGAGAAGCTTTCCTTTCTGAAGGTAGGCATCTATTGGGTCCATCCAATCGTTCAACGGGGCAGATTTCCTTGCCCGTTGTTATGGTTGATTGGGAGATCACCTAGAGGGGCACTCTCCTAGGTAAGGCTTGACCCCCATTAGATGTTATCTTTGCTAAGACGTACGCCGATGATTTTACTATCGAGGTATCTGCTCAATCTTGAACCCCTTGAACCTTCCCTAAGTTGTTGGACCAGTTTTAGATAGGTAGCCATGTTGTCACCCTTGGCTTGGTAAAGTCATGTAACCTGGTTAACAACGAGCAATGAGTCACTCTTGACGTGCAAGTAATCGACCCCAAGCTTGATGGCGACCTTCATCCCTACTAGGAGAGCCTTGTACTCTGCCTCATTATTGTTTGTTTTGAACTCAAATTTAAAACAGTGGCAACATTCTGTCCTTTCTGGGTCAGTCAGGATTATGCTAGATCCTCCCCCTTTGTCCAGATGCTTCATCGGTGCAGAGGATCCATGCATTATAGCTTTCCAACCAAATGCCATTCTTTGAATGCTTTATGGGAATCGAATTTAGTGTCACCGGGGTCTTTTCACTTTAGAGAGCTGAGAATTCAGCCACAAAGTCAACTAGGGCCCGAGCCTTGATTGTTGTCCAAGGCTTGTATTTTAGATCAAACTGGGTGAGCTCTAAAGCCCACAATACTAGCCTTTCGGATACGTTTGTCCTTTGTAAGAATTGGCGGAGAGGTTGATCTGTCACCACCGTCATTGTATGGGCTTGAAAATAGGGGTGAAACTTTCTTACCAAAGTAACCAGGGTGATGACGAGCTTCTCAAGGAGGAGGTAGTTCCTCTCGGGCTTTTTTAGTGCATGAATGACGTAGTAGATAGGTCGTTGGATCCTATCCCCACACTCCTTGACCAAGGCCCCACTTACAATCTTTTCTGACATGGCTAAATAGATCTGTAACTCCTCTTCTGGAATGGGATTAACTAGCAATGACGGGCTAGCGAGGTAACTCTTTAAGTCTTGGAAGGCTCACTCGCTATCTTGGTCACATTTCATGTTCTTCTCCTACTTGATGGCCTTGAAGAAGGGGAGGCATTTATCAGTGGAGCGCGAAATGAACCGATTAAGCGCTGCTATACGCCTTACTAACACTTGAACTTGCTTGATAGTGGTTGGGGAATCCAGGTTCAGGATAACTCATATCTTTTTTGGGTTTGCCTCTATTCCTCTCTCGTTCACATTGAAACCCAAGAACTTCCCCGCAGTCGCCTCAAAAGTGCATTTGGCTGGGTTCAACCACATTTGGTTTTCCCTTATTTATAAAGTTCTATGTAGGTGGTCCTAGTTTTCCTCCGTTTCTCGAGATTTGGTGATCATATCATCTATTTACACCTCTATTGTCTTTCCTATTTCTAGCTTGAATAGTCGGTTGACCAATCGCCAGTAGGTGGCACATGCGTTCTTCAAGCTGAAGGTATCACCTTCTAGCAATATAAACCCTGGCCCGTGATGAAGTTGGTTGTGTCTTGGTCAGCGGGGTGCATCATGATCTGATTGTACCCCGAGAACACGTTTATAAAGCTTAGGATCTTGTTTCCGACGGTGGAGTCCACCAGCTGGTCGATTTTGGTAGAGAAAAACTATCTTTGATTGGTATTTTCTCTAACTCATCTACAAGGTGTCCACTAAGCCATTCCCTACTTTGCTCCTCCTCATCCATTACCAGAAGGTCTTTCTCTGGATGATCACCAGGCTCCACATCTTCTAGGTTCATCACGGGTGCTTCTTGATCTTGTATCATTGCGACTTGCACGAACTGTTTCGTCAGTGTTGTTGGGTTGGTAGATACTGCATAACATTTCCTGGATGCTTGCTGGTCTCCATACACCTCACCCACCTTTTTTCCGACTGGAAACTTCAAGATTTTGTGTTAGATGGACAAAACCCCTTTGAGGCCTGACAGAAATGGCCTCCATAGTATGGCGTTGTAGGCTGACGGGGTGTCAACCACGATGATATCAGTCATGATATTTTGCTGAAGCGGTGCGGTTCCTGCAATCATAGGTAAGATCTTCGACTCCACTGGTATGATCGAGTCCCCAGTGAAGCCATACAATGGAGTTATACAACTATTGTAGCACCGCTTCAGATTGAGCTTTTCCAGGGTATATTTAAAGAGAATATCTACACTGCTGTCTGTGTAGACGAGCATGCGGTAGACCAAGCTGTTGGAAATCTGCACCGTGATTATCGTGGGATCGTCATGGGGTTGTAGAGTGTTGTGGACGTCTGCCTCAGTGAAGATGATCTGGGTTGATTAAGATGCGCCAGCCGAGCTCTGGTCTACTTTGAAGACACCCCGACCTTCATAAACTCGGGGAATTTTCCTTACATGGTTATTTCTAACATTGTTGGAGGTTCCAGCCAAGGTGGGTCCTCCGCTGATGGTGTGAATGACTTGGATCTGTTGCATCAGATCCTTATGCTTACATCTCCGCTTCTCTTTATCCCCCCAGGATCTCAACCTGGACCTCCTTCCCAGTTTGGTTGCTATCTCTGACCTGCTGTAAGAATTCTACTAAGCAACCTCCCCTTACTAAAGCCTCGATCTGGTTTCGCAGGCTATAATACTCTGATGTGTTATGCCCTATATTCTCATGAAAGTCGCAGTACTTATATCAGTTTCTCCTGTCCACCGGAGCTTGCATGGGCACCGGCTTCTGGAGCAGCCCCTTGTCCCTAATGGCCAGGTAGATTGTTCACGGGGAAGCATTTAAGGGGGTATAATGTTCGTACCCTCTTTCATCTCGTGTTATTGGGGAGACGACCCTTGGAGAGGTAAAGCTCGTGGAGGAGTTCACCTTGCAGGATACTGTTCTTGCCGAGGTTAAAAGGAAGGAAACGGTACATTGACTTGTTGGAAGGTTTATTTTAGGTTTTCTGAGCTGGCATATGTCTAGGCACCTCCTTCTTCTGGCGCTTCGCCAATCTTATATCAGCATGCTCCATTTTAAACTTGAGTTGTTCATCAAACTTGACCTGCTCGAGAGCCTGATCATAGGCTTCTTGGTAGGTCTCTAGAGGATGCTTGGCGAAAGATCGAAAAAGTTTACCCACCCACAGGTTCTGACAAATGTTGGCAAGGGTTTCTTCTCTACAAAGATCCTCATCTGGATGACTTCCTTGTGAAAACATTCCACATAAGACCGGAGAGTTTCTCTTCGCTCCTTAATCACATATTGAAGGTGTATGGGATTCTTAGGGTGTGGTTTGACACCCTGAACTCACGAGCAAAAATTGGTTAACAGCTTTGTGAAAGAATTCATGCTACCAGCGGGCAGTTTTCTGAACCAAGTCTTTGCATAATCGATCAATGTGGTAGGGAACATCCTACACATGGTAGCCCTGGTAGTGTTTTGGACTTCCACCTGTTGGACGAAGCTCTCTAGATGACTTAGAGGGTCTTCTGAGCCAGAGAACTTGTCTACCGACATCTTGAATTATAGCGAGAGCTTGGCTTCTCAAATTCTTCTGGTAAATGGGGCGTTCATCTCACTTAAGGGGTCATTCTTGGCTTCATTATGTTTCCCCTTCTTCATTTGTTGGATCTCTTTCTACAGCTTTATCAACTGATCTCTCAAGCGCTTCTTCCCATGCTTTTTGGAATCGTCCACGAATCCCTAGCTATTAGACCCCTCGGATGAACTAGAGACTTCTACCCTGTCTTCTCCAAGAGGGGGATTTGCCCAGGGGTTTCGCTGGCTGCCTCATTTTCCAGTCCGGACTTCTCTCTTGGAAGCTACCGGGTGAGGGGGTTCACATTGTTCTCATGGTGGTACATCTGCTGTAGATTTGACCCGCTGGGGTTGGTAGCAAGGCGGTTTGCAAGGAACTGAGGGCATAATCTCTAACCTATCTTAGATCGAGGGTTGAGGCGTTATCCTATTGTAGGCTGGTTTTGGCGGGGGATGTCCCAACCGATCAAAGGAAAGCTGCCTGGCTTTGGGTCTACTTGCTTCTCTCTTGGTATTGGGATTCACTAGTTGGGTTGTAATGCCCTTAACAAGCAAGCGAAGGTGAACATTTTCCATGAAGGCTGCTGCTTGCTGATCGAGCATGGCTTGGCTTACCACCAGTGGTCTTGAGGCCCGCGCTGTGGCTGGTTGGATTGGAGCCTGGTTGTGATGCTCAGACTTTCTTCCCTTCCTTGGAGACTATCATGTTGAAGCGGCGGATTGTTGTCCCGAGGCCTCGAGCTGTCCCTGGGAGGAGCAAAGCCTCATAGTTCTTGTAAAACAATAAACACGTAAACCTTGTATGGATTAGGTGTAGATGTTCCCACAGACGGTGCCAAAAAGTGTTAACCAAAAATTCACTCCGGGTGAGGAATTTCAGCTAACACCCTTAAGATCACCACCTCAGAGGTCGCAGTTGGGAGAGGTATCTTCGGTACCTGGTTTATACATGTAATAGAGGAGATGAAAATTGGTGTTAACACAATGTGTGAAAGATATGTACAGAAAATGACATTGTTTTATTATTGTAAATGAATCCAACGTAATAAACAAAAGCCTTTAAAAATTCTCGATCTCTCTTGGGTACAATGAGGGTGGCAGCTTCATGCCTGTCGATAAGTAGACAAAACAGAGGCTTTGTTTTCCTTAGAGAATTTAGGCGATAGTGGAATCTTGTTTTTCATTGGTGAATTCTCGCTTGTTATTTTTTTGCCCCACTTTTTTGTGTACTATCATCAGTGTCATTATAGGCTTTGTTTGTAGTTTGTAGTTTCCCTGCCATGCATATCTCAATCAAATCTCTCCTTATCAGGCGGAATCTTCTGTTTAAATGTCATTTACTTCGGTTTAACTGATTCGACGATATCTTGGAGGGAGATAAGTTTTTTTCCTCTTTGGACTCAATCACTTGGCCTGCATGTACATAGTGTTTTAATGTACGTTGGAGAGTGAATACGATCCTGTATGCTGACTTGGTGAGATGCATCATGAAGGTTATCAACTATGACGCTTGCTATCTGGAATGGCGAAGTACTTCTCTATACCCGTCTTGGCATTATGAGCTCGATCTGACCTTTTCTGGTCCCTTTTGGAGCCAGACATGGCTGCGCTGACGCTTTCCAACGGTAACGGAGATTTACGAGCTTCCTCCTTCTTATCGGGATAAATTAGGTTCGTCCCCTAGTGAAACAGAGAGATACTGTAGGGCGAACTTGGCGTTCTGAAGGTTCCTTTATACAACTGGAGAAGGTAGCATGCTTCTGGGGAGGTCACGTATCATCTCGACCTTGGGGAACTCAAGTCTTCCCATGTCGGCCTTGCTTCAGGCTCCTATTTCGATGTAAAGAGTTTGATTTGTTAATACTGAGCCTTACCCGATGACCCTGGATGCTTGCGAGGTGTTCCACATGTGTGGGTGATCTCGCATTGCTTCTGCACTGCAGGGTTGTACAGTAGCTCGACCCCGGGAACCTTGGTACCTTGCTATGTAATCCTGAATTTGGACCCTTGGTTGAAGGGTGGAAAATTTACCTTTGGTCCATAACCAGATTTGGCTATTAACAATATTCATACAAGATCACTAAGGTATAAGGTACCTACCCCCTGCTGCCCACCGGGTAGCGGGTTGAGGGTGTTAATCGAGGATTTTCACCTAGAGGTAATTTTCGGTTAACAATAATAAATTACAAAAATCAAAGCCAATTTACCTATTATCCTTATATTATTAATAAACATGTATTTATAATATTTAAATATTTAAATATTATAATATTTTTTATAATATTCATATATCATTTTCAAATTTCCTATATTATAAATCCAATCATAATATCTATTAATATTTTATGTTAAATAATATAATATAATATATTTATAAGATTAGATTACTTAATAAATTCTATCTCTTGCCATATACTACTATCATTTTCAATTTTCCTATTAATACATTAAATTATATTACTTATAATTTAGTGATATATTGCAATAATTGCATATATGTATGCAATATATTTACATTTTTATATATGATAAATGTAATTATATTATGCATATTATTAAACATCTCATCTTCGTATCTCAACTTGCGTGTTAATCTCATATGTGATTATTCCATAAGTGGAAATTGTGAGGAATGTCACCTTTTTTTGGGTCCCGTGCAGTGATGTCACAGTTATAATATATTAAGTTTAAAAGGCACCTATTATGGTGAGCTACCGAAATTGTCCTTAAATAATCGATATTTTATTCTTTAAAGGCTGTCGTCCAATTTAGTTGTCTGAAAATCAATCACCCACTCCATTTTTTCTTCAGAAAATGAGGTCCATTCCAGATATTGCAGAAGAAGATAAATTAATATTTCTGATCTTCATTTCTATTTTTTATTGTATTTCTATGTGGTATAACACTGTATGAAGATTTATGAACATGTTGTCTCAATTTTTTTATGTTGATGTCCTGGAGTTGTAAACTTTTTACAAAGAATGAATGAACATGTATGCATATTTTTTTTGTATATATATTTGGCCGGGTTGAGTTGTAGTGGTGCAAACAAGTTTTTAATCTTGGGCATAAAAGCTGGAAAGGTTTTAAAAAAAGCTCAAAACATTTGTAAGAAAGCTCGAAAATTTGAAAAAAAACTCGAAACATTTGAAAAAAAGCTCGATCAAAAAAATAGATGCTGGATACGTAAAAAGAAAAGCTCGATCCCTCGAAAAAAGACTCGATCCATCAGAAAAAAAGCTCGATCCAAAAAAAAAAGCTCGATCATTGACAAAAAAATCTCAATCCCTCACACAAATAGCTCGATCCCGTACAAAAAAAGCTCGATCCCGCACAAAAAAAGCTCGATTCCTACAAAAAAAAACTAGATCCGTAAAATTAAAAGGTCGAGCCATATTTGAAAAAAGCTCGAGCCATATATTAAAAAGCTCGAGCCATATATTAAAAAGCTCGATTATGTAGAAAAAGAGCTCAGTTTTGAACAAAAAAAGCTCGATCATGTATAAAAACGGCTCGATCATGTACAAAAAAAGCTTGATCAGTTTAAAAAAAAGCTTTATATCTTACACTTTTGATTTTTGTTAATCCTTTATAATTGTAAATTTAATATGAAATATTTTTTTCTTATTAATGGTTTTTGATGTTGGTTTTGACAGGACAATGGATAGGGTGAGAATAGTCATATCTTACAATGGTCGATGGGAGCAATTACCAGACGGAAATCAGAGGTATTTAGGTTCCGATAACTAAGGTTTGTATGTGTCAAAGAATTTGAGTTACGACGAACTGGTGTCGATCGTGCAAACCATTGTGAAGTTTGATGAGAACAAATACAGTGCTGAGCTACAGTCTCTATCAATTGTTCCTGGGACTACATGTCGTACATTTATAAGAAACAACGATGATGTTCAATTTATGCTAGGGGAAGATAGGGTGATCCCTCAAGTATGTTTTAGTATAATCGAGAGGACAACAGGAGGTGTCATTGGTGAAGATATCCCTCATCCTGATAACACCCAACAATTTCGATCGTCAGGCGGAAGCAACCAGTTGTTCACAGAAAGAAGTGGGATTGATGGTCAGAAAAACATGTGTTGTCCCACCGGAAGTAGCCGCCCATGATAATAGACCGGGACCTCAATTCGACGATGTATTTGGTTGTCATATTGAGATGAATGGTAGAGAGTACAACGACCAATACAATGAGATCTACAATGACATCAACAATGAGGAGAATACAACACTGAATGTTGGGGTGAATCATGAGGTGGATAATGAGGGCAATTTCAATTCTATAGAAAATGTAGAGGACAATCAGGATGATGCAAAACCTGTCGAAACTGAAAGACGTGTAAGACATGTACACAGATTTAGTTCCAGTGCACCAGATATAGCTGGGACTTCCGAGGGGAGGGCTAATGTAACTCCAGATGATTCTGATAATGCCACAACATGGGTTATTCCAGGAGCAGAATCATACTCGTTTGGTATTGGTGGAAACAGGAACTTGGTTGAAGATAAACCTACAAGCATGATATATAAAGGCCAATTTTTTCCAACGAAAAAGGATTTGAAAAGACTAGTAGGCCATTTTGCAATGCGACAGAACTTTGAGTGGAAGGTGAAAAGGTCCAATAAGACAACATTACATCTAGTTTGTTTGATGGGAAATTGTACGTGGAAGTTAAGAGCGGTGATGAGAGATGAAGGCACATACTTTCAAGTAAGAAGTTTTGTCAACGAAAACACTTGTCCGTTAGAGGAAATTCACCGCCGGCACCGACAAGCTAGTGCAGTCATAATTGGAGAAGTAATTGCACCTAGACTGCAACAACAAGATAGTCGACTAATGCGTCAGAAAGACATAATCGCCGACATGAAATCACTGTATGGAATCCAAATGATGTACAGTAAGGCACACGCAGCCCTCGATTATGCGTTGTCACTGACATATGGAACATATGAGGAAACCTTCCAACTGCTTCCATCATTTGGTTACGTTTTGGAACAAGAAAATCCTAACACAATCACTGACTTACAGTGCGACGAAGATGGTAAATTTATGTACTTCTTCATGTCGATTGGTGCCTCAATTAGAGGATTTCGGACATGTATACGTACAGTCATGGCTGTTGATAGTACCCATTTGAAGGGACGATTCTGGGGTACAATGTTTGTTGCAACAGCACAAGATGGGAACGAACAGGTGTATCCAATTGCTTTTGGGTATGGCGACTCAGAAAACAACCTTTCATGGGAATGGTTTTTGGATTGCTTGAAGGGTGCCCTAGGTCATATTGATGAGCTAGTTTTCATTTCCGATAGGCATGTAAGCATTGAAGCAGGGATTTCTAAAGTGGTCCCTTATGCCACCCATACCATATGTTGCTGGCACTTTTCTGAAAATGTCAAAAAGTGATTTCATAGGAAGGATGTTGCCGTAATAATGGACAAAGCAGCCCGCTCATACACCGAGTTTGAATATAACCAGCATATGGAAGAGTTAAGAAACTTGCACCAGAATGTATATGATTATGTAATTGATGCCGGTCCACACAAGTGGTCCCGTATACACTGCCCGAAAAGAAGGTACAAGGTGATGATGACTAATGCTACAGAATGCATAAACTCATGCCTAAAATTTGCAAGCCAACTGCCTATGTTGACTCTAGCTGAGTTCATTAGGAATATGCTGCAACGGTGGTTTCATGATCGCTATAGAGTTGCACAAACCATGTGTCATCAGTTGACCGATGCAAGACATCTTGTGCTCTTAAAACGTGTGGAGAAGTGTGGTTATTTGACCGTAAATCCAGTCGACTGGAACATTTTCTCGGTCAAGCGGTCTGGAAAACAGTGGATTGTTGACTTAGCCCGAAAGACTTGTACTTGCAAAAAATTTGAAATGGATCATTTTCCATGTTCTCACGCCCTTGCAGCGGCACGGTACATTACTGAAACTTGGACTTCACAACTTTGTGTTCGTACTGATCATTTTCTCGATGAAGTTGATTGTTTTCAATGTTTTTTACAGGGAGCGAAACTTGGACTTCACAACTTTGTGTGCGGACTACTACAAGAGATATACACTTATTAACGTGTACTCGGTTCCTATTATGCTGGTGGGCCATCCTTCCACTTGGGTTGTGCCATCTGACATTGCTCAGAGGGTGATTTTGAATCCAAACTCCAGGAGACAAGCAGGAAGCCCGAGGGCGGGTTGCCATGTCTCGTCTTCAGAAAGGATAACTACACAATCCTGTAGAAGATGTGGACAACCAGAGCATAATTCCAGGAGATGTCCTAATCCACCTATGATTAATAAAGGTACAAGAAGAGGTATTCCCGATGAATACCGATACAAGTGTAGCATCTGCCATTCAATTGGACACAACAAACAAACGTGCCCTAACGTTGACTCTAATAGGGAATGAATGATAAAGTTTCGATCACATTGAAAACTTTTGGATGTGTATCAGATTTTAATAATTTGGATTTGCAAAAATTACTTATTAATGAATGAATTAATATTAATGAATGAATAATGAACGAATTAATATTTATGAATTAATTACATGTCTGTGTACATATAAAATGGGAATATACAAAAAATCACTTGGCGGGCCTGGAGTTAGAAAAAATCTCCACATCCATTTTCTCCCGAATGATCCTCATGTCGTCCTCTGACCTTCAACCCATCAGTATGTACTCGATAAGTCTCAAAGTATGGGGACCACAATTACCTCTGCAATTCGGCATATAAAACACTATTAGAAATCGTTCATAAAGAATATCTAAACACGTGAATGAAATAGAATGTCTTACGATTTCTTTTGTTGGGGGACTATAGAAGTATGCACTAGGCTGACCGAGAAGAGCTTATTTTCCCGAGGGAATGCCCGACGACTAGCTCATCGTGCTGTGTGGAACCATGCATCATTCAACATGGAGGGTAAAAACCACTGTAATGGCCGGACCTGCTGGTGCCTGATCTGATAAGGGACTTCCTGTCTCTAGGGGTCATAAATGTCAATCTTCCCGTGACAAAGGCCGACGCTCACCACTAGCCAATGTTGGGCCCCAACGTTGCATGGAATCAGCACCTGTAATAGTTTGCATGTTGTGTTAGCTGAGGATATACGAACATTTTTTTTTTTAATCATCTCCATCATGTAACACTTACCAGGTCAACCTCGTGCCATGGGCGGTTTCCACTTGTGGTTGCTCCACAGACCGTCAGAAGGTCCTCTTCCAACCATCGGGACTGTAACACATTTCACCTTGCAGTGGTCACAGCACCGTACGAATCGCGAGGCATCATCCTCTCCCACATGTACAACATAAGTGGCTGTACAAGCATTGACAATATCGTATTAATAATAAATAACCAAAAAATCCGATTTGATTCTCAAATGTTATACCTACTTACATAAAATTGTGTATCCAACACGTTGATCCTCTGGTTGTACACATTGTGGAATCCTCGCTGAAGCCTTTGAAGAATATTAAGGTATGCATCCATATGCTGACAAACAATAAAACCATCGTAATTGTTAACAATTCAACAATACTTACACAAACGTTAATATGAAATTTAATAAGTACTTACTGTGTCCTCCAAGTCCATGAAGTTGGACTGCATATGCACGAACCATCCCGCGGTAACTGGTGCCAGGACGTCCACATCACGTCTATTTAATGATTTAATTACCTTAGCTATATATAAATTAGAATAAACAAGAAATGTACATCCATTTGTATTATAAAAAGTTGGACTCACTGTTCCCCGTTGATGTTCCTCTTGAAGGCCTTGTATGCCTAAGGTGGTCAGCGTCCACTAGTCCGTGGGGGTTAAAAATGTGTTCCACAGACTTGGGCCGTGTCCTCAACCACTTTGGACGGCATGAATCTGTGTAAGGGCTCACCAACTGCCATCCGCGCTTACCTAAATGCTTCGATGTATTGGCCGGGGGAGGGGACCGCTCCGACGGCACATACGTGCTGGGTGGGAGAGAGGACCGTTCTGACGGCACGGACGTGCTGGGTGGGGGAGGGGACCGTTGTGGCTGAATCGATGTGCTAGGAGGTGGGGGATCGATGTGCTGCGAGGTGGGGGGTCATCCCAGTGTGTACTCATGGTCGAACCTTGAAGCCCCCAGATCATATCCAGTAACAATCGGTGTTGCTGCTGACGATCCTCATCATTCTTCCTGATCATATCCAACAACTCCAAGTGTTGACGTTGTCGATCCTCGTCACTCTTCCGGAGGGTTTCACATACATCGCTCAACATATCTGCCCACGGAGCCTGAAATCATGTCTATATTGTTAGTAAAAAACTATCAACACGTGTTAATAAAAAACACTAAACTTTGTTTTCAACTAACCTCTCCATCACGTCCATCGCCCCCACGGGAATCCCCTACAGATGTACCACGTCCGGGGGTGGAAAACCGAACCCGTCTATGTTTATGCATTTCTCGTTGAGGGTCTGTCTCATATCCCTCACTGTCACTGGGCCTCAAACACCCAACAGTGGGCTCAGATCCCTCACTGTCAATGGTTTTGTCTGTACCACTGATCTCGCCTAAGGTGGTCTGATCAGGGACCTCAGGCGGCATATCAGCCATGTCATCTTCTACATACAGGCTCCCACCCTCGTCTAGCCAGGTATAGTACGGTGCCTGTCTCTTAGCTGGTGTCGGCACCAGTTCCTTGATCGCAAACATCTGAAATATTAGTTAGAACAATGTCATTGTACAAATACTAACTAATAAAAACATTAACAAAATAAATACGTACCCTGGCTTTGAAAATCTTTGCTAGCTTCTTCCCTCTCGGTTTTTTGGTTAACTCCCACTTCAAAATACGGGGAGTCAGATCAGTAACCCTCCAGGCACCGACCTCTTTGGCCAAATTAGGGATCACCTCCAAAGCAAATATCTGCATCAAAGATAATTACGATAAGTATCCATACAATGTTGGGCACTAACAATAAAGTACAATTTGTAGGTCGAACTTCTTGCCAATAGGACATGAAATAGACCGTATATGTTGTAGGTATCCACCCTGTGTACGTCAGCGCCCTTTTCCTGCTGGCGTCACTCAAACCCGTCTCTTCGCACGTCAAGCGCATGCTTGAATGAGTAAATAGAATGCCTGTACACGTGGGCACCCCACGGGATCGCGTCAAACCCATTGAGCTCCACAACCAGTCAAAACGGCCAAACTGGAATCTTGAATCTCTCATCCACCCTCATCAGTATCCAGTTCAGCATATATAAGAGGCAGAGCTTGACAGCATCATACACCTTTTCGAACTCTGCACCAGTGACAACACCCCTAATCTGCTCCATCGACACCTCCTCTGCTCCAGGAAAGTACCGCTCATGTATGCCATTCTCCATTGCTGCATATATGGTGGTCTCTAGTACAACTCCAAAACGCAATCCGGTGATCAGGAAAAATTCCACTTTCGAAAACCTCACCGACTGGTTTCCTAACATGAAGTGCATCTCATCTGTTGGGCCGTTATGATGGTGCTCCCTCAAAAGCAACCGATGGATAATACCACTGAAAACTTCATCTCCCTATGCATCATTAGGAAATGCTTGAAACATGACGCCAAGAACCGCCGGCGGTCTTCATCTCCAAATTCTACAGGGACACGGTTCAGTGCGTCGTCTATATGGGCGAGGGCATCAAAATGGTTGTGTCGTGTCAATTTGCCCACTACCAGTATCCTTCTAGAGTTTTAAACGAATCCCTCAACCTAATTCTCATCTGCAATGTAACAGAAATACAACATCATTAAATAGAACAAATAAAAAAGCTCGATCCAATTCAAAAAAAACTCGAACCTATTGAAAAAAGCTCGAATCATTTTTAAAAAAACTCGAATCGTTTTTTAAAAAGCACGATCCCTTTTAAAAAAGCTCGATCCCTTTCAAAAATGATCGATATACAATAAAAACTCGATTCCTTTTCAAAAAGGCTCGATCCCTTTCAAAAAAGCTCGATTGCTTTACAAAAAAGCTCGATTGCTTTACAAAAAAGCTCGATTGCTTTACAAAAAAGCTCGATTCCTTTTCAAAAAAGCTCGATCCCTATAAAAAAAACTCGATCCCTTTTCAAAAAGGCTCAATCCCTTTTCAGAAAAGCTCGATCCCTTTCAAATAGGCTCGATCCAATTCAAAAAAGCTCGATTCCTTTTCCAAAAAGCTCGAAACCTATTCAAAAAACCTCGATCCTTTTCAAAATGGCTCGATCCAATTCAAAAAAAGCTCGATTCATTTCCAAAAAAGCTCGATCCCTTTCAAAAAAGCTCGATCCCTTTCAAAAAAGCTCGATCCCTTTTAAAAAAGACTCGATCCCTTTTCAAAAAAGCTCGAACCTATTCAAAAAAGCTCGAACCTAATCAAAAAAGCTCGAAACCAATTCAAAAACGCTAGATCCTTTTCAAAATGGCTCGATCCAATTCAAAAACAGCTCGAACTTATTCAAAAAAGCTCGAAACCTATTCAAAAAAGCTCGAAACCTATTCAAAAAAGCTCGATCCTTTTCAAAAACGCTCGATTCTTTTTCAAAAAAGCTCGATGTACCAAAACCTAATTTTCACGAAAAAAAAAGCTCGACTAAACAAATAAGCTCGACTCTCTTGAAAAAAGTCTCGATAACCTAGATTTCATCTTCCTCAACTGATATTCAACCAAATTACAAGCCCTAACCTAAACCACAACCATTCTCACATCTTTATTTTAACCGGTTTCTACATTTGCTATCAACAAAACTCAATTTAAACATGTAATTCAAGTTAACAACAACAAAAACGAGGAAAAATAACCAATCTTACCTTTGTCAATCGCAGCTCTTCCGGTCACTTCACCGTCGATTAGTTTCCCGGTTGCTTCTCTCTGACTTTGAAAACGACAACTTCCTCACTGTTAAAATATTTCGGGGTATTTTTGTCTCAAAGACTCTTTTGGTGTCTTTTAAACATACATTAGTAAAGTGGTGATATTTGCACAACACACCCCTCAAATAGTGCTAATAATTTTTTGACTGATAAATGAATACAAATAAATAGTGATGTTTTTCACTTCACACGTGTTATGTTAGTCCAATTGACACGTCACGGATTGGAAAACAAGTGAGATACAAAAGTGGAATTTCCGGTCATCATTTATTAATATTATTCTAAGAATATTTTCATTTTTTCTATAATTTAAATGTAATTTTATTGTGTATTAATATTTAATAGAATGTATTATTGTACTATAGGTTACTATGCATTTAGAGACTAGTACATGTTAACGATAAATCAGTATGCGAAAGCGTTACCGAATAGGCCACAAACAAAAACAATAAAAAGAAAAGATGAGATGGAAGAAAGTAATCAAATCCAATCACACACAATACAAAGAATTTTACAAGGAAATTTAAGAACAAGGAAAAAAACCACGACCGTCGGGACGACAAGAGAAAGTTCCACTATGTAGTAAATTATTACAACCACGTATTCAGGATTTTCTCTCTAAAATACCCCAAACCCGATTACACTCAATGCCTACTCTCTTGAGATCTCTCTAGTATTTACTATTTTGCTCCACACATAATAGCCTAGTTATTATGATCTATTTATATGAGTTACATGGAGTTTAAACCTATAAGGAAATCTATCTCTTATATGTACAAGACTTACTTGTTTCACATATATACTATTTCCTTTTATGACAAGTCTTTTTATAAAGAGTAATCATTTTCCTTTAAGCATAAAAACTTCCAGAAACAAAATACTTTCTTTTCAGTTAATATTTCTTGATTCACGAATGCTTATGATTGACTACGGTTCGGATCACGGTTGGTCTTCTGCTCCCTACGCCTTGTTAAAGTAACCTGAAATTACATTGCTTAGAAAACCGTGATCCATGCACTGGATCACCTAAAATCGTTGTCCTCACCGCTGTGCAATGCACAACGCAAGGCACAACATAAATTCCTAGAATAGAACTGATGTCCTTGCCGCTATGAAACTGCACATCGCAAGGCACAACGCTCCCTATATCGCTGTGTAATGCTATTACGCAGCGCTAAAGACAACGCCCTCAACCATTTCAGTTTTTCAAGGTCTTCACGCCTCCCTCAAACACGATCTCATACTTCCAAATGTTTTCCACATCTCTAGAAAGTCTCTGCATTTGTTGAATCATGTTTGGTAACCATTGAAAATCAAACCATATTCAAAAATCCTCCCTTATGGCTAGAATTTCCAAACCTTTGTCCATGGCTACGACTCTCAACACGAATGAACATACCTACTACAATGTATAACCATTTAGGAACACCTATCATAAGATTTCACCGTCACATGTCAAAATTTTCTTTGCTGAAATTGTGGTGCAACTCCTCACGTTAGGTTCCTAAGGAGTTTGTTCATCCATCGATATCCTTGTCCACCACACACCTTGCATCACCTTCTAACCAATATTCGTGTGCAATTGTGGACCCGATATCAGCAATACATCCTCTTCCATGGCAACTAGCGGTCATGCCATGAGGATGTCCATGCCCCTTTAAAGGGTATCACTTTAGTCGTCATCCTCTTTCTTATTCTTAAGCAAGTCCCCTCAAGAGAAGCGATTGTCGGATCCCCCTCTTTGGAGCCCTTAGCCATACTTGTCTTTTTATTTGATAATACTTCCTTACATATCCAGACTGTCCATATTCCCAGCAAGTGACTTTCTTTTTGGAGTTTCCCTTTTTCCTGTCAACCAAGAAATCAGAGTTATGAGAAGATTTACTTTCACTTTTCAGCATTCGTTCCTTAGAGATCAGTTTGTTCATCACGAGATATCTCCATAACATATGGTTGAACTCCCATACATCAGAATTGGGTTCATGTGCGCATAAAATGGTGGAAGTGACCAGAGAGTTTTAACCATTTGTCTTCCTCATTGATTTTAACTTTAATCGACTCTAATTCAGAAATTATCCTATTGAACACTCCCAGAAGATCGAAAACCTTTGTACCTTCATACATATACAGTGAATGAAACTGCTCATTCAGGTAGAACTGTAGAACTGGTTACAGACGCCTTTCACCTGATACAATTCTTCAAGTCTCTCCTAAAGTTCTTTCGCTGAATATGTTCAATGAATATTTGCAAGAACGTTCTTGGACAAGCACAATCATATCACACTTGCAGCCCTCTCATCCAAATCAGTGTGGCTCATCACAAGTTTTCTAGACCTAGTACTAGTTGTTTCTTTTTCAGAGTCTCTAGAGCCTTCAGGGTTTGTAGGGGTTGGATTGCCCTTCAACGCATTGTGTAACCCGTATTGGATTAACAGATCTTTGATTTGAACTTGCCACAAGCCAAAGTTAATCTTTCCATAGAACTTCTCAACCTCGAATCTCATCATCTTTCCAGCTAACAGTTTGTTAAGACCACTATCAGGCGATCAGGGTTCTAAAACCAATTGTTAGTGATAAATCACTACACGGAAGCATTGCCAAATAAACCACAAACAAACACAATAATAAGGTAATATGAGATGGAATAAAGTAATCATATCCAAGCACACTCATGACAAAGAATTTTACATGGAAACCCAAAAATAGGAAAAAAACCACGGTCGTCTGGATGACAAAAGAAAGTTCTATTATGTAGTAAATTATTACAACCACACACTCATGATTCTCTCTCTAAAATACCCCATACCCTATTGCACCCAATGCCCACTCTATTGAGATCTCCCTAGTATTTGCTATTTTGCTCCACACATAATAATCTAGTTGTTATGGTCTATTTGTATGAGTTACAGGTAGTTTAAACCTATAAGAAAATATATCTCATATACGTACAAGACTTGCTTGTTTAACATAAATACTATTTTCTTTTATGATAAGTCTTGTTGTAAAGAGAAATTATTTTCCATCAAGCACATGAACTTCAAGAAACAAAATACTTCCGTTTTCGTTAATATTTTCTAATTCATACATGCTTATGATTGACTACGGTTGACCGCCAACTCCCTATGTTGTGTTGAAGTAACCTGAAATTACATTGCTTAGAAACTTGCGATCTATGTGCTGCATCACCCAAATTTGATGTCCTCACCGTTGTGCAATGCACATCGCAAATCCTTGGAATAGGACTGATGTGCTTGCCACTGTGCAATTGCACAGTTAAAGGTGTAAAAATGGACTAGCCCGGCCCATTAGGGACGGCCCGGCCTGTTTCCAGAGAAGCAGGCCCGGTACGGCACGCCGGCCTGCCTCAGGCGGGCCGTGCCTGCGTGTGCCAGGCCGGTCGGCCGGCCAGCCGGGCCCCCTCTGGAGGGCCGGGCGGGCCGGGCCAGGCCTAACGGGCCTGATCCGGTTGGTTAGTTTTTTGGTCCAATTTTTTTTCCAAATTACGTTTTTTTGGATTTAGGGTATAGGGTTTAGGATTTATAGTTTATGGTTAAGGGTTTAGAATTTAAAATGAATGAAGAGAACGAACAATTATTAGGATTTGAAATGAATAAAGAGAACGAACAATTTTTTAATTATTTATTTATTTATCACTTATGGAATTCAGTAATACATATCTACATGATTGCCTCATTAAAAACCTTACCAAGAAAAACCCAGTGGGATAAAAACTTGGTAAGGGAAAAAGAGTGCAACCGTTTTACAACTTACAAGTAAATAATAAATACATATGTAAAAGTATAACCTAGTTCTGGCCCTGGCCACTACCTGAAGGGTCATCAATATATAGATTGTCGAAATTTAGATTAAGTTCTTTATCTACAGTTAGATTTTGTAACCTTTTTTTAGCATGCTCCCAATCCCGAAGGCATGTTAATACCTCCACCATCTCTGGAGACAAACAGCTTCTTCTTGGTTCAATTATGAGTCCACTGGTGCTGAAGCTTATTCTGAAGACACCGTTGACACTGGAATAACCAGTATGTCACGTGCTAAATGTGACAGAACTGGATACCTGTACGTATAGGTCTTCCACCATAACAACAAATCAAACTCTTCCTTGTCTTCAACAGCATCGAACTGTGCTTCAAGGTACCTAATAAGTTCGGTACAAGAAGATGGGCTAGATCTTTGCCCTGAATAAGTACTTGTTGATTTGTCTTTTTTTCTTCGTTTCAGAAGGCTCCAACTTGTTTGCTTCGGCTCTGTCTCCGGTCGTGTTGATTGGGGGATGTCAATGTTGCCAAACCTGGTCTCATAAATATGAAAAATCTCGAACAACTTGGTTCGAATGTCAGTAATTTGTTCTGAATAATCTATTGACAAATTAATACCAATAAACTCAAGCAAAACTTCTAAACCAGATAATTTAACCCTAGGATCTATTATAGCACTTAAGGCATAAAGTAAGGGAATGTTAGCCCAATATTTTTTCAACTTTGTCTCCATGACAACAACTGCAGCGCCTAGATGTTCATCTTCTCTATAACTGTTTAACAGTTCAGACATTTCCACTATTTGATGGATTGCCTGGGAAGATGTGGGGTAATATACCCCGGAAAGAGTTACAGTGGCATTGTAAAAAAAATTTAAAAATTGAACAAAAATCTTTGCCACATACCAATCGTCTGTGGAAAGTAATTTTGGACTAAGTTGTCCTGTTTCGGTCAATTTCATGTTATAAAAACATGTAATGGTTGTATCATATTCCAAACAATTTTACAATATTAAATAAGTAGAGTTCCACCTTACCGGCATATCAGTTTGGAATTGTCGGGGTTTGAGACCGTTTAATTTACAATGTCTCTTGAATTCACTGAATCTAGGATTAGAACTGCAAATCCAAGAAATGGCATCTCTGATGCGATCTATTTGGTCGCTTACCTGCTTTAAACCAGCCTGTACAACTAAATTTATAATTTGGCATGCACACCGTTGATGGAAGAAATAACCTCCATCTTGCGGGATATTTCTTGCAACAAACAATGCAATAGAGCTAGTATTTGCAGATGCATTATCAAATGTGATTGAAAGAATGCGATGCGTGATTTCATAAGTTTCTAAAACTTCCATTATGACATTAAAAATGTTTTCTGCGGTATGTGCAAAATCCATAGGACGAAAACCAAAAATTCTTTTTGTTATCCTCCAATCAAAATCTAAATAGTGTCCCGTGACACATAAATAGTCCTGTTTGGAATATGCATTCCAAATATCAGAAGTTAATGCAACAGAGACACTTAAATGTTGTATTTCAACAACTAAGTCATCCCTTTCGGTTTCAAACAATCGTATCAAATCATTTCTAGTGGTGGTTCTAGAAACAGGTTCATATTGGGGGTTATATGCAGATGTAATTAATTCTTTATAAAATGGACTCTCACCAATATTGATCGGTTGATCAGTTTGTGCAATGTATCGTGCCAAGCACTCTCTAGCGTGCATGGCATCGAACTGCCACATCTTAACAGACCCGTCTGGGTGCCGTTGAAGCTGTGTCTGGGTTGTAGTATCTACCTGTCCATGTACAGGCATACATTTGTGCATATGCCGTCTCAAATGTCCGGTTCCCCCCGTACTTGTAGCATAATTCTTATGGCAAAACTTACATTTAGCTCTGAGGCCAGACGCCCCGTTTGGGAGTGTCATTTGGACTATGTTGAAACATTGTAACACATCTGATGTTAATTTTCTAGGACGTGATGTTGGTGTAACGCCGGAAACAGAAGGTCCCGCTTGAGTATGGGTCGGTTCTGAAATATCAAATTCATCGTTGAGCATATTCAAACCGTCCGGAAAATAAGGCTGCTGGTTAGGATCCATTATCTGAATAAAAATATGAGCACTATAGTAGTTAATAGTCAAATTAAAAATCAATATTTACTAACAGTAATCTTAATTTACTAACAATAATTACTATAACTAATACGACACTTACAATAATTTATTTACTTAAAAAACAAATTAAATAAACAAAAAAAATCATAATCTACTAACATAAAATTTTAAATTCACTAGTTCACTACTACAAATAAAATTGATAAATTTACTAACATAATATACTAACATAAAATTGATGATTTGAACCACTACTCTTAAATTTACTATCATAATCTACAAATGAAAAATTTTAATTTATGAAAAAAACAATATCAAACGTAATTACTACACTTAACATTCATCATTTACTTATTACAAAAAGTAATTTCAGTAATACAAATTAACTTTCTAAATTTATTAATAACAAATATTAAAATTACTACTAAACTTAAAAATCTTAATAAACTAAACAAATAATATTAACATTCAATCCCAAAAATTGATAAACTAACTAACTAAATAGATAATGTTTTCATTAAGTAACTCAAATCTAAACATAAACATATAAATTTACTATGAGAATATGTTAGACCAAAAGTAATAACAAAATTGTACCTTTAAAATTTGGTGTGTTGTTGGAAAATATAGAGAATTTTGTAGAGAGAGTAATAACCAAAATGAATGAAAAGGTTTAGAGAATTGGAGAATATATTAGAGATTGAGATTTGAGAGAATGAGATATTGAAAGAATGATAGAGAGAGTTAATGGAAAATGAAATGGATGGAAGTATTTATAGAAAAATTTGATTTGTGGGTCAAAATGTAATTTAAAAGATTGTAGGGGGGTTTTGGTAATTTTAATTTCCTCCAACGGCTAGAAATCAATTCCAGCCATTGGCTGACGTCACTGATGACGTCAGCCAACGGCTGGAATTGATTTCCAACCGTTGGAGGTTTAAAAAAAAAAAAAAAAAATTGGCCGAACGGACCTGCTGACCGGTCCGCTGGGCAGGTCCGACAAGCCTGGCACGCCGGATTGGCATGCCAGGCGGGCCGGCCTGCCGGGCCTCCTCCCAGCGGCCCGGCACGAGGCCTGACCCTCTTCCTTCACGGGCCGTTCCAAGAACGGCCCGTGAACTTCATGGGCCGGCCGGACCGGCCTGTCACCGGCTGGCCCATTTTTACACCACTATGCACAGTGCAAGGCATAGCATTGCTGTCTCTAAGGCACAACGCTTCCTAGACCGTTGTGTAATGCATAACATTAAAGACAATGCCCTTCAGCCGTTTCAGTTCTTCAAGGTCTTCACGCCTCCCTCAAACACGAATTCATACTTCCAAACGTTTCCCAAGTCTTCAGGAAGTCTCCGCATTGGTTGAATCCTGTTTGGTAACCATTGTAAATTCGAACCATATCCAACATTACATTCATCTGGCATATATTTATACAATAGTTCTAATAAAATATAATATAATTTCCATTTAATATGAAAAAAAATTAATATATGTTTAAGGTGTATTATTATGTCCTTTTAAATCTCTTAATGCTGAATATCAAATGGACTCCTTAATTTTATTTTTAAGGATACCAACCAGGTGAACGGTACATATTGAGATCAAGCAATAAATTTGTGTTCGGAATATGTACTCCCAGTCTCCCACTATCGGAAAGTATCCAATACCAAAATGTCTAGAAAAAACACTGATACAAAATAAGCCTATAGTAGTGGAAAAAAAATAATAAGACACCAATACCTAAAATAAACATTAATTTAAGTGGAAAAAAAATACAATAACAAAACGACAATGAACATCCACTTTATGTTTGGTTCCAACATCTACCAGAGAGACAACATAACATGCAATTTAAAAGATTTTTTTTTTTAGTTTTTTTTTTTAATTTTTCATTGAAAGATGAAACTGAACAAGTGGTTTGATAATTCAATTGCAAACCCAAACTGTAATGATTTCTTGTTCGATTTGACAAACATATTCCGACCGACGTCTAATGTGGTTTGGTAGTAAAAAACGTTCGTACAATCTATTGGTAACAATATGTATTCTTAGTAAGGATGGCGGGCCATGCCGTGCCAAACCACATTAGACGTCGGTCATCATGCCCGCCAAGCTAGCGTGCCGACCGTTGGGTCCGCCTTATATTTTTTTATTAAAAAAACCAAATAAATTTTGAAATTTTGAAATTTTTTAAAAATTACATTTGACCCCTCAACTCTTCTATGTTATACTTTTACCCACATTTCATATTTTTCTATAAATACTTTCACTTATTCCGATTTTCATTCACTTTCTCTCAATCTCTCCATTCTCCAATTCTCTACACAATTTCATATTTTCATAATTTCATTCTTACTCTCTCATTGCCCTCACTCTCTCTCTATTCTCTAAACTCTACACTACTAATCTACTATTATATTACTATATTACTAATTCACTATCTTACTAATTAACTATCATCTAACTATTATTCTCTAATCTCTCCACCAAGACATCAAAGTTCAAAGGTACCTTTTTTTTTTAAGTGTTATTATTTAATTTTATGTTTTAGTTTTTAAATTTTATATTTATACTTAATATATTTATGCTTAGTTATTAATTTTGATAATTAATCGTATGTTTTATGTATATTTAATATTTATAGCTTTAGGCTTAGTATATTTTTGTTTAGTTAGTAATTTTAATATTTTTTGGTTAGTAAATTAAGCATTTTATGTGTAGTAGTTAATTTTAATATTTTGTTTTTAGTAAATTAAGCATTTTTATGTATAGTAGTTAATTTTAATATTTTTTGGGTAGAAAATTTATCATTTTATATTTAAACTTTAGTTATTAATTTTAATATTTTTGTTTAGTTAGTAAATTAAGCATTTTATGTGTGGTAGTTTATTTTAATATTTTTGGGTAGTAAATTATCATTGCATGTTTAATAGTTAATTTTAATATTTTTAATCAATAAAATAAGCATTTTTATGTGTAGTAGTTAATTTTAATATTTTTGGTTAGTAAATTAAGCATTTTTATGTGTAGGAGTTAATTTTAATATTTTTGTTTGGTTAGTAAATTAAGCATTTTTATGTGTAGGAGTTAATTTTAATATTTTTGTTTGGTTAGTAAATTAAGCATTTTTATGTGTAGTAGTTAATTTTAATTTTTGGTTAGTAAATTAAGCATTTTTATGTGTAATAGTTAATTTTAATATTTTTATTTGGTTAGTAAATTAAGCATTTTTATGTGTAGTAGTTGATTTTAATATTTTTGGTTACTGAATTTATCATTGTATGTTTAGTAGTTAATTTTAATATTTTTGTTTGGTTTTTAAATTTATCATTTATGTTTAGTAGTTAATTTTAATATTTTTTGGTTAGTAAATTATCATTTTAGGTTTACACTTTAGTTATTAGTTTTAATGTTTTTGTTTAGTACTTTTATCATTTTATGACTTTTATAGTTTTATGCTCATTATATTTATTATTTTATCATTAGTATTTAATGACTACTAAGTTAATATTGGTATTGTAGAAAACAGATCCTCATCATCCTACTTTTTTAGACGGTCTTAACATGAACAACGATGATTTTGACCTTTCTAGACCCGTAGAAACTGCAGCAGGAGCTCCCGGTTCCGACACCGCACTGACATCATGTGCCAAATCTAAGAAGTTTACATCAGATTTATGACAATGTTTTGACGTAGCACAAATGACACTCCCAGACGGTATGGTAGGGTTTCAAGCTAAATGTAAGTTTTATCCTAAGGACTATACCACTGCTATAGGGAACTGATCATTTGAGAAGGCATATACTGAAATGCATACCTTCATATGGACAGGTAGACACTACAACTCAGACACAACTACAACGACACCTAGACGAGTCCGTTACGACGTTGCATTTTGATGCCGCACATGCTAGAGAATGCATGGCACATTACATTACATAAACTGATCAACTGATTGGTTTCAATGATAATGTTTTTTATGAAGAATTTATCCAAAGTGCATACAATCCCCGATTTAAAGTTGTTTCTAGAAACACCACTAGAAGCGATTTGTTAAAACTTTTTAAAACCCAACAAGATGACTTGATGGCTGAATTGCAGCATCTAAGCGTCTCTATTGCATTAACTTCTGATATTTAGAATGCATGTTACAAACAAGACTATATATGTGTCACATGACACTATTTAGACTCTGATTGGAGGTTAAAAAAAAGTTCTTGGTTGTCGTCCTATGGTTTTTGCACATACCACATAAAATATTTTTAATGTTATTGTTTCTGTTTTAGAAATTTATGAAATAACTCATCGCATCCTTTCTATCACATTAGATAATGTATCGACAAATACTAGCTCAATCACATTGTTTATTGAAAGAAAAATTCTGCAAGATGGGAGTTATTTATCCATCAACGGTGTGCATGTCATATCATAAATTTAGTTGTACAGTCTGGTATGAAGGAAGTAAGTGATCGTATAGATCGCATCAGAGATACCCTTTCTTGGATCAACAACTTTAATCCAAGATTTCAAGAATTCAGTAGATACTATACAACTTATGATCTACGACCTCAACGATTCCAAAAAAATATGTTGGTAAGGCAGAACTCTATTTACTTAATGCTGTAAAATTGTTTGGATTATGATACACCTATTTCATGGTTTTATAACAAGAAAATGATCAAACTTCAGTGTCCGTTACTGACCTCAGACGATTGGTATGTGACAAAGATTTTTTTTTTTTAATTTTTAAAGGTTTTTTACGATAACACTGTAACTCTTTCCGATGTCTATTACACCACATCTTCTCATGCAATCCATCAGATTGTTGAAATATCTGAAATGTTAAACACTTATAGGAAGATGATATCTTACGCACTGCAATTGTTGCCATGGAGACCAAGTTTAAAAAATACTAGTCAACAATGTCTTTCCTTTATGCCTTAGGTGTTATAGTAGATCCTAGGATTAAATTATCTGGTTTAGAAACTTTGCTTGAGTTTATCAGTGCTAATTTGACTGTAGATTATTCCGCCCAGGTTACTGACATTCGAAACAAGTTGTTCGATTTTTTTTGTATTTATGAACGTAGGTTGGGCGATGTTGAAACACAACCATTAGCAGAACCAAGCACACTCCCGTTGAAGAAAAGTTGGAACATTCTCAAACACCGAAAAAAAAAAGACGGCGCAAACCAAGCACACTCTGGTTGAAGACAAGTTGGAACATTCTCAAACACTGAAAAAAAAAACGGCGCATCAATTTCATCCCAACGAGCTACCGCAACTTTCGGTGCCGAACTGAACAGGTACCTTGAAGCTCAATTCGATTCATTCAAAAACATGAAGGAATTTGATATGCTCTTATGGTGGAAGACCTATAGCTACAAATATCCGATTCAGTCACACCTAGCACGTGACGTACTCGTTATTCCAGTGTCTATTTTTCTTCAGAACAGGTATTCAGCATGAGTGGATGTATAATTAAACCGTGAAGTTCTTTGTCTCCAGCGATGGTAGAGGTATTAACATGCCTTCGAGATTGAAAGCATGCTTAAAAGTGGATGCAAAATGAAAAGGTAGACAGAGACCTTATTCAAAATTCTCCAAATTATTTGTCGATGAGAGTTCCGGCAGTAACCAAGTCTATGACCTGTAGTCGACATGTACATTTACTTGTAATACATTAATACGATTACATTATTTTTCTCTTACCGAGTTTTTATCCCACTGGGTTTTTCTTGGTAAGGTTTTTAATGATGAAATCGTGTAACTATGTAATACTGAAAGTCCGAAATAAATAAATATTTCATAATTTCATATTTTCATAATTGCATAATTTCATAATTTTCATCTATTTTTTATTTTCTTTAATCTTTTATATTTAAGTATTCTTTGTATTATTTTAACAAAAATAAATAAATCTATTTATTTTCTACATTTTATTTCTTAGACTAAAATAATAAATAAGATAAACAAATTACAATAAAAAAATACATAAGTTAACTTGTTTAAAAAATATTATTGTTATAACAATTAAATTTAAATAATTAAAATTTTTAATTTATTAAAAAAATAGAAATAGACCTCGGCCTGAGACGTCATGCGTACTGGCACAACCCAACAAGCCCGAGCCCACGTCATGTACGGGGACCTCGTTTTGCTAAACTGGTCAGACCTAGCACGACAAATTGCTGTGTTGTGCCACGCCCGACCTGTTTAGCAAAACGAGTTCGACGGGACGTGCCAATCTAGGTCGGGCCGCCTGATTTGCCACCATTAATTCAATATGAGAATATTACAAATTCAAGTCACTAAAAACCTAAAACACATATGTTAATATTGAGAAGGAAAAATAAAAAAGGAAGTAAACAAACATATAAGCATTATATATATATATATATGAATATAATTCGATCTCGTATTGTATGCATAAGTATGAATAAATGCGTACCTGGAAACGCAGCGGAAAACATCCAATTCGTAGAGTCTTAATTCCAAATACATAATAATACGATAACATGAAAATAAAACAAGAAAAACAAGAAAAACAATTAAAACAATAGAGAGTCTTCTACTATCTTCTCACATTCCTCAGATTGCCTAATAGGGAGACAATTCTGTAAAACGTTCATAGTGAGTGAGAGTAGGGATCCCCTATATATAGTATAACTTCCTAGAATTCTAACCCGTAAAGGATTCTCAAAACCCTAATAGGATGGCTAGTCATAATAAAATACTAGGCCCACACATATACAATAGCCCATACCATATCCTACATATATTTAATGTAGCTAAGATGCACAGAGCCCAACAAATATTGATCACATTAATAACGGGCTTTATCCGGTCAACTCTCACTTACTTGAACATTTCAATCAATTCAGATTTCGTAAACATAAAATATAATGGCATATGTTGCTCACAATTTTATAAAAATCTTACATTCTCCCACTTGAGCTACATAGATATTATTATTTTAGTTATAAAAATTCATTTTAGAAAACGACTCTCCGAATTGACAAACAATTATATGTGGCCATAAGGAATGTTTAAGAGAGTAAAACCTTCATTCCCCTTAGTCTAATAGAACCTCAAGTATCCAACTACAAAGATCAGTACATCTTTAATTGACATAAGACCATATGTAATCAAAACACTCTTATCTCTACTTACCTGGGTAAAATGTTATGTATGTGTGGTATGGAAATTACATGCAGATGTGATCATCATGTCTATTTCCATATAGATCCACCTTCGCTTTAAGCAAAGTATCTTAAGACGAGAAACTTAATGTCTTAAGCATCTTACACTCATTGGCCAAACACTTTGACCATGAGTTAAACCTCCCTTAAGATGGGCAAATCATTCCGTCTTAAGTAATATTCACTCATCGGTGGAAACTTTATACCTTATGAGTGAATTGCCCCCTCAAGCTAAAAGCTTGAGATTTCTTGCCATAACATTTTAACATGTATATACAATATATTCTCGAGAATATGAAACAAACATGCATAGAATAAATGTAGTTAATCTAATTAAAGACAACTCTCACTAACCAAACACATCAAAAATTTCAATCCAATATAGGATACAACATGCTCCACAAAACTTCTGGAGTCAAATATCTTGGTTAGTGTATCAAGAGTTATTTTACATATGGTTATTAGAAACTCGCAACTCTTAAATCTACTCTCACCACAATATCCATATGGTTAAACCTCCGATATCTCTTATCATATTTAGAGAAGATAAAAACAGTGAAATTATCACAATCTACCTCAAAATATGATTTCACAATCAAAATTCTTTAGAGTTGCAATATATAAAACCACATATTTCTTTATCCATACATACATGTGAGCATGAAACAATTAACCTCTACAAATACTATGAAACCTCCCATTTTTTTTATTCAATAATACATGTAAAATTGATTTGAAATCCGCTTACATCAAACTATCATTTACATAAACATATATGACATTTTCTTATGAGAACGCTCCAATTTACATGAGGAATTAGAAATTTATGTAAGTTTATCACTTTTACCAAGATGTACCTCAAACAAGTAAACTTGTAATCATACTAACCCTTTGAGTGCTCTATTAATATATTTTCTCAATAGCATTATCAAAATATGTTTGTTCGAGTTTTTTCACCTCAAAACAGTAGAGAAAAGATTTTTAATGTCACACACAAATGACAGCATAGAGCACATAGAAAATAAACTTACTCTCACTGGCCCTCAGTTTTGTCTAATGTCAAAATAAAACTTTTAACAAAGTCTTAAATTGTTACAACATTATTAAACTAAACACTATTATCTAGAAACTTGAATAACTATGTTAACGGAGTTTTAAAGTATACAAACTTAATACTCGATTTCTAAGTAAAACCTTCAAGCCATAAATCTGACCATATGACTTTCAACCAATTAGTTTGCAACTATTTGACAACTAAGTCGAAAACCCTAACTCTAATGACATCCAAAATTACAATTCAACAAACTTGACATTTATTCAACATAAATATCCCAAACACAAGCTTTCTTCCTTAAACCTAAGTCTTTGAAATTATACATTCTTAACAACATCACTCTCTCCCCCTAAGAATGTATAATGCTTAGATACAATTATTCTTATAAATAAAACAAGACAAGTTCTATGAACTATTCCCAATAGTTTCTAATCTTTACAGTTCTATCCTTATATTTTATGAGATTACTTTTAATTCATTTAATCAAAAGACTTAAAACTGAGAATTTAAAATAATCAAAATGTCCTACGAATCAATTATCTCAATTATACCGTTGGTTATGTGATTAAAAAGATTATATCTAAACTACAAGAACAATCTTCAATCTAATTCTAAAACCTAAAAGTAGAATTTAGAATTCGAGAAGAGTTCGAAGACCCATAAAGATTATTATTTACAGAAATCACTATATAACTCGTTAGCTGAAATCATAAGCAAGAATATATTATCTTGAATAAGCCTCTAGATATTTATTTAAATTCTCAGTCCTATTATGAAAATTGTACTATATATTACAGGACCAGAATCGAAAATATCTTCCAATAAAACGTTTAGAGGTTAAAGATAATTTAAATATTACCATGAATTCAAATGAATTCAAATAAAACCTCTTAACCAATTGGTCCCTATTAAATACCGAGTTTATTGGAAGAATTCATAATATAAAATATATCACAATAAATAACCCACTAAGATCTTAATTGATAATTAATCAAATAATTCAAAACATAAATCAAGGGGTACCTTTTCTTGCGATATCAAATTATATTATTTCCTCAGTATTTTCTTTAATTTGCTATGTTGAATTGTCAAAATTTCCAGAGTACTTCCTATGGAGTTTGTATCCTATCACCTTTATCAAAATAACAAACAAAAGATATAACTTCATATAATAGATTATTCTCCATCTATTTATAAGGCACTAGACCTTAATAAACTTTTGACAGTGGGTTCATTAAACTTCATTTATCATTTAATCCTCGCTAAGGTAAAAATCAATTGGAGCATCTCATCTAATCCACCAAAAAGGTTCATCAACCAATATCTTAATGACATGTATTTAAAAAAAAAAGTAGAGGTGTTTAAAAAGGAATTAAATCACACTATATTCGTACTCACACCGATTTCCATAATCATTATAAATAATGATTTAACCTTCATGGAAATCCAACACAACATCATGATCCGTCTTTTGGACAAAGACCATAACGCACGTGTAAAAACTTTCTTACAAGTGATTAACCTCTTTGGAAGATGAACATCACTCTTTATTCTTCAATGCTCACAAAACTTACACAAGTGATGACTCTCTTACGCAGATGATTAACACATGTATAGTTTTACCTCAATGCAGTTCAAAACCTTAATCATTGATAATCCAACGAATATTAAGGAATCTTAACAACTAGTTCACAACGTGAATACATAGTCATCCAACTCCACAAATATTCCAAACACAATTGATTATATAATTTTAACAAACGAGCATTATAAAATCTTAATGGTCAGTCCACTACGTAGAAACATAACCATCCAACTTTATAATAATTTCTAATATATTCAATTAATGTCCCCAATGAAATAAACAAATTATAATGAAATATTAATAGTTAGTCTACCACGTAGAAATGTAACCATCTAATTCCATAATAATTTCATAGGTTATACATTTGTAAAATATGAATTACAAATCCAATATCATTACATTCAACATAAATTTATATATTTCTCTTAATCAATACGACACGGTCGCACATAACTTTTACCTTAAAATTATGCAAAATAATGAGAAATACATAATCTTCTTAAATTTATATTGAATAGATATTATTTGTAAGCATATAGAAGATGTAGACATCATTAAGTGTTGGGTACTTTCATTCAATTAAATAAAAATATATTAGAGACAACTTCCAAAAATTTTAATATTTATATCACATTATATAATAAATACCTCAAGATGATGAACCTCCTATGGAGAAGAAACCCACCCATCACATGTGTCTAACATTCACAACATATTGTATAAGTGAATACTTCGAGATAATGAACCTTCTACGGAGAAGAACATCATTCATCACTTGCATATAATTTCATCATTGCAGTTCTATAGATGAATACTTCAAGATGATGAACCTCCTACGGAGATGAACATCACATATCACATGTGATAACCCTCATACGGAGATGATTAAAACATGCATTTCCATCTTTGCATTTCAAATTTAATAATTGATAACCAACGAACATATCAAAATCTTAATGATTAGTCACTACGTGAAACATAATCATCAAATTCACGAGAATATTCTATCAATTATTAAAACTTACCAAATTAATAATCGTTAACCAATTATATTCTCAAAAACGAAATGACTAGTCACTACGTAAAACATAATCACTCGATTTACGAGAATATTAAAAACAAATTATTAATTTTAACCTCACCAATAATCGATAACCGACTAATTTATCAAAATATTAATGATTAGTCATTACGTGAAACATAATCATCCAATTTACGGGAAAATTCTATCAATTATTGAATCAAAATCATTAATAATTGATAACCGACGAATTTTTCAAAATCTTAATGATTAGTCACTACGTGAAACATAATCATCCGATTCATGAGAAAATTCTATCAATTATTAATTTTAAACAAGCTAATAATTATTATGAAAACTAAATGATTAGTCACTACGTAAAAAATAATCATCCGAAATCATAATAATTATTTATGAACTGCAATTATTTTCATAAAAAATTTGGAAAATTTTAAAATTGCCTCATATTTTGGTAAATTTCAAATTGGCCCCTATATTTATCAAAATATTAAATTGGCTCTAAATATCTTTTGAAATTATAAATCTGCCCCAACACATACCCAATTACATATGGATACCTTAATGTTTTACTTAATTCAAATAGACCTAAGAAAAATTGCCTAACAGACCAACATTCTAACTAATTTAAAAAGGGACCTAGGAAAATAACAAAACAGTCCTCGTATTTTATCTAATTCTCAATAAGTGGCCAAAACCAAAATCAACCAAAAACCCTAGATCTTTATGCTGCCAACCGTTCTTGCTTTGACGACCACCAAAACGGCGGCAACGACAGCGGCAAGGCGCCCAGAATGGTTCTATATCACGAGATCTGTAAATACTCTAGAATCAATTCGAAAAATTAGAGATCGCAACAGCGAGATCTCTTCCACAGCAGCAAGCCACGTCGTCGCTGGGAAGAGGACGACCAACCACGGCTCTGACGAAGTCCACGTTGGTCTACGAAGAACGACCCACATCTTGATGGGTATGATGCAGACGATCCGCCCCTGATGCGCGGGTATGGATCTTTTGACCCCTAATAGGGCGGGTATGGATCTTTTGACCCATCGATCCATGTGTGATTGCGGATTTAGCAAGAACAACCCGTTCAAACCCAAAAACAGGTGTGATATATTGTACCATAAACCCAAATCTACATCCCACCAGAACCAGCCATGGATGCAATTTAGTTCAGTCAATAATCATCAGTCAAAACTATTCTTAGTTTATTTAACAATTATAAAATAATTCAATAAAAACCAAATTTGATGATTCAAACAATCCATACAGTCAGATGCAATTGTGTGTGTTGTTCAAAGCAAGTGAGACCGTGAGTCTCATTTCAAATACAGTGATACCTAACTTAGACAACATGTAAAATCATCACACAATTCATATATGGATTTAATTAATGGCAGCAATAATTTAACTCAATTAATCCAGTGTCTATAAAAACAAAATACAGATACATAATCAAAACCATTTAACCTATGCAACAATAGGATTTGCTCTGATACCACTGTAAGCATTATATATATGAATATAATTCGATCTCGTATTGTATGCATAAGTATGAATAAATGCGTACCTGGAAACGCAGCGGAAAACATCCAATTCGTAGAGTCTTAATTCCGAATTCATAAGAATACGATAACCTGAAAATAAAACAAGAAAAACAATTAAAACAATAGAGAGTTTTCTACACTCTTCTCACCTTCCTCAGATTGCCTAATGGGGTGACAATTCTGTAAAACGTTCATAGTGAGTGAGAGTAGTGACCCCCTATATATAGTATAACTTCCTAGAATCCTAACCCATAAAGGAATCTCAACTATGTCCACACATATACAATAGCACATACCATATCCTACATATATTTAATGTAGAGCCCAACAAATATTGATCACATTAATAACGAGTTTTATCCGGTCAACTCTCACTTACTTAAACATTCCAATCAATTCGATTTTTTATAAATATATAATATAACGGTATATGTTGCTCACAGTTTTATACAAATCTTACAAAACAAACATAAGCCAAATTCTCGATTGAAAACAAAAGTAATACCCGCTTTATGGAAAGCATATATATATATATATATATATATATATATATATATATATATATATATATATATGAGTTTTATACCACCATGGATCAAACTAGCTTGGTAACAACATCAATCGAAAATATATATATATATACACACGCGCGTATGTATGTCCTGTTTTATTGTTTTTTTTTACATGTTTTAGTGTACAATGCTAAAACCTAAACAGTTTAATTTTTTTAATATTTTGTTTTTTTTTTCATTATAATGAATATACACCAAATCAATCCACTTCCATACGAGCCACACTTAAATATTACACCTAACACCATGCTATTTTTGTTTATGTATAAAATTAGTTAAACTAGTTAGTATAATGCAGGCGCGAAATCAGGATTTTGATTTTAAGGGGGGCTAGACAAAACGAAATTCAAGTTTATGACTAATATATTAATATTTAAAAACTAAATTATTATTATTATTATTATATATATATAATACTATTTAGTCTCATATATTAATAAATAAAATAAACATAAATTTTATGAATCAAAATGACGTTCTTTAAAATCTGAAAAATCATTTATAATCGAATATATACTCATATTTTGTAATTGAAAATCAATTGCAACATAAAATATATACATATCCAATATTACTGTTTAATTGTAAAATTATATTGTTGATGGTGGGTTTGACCTAACTCGTATTGCAATGTAATGAGTATTAATATATGGAATATTTATATTGCATGTCTCGTAAAATGAACTTATTACTTCAGTAAATAATCTATCACATCTTGTTTTTTTTAGTGATCATAATTAATAATTTTCATGATATCTATTAATTAAATACTTATTAAATAGGAATATACAAATAATTTCTTCTTAAAGCACTTATGGTTACATGCTAATAGCAGATGTACTGTCAGGTTTATAATTAAAAAAAATGTGATAGGTCAGAAATATCTTTATCTATATAATACATTATGACAATTTTATGCATGAAAAATTATTGAAAATATTTTGGTTGGGGGGGGGCCATGGCCCCTATCAGCCCCCGCCTATCTCCTCCCTTGTATCCATGAATATGTTTATATAATTAAATATGCTTATGTATATGTTAAAGCGTTTGATAATTAAACAAAAATCATTTTTTGAAAAAAAAAAACTTTTACGATGTTTCTTAAAAATAGTTGTTAGCGTGATTTCTGGATTTCGTCAGAAAAGCCAACAAGGATTGGATTTCGGCTATCAATTCAAAGAGAAAGAGATTAGAGAAAGTAATCAAGACACAAGTTTTACGTGGTAAAACTCCGATGACCGGAGAAACGTCCACGGGTGGTTGAAGGATCAACCAAGTCAAAATCCATTATGAAAATATGACATTTACAAGCTCTCCATCTCTCTTTATTCTTTCTGTATTTTTCTATTGTTTGCCGTCTATCTCTCTTTGGCGAGATTATGGGTCTATTTATATGTTTATAGAGCCCTAATCTGCCTTGTACAAGTAATGAATCTTTATATTTAATTACAATTATTTACTTGCTTGGGATTGATTGTCTTCTTTCCTGTTTCGGAGTCTTGTATTGAAGTCGGATGGGATTCTAGTAGTGCAGTCCAATTTGGACTTGTTTTCCTATAAGAATGTGGTCTTTGTAAAGAAATAAAGTTATTGTCTGATTGGGAGCCCTTCCAACTCAGTATTCTGTTCTCTTTGGGATTCCTTCCTAATATGGATATCTTCGTGTATTTAATAACATAATCCGTGTGAACTAAGCACTAAGCTTCTTATTCGGTTTTCTTCATATTTATCCCGAGCAAGGATAATACCGGTAGGGCCCGAGTAACATCGTTAGAGCCCGAATGGAAGCGTTATTTAACCAGTCTCGAGTATCGTTAACTGATCCCGAGTAGGTTTTCATTCAACATATGCTTACTCGGGTTTTCTCTTCTACGACATTATCTTGTAGGATATTTTCTGAATACCTATTTGGATGTCTACCTGAAAATTTATCCTCTCTGTTTGATGACGTGTTCATTCGATAAAATTTACATTTGATGTGTGTTTTTCTTATAAAAAAATGTAAAAAAACGTATTTTAAAATGGTTTGTTACAAAATCATTTGCAGTCACATCACACAAAATGTAGATTGATATTGATAATTAAGTTAAAATATGTGTATACAGGTGTACCACTGGAATCCTGGATTATGAAGAAAGCAGTTTGTTGGTTCCAACTTCCAAGGGTTAATTTGGTCAATCAATAAAATTCATTGAAACGACCAGGTGTTCTAGTTAATATATGAAAGGTCGAGCCTGTTTTGGAAATAACAAGGATTAACTGAGGGTAAAAGAGGAAGATGGTGTAAACTTTTGACAACTGTACTCATTGAAGTGTTGGTTTTTTGGAAATTGTCAACGTTTAAACATTAAAGTTGGAGAGTGGAGAGAGAGAGAGAGAGAGAGGATAAAAATAAAATACATAAATAAAATTAAAAGTTATTAATGAATTAGGGATAATTCTACAAAAATCCTCCTCATTTAATGAAATTTCAATCCTGGGGTTTTTACCAATTGCTCACTATCTAATTAGGAAACATCAGTTTTTTTACTTGTTATATATATATATATTTTTAAAAGGTCATTTGACCAAATTTTTAACCGCCAACCATCATAAAATTAGTAAAAAGTCAAGTTTTTCCATGGAATTTGGTTGACAAATAAAAAAGAAATAAAAAATTGTAAAAATAAAAAAAAAATTAAAAAAGTACTATTAAAGGAGATTTAAAAAAAAATACAAATACGATCAAATTGAAAAAAATGAAGATAAAAAATTTGAAAAATAATTCAAACAAAAAAATCTAAGAAAATAAAAATTAAAAAAATATTGGATGAATCTCCATTGTCCATGATGGAGATTCAGATCTCCACCTCCATTGGAGATCCACCACTAAGATGGAGATCTATTACTTTTTCTTTTTTCAAAAAAATAAAATATTTTTTAATTTAATCTCCACCGTCCATCATTGAAATGGACGGTGGAGATCATCTAACTATATTTTTTCAATTTTTAAAAATATGATCTTTAATATCCATATCATAGATGGACAGTAAAGATTCATTTAATTATTTTAAAAAAATATTTTTTTTTATAAATATGTGATAATACCAAAATACCTCCATCACTATTAATTTTGACTAACAGTGGGATTGAAATGAGTTATATTTAATTATATAAAAACCGGTTTGATGAAAAATCAAATAACAATTAAAAAATTGCCGTTTGACAATTAGATAGGACCATATATATATATATATAAAATCCCTTTATTATTTTATCATAATTGTATACACATAGTGATATATACATATACGGCATGTATAGTTTTCAAATTTGAAAGGGGATTACCTTGGTCCATATCTTTTAAGGAAATCACACTTTTTTTACCCTATTTAAGTGTATTAGCGTCATTGGTCCTTATTTATTTTTAGAAATACGTTAAATTGATCCTTCAATTAGTCCTTCAATTAGTCCTTCATTAGTCAAAGTTAACTGGTCTAGGGTAAAATGATACTTTTGTAATGTTTTAATGTTTGGTGACATGTGGCAATTTTTTTATATAATATCAATTTTATAAATACCATTTTTTTTTTATATAATATTAATTTGTAAATTAAATCTTTTTTTAATTGGATCTCCAGCATCCACCTTTGAGAATGGTGGAGATCAAATAAAAAAAAAACATTTTTTTTTAAATTGATAACTAAAAAAAAATATCTCCAATCTTCCATCCTTGTGATTGATGGTTGGTGATTAATTAATAATAATTTTAAAAATAAAAAAACTTATGGAGATTCAATCTCTCCGGATTGGATCTCCATCCTCCCAGACACGAAGGGGGAGGCACGGCGAGGGAGGTCACCATCATTCCCTGTCGCGTATCGATAAGGCTCTAGCCTTCCTCAGTTTTAAGCGGGGGACGCCTGTGCTGTGAGTCAACTTGGCACCCTTTGCCTCGAATCATACGGTGGCACGTTGCAGCTTGAAGGTTGTTTCGTCAAGTACAATACAAATTTGTTTATGGGTGTGGAAGACAAGACAGTGGTTGTGAAGAAATATGGGTCGCTGACTGCTTACAACCAGGGCCGACCCTAATGTTTTTAGGGCCAGGGGCGAAATTTTTTAGAAATGGGAAAATGGGCCCTATGATATATCAAATGAGGAAAAATATAAATCGAAAACAAAAATAAAAAAATAAAAACAAAATCAGATTTTTTTTAGTATAATAGGATTATATATAATTTATATATATCAAAAAAAGAAAGTATCTAAAATAATTTGTAACGAAAAGTCGAAGATCGAAGTGAAATGACTTAAACGATGAACACTGGACTTGAGAGTAGAGAAGTTGAAATAAATGATAAATTCTGAAACAAGAAACCCTATTGGACCATATATCAAAAACAAACATTTCTTCTTGGACTTTGTCCTGATCCAATATTTTTTTTTTTTTTAACTTTTTAACTTTTTAACTTTTTATATACCTCTTTAATCCCAAATAGTTGGACCAATACTCAAAACAAATATTTGGATATTTATAATCTAAAATAAAATAAAAATAAATCTTTAAACTAACATTCAAAATATGTAAAAACAAAAAACATATAAAAACGAAAATAGACGTTTAAACTAATATGAAAATATGAAAATAAACCCCTAAATTAATACTAAAAATATAGAAATTTGATCTTTTAAAAGACAGCCCCGGGGTGACTGCCCCTCTAGCAATAAAGTAGGGCAGGCTCTGCGTACAACTCGGATGGGTTGACCCAGTGTGATGACGGGTTGTATAGGATGGGTGGGTATAGTAACGTAAACGACGTCACACACTGCGTGGGTGATTTGAGCTTCAATGAGTGCCATGACTGCTTGGATACATGGAAATCTCTATGGATCTCGTGGAGATCCAATTTGCACCAATTGTTTTTATTTTTAAAAAATAATTAATCATCAACCATCCTTCATAAGGATGAATGATCGGAGATAATTTAAAAAAAAAAAGCTTTTGATTTTCTTTTTTTTAGTTTTCAATTTTTTTTTTTGGGTTTCAGTTTTGAATTTTAAATATTTTTGAATTTTAATTTGATCTCCACCATCCATCTCCATTAAAAAAGATTTGTTTTTCAACGTTTCAAATTAATTTTGAAGGGTGTAAGGGATCTCTACAATTATTTTGATGTGGGCATATGCAACATGCGTATAGAGCTAGACAAAGGAAGAGTTGTAGAGTGTTCGATAAACCTGTAAAACAAATAAACGAAAAAAAGAGCGAGTGGAGGTGGTCCCTTGATAGGAGTCTCCGACGTTCAAGTAAGTGATATATTCATAGAATATGAATATTATTGAATGAAATAACAAACTAATTGAAAAGACTGTTATATTGAATATTTGAATAGCAAATCAAACCGTAGTACGCTTGTTAATCCGGTCGAGCGCTCGTTGATGCATTTAAAGCTCTGATAGAGTGTATAGATAGTTTAGAAAGGTGAAACTTGGATGCAAGAAAGTAACGGTTGCTGAATTAGATGATTAGAGTGTTATGGATGAATAATTCTGGTGGCGAGAGGAGGAACTTTGACAGCTTTTCAATACGCAAGTAAGCTTGTGTTGCTGGAGAAAATTTAGAACCCTTTCTTAATGAGAGAGGGGCGATATTTATAGCTCTCAAGCTGGGTTGTTTCGTGATTAATCATGGGCGTTATCCTCGAGATCCTCCATTGATTTCATGGGATTCAATCTTCGGATTGAGTCAAACTTGAGTTGGATGGTTATCTCTTATTTGACAACTACCTGAATCGGTCAGTACTCAACGAAAATCGGTAGATATAACCCATCTATATATATAAGTGATGTAAAGTTTACTAAACAAAGTAATTATTTAAGGATAAAGTGATATAATAATAAAAGTGAAAATTGTAAAAAATAACCAAGTTATAGAACGGATTATTGTTTCTAACTAAATTTTATTTTTTTATTGTTTGTAACTAATTATCATAATACATTATTGTTTTTAGTCAATAAATTACAAAACTACCATTTTATTCTCTTTTTTCCTTTTTTTTTTCTCCATTACTCATCTCTTTCTATCACTCATCTCTTTCTATCACTCATCTCTATCACCCATCTCTATCACCCATCTCTTTATCACTTGTATCTTTATCAAATCTTAATTCTCAACGAAATTTGGTCAAAAAATTAAAGTTATTTTGAAGGGAAATCGCAAAGAAACCAAGATTTGAGAAGAGTTTTTTGAAAACTTTGAGTTTGTGGTTGATTCTCTATTAAAAACTTCAAGGTTCGTAAATCTTTAATTTCAATGGTATTATTGTGTTTCTTAGATGATATTGTTGATGGGTCTTTGTTGTTTTGTTTCAATTTTGAAGTTTTTTTGGTGACAATGGAAGAAACTTCGATTGCGGTTTGAAATTATATTTCAATCAATGTGTCACGATAAAAATGATATAAGTTTATTATTTCATGTTTAACGTGACACATCACCTAATATTTTGTAGTCATGTATTTTTGAGGTACATGCGATATTTCATACCCAACATGATATATATGAGATATTTCATGCATAACATGACATACATATGATATTTTATGTACAACATGATATACATATGATATTTCATGTCTTATATGAAATAATGCATAAATGATATTTCATACCAAACATTACATACAAAGGATATTTCATGCACAACATGATATGCATGAGATATTTCATGTCTTGATATAATGCATAAAGGGGATATTTCATACCAAATATGACATACATAGGGTATTTCATGCCCAATATGACATAAATAGGATGTTTCATGCACACCATGATATACCTGGGATATTTCATGTATTGTATGAAATAATGTATAAAGGGGATATTTCATACCAAACATGACATACATAAGATATTTCATGTCCAACATGACATAAATGGGATGTTTCATGCACAACATGATATACCCGGGATATTTCATGTCTTGTATGAAATAATGCATAAAGGGGATATTTCATACCAAACATGACATACATAGGATATTTCATGCCCAACATGATATACATGGGATATTTCATGTCTTGTATGAAATAATGCATAAAGGGGATATTTCATACCAAACATGACATACATATGGTATTTCATATCCAACATGACATAAATGGGATGTTTCATGCACAACATGATATACCTGAGATATTTTATGTCTTGTATGAAATAATGCATAAAGGAGATATTTCATACCAAACATGACATACATAAGATATTTCATGCTCAAACAGGACATACATAGGATATTTCATGCACAACATGATATACATGAGATATTTCATGTCTTGTATGAAATAATGCATAAAAGGGATATTTCATACAAAACATGATACACATAGGATATTTCATATCCAACATGACATACAT
Organism: Dipteronia dyeriana; assembly: GCA_032871835.1. Classification (NCBI taxonomy): domain Eukaryota; kingdom Viridiplantae; phylum Streptophyta; class Magnoliopsida; order Sapindales; family Sapindaceae; genus Dipteronia; species Dipteronia dyeriana. The sequence goes on from CM065301.1 coordinate 58,914,340, forward strand.
GAGATGTTTCATGCACAACATGATATATATGAGATATTTCATTTCTACTATGAAATAATGCTTAAAGGGGATATTTCATACCAAACATGACATACATAAGATATTTCATACCCAACATGACATACATGAGATATTTCATGCACAACATGATATACATGGGTTATTTCATTCATTGTATGAAATGACCCAAAAAAAAGATATTTCATACCCAACATGACATGCATAGGATATTTCATGCCTAACATGACATACATGATATATTTCATACACAACATGATATACATGTGATATTTCACGTCTTGTATGAAATAATGCATAAAGGTGATATTTCATACCAAACATGACATACATAGGATATGTCATGCATAACATGACATACATAGGATATGTCATGCATAACATGACATATATATATTTCATGCAAAACATGAGATACATGAGATATTTCATGCTTTACGTGATATATCCCTTAAAAATGTGAAATAATGTTTTTCTTACAATTTTTTTTATGAACTGATTTTTTTTTCAATTGTTTTTTTATTCAGAAAATATGCAAAGCTTTAGGTTAGCAATCAATTACAATGGTCGGTGGGACGATTTTGCTCTAGAACACGTCAAAAGTAATCAGAAGAAATCTCAATTATGTGTAGTGCAACCTATTGACTACACCAAGTATGCTGTGAAGGATAACGAAGGCAAAGTATGAATCGTAGACTTGGAATTGAGGACATGCACATGCCGTAAGTTTGGCTTAGATATGTTGACATGTGCTCATGCAATTGCTGTTTGTTTCTTTCTTATTTATTATGTGTTCATGTGCATATTCAAATGAATGATGGTACTAACTAATTTTCATGTTTTACAGGCATACAAGAGTTCCAAAAGAACGACTATGCAGTGATTACTTCACAACTCAATGGCTTCAAACAGCATATGCACCTTCGATACACCAGTACCTCATCCTTCCAGTTGGGTCCTTCCAGAACATGTTAGTTCTTGCGTTGTACATCCACCTGAAGGTAGAAGACAATCGGGCAGACCGAAAAAAAATTAGGATACATTCTTCCTTAGAAGGGCCTGAAACAAGAGTATGTACCAATTGTGGAGAATCTGGACACAATCGCATTACTTATACTAAGCCTCGTCAAGCACGTTCAATTAGCAAATCAAGTTCACCATAAATTGGCCAAAAAACTCCATTCCGTAGACAACATGCATGCGGAAGATGCGGGTTGCTTGGACATAATATTCAAACATGCTCAAACTTGGAAGCAAAACCATGAAACTTTCATTTTATAATGTTACAACTTTTGTTGAGTGTTAGATGTTAACTTTTATTTTAACTCTTGGTTGTTAACCGTTGAAGTTGTTATCAACTTTTATACATTTTACCGACTTTTGATTGTTAACCATTGAAGCTTTTATTTTAAACTTTGTTTTAAAACAATTTGTTACAAATTAGATTGTTATTTATTGTGTAAAATGATGAAAACATATACAACTTTTGTTCGAAAATCATAGACTTGATTTGAGTTAAATTATTAGGACATTGTACGATCAATTCTTAGTTCTACATTTAAGCATGTGTATTGTGTTTAAAATGAAAGATAAGAAATAAAAAACTGTACTATTATTTTTTGATAAAAAACTGACAATTAGATTTTGCAGATGTTTTTTAACTTGAAATTTTATTTGTTAACATTACCAAAAAATTTGGTTTGAATATCCTCTGTTTACATGGCTACAAGTAAAGGTATGTTTCATGAATATAAATATAACATCATACGTAAATACGGTAAATCTCTAAAACTATGATACGGATACGGCAGGATATGCCAATTAAAATAATATATATTTAAATTTATATTTAAAAAATACGGCACAATACGTAAATATGGTAAATCTCTGAAACTGTGATATGGATACGGCAAGATATATCAATTAAAATAATATATATTTATATTTATATTTATATTTAAAAAAAATATAATCCAAAAATTCATTCAAAACATATTCTATATAAACGTAATCCAATAATCCATTCCATTCAAAATAAAAAAAATCCAATAATACATTCAAAACGTATTCTCAATAAACCTAATCCAATAATCATTTCTACATGAATTTTATGTTTCATGTTTCAACTTTACTAACCAAACAATACATTTATGTTGTAACAACTTGTCACACCCTTGTCTGTGGTGTCTGCAGCCTGTATCGGAAAAAGTGATATGGAAACATACACCTAATATTCACCATATAATAAATATTGTCTCCTAACAGAAAAATAAGATAAGAGAATCCAATCACACAACACAAGATTTTATAAAAAAAAAAAATATCAGTATCAGTTACTATATATGGAATCCTTAGAGTTACATGAATACTCCAAATTAAGTTATAGTTACTCGGTTAAGTTTTCTCAAAAGTTAGTGAAATTATACTTATTATACCCTCAGAAAATATAAAAAACAAAAATGGTTGTTTTATGTTGTAAATCCAAAGCACAAAGCATAAATATGTAACAATTAGTAGAGTTATAGATGGAAAGAATATATCAACTCACTTTCGAATTTGGAAGCTTTTGCTGATTGCTTCATCATATATGAAAATATAATGATACTACAAATCAAAGCTTTACAAAATTCACCTATAAATATCACTTTTTTTTTAAACTGCAAATTTTATTAAAAAGGGAACAACCCCACAAACAACAACAAAGACCAGTTGGGAAAAACACATCATACCAGAACACAAGCAAAGCAACAGAAAAACTAAAACAAGCTACACAACTATTACATAATCCAAGTCCTTTTCTGTTGGGCATTCCATGTTTCAAATTTACTAACAAAACAATAAATTTCTATTGGCTGCTCCTGATAGACCATGTTTAGTCTAAAAGCTGACCACTAATATATTAGAATTTAAAATTTAGAATAATCCTTTATGTAGATACCCACAAGAAGACAATATTAGATAAGTACCGAGTGAAGTAGAAGAAATAATTATCTGGGTTTGATGCTTCCACAACACATTGAAGAACATGGTTGTACTGCCTTACAGCCAATTCGAAGGATTAAGATTCTCTGTTGAACTGATCTTTGTATTGACGGTCTCAATAAATTTGACAAATCAATGGCTTAGATTTTTTTTTTTCACATTGATTATCTTCGAATGTAGTGTAATCTTTAACTGTTTTACGTCAACACACACAAAAGAGGATCTGAATCCCAATTGAAAAAGTTAAATTTCTTATGGCTTTATTTTACACCCATTGTTGTGTAATTTCCATGCAATAGAAGCTTCAAATATTTCAGTAATTATAAAATTTAAAATCCTTAATTAAATATAAAGTGTCTTTAATTAGAGTTCATTGATCCTGCAGACAACTCTTTAATGCAAGTGGGAACTCGGAACAGCAAGGGAACAAAGTACCCTCTTTTGACATGTGTGGTTAGTGGTATGAGCCAAAACTTATACTATTGTTGAGAAGAGGTGGAGTCCACACATACAATTTGTAACAGATCTAATTCATCAATTCTCAATAATAATTTTTGTATTCTTGGCGGATACTCATTGGGAGGAAAAACTTTGATTTTAACAAAAATATATTGTATGATCGTAACAGGACTATGGAAGATATTTGGTACATCTATTGCATCAAAGCTCTTCTCAATCATCTAATACTCATCTTATTAGCATTGTAGGCATTAGTTTTTTGGTTTGCCACTAGAAAATTATATAGATTCAAATGCAGACTTCTTGCAATACAGATTATTACTTTAAAGATGATTTCACTTAAGCAGGTATAACACAAAGAAGTCAAGGATCGTTGTGCCAGAGGAGCGGCTCCTATTGCGTTCTTAACCATTTACAAGGCTTGTGGGGCCACTGGATGTTCTGATGCTGATCTTCTAAAAGCATTTGACAAAGCTATAAACTATGAAGTCATTAATATAACAGTGTCGGCTGGTAATGATACACCATTGATTAATGTGATTCTTTTATGCCATTTCATAAGGAATCAATGTGTTCTACTATATCTATGCCATCAATGTGTTGAACAAGAATAATCAATAATTCATGTGTCTTGTTTTTTTATTCATTATCTTCACAAGTCAAAACTATCTAGCTCATGCCTTAGTTGCCAATATTGACTAAAAATATTCACCCACATCACATGCTTATTCACATGATTTACATGAGACCCAGTAGAAACATAGCACCACCAACAATAGCAAAACAATCAAGCTAAGGTCAGGCCAATTAGACCAATCAAAACCAGCAAAAACAAGCAAAACAATAAAAAAATATATTACAAGCTAAAATTAAAACAGAGTAGAAACTGAGCAAAACAATCAGATAAATCAAACCGAGCAACAACATCAATTGAATCAAAATTGAATCCTCACTCAAATTGAATCCACAAGTCACAACACAAACCAAGGTTAATTTCGCATCCAGATAAGAGCAAAGAAGAGGAGAGCAAAATACCTTTAAGCAAAGAAGATGCGATCTGGCAACGACAACGGCAATGACGATGACGACAAGAGCTGACGACGAGAACCTTCTGTGATCTAGTGAGGCAGTTATTTGAGGAGCCGTAGCACAGAGGCCTTAAGAAAACACCCAAAAAAGAAGTAATCCTAGGTCGCCAAAATGTTCGACCTCCGAATCGTCACCGGAAACCACCTCCTTCTTCTTCACCAGGGTCGCACACTCCAAACCCTTCCTTTCTTCCTCTTATTTTCTTCTTCTTCGTCTAAAAGGATTTAGGGTGTTTTGTTTAGTTAGAAACGTATGCCTTATATGTTTGTAAAAAAAGAAAAAAAATTGGTTTATATTATACGTTTGTAAAAAAAAAAAATCACTCTTACAACACAAAATTGGTTTTTTATTAAAATAATGAGGTATTTTAGACTTTACAACTTGCATCTGGTTAAAAACAATAACTTAATTTTTTTTGATTAAAAACAATAATCTATTTCTTAATTTGACTACTTTTACAAATCCCCCATAATAAAATTACTTTTAAAAACTTTAGAAAAAATTAAAAAGTTACAAACAAAATGTTTTAATATGAATATAGAATATAAAAATATTAGAGTAAAAATATTTGTGTTAGAAAGATGCTATAATAAATATCATAGTAGAACATTTCCATAGCGATTATGTACAAATGCAAGTACCGAAGAAGTTAAATAAAAGTGAATTACAAGGTTTAGAATGGAAACTACCAGAATTAGCAGTTTAAAATTTAGAATTACCAAAAAGTAGTAATATATACATAGATAAAAAGAATCAAACATTTCATAAGTTTAAAGACTACAAGAAATATGGTAATGAAGAAGATTTCGAAGATGAAATAAATATGTTACATTGCAAGAATGGATAAATATTTAAGCAATTTTCCAATTTCTGTATAGTATATATTGATGATATTCTTGTTTTTAATAATAATAGATATATACATACAAATCATGTTCGTCAAGTGTTAGAAGCCTTTAAAAAGAACAATATAATAATTTCTAAAACAACAATAGAATTATTGAAGAATAAAATAGAATTTATAGGATTAATTATAGACAAAGGAAAAATAGATCTACAACCTCATATATAACAAAGATTTTAAGCTTTCTTGATAAGATAAAATAAAATAAAATAAACTAAAGAACTACAAAAGTTTTTAGGATTATTAAATTATGGAAGAAAATTCATCCCTAATTTAAGTACATTAGTAAGACCACTCTATAATAAGATTAGTAAAAATGGTCAAAAATACTTTAATAGTGAGGATGTAAAAATAATTCAGAAAATAAAAGAAATAGTAAAAAACCTTAAGCCCCATAGCACTTCCAATAGATAGCTATTATAAGATAGTACAAACAGATGCTAGTAACAAATGATGAACATGAATATTAATTCAAAAACTTACAAAAGAAAGTTTAAAAAATACTGAAGAAATAGGCATGTATACCGGTGGAAAGTTTTCAGAAGCTGAAAATAGAAGATCAAGTATTGAATTAGAAATTCTAGACATTATAAACTCTTTAAATCAATTTCACTCACTCACACACACACACACACAAATATATATATATATATATATATATATATTCAAAATGAGACTTTTACTGTTAGAACTGATTTTAATAAGAGAGAAAATAAAAAATAAAAAATAACCACAACTATTATCAAAATTTTGTTTTTGATCACATATAAAAATTTATTTGTTAATAGCCATTTTAAAAAAAAAATCAGTGTATGCCTATAAATTACAAAAATACCCCTGGATTTTATTTTTTCATTAAAACTGAAAGAAAACTTGAAATCATGACTACAATCTGGAACCAAACTTGAAATCACGGCTAGGAACTTGAAACTTGAAATCACGGTTAGGAACTTGAAACTTGAAATCTTATTTAAAAAAATGAAATTTTGAAACTTGAAATCTTGCTTAAATTGAAATGTTGAAACTTGAAATCTGGACTAAATTGAAAGTTGAAACTTGAAATGTTCTGGGTTTTTAAGTTCTTCGTTTTTAAATTTTGAAGCTTGAAATGTTGCATAAATTAAAATGTTGAAACTTGAAATGTTGAATAAATTGAAATGTTCAAACTTGAAATATTCTGGGTTTCTAATATTTCGTTTTCTTTCCTTTTTTTTCAGCAGATCTAATCTCCGGCGGAGGGAGAGCTCGAAGGTGTTGCTGGACGGTCATAAAGCCCAGGCGACAACACTCCGGCAAGCCGTCGACGACATGTGAGAGAGAAAGGAAAAGAGAGAAAAAGAGAGAGAAAGAAGAGAGAGAGAGATAGCTGCAGGGAGAGAGAGAGAGAAAAGAAGAGAGAGAAACCGGGGAGAGAGAGGGAAGGAGAGAGAAAAAAAAGAGGAGAGAGAGAGAAAATGGTCGGGGATGGTTTTTATATGGGGGCATTCAAGTAATTTCTTAAAAAAGTGGCTATTAACAAATAAATTTTCGAATGTGGTTAAAAATAAAATTTTCATAATAGTTGTGGTTATTTTTAACAATTTCCACTTTTAATAATGTTGTAGAATTCTATAAAAAAAGTACTACTTTCTGGTAATTCTAGATTTTGAACTGCTAATTCTGGTAGTTTCTATTCTAGTAATAAAGGATGTGCATGAATATTAACTTGGGCCTTGGGCTGAACCTTCGTGCTTGGGCTTGACCCGGTTTTACAAAAAAACAGATGTGGCTCTGATTGTTGGGCCCAAGGCCAAATTTTTGACTACCACAACTACGGAAGGGTGTTTCCCCATAGAGCCCCATCCCCCACAAATGGATTTTGGGGGTGGGGTGGGGGCAAACTTTGCCCCCAAACATATTTTGGGGGAGGTGGTGGGGGTACCTCCCCTCGAACCCAAAACCCTATTGGGTCCCCAAAATAATATATATATTATTTTTATTTTTATTTTTATATAAAAATTTTAACAATTACAAAAAGTTACAAATTAAAATATTAAATTATTAAAATTAACATTTGGAATTTAACTACTTGGGATTATTGTTTAGATTTTGTGTCTTGTATTGTATTTTGGATTGACAATAACAAATTGTATTTTGCAATTATTTTTTACTGTATTTTGGATTGCTAAGAGCAAATTGTATTATACAATTATTTTGTATTGTATTTTGGATTGACAAGAACATATTGTATTTTGTAATTATTTTGTATTGTATTTTGGATTTTGTATTGTATTTTTATTATTTTTCGGATTGAAAATTTAAAATTTAGAATTGAAAAAGAAATACAATGGGGGAAATGGGTTTTGGGGGTGGGGGTGGGGGAACCTCCCCCCAAATGGATTTTGGGGGAGGTGGTAGGGTGAGGTTTGAAGAATAGGGGTGCGAGTACACTCCCCTGCCCCATTAGGCCCCTACGCCCATCCCTAACCATAACGGGCAAAACTTTATTTTCACATTTCTCTTAAATTAATTGTCATTTTTTTTTGTTTTTTTTTGTTAAAGGGATCGATTTGATGTATTTCCAAAAAGATGAGGACCAAATACCTTAATACACCTACGTGAGGTAAATATGTGAGGTTTCCTTAAAATATAAGGACCAAACTGTAGTTCCCCTAATTTGAAAATATAAAATCACCCTATAAAATTTAAATATTTCATCTAACTAGAAATGCATTTTTGCACTTCTTCTCATAACATAGGTGTAGTGCACCTCCATTCCACAATAGTGGTGAGGGATTCAAGTCACATCATACGTATTTTATAAATATGTATGAGTTGAAGAGTTTTCTCTTGATTTGTATAAGTAGATATCCGAACCTACATATGTATTATCTACTCTTGATAGGTCCCGACAATCCTATTATAAAGAGCTAAAAACAAACTTATATATATATATATAATCCTTATGAATTATGTTAACATGAATTGACTGTCCATATCTACACGGGTCTTTAATAAAAGGGAGTATTTATTTATCTACTCAGACTTCCCATGCTTTTTAAAATTGTCTTTGATCGACAAATAAAAAGACCAAATTACTCATAATTTTATTTTAAAATAGTAATATATATATAAATGAAGATAATAGTTTGTTCTTTTTAAAATTCTATTTTAATTATATTCCATTGAAAATTTCAAAAACTCTCCTTTTTCAACTTATCCATAATTAAGAGTAGACAAGGTCTAAAATTTTATATTACTGGTTCAAGTCTTTATTGTATTTTTTAAAAAAAAAAATATTATCTTCATTTTAAAGTTTAATAAGTTTAATATGTTGGGCAATTTGGTCTTCTTATTACTCAATTTTAAGAGTATGAGAGGTTTTAATAGATAAATGTATATTTGCTCCATAATTGCATTTATGCCAAACTTAAGAGGTCTCAATGTATTTACCCCTTAATAAAATCATGATATATATATATATATATATATAGTCCTATTCTGGTTAGTGCGCACTGATATAACTTACATCAGTACATGTGGATCACTGATTGTCGAGAAGCAATGACTATTGCATACACATTAAATCAAAGCATGTAACTCTAATGGTTCATATACAACACATTGATACAAGCTATATCAATACGCACTAATTATATATATATATATATATATATATATATATATATATATTATATACAAATTGGATTTATTTATTTATATATTTATTTGTGTGTAGAACAATGAAAAAACAATGTTAATATCGTCCATTACATATATCTAATGCTGAGTTAGAAAGATGACATAATCGGAGAAAATTTATGTACGGTGAAAACATCTTTATTATATAACAATTGTTATTTAATTGTTTTATGAAATAGAAATTTGGGTATTTATGTTTAGAAAAAACTACTACTATTAATTAATAGGATATTGAGTATACAAGATGTAGTTTGCTCATACGTAAGCCCATCACACCAACATCCATGAAGTTATGAGTCCAAGTTATACACATCATTTAATCCCAAAATATTGTTAAGGTAAAACAAAATAGATATCAAGTACATTAAAAAAAATTGGAGTAAAAAAATTACTCACTTAGAAATGCAATGAAGTTTGGTTTTCCATTTATAAGGAATTAGGTTTGAGTTACCTAAGACATGTTAAAGAGTGGATTTGGTGGCATGTGGGCGACTGGACAAGAAACTTACTGTATTTTGTATTAACAATACAATACACATGTTTGGTCTTGCTCGTGATATTTTATTGGCTTATCCATAATAATTGCTCTATTTCATCAACACTGATGCAATACGATTCAAAAATTTAGTCTATATTTTAATCTAAATGATGTGGCAAGTGATTTTCTCATTAATCACATCATCCCATATTTTTTGTGGTGATGATAACTCACTTGTCACATCATTTGGTTCAAATTTGGGTTAATTATTTAGGTTGTATAGCATAACTCTTGTATCAATGTTCCATAGTTACAATATATTTGTAATAAGATAATACAATACATTGTTTGCACCAAACACCGTATAGACACATTATATTATTTTATTACATTAATTATCTAATACAATACATGTAAGCATTATATAACGAAATATAATTCGATCTCGTATTGTATACATAAGTATGAATAGACGCGTACCTGGAAATACAACGGAAAACATCTAATACGTAGAGTTTTAATCCCGAATCCATAATAATACGATAACCTGAAAATAAAACAAGGAAAACAATTAAAACAATTAAAACAATAGAGAGTCTTCTACTCTCTTCTCACCTTCCTCAGATTGCCTAATGAGGAGACAATTATGTAATATGTTTATAGTGAGTGAGAGCAGAGACCCCCTATATATAGTATAACTTCCTAGAATCCTAACTTATAAAGGATTCTCAAAACCTTAATAGGATGGTTAGTCCCAATAGGAATACTAGGCCCATACATATATAATAGCCCATACCATATCCTACATATATTTAATATAGCTAAGGTGTACGGAGCCCTAGAAGTATTGATCACATTAATAACGGGCTTTATCGGGTCAACTCCCACTTAATTAAACATTCCAATCAATTCAGTTTTTTTACAAACTCTAAATATAATGTAATATGTTGCTCACAATTTTATAAAAAATCTTAAATTCTCCCACTTGAGCTACATAGACATTATTATTTTAGTTTTAAAAATTCATTTTAGAAAACGACTCTCTGAATTGACAAACAATTATATGTGGCCACAAAGAATGTTTTAGAGAGTAATACATTCATTCCCATTAGTCCAATAGAACCTCAAGTATCCAACTACAAAGATCATTACACCTTTAATCGACATAAGACCATATGTAATCAAAATACCCTTAGCTCTACCTACCCGAGTAAAATGGTATGTATTTGTGGTATGGAAATTACATGCAGATGTGATCATCATGCCTATTTCCATATAGGTCCACATTCGCTTCAAGCAAAGTATCTTAAGACGAGAAACTTAATGTCTTAAGCATTTTACACTCATTGGCCAAACACTTTGACTATGAGTTAAACCTCCCTTAAGACGGACAAATCCTTCTGTCTTAAGTAATATTCACTCATCGGTGGAAACTTTATACTTTATGAGTGAATTGCCCCTCAAGCTAAAAGCTTGAGATTTTTTTCCATAACCAACCATCTGTGTGCACACAATAACAAGTATGGAAAACATCTTAACATGCATATACAATACATTCTCGAGAATATGAAACAAACATGCATAGAATAAATGCAGTTAATCTAATTAAAGACAACTCCCACTAACCAAACACATCAAAAATATCAATTATCCAATGCAGGATACAACTTGCTCCACAAAACTTTCGGAGTCAAATATCTTGGTTAGTGTATCAAGAGTAATTTTACTTATGGCTATTAGAAACTCGCAACTCTTAAATCTTCTCTCACCACAATATCCATATGGTTAAACCTCCGAGATCTCTTAGTATATTCAGAGAAGATAAATACAGTGAAATTATCACAATCTACCTCAAAATATGATTTCACAATCAAAATTCTTTAGAGTTGCAATATATAAAGCCACATGTGAGCATGAAACAATTAACCTCTACAAATACTATGAAACCTCCCCCTTTTTTTTATCACTATCTATTGATACATGCCAAATTGGTTTGAAATCCGCAAAATCTACTATTGTAATAATAAAATTAATACATATATATATATATATAGCTTACATCAAACTATCATTTGCGAATATAAACATGACCTTTTTCTTATGAGAACGCTTCAATTTACTTGAGGAATTAAAAAACTTATGTAAGTTTATCACTTTTACCAAGAGGTACCTCAAATAAGTAAACTTGTAATCATACTAACCCTTCAAGTGCTTTATTAATATATTTTCTCAATAGCATTATCAAAATATGCTTGTTCGAGATTTTTCACCTCGAAATACTAGATAAAATATTCTTAATGTCACACACAAATGACAACATAGAGCACATAGAAAATAAACTTACTCCCACTGACCCTCGGTTATTTTTAAAGGCATAATAAAACTTTTAACCAAGTCATAAAATGCCAATACTTTATTAAACTAAACACCATTGTCTGGAAACTTGATTAACCATGCCAATGGAGTTTTTAAGTATGCAAACTTAATACTCGTTTTCGAAATAAAACAAACAAGTCATAAATCTTACCATATGACTTTCAACCAATTAGTTTGCAACTATTTGACAACTAAGTCAAAACCTAACTCCAATGACATCCAAAATTACAATTCAACAAACTTGACATTTATTCAACATAAATATCCCAAACACAAGCTTTCTTCCTTAAACGCAAGTCTTTGAAATTATACATTCTTAACAACATCACTCTCTCCCCCTAAGAATGTATAATCCTAGATACAATTATTCTCATAAATAAAACAGAGCAAGTTCTATGAACTATTCCCAATAGTTTCTAATCTTTGCAGTCCTATCCTTACATTTTATGAGATTACTTTTAATTCATTAATCAAAAGACTTAAAACCGAGAATTTAAAATAATCAAAATGTTCTACGAATCAATTATCTCAATTCTACCTTTGGTCATGTGATTAAAAAATTATATCTAAAGTACAAGAACAATCTTCAATCTAATTCTAAAACTAAAAAGTAGAATTTAGAATTCGAGAAGAGTTCGAAGACCCATAAAGATTATTATTTACAGAAATCACCATATAACTCGCTAGCTGAAATCATAAGCAAGAATCTATTATCTTGAATAAGCTTCAAGATATTAATTTAAATTCTCAGTCTTATTATGAAAATTGTACTTTGTTATACATAACCAAAATCAGAAATATCATCTAATAAAACTTTTAGAGGTATCTAAATATTATCATGAATTCATATGAATTCAAATAAAACCTCTTAACCAATTGGCCCCTATTAAATACCGACTTCACTGAAAGAATTTATAATATAAAATGTATAACAAGAAATAACCCACTAAGAGCTTAATTGAAAATTAATCAAATAATTCAAAACATAAATTAAGGGGTATCTTTTCTTGCGATAACAAATTATTTTATTTCCTCGGTATTTATTTTCTTTGACTTGCTATGTTGAATTGTTAAAATTTTCAGACTACTTCCTATGGTGTTTGTACCCTATCACCTTTATCAAAATGATAAACAAAAGACATAACTTTATAGAATAGATTATTCTCCATCTATCTATAAGGCACTAAACCTTAACAAACCTTCGACAGTGGGTTCACTAAACTTCATTTATCCTTTAATCCTCGCTAAGGTAAAAACCAATTAGAGCGTCTCATCTAATCCATCAAAAAGGTCCATCAACCAATATCGTAATGACATGTATTTAAAACTAGTAAAGGTGTTTAAAAATGAATTAAATCACAATATATTCATGCTCACACTGATTTCCATAATCATTATAAATAATGATTTAACCTTCATGGAAATCCAACACAACATCATGATCTGTCTTTTGGACAAAGACCTCAACGCACGTGTTAAAACTTTCCTACAAGTGATTAACTTCTTTGGAAGATGAGTATCACTCTTTATTCTTCAATGCTCACAAAACTTACACAAGTGATGACTCTCTTAGACAGATGATCATTTAACAAATTTTATAGAATCTTAACAACTAGTTCACTACATGAATACATAGATTTCCAACCCCATAAATATTCCAAACACAATTGATTATATAATTTCTATCAAAAGATCATTATAAAATTCTAATGGTTAGTCTACTACGTAGAAACATAACCATCCAACTTTATTATAACTTTGAATATAATCAATTAATGTCCTCAATGAAATAAATAAATCATAATGAAATATTAATAGTTAGTCTACTACGTAGAAACGTAACCATCTAATTCCATAATAATTTCATAAGTTATACATTTGTAAAACATGAACTACAAATCCAATATCATTACACCTAACATAAATTTATATATTTCTCTTAATCAATCCGACACGGCCACACATAATTTTTATTTTAAATTATGTAAAATAATGAGAAATATATAACCTTCTTAAATTTATGTTGAATAGATATTATTTGTGAGCATATAGAATATGTAGGCATCATTAAGTGTTGGGCAATTTCATTCAATTAAATGAAAATATATTAGAGGCAATTTCCAAAAATTTCAAATATTTATATCACCTTATATAAATGAATACCTCAAGATGATGAACCTCCTACGTAGAAGAACATCACCCATCACATGTGTCTAACATTCACAACGTATTGTATAAGTGAATACCTCGAGATAATGAATCTCCTACGGAGTAGAAAATTACTCATCACATGCATATAATTATATAATTACAGTTTTATAGATGAATACTTCAAGATGATGAACCTCCTACGGAGATGAACATCACCTATCACATGTGATAACCCTCATACGGAGATGATTAAAACATGCATTTCCATATTTTCATTTCAAATTTAATAATTGATAACTAACGAACATCTCAAAATCTTAATTATTAGTCACTACGTGAAACCTAATCATCAAATTCACGAGAATATTCTATCAATTATTAAAACTTACCAAATTAATAATCATTAACCAACTATATTCTCAAAAACGAAATGACTAGTCACTACGTGAAACATAATCACTCGAGTCACGAGAATATTCAAAGCAGATTATTAATTTTAACCTCATCAATAATGGATAATTGATGAATTTTTCAAAATCTTAATGATTAGTCACTACGTGAAACATAATCATCCGATTCACGAGAAAATTCTATCAATTATTGAATCAAAATCATTAATAATTGATAACCGACAAATTTCTCAAAATCTTAATGATTAGTCACTACGTGAAACATAATCATCAGATTCATGAGAAAATTCTATCAATTATTAATTTTAAACAAACTAATAATTATTATGAAAACTAAATGATTAGTTAATACGTGCAACATAATCATCCGAAATCATAATAATTATTTATGAACTGCAGTTATTTTTCATACAATTTTTGGAAAGTTTTAAAAATTGGCTCATGATTTTGATAAATTTCAAATTGACCCCTATACTTATCATAATATAAAGTTGGCCCTAGATATCTTTGAAATTATAAATCAGCCCCAACACATGAACAATTACACATAGATACCTCAGTGTTACAATTAATTCAAACATGCCACTAAAAAATTGCAAAACAGCCCAAAATTCTATCTAATTTAAAAGGGCCTAGGAAAATAGCAAAACAATCCTCATATTATTTCTAATTCTCCAAAGGTGGCCCAAACTAAACTCAAACCAGAAAACCCCAGAAATCTTGCGTCGTCACCAACCTTGCTCCAGTTGACCAGCAGAACGACGACAAAAATAGCCAAAAAAGCAGCGGCAAGCCACGCAGATCGATGTGACTCATCAGATCCACCAAATTTCATGGATCTTCAAGACCCAAGGCAAATCCGTTTTCGAACGGATCTCTTCTCGGAGGTGTCCCACGTTTGCGCCGGGAAAGCGACGGTGAAAAGAGACTCAAACAGAGACGCACCTGACCGTGGGTTCAATGGTGGGTCTCGAATGGTCGACCCCCTTCTGGAAATGGGTCTGAAGACTAGGCTGTATATTGACCCGCACCAGTTGAAGGTCTTATTCCATAGATTCACGAAAGGTCACAATATATATATATATGAGTGTTATAAGCCACTGGTGCACTTCGACATAAGTGCTTTTATTACCAGGACCGAAATCCCACCTATGCTAAACAACGCCCAATGGTTGACCAGCCATATTCAACATCAAATCAATTTTGTTTTATTGAATCCATTGTCCAACCGATAATAAACATAATTAATACAACACAATGAATCACAACTGATCTCACCAATATATATACAAACAAAATCTTCCGCACCAAATTCACACCAACACACAATCCAATCCACGTCCATCTTCACACAAACATGGTTTTTTTTGTTTGATATAATATCTAAGACGTATTAATAAACAAATTAAGAGATAACGTATAAAAATCAACACAACGTTCAAACATGAAACATACCCGTAATTCTTATATGAATTTAACTTGTTATAAAACATGTCAGTATGTATAACTTAAACTACTAAACCATGTGAACTAATCCGAACAAAATCCATTTTGTATTCATTCAATTTGGTGTGAAAAAAAAATAAAAATGGATACGAAATCAAAAATATTCAACTTGTGCAACAATACGATTGGCTCTGATACCATTGTAAGCATTATATAACAAAATATAATTCGATCTCGTATTGTATGCATAAGTATGAATAGACGCGTACCTGGAAACGTAGCGGAAAACATCCAATACGTAGAGTTTTAATCTCGAATCCATAATAATACGATAACCTGAAAATAAAACAAGGAAAACAATTAAAACAATAGAGAGTCTTCTACTCTCTTCTCACCTTCCTCAGATTGCCTAATGAGGAGACAATTCTATAATATGTTCATAGTGAGTGAGAGTAGGGACCCCATATATATATAGTATAACTTCCTAGAATCCTAACCCATAAAGGATTCTCAAAACTCTAATAGGATGGCTAGTCCTAATAGGAATACTAGGTCCACACATATATAATAGCTCATACCATAACCTACATATATTTAATGTAGCTAAGGTGTATCGAGCCCAAGAAGTATTGACCACATTAATAACGGGTTTTATCTGGTCAACTCTCACTTACTTAAACATTACAATCAATTCGGTAATTTTACAAACTCTAAATATAATGTAATATGTTGCTCACAATTTTATAAAAAAATCTTAAAATACATGGTAACAAACATGCTCTTATGTAAATATTGTTTTGTATTATTTTAGTATATTTTAATTGTCTAATACAACATACAATACATGGCAACAAACGTGGCCTATAATTGTTATAGGGTTGGTAAAAGTCTTTTTTAACCTTACACAATTACCATTAACAACTAAGACCATCTCCAACCCTACTCCAATCTCCATGCCATCTCCAATTTGTCGAAGAAATCTCCTCCGACGTAGACCTAATCTCTGGGGCATCTCTTTGCTGATGAACAGTGTCACACAATATATTGCGCGACACTATTCGTTTGCACAAAAGAGATGCACGGATATCTTTTCTTAACCCTCAACTTTTATATAATCACAGTTTAGTCATATTTATTAAAATCTATTATGATTATATTCTTTATTTAAAGGTTTTATTTAATCACAGTTTTACCCTAATCAATTAAATTTATTTCAATTTGGTCCTTTTTATTATTTAATGATTTTGATGTGTTTTAATTATTATTGATATTAACATTTATAATAAACTAAAATGAAGTATATAATTATAAAATTTAAATCAATTTTTGTTAAATAAATCATTTCATTCAAAACAATGGAAATTAAAACAAATACATTAATTAATAAAAACATTAAAAACGAAATACAAACTTCATAGTGATAAAATAAATTACCACTAATTGGAATACACTAAAATTAATAAAAAATACAACATAAATTACAATAAAGATTTAGTTGTCCGGAAGACTATTTCTAAGTCCTTCGAGATTATTGAAAAAGTAACCAAAAGACCCATATGCATTTTGGGATCCCTTTGCCATTATGTTTAATTGTTGTTGATTCACAAACTCACGTTTTATTGGATCAGTTATGGTATTCAAATCCATCATCACAATTTTGGTTTCCCACAACTCCAACTTTCTCTCCAAAATATCGTTGGTTCTTTACCTCTCCTCGAAGTGTTTTTTATAAACCTCCATGAGTTTTTGTTGTCCTTTTAAAGTGTCACAAAATGTTGAATTTTCTTCCTTAACCTTCCTTTTCAATTTTGCTTTCTTCACCCCAACAGACCATTGAGATGAACTACCCCCAATGTCATCACTCGTTATATTCAAAGAAAATAAAGATAGTCCATGCAAGAGATGCTGCTGTGGGAGATTTTGGAGTTGGAGAGTCTTCTTGTGATGATACAAAATGACCAATTTGCCTTCAAAAGGCTAAGGTTGTAGGTTCGTTATCTATAAATTTTTGCATATTTTGAGGATGGGCCACACGTGGTCAAATTTGAATCCATTTTTGTATTTGTTATCTTATGCTAATAAAATTTTTACTTGGTTCGTCTGCAAAATGATATAAATATATTGTTAAAATTAAATATTAAATAAAAATTTTCTACATCTTTAATTTTAACAAATACTCACAATATCAGCTTTGGAGGCACCATTAGGTTTAAGAGCTTTAATTTGTCATAGACATACCCGTAATTTCCCAATTGTGGTAAGGATAGTGTGCATGTGACACTGTAAACTTCTCTTGTTACGAAGTTTAGTGATAAAATCTAGTTTGTTGTTGTTGTAATCAGCCTCAACTTGAGCCCAAAATATATCCTTTGATTGGTAAATACCTATGATCGGGTTTTGCGAAACATCAAGATATATGTGACAAAGATGTGTGTCTTCTGCATGTGTGTATGGAGAACTTCTTGAAAATTCCCTTAATCAATTATAGTGTAAAATATACCTAGAGGGGGAGGTATATGCTCAAAATTCTTGCAATCTCTTTCTCTTTATAAGAAATACAATTACACAAAGAAACTTTAACAAGTTGATTGATTCAACAAATGAATATGATATCAATCAAGCAACAGATGAATCAACACAATTCAAGGAAAATAAAAAGCAAAAATCAACACAAGGATTTTTACGTGGTAAAACCTCAAAAATGAGAAAACATCCAAGGGTTGATACCACAACCACCGATAAACACCTTTCACTAGTAAGATAAAAAGATACAATCTCTCAAGTGATCACTCCACCTAGAAATCTACCCTTCAACCCTACACAATGAAAGAGATGCCATCTTGCTTAGCTATCCAAGTCCTTACGACTCTAGCTAAGGCTTTGTTGCACAAATAGAAGAATCACTCTTCAAAATGTGACTTCCAATGATTAGCTATCCGGATCACCCCGATCTTAGCCAAGACTTCCAATGAATAGTTATCCAAGACCTTACATCTCTAGCTAAGACTTTCAAAGCTCAAATCAAATAATCACTCTAAGAAATAAGACTTCCAGCCTCTTCATAAGGCATATGATCTAAGTGGATTCAAATGATGCAAAAACACACAACATAGTATATATGATCAATATATCTTATGGAAACTAGAAATGAATCAATGAGCACATATCACATGTAATCTAGTTTATGAAAAAAATGCAATCAAGCAAATGATGCATGTACATATCAAATATGCTATTTTAGTAAACATTCAATCTAAAGGACATAGCATATGTAGAGACTATTTATCATAGAAAAGATGTCAATAATCACATAAAATAGTTGTAAAATCGAAGCTAGCACAATACAACATCACATGCATGTAAAGACATATTCGAGAGACCTAATTCAACATGCATGTAAATTGAAGCTCAATCTAGCTCTATTAGAGTTCAATACTCTAATCAATGTATACACATCGAACAAACATATTTGGAAGAAGAAAACCCAAGGTGATTGAAGACTTGAAGATCAAACACAAGAAGAAAATCAATATCTCAAGTGAAAAACATGCAGTCCCGTTTTTTTGAGCATAACTACTAAAACACTCAATAAAATGACTCCAAACTCTTGTTGAAAAGATAGAAGACTGGTAGACGAGAATTCTCCAACTTGAATCACTCGATTCGGACTCCAGATGAAAAAGTTATGGTGTTTGGAAGATAGGAAAGTTGGATAGAAAATTTCTGCACCTATGTTTTTCATTTTTTTTCTTCTTAGAATGAAAGAGAGGAAAAAATGAAGATATTTAAAGGAGAGAAAAGAGGGAAAAACAACCACCAATGGGAGGAGGCCACCTCTGCTTTCCCATGGAGGTGGATGGCCTCCACAAGGGCAGAGGGCAGCCTTTCCCGTGAGGCCCACTTGCCTCCACGAGAAAGGTTGCATGGCACCCTTCCATCCTCATTTGAGTCCCCTTTCATTCTTCGACCATTTCTCTAGCCTCCGAACTTCGATTTTGAATCCGTTTTCAGATTACGAATCAAGATTCCCTCATGAAGGATGTTAAGACAACTTTTCACAAAAATTATGGAATTCAATTTGAAAATCAAATATGAAAACCATGTATGATAAAGACACATAAATTTTCCTAACTTCCTAATTTGAATTCAGAACTTAATGAATGAGTAACCGAAATGACTAGAACTCAATGCGGAATATCATAAGCACAAATTCAAGTTTAATTTCATTCAATTATGATAAAACGAACACAATAATACACAATTATGCTATTTCCTAGAGATAGTCCTAGAACATGAAATTTACAAAAGTTGTCAACTTTAAATCTAATGCATGTGCATACATGAATAAGTGTGTGTATGTGTTATACCAGATTTTGAACAATGATGCATGGGCACATATGGATGCAATGTATGTGTGTGCCTAACGCCTTGCAAGAGGAAGAAGAATCTTGATACCTTAGCATTCAAGCAAGCACCTTTCCTCTTGAAGACGAACTTTGCATGAGAAGTTGCTTTTCTTCTTTGAAGCTCATATAAATCACGAATCACCTAAGCAACTAAACATTACAAAGAAAGAGAGATTTGTTATGGAATCAAGCCAACATAAATCTAAAACCTAACACTTCTTTTTGAAGACATTTTGTGGAAAGAGTGATTTGAAGGGAAAAGTGACTTGAAGAGATAAGTGATTCGAAGAGATAAGAGATTTGAAGGAATATGTTTAATTTAGTGTGGGTTGATATTTATAGAAACTAGGAGGTACTCTTTTCAGATTTCATCATACGGTTCATATGGTGAGGAAATCCATCCATTGGTTGGCATTTGAAATCAGATTTCTTATCCTCAGATTTTGGGAAAGGTGAATATAAGAATTTTGGAGAAGTCTAGATATTATTTTCGAGATTTAATCCTACGGTTCAGATGGTGATACAATCCATCCGATGGTTGACATTTAATAACTCAGATATCTTATCTCCATATTTTGGGAAAAATAAAGTTCATATTTCTAAAAAATTTGAGATATTATTGCAGATAGGTTTTGAATTAAAGTGTTTTTGTCCGTATCTACTTTTTCCACTTGGGCTTACAGACCATATCGACAAAGATAATAGACTATAATCGAGAGGTGACCTAAAATTCAGATGGTGATGCAATCCATCCAATGGTTGGCATTTAATAGCTTAGATATCTTATCTTCATATTTTGGGAAAAGTGAAGATCAGATTTCTAGAAAAGTTGAGATATTATTGCAGAGAGGTTTTGAATTAAAAGTGTTTTTGTCCGTATCTACTTTTTCCACATGGGCTTGCAGCTATTCTCGGCCACATCGATAAAGATAAGAGATTATAATCGAGAGGTGGCCTACGATTTAGATGGTGATGCAATCCATCTAATGGTTGACATTTAATAGCTCAAATATCTTATCTTAATATTTTAGGAAAAGTGAAAATCAAATTTCTGGAAAAGTTGAGATATTATTGAAGAGAGGTTTTGAATTAAAATATTTTTATCCATGTCTACTTTTTCCACGTTGTCGGCCACATCGACAAAGATAAGGGATTATAGTCGAGAGGTGACCTACAATTCAGATGGTGATGCAATCCATCCAATGCTAGACAATTAAACATGCTCATATATCTTATCTAGAATAGCATATTTCACAATGATAAATAGCCTACATCAAAGTCTGCTAAAACTCATTCAATTCAACTCCAATAAAAAATGAATTTCAATATTGGAGGTCCATTTAATTTCTCAACTTCATCTTCATCTTCCGACGATAAGGAAAACAACTTATGGCAAATCTTGAAGCGATTGATGCAGAATAGAAAGTGATAATTGCCTAACATGGTAACATCCAAGGGGCCATCGCTCAGTATCTCAATCAATAAAACAACCCAGTGACTCGTGGAGGCTCAATTCCTGGTCATATAGTGATCAATTGAGACCGGAAAAGTGTTGATCATTGTTTGTTCTATGACTATTTTAACAAGAACCTATGGTATAACGATCAAATATTCCGTGGAGGTTTCAAATGGGTATAAGTTTATTCCTTCGTATTGTTGAAAAAGTGGAAGCAAGTAACAACTACTTTGTGCAACGAAAACAGTGTGGGTAAACTGGGTTTGTCCATTTTTCAAAAAATAACAGTAGTATTTCGGATGTTGGCATATGGTTGTCCAGTGGATACTATTGACGAGTATATTAAAATAAGAGAGTCAACAACAATTGAAAGTTTGAAGAGATTTTGTCGTGCTGTTGTGGAGGAATTTACAGGTGAGTTTCTAAGATCACCTAACGCTACTGACATTGCCAGACTACTCTATATTGGTAAAGATCGTGATTTTTCAGGAATACTGGGTAGTCTAAATTGTATGCACTGGAAGTGAAAAAATTATCCAACGGTTTGGGCAGGACAATATGCAGGTCGTAACGGATCCCTAACTATAGAGGCTGTAGCTAATTATGATCTGTGGATATGGCATGTCTATTCTGGTTTATCGGACACGAACAATGATATTAATGTGTTGGAGGCATCCCATCTTTTTACCAACCTCGCTCAATATATTGCTCCTCCAGCTCATTATGTCATTCAAGGAAAAAAATATAATATGGGTTATTATTTAGCAGATGGTATATACCCCAAATGTTCTATGCTTGTACAAACTATCCACGATCCACGTGGTCGAATTTTTTTTTATTTGCAATGAAACAATAAGGATGTAGAAAATATGTAGAACATGCATTTGAAGTTCTCCAATCATGGGTTGCAATTGTGGTAGGACCGTCACATTTTTGGCATAAACATGTTTCACATGATATAATGACTACGAGCATTATTATGCACAACATGATAATCGAGGATGAGCGTGATGTTGATACAACAATTGATGATCATATTAAAGCACCAACTCCAGAAGTTGAGATGATGTTAGATGAAAGTACCTGATTTCAAGAATTTCTAGCTCGACATAGATAAATCATGGATAAAGAGGCTCACATTACACTACGAAATGCCCTAATAGATCATTTGTGAGATGAATATATTAATTCATGTAATTAGATGATGATCAATATGTACATTTATTTTTATGCTTTTTATTTTTTATTTTATGAAATGTAATGTTAAAGTTATTTCAATAATAAATGCAATATTTTACCTAATTAAATTTAATTTCTTTTAATGTATTAATTTCATAATTTCATATCGTATTATAATATTATATTAATTATAGGGTGAAATGTTAATTATGGAGAAATATTAAAAAAAAGGGAAAGAAAGGGAATATTTTTTTTAGTGTAAATTTGGTTTAGTGGGTTGAAGATGAAATAGTAAAATAGTGTGACAGTTGCACTATTTTAGTGTAAAAGTTGAACCACAACCACTATTCGAGTTGGAGATGCCCTAATACCGTTAACAATATATTTCAGTATTTAATGAATCTCTTAAAATATCTTATCCTTACGAAATCAAGTTCATCTCAAAATTAATTATTCTACTTAATATTGATTTGATTTTTAAAATCTTTTTATTGTTCTTATGTGTTTTTTTTTCTAATTTAAATGTTCTATTTAAATATTGATTTAATATATATAATTAATGAAAAAAAATGAAGTGGGGGGTTTTAAAATCTTGTATATTTTAGTTATTTTAACTAATTTCAGCACATTTGCAATAAAATTACAAAACATTTGTATACTGCTTTTGAGTTATACAGTACTTATAAAAATAAAATTAATCAAGTATCTGTCAATAACATATTTAACAGTGATTATTATAAAAGTTACATCAATATCAAACTGATATTTAATATATAATTTTATAAAATTTTATTTCAAGCCCCAAATATTATAATTTAATACACTGGTCCCCCCAAATAAGATTTCCTGGCCCTGCTCCTAGGTTCGAGTCATGCTCATTTCCCCACTTCCGAAATATTGTAATAGTTCAAAAAAAGTATGAGAGTTTTTGAAAAATGATAAATGTTATGGTGTTTAAATTTTACAAAAATGTTTGTTTGATTTTGTTAACTAATAATAAGTGTAATATGTTTATTCCATGAAAATTGAATAATTATTTTATTTATCCAAGTTAAATATATCTCAGTTATTAAATTTAATTTACTAGTCAACATAACATTAAACAATACAATCACGCGCTAACACTATGTAAAATCTAATGCTGTAATGCAGCGTATCATCATATATAAGATGTATTATAATTGTATTTATATAAGGGGTAAATACACTGTCCTCCCCTAAATTTTGGTATAAATGCAATTAGAGAGTAAATATGTATGTATTTTTTTACTCAGACCTCCAGTACTCTTAATATTGAACAAATAAAAAGACCGAATTACCATTAGTTATTAAAATTTAAAAACAAGGATAATATTTTATAAAAAATAATTAAATTAAATTAATTGAATATAATCCTTTCAATAGTATATAAATTACAAATACTAATTTTATATTGAAAAAAACAATTTTAAATTTTTTAAATTATCTATAATTTTTTTTACTATTAAAACTTTCTTCATTATTAAATTAAAATTGCATTATTGTTTTTTTATATTTAAATTTATAATATATTTTTTTTCTAAATTTTAAATTATTTATACTAGCTTTTACTTTTATTTTTTATATAAAAAGATTATCTTCATTTTTAATTTTAATAACTATTGGTAATTTGATTTTTTTGTTCAATTTTAAAACATGGAAAGTCTGAATATATAAATACATATTTACTCTTTTATCGTATTTATGACAAACTTTGGGAAGGTCAGAATGTTTACCCTTTAATCTAAGTGGAAATAGTGATAAATGCCATATTTGTTTTTTGTTGGTGTGTTGTAATGATATCACCGCTTTAATAACTTAAGTTTAAAAGACACCTATTATGGTGAACTACCCAAATTACCTTTAAATAATCAATTTTTATTTGTCTTTGTACTACCATCTACACCTTGAAAACGAAAAAGAAGTAACTCTTCTCTCTCTCTCCCTCTTAAAAAAAAATTTATCTGAAAATCGATCTACAACTCCTCTCTCTGTCCAAAAAAATCGTCTCTCTCAGATTTCGCATAAGAAAGTAACATATATTTTTGCTCTTCGTTTATTTTTTCATGCATTTCTGAGTGGGTTAACAATGTATCCATTCCTTAAGATTTATTGTCCCAGTCTTTGTATGAAATTGTATGAACATGTAGTCTCCAGATTCTGTCCGAGACTTTTTTGAAATACTCCGATCCTTTTTTATTAGTATCCAAGCTTTTGGTAAAAGTCTCCGAGCTTTTTTGATATGTTTTCGAGCTTTTTTATATAGTTATGAGCTTGTTTTATATAGTTCCAACCTTTTTAAATGTGTATGAGCTTTTTGTTTATGTTAATTTCCGAGACTTTTTTAAAAGTGTTCAAGCATTTTTTGAATGTCTCCGAGCTTTTTTAAGATTGTACGAACATTTTGATAACCCTTGTGAAAAAAGCTCGTACCCATTAAAAAAAGTTCAGGCACTTGCCAAAAAAGCTCGAACCGTTACCAAAAAAGCTCAAGCTATTTAGGTTAGGGTTCGAGTTTTTTTGTGAAGGGTTCGAGCCTTATATTTCAAGGGTTGGAGCTTATTTGGTAAGGGTTCGAGCCTTTTTGGGAATGTTCCCGAGCATTTTTTTTTTGTTTGTAATGGTTTTTAATTATAATTTTAATTTTCTTAATAATGGCTTGTGATGATGATGTTTATAGGAGAATGAATTGGGTGAGAATAGTCATTTCTTACAACGGTCGATAGAAGCAGTTACCCAAAGGAAGTCATAGGTTTTTAGGTTCCGATAATCAAGGATTGTATGTGTCAAAGAGTATGATTTACGAAGAACTGGTGTCAATTGTGCAAACCGTTGTGAAGTATGATGTGAACAAATACAGTGCTGATCTACAGTCTGTATCAATCATTCTTGGGACTACATGTCGCACATTTATAAGAAACGATGAAAGAAGTGAGATCGAAGGTCGGGAAAACATGTGTCGTGTCTCACCAGAAATAGTCGACCATGTTGATATAGTCGGACCTCAATTCGACGATGTGTTTGGTTGTCAAATTGAGATGAATGATGGGCAGTACAACGAGCAATACAATGAGATCTACAATGACAACAACAATGAGCAGAACACTGAACCGAATCTTGGGCTGATTCATGAGGTGGATAACGAGGCAAATATTAACCCAGTAGATAATGTAGAGAACAATAAGAAAGAGGAAGAGCCTGTCCAAATGGAAAGACGTGCAAGACGTGCACACAAATTTAGTTACAGTGCACCAGATATGGTTGGGACTTCTGAGGCCCGGCCTAATGTAACTCCATATGATTTTGATAATGCCACAACGTGGGTTATTCCCGGAGCAGATTCATACTCGTTTGGTATGGGTGGAAGCAGGAACTTGGTAGAAGAACCTTCAAGCATGATTAATAAAGGTCAATTTATTCTCACTAAAAATGATTTGAAGAGACTAGTTGGCCATTTTACAATGTGGTAGAACTTCGAGTGGAAGGTCAAAAGGTCCAATAAAATAACCTTATATCTGGTTTGTTTGATGAACAACTGTATGTGGAAATTAAGAGATGAGGGGACATGCTCCCAAGTAAGAAGTTTTTTCAACGAACCCACTTATTTGTTGGAGAAGATTCACCGTCGCCACCGACAAGCTAGTGCATTCATAACTGGAGAAGTAGTTACACCTAGACTTTAACAACAAGATGGTCGTCTCATACGTCCGAAGTATATAATCACTGACATGAAAATAATGTATGGCATCTAAATCATGTACAGTAATCACATTAAGCCCTTCATTTTACATTGTCACTGACCTATGGAACACATGAATAAACGTTCCAACTACTGTCATCATTCGGTTACGTGTTAGAACAAAAAAATCTAGACACAATTACTTGTTGGGATTATGCTCGATAGCAAGAGTGTAATAATGTATTTGACAATATTTTCATATTAATAAAGTGATTTCTAGTTTAACAAAACTTATAATTATTATAATTGTCAAAATAAATGATCATAAGGTCAAAAGACTATGAGAAAAGAAGAATAGTTCGTACATCTTGATATGTATGAGGTAGACACAATTCTTTAGTTAGTCTTGAATAATATTCACAACTTAAGATAAAGGTTGGACGCCTTTATCTTGTCAAATTTGTAGATTCTTTTCCTAGCATTTAAATGGGATTAAATGTGTTATGATGAGTCTAAAATTATCAAGGTGTGGTGTCTTTGGCCAAAAGAATCTAGTGCACTGGGTACATTGAATAGGATCACAGTGAAATACTTTATCCAGAACCGTCAATGGATAAAAGTTTTCAATTGAAGACAATCGGAGAGTTTATCTCAATCTTGAGATAAATGATGGACTTAAGGTTGAAAGTGTTATCATTTGAGCTATCAATGAATACGATTATATACCATAGTCTATCCTCGATATTTTGATGGTATTCATTTGTTAATCGATAGAGGACTTCATTTATTAAATGAGAGTAGAATATCATCATATTCATGTTTTGATGTATTGTATATTAAATCTTAACGTTATGTTTTCAATAGTGTGTATTGAAATATGACTTCTAGACAAGTTAAAATATCCAAGTTCAAAATGTGATCATATGAGTAAATATGGTAACTTGGAGAGCTATAAGCGGTCTATGAGCTTTTAGCGATTACTGGTATTCTTCATGAGGATACACTATCTCCATTAAGATTGTCTAGGGTATGAATGAGCAATATTAACTTATTCTATCTTTATTTAAGAGTTCAATTTTAGTTCTTTAGTGGAATGAGCTAATATTAACAGATCGGACCTAAGTGAATCATTTGTTGGTTGTGATTAGGTTATGTCTATTGGAGCTTAAATTTAGAGATCCCGCCAAGATCCCCAATCCACACGAACTTGCATGGATCACTTGATATATTCTACATGACAAATTTATAGGTCCATCTAGAATTGTATTAAGGCATGTGGACTTGTTTCTTTTTTAGTAAGAATGTGTCTAGTTCACATGTGGGCTTTTTATTAAAGTCCAATGGATTTAATAAAATAGATAAAACAATATTTAACCCATATTTATATAGCTTGGGCAGCATGGGACTATATAATAGCCTTTTATATTATTTTTTATTTTATTATTTAATTAAATAGAAATTAATTAATTAATTAGTTAATTGTTTAATTAAAAGTCAAAATCTTTGTCCTGATAGGAGATGGTCTCCTAGAGTCATATTATTGTTGGTAATATGATAAGTATCAAATACTATATTTGATAAGTAGATAAATAATAGAAATTTATTTATTTATTCAAATTAGAAAGTATTTGATTTCTATTACAACTCTAGTTGACAATTGGTCAAATTATGGCGTTTTAATATAGTCACAATTTAATTATATTCAATAATTGGTTATTGAATAAATACACTATTTGAGTTGGATTAGGAGTCTTGATGTGAAAAAGAATTTTTTTTTTTCAACTGATTCTTTATCACCAAGTAAATCTATCTAGAGATAGGATTCTTGTCCATCCTCTTTAGTAACTGATTTAAGAACCTATATATATCTCCATAGAAATTTCGACCAAGGCTAATTCTAAGTTAATTTTCAACCAAGGCTAGGGTTTTTATGAGAGAGAATTCGGCCAAGTGATTGAATTTTGAGAGAGAAAAAATTTAGTTTTTGCTCTAGATAAAATTCGGCCAACTCATAGATATTGTGTATAGAATTCGGCCAATGATAAGAGAAAAGGGGAACGTTTTTGTTTTCAATAGTGCAATAGTATCCTTTACATCAAAAGGGTTTTGTATACAAAAAAACAAATCGGGTTCACGCGAGTTGCAACTAAATCGATTGATAATTCACAAGCGACCAAACGTTCTTGGGTTTTCTCTTGGAGGATTATTGTGACTAACAAAAAAAAAAGATTTTGTTTGTTTCCATCCTTAGGTATACAATTCAAAGAAAGAGAGCCCACACTCTTAATTCACGTTCGTGATTGGATTGGAAGATCTTGCGGATTCAATTCGACGCTAGTTCAATCGTCACGAGATAAAAGGTACAATACTTTTAATTATATGTCAATTAATCTAGGGTTAAGGTTCTTTCTTTTAAAGGGAAAATTTTAAAATACTCAAACCCTAATTTTTCCCTACATCACCGATTTACAGTGAGACGAGGATGATAAATTTCTCTATTTTTTCATGTCGTTGGGTGCTTCACTTAGAGGATTCCGAAGGTGTATGCGTCCAGTTATTACAGTTGATGGTACTCATTTAAAGGGAGATTAAGGGTACAATGTTTGTTGCAACTGCATAAGATGGGAACGAACATATGTATCCAATTGCTTTTGGGTATGTCGACTCAAAACAACCTATCATGGGAGTGGTTTTTGGATTACTTGAAGGGTGTCCTTGGTCATTTAGATGATCTGGTTTTCATTTCCGATCGGTATGCAAGCATAGAAGCAGGGATTTCTAAAGTGTTCTCTTATATAACCCATACCATATGTTGCTGACACTTTTATGAAAATATTAAGAAGAGATTTCACAGAAAGGATGTTGCCACAATAATGGACAAACCAGCTTGAGCGTATACTGAGTTGAAATATAATTGGCACATGGAAGAGTTACGTAACTTGCACCATAATACATACGATTATGTGAATGTTGCGGTCCAGTGTACACTGTCCCGAAAGAAGTTACAGGGTGATGACAACAAATGCCGTAAAATACATAAACTCATACCCAAAAATTACACGGCAACTGCATATGTTGACACTAGCAAAGTTCATTAGGAATATGTTACAGCGGTGACATCACGATCGTCATTGAGCCATACAATCCATACGTTATCAGTTGATTGACACAACATATCTTATGATCATAAAACGTGTGGAGAAGTGCAATTATATGACCGTAAATCCAGTCAACTTGAACATATCTAGGTGAAACAGTCTGGAAAACAGTGGACTGTTGACTTAGCCTGGAAGACTTGCACATGCAACAAATTTCAAACGAACATGTTTCCATGTTTGGATGCACTCGTAGCGGCAAGGTACATTACTAGGGACATTTTACACTTCGTATAACCGAATCTAGAATTTATGGATTTTTTCACTGTTGTTACAAGGAGCAAAACTTGGATTTCACATCTCTGTGTGCAGACTACTACCAGAGACAAACACTTATTGTTGTGTATTCGGTTCCTATTATGCTTGTTGGACATCCTTCTTCATGGGTAGTGCCATCCGACATCGATGAACGGGTGGTATTGAATCCAATCTCCAGGAGACAAGCAGGACGCCTGAGGGCTGGTTGACATGCCTCGACTTCAGAGAGGACAACCACATAATCGTGTAGAAGATGTGGACAATCAAGTCATAATTCGAGGAGGTGTTTTAACCCACCTTTGATTAATGATGGTTCGAGCATAGTTGTTCCTGAACAATACCGGCACAAGTGTAACGTCTGTCATTTAGTTGGACACAACAAACAGACGTGCCCTGATAAGGACTCTACCATGGAATAAATCGAGACGTTGATATTGACGTCATTTTAATTATTTGGAATTATTTTTGTTGTACAATCACTTAACTTATTATTCAATGGGGTTGTTATTTTTCATTTTTCTTATTGTGATTGTATGTGTTATATGTGTATTTCAATAAATGTACACGTCACTGACAGATAAGGCAGCCTCTCAAGAAGATTGTCAGATAAGCATCCAAGCTGGCATCAAAAACACCATCGGAGGAGTTACCAAAATACGAAAATCAGAGTAAGGCTGAATACAAATAGTTGGCACATTTAGCTTGGGAGAACATGAGAAGCCCGAGTAAAGAAGTCAAATACGTGATCCAAAAGAAAATAAGCTTAAGGAAGAATCTAGAATCATACTTCAATATGGAAATATCCTAATTTTCATCCCCAGTATCAAAGGAGGGAAGAATTTAAAGAGTTTCTAGAAGAATAAAACACCAAACAGGGAACGAATCCAAATCAAGCAACAACTCTACTCTTCTAGAAGACTGCACATCAATTAGAAAATAAGTCATAAACGGACTGCAATTAGAATCCCATGAAGATTCATATTCGATCCACAAGATCTCAGAAACTGGAAAGAAGACAAAAATGACTTCAACAAGTAATCAATTTTAGTTAAATACAATCACCTTTCCTTACTTGTATAATAAGGATTAGGGTTCTATACACATATAAATAGACCCATAATCCCATCAACAAGGGGGGACAACAGAAAACAGTCATTAAAAGAGAGCAAGAGATATTGAGTGGTGTAATTTAATATTTAATTGTGGAAACCACCCGTGGATGTTTCTTCGATCACTGAAGTTTTACCACGTATACTCGTGTTGTAACAATATCAATTGCATTCTCTTTCTCTTTCTCTTTTAACAGGTCATAGTCAAATCCAGCGTTGTTGACTTTCTAACCCATTAAGAAATTGGTCAACAATTGGTGCTAGAAGGTGGGGGGAACCTCCGATCTGTTTAAACAATGTTTGGTGATGGAAGTAAAGACAGTTCCAGGGACATCCAAAAATCTCTAGATAATGCTCATATAAGGGGGACCACTTAAGATCCTACAACCACTGGGAACCAACCGGTATCCCTAGCTGGCATCCAGCGAGTCCCTCCGATCAGCGAGGACATAGCGCGTCATTTCAGAGACGTATTACAACAGTTATTAGCAGATGCAATGGAGGAAAGAATAAATCTGCTATCTGCAGGAGAGGTGAATCCGCCACACCCACCATTGCCCCCTAGGCTTCGATTGGTTATAGTCAAGCCGGAACCAGATGCGTTAGCATCCGTCTGGAATTCAGATCTTGTCAATCCACATGGGGGTACAATGCATGATCAAGATCTTGAGATACCCACAGAAGAACGACCTCCCGGAAGATGAAACCATGATCAAACGGGGAATGATAGACACCGTAGATACAACCGACGAAGGGATTGATCATCATCATCAGAAGACAGTGACCATCTTTATCGTAAACGCCACCATGGAACCATACACTTACAAAGATTAGCTCATAAGACTCGGAGACAGGATGAAGAGGAGATGGAGACAGGTATGACAGTCACGTGATGAATCAGCCATTGGGGAGATCCAGTGGGTGATAGAGACATCGTAATCCAGAGCCTGACCCGAGAAGTCGAGAATAACAGGTGTCAAATGGACACGTTGATTAGGCGGTATGGATACAATTAGTTGTCTGACGATGATTCTGACAGCCCTTTCATCATATACATTTTGTGAACGCCGTTCCTAGAGAGATTCATGATGCCACACATGGAACAATTCAATAAGGATACGGATCCTAAGGAGCATGTCAGACGGTACAAGATCGCCATGGCCTAGTATGCCCACAACGATCCTCTATTATGTCTTAACTTTCCACAAACTCTTGGGGATACAGGCTCAAGATGGTTGGGAGTTTACCTCCAGTAAGTATTGGGAGTTTCGGCGAATTGAGCAAAAGCTTTTTAAGACAATTCCTAGGGAATGTACACAGGAAAAAATCGGTGGCATACCTTTCTCAACTAAAACAAGGAAGATATGAGTCGCTAAAGAAGTACCTGGGAAGATATGGCCAAGCGGTCTCAGAAATTGGTAGTGCAAATGTCGAAGCAATAATCGCTGCATTCATAAATAATCTATAGAATGGTCGGTTGTCTTTTGACTTAAGAAGAGCTCGTCTAATTAGATATGTAGACATGATGGATATGGCGGGTGGATATGCACTGGCAGAAGAAGAAGAGTTGGCGACAAGAGGTAGTTACATGCATTGGGGAGACTCGAACAAAAAGATGTCGAGTTAAAGACACATAACCATAAAGGGAAACAGAAAGGAAATGGCAAAGAAAGAAGCAAAGATGGGGGAAGCAGACGTAATACTGACCAAGCCAAGGAAAAGTTCCAAGGAAAGTATATGAACTACACCCCGCTTCGGAAAAGACAAGAAGAGGTCTTGACAATTTTAGAAGAGAAAAATCTGGTGAAGGAGCCACGCCGACAGTCATAATTTGCTTGACGTGAAACGACAAAGTATTGTAGATTCCATAAAGAAATAAGGCATGAGACCTCCAAGTGTTACCAGCTCAGAGATTATATAGAAACCCTCATCCGAGAAGAACATCTACAAGATATTATCTTGAAGAAAGATGAGAAAACAGAAACTCAAAAACAAACCAAGTCTAGAGATCATAACTCAGATCGAAATAAAAAAGCCAATCCCGAGTCGAGTGGAGCGATATAGACTATCTTCAGAGGACCTTCAACTGGGAAAAGTAACCGAGAACGGATTTAGGAAATCCGAGAAGCTGTCGAAGCAAGGCAGAATTTCGACTTCAATTTAATCGAGCCTTGTCCAAAAAGAATAAAGGAAGGATGAGATCCAATAATATTCATTGAAGCTGATTCACATGAGGTCGACGTCCGGCCAAATGATGCTCTCGTCATTAGCGCCCGAATTGGCCATAGAGAAGTTAGGAGGATACTAGTGGACAATGTTAGCTCAACCGACATCCTTAGTGTGACTATTTATGATCAACTAAGGTTAGATCAAAATGACTTGCAACCTTTTCATACCCCACTCAGAGGATTCAGAGGAGTCGAGGTTAGGTATCTTGGAACAACGAAATTGCCTATGAAGATCGGAGTAGCATCCTACAAGAAAACAGTACTACTCGACTTTGTGGTGGTAGATATGGACAACTGGCCTTACAATGCTCTACCGAGTCGACCTTTCCTGAATAAAACAAATGTGGTAACGACAACCTATGCTCTGATGATTAAATTTATGACCGAATGGGGGGTGGGAATGGTCAAGGGTTTATAAGAAATGGCTAGAAGAGCCAATCTCTCCGATTACAAGGATATGGATAGCAGCGACCACCAAATTTGTACTCTAACTTAACCACATCAGGCTGAGCAGAGAGAATCATTGATGTTCGCGCTTGACCTAAGGGAGGAAATCAAGGCATCAAAGAATGAGCTAACAGTGGAAGTAATCTTTAAGGAAGGTGAACCAACGAGAAAGGTCAAAATCGAAACTAATCTAGGAGACAAGGTCAGGACAAATCTTATCAGTTTGCTAAGAGAATACAAAGACGTGTTTGCATGGAGTCATGAAGATATGGTAGGGATAGACACACGAGTAATATCACACCACTTGGCTGTGGATCCAAGCGTAAAGCCTGTAATTCAAAAAATGATGTCTTTTAACCTCGAGAGGAGTCGGGCAATCAAGCAGGAGGTAGAGAAATTACTCGCTGTAGGATCAATTAGAGAAATCAACTATCCTTAGTGGGTAGCAAATGTGGTGTTAGCCCAGAAGAAAAATGGTCAATGAAGAATGTGTGTGGATTTCATAGATTTGAATAAAGCCTACCCAAAGGATAGTTTCCTACTTCCCAGAATAAACCAGTTAGTTGATGATATATCATGTCATGAACTGCTCAGTTTTATGGATGCATATTCGGGATACAATCAGATCCAGATGAACAAAGTGGATGAAGATAAAATAACATTCACGACCGACCAGGGTTTGTACTGCTATACAGTGATGAGGGCTAAAATATACTGGAGCCATGTATCAAAGATTAGTCAACAGAATTTTCGCCTGCCAAATAGGAAGGAACATGGAAGCCTACATAGACGACATGCTGACTAAAAGATTCTCGGCAACCAAACATACTTCGGACCTACGAGGAACATTTTATATTATGAGAAGGTACTAGATGAAGTTGAATCCGAATAAATGCCTATTCGGGGTTCCTTCAGAAAGATTCCTCGGTTTTCTAGTTCACCAAATGGGGATCAAAGTAAATTCTGAGAAGATTGAAGCCCTCTAGAAAATGACTTCTCCAAGAACCTTAAAAGAGGTACAACGTTTGACGGGATGCCTAGCTTCCCCTGGCAGGTTCATTTCGAAGGCTATAGAGAAATGCGCTCCATTTTTCAAAATAATCAAAAAAGGGAAGGGACTTGAATGAAATGCAGAATGCGAACAGACATTTCAAAAGATAAAAGAGTACTTAGGACAGGCACCCATCCTCTCGAAACCAAAGGAATGAGAAGTACTTTATCTGTACTTGTCATTCACAGAATTAGAAGTAAGCTCAGCCTTGGTCAGAATAGAGTATGGAATACAAAAGCCATTATACTATGCCAGCAAGGCCCTTCTTTCGATTGAAACCAGCTATTCTTAGGCAAAGAAGATGGCTTTGTCATTAGTTTCGGCAGCAAGGAAGTTAATGACATATTTTCAAGCACATGCAATCATGGTTCTCACTGATTGTCCGCTTAAGTTAATTCTGTCGAAACTTGAGATTTCAAGAAGATTAACTAAATGGACGATCGAGTTGAGTGAATTCAGTATTAAATATGTACCCAGGACATCACTCAAAGGCCAAACAGTGGCAGATTTTGTAGCAGAATTCATAGAGCCTGATCTAGAAGCAAAAAGAACGTTGGGTAGGAGCTTTTCATGGATGTTATATGTTGACAGCTCTTCGAACACCCATGGCAACGGGGCATGGATCGTTGTATGCACCCAGAAGAAGATGATGTCGAGTGTGCCATGAGATTCTACTTCAAAGCAACAAATAACCAAGCCGAGTATGAAGCACTGTTGGCATGACTTAGAGTTTGTATAGCACTCGAAGCAGATGAAGTTGAAATTTTTAGTGACTCACCGATAGTTGTCAACCAAGTTTTAGACGAATATCAAGCCATGGATGAAAGTATGATGGCTTCTTTGGGCATAAAAAACCAACTCCTCCAACGATTCAAGGAATATAAGAATGTCTAGATCCCTCGGGAAGAAAATGAAAAAGCAGATGCTCTGTCCAAACTAGCATTAGCAATAACCACAATCAGACCTAAGAATATCCCGGTCGCACATCTTCTCAAGCCAAGTATAGTTGAGCCAAAAGAATTTGAAGTCATAGAAATCTGAACACCGCTAGACGAGGTACACGTCAGGTACAGGTCAACAAGGTACACTATGATTGGTGGAGAATTATACAGAAGAGGGCTCTCCCGAACACTCCAAAGGTGTGTGTCAGAGGAGGATTCACACCGGATATTACAAGAAATCCATAGTAGAGTATGCAGGAATCATACAAGAGGTAGAAGCTTGGCATACAAGGTACTCAGACAAGGTTTTTATTGGCTCTTTTTGTTCTTTGATGCACAATGATGTTCAGAAAGTTGCAATGCTTGCCAAAGGATCGCCAATGACATTCGACAACCCCTTGAACACCTCAGAAGCCTCTCATCCCCATGGCCATTCACCATATGGGGATTGAACGTAATTGGTTCGATGCCAACAGGAACAAGGGGGTAGAGCTAAGCAGGCAATTGTGGCTGTTGATTATATGGGTAGAAGTTGAAGTGTTAGTGCACATCACGAAAGCAAACACCACAAACTTTGTGAAGAAAAACATACTTTACAGGTTTGGAGTCCCGAACACTACTATCACTGATAACGACACCCAATTTGACAATCAAAAGTTCAAGCAACTAAGCAACGAGTTCTAGATTGCAAATTATTATGCTACACCTGCCCACCCTCAAACAAGTGGACAAGCTGAAGCAGTGAACAAAGTCATCAAGCACACGCTCAAAGCAAAGCTAGAAGCCAAAAAGGGCAGTTGGATTGAAAAACTTCCTGAAGTATTGTGGGCTTATCGGACAACGACAAGAACTTCTACAGGAGAAACACCATTTTCTTTGGCATTCGGAATAGAGGTTGTCATCCCTGCAGAAACATCATATATGTCACCCAGAGTCAGGTTATATGATGAAGATCATAATGTTGATATGTTATTACAAGGCCTAGATGAGTTAGATGAAAAAAGGGAGAAATCCCGAGTGTGAAATGCAGCATATCAACAAAGAGCGGCTAGGCACTACAATTCTCATGTCAGAATTATGAGGTTCCAAATAGGAGACATGGTGCTCAGAAAAGTATCGTTGAACACAAAAAATAACGTCGTGGGCTCATTGATTGACAAATGGGAAGGCCCATACAAGATTGAAGGGGTGGCTGGTCATGAAGCATATTGGATCGCCCGATCAGATGGAGGGGTTTTACCCCGACCAATGTCCAGCATTTAAAGATTTTCTATCCTTGAAATTTTCTTTTTAGTCAGGATATTTTTTAGTAATTTATTTTTAGCAACCTTTATAAGATTTGTTTTTCCATATTGTTAGTTTTGTAGAATTATGAATAAAAACCCGACACAGGATTCCTAGAAATTTGAGCATATGATAATAAGAACATATGAAAAAGATTTGAGCATATGATAATAGGAATATATAAAAAGATTTGAATTGACAAGCAACTCGGGGCCATTAATCTGGTGAAAATCCCTAATGGGCGGAGAAGCTCAAAAGAGCATGCCAACCGAGCAAGGTCAACCAAGACCATAGCCAAAAGGCAAACCCAATGCACCAGATTTTGGAAAATGGCTCGGGGCGCCGTCGGATAGACTCTGGCGAGTTACACAGCTGTGTTAAGCAATTCGAAGCTTAACGATTCGGTAAACCCTTGTGCAGATAAAACTATCGTGCTAAAATGGTCACTCAACGCGCTAAAAACAAGCACACTATAGTGCAAGTGCGGACACAACACAAAAGAACACAATTAAGTCTAGAAATGAAGTACAAGTGTGATTATGAAGAGATGGACACATATAAACAATTTCAACACTAATGCAAGATCAACAAAGCATGCATGAGGTGTGTATGTGCACATAAACTCTTCAAGAGGTAATGTCAAGTGAATATACCATTGAAGCTTGAGCTTGGTCATGAACAAGGATCACCTAAACTGCACTTACATGATAATCCCCAAATGTGGTTGTCAACGAAATAAGCCAATAAAAAACCGAGGAACTTACAATCTCTCCCTTTGGCTATTTCGTGACAAAACCACCACTTAGATTTCATCCTTACAAAAAAAAACAACTAGAGGTCAACAAGCACATTCTACATTACAAAGAGATACCTAAAGCTAGATTCTCAAATCTTCCAACTCTTGTAGAAACGACCATCCCTACAAAACAAGAAACTACACTTTCCACGACAAGTGTATGTGAGGTGATCAAGAGAGATATAAACAAAAGCAATTTGTATACAATAAAAAAACAAGCAACATGCAACAACAATGCAAATGCAAATGCTTCCCCTAAATAGGTCAAACTCCCCCTAAATCATGTCACACTCAACTCCCCCTAAATCCACACTACTCCCATTTTTTATCATAAGATAGATAAAGGAGTATTCCCTAAGCAAGTCACTTAGCAAAGAGAGATATTTGCAAGATAAATGCATAATCATATACAACAACTTTTTACAATTTAATTAAGTGAGAGAAGAGCAAAGGGTTTTTATTTTAAGAAGATGTGTGAAGGTATTGCCTTGGATAAAAGACATGTAACATCAACTTTAAAAAAAATGGTATTTGGCTAGGTAAATATCAAAAGAGGTTCCAAAAGAAGTCAAACCAATTTGCACTCTTTTGTCATTTGAACACAAGATAAGAAGATTAAACTTTCAAACCACATAAGCAATATTGTCAATTCTTAATGACCAATCAAGACATGGATATAGAATCCTTATTGATTCAATGGATATAAAATCCTTATTGATTGTTGTCTTGTTCAACCATTAAGAAGAGAGACAAGACTAAATTGGATGAGACATCCTTATTAGTTGAATGGATATAAGGTTCTTATTGAGTTTAGCATTTACAATTGCATTCACACACATTTGCACATAAATACTTCATGCATAATATTTAAGCATGTCAAACTCAAGTTCACATAAACATGGAGATAAATTTTGGGTCAATCAAATTTACTTCCCAATCAATTTTGCTAATCCAAAAATGCATGTTTGAACATAAATGAGACATGGATTTCAAACAAGGCAAAGGCACACTTATTGAATAAAAAATCATATAATAGTATATGCAACTATGACACTCAGGCAATTAATTAAAGAGCATAAAATTGAACAAATAATTTTGGTTATTGTAATACAAGTTCGCTCTCTTTGCTTGAGCTCCCCATATGAGGTCAATCACAAACCAAGTCAATGGGGAATATAAGTCCCTATAGACCTACCAAGTCCATTGGACCTAGTTAAGCCTATGGGAGAAACCTTAGCATTATCATTCTTTCTAATCCACTTAGGTGGCACAATTTCATTCCTAGTAGATATAGTCATCACATTTCTCCTAAGATCATTAACGTTAAACTTCCTAGGCACACGCATGTTTACTCTAGCCCTATTCTTTTCAATTATGCTTTTAGTTCTACACATTTTAATAAATTTGAAGCTATTTGGTCTAATATGACCATCAACAACATAAAAAATGACATGTAGGAATAAATAGAGGTCATACCATTCCTTTGTGAATACAAATGAGCTTTCCTATATCTTTGAGCTTGCTTTTGGTGTTGGGTCGGTTCTCTTCTCCTTTGTTGTTGAGTTGGAGAAGATTGCTTCCTGTTTAAGCTTGCATGAATTGCTTCTTGGCTTGGTGATATTAGGGTTGTGGGAAGCTTTCTTGATGTGCTCTAGCTTGTTGTGGTTAAGCTTTGGCTTGAGCTTTTGTTGGAACCTTGATTTGAGTTTGCTTTGAGGATTCTCCAACTTCAACCCTTATTGTTGGTTATTATGGGATTTGAACATCTTTCACCTCTGGACTCTTGATAAAAGTAGTATTCTTCAAAGAAGTGGTATCCATGCCTTCTATATACCCTAAGCCCTTCTTATCACTAAGGCTCTTCCCACTTGTTAACATTTTGTCAAATTTCTCGCTTTCGGAGGTCATCTTGGCAATCAACTCTTTTACCTCTCTAAGCTCCTCTTTCAAGATTTCTTCACTCTTCTTAGCAATGGCAAGCTCTAACTTTATAATTTCTTCCATTTCTTTTGCACTCATCACTTTCTTACTCAAGTGAGTTATCTTGGAAGTCAATTCGTGATTCTCCATTTTTAACTTTTGAATCTCCTTCCTCTTCTTCAATTTAGAGCTGTGAAAGTTCTCAATGAACCTTTCAAGGTCCATGTCTTTTACATTTCCACTTACAGAATAAGATGAAGAACTCTTTTCACTAGAGTCATCACTAGTGTCCTTTATTGTCACATTTACATCATTTCCCTAAGTAGCTTCATCAATCACACTTCTAGCTACTTTATCTTCAATTCATCCTTTAGAGTCACAAATTAAGTCCTTGTTGCCATTTTCAATATCTTCCACAAGAGAGGCTCCAAATGCCGTGAATATTCTCTTCATTACTTGAAGAATCTTCTTCAATCTCACTATTGCTCCGAGTAGCCGCTATAGCCTTTCCTTTCTTCTTTTTATTCAAATTGGCACACTCGGCAGCAATGTGACCAAACCCACTACACTCAAAACATTGAATGCTTTTCTTAGAGTCCTTCATGGACTCTTTCTCTTAGGTTTTCTCTATCTTCTTGAAGTGGGTCTTTTTTTTGAAGTCATTCTCATTGGAGCTATAACAATTCTTTTGAAGCTTCAAAAATTTCTTAAATCTCTTCACCATCAATGCCATGTCCTCATCCAACTCATCCTACTGATTCTCTACATTGGAGGTCTTCAAGGCTATGCTCTTTTGCTTCTTTGGATATATAGGTGTAGAAGTCTATCTAGACTCATAGACTAGAAGCCTTCCCATCACTTCACTAGGCTTCATTTCCTTGTAGCCACTTTTTTCTTCAAGTGCCATCACTTTGGACTCAAATCTCTTGGGAAGTGACCTCTTGATCTTTTGCTTGATTCTTTTGTCTGAGTATGGGTCACCTAGTTGATGGCTTTGGTTGACAATGTCCATCAACTTCACTTGGAAATTATTGAAGCACTCGTCCTTGTCCATCCTAATCGTCTCAAATTGCATTTGAAGGACTTAAAGCTTAGAGTCTTTCACTACTTCGGTTCCTTCATGAGCCGTTTGTAAATTCTCTTTAGCTTTCTTTGCATTCCTAGTGTTTTGAACCAACTTGTATTGATTGTCGTCCATGGCACACAAGATATCATGCATTGCCTTGTTGTTCCACTTGGAAGCTTCAAATTCTTGTGTGCTCTATTGAGATTTAGGCTTAAGGACTTCATCTCTATCATCATTGGTCATCTTTGAAAGAGTGTACCCATCTTCAACCGCCATCCATGCACGGATATCTATTTGGAAAATATAAGCCTCCATCTTCCCTTTCCATGAGGCATAATTTTCACCTTTAAGTAAATGTGGTCTTAAACTAGATACTCTCTCTCTACTCATCCTTAACTCACTCATAGTGTTTGGGTTATAAATGAATGAGATGCAAATGTGATGCAACACATAAAATGCAAAGAGCAAAACACACACAAGGCACAGATCACCTAAGTATGTCTAGGCATCGGCTTTGATACCAATTGAAAATAACCTTTAAAAGGTATGTGTCTATAAACCTAGGGGAGGTGATTAGGTTTTAATTGAATGAATTTCCAATTTTTTGATTAATCAATATTAACAAACAACCCCAATCTAGTCATAACAACAATCAAATGTAAAATGCGGAAAATAAATAACACTTGATTTTTACGTGGAAATCTTCAACAAGGAAAAACCACGAGCTAATATGTGCGCCATCATCCGATCCTCAAATCCACTATTGAATGAAAGTTTACAACCTAGGATGATCTTCTATCACACCCTCAAGTTACTAACCCTTTCACTCTACCTTGAAGGCCTTAATAGTGATTCTTGATCAACATACTTATGCACTAACCAATTAGTCACAAGACTTAACCTCAATGAAGAGTCAAAGATGAAATATTCAAACATACAAGTAGTGCTAGACTACACTAAATGCTTATCTAGGAATTCAAAGATGTTAATAAATGCACTCCTAGATATCAATGTCTAAATGCAAGTGCAAGAAGACCTAACTAGATATAGCTATGAGCGTCTATATATAGTTATCAAACAAAAGCCAATAAACAAAATTTTCCATGAAACATGGCAAATAATAATCAATGCAATTAACAAATGCAATCAATTAGACCTGAACAATATCTGAATGCAAAGCATAGAGATTTAGATAGAAGGGTAAAATCATCCTAAATGTTAGCTATAACTAATCAAAGTTCTCAACCAACAACCAACATCACAAGCATGTCATAAAAGCTATTAAACACAAGAACATCCATTTAATTTGCAATAAGAACTAAAACCTAGGAATACATGATAGTAATGAAACAATGAAGTCTAGGGTATGTAAAGTTTACCTAGTCAAAGAAAAAAAAGAAGACCTATGCTTGGATAATGTACAATAATGCATGAAGAATGATGGGTTTTGGGTTAGGAGAGTTACTAAGGCTTTAATGAAGCTTTCT
This sequence comes from Dipteronia dyeriana, assembly GCA_032871835.1. Taxonomy (NCBI): domain Eukaryota; kingdom Viridiplantae; phylum Streptophyta; class Magnoliopsida; order Sapindales; family Sapindaceae; genus Dipteronia; species Dipteronia dyeriana. The sequence continues at coordinate 58,956,814 of CM065301.1, forward strand.
CTCTCAAGAAACTCTCTCTCTCTCTCTCTCACTCTAAGGATGTATTTATAATGCCCAAGTGAAATGACATCTTTTTAAAGTTAGGAAACAACATCATGTCCTGACCACTATGCATACTGTAGTCTAGGCAAGTATCCAGGCCACGGTCTACGTAGCATGGCACGGTTAGATATGACCACTCCTGAGATTGTTGGCTAGGCATATGCACCGAAACCGGTCTAGACTGTTGTACAGTCTGACAACACGACAACTCAAAATTCGAGTGACCTAAACTATGACCAAACGATATCCGAACCTTTCGTATAATATACCATTAGAAAGGTATGAAACTCTACTTTATACTCCAATTTAAAAAACATGATTAAAATATCTGTAGAAAGATATATGGTCATTTGATTAACTAAAGGTCAGAAACAGACAACAACAGAGTTGCCCTATTTTTATGGTCAGTTTGGAGAATTTAAAACCAATACAAACGATCATGAAATATTACAAATAATATACCTTTGGAAAGGTATGAATGTCTAGTTTGTGCTTAAATTTTAAAAACCTGTTTTGAAGCATTTTATAAAATGTTATGGTCACAAGACCATACAAATGTCAGTTTTGAAAAATATTTAAATCATTGAAATCCACTCTTTTGAAACTAGACACCTTATTTCATATAACCAAACCAAGAGAAGAATGTGACCTTCTCAAATGGTCACTCAACGCGCTAAAAATAAGCACATTATTATGCACGCATGGACACAATGCAAAAGAACACACTTAAGTCTAGAAATGAAGTGCAAGTGTGATTGTTAAGAGATGCACACATATAAACAATTTCAACACAAATGCAAGATCAATAAAGCATGCATGAGGTGTGTGTGTGTGCACATAAACTCTTCAAGAGGTAAATTCAAGTGAGTATACCTTTGAAGCTTGAGCTTGGTCATGAACAAGGATCACCTAAACTACCCTTACATGATAATCCCCAAATGTGGTTGTCAACAAAATAAGCCAATAAAAAAGCGATAAACTTACAAATTTGAATGAATTTGTTTTTATTACATTTATTACTATAAATGTGTTGTACGATAACTATAACCTAAGTTATGGTTGGGAGTTACAAAAAACCTCCACAACCATCTTTTTCTAGATGGTGGGTATATAGTCTTTAATTCAATCATAATCCACCTTATTTGCTAGTATGTACTCAATCAACCTCAACGTATGGGTACCATAGTTACCCCTGAAATGCACCAGTAAGGAACAACCGTTAGAATGTTCATAAAAGCAACAGTAAGTAAATTTGATGTTTAATCAGTCATACCCTTGATCCTGTTGCGACACAACTGAAGTAGACACTATGCTCACCTGAAATGGCCTATTCCACCTGTCAAACTTCGGCTCGTTCGATTTTCTGGCATCGTGAAACCCGGACTAATGCAACATGAAGGGCAGTAACCATCTCAATGGCGCGACCTGCCATTTCCTAATATGTAAGGTTATTGACTGTCTGTAGGGGTCTAGGAGGTGTATCACCCCGACAGTGAAGTCGACGCTGGCCATAAGCCAATGCTGTCGGCTAAGGTTGCATAGAATAAGAACCTGAGTAAAACATATATAATTAAATAAGATTGTTCAATTAAAAACATTTAGTCCATAATTGTATAACACTTACCACGTTAACCTAGTGCCATGGCCGGTTTCCTGCCGGACTGAATCCATGTACGGTCATAAGCTCCTCAGCGGAAACCTATACTGCAACACTTTCCACCCTTACATCGACACTTGTCCCTCAGCATCACGAGACATGATTTTACCCCACTGGTACTCCAACAATGACTGTACAAAAAAAAATATAGAGAAGTTAGGAACACGAAAAGCATCAAACGTTTTTATCAAATTGGTACATTATAAACACTTACAAGGAACTGAGATTCCAGTACTTTCATCCTTTGATTGTACACATTGGGGTATGCTCGCTAACACTTCCGTAAGATGTGCAGGTACACGTTTATATGCTGACAAAAAATAGTAACAAATGTTAGAATTCTACCATAATGAACGTTAAAGACATTTCAAGTAAGGAACATACCATGTCAAATAACTCCATGTAGTTTTGTTGCAATTAGTAGAACCACGTGACATCTACAGACCCTAGTAGATCCACATCACGTCTGTATTTATTTAAAAAAGTTAGAAAACCATGTAAGTCAATTTTCTGAGGTGCTTCAATAAGGTAGAAAGTGTTATACTTACAATTCCCTCGTTTCGTTCCTCTTGAATACTTTGTAAGCCTCCAGCTGGTCCACGTCTACTAAAGAGTTGGGGGTGAACGGATGATCTGATACTGTCGTCGCTGTCTTTGGCCTCTTCAACCGATAAGGGTTAGTGTATGGGATCAACAACTTCCACCCTGGCTTATGAGCCTGCGGCCTATATCGGTAGGTGTCCCTAGGGGGATGAGTGGTCCTAGATGGACGGGGAGTTATCCTTGGGGGGTACGAATGGATGTTTGGGAGGAGTCAATGGGGAGAGGGGTGCGACGAGATGTCCGAGAGCTGTCCCTTAGGGGAGGCGTACAACTGGATGTCCCAGAGGTGTCCTTCGGGGGAGAGATGCAATGGGATGTACCGTGTACACTGTGCCTCAAGAGAGTGGTGCGACGGGATGGACCGGTGTCCTTGGGGGAGGGGGTGATGTGATCCAACTACCGATAGCGGTGTCTCTTGGATCTCCATAAGCAGAGGAAACTCTGGTAAACCCTTAGTAGGTGTCTTTTTTTCTCATCCTGTAACTCTAGTCCAGGTTCCCTGTGTCTCAGGTCTGGTACTCGGGATATGAGGTCCGGTGTTAGGGTCTGTTCCCTCATCCTGACTAAGAAGTCTATCTCTATCTCCCGTCTCTAGCTTTAGGTTTGGAGTCTCGGTTATAGGACAATGGACCATCCTTGTCTGACCATGATGTTGAACCCCACAGCTCTTGGAGGAAGTCCATCACCTTTTTATGCTGTCTATCCTTTCCTCATTACTTTTCCTGAGATCCTGCCGCAAAGCAGCAACAAAATCCTCCACAGCTTGGATTCCAAGGTCCAAACGATTTTGAAAGAAAATCAAAATTGTCAGTACCTAAACTTGTACAAGCATTTCAAATAAAATCGAACATAACAAGATATTTGACGTACCTCACGATCCCCTCCAAAGTCTCATTCTAAAGGGTCTCAAACAATATAGTCGGGCATCCTAAATCGAACCCGCCTCTACCTCCGTTGTCTGCCACCACCTAACTCAAGCTCCAAACCCTCTGATTGCAAATGTGGACTCCCACCAGCATACTCCGGCTCCAAACCCTCTGTATCACTGGGTCCAACACTCGTACTCCCGTTGGAATCGTGATCCGGTATCGAAACTTCGACAGTCTCGCCAGCAGTATACAAACGGCCACCCTCGTCTATGCCCGTATAATATCGTGCACCTCTTTCAGCTGCTGTAGGAATCAGTTTCATCCTCGCAAACATCTGAAACCGTTATTATTCTGTTGTAATTGTAACAACTATAAATATTAACAAATAAGATACTTACCCGCGCTGTGAAGATCTTGGACAACTTATCCACTCTCAGTTGTTTGTTTAACTCCCACTTCAGAATGCAGAGAGACATGTCGGTAGTTCTCTTGGTCTCGAACTGGATGCCAAGATCTGGGATCACCTCGAAAGTTAATATCTGTATAAAAGATTAGTACGACAAGTATCCTTAAAATGTAGGACAAAAAAAAATGTCGTAATTCAAAATTCTTACCAACAAGGCGTGAGATAGATTGTAAATGTTGCAGGTCTCCAATATGTGTACGCTAGCGCCTTTTGCTTGATAGTGTCTCTCGAATTGCTCTTGTCGCCTATCAAGCGCATGCTTGAATGAAAATATAAAATGCCTGTACACGTGGGTACCCCACGGGAACACATCGAAGGCATCAAGATCCTCCACCAGCCGAAACTGTCAAACCACTCTCTCGTTTAACCCCATCAGTATCTAGTTCAACTTATAGAGTAGACAGAGCTTTACACCATAGTATGGCTGCTGAAACTCACTGAGGTTCAGAATAACTCTCAACTCCTTGAACAAAACTTTATCTACACCAGTGAAGTACCGCTGTTGTATGCCATTGTCCACGCTAGCATAAAAGGTCATATCCGGTACTACTTTGAACGGTAATCCGGTGATCAAGCAGAATTCTACATTTGACAACCTCACCTCATGATTCCTTAACATGAACTGCATCTCCTTTGTCGGGCTATTATGATGCAGCTCCCGAAAAAGCATCCGATGGATAACACCACCCAAAAACTTCATCTGTCGATGCATCATCATGGAATGCCCGAAACAGGACTCTATGAACTGATGACGGTCTTCAACAACAAATTCTTCAGGGACCAGATTAAGTGTGTCGTCTATACTATAAATGGCGTCAAAATAGTTATGGCAAGTGAGTTTGCCTTTATACCACTTTGCCTCTAGAGTTTTAAGCAATTCCGTCAAACAATTCCTCATTTGAAATTTCACAGAAACAATACATAAGTACATTGTAAAAAAGCTTGAGCCTATGAAAAAAAAGCCCGAGCCTTTGTAGAAAAAGCTTAGGCCTTTAGTATAAAAGATCGAAGCTATGAAAAATCTTGGACACAATATAAAAATTCTCGAACACAGTATAGGTGGAAATGGTGAGGATTGTCACCTTTTTTTTTCTTGTGTTTTAATGATATCACCAGTTTAATAACTTATGTTTAAAAGACTACTATTATGGTGAACTACCTAAATTTCCCTTAAAAATTGTATTTGTGCTTTAATATTCTGTTTCAGAAAGAGAAGTTAACTCTCTCTCTCTCCAAAAAAGTAGTCTGGAAATCGATCTAAAGTGCTTGTCATAAACATTTTTCGGATTTGCAGGTAACAGATCTTTGTGATCTCCCTAATTTTTTTTCATGCATTTTTTAGTGATTTAAGATGTATTCAACAAATGCATGAACAAATAATCTTCAGAATGTGCACCAGCTTTATTTTTCGAGAATTTGTTGTATTTGGTCGAGGTTTTTTTTCTCTTTGTCCAAGAATTTTTTGTTTTGGGTCGAGCTTTTATTAAGCATTTTCGAGAATTTGTTGTATTGTGTCAAGCTTTTATTATGGTTTTATGAGATTTTGTTGTATTGGCACGAGCTTTTATTATGGTTTTTCAAGATTTTGTTGTACTGGGTCGAACTTTTATTATGCTTTTCTGAGAATTTGTTGTGCTGAGTCGAGCTTTTATTATGGTTTTCCGATATTTTTTTGTATTGGGTTGAGCTTTTATTATACATTTTTGAGATTTTATTGTATTGGTTCAAGCTTTTATTATTAGAATTTGTTGAATTGGTTCGAGCTTATTTTTTTTAATTTTTCGAGTTTTTTTTATTCCAAGGATTTTTATTATTTCCGAGAGTTTTTATTATTTCCGAGAGTTTTTATTATTTTCGAGCTTTTTTATAATATTCCGAGACTTTGTTGAAGTGGTCAAGCTTTTTTTAATGATTTCCGAGAATTTTTTCCTTATTTTCGAGCTTTTGTTATTGATTTTCGAGATTTTGTTTCTCCATTTCCGAGCATTTTTATTCATTTACTCGATTTTGTTTCTTATTTTCCTAGCTTTTGTTTAATAATTTCAGAGGTATTTTTTATATTGTTTCCGAGGTTTTAATTTTCCGAGCCATTTTTATATGGGATCGAGCTTTAAGTTAGTTTTGACCGATGAGTTTGAAATTAATTTCGTAGGTTATTTTTCTACAATTCGAGGTTTTTTCATTGTTATTTTAATTTGAATTTAGATATTGTTAATAATGGTTTGTGATGATGATTGTGATCCCTCAAATATGTGTTAGTTTAATTGAGAGGGCAGTAGGAGGTTTCATTGGTAAAGAAATCCCTCCTCTTGATAACACCCAATAATTTCGATCGTCAAGCGGAAGCAACCAATTGTTCACAGAAAGAAGTGGGATTGACGGTCGGGAAAACCTGTGTGGTGTCCCACCGGAAGTAGCCGACCACAGTGAATTAGTCGGACCTCAATTCGACGATGTGTTTGGATGTCAAATTGAGATGAATGATGGATAGTTTAACCATCATTATAATGACTTCTATAATGACATGAACAATGAGCAGAACAGTGAACCGAATGCTGGGCCGACACATGAGATGGATGATGAGGAAAATTTTCTTCCAGTTGATAATGTGGCTAACAATGAGAATGAAGAAGAGGCTGTCGAATCGAAAAGACGTGTAGATTTAGTTGCAGTGTAGGAGATATATCTGGGACTTTCGAGGTCTGACCTAATTTAACTCCATGTGAATCTGATAATGTCACAACGTGGGTTAGTGTAGGAGCATAATCATACTCATTTGGTATGGGTAGAAATAGGAACTCGGTTGAAAAAGAACCTACAGGCATGATATATAAAAGGCAATTTTTTCCTACTAAAAAGGATTTGAAGAGACTAATTGGGCATTTTGCAATGCGGCAGAACTTCGAGTGGAAGGTGAAAAGGTCGAATAAGACAATGTTACATTTGGTTTGTTTGATGGACAACTGTACGTGGAAATTAAGAGCGGTGATGAGAGATTAAGGGACATACTTCTAAGTAAGAAGTTTTGTCAACGAACACACATGTTCTTTGGACGAGATTCATCGCCGTCGCCGATAAGCTAGTGCAGTCATAATTGGAGAAGTGGTTGTACCTAGACTTCAACAACAAGATGATCGACTAATGCGTCCGAAGGACATAATCGCCGATATGAAAACAATATATCGCATCCAAATCTTATACAGTAAGGCATATCAAGCCCTGCAATATGCATTGCCACTGACCTATGGAACACATGAGGAAGCCTTCAAACTGCTGCCATCATTTGGTCACGTGTAAGAGCAACAAAATTCCGGCATAATAATTGACTTACAGTACGACGAGGATGGTAAATTTCTCTATTTTTTATATCGTTAGGTGCCTCACTCAGAGGATTCCGGAGGTGTATGCGTCCAATTATTACAATAGATGATACCCGTTTAAAGGGAAGATTCAGGGGTATAATGTTTGTTGCAACTGCACAAGATGGGAACGAACAGGTGTATCCAATTGCTTTTGGGTACGGTGACTTAGAAAAAAACCTTTCAAGGGAGTGGTTTTTGGATTGCTTGAAGGGTGCCCTAGGCCATATTGATGATCAGGTTTTCATTTTTGATCGGCATGCAAGCATTGAAGCTGGGATTTCTAAAGTTTTCCCCAATACAACCCATACGATATGTTGTTGGCACTTTTATGAAAATATGAAGAAGCAGTTTCACAGAAAGGATGTAGTAGTCATAATGGATAAAGCACCTAGATCGTACACTGAGTTAAAATATAATCGCCATATAGATGAGTTACGTAACCTGCACCAGAATGCATTCAATTATGTCATTGAAGTTGGTCCCCACAATTGGTCCCGTGTACATTTTATGGAAAGAAGGTATAGGGCCATAATGTTACTGAATGCATGAACTCATGTGTCAAATTCGCACGATAACTACCTATGTTGACACTGACAGAGTTCATTAGGAATGTGCTACAGAGGTGGTTTCATGATCGCCATCGTGCTCCACAGTCCATGCATCATCAATTAATCGACGCAGAGTTGTTCCTCATGAATATCGAAGCAAGTGTAACATCTGTCATTTAGTTGGACACAACAAACAGATGTGCCCTGAAAAAAACTCTACCGAAGTATGAGTGGATGTCATTTTCATTAGTTGCACTTTTACTACTTGTACGTCAATACCATTTTAATTTTAAATGGACCTCATATTTATAGGTTTTCTTGTTATTATCGGTATGCAATGCGTAAATGGTTTGAACGTAAACAATTTTAAAAAAAATATGTGAATAAAATAAATGAAAATTTTATTACAAAAAAATGTTATGTACAATAACTACAACTGGTATTATGGTTCAGAATTACAAAAAACCTCAACAGCCATCTTCTCCTGGATGGTTGGCATATCATCTTCAGTCCAGTCATACTAGACCTGGTCTGCCAGTACGTACTCTAGCAATCACAATGTATGAGCACCACAGTTACCGCTGTAATGCAGGACATGGACAACAGTTAAAATGTTATTCATTTATACAAGAAGTGAATTTCATGTTCGACAAGTCATACCTTTTCTCCTGTTGCGGCATAGTTGATCCTACCACCAGGCTCACCTCAAAGGTCCTATTCTGCCTATGGAACTTCTGCTTATCTGGTTTCCTGGACTCGTGGAACCTGGACTGATGCAACATAGAGGGGATAAATCAGTTCAATGATCGTACCTGACGTTTCCTGATGCTGATAGGGATTTCCTGTTTGAAGTGGTCTAGGAGGTGTATGATCCCGGTAATGAGGTCCACGCTGGCCAGAAATGTATGATGAACGCCGATGTTGTATGGAATAAGAACCTGTACAACATATATATATGATCAAATGTTCTTCTGAGCACCACATTGACAATCGAATCATTCTGAATCATTTTGCAAATTCTGAATCATTTTCCACTTATTTAAAAAAATTTCCCAATTTCCCCGATTAAGAGTAAGGTTGGTTCAATCAAGCGTGAAACGTAGATTTAAGGTTGAAATGGTTGAAGAAAGGTCTAGCGTGAAACTTAATGTTTAAAAAGAAATAGTTGAACCGAAAATAAGGGTTTTTAATGTGTTTGATGTTTTTAGTTTAGTTGTGTAGTTGAGAGTAACCCGGGAAAGTTGACAAGAAGAGGAGCAATAGAAGACTGGACACAAACGGAGGTTAATTCGACGGTTCCCAATCGCTGAATCATCAAGCACAGAATCCTTTACCACAAATTGACGGTTCAAACGGCGTGTCCACACTCAGAAATCCTAGCTGCAGATCAGATACTAAAGTAAAACACTACGTTTTGGTTTAAGGCAAATTCAACTATCATGATTCGGTGGTTCCCAATCGCCGATTCAACCGTCGAATTGCACGATACTGATATATTTTTTTTTTCACTTGCCAAAACAAATTAAAAAGAAAACATAGACCAAAAAATCAAACCAAGGCAAGTTTCTCTTCTCTTCTTTCAAGTTCTTCCTCTTCTAAAGGTCCAACAAGGTACATTGATCCCTCTTTGCTCTTATTTTGTTATAATCTCTTCCCCTCTCTCTCTTTTCTTTAATTATCATATCAAAATCATGGTTAGGGTTAGAGAAATTTCGGGATAGTGATTTTTGTTGTTTACTTGGTGAAAAGTTCTCATAGGTTTTGCTTAATAGTGTGTTTATAGTTTTTGTTACATGTCTAATTTTGTCTTTATTGATCAAATTGTTGTGTTAGTTTACTTTTATTTGATTTTTCTTTTGTTCATGATCATTGTTTTTCTTTTGTTAAATGCTTAGTTTTAATGTGATGTGTTTCCATGATTTCTTTGTTCTTATTTTTGTTTTTGATTGTATTAGGTTGTTTAGTGTTGATTATTTTGGGTTTCAATTTTCCTATTTGTTTTTTATTTTATTTTTTGTTTCTTGTTGTATATTTTATTTTATTATTAGAATCTAAGGTTGGTGTTGTTTGTGTACATTGTTGTGGATATTCTATATTTCTCTGCAGGAAATTTAGGTTTTTGCCTTCGGTTATTCATAGCCCCAAAGAAAAATCAAGATAAGGGTAAGGGAAGGGCTACTAGCGGTAGTAACTCGATTAAGAGGAATCTTGACTATGTGAACCGGCTGTATGGGCTTCTGAGGAGGGCAATTCACAATTAGTGGACAATTGACCTAGAAGATGTGAGAGGTTTGGACTTTGGAAATCAAGTGGATGTAATGAGTTGGCGTCAATTTGTTACCACAAGCCATCACATCAATGAACACTTGGTGCGTGAGTTCTACATGTTGATGATCGTAGAAGACTTTTTGAATGGCAAGCCAATCAATGTCTGAGGGGATAATGTGCTAATCACTCTGGAGCCAATTAACAGATATCATGGGACAACCTTTCATATGAATTTTAAGGATGGTGTACTAGACTTGGACATCCTTGTTCGATACAAGACTGTACTAGCGAGAGAGCTCTGAATGCAAGGACTCTAATTGGGTGTGGAGCAAGAACCACCCAATATTTCAGTCCGATCTGGAGAGAGACTTAGTCTTATGGGTGATATTTATCTCCACCTCACTATGACCGTCAATACAAGTCACTATCTTGGTGTATGAGCTAGCCTAAGAAACCATTGGATTTAGGGTTGTTGGTAAGGCTAGGGATGTCTAGAGTTAGAGATAGAGATAACTCAGTCATTCTCTTTAATATGAACCTCACCAAGAACAGTGAGATCCGAAATGAATATATGGTTGTAAGGATCATTTTCTAAATTTAAGTTTGTAAGCAAGAACAATATAGGACCGTGAACCGTTATCTATATTAAAATAAGAACCAACGGTATCAAGAAAGTGAAAAGACGTCACACTCAAGAACAAGATAGAAGGGTGAGTGATAAATCAAAGTATTCAGAACCAAAGAGATAAACTCTCTCAATTTTAATTCAATTCCAGTCTACTGAATTAATATATCAATTCATCCTTATATACTAAAAATATATAAGGCCTAAAAGGGAATAAATATTCAGCAATTAATGTCTTACAATCAGGAAAATAAATACAAACAAATTTAGGAAATAAATATAGACTAAAACCAGCAACTAGTTTATTTGTTCCTTATTTAGGAAGCTAAATTTGGGAAACAAATCAGCCCTTTATTTGGGAAACAAATCAACTTTTACTTTGAAAAATAAATAAAAATAGAGAACATGCTGAAATAGGAAATAAGCTAAAATTAGATTCTCCTCTAACGATATGTCACCCAAAATGTAGGAAATATATTAAAATAGGAAATATGCTGGAATTGGAAATCTTCTTAAACCATACGCGCCGCCCATAACGTAGGAAATATGTTGAAATAGGAAATATGCTTGAATTGGAAATCTCCTTGAACCATATGCCGTCCATAATGTAGGAAATATGTTGAAATAGGAAATAAGTTGAAATTGGAAATCTTTGGTGATGCTTCTTGATTCTTATCATTCCCCCTCTCCTCAAAATGATTCGTTCTTAAATCTTCACCATAATGTTGTTGATAGCCTGCAACATGGAATATGGTTCTCCCATTTCATCTTTGATTGATGAATCACCCTTGGAAGACATATTTTCTCTTCTTTCAGTATAACCATCATGAGTTACATGTCTATCAAACTGCCATGGCCTCCCAAAAGGATATGGCTCGCATTCATTGGTACCACGTCACAAAGAACTTCATCTTTGTATTTTCCAATTGAAAACGACACCAACACCTGTTTAGTCACCTTGATCTCCCCACTATCATTTAACCATTGTAGCTTATAAGGTTTTGGGTGTTTCAAAGTGGCCAAATTTAGTTTCTTCACAAAACTAGTGTTGCAACATTAGTACAACTCCCCCATCAATGATCATGCTACATACCTTTTCATTAACATGACAACGGGTATGTTGTCACGTTGTACCTCATCATCTTCCTTTGCTTGAGCAAAAAGAGCTCTTCTTGCCACTAAAAGCTATCCATCCATTAGATATTCAATGTCACTTGCATCCTCTAAAGGTGGCATGGACTTATCATCAGATTCAGCCTCGGATTCGCTATGTGTTTCATAAACACATAAAACATGAAACAATATATGTATATCTATTTGTTTTTTAAAAAAATGCATGCACTTAATTTTCACAAATATATATCTTTTATATATAGAAAAACCCACGCCTACTTTCACCAATACTTCACTGCACAACATTCTTATATGTATCTATATTTACTGCCCTTTTTGACTTGCATTTTATATATATATCAATATATATATCTTTTTCTACCTAACGCAAACTCTTGCGTTTTATATATATATATATATCAATATGTGAATAAATTATTTACATCCTATGTAAATTCTTCTTTTGATTAATGTTTCATGTGCACATACCAATTTACAATACAATACAATCTCTTGTGTTATTAATTGATATATATCTTTTAATTATCCTTTTCAAATATATCTAATATATTTAAAAGTGATAATAAGTATTTTAAATTTAAACTTAAATTTAAATACTTAGATAAATGATTTAGTAAAAATAAAATAATCCTATTATTTTATCTTCACCTAAATCCATATATCAACTAACACCCTCCAATTAATAGTTAATTAATAATTCATAATTCATAATTATCAATAAAATTAAATAATCTAATTATTTAATTAATTTAACTATTAACATTCATTAATTAAATAATCTCATTATTTAATTAATTTCTGAATAAACATGTGTCACTTTCGTAACACAACTAATTGGACAATCCAATTAATTTACCGTGACCCGTGTTACCTAAATCGATCGGACTAGCAAGGGGACCTAATGGACCCACAATATTTTCAGCTCCAATAATCCTCAAAATCATTAATTAAACTCTTTAATTAATATTCTTTGATTATTACCTCCGGTGTATTCCACTAAAAACCCGAAGCTGTACTCTCTCAACTGTAGACGCTTTTACATAGACAGATACAACTCGTTGTCCATCGATATAGCTATTATATATGGTGTGATCCTCCACAGTAGTTCATATTTAGAGCTGGGTCATAATGTCTGTTATACCCCTCTAATCACATATATCCATTAAGTACCATTGATTCTCTAATGGACAATAAATCATATTTCCTTACGGAATTAGGAGAGCGCTAATATTGTCCAAGCCCCGAATCAACCCTTAAGGGAACTACCATCTACTTCTCACAAGAATGAGTGGATTCCACTATTGTGTACAAACCTTCCCAGCCACAAGCCAAACCGCAATCCCAACATACGGAGTATATTGATCAGAAAATGCATCTGACATCACTCATGGTATATCAAATACCACGATTTAACCTGAAGGAGTCGATAAGACACTCAGGATTAAGACCACCCACATATAGCCATCATTAGTTGATATATATGAATCTCATCGGTAAACGGATCTTGGTGAGAGATTCATATAGATCATGGCCCAGTCCTATATGATCACATCATACAATGTGCCTCCATTCTCATATCTCCATATGAATGATTCAAGATAGAATCACCGTACATTACGGAATGAACCGCAACTATAGATTAACCACAAATAAAGTACCCAGCTTTATCATTATCTATGGACTCTTTAGATTGCACATCTCTTACTGTATCCATCTATATATGACACTCATATACACAGTTCGAGATTACATCCGGCAATCTTGGATGTTAAATAAATGCACAAGTCATATAATAAACAACACAACAAGAATGAATTGAACTTTTCCTTTTATTTATTTAATAAATCAATTTACAAATTACATCTTTAGGGCATAAACCCCAACAATCTCCCACTTGCACTAAAGCATGTGAGGCATGTCTCGTAACCCTAGACCATCTAGGTGACCCGAAAACACTTTAGCCGGTAAGGTCTTCGTAAATGGATCAACATGATTATCTTGTGAGGCTATCTTGGTGACGATCACATCTCCTCTCTGCACTATCTCTCTAATGAGATGATACTTTCTCTCTAAATGCTTCCCTCTTTTATGGCTTCTTGGTTCTTTAGAATTAGCCACAGCACCACTGTTATCACAATAAAGTGTGATGGGCCTATCCAGATCTGGAACAACTTCCAAATCACTCAAAAACTTACGAAGCCAAATAGCCTCTTTAGCATCTTCACAAGCGGCTACATATTCGGCTTCCATGGAGGAGTCAGCAGTGCAAGATTGCTTGATACTTCTTCACACAATGGCTCCACCACCTAGGGTGAATACTGATCTAGAAGTGGATTTCCCAGAATCCCTGTCTGACTGAAAATCAGAATCTGTGTATCCTAACGGGATCAAATCCTGCCAAGAATACACTACCATATAGTCTCTCGTTCTCCGAAAATACTTGAGAATTGTCTTGACAGCAACCCAATGATCCAATCCTGGGTTGGACTGGTATCTACTGACTACTCCCACTGCATAACAGATGTCCGGTTTCGTGCATAACATAGCATACATGAGACTACCTACTGCCGATGCATAGGGTACATATCTCATATCCTCAACTTCTTGAGGTGTCTTAGGACACTGTTCCTTAGACAAAATTAACCCCATGCCTAGAAGGTAAATTACCTTTCTTGGAGTTTTGTATCGAAAATCGCACAAGAATCTTGTCGATATATGATGCCTGAGACAGTGCTATGAGTTTGTTCTTACGGTCCCTTATAAGTTGGATCCCAAGAACATAACCCATCTCTCCCAAATCTTTCATTTGGAATTGGCTAGCCAACCATACATCAGATAACACTCCCATATCATTCTCAATGAGTAGGATATCATCTACATATAGGACCAAGAAAACTACTTTCTTATCAATGATACGCTTGTAGACACAAGGCTCATCGACGTTCTGCTCGAAGACATAGGTTTTGATTACATCATCAAACCTAATGTTCCAAGATATAGATGCTTGCTTAAGTCCATATATGAACCTTTGCAGCTTGCAAACCTTTTGCTCTTGATCTGGAGACACGAATCCCTCTGGTTGCATCATATAGATACTTTCATCAAGATTGAAATTCAAGAATGAAGTCTTGACATCCATTTGCCAAATTTTGTAATCGAAATAGGCAGCAATGGATAAGAGAATCCTAATAGACACTTAAACATGGCTACTGGCGAGAAGGTTTCTTCATAATCGACCCCCTCTTTCTGGGTATAACCCTTGGCCACTTGCCTTGCCTTGAAGGTCTCTACCTTCCCGTCTATTCCTCTCTTTCTCTTGTAGACCCACTTATACCCTATGGGTTTTACCCCATTCGGTAAGTCTACAAGATCCCAGACTGAGTTAGAGTACATGGACTCCATCTCGAGATTCATGGCTTTAAGCCATTCCTCTTTATCAGGATCTTCCATTGCATTCTTAAATGTCAATGGATCATTAACACTATCAACAGAGACAACATCTTGTCCCTCACTTATACCTAAATAGCATTTAGGTTGTCTCACAATCCTCTCACTACGTCTAGGTGGTAGTGTATCCAGATCAGGAACCATCTGACTCTCAGATGTATATGGATCAACAACTCTTATTGATGAAGCCTTGGTCTCACCAGGCTCCAACTCATCCAATACAATCTTAGAACGAGGTTTATGGTCACTAATATAACTGTCCTCAAGAAACGTTGCATTTGTCGATACAAATACTTTGTTAACTTCGGGACTATAGAAGTGTCCACCTCTGGTCTCCTTGGAGTATCCTACAAATAGGCAGACCATAGACTTGGAGTTTAGCTTTCCAGTTCTGTTCTTCAGCACGTGTGCTGGACACTCCCATATGCGGAAATATCACAAACTAGCTTTACGACCATTCCATAACTCTAGGGGAGTCTTAGGGACATATTTGGATGGCACCACATTCAAAATGTATGCCGCTGTTTGTAACGCATATCCCTAGAAGGAATTTGGTAATGATGAGAAACTAATCATAGATCTCACCATTTCCATTAGGGTTCTATTTCTCCTCTCCGCTACACCATTTTGTTGAGGTGTACCGGGAGCTGTGAGTTGGGAAACTATCTCATGCTTGACCATAAAGTCTTTAAACTCTTGGTCAAGGTACTCACCTCCACGATCCGATCACAGTGACTTGATAGTCCTACCTAATTGATTCTCAACTTCAGCTCGAAATTCTTTGAACATTTCAAATGTTTTCGACTTCCGTTGCATTAGGTAGACATATCTGTATCTTGAGTAGTCATCTATAAAGGTGACATAATACTCATAACCACCCATAGCTTTAACATTCATCGGTTCGCAGACGTCTGTATGTATAAGTTCTAGCGGTTCTTTAGCTCTAAACCCTTTTCCAGTAAAAGGTCTCTTAGTCATCTTACCTTCCAGACAAGATTCGCAAACAGGTAAGATGTCAACTTTTAACTCACTTAAAGGTCCGCTTTTTACTAGTCTGTTTATCCGGTCAAGGTTGATATGACCAAGCCTTAGATGTCAGAGATACGTGTCATTATCTGGAGAAATTTTATGTCGTTTAGTTTTTGGTTTTTCATCCTTAAACATTTCGGTGTTGAGCAGTGTATTATGTATTAACAGTCTTAACACATACAAATTGTTTTCATTAATTCCTGAACAAATATTTAGACCATTCTTTCCAATAATAACAGACTTATTATTAAAAGAAACAAAATATTTTTGTTCTAACAACTTAGAAATAGAAATCAAATTCTGTGTAAATCCAGGAATATAAAATACATTGTCCAACAATATATAATTATTACAAAAACGTAATCTAATTACGCCCACTGCTTGTGCCGACACGACATCCCCTGACCCCACATGCATTGAGAAGGTTCCCCCCTCTAGCTGTATCCAATAATCAGTCCATTATAAACAAGAACAAACATGGTTAGTGGCCCCTGAATCAACTATCCAGGGTGAATAATCATCTTCCACTAAACATGACCTAAGAACAAGTAAATCATATTTACCTTTCTTAGACTTCTTCTTTCTTTGACTTCTTCTTTCTTTGGGCTTTCTTGGGTTTAGGCTTACCCTTCGCATTCCCAGCAAACCTCTTCCTCTTTTTATTATTTGAGAAGGAAGATGGTTCAGCAACATTTGCCTTACCGGTCTTACCATTATTGTCCTTGATTAAAGACTCAAAGGTAGCAAACTCATAGAGCAACTGTGTGAGATTGAACCTTAACTTGTTCATCTCATAGTTACTCTTGAACCGGTCGAAACTCTTCGAAAGAGTCGTCAGTATGATACTCACTTGACTGGGTTCGTCAATGGCCCCGACATTGACTTCTGCCTTGTTGAAGTAGGACATCATGCTCAGAACATGTTCCCGAACTGACGTACCTTCCTTCATGCGAGTGAGCATAGCGGAACGAACAACTTCATGTCATTTTGCTCGGAGGGCTGCCCGAACATAGCTTGCAATGACTCTATGATTTCGAATGCTGAAGTCATTGCTTCATGCTTTGTGACAAGCATGTCTGTTATAGAAGCCAACAGATATGTTCGGGCCTTCTCATCAGATAAGACCCATCGCTCGTATGCCTCATGAACAGTTCGTGTGGCATTGGTAGCAGGCGCTGGAGGACATTCCTCCGTAAGCACAAACTTGAGGTCTTTGGTGACCAATATTGCATTAATGTTAAGTTTCCACTTAGTGTAGTTATCATCAGTTAATGTGTCGTTTGCGAGAATTTAAAGTAATGCAGAAGACATTGTTGAAATAAATAAAATATTCATTCAGTCATTTATTTAAAACAAGTGCGAGTGTTATGGTATAAATTTAAACATGATGCAAGAACATGTTTAACGAACTAGAACTACCCTAAAAATAGTTTGTATACCACGACAATCCAACATACCACAAAGAAGTGTCGCCTTAGGGTCGGTCAAGTCTTTGCATGTTAGACCGAGACATTCTCAATCAAATGATATTCTAGAATAACTCTTATTCTATATCATTCAACCATTGTTCATTCAGTCAAGTTTTTAATTAACAAACTTAATCAAAACCTTCATGAGTGTAACCCACCATTTCAGATCTCACGAGCTTAACTCGAGAATTGCCGCCTTAGGGTCGGTCAATCCAGAAATACCCTCAGAAATCCTATTCGTTAGGAAATCAACCTTGGTATTGACCTTTGTGGAAACCCTCCTTAGGGAGGATGAAAACAAAGCTGTCACGAGGCCCCACTCGGATCTCACGGTGTTGAACTAATGATGGAGACCGCGAGATATATATGTCATATATCCCTCTCCCACTCACTATTTTAAAATTAGGGTTTTCTATTAACCGTTAATGTACATAGACTCTACACTATTAAACGACTAGCTTTAATCAAGTTATCTAGCGCATTAACTAATTAGAACCAAATTCTAATTAACTAATAAATTATTAATAATTTTTAACAATTAAAAATCTAATCTATTAGTGAACAATCTAAGATTCAGTAAAATACTTACTAAGGTCAGATTATTATGATAGTGTTTACCAAGTTTTAACAATTAAAACTCTAACACTTTATTCGGTTCATTTATTATTAGGTAATTAATCATATTAATCCTAATTACAATAAATGACCCTATTAATCTAACTTATTAAACTCTTTAATAACTAGATTAATATTAATGAGAATTATCAAATTTTCTAACCATTAAAAACTAATCTCATTATTCATAGCCAATTATGTATATTGCCCATTTTAATCACATTAAAAAAATACATAAAATATCAGGCTATGATGCATGTATGACATATCAAATATATTTGTGTAGGCAGATCTAATTTAAATGATATACGTATGCATGACAATGCTTTTATCATCACATAATATAAAGCATACATGAATTGACCGAGTACTGTGGATTATTTAACCTAAAAATTTGAAATCTAAAATTACAAAAAAAATCCCAAGACATTTTTTGGTCTTCTAGTAACTTCAGATATCATCAAATCTCTTCAGATCATTCAGATTCATCTCATGAATTCGAAACGGAAAATCTGTATGGAACGGACTAGGCAACAATTGCCTTTGGAAACGTACACGCGCTGTTGTACAATTCAGGTGTGTGTTGCTTGAACTGCCACCACGCATGTATCATGTGCACATGGTTTTGCTTGTGGTATATATATATATATATATATATATATATATATATATATGCAATTTTAAATTGCTCAACTAATCATCACACGAATACTGTGCAACAATTGCATATTCAATTTGTGACGTTGACTTCATATGATTTCACCATGTCAACGTTTTACATATATATATATATATATATATTTTAATACAATTTAATAATTTTAAAAAAACTGAAAAAAATTATAATAATAATAATACAACCCATAAACCCTAAATCCACGGTACCATAAAAAATTACGATCAACCATGTTTAAATTAAACAATTTAATTATAAACATTCATACAATCATAAAGATGGTGCATACACATTCATACATATAGGGGCATCGAAAACAATTTACTGTTCCGAAAAATAAATTGGCTCTGATACTAATTTTTGGAACCCTGTTTCACCGGTCACGCAGCGGAACTAGGTTTTAAAATTCAGTGAACTTGGGATCGTAATTATTTTTCAGAACTAATACATACAATATGTAATCACAGGAAATTGAAATCGATAAAATCAAAAAATCAAAAGAACAAAATGTTACCGAAGTTTGGAGGCTCCTTCACTTTTCGATATGCTCCTGTCTGAACCACTTGATCTTCCTCGCTATCTTTCGGAACCGGTAACTGTGTGTGGACGAGTCACGGTCTCAGAAACTTGAATGGAGGATGTAGAAAGAATTGCAGAAACTCTTTATTCTATATATTTCATAAACACATAAAACATGAAACAATATACGTATATCTGTCTGTTTTAAAAAAAATGCCTGCACTTATTTTTCACAAATTTATATCTTTTATATATATAGAAAAACCCACGCCTACTTTCACCAATATCTCTATATTTCTTCAACATTCTTATATCTATCTATATTTACTTCAACATTCTTATATCTATCTATATTTACTGCCATTTTTGACTAGCGTTTTACATACATTAATATATATATCTTTTTCTACCTAACGCAAACTCTTGCGTTTTATATATATATATTAATAATTCGTGTATAAAGTATTTATATCCTATGTAAATTTTTATTTTGACTAATATTTAATATGCACACACCAATTTATATACAATGCAATGTCTTGTGTTATTAATTGATATATATCTTTTAATTATCCTTTTTAAATATATTTAATATATTTAAAAGTGATAATAAGTATTTTAAATTTAAACTTAAATTCAAATAATTAGATAAATGATTTAGTAAAAATAAAATAATCCTATTATTTTATCTTCACCTACATCCATATATCAACTAACACCCTCCAATTAATAGTTAATTAATAATTCATAATTAAATATATAATTAAATAATCTAATTATTTAATTAATTTAACTATTAAGATTCATTAATTAAATAATCTCATTATTCAATTAATTTCTGAATAAACATGTGTCACTTTCGTAACACAACTAATTAGACAATCCAATTAATTTACAGTGACCCTTGTTACCTAAATCGATTGGGCTAGCAAGGGGACCTAATGGACCCACAATATTTTGAGCTCCAATAATCATCGGAATCATTAAGTAAACTCTTTAATTAATATTCCTTGATTATTAACTCCGGTGTTATTCCACTAAAAACCCGAAACTGTACTCTCTAAACTGTAGACGCTTTTACACAGACCGATACAACTCGGTGTCCATCGATATAGCTATTACATATGGTGTGATCCTCCACAGTAGTTCATAATTAGAGATGGATCAAAATATCCGTTATACCCCTCTAATCACATATATCCATTAAGTACCATTGATTCTCTAATGAACGATAAATCCTATTTCCTTACGGAATTAGGAGAACGCTCATATTGTCCAAGCCCCGAATCAACCCTTAAGGGAACTACCATCTACTTCTCACAAGATTGAGTGGATTCCATTATTGTATATAAACCTTCCCAGCCATAAACCAAACCGCAATCCCAACATACGAAGTATATTGATTAGGAAATGCATATGACATCACCCATGGTATATCAAAGACCACGATTTAACCTGAAGGAGTCGATAAGACACTCAGGATTAAGATCACCCACATATAATCATCATTAGTTGATATATATGAATATCATCGGTAAGCGGATCTTGGTGAGAGATTCATATAGATCATGGCTCAGTCCTATATGATCACATCATATAAGGTGCCTCCATTCTCATATCTCCATATGAATAATTCAGGATAGAATCACCGTACATTACGGAATGGACCGCAACTATAGATTAACCACAAATAAAGTACCCAGCTTTATTTGCTATCTATTGACTCTTTAGATTGTACATCTCTTACTGTATTCATCCGTATATGACACTCATATACACAGTTCGAGATTACATCCGGCAATCTTGGATGTTAAATAAATTCACAAGTTATATAATAAACAACATAACAAGAATGAATTGAACTTTTCCTTTTATTTATTTAATAAATCCATTTATAAATTACATCTTTAAGGCATAAACCCTAACATCTAGTTCATATGGGAGAGATTTAGAGAGAGAAACAGAAGGGAAAGATTGAGAGAGTGTTGCGGTTGGGTTCCTGAATCCAGACTTCCACGATTGGGTCTTTCAGCCTTTGAAGTCTGATCCAACAAAAAAGGTAATGGTATTGATGAAAATAACTTTCATTAAAAGAGATGATGCATGATAATTGTTCTTTTTTAATTTGTGTTCGGTGATCAATTAAAGAAAAATGATGGAGAGAAAAAAAAAGAATGGAGAGCAAATCTAGGAGCTTCTAGATCCAATTTCTTAAAATGTAATTTAATTGATTTATATATATATATATATATATATATAAAAATATTTGTTTTAATTTATAAATGAGTTTTGGTTTAATTGCACAAACAACCTCTAAGTTTAGACGAAATTACACTCATACGCAACCTTTCTGTTTATTGCACAAACATCCCCTATAAAACGTTGACCAAAACGAATAATGAAAATACCCTTACACGAAATTATCAATTCCCTCTTAAGGGTTGCCCTTTGATAAACTGATCCCTCTATTCTCTATAATAGTATGTCAACCCCCTAAAAACCTTTGACCTCTAATTAAAAAATTAAATACTTTCATCAGGGTTTAAGCCTCCAACCTTATGGTTAGAAACCACAAGCCATAGCCAACTAAGCTGCTTAACTCATTGTTAGAGGATTGTTGATTTGAATATATATATATATATATATATATATATATATATGTATATATATATATATATATATATATATAGTTATATAATGTATATGTGTGTGTGTGTGTGTGTATATATATATACACAAAAAAATTCAAGTCAGTATGCACTGATATAACTTCATCAGCGTATTGGATATGGACCAACAGATTTACATACTTTGACTCAAAGTGTATGCACTTGTCAAAACTTCTTCATCAATGGTCCACATGCAACGCACTGACATAACTTATATCAGTGCGAACTGATATCAATGCGAACTGATAGGAAAACCAATATACATATACATATATATATACATATATATATATACACACACACACACACACACACATATATATATAGTTATATAATTATATTTTAAGGCTTAATTGGACCAAATAATTTAAATCTATTTCTTTCCATAAGAAAACAAAAGGAAAATATTTATTTTAAATCTATTAAAATTATGGAAAGAAACATATTTAATAATAATAATAATATAAAAAGCAAATTTATGAAATAAAAGGAAGTGAGAAAACAAAAGGAAAATAATTATTTTAAATTTGTCAAAATTTTGGAAAGAGATTGTTTTAGGTATGTCACGTTATAAAAGTCAACCAGTCAACATTTGACCAAGTCACAGTTCATGTTACTAGACGGGGGGATCAGACTGGACCGATCAGCCAAGATAGGTTTAAACCAGATCGGGTAGTAAAACCGATCGGGGAAAGAGACCTGGTCGGGGATGAGAAACTGTCGGTCAAAAGATGCTCTGTCAAGACAGTAACATAAGATCAACTATGACTCAAATACGGAGAACAATGATCTTACTCAAAAAGAAAATCTAGAACCACATTTCAATAAGGAAATATTAGTATTTCCTCGTACATATCAGAGAGTCCAGATCAAGCAATAACTCTGCTTGTTAGGTTTTTTAGTCCTGTGTTGGCATAATTATATATCAAAACAATATTTGCTTTGTATTGATTAGTTGTCTAAGATTTATGGATCATCAAGCTTCAAAGAAGATTGGACAACAATTCAAGCAAAGTGGTGGCTACAAGAGGAACAAAGCTTCATTGTTTAGCTAAAGGTATTTTGAGACCTCGTTCCTCTTGCAAGGCCTAGGCACACACACATATCATATATTTATGTCCTTGAATTATTGTGCAAAAATTGATATGACACATGCACACATGTATTCATATATGCATATGCATTAGTACTATAGGTGACAAATTTAAAGAAATTGCATGTTCTAGACTATCTCTAGGAAATTGCATACTTGTATGTTCTTGTGTTCATTTTATTGTATTTGTATGATATTGAACTTGAATTTGTGCTTATAATATTCCATATTGATTTTTGAACATTTCGGTTACTCATTCATTAAGTTCGAGTTCAAATTAGGAAGTTAATAAACTTTTCGTGATTCTATCGTGCAAAGTTTTTGTGAAAATCGATCGGCATTTATGTCATACAAAGGAAAAATGACGGCTAGTGACACTTTTAGGCTTTTTGGTATGCACCATGAGCCAAGTGTTGTGTCAAGCACAAGTACTCTACTGGAATGGGCTTTTCAATTTCAAGAGGGGCTTATGACTAAGATTGGAGAGCTTGAAGTTAAAGTGGTGGAACTAGGTGCAAAGGTAAGACAACAAGATGAGAAGATCAAGTTTTTAGAAGACAAGCTTGCCTCTAGCAATTCATCCACTACAAAGCACTATGTAAGATCAACATCAAGAAAAGCCTTCTTTAGGGATGCTTGATCATGGGGTTTGGTATGCTTTCTTAACCTTTTGGCTACATTTTATGTCAAAAAAGGGAAGAAAAACATTGATACTAAAACCTATGCTCTTAATCTCAGGTAGGTTTGATTTTCCATTGGGAAATTCTAGTTTGTTTTTCTTTTCTTTTCATTTGGTATCTTGAATTCTTGGTTTGTAATATTTGGATGATGATATTTTGTTGATGGATAGTATGCATGTATTTAGGGGGAGACATGTGTATCCATTTGAACTCCATTGACATTTATCTAAATATCTTGCCATATTTCTATGTTTTCTTGTATATGATTTATGCTTCAAGGTGTTTTTAGGTGGTGACAAGAGAGGCCAGCTTGGAAGAATTCAAGACTTGATGAAAAATAGTCTAAGGGATCTAACTCATTGTAATGTGAGGGTGTGATTTTGTGACCAACCTTCATTTTTTATGTTTTAGTATATGTATAGGTGTTTTGACATATAATTTGTCAAAGTGGGAGATCGTTAGTGTTAACCAAAAATTTACTCGATGTCAGGAATCCTAATTAACACCCTCAGGACTGCTACATGGTAGGTCGCGGTCGCGGTCGGGGTAGGTACCTCGTACTTGGATGATTGAGTGAAAATGGAGGTATAAGTGAGAAATAATGAGAATGCAAATGGGAGGTTATTTTATTAATAATTCGAGTAACCCAAATACAATGGGGAACAATAATGGAAATGGCAATTCTAAGCTTATCCCTCTATTATATCTCCTGTTCTCTCTACCTTACATATACAACTGGGGATGGCAATTCATGCGTGTCGATAAGTGGTTAATTCCTCTATGGTGAAACGATTGCCGAAAAATGATATGTTCTTTCTTTCTCAATTTTTCGATGCCTTTCCATGAACTAGGACGTTGGATTTATACCCTCACTTTCGTGTTAACTGAATCCTCATATCTTAGACTAATTGATTGGTCGAATTACCGAAATTGATTGACGATGATGGAAGGTATCAAATTATACGGGAATTGCTCCCGTTGATTACGTCACATTTTTGTTTGAATTTAAATGGTGAATCTGTTGACCTATTTGGTCTCTTTATGGTGCTTTAATGGCGTTAAGGGAAATTTTAAGGCTTGAAGGTGAATCCTGGCCTCCTTTCCTAGTGGCGTGGTACCTTACCTGAAGTATCGGTCTGTTGGTGTGGCGCTTGTTCTTCCTCGCTGGCGCTTTTCCAAGTGATGTCCTTCTTGCTTGGTAGGCTAGATGTGTACCTTGGAGGAGTTATGAGACAACGACAAGGTACTTGGGTATCAGTCTGACAACACGTCATTAAAGTTCCTAGTAGAAGTTAGATTCCAGATGAGTCACGAACGGGGTGTCAAGATGTCTAGATACTGGGCAAATATCCTGGTACCTAGGTTCTGCTCGAAACATGGTAGCATTGGTGAATTAGCGTTGTCCTTTTCCAGCTAGCAGTTTTGAGGTACCTAAGCAATAAGGGGACCGGTCCCGATGGTAATTCCACCGGGTAGGTCTTACCAGATATGCCTTACCAGGTATCAAGCGGTGTGTCCTACCAAGTACCGGACTGGTGGAAAATTCTACTTTGGTCCTTCATCAGAAATATCTATTAACAATTAGGTTTTTGAGTCTTGTGTTAGCATAATTCCATATCAAAACAATATTTGCTTTGTATTGGTTAGTTGTCTACGATTTATGGATCATCAAGCTTCAAGGAAGATTGGACAACAATTCAAACAAAGTGATGGCTACAAGAGAAACAAAGCTTCATTGCTTAGCTAAAGGTATTTTGAGATCTCTTTCCTCTTGCAAGGCCTAGACACACACGCATATCATATATTTGTGTCCTTACATCATTGTGCAAAAATTGATATGACACATGCACACATTTATTCATGCATGCACATGCATTAGTTCTGAAGGTGACAAATTTTAAGAAATTGCAAGTTATAATCTATCTCTAGGAAATTGGATACTTGTGTGTTTTTGTGTTCATTCTAATGTAATTGTATGATATTGAACTTGAATTTGTGCTTATAATATTCCATATTGAGTTTCGAACATTTCGGTTACTCATTCATTAAGCTTCGAGTTCAAATTAGGAAGTTAAGAAACTTTTCGTGATTTTATCCTGCATGGTTTTCGTCTCTGATTTTCAAGATTGAATTCCATATTTTTTTTTAAAAGTTTTCTTGATGTCTTTTGTTCATGAAAGAGTCTCGGTTTGTAATATGAAAACATATTCAAAATTGGAGTTCAAAGGCCGATGATATGGCTGAAGAAGTAGCCTCAAGGGAAAAGGAATGGGACAACCCCCCTTTCCCCTGGAGGCACATGGACCTCCACGGGAAAGGAGGTCCTCTGCCCCCATGGAGGGCCACGCCCCTCCACGGGATGCAGAGGTGCCTCTCTCCCAATGGTCATTCATTTCCCTTTATAAAAATTCCCTTTAAATTCTCTTTTCCCTCTCATTATTTTCTAAAAAAAAAACTTAAAAAATTTATGCATAAATTTTCTCTCCAACTTTCGTATCTTCCAAACACCATATTTTTTTCATTCGGAGTCCGATTCGAGTGATTCAAGTTAGTAATTTCTTGTATACCAGTTCTCTATATTTTCCACAATAATTTTAGAGTCATTTGTTTGAGTTTTCTGGTAGCTTTACACACAAAAATGGGACTGTATAGTTTTCACTTGAGGTATTGGTTTCTCTTTGATTTTTAAGCTTTAAATCTTCAATTACCTTGGGTTTTCTTCTTCAATACTTATATTTATATTGTGTTTACTTTGATTAGAGTTTTGAATTTTATAGAAACTAGATTAAGCCTTGATTGAATCTTACATGTTAAGTTAGGTTTTTGTAATAGCCTATGTTTTCACATGTTTGTGTTTTGTATTGTGATAGCTTTCTTTCTAGAACTATTCTATGCTTTGATTGATTAATATTTAAGCACTTAATCAAGATTTATTATCAACAAAAATATCATGCTAGAATCATAACATGTGATCAATAAAGTTCCTAGCAAGAAATATAGAGCATGTATTCACAAAGTGTTTAATAGAAACATAACAAGCTCTAAATATTCAATAAAATTGTGCTAATCATGAAAATGGTCAAATAAAAGACCTAGCACATGTAGAGACTATTTTTAATAAATTTATATGATTGATTCAAGGTTTAGTGACATGAATAAATCTAGACACTAAATGTGTTTTGGTGTTTTCACATTTTCTATAATAGTTATTCATGCATAGTAACTAGACATATTTGGTTTGTGAACTTTCATGCATAAGTCAAGTTCACATGGAATGTGTTGATCATCATATTCTATGTTGTGTGCTTGTTTGTATTTTACATTCATGATCACATAAGAGACCTTGTGAAAATGTTGGAAGTCACGTTCCTTAAAGTGATTCTTTGGTTTGTGCATTGGAAGTCGCATTTTGGAGAGGGGATCTTTAATTTGCACATGGAGTCTTAGCTAGGATCGGGGTGATCCGGATAGCTAAACGTGGAAGTCTCATTTTGGAGAAGGGTTCTTCAATTTGAGCGTGGAACGGTGGAAGTCGCATTTTGGAGAATGGATCTTCAATTTACGAATGGAGTCTTGATTAGGATCGGGGTGATCCGGATAGTTAAGCAAATATGGCATCTCTTTTATTGTGTAGGGTTGAAGGGTATATTTCTAGGTGATGTGGTCACTTGAGAGATTGTATCTTCTTATCTTACTACTGTAAGTTTTTTGTCGGTGGTTGTGGTATCAACCCGTGAATGTTTCTTATTCGGTGGTTTTTATGTAAAAATCATGTGTTGATTCTCTCTATCCCTATCTATTGTTATTTGTATATGTGTTTATATATATATATATATATATATATATATATCTTGCTTGACATCGATATATATCTTGTTTAATATACTTATAATTGATATTCATTATATATCAAAGACTTGAACTTGTTCAAGGCTTTTGTTTAAATAGCTTAGTTTGTATCACATGCAAGTTGTTATTAATAATGACTTTGTTTGATCAAGCATGTCTTTACTGGATTGATTTTGCTTGTGTTTGATTATTAAAAATTGTGATACAAGCTATCTAAAGGGACAAACATAAATTTGTTTTAAGGGAATGAAAAAGGTGTACTAACCTATTCCCCCCTAGGTTAGTTAAGGCAAATTAACCGCGTTTGTATTTTCACTGCTCTTCTAGAAGATTGTGCATCAATCGGAAAATAAGTCATAAATGAAATACTCAACTAGAATCCTATAAAGATTTTAATTCAATACACAATAACTTTGAAACAGGAAAGAAGATAAAGACGACTTCAACAAGTAATATGTCCTAATTAAACACCATCGTATTTCCTTTCTTGTACAACAAGGATTAGGGTTTGATGCACAAATAAATAGACCCATAATCTTATTGTAAATATAATATAACAACATATAGAAACTATACATAGACATACATTGAAACAGACAAAAAAGAGAGAGATACGTAAGAAAAGAAAGGAACGGAGTGTGTAACAGCTTCATCATGGTAAATTCTTCTTGTCGTCACCGGCAACCATGGATATTTCCCCACTTTAGGGTTTTACCACGTAAATTTATGTTTGCATACTCTGACATTTTTTCTATTTTCTTCATAACATCTTTAACAATTGACAATAATCTGCAAGACACGTGATCAATTCTACGTGATCCAAAAAGCACTATCAACAGAAACAAATATAAATTATTTTGTGCCATTAAGCCTTAAAAATAATTTAAATCTATTTATATAATTTAAAATCAACTCATATATATATATATATAATATTATAAATAAATTCATATTTAATAATAATAATATATAAAAATAGATTTATGAAAAAGAAAAAGGAAATAAGAAAACAAAAGGAAAATTATTATTTAAAATTTGTTAAAATTATGAAAAAAAACTTATTTAAATTATTTTGTGTAATTAAACCTTAAAATATAATTATATATATACATATATATATATATATATATATATATATATATATAGTTTTACATATATACATTTAAATCAACAATCCTCTTTTAATTAGTTGAGTAGCTCAGTTGACTATGGCTTGTGGTTTTTAACCATAGGTTGGAGACTCAAACCCTGATGAAAGCATTTAATCTTTTAATTAGAGGTCAAAGGTTTTCAAGGGGTTGATCTGCTATTATATAGAATAGAGGGACTGGTTTATCAAAGGGCAAAGCTCGGGGGAAATTGATAATTTTTTTGTAAGGGTATTTTCGTCAATCCTTTATGGTCAACGTTTTACGGCGGATGTTTGTGCAATAAACAGAATGGTTGCATATGAGTACAATTTTATCTAAACTAAAGGGATGTTTGTGCAATTAAGCCATAAGTTTTTTTATTGCTGATGAATTATTTTTTAGTAGGGTTTTTAAATTTGTGTTAATTAAAGCTTTATCTCTAATATTTTTCATTTTTAAAATACATTAAATTTAAATTTGTGTTAATATTAAAGATTTGTCATTTTTCAAATTAATTTATCCTTTTTAATGGATTTCCATTTAAAAAACCAATAAATAGCTTTTAAGTATTTTTAAAATAATTTTTAGAACACATGTCAATTTTGTATCGATCAATCTAAATTTGTAATGCTGTCAAATTGTAAAAGGTTAGAGGGCAAAGGTGTCATGTTCATTCAATAATTAAATCAAAAAAGGCCAATGGTCATTTTGAATTTTTTTTATCATATTGGACCATGAAAATTAGGGTCAACGGGACCAATTACATTTTTTTTAAGTAATAGATCAAAAGTTTTTAAAGTAATAGATCAAAAGTTGTAAAAAACAAACACGTTTAAAAATTTGATTTTTTTCCAAAACTTTGGAACTAAATTGATAATACCCAGTATAAATATAACGGGAAAAAATATCTTAAAATGTTATCTTTAAAATACGTCTTAATAAGTTATTTAACCGATGCATATATAATCCATATAACTTGTCAAATCACTCACATTATTTCACATAACTATTAGGTGTAGTTTGGACATTTAAATGTTTTTAACTTGTCCATTAGGAGTTGACGAAAGAGATCTAATGACAGTCGACATGTTTGTGTAACATTTTTGACAGACTAAAGAAAGTTTGTCTTTATATATCCAAAATCTCTATATTCGTGTAATTTTGTTAAACTGAAGGTTAGCCCACACATAAAAATAAAGAAAGTAGGAAACTTTTAGAAAAATATTTCAAGAAACAAACCGTGATAAAAGTAAAAAGGAGGGACATTAAAGTCCATGCAAAAAAATCAGGTCGATTTCGTAAAATCCGCCTCCACCAATGTTTCTACTTTTTTTAAATCGCACACTTCCTCACACTCTCTCTCTCTCTCCTCTGTGCTTTTTCTTCTTCAATACAAATAGTGAGACAGAAACTATAAATGTATATTTATACACACGAAAAAATCACAAACACAGATATATATATAAAACCCATATAGATATAGAGAGAAGAAGAGAAGTTGCAGTGGGAAAAGACCGAAAATGGTGGACGATTTCATGGTGTGTGTGGACAGAATCATAGCATCGGCTTGTTTGGAGAGGCCACAAACAGAGAGCCGGAATGTTGTTGTAGGTTTGGAACAAGAGATTGAGAAGAAGAGAGAGAGCGTTGTGAGTGTGAATGATCACAATGAAGAAGGAGAAATGGCGGTGGAGTGTAGGATATGTCAGGAGGAAGATGACGTCAAAGCAGTGGAGGCTCCTTGTGCTTGTAATGGCACTCTCAAGGTCTGCTCTTTTCTTCTACTTCAACGCTTCTTTTTCCCCTTTTGCTGCTATTTCAGTTTGTCAACTTTTCGGTCATCAGTAGATTTTTATTTTTTTCAATTCTTTTAGCACATCTTTGATTTGATTCTCTCTCAAATTTTAGAAAGGTATTTTTTTTTTTAGTTTGAAGGTTGAATTTAAAAATTACTCTTGAGGGTATTGGTCGTTGTTTGCATTTATTGATTTTTAAGTCTTGTACTGTGTACTTTTGGCTCTTTCTCTTTCTGGGTTTTGATTAAGCTTTCATTTTTTTTTTCTTACAGTGTTATGATTTTGCTTGGTTTTTTCCTTTTTCATTTTTTTTTTTGGATTTTGAAGTTTTGGTGCGGATCATTGACACTGTGCGTGTTACAGTAATTTTCCATGCCCCTGTTTGCTGATATGATATAGGCTGTTGCTGCTTCACTTGCATAGGCTGTTGCTGCTTCACTTGCATGTGTTCTTGGATTCAGTTTAATCAGGTGTTAAGCTTGGGTGTGTGGGTCGCGTGTGGACATTTATTTCATGTTATTTATTTTATTGTTTCATTGCATTTGAAAGAGTCAATTAATAAGTTAGTTGTAAGTTAAGGAGTGGCTGAAAGCTCTCCTCAGTTTGAGGTTCCACTCGGTTAGAATCCCTATTGTGTTGGGAAATCTTTTGTAACGTTGGGTCTATTTAAGTTACACTATGGATGGGAATAAAATCGAGTAATTATCAAAACACTCTTCCAACCTCTGTTCTCTCCTCCTTTGTTTCTTTCTCCAAATCTTTTTGTTTCTTATCAGTGGTATCAGAGCCATTTCGGTTCATGGATACACGCAGTAAAACCAATGATGAGTTCCGTATCGAGGTCAATGAAGCCCTTGCCCGACACGATACCAACTTCGAGGAATTAAATCAAAATTTCAGTCGTGTCAGTGATGCCCTACAAGGAGTCATGGCTGAGTTGCAGGCAATGAGAATTGGCCAAACTAATCGCACAACCAATCAATCCCATCATACGGCCGACCAAGTTCCACACACACCAGATAGGGAAGTGAATCCGTTTGCAACTGCTGACAATTTCTCGGATAGACCTTCCGCATCAACCACACCTCTGACCGACCGAAATCATACCAACCTTAAGTTAAATTTTCCGACTTATACAGGCGAAGGCGAGGATCCCACAGGTTGGATTTTTAAGGCGGAACATTATTTCGAATTTAAGAGTATCGACGCTGCCCAGCAGGTGCAATTAGCTTCATTTCATTTGTCGAATGTGGCTCTTCAATGGTACCTTTGGTACACCAAAAGCAAGGGTCCATTGCAATGGAATGAGTTCGTCAAAGCTCTCCTCCATCGTTTTGGTCCGACAGATTATAATGACCCATCCAAAGCATTGTCGCGACT
Organism: Dipteronia dyeriana; assembly: GCA_032871835.1. Classification (NCBI taxonomy): domain Eukaryota; kingdom Viridiplantae; phylum Streptophyta; class Magnoliopsida; order Sapindales; family Sapindaceae; genus Dipteronia; species Dipteronia dyeriana. The sequence goes on from CM065301.1 coordinate 58,988,740, forward strand.
CAAACAAATAACAACCGTTAATGCATACCAAGAAGCATTCGAGAAATTGTCCCACAAGGTAGACAATCTTTCGGAAAAATTTTTGGTTGGCTGTTTTGTTGCAGGCTTGAAGGACGAAATAAGTTTGGACGTACGTGTTAAGCAACCAAAATCTCTCTCCGAAGCAATCAGTGTAGCACACCTCATTGAAGAGCGAAACCATCTCCAACGGAAAACAGGGAATACATTTCGTTCTGCTGCACCTACATATCCTCCACGGCCTACACAGAGTTCCATTGTGGGACTTCTTGGCCCCTCCCCATCTCAGCGGACACCTCAGGCCAACAATAACTTCAACGGGCCTGTTCGTCGACTCACGGGACAGGAGGCAAGAGAGAGACGAGAGAAAGGGTTATGCTTCTATTGTGATGATAGGTACGTACCGGGACACTGTTGTGCACGGCCACAGTTGTTTATGATGGTAGATGTACAACCGGAAGATGGGGTAAAAGATGAGGACATGGACATTGAAACCTCCGAGGAAACCAAACCAGAAATATCCTTTCATGCATTAGCTGGAACCGCCAATCCACAAACCTTTCGGGTTATTGGAAAGGTCGGACACCACGAATTAACAGTGCTCATTGATGGAGGGAGCACCCACAATTTCATCGATCAGTCCGTAGTTACCAAGTTGGGACTACAAGTGGTTCAAGGCAAGACCTTTCAGGTAACAGTCGGAAATCACACTACGAGCTGATTTTTATGTACTTCCCGTGGCTGCCTGTCAAGCTGTTCTAGGAGTGCAATGGTTGGAAACATTAGGTCCGGTCGAAACGGACTACAAGAAGCTCAGTATGTCCTTCCTCCAAAATGGCCGGACTCGAGTCTTGCAAAGAATGAGCAGTTCGGAAATCATGCCCATGAGTGAAAAAGAATTACTGCACCTGTCAGGTATGGGATTCTTTGTTCATATGCTTTTAGATGTGGCACTAGTTCAGGAGGCAAGTTTTTCGCCAGGCCTCAGCAGAATACTTTCAGAATTTGCACATGTTTTTGAAGAACCCACCGAATTGCCACCTGCGCGCAGCCACGATCATCGGATCCCATTGCTACCTAACCAGCCACCAGTTAACACCAGACCTTATAGGTACCCGTATTACCAAAAAACGGAGATCGAAAATCTGGTCAAAGAATTCCTCAAATCCGGAATCATTCGGCCTAGTCGGAGCCCATTCTCATCACCAGTTTTGCTTATCAAGAAGTCTGATGGATCTTGGCGCTTTTGCGTGGATTACAGGGCACTCAATGACATCACCATAAAGGATAAGTTTCCGATACCAGTTATCGACAAGTTACTTGATGAGTTACACGGTGCGAACAAAATTTCGAAGCTAGACCTACGTTCTGAGTACCCCCAAATAAGAGTCCATCCTGAAGACATTCCAAAACCCGCATTTCGCACTCACGACGGGCACTATGAATTCCTCGTGATGCCGTCTCCTTTCAGAGTCTGATGAATGACATCTTTCGACCACATTTGCGAAGGTTTATTTTAGTTTTTTTTTATGATATTTTAGTGTACAGCAGGTCTTGGAAGGATCATCTTCAGCACCTAGAACGAGTGTTACGTATTTTGTCCAACCAACAATTATATGTGAAGCTCTCCAAGTGCCAGTTTGGGGTGGTTCAAGTGGGATATTTGGGTCACTTAATTTCCTTCAAAGGTGTTGCTGTGGATCCAGTAAAGATTGAATCCGTTCAAAAGTGGCCGATGCCGACGTCGACTAAAGGGGTCCGTGGCTTCCTTGGATTAGCAGGGTATTATCGCAAATTTGTGAGAGGCTTTGGTGAGATAGCAGCACCCTTAACAAGGTTGCTTTCTAAAGAAGGTTTTAGCTGGTCAACAGAAGCTCTTGCTGCATTCAACAAGTTGAAGAGTGCACTAATTTCACCACCAGTGTTGCAGTTGCCAGACTTTTCTCAACAGTTTGTGGTTGAATGTGACGCCTGAGGTGATGGAATAGGTGCTATTTTGTCTCAGCAAAACCAGCCAATAGCATATTACAGTGAAGCTTTGAAAGGGAAGGCAAAGTTGTTGTCAACCTATGACAAGGAAATGTTGGCTGTGGTAAAGGCCGTGCGTAAATGGCGACCATACCTCTTAGGGAAACCATTCGTAATCAAAACCGATCATAGGAGTCTGAAGTATCTCTTAGAACAGAGAATTTCCACACCGTCGCAAGCGAGATGGCTGCCAAAGATCATGGGTTTCGATTATACAATTCAGTATAGAAAGGGACGGGACAACCAAGGAGCCGACGCACTCTCACGAATTGCCTCCTTCCAATTTCTGGCCTTGTCCTTGCCTGTGGCAGATTGGTGGACGTCCCTACAACAGGAGGTACAACTTAATCCTTATTATGCTACATTATCTGATAATCACTCTTTACATTGTATTCAAAAGGATGGAGTTTGGATGCAAAATGGAAAAATCCACCCGAGTCCCGACTCGTTTCTACTTCCTGCGGTGTTGGCTGACGCACACTCCTCTCCTGCGGGTGGCCATTTTGGTTATCTAAAGACACTGAACCGTGTCTCCTCCAGCTTCGTTTGGCCGGGATTTCGCACCACAGTCAAGGATTTCATAAGGGATTGTGATGTGTGCCAAATATGTAAACATGAGACTCTTCGTCCAGCATGGCTGCTTCAACCTCATCCCATTCCGCAGCGTGTTTGGACGGAAATCTCAATGGATTTTGTGGAAGGATTGCCGACCTCACAGGGCCATGACGTGATTATGGTAATTGTTGATCGACTCTCGAAATATGCCCATTTCGTGCCTTTAAAGCACCCTTTCACGACTGTCACGGTTGCGAAGGCTTTCATAACCAATGTTTTGCGTTTGCATGGAATGCCGACTTCAATCGTCAGCGATCGAGATAAAATATTCGTTAGTTCTTTTTGGCGATCCCTTTTCAAGTTGCAAGGAACGAACTTGTGTTTCAGCTCCAGTTATCATCCTCAAAGTGATGGACAAACCGAGGTAGTGAACCGCACACTTGAGCAGTATTTGAGGTGTTTCACTTATGACCAGCCTAAGAAATGGATGGATTGGCTGTCTTGGGCAGAGTATGGGTACAATACTGCCGTCCATTCATCTACTAAAATGTCCCCTTTTGAAGCTGTCTATGGGGTTACTCCTCCCTCTATGTTATCCTACATTCCGGGAACGACAAAGGTACAAGCCGTGGATGATTTGCTGCGAACAAGGGAGGTAATTCTTCACGAACTTAAGCGGAATTTGATAAATGCTCAGGTACGTATGAAGGCTCAAGCGGACCAGCACCTCCGAGAGGTAACTTTTGAGGTAGGCGATTACGTCTTTTTAAGGCTGCAGCCTTACCGCCAAAAATCGGTGGCCTTTTGAAGTTCGTTAAAATTGGCACCAAGTTTCTTTGGGCCATTCAAAGGCCTTGCCCGAGTCGGGTCAGTAGCTTACAAATTGGACCTGCCAGCTGAAGCACGGATACATGATGTTTTTCATGTCAGTTTACTCAATAAGAAGTGGGGACCTGTCACCGACACTGCAGTGGTAACACTCCCTCCTGTTTCGCTGGATGAAACCCTTTTTCCCGAACCTGAATTTATCTTGGACCGCCGAACTATACAAAAAGGAAAATACTGTCCAAAGACAGAAATTCTAGTCCAATGGAAAGGGGCTGCAAGAGAAGACGCAACGTGGGAAAACTTGTGGCGTTTCTCCAAAACATATCCAAAATTCGGTCTTGAGGACAAGCACCTTCTTAGGGGGATGGATTGATATGATATAGGTTGTTGCTGCTTCACTTGCATAGGCTGTTGCTGCTTCACTTGCATGTGTGCTTGGAATCAGTTTAATCAGGTGTTAAGCTTGGGTGTGTGGGTCGCGTGTGGACATTTATTTCATGTTATTTGTTTTATTGTTTCATTGCATTTGAAAGAGTCGATTAATAAGTTAGTTGTAAGTTAAGGAGTGGCTGAAAGCTCTCCTCAGTTTGAGGTTCCACTCGGTTAGAATCCCTATTGTGTTGGGAAATCTTTTGTAATGTTGGGTCTATTTAAGTTACACTATGGATGTGAATAAAATCATCGAGTAATTATCAAAACCCTCTTCCAACCTCTGTTCTCTCCTCCTCTGTTTCTTTCTCCAAATCTTTTTGTTTCTTATCATTTGCTTGTCAAGAAAACCTAGGAAAAGAATTCAGAAGGTCAAAAAAAAAAGCTCCCTAGTTTTAGATTATTAATTATATTTTTTTTGGGCAGTGTCCTGCATTTTCACAGCAACCAAAACGACCTTTAGTAAATGCCAAAACTGATTTTGTTTGAAATGTGTTAATTTCTTGGTACAAGTCCTTTTTGTTTATTTTAGCAAGGTATAATATGTTTATAATATACATGACATTCAGCATCTTTAAATTAACTTAAAACAACCAGTTCTTTATGTTGATATCAGTTTGATTATATTATAAACCTGAATTTGTTATCTGGGTTCATTTAAACAGCTGACATTATGAAATCTTTTCAATTGAATTTCTTTTCTGGCATTTTATTTGATATTTACTTGTTTAATAGTCATTTTCTGGACTAATTTAAATAGCTGGAGGTTGAAATGTCATTTTCTTCTCCTCTTTCCCTCGCATTAAATATCTGTTGCTGTTGCTGTTGCTGTTGCTTTTCAGTACTTAAGCTGTTTAGATTAATGGTGGAAATGGATTGTAACAAGGGTCCTGGAATGGACTTCTTTTTTCATCAATTTCTTGATTACTTGACGATCCGGATATAATCATCAGTTGGCACTTGAAAAATAATCTGCTGACATGTTTGATTTTTGTCTGTAGTTTGCTCATAGGAAATGCATTCAGAGATGGTGTAACAAAAAGGGTAATATCACTTGTGAAATCTGTAATCAGGTAAAAGATACCGTTACTGCTTTCAATTCTTATGACAGTTTTTTTTTACAGAAAATGGTTACTAATGTGATTAGATAAGCAATTGCAGGTCTTTTCACCAAATTATTCTCTCCCACCAGCCAGAAGCAATCCCGATGTCATGGCAATTGATATTAGGTAACTGTTGGAGGCTTGCTTCATTGCCCATATTTTGATTTCATCACCAATATGGCTCAACTTTTAGTCATCGGAATGGGCTATGATCATTGTTTATACTAAAGCAATGATGATCAAACCGCGACCCTACATTTAGTCAGAAAAATGGGATATGATCTTTCATTGTTTATATCTGTATACAAATGCTGCTTGAAATGCCTTATATATGGTTTTTGTTGTGTATTTTAGCAATTTTTTCAGTTCATCCCAAGATTTCGTTGTATAAATGAGATAAATTTATCAAGTTTCATAATAACCCCTTGGCATATCAGGCAAGCTTGGGGACCTCACATTGATCTTCGTGATTCCCATCTTCTAGCGCTGGCTGCGGCTGAGCATCAGTTTCTGCAATCAGAGTATGAGGATTATGCTGTTGCAAATACAAGCAGCATTGCCTGTCTTCGATCTATTGCCTTAATTGTAAGCAAAACTTTCTAATTGTTCTTTTTTGCTTAAGTTTTAACATTCATATGGTCTTTTGGCAGCTAATTTGGTTTTTAATATGTACAGTTGCTGATAGTTTGGTTAACACGTCAAGTCTTAATGGCCACGAGAGATTCAGGGATGGTGCAGGAATCAACATTCTTCAATGTGAGTTACAGTGGCACAAAAATATCTATTGCACACTGATGATTTTTGCATGGACACATGTTCATAACTCTCACACCTACCTATACACCTAGATTCAAGTATGAATGCAATTCGAGTTACAACTTCCTTAAAGGTCCTTTTGTGAGAAAACTTCTTGATGAATATGTTATAAACCTTATAAACTCTACATGCTATTGTTATTATTATCTGGATCTTGAACACTAAAATTGAAATTCTGGAATTCAGTTTCAGGTTTCACTCCTTCAGTTTGCTGGTTTTCTTCTGCCTTGCTATGTGATGGCACGCTCATGGTACATCATGCACAGCCGTAGGAGACAGGTGGGTTACTACTTATTAGGTTATTTTGTTATACTTGGTTGGATATATCATTTCAAGTATAGTGCCAAATTACTTTTAAATAGAAGAATTACAGAAACATCCCCATGGCTTCGCGAAATACCATTTTTTTTTTGTTGTTTGCAAATTGACCAAAAGTGTCCCTAACCTTTTATGAAATTCCAACAACATGCCTCTAGTAGATGAAAATTAGCATCCTTCTATTTACTGAGGTTATAATTCCAAATACAGTCCCCTTAGTTTCATAAATATTGAAAAATCCCTTGTGCTTGAAAATATACTATTTTTGTCCTTCATTCAATTATTTGTCCATCAAATTAAATAGTCAAATGGCATAATTGCTTTTTACATTCAAATAAAAATCTAAAATTTAATGAAAAAAATGTTTTTTTTTTTTAAATCCCATCATGGAATACATCCCATTTGAAGCTACATGACAAGCTCTTTCTTGCATTAACACATACACATATATCGGATTGTGTATGAAACATTTTAAAAGAAAATCAATTTAGGGATGAAGTTGAATAGACATTCATTTGTCTCCGTCAAAGAAATTAAAAGATGAGTTTCAGTCGGTTCATGAAAATGAGAAGTAATCAAAATATTTATTTTTTATTTCAAACCAGGAAGGAGATTGTTTAATTGTTTCATGTTTTTTACTTTAATATTTTTTTTTTCGTTTTTTGGCGTATGGTTGAACGCCACTGGACGTGAGCTCCACCATTTTGTTTTTCTTCCAATTTTCACGAACCAAATGAAACCCATCTTCTAGTTTCTTCGATGGAGACTGGTGGAACCCACCTACACCTACAAAGTTGTGTTATTATTTAATTTTTGTTTTGATATTTTGGATTATTATTAATCACTTTTTTTTTTTTTGCTTACCCTGTATTTTTTTTTCTTTACATTTTTGTTTTTAAATTTTAAACTTTTATTTGAATGTAAAATCCTTATACCCTTTGAATGTTTAATTTGACTGACAAAAAAATTAATGGAGGATTAAAATGTTTTATTTTTAAACAGAAGGGATTGTTTTGGTATTTTATGAAACCATGGGACTATTTTGGAATTTTATGAAACCATGGGACTATTTTGGAATTTTCCCATTTTGCTTTCATCTAAGAAGTACAAAATTTCCCCTCATTAAATAGACGGAGGCTAACAGTCGTCCATTTGAGGGATGTCTTTGTTATTTCATACTGGGTTAGAGATCATTTTGGTTAATTTTCAAACAACGTAAAAGATTTTTGGAATTTCCCCGTTTTAAATGTGTTTCTTATTCTCAACATGATGTGGAAGAGGGATGCTACATACGCTCTGTCCCAATACACTTTCCCTTCCCATTTGTTTCATCCACTCTTTATGTTTTGGAGCATGAAACTTGGAGCCATCATGAACGAGTTGTTTTTTCATGTTATGTACCACTTAAAAGTTTTTTCATGTTATTTACTATGTTATTTCAAAGATCAAGTCTCTTAGTCGACCCCTACGAAGCACCGATTTGATTACACAGTTTGGATATGATTGGATATGATAGACACAGATACAACTTTTTGTAGAAAAAAATAGGATACAAATACATTGAGGATATATGTGTATATATATATACATATATATATGAATTAATAACTTATTAACTTGTTCTCTAAATAATCTTGTTCATTGACCTTTTTCATAAGTTAAACCACAAAATTCGAGTCGTATTTACAATATTCAACAATATTCGATCATAGTACTGCAGATCTATTGCTTATATAGATGATAAATGATCATCTATATAAGCGATAGATTATCATTTGTGATGATGATAAATGATGATATTGGGTTTCCAAAGTACTGCAGATACATAGAATATTTGAATTTTTGTAGGTTAGCTCATAATTGAGAGCTTTGCTTACCAATGTAAGAATTGGCTTAAAGGAGTATAAATGATGTTTGGGAGTAAAAAGCATCAAAAGGATTTTAGGAATGAATCGAATGAAATAAATTACAAATTATGTTTGGTAATAACAATTTGGTAAAACGAAAGAAAGGACAATTTGGAAGATGGTGGTTGGTTTGAGTTGTAAATAACATGAAAAAACAACCCATTTATGATGGTTCCAGGTTTCATGTCCAACAAGTAAAGAGTGGACATGTGTCAAAATGGAAGGGAGAGTGTCTTGGAAGAGTGTATGTAGCATCCCTCGATGTGGAAACCAAACTCAATATCGTTCAATTAGAAAGGATTGACAGATTGTAGTTGTAGTCAATGATATTCTATCCATGCATTGAATTACATGAATGCATAATCTACATCATCATGCATATTTGTCCATGGTAGCTTAGAAGTCAAATTTTAAAATTTGAACTTCGAAATAAATTGTGTAAACTTGCTCATGGGATTGGAAAAATGCATAGAAGAATGTAGAACAATTGACAGCCAAGTGTGAGCATGATTGGTTCTAAACTGTGTATCTCAAGAGTTCTGCTTATCCAAATTTCTGATTCTCTTGAAGCGAGATTTTTGCGCACTTCTTTGATGTCCTTTGCTGAAAGATTAAGCTCAAATTATTAGTGGTTTGAAATTTTGAATCATTTATTTGTTGAGATAACATGACTGCTGATTATAAATTTATTTTCTGTTTACATGTAAAAGGAATGTTTTATGACATTTTCTGTATCCTTTCTTCTGTTCAGGGTTTCTTCGGGCAACATTGATGTAGATCTTTCTTTCTTTCTTTCTTTTTTTCACACAAAATGGTGACCCTTTCCTTGCTTCCGATGGGCGAGCTCTTTTGTATATGTTATTTCTAGTAATATCAAAAGTTGCCAAAATAGGCTGAAATATATTGCTGAGGAAATCCTTCAAGCTTTCTCATCTACCAAAAAGGGGGGAAAATCCTTCGTAGTTTTACATTGGCTACTTAAGAGCTATGAGCAATTGTAAATGTGAATATTGAGTTCATTAGGGGCTTTTAGTTTATATTTATTTTTCATTATTCCAATCTTGTGCAATCTTAGATTAATAGATTTTATTTATGATATGAGACTTCTTTTGTTAGGTGGTGATGGCATATATGTTCTGAACTCATGATCATATTAACAAACCTACTTACAACCTGGGAATTATGGGATTTAAGGATTGTATAAATGCTAGTGAGTTTCGGCATGGTATTTCTGTACTTTTTTTTCCCTATGTTTTGCCAATAAAAGGTATTTTGTTCAATATATTCTGCATAATTGTAATATCATCTTTTCCTTGTCAATTGTTGATAAGTACCCTTTGCATAGCAAATAAATCTGTCTTGTGTGTTGATGTTACAATTTATCTCTTTGTTTTGACTTAAGTTTATCTGAACTGAAATAAAAAAAAAATGCTTAATTAGCTGTATAGGGTCTAGTTTTAAAAAAATTCGAAAGTAAATGTAATAAATAATAAAACTGTTGATAACTTCAATTTTAAGCTAACTTGCCCCAAATATCTTCTTGTAGGGTTCCTACTGAACTTGAATTTATAGAACTTAGATCATTGCCTAACAATTATTCCGTACTTTTCCTGTTAAGGTTTTGTGCCATTTTGCTTGGATTTTAGATATATGCTTACCTATTATGTGTGTTTAACTCTTGGATTGATTTATTTAGTGCCAATGATTTTGCTTTTACTATGTGCATTCCAATTACAAGTATGTCAAATGAATAGTATGAATTGATACCTCACAGTTGGCTATTATGTATGGTCATTGTATCTTTATTAGTCTTTGTTATTGTGTTATGGAAGGTTGGCTTTTGTGTATTGTCATTTCTATAGTTATGCTTTTATGATATACCTTTAAACCATTGATACCTTTTTATAGACCGTCTGTCAAGTTTATTTGAGCCTCACCAATCTTTTCAGCTTATATTATATGTTTGCTGAATAATGGATTTTACAGGTTATAGATATGTCATGGAATAGGATTGTGCCGTTGTAGAAGGGGAAGTAGTTGAATCTTTGTGGGTTCAGTTTGAAAGTTCACATTTGTTGATAAACCAGTCCTTGTTGGTCAACTTGGTGACTGGGTGAGTGTGGTCTAGACTTTGTCACCGATTTGTATCCATTTCACTCTTTGTTTTACTTGCATCTATTGGTTCTATGCACCCTGCATTGCAAGGGTAATAACGTTAAAACATATGTATATACATGCATACAATGTACATACACGTATGTATGTGAGTGTCTGTCTGTGTCTACTACATACTGTGTATGAACTTGCTTGTGTGCGTGTCAAGGACTTGAGGGATTGACTGGAATGGAACTACCGGTAAACTACTTTAGCTTAGGTTCTGGGGCTGGGTGCCCACATGAATTTAAAAAGTGGCCCATTTATGAGTGAGTTTGGTATTTATGTGAGATTTTCAGGTGAGTTTCACCGGTGTTTCTGTATATGAAGGGTCAAAATGCTTAGATATTAAGGTCATCACCCATGATCTTACCAGTTATTGTACCTATAAAATATTGATAGTGAATTGAATAGTAAAAGCCCTTTTGACTCCAACCAAAAGGTTTTATGGGTTCAGATCTTTTTGCTGCCACTGGCCATCTATTTGTCTTTTTGGGAAAATGAGCAATTCAAATTCATTGAGTCACAACATCACTATTTGACTTGTTATGCTATATTCCGTTGAGTTTCTTAACAACCTAGATTAGGTGATAGTTTCCATTTTAGAATTCGGTGGTTTGAAAAGGTTGAAGGATAGACCTTTTTATCTCTCTCTCGTAAACATGAATTAACAATCTTCAATAATTTGATGAAGCAAAGAATAAAGTATGTAGCGTTTAGAAAAAGAAAAAAAAAAAAGAAAGAATCTTGATGGATGAGAGGGAGGGAGAGTGTCAAGAGAAGGAGCAAAAGGTAGCAAATTTATTGAATGTTTTCTAATAATGATTCGAACCCCATTTTAGCATAGGTCCCTATTTGTTTTCTTTTTGATATAAATGTAGACAATGAAATTGGTTAAGTGAGTGAAGGTATGAGGTATCTAATGCCATGATTAAGAAAATGGAAAAAGAAGAAAAGATGTGGGCTGTTTTCATAACAAAAAGCCTGTGCCTTGACAAGGATTTAGCACCTTCCTTCTTCACAGCCTTTTATTTCTTGATCTCTTCAAAGAAAAAAGAGAGATGTTGACCCATCCATCTACCTAAATACACAAATTATGACTCTAAACTATTTTTATCATGTCCAATCAATCCATCTGATCAACTGGTTGAGCGCTACTTAATGTGTTCAATTTTTGTTTATAGAGATTTTTTTTAGAGTAAACAAAAAAATTAAATGAAGCTTTTTAATAAGAATTAAGAGAACAGATGGAGATTGATGATGTGGTCGGTAAAATCCAATAATAAGGGTAAGTTAAGAGTAGAAGATATATAGGATTATAGGGTGATTTGGACTCACCTAACTCCAAAAATATTTTAACTGCTACAATAAATTTGATGGGGAGAATTTTATTTTGTCGTTTGGAAAGTATAGTTGAATGTTTTTGTTAAAGGCAGAATTGTACATTTTCAATCAAAGGACTGAGTGTTTGTGTATTTCTCATGTGCGCATGAGATTTTAGTCTTATGTTTGCCTATAAAATAACAAAACGAATTTCATTATATTTAGACAGACTATTAATACGACTGATACAAAAAAAATCAAAGGAAAGTGACTAAGAAATAAAACAATGATTTTGTTCGTCCGTGAAGCCATCTTACGTTATTGACTGTCAATGTTGATATGTACTACTTTTACCCTCTACCATTGAATTACGTAATATTAAATCAAACTTTTAAAGACAAAAACTAATTTCTGAAAATTCCACTTTGTATTTGGTGAAAACTGTGATACAGTTTGAAAAAAAAACATTGAAATCAAAACTGAATCTTAGATCTAGAAATCTTTGTGGTGGTCCTTAAAAAAAAAAAAAGAATTAATTAAGGATAAGTATGTGATTAGTGATGGATTAGTAATTAATATAGTCAAGTTTCATTATCAAAGAATCTTAATCCCACCCTAAATTCAAGATTTGGTGTCTTTTTCATTGGACTTTTTCTACATATTAAATATCCCTATTTTCTGCCTCAATCTCCGGTGGTTTCATTTTCTAAAGCAAATATATGTAATTAAAATGCTTCACTTTTCAACAAATTACCAACTATACATGTATACATAGCTCATCCTCATACATATTACATGTGTATATAAAAAATTATTTTTCTAACCTAATAGGAATTAGGAAAATACATCACAAAATATAAAAGTAATTATATTTGAGAAGATTACAATATTAGATTTTTTAAGTTCCTTTTCATAATCATAAAAACATACCTATCAAAGTATAACTAAATCTCGTAAATATAATATGAACATAATTCAATCTTTAACACTTTTTATGTAGCTATAAATTTGTCGGGCTTATAGTAATAATTTCAATAAACATTTTCCAAAATCACAATCTCAAATACTTCAAGAGATTATTGAAAAAATTTCTTAACATTGATGGCAAAAGTTTAGTCTTTGCATGAAAAAAAAAAAAAAAAAAAAAAAAAGTTCCCTTCAATAGAAATATTAGAGAGGTTATAATATCCTAGTGTTCAATTTTATATTACCTTTTTTGTAAACGGTTAAAGGTGGTATTGAAGAGTATTTTGAAAAGTTTTCATACTTGTGACAAAATAAACAGAATTCATATACTAAAAAACCAATTTACCTAATAAGTAATACTAGCTAGTTAGGTTCTTCACAGAATTTATCTATCATGAATGGATGATCAGAACTAAACACTGTATTAATTAAATTATCCATTATCCAATTTAACTTGATTTTCATGGGATTGCATTTGAATCATGAAATCCTTCAAACATAATTTCATTTAGACCAATTTCCCATTAATGCTTACAAACTAAGAAACAGGCATTGGAATTAAAGTGACCCAAAGCTAGCTACATTGACCTCTCTACTAAAGGTCTATAATTATTTTTGCTTTATACTTCAATAATCAAGTGACTAGTTCCCATTTCCATACGATTAAAACAAATTTTAAATTGGATATTATGGAAAATACAATTAATGGCACTTTATATTTATAGACTAAATGAGTTTTTTTTTTTTACTATTATAATATTTTAAGACGGAAGAGAATGCATGATTTAAACTCACAATCTCACGGATAGAGATAGATGTGAGAGGGCATAAGCTTACCGATTATATTATATAAATATATATCAAATTTGTTAACCAAACTAATCAAGTAGGTATGGATCTAAATAGACGTAGTTAAATCTATCGACACTAATAAAACTGAGGAATTGCAGCTGAATTGATTCAATTTTAATGATATCATTTTTCATTCATTATTCGGGGCCTATTTTGCCATTTGTTTTAAAATATATATATATATATCATGCGGTGGCGATTCAAATATGTCACACAGTCTCAAACCGAACGCGTGTTCTTATTATCAAACCATATGAATTGGATGGTTTACCGTTTATTTCATATGCATATAAAATAATTTTGTGTATTGCAATTATTTTTTCTAAATATGCAAATGCTATTAATTCTGTTTAATTTTCAACTTACATCATATAATTTTCTATGAAAAATTTATATGTGGATGCTATTACTTAATTCAGCTAAAATGTTTACAGACGTAAAAGGCCCGTGCCAATATGCCATTTATTATAATCGATTTTTTTTTTGAAAGATTTTTTTTTTTTTTTGAACCTGAAACATATTTTTTTTATTATCATATAAAACCTTTTAATATACATTTATAACGATTCTATGTGTAGAAAAAAAAAACATTTACATAGTTTTTCAAAAATTATTTTTAATGAGTAGTGTTCATAAGATTTTTTTATATATAAAAAAATGGTAATATAAATACTTAAAGTAACTCAATGTTCTTTTTTTCAAATGAAATAATATGTAAACGATAATTACCACATTATTCATTTTATCATTTCATGATCTTTATACCATTTACAAATTATTTAGACAAACTTTACTTTTGATAAAATATTTAAACAATTTAACGGTGCTCATGACTTAAAAGATTGAAAAAGGTTAAAAAAAATGAATATTTTTTTTTTTAAGATATAAAAATTAGGTATTAATATACAAAAATAAATAAATATTGTTTTAAAAGTAGAAGCAAGAAGAAAAGAAGAGAGAGAATACGAGAGGAAGAAAACAAGAGGAAAAGCGCGTGGGTCCCAGCAGGCATACGACTAAAATCCTGAAGGTGGTGGACTTTTGTGCGCACGGTCGCAGACTGGCAGTGCTCTGTGGGACCCACCTGCCCTTTCTCACATTTCAATCTTATAAATCCACCCTCCAACTGTAGACCGCTCTATCACGCGCCGAGTATTCTTCGGACACGTGGGCTGGCCGTCGACTATGACTTTTGTTTGAAGAGAGTATGTACGGGTTTTCATGTAACGGAAGTTTTACAAGGCAGGTCGATCGAGGGGGACCTAACGCCTACCCGAATTCACAAAACTGCTCCGACAGCGATTTCCCGCCATTATTATTAAACACAATCCAAAATCCATCTTATCCGTGTCTTGCATCGGTCCTTAAAAGGTTCGGAGATATGAAATTGATAAATTTAAGGTCTATACAAAATATTTAAAAGTAATTATGAAATGTTTAAAATATAGTCGTAAAAAGTTTAGATACATGTATAAAAGGATCGGATACATATATAAAAGATTTTAAAACACTTAAAAAAGACTTGAGTCTTTATAACTCGAAAACACTTATAAAATGTTCAGAGATTCAAAATTCACACAACCGACTTAAGGTTTACAAAAGATTCTAAGAACAAATGAAAAGTATCAGATAAAGTGTTACGATACTCATAAACGGAAGTATAGAAAAGAAGTATTTATGAGATATATTATTAGAGAGAGAGAGTTACTGAATTGAGTATCGGAAGTGTGGAGATATTAGATAAAATGGAAGTACAAATAGAAGAAAAAAATGATTATCTAATGACAATTTTGACGGTTCATCACAATAGGTGTATTTTAAACATAACTTATTAAAACAGTAATTTTGGTGTAATAAATCTTTAAAAATATGACATTTCACACCATTTTCGCTATTTTGATTTTGCACACTTATTGTATGTGTAGTTATAATTTGTGAGGTTATATAAATGAGTTTTTGCCATTATATTTTATCGATGTAAGAATATACTTAAAGGGATAAAGATTCACATTCTTTTTCAGTCTTTTGCACAACCATTTTTCTCAACTCTTATTTTGTGCTTATGTTATTTTGTTATTATCTTATTGTTCATTTTTAACCATTTTACAACAAAATCACATTAACTTAATTCATCAACACTTTTAAAGTCATTTCTCTCTTCTTCTTTTTTAATCTCAGTTTAGTCCCTTTGACTTTAGTTTATTTTTACTCTTCTTTTTGTGCATGTTGGTTTTCTATGAATTATTTGCTCTGGAGATGATTTAGATTTGTTTGGGTGACAAAAACTTACAATAACTAGTGCTTTATTAAGCTTATTAAGTAATGATTTTACTTTCGATTCTTTACCCTACATAATAGATAGCTCTCTATCATGTGTTAATTTGAGATTTATTTATATTTATCAATACCTCAAATTCTAATGTAATTTCAATTGTTCCCCAGTAAGAATATGTCTATTTGCTGTATATACATAATGTGGTCAATTTTTAGAAATATTTAGGGGCCGTTTGGTATGGTGGCATCTTTACATGGGAATGAGAATCTCAAAGCATTCCCATATTTAGTAGCAGGTTTGAGTTTTTTGTTTCCCGGGGAAGTGAATCCCATGGGAATCACATTAACCCTCATCAAAATAGGTGGGTTTCAGATTACCTCCATCTGGTTCCCACCGTGGGACCCACCATTATTAGAAAAAAAATATTTTTATTTTATTTTCCTACACTCTGTTCTTCACGTTGCTTGTTAGTGATAATACCAAAAATCCCCAATTTCCTTTCTAAAATCCCTAATCAAAACACAATCATAACTCACATAATCTTGTATTAAACCATTATCAAATCAACATCTCACACATCATCACCAACACGACAAGGAAAAAAAAAATTGCAGAAAGGAAAAATCTTGGGTTTCAGATGATGAATACGACGGCGGCGAGCTTCAATGAGGACGACGTCGGCGGCGAGTTTCGACGACGAAGACGACGATGACGATGACGATGACGATGGCATCGGGCTTCGACGACGACGGCAGTGACGACGACGACGACGAAGACGACGGCAGTTGGCTTCAAAGACGACGACAACAGGCTTAGAAGATGAAGACGACGACGACGGGCTTGGCTGAAGAAGACGGCGACGGCGACGATCTTGGCTGAAGAAGACGACGGAATGGAGTCGACAACGATCTGAAGAGAGAGAGAGAGAGAGAGAGAGAGAGAGAGAGAGAGATGAAAAGGAAAAAAATGAAAAATGGATCTGGGTAATTTTTGTAAGATATATAACGATTTTAATTTTAAATTTTAATTTTTTTTTAGTTTTTAATAAAAAAAATAAAAAAATAAAGTCCTATGTATAACCAAACACTGTTATTTAATATTCTAGGAATCCGATATAATATTCTCATACATGACCAAACACCTGTATACAACTTTCCCAATAATCACATTACTGGTTTCACTTTCCCAGGAATCACATTATTTTGATTACTCCATACCAAACGGTCCCTTAATCCTCAAATCTTTAACCCCCCCCTTTGTTTTCGTGTCAGGGTATTTCATAATTAATAATGATTTAAGTAATAATGTAAAATAATACATCATTTTATCCTAAAACCTAAATTTAAAAAAGGAAAAAAAAATATTTCCGATTAGAAAAATATTTGAAGTGTATTATTGAAAAAAAAAAGTATTTGATAAAGGATTTGTTGAAATGCAATTATAAGTGTATCTACGATTTCTTTTTTCATTTTTTTATATTAAAAAAACATCTATAAAAATATTTTTAAATACACCGTTAACCAGTTAATCAATCTAAATCAGATTTTGATATTTGATATGACAATTTTATTTTCTCTTCTTTTTTTTCCATCTTCTCCGCATGAACTTTCCACTGCCATCCTTAAATAAGGTCAATTCAAAATGAATTATGCTAATATGTGCTTTCGGTACATATTTTCTTATGTAAATAATGAAAATTAGTCGATAATAATAATAATAATAATAATAATAATAATAATAATAATAATAATAATAATAATAATAATAATAATAATAATAAAAGGGACATCATGCATTCTATCAAAACAGCCGGTCAATTATGTTAACTTAAAGTTTTAAGTTAAATTTATGGTTTTAAAATAGATAAAAAAAAATTAATCCAAAGGTTTTCTTGTAGTTTTAATTTATTTACACTTCTAAATTGATCGTTAAATAATGAAATTATACATTTAAATCAAAAATTTGAATCGACGTAATCTACTTAAAAAGAAAAGTATAAGCAATAACTGAATAAACCTATAAACACATATAACAAAAAATAACATATAAACATCTTCAAACAAGAGCTTTTAACATAATCTAGCATGACAATCAATGGTGAAGCAAGGATTTTGGTTTTTGGGGTCAAGACAAAAACAAAATTTCAAAATAACGTAAAACAAATATATTAATATTAATTATTTAAAGATTAAGTTATTAAAAAAATCAATTATAATATGGTTGAGATATTGGAGAAGACAAACTGAGTTTTTAGTTATTTTGTAAAATCTATTAATTATCGATAACTTTCTCGTATGAGATCAAACAAATATGTAACACATTTTTATTTTATTTTAATAACTCACTATATATATAGTTCATGATGTATATGAAACCAAATCCTAAAAATAATAGATTTGCACTCATACATTAAGTGTGAGTTTACTAATTAGGAATTCTAATGAGAAAAATAATCTTAATTCCTTATTTGTGTTTACTAAAATAAATTGATAATCGAATAAATATGAAATTAAAGTTCCCATTGGAAAGGGAACTTGATTCCCCCTGTCATACAAGGAAATATCAAATAAGTAATCAAGTTTATTTATTTTTTTAAATTTCATTTTTCATAAAATTTGATTCCTTTCATTTTATTACCATTTAGTAAACGCTTGTGAAAGGAAACAATTTGATATAATTAGTGACGTTAGACTTTTTCTTATGTATCACAATAATTATGTTTTTAATTAATAAATAACATCATATCACGTATTAGTAGATAAGGTTACGCATCTCCTTTCTATATGAAGTGGTCGTCAACCATCTTTTCGATTGTAGGAGTTTTAGTTCATATGTTTAATTAATATCGTTCGGTTCCGATAGTTGTTGTATTTTAAAAAAATATAATAACAATTAAGAAATAACAGGGGGTTCATGTAGCCCTGGCAAAACGGGTTCGTGGGTCGGGTTGGACTAAACCCGACACGACCCATTTAATAAATGGGTCGTGTCGGGTCAACCCGTTTAATAAACGGGTTGAACTTCTCAAACCCGACCCAACCCATTTAATAAACGTATAACCAAACCCAACTCGTTTATAATATATTTGATTTTTTCTATATTAATAATTATTAAAAATATAATATAAAGCTAAACTAAAAATATCCTTAAAAAACTAACATAATAACCAACTAAACCGCATCTCAATTTAGACGAGCCATAAAAAGACTATAAAGTTTATACAATCCACAAATGATAGAATATATATATATATAAAAAACCAAACAATTAAAACTAATAAAAACGATAAATAAAAACCGATAGTTCAACTACTGAGGTCTTCAAACTTCGTATTCCGTAAAATATTGGTAATTGCAAGATGAAAGTTAAAACGATGTAAAAATTAGTTATTTATTATTGAACCATAATTGTTGTTGCAAGTATTCTACCAATTAATTTTAAGTTACACATTTTTCCCAAACTAATCGTGTCAACCCGTCAACCCATTTATAAAACACAACCCAACCTGTTTATTAAATGGGTAAAACGGGTCAACCTGTTTACCAACTCGAACCCATTTAGCTCCACCCAACCTAAATTTATTAGGTTCGTATCGACCCATTGTGTCGTAACCCAAATTACCATGCCTAGGATTATGGGATATAATATATTTCATCTTTAAAATAATCACTCTTAGAAAATTTGTAAAAGCAAGGAACAATTTTTGTTGGGCCCCTATCTCCCCGCCCCTTACTGCAAGTCTACAACTAAATTTCCTTCGTTTGTATATATATTGAATTTGAAAAGCTTCATTTGTAAATATAAGAGCAATGAAATCACAAATTTAATGATAAATATGTGTATAAGGCTAGGATAAAAATAAAAATAAAAATAAAAATTATTAATTTGATTATCACATATAAAAGGTGTAAGAAGATAAGTTAGGGAAATACCGTCGTTTTGTTTAAATCTGGTACCGTACGTTAAAGTGATATAGTAGTATCATAACCGATTTATTTAAAAAATATAAATATAATATAATTTAAATGAATAAATTACGATTATCAATATTATTTGGATTAAACCAGTACTGTTGGACTGGGAATTAGTGATGAAAAATGACATCATCCTGTAATAATAGTTGAAGTGTTAAAACCAACAACTCCTCCCCTCTCCTCTGACCTCTCCTTCTTGGTTCTTGCATTTTGCATGGTTGGATATTAGCTGTCAAATACAAATAAACATAAATCATAAATCATAAAACATAAAACAATTTTTTTTTGTTAACAAACTTTGTTGTCACTTTAAATATTTTATTGTTTTCAAAACCTTATAAAACACTTTCAGAATCCCTTTTCTTCTTCCCTTCTTTTTCTTCTTCTTTCTCTTTCAGAGTGCCCATATAGTTTCAGCAACTTTAAAGACCCATTTCTGGCAATCTAATTCAACTCAGTTTTAGTCATTTAAGTGGACTGTTTTTTTTTTTTTTTTTGAATTTTGGATTAATGTTGTTTAATTGTTGAGTAAAGTTTCAACTTTTAGACGCAAAAACTGACAAAATTTAGTAGAAAGTTTCAATCTTGGGAAGAAAGCGAGAGACATCTGGGAAACCGTTTTGTTGTCAAAAACTGTCTTCTGGGGGGTATTACTCTGTTGAGAAAACCGCAAATAAAGCCATTTCTTTCGGCTTTCACTTGAGAGTCTGGAATTTGAGCCTTTTTTTGAAGTGGGTTTGAAGGCTTTTCGCTTATGAAGTTGAAGTTTTGTTGTTAGCTCCATTGACAATGCTGACTCTCTGCTCTTGGTGAGTTGCCAAAATTGTTTATTTTTTCCTTAATTTGTAATTGTTCTTCAACTGTTAAAATAAAAGAACTCTACTTCCCTGAGTCTCTTCATTTTTTTTTCTGCTTATTTTGAGCCAGTTTACTGACATTTTGTTTAATTATCCATCAACTTGAAGAAAGTGAGTATTCTTTTCTTCTGAGTAAGTTTTTGCCAAGTTAGATTACATGGTAGATACTTCTTGGTAATTATTTATTTAATGATGTTTTTTTTAATAAAATATATTCTTTGGTTGGTACTATTAGGTTAAGAATGTATTCTCTGATGATTTTAAATAATGGTGGATGAGAAGATCATATACGGTAATCAGATACATACCTGGTTGATTCATGCATGCTAAGTTTTAATTTTGAATATGGGACCACATGGATTATTTATTTATCTGGGTTTGTTCCCCATCAAACCTACAACAAAATATAGTTATAACCCTAAATAATTTATGTGCTTTGGGTGATTAATAGTAATGAATCCTTAACCATTTTAAAATTTGTTAGAGGCACTAGATTGTGTTGAGATTATCAATCCAATACGTCATTTTATTTTAATAATAAGCAGGTAATTGTGGTTTTCATTGACTCATGGAAATCTTGTCTATTTGTGAGCTTACTATTATTTAACAATGGTGAATTCTTATCTTGATCATGCAAGTTCAATTATTGTTAATGTAAATGAGTATTAGTGTTTTGTCTTGTGTCTGATGGGGGATTTAACTTTTGACTGGAACAGTGCATGTTTGTTTTGTTTATCTTCACGTTATGGTTCTTACTAATAGTTTTTTTTTTTTTTAATGCTGTAGCCTGTCGTGTGTGTTTATAAGATATTTCATTATTTTTAACTGTAATTAGAACGAAAACAAGATTGTGTTTTACTTGCATATTTCTTTAATAAAATTAACCTCAACCATGATTTTCAATTATTTTTTGCATTGCTACATGAGAGCGTTCTGCCAGTTATCTCTAGGTGGACTCATCACCCCGCGTCCTGTGGGATTCAAAATCTCGAGCGGTGACCTACCTCATTGGAG
The DNA here is from genome assembly GCA_032871835.1 of Dipteronia dyeriana. NCBI lineage: Eukaryota > Viridiplantae > Streptophyta > Magnoliopsida > Sapindales > Sapindaceae > Dipteronia > Dipteronia dyeriana. The sequence goes on from CM065301.1 coordinate 59,010,157, forward strand.
GTAAGGGATGAACCAACTACCTCGAGGAATGCAACTCTTTCGTGGACTTTTCGTTATTGTTTTTCCCTCATGAAAAATGATGATCAGAAACTTAACATATTGTGTCTCTGTAATTGTTTTGCTTAGACACCCTGGATGGAGCAATTGAATTAACCATGTTTTTTCTTTTTTTATGTTGTTGAACATTGATTGGCCTAGCTTTCTACCATGACTGATAATAAACAAATAAAAGATGTCAATTAATTTAGTTTTAATAAGATTTAGATGATTTTTGGTTGTAACACCTGTTATGTTGCTTGTTTGTACTTGTTACTTGGCTAGGTGAAAGAGCATCTATTCTTTCAAAATCAAGTCAATAACAAGAAGACATCATTGTTGAGACTAAGTTGCCGTGTGAAATTGAGCTTGTAGTGAGTGTGAAAGATCCTATATATTTCATTAAGACACAGTTAGATATATGTTTTTTCTGAAGTCAATCACCATTGTTTGATGTCTGCTACTGTAAGCATTATAATGGGTAATGAATAATACTATATGGTCTGCCTGGATGTTTTACTTGGAACTTTTTCCTACTCATTTCCTGAGAGATATGATGGTTGGATGAATATGATTCAGCGGTTCTTTTAGATACTTTATTTTCTATTGTGCATGTTAATTCATTTTGAAATTTTAATCAGGGAGAAGAAGGGATAAAAGTGGCAAAGATGATGGAAAATAAACGAAGTCCTTGCTCTGTCGACCAAGGCAGTATCACTACTCTTGCATCCAAACGACACAAAGCTGATCTATCCATTTCCGCTAAGGTTTCTTCTCCTTCTCTCCTTCCCTTTTTAACTTTTCTGCTTGGGGTATGGTTTTCTCTACTTTTCTGATAGACATTGTAAGGCTAAGTAAGGACTATAAATGCCGTTTTGAATTCACAACTAAACTTGATATCAGTTTGCATATGATTAAGTTGGATTTTGCAGCACTTTTTCTACATCTTGAGCATTGTCTTCTGTTCTAGTTTATCCCTCTGGAGTCATGTTTCTTCAACCTGTGATGTCTGTATCTTACTGGAACTTCATCTGGTTCTTTTGTTGCCTATACTTGATTAAGCATATTTAGGTGTACAATCAACACGGTAATTATGAAACTAGTTCACTGTACAATTTATCGAAGCTTTTTTGTAAAAAGCTGCCAGTGGTTGCTTTTTAAGATACGTTACAACTTTTAACAGAACCCAGACTTTTGACCCTTGTTTGCTTAGATGAAGAGGAATCTTAAATAGAGTCCTGAAGTAACTGCTTTGCTGAGTATCTGTCCTACTAATTCTTGGATTTGCTACTGGCTATAGGAGAGGAAAGAGAAGCTCGGTGAACGAATTGTGGCTCTGCAACAACTTGTTTCACCCTATGGAAAGGTAAATAAGGAGATCAACCTTTCAAGTTTAAAGTGCGTAATTTCTCATAGTACCTCCTTCATTGTTGCTTTCAATCTTGAAGTTGTTTAGTGTTGTGTGGTTTTAAAACATATCGGTTGTATTTTATAATTGTTTTGTGCAGACGGATACTGCATCTGTCCTTTGTGAGGCAATGGAATACATTCAATTCCTGCATGAACAAGTTAAGGTTCGGACTTTTTCTGCTTAGCGACTCAAATATGAATACCCTCAAATGAATAGAAATGGCTTGTTAATGCTTTTGTGGTCTTGTAGCTTTTATAGTTGGAGGACATTATTGATTAAAATCCCCCATTGAAACTAGAAAATTTTGCTGTCCCCTTTATTTTAGAAATATGAATTCGTTCCATCACCGATATTTGTGTCCAACAATAAGAAGAAAATAAAATATAAGGGGCAAAAAATATGTATCATAAACAAAGAAGAAAGAACAAGATAGCTGCCATCAATTGGCATGGTTCAATGTGTGAGATGCTAGTGTTGATTGAACAAGATGCATATGTCGTATTTATTGTACTTTTTTGAAACGTCATTTTCAGTTTGAGTGAGGAGAAAATTTCGACTTTGATGTCAATTATTTTGTTTTCATGGGATGGTTTCAGGTGTTGAGTGCTCCATACCTCCAAAGTACACCAACAGTTCAGGTAAGCATGAGCTGGATCCATATATCCTCGTATATAAATATACTAATATAGTAATCATGATGTATTATGATATTTAAAGGAAGTGGGCTAACTTTAGATTCCTCTTTTAAAGATAATTAAACCTTAAAAGAGGCATTTCATATGCCTCATCTGCTCTATCATTCACAATTTATTTGGAGAATCCATGGAGATGAAAATTAACAATTATATCGTTTTACACTAAAGATTTCTCTCCATGTGCCCTCAAACAGAGCTTCATTGTTCAAATCTTGAACTAAAAGGGTTAGTTGCTTTTGCAGGAAGTAGAGCATCATAGCCTGAGAAACAGAGGTTTATGTCTTGTTCCAATCTCCTGTACTGCTGGAGTTGCTCGAAGCAACGGTGCAGATATTTGGGCGCCCATCAAGACAACTTCTCCTAAATTTGAGAAAGCTATCACACAATTTCACTGATACACGCAGTCACCGCATCAACTAAATGATATCTAGGTGTCTTGGGTAACCAACTTACCACATATTGCATTGCATAACAAATTTTTGTTAGACAGTTGTAACAGAAGTGAAGATGATGCACTGGAAATGGTATGTGGTATGTGAAATAGTTAATCATTGGGGGTGTACACAATTCCTAATTGCGTTTTAGTTGGTGGTGGAATTATGGCTATCAAGTATGTTGTTTTCTATTCTGATCAACAGATCCAAGGCAAATGTATATGTATGAACTTGAGATGTATAATGATCCTAATATTCAATGATAGAAATATGGGTGGTAATTTCATGGTTAATTTGTGTATGTTTCAACTTTCTGGAGGGTCAACATAATTCCATAAATCCACTTTGTGAACCTGTGCCTTGGATATGGCATGATAACATAATTTTACACTGAATCTTCTGCTCTCTCAAAAGCACTTGCAATATAATTCAATAGTTGGGAGACGATCTTCCATTGAATTTAAATGATAACTGAGATGCACAATTCATCCTAAAACCAATTGAATTCCCTTTAAGGTTTTCAATTTAAATCACAGCACAGTTGCACAATTCATGTCCCTCGGACTTAAAAACGAACGATAATGAGTTATATGCTTTATTACAGCATGTGTAAACTGATATCTTTCTGGAAAAAATGTAAACAAGTTTATCAAACCATTCTAATATTTTGCCGAAGTAGGCTTAACCTTCTCTTGTACGAACTGCAACATATGTTCACGTTTCCAATTGTCAATTCTGCAAATGAGAAATGGTTAATAAATCTGATTGTGTTTCAAACTTCAATATTCTTTAGAAAGGTATTGTAAAATTGCAATTAAATATGGTAAGACAGTCATTAATTGCAAAAGGAAAACCTAAACATGACCTATATATTTAAGTGCATAGTAAAATCTCACTCTGATAGGAAATTGATAGCCACTGTGACTACAAAGGTTATGACGTTCAGGCAACTACATATGCAAGATCAAGATGAGAAAACTGCCCAAGGTTCAGTTGAGGCTTTGTTGCAAGGTAAGAAGAAGTCTTAAGTATGCTTTAGGCAGGGATTATACGTTTTATTCGTCTATTTCTTATGTTTCTGTGCTACGGCATGGAAAAGGTGAGGGGATCTTGTGGTCAAGAAAAGCTGGCTCATTGACCAACGATGCTGTGCTCAACTGCTAACTTAAAATATTCAGTATCATCAGTTAAACAATCACAAGAGAGATCAAGCATCTCTTTCGACTCCATTACCTATATATCCAGTGCCACATTACTTCAACAGTGTAAGACCGGTGATTAATATGAACAAAAACTAGCTCACCTTATGGTTTCCTTCTGTTGGTCCTCATCATCCAGCATGATCAACTTTGGTGGAGAATTGAAAACATATTGAACTTTAACAGTAGGAAACTTATCCTTCTCTTCTTCAATGAAACCAACAATTTCAGGATAGAAAACCAATTTCCTCATGCAAACTTCCAGTATTGCACCAGAATAGATAATCTGCAGTTTCACCAGAGTATTATACGTCATTTTTCTGTCATTTCAGTAAACATAATCACCTAATCTTAAGAGGAAATGAAAAAAATTTGACATTTTTTTCAAATATTTTATCACAGTTATACGTAACCTACAATAAAAATATGAGATGAAAAAAAAAAGTATTGATTACACCAGATGCAGTATAATAGTTTGAAATTCTTTTCCCAAGCTCATCCCTTTTTTAACCAAGGAAAGAAAAGAGAAAAGGATAACAAATAAAAAAGAATTTTAGAGTTCATAAGGAGGAGTATTGCAATTACAGAGAAATGATGTAGTACTTGGAAATCAATATTCTAATGTTGAATGAATTCAAAAGGGTCGAAATTCCCATGGTTACCGAATGCAACCAAGTTAAAGAAATTCATGCTACATGAAAATTTTAAATATGCAATGATGCATCTCAAAGAATAAACTTTAAAAAGACCAAGCCCTTATATATACTTCTTATAAATCAAAGTCACATCATCTCATGGGAACTTTCATAGTTATTATCATCATGGTTTATAGAAAACATTCTTTTTAGAAAACGCGTCTACTTAGTTTGGAGAGACCAAGGCTTATAAACAAACCATGGACCTCACTCGCTAGCGATGTGGGATGTGACAATCTACCCCCATTCAGACCTCGCGTCCTCGTGAGGGTCCAAACAAAATCACAAATCCAATCCACATCCACATCGGGTAGCGAACCAATGGTATCAAATTCTGGTTCGCTACCTGGTGTGGAAGTGGATTTGGATTTATGATTGTGTTTGGACCCTCACGAGGACGCGAGGTCCGAAGGGGGATAGATTGTCACACCCCACATAGCTAGCTAGTGAGGTCCATGGTTTGTATATAAGCCTTGGTCTCATGGGTGAAGGATGCTTGCGTGAAACCCATGATCCAAAGCAAATCTGTGAGAGAGAAGGACGCGTGCGTGAAACCCAAAGCGGAGAATATCTATTTGGTGGGCCTAGGCTGTCACAAATGGTATCAGACCCTGGTTTGTTACCCGATGTGGATTTGGATTTGGATTTGTAATTGTGTTTGGACCCATATGAGGACGCAAGGTCCGAAGGGGATAGATTGTCACATCACACATTGTTAGCGAGTGAGGTCCATGGTTTGTATATAAGCCTTAGTCTCTCCTAACTAAGTAGACGCATTTTGGGTCATGCTTGCGTGAAACCCATGATCCAAAACAAATCCGTGAGGGTGAAGGACGCGTGCGTTAGGACAATATCTAATTGGTGGGCTGGGCTGTTACAGTAACCGTAAAGAGCACAAAGAAATATTGAGCAGCAAGAATTTGATTATTGGGTCCAAAAGATCCATACCTTGCTCATGGAATCATTAGAATCCTCCGTGCAACATTTCAAGCAGTCAGATAACAGCTCTGCAACCAAAACTTGGAGTTTAGCAAGTCATGCTCATGGATTTTACAAATATAAGTTTGGAGTCCAGTAGATAAGACAAACACATTTGAAGAAAACAATTTGTTACTTCAAACTAGAGACGATGTCAACATACTGTCAACATTCTCTCAAGCTCCTTATTGAAATTACATTATGATCAACAATTGAATTGTGTATTAAATTTGTTTAGTATTTTCAGTCAGGGTCAGGAATTGTGATGGAGAAAGTTTAGTGTCAAAACAAATAGAGCATCAATGAGTAAATTGATATACCGTAAACACATAAAGCACAAATATAATAATAATATGAAAACCCCATCAGGGTACTATGAATCAGAGCATAAAAATCCAAAAAATCAGAGCATAAAAAAAAAACCCCAGTTGAAAAAGAAAAAGAAAAGGAAAAGAGAGACCTTGGTTTTTGACATATTCAGCGAAAGTATTGCAGTCGGAGCAAAGAGCAAGGCCAGTGAAGCCCAGAGTCTCGCATTGTCTAGTGGTCAGTTGTTCTTTAGCTGCCACTCCAGTTGCTGTTACTGTTACTGTTATTGTCATCAACATCAGCGAAAGAATTTCCACTCTCTTCATAAGTATACACTCATTCAACGCCCCCATTTTTTTTTTCTGGGTCTCTCCAAAACTCTCTCTCTCTCTCTCTCTCTCTCTCTCGTTTAAGATCAGGCCGATATCAGCAGGGATGGAGTCAACACTGATTGCAAGTCTACGGCGTCGTTTTTATTGTAGCTAGGAGCTGTTTTGTTGGAGGGGCATTATACTAAACTAAAATATTTGAGAGGGGCTAAAATGAAAAAATTAATTATTATTATAACATTTATTTTTTTGTAACCTTTTCTTTTTAGTATTTTAATTTTTTTTAGCCATTGTCTTGGTATAATATGTGTGAAAACCATATGGTACTCCACTACTCCAGTGGCATTAAAACATTTTTCTTCTAATGAAATATCCACTTTAAATAATTTGTTATATCCAAAATTCCAAATTCCTGGGTTGAAACATTTACTTCGCATTTGGCCCAATAATATTATGCCATGCATATATAATCAGTAAATACACGTCTAGGCAGTAGGCGGCCGACGACCATCCCAATTAAGATAAAATCGGTCGTATTAGGTGGCAGATAAAAAAATGGACGATTTGACCAATTTGCCAGCTGATTTCTGATTAATGGTCTAGACGGAGTAAAAGTCATTTTTATATCCTAGTTAAACGGTTTAAAATTTAAATATCAATTTTTTTTAAGAGATTGAATAGTGATTTTATATGTAGGAAAAAGTGGAAATAGTGAGATATGTCACTTTTTTTGTGTGTTGCAATGATGTCACCGTTTTAATAACTTAAGTTTAAAAAACACCTATTATAATGAACTACCCAAATTACTCTTAAATAATCTATTTTTTATTCTCATTGTGCTTCTATCTACACTTTGAAAACGATAACTTCTCTCTCTCCAAAAAACTCATCTCTCTCCAGATTCTGCACAAGAAGATAACATATATTTGTGATCTTCGCTTATATATTTTCATATATTTCTGTGTGGTTTAACAATATATCCATTCGTTATGATTTGTTGTTCAGTCTTTGTATGAATATGTATGAACATTTTATTTTTCAAAGGATCGAACATTTTATTTTTGAAAATAGGGTTTAGTTAAATCGAGTATATTTGTAGCCAATTCGAGCATTTTTTTTAATATGATCAAGTTTATTTTTGAAAAAATCGAGCATTTTTTGAAATAATTTTTTTCAAAGAATCGATAATTTTTTTCAAAGGATCGAGAATTTTTTCAAAGGATCGAGAATTTTTTCAAAGGATCGAGATTTTTTTTTCAAATGATCGAGAATATTTTTCAAATGATCGAGAATATTTTTCAAAGGATCGAGAATTTTATTCAAAGGATCGAGAATATTTTTTAAATGATCGATAATATTTAGTTAAATCGGTATATTTGTAGCAAAATCGAGCATACATCAGAAAGAATCAAAGATATTTTATTCAAAGGATCGAGAATATTTTTCAAATGTTCGAGAATATTTTTTTAAAAAAATTGGTTTAGTTAAATCGAGTGTAATGAAAAAAATCGGTTCAAAACACGGCGGAAACACCATAACCCTAGATTAATTGACGTATATTAAAAGTATCGTATATTTTTCTCGTGACGATTGAACTAACGTCAAATTGAATCCACAAGATCTTCCAATCCAATCACGAACGTGAGTCGCCTAAGAGTGTAGGCTCCTTTCTTTAAATTGTATACCTGAAACAAACAAAATCTCTTTCTTTGTTAGTTATAATAATCCTTCAAGAAGAAAAATAAAGAACGTTAGATCACTTGTGAATTATCAATCAATTTGATTGAAACTCGCGTGAACCTATATTTGATGTTGTATACAAAACCTTTTAATGTAAAGGCTGCTCCATGTGCCCACAAAGACGTACAACTATTACTTGGGAACTGTTTCCAGCAAATGTGCATTCCCCGCTTTTTTTGGAGCATCGTCCTTTATAACGATCAAGGCTGGTAAGCCCATCGGTCCACACAGTTGTCCATGTACCAGTAGAAGATTCCGCAGCTACCGCGGCCCTGGCTTCCTCGGGCGGAACCCTGGGTTGAGGAGTTACTCAGAATGCTGCCAAGATATCAGTATCTTTGGTTACATAGTCAGGAGTGCATTATCGAATACAAAACGTTCTTTTTCATTTTCCTCTTTGTCGAATTTTCACACATCAATCTTTAGAGTTGGAAGAATTTATCTAGAGCAAGATTCAGATTCTCTACACTTAAAATTCTCTCTTTGCTGAATTTTCTCCTTAGAAAAATTGCCTTGGCCGTTTTTTTTTTTCAAAAATTATCTTGGCCGAATTTTTCTAGCAAAAATTCATAGCTTGGCTGAACTTCTCTTCTTGGAATCAATAGCCTTGACCGAATTTACCTAGAGGTATATATAGGTTTCTTAAGTCTTCTTCTAGTAAGGATTTACTTGGTGGACACGAATCTTATCTCTAGGTGGATTTACTTGGTGACAAAGAATCCTTTTCTAAAAAAGATTCTTTACCACACCAAGAATCCTAATCCAACTCAAATAATGTATTTATTCAATTACCAATTTGTTAACGGAAAATTTGCTCGGGGTGTGAAATTCCAGTTAACACCATCGAGACCACTACCATAGAGGTGGTGGCCGGGGTAGGTTCCTTTGGTACTGGATTGATTGAACGATGAAGGATGTTAAAAGCAAATGCTAGTATGGTGTGGAAGAAAACAACAAGACGACATTATTTATTTATCACATATATTGCATATAAATTTCTGAAGTATTCTTAATCTCACTAGGGTACAGTAGGGTGGAAACCTCGTGCCTGTCGAAAAGTAGAATACAATGGCGGTCGTGTCCTAATCACGAAATTTAGGCCAAGAGTCTTTCTCTTTCTCTCCTTTTTTTTGGGATCGTGCATACTTGGGCGCATTTATAAACTGTCCAACTGGGTCAAATCCTGATTCTCCCACTATTATTTTCTTAATCAAATCCCCCCCTTATCGGGCGGGATCATTCGTTTAAATGTTATCGACTTTGGCTTGATTACGACATCGAGAATATCTGGAATAGGAATAAGTTTGTTTCCTCTTTGGACTCAATCACTTGCCCTTCACGTACACGGTGATTTAATGTTTGTTGAAGTGTAGATATGATCCTATATACCTTCAAGGAGTGGCGTCCTATAGAGGTCGTCGAGCATGGTGTTTGCTCCCTCAAAGTGTGGGAGGGGTATATCTGTGTTCTAGTTTTGATGCTAGGAACTTGATCTGACCTTTCCAGGTTCATTGGAGATTGAGATGGCCCCTTGTGGGTGCTCTTTGGTGGTAGCAGAGTTACGGTGAGCTTTCTCTTACCTACCCAAATAGATTCGGATCTTGCTTCAGTGAAGTGGAGCAATACTGTAGTACGAGCTTCGTGCTTATTAGGTCTCTCTCTGAGCTTGGAGAGAATGGCGAGCTTCTGGGGAAGTTGCGAGGCAATATTGACCTTGGGGAGCTTGGGTCATCATGCATCGAGCTTTCCCTGTTTCGGTGTTAGGAGCTCGATCCGATCATGTCGGGCTCCACCCTAGGTGTTTCCAAGGCTCATATACTCTTCCTTGCATCTACGGGGTGGCTCTACAGCTTTCCCCCAGGACCCACGGTTCCATGGTGGGTAATCTCAGGCTTGGATCCGGGCTAGGAGAGTGAAAAAGTTCCTTTTTGTCCCTAGCCAAATTTGACTATTAACAGAAGTCCCCTCTGACTTGAACACCGATGATTGAGTTGGGGTTGGAGTCAGGTTCCTTATTGTAATTGAGAATTTTCCCTCCTTTATCGTTACCAAAATCTTGGTGGAAATCTTCTTATGAATTGCATAAGTGACGTGGTGGGCATAGGCCGGTGTATTCCCTAAAATAATCCGGCTATGTTACGGCCGATTCTGAGATTCGAGGCAATCCCACCGTAGATCTTGCTTCCATGTTGTCAAAGTCACTGCTCCACCCATTCCTATTTAAACTTGGTTGTTTCACCGCTTGCCACACACTTTCTTTCTTTCAATTTAAAAAAAAATTCAAAAACACAGACAACTTCTTTCCACCATTTTTCTCCTGTAAAAACTTCCCTTTCTTTTCCTTCGTTGACCTCGAACCCACTCTCTATCATGTCAAAAATCAGTCGTGATTCAATTGACTCCATTGTCAATGGTAAGGAAGTCAACAGTCTCGCCTATGAAAAACAGGCAAGAAAGGACTTCGACGGTGATGACTCACCTAATCCGTAAAGATGCCGGTCAAACATGAACGTAGCTATTGGAACCGGGTTTTCTAACAGACCTGATATCCCCTTGAACCCAGTCGATGAGGATTCTGATAGGGAGCCCAAAAGAGTCACGGCCGGAGAGGTTCAAGTTGAGGTTGCTGGTTCTCTTCTAAAGAAGCTACCTCCCTACGACTTCAGGGCCATCTCGGACTCTACCGTTGATCCGCAATCGATCGATCGTGTGAGGTCCAAGTATGGCATCCCCGATAGTGTTTCCATCTCAGTTCCCCTTAAAAATTATGACGTCTTCAATCCTTCCAGAGGCATGCTTCCAATTCATGTAGCAGCCCTTAAGAATGGGGTCACCCCACGCTCTTCAGCTAACCCCCCTCCAGTTGACGCCTGGCTTCTTGAGGCATCTGATCAGATTTCTCATTCTGTGGCGGGAACAATGTGAGCTGAGCAAGGTTACTAGGGAGCCTGAAGCAGTGGATCTGGCTTACCTCTTCCAGGTTAGAAGCCTGTCTGGTGCCCTCAGCTGTCAGTTCTATGCAAAAACTAAGAATAGGCGCAACTTCATCATCTCTGGCGCGTCAAAGAAAGACCTCGCTTGGAAGGAGAAATGGATCCTGGCGGGGAATGACTGTGGGAGCTCGATCTTTATCGACGGGCACAAGTTTGCGGTTCCCACAACCTTCAATGATAAACCATCGTAGGGCTGAAATTCCTTGCCTATTGAGTCTGAAGCAATTTGAAGGCCATCCTCGCCAGGAACTACTTGAACTTGAAGCTCCTAACTGCTGATCCCTTTGACTCTCGCAGGGTGAATCGATACCTGTAAATTTTTACTGCTACTTCTCGTAAGTAAAGTAGCGATGGGTTGTCTTTGTTTTATTTCCTTGGCCAGCTTAGTTCTAACACACATTTTTTCTTCTTTTTTTTCTTTTTAACATTTTTTGTTGTTGCTCCAGCTTCCCACAAAGCCCATCAAGTTCGCACCACTCCCCCCTGCTAGACCGAATCGGGGAACCCCTTTGGCTTCCTCGGAGAAAAGGCCAACTGTTCTAGATGGGGTCTCGTCTGCTCTTGCTCCATCTCTTTCCCAGGTGAGGTCCAAGATATCGCTCCTTGCATCGCAGGCTACCAAGGTGGGGAGCAAAGAGAGCTCTACCACTGAAACAACCACTACTGCACCTTCTCTAGTTGCCCCCATTACTGCTTCCACCCTCGCGGTTAACTTGTCGGATGTTTCTACCTCTCTATCTACAACCTAACCCCTTGAGCTTCGAAGGACCCCGAGATTGGTATTGAGGGGGTTCCCCTCGCTCGCCCATATAACCAGTCGAGCTCTGCCATGCTTGACGAGGTTCTGAGGTAATTTGTTGCTTCCTGCTTCCGTGACAGTCTTTCCATGATGGCTTCAATGCCTGTAGATATCCTGATCACCAAGGGATCTACCCTCTTAGCCGAGGTAATCATCATTTTTTATCTTTTCCTGCAACGGTTTGTTCAGTCACCTTCTAACTTGAACTCTTTTGTAGGCCTTCAAATTCAATGTGGCCATGGGCCACCAGGTAGCCGCTTTCCGAGATCGAGCGGCTAAAGCTGAGGCTGAAGCTGAGCTGGCTATGGGGTTGTTGGCGCGGGCTCAAGATCTAGTACAGGAGATGACCTCTATCCAGAGGGGGTTGGAGGCAGAGCTAGCCGAGCTTCACTGTGACAATAAGAGGTTGAAACGATCCCTCGATCAAGAAACCCTCCGATCTGAACGTCGAGAACCAGACCCTACATGCTTAGGTAACCAGGCTGCAAGCGGATGCCTCCTTCTGTGACGGGTATTTTTACGCCTCCTTCCAAGTCGCTGAAGCTCTCCCTCTTCCCTTTAACCTATCCACTATCGCTGGTTGGGATAGAGAGGAGATAATGACCAAGGTTGCAGAGATTGTAGGGAAAAACGTGTACAACAGAAGCGTGAAAAATCAAAATTAGGGTTTCGGTATAAATTTTTTTCCCCTTATAACTAGAACCTTAACCCTAGATTAATTGATATATATAAAAGTATCGTACATTTTTCTCGTGACCATTGAACTAGCACCGAATTGAATCCGTAAGATCTTCCAATCCAATCACGAACGTGAATCATCTATGAGTGTGGGCTCCCTTTCTTTAAATTGTATACCTGATGATGGAAACAAACAAAATCTTTTTCTTTGTTAGTTACAATAATCCTCAAAGAAGAAAACAAAGAACGTTAGGTGACTTGTGAATTATCAATCAATTTGATTGAAACTCATGTGAACATCGATTCGATGTTGTACACAAAACCTTTTAATGTAAAGACTACCAGTGTACTATTGAAAACCAAACGTTCTTTCTTCTTTTTCTTCTTTGTCGAATCTCACACTATTTCTTAAAGTTGATCGAATTTTGTCTAGAGCAAAAAAAAAAAAATCTCCCTTAAAATTCTATGGTAGCCGAATTCTCTCTCTAAAAAGAACTAGAGTTGGCCGAAATTTCTCTCTTTTGAAAATAATATATGGCTGGCTGAAATTCCCTTTCTATATATATAAGGTTGGCCGAAATTCCTTCTTTGAATATATTAGTATTTCAAATCCTTTCCTAAGAAGGATTTACTTGGTTGTTAAGAATCCATTCCTTAGGTGGATTTACTTGGTAACTAAGAATCCTTTTCCAAAAAGAACTCTTTTCCAAAAAGAATTATTTTCCAAAAAGAATTATTTTCCAAAAAGAATTCTTTCTTACACCAAGACTTCTAATCCAACTCAAATAGTGTATTTGTAACCATATTAAAGATTTCCTAATTTGACTAGATAAATATTTTTTTTATTATCTACTTATCAAATATAATCTTTAATATTAATTATACTACCAACAATAGTATAATATTAGGAGACCTTCTCCTACTAGAAAAAGATTTTGACTTTTAATAAAATAATTAATTAATTTATATTTAATTAAATAATAAAATGAAAATAATATAATTAAGCTAAACTATATAGCTTTGCCACCCAACACATATACATGGGTCAATATATTATTTTTCTTATTTTATTAAATCCATTGGACCTTAATAAAAAGTTCACATGTGAACTAGACCCATTCTTACAAAAATAAACAAGTCCACATGCCTTAATACAATTCTAGATGGACCCCTAAATTGATCCGGTAGAATATATCAGGTGATCCATGTAAGTTCGTGTGGATTGAGGATCTTGGCGGGCTATCTAAATTTAAGCTCCAATAAATACAACCCAATCACAATCAACAAATGATTCACTCATGTCTGATCTATTAATTTTAGTTCATTTCACTAAAGAACTAAAATTGCACTCTTAAATAAATATAGAATAAGTTAATATTTCTTACTCATACTCTAGACAACCTTATTGGAGAAAGTGTATCATCGTAAAGAATATCAGTAATCACCAAGAGGTTATAGACCGCATATAGCTCTCCAAGTTATCATATTTACTCATATGACCACATTTTGAACTTGGATATTTTGACTTGTTCAGAAGCCATGTTTCAATAGACACTATTGAAAACTTAACGTTAAGATTTAATATCCAATACCTCAAAATATTCATATGATGATATTCTACTCTCATTTCATAACTAGAGCCACGATGTCCATATCTATAAATAAATTCCTCTATCGATTAACAAATGAGTACCACCAAACTATCGATGATAGACTATGCTATATAATCGTACTCATTGAAAACTCAAATGATCAAATGATAACACTTGCAACCATAAGTCTATCATTTATCTCAAGATTGAGATAGACTCTTCAATTGTCTTCAAGTGAAAAACATTTATCCATTGATGAATTTAGATAAAGTATTTCACTATGATCCAATTCAATGCACCCAGTGCACTAGATTCTTTTGCCCAAAGACACCACACTTTGATGATTTTAGACTCATCATAACACATTTGATCCCATTCAAATGCTAGCAAAAGAATCTACAACTTTGACAAGATAAATGTGCATAAACTTTATCTTAAGTTGTGAATATTATTCAAGACTAACTAAAGAATTATGTCTACCTCATACATTTCTAAATGTATGAACAATTCTTCTTTTCTCATAGTCTTTTGACCTTATGATTATTTACTTTTGACAATTATAATAATTAAACTATAAATGCTATAAGATTTGTTAAACTAGAAATCACTTTATTAATATGAAAAGATTGTCAAATACATTATTATACTCTTGCTATCGAGCATAATCCCAACAATCTCCCACTTGCTCTATAGCAAATGTGTCATATCTCTCATCCCCATATTCTCTAGATGCTCATCAAAACTCTTTTGTGGAAGAGGCTTTGTAAAGGGATCCGCTAGATTATCTGCTGACGAATCTTGGTAATCGTCACGTCACCCCTATGCACAATTTCTATCAGAAGGTGATACTTTCTTTCAATGTGTTTCCCTCTCTTATGACTTCTTGGTTCTCTCGAATTAGCCATTGCTCCACTATTGTCACAATAGACAGTGATTTGCTCAATCGTACTAGGAACCACTTCTAAGTCAATCAAGAATTGGTGGAGCCAGATAGCCTCTTTAGCAGTCTCGCATGCGGCAACATACTCACCTTCCATGGTGGAATCAACAATACAAGATTGCTTGATACTCCTCCATATGAATACCCCTCCTCCAATAGTAAACACGGATCCTGATGTTCATCTCCTGGAGTCAGAATCTGACTGAAAATCAGAATACATATACCCAACGGGAATTAAATCCCCTATAGAGTATACAA
Organism: Dipteronia dyeriana; assembly: GCA_032871835.1. Classification (NCBI taxonomy): domain Eukaryota; kingdom Viridiplantae; phylum Streptophyta; class Magnoliopsida; order Sapindales; family Sapindaceae; genus Dipteronia; species Dipteronia dyeriana. Next base: position 59,025,243 of record CM065301.1, read on the forward strand.
GTATATAATCTCTCGTTCTCCTGAGATACTTGAAAATATGCTTGACTGCAGTCCAGTGATCAGGACCGGGCTTCGGTCGAAGCCTGCTAACTATGCCTACAACAAAACAAATATATGGTCTAGTACAGAGCATTGCATACATGAGACTTCCAACTGTCGATGCCTATGGAACCCTACTCATGAATTGCTCTTCATGCTCATTCTTAGGAACTTGTTCCTTAGAAAGTTTGATTCCATGTCTGAAAGGTAACATACCTTTTTTGAAACCTTGCATGGAAAACCTAGACAAGATTTTATCTATGTATGAAGCTTGGGATAATGCAATCGTCTTATTCTTTCTATCCCTTATGACTTGGATACCAAGAATATAACTTGCTTCTCCTAAGTCATTCATATCAAATTGTTTTGATAACCATTCTTTTACTGATGTCAATACACCTACATCATTTCCAATGAGTAGTATATCATTAACGTAAAGAACTAGGAAAACCAATTTGTCACCTTTAATCCTTTTGTATATACAAGGTTCGTTAAGGTTTTGAATAAATCCAAAACTTTTCACGGCTTGATCGAACCTTATGTTCCAGGATCTGGATGATTGCTTCAATCCATATATGGATCTTTACAACTTGCATACCCTTTCCTCCTGGCCTTTTTCAATGAATCCTTCTGGTTGCATCATGTAGATGCTTTCGTCAAGACTTCCATTAAGGAAAGCTGTCTTGCCATCCATTTGCCAAATCTCTAGGTCTAGAGATACCACAATGGATAAGAGTATCCTAATAGATTTAAGCATGGCCATAAGAGATAAGGTTTCTCTATAATCGATACCTTTCTTCTGTGTATAACCTTTAACTACCAATCTAGCTTTAAAGGTTTCCACCTTTCCATCCATTCCTCTTTTCCTCTTGTATACCCACTTGCACCCGATGGGTTTTATCCCTTTAGGTAAGTCTATAAGAGACCAGACTTTGTTTTTGAACATAGATTCAATTTCGGATTGCATTGCCTTTTGCCAATGGCAATAATCAACATCTTCCATTGCTTCCTTGAACGTGTAGGGATCATCGTCGTCCGGAAGATTCTCTACAGATTCTCCTAGACCGATGTATCTCTCGGGTTGTCTACAAACCCTCCCACTACGATGAGGTATTGTAGATTGTTGATCTTGTGTTAGTACAGAACTTACAATTGGGCTTGGTTGTGAAACCTCTTGTGGGATTCTATCTCCTGAAAGCTCATTCAGAACAATTCTACTTTTAGGCACAAAATTATTCATATAGTTATCTCTTAGAAATTTAGCATTTGTCGAAACAAATACTTTAAGATCTGAAGGACTATAGAAATAATATCATTTTGTTCCTTTTGGATACCCTAGAAATATGCATGTTTCTGAACGGGACTCCATCTTTTATGTCTTTCCTTTTAACACTTGCGCAGGACATCCAAATATCCTTAAGTGTTGTAAACTAGGTTTTCGCTCAGTCCATAACTCATGCGGTGTTTTAGGAACCGACTTAGATGGTACATCGTTTAGAATGTATATAGCAGTTTGTAAAGCATATCCCCAAAAAGAATTAGGAAGCGTTGAATAACTCAACAGAGACCTAACCATGTCTAAAAGAGTTCTATTTCTCCTTTCTACCACCCCATTTTGTTGAGGTGTACCTGGTGTATAAAACTGAGAAATTATCCCATTATCAATAAGATATTATTGAAACTCACTAGATAGATATTCTCCACCACGATCAGACCTCAAGATTTTTATGCGTTTCTCATGTTGATTTTCTACTTCAGCTTTAAAAGCTTTGAACATGTAAAAAGCATCCGAATTATGTCTCATAAGATACACATAGCCAAATCTTGAGTGATCATTCATGAAAGTGATGAAGTACTCATATCCACCTCTAGCTTGAATGTTCATAGGTCCATACACATCAGTGTGTATCAATCCTAAACATTCGATGGCTCTTGTGCCTTTGGTCGTAAACGACCTTTTGTTCATTATACCTTCCAAACAAGATTCACAAGTTGGTAGATCATCAACCTTTAAGTCACTTAGAGGCCCGTCACTTATCAATCTTTTAATCCTATTAAGGTTAATATGATCTAGGTGCAAATGTCATAGGTAGGCTTCATCTTTTGATAATTTTACTCTTTTATGATAAGGTTCCGTTGATTCCGTGTCTAACAAGTGAGAGATATTTCCATGCAAATAGAATAAACCGTTTTCCAATGTGCCTTTGCAAATAATTTTGTCATTATTACTAATAATAAAAGCTTTATTAAAAGTAACCGAATAACCAAATTTATTTAAACAAGAAACTGAAATTAAATTCGTCTTGAATTGAGATACATAATAAATGTATATTAAATCTAAATGCCTATAAGAATCTAAACTAATTCTAATGTCTCCCACTGAACTAGCAGACACCAATGCTCCATTGCCTAAACGCAAGTTGAATTCGTTATCATTAAGCCTTCTCCTTTTCATGAACCCCTATAAGGAAAAACAAACATGATTAGTGGCTCCGGAGTCTATGATCCAAGAATCCATAGAATCCACCAAAAAACATGTTTCAAGATAATTAATATAACCTTTTTCCTTCTTGTCTTGAGCCTTTGGGCAATTTCTTTTCTAATGTCCCTTTTCACCACAAAGGAAACACTTCCCATTGATCTCGGTTGTCTCCTTCTTAGTAGGTCCTAGTTGTTTTTTCTTCTGATATTTCTTGACCTTCTTACGGGTCTTAACAGTAGCAACTTTACCTACAGTATGAATCTCTTGACCCTTACCTTTCACAAGGATTTTTTCCGCGCTTTGAACATCTTGCATCAGGCCTTGCAAGGTGTATTCCTTATTATTCAAGGTGTAGTCCAACTTGAATTGATCAAAGAAATCCGACAGTGAGTTGACAATCATGTCAATTTTGGTCTCACCATCTATCTCAGCACCATTCAGTTCAGCAATGATGAGATGTGCTATGACTTTCATCATGTAATCTTTCACACCCTGTCCAGGTTTCATTATAAGATTCATAAAAGTAGTCATTGCCTCTCTCTTAGTCGTCCTAGATCTCATAGCAAACATCTCCTCTAGAGACATCATTATATCGCTAACGATCTCCATTCCTTCATGTTGTTGTTGCAACACGTCGGAGATGGTGACCATAATGTAACATTTAGCCATCTCATCAGAAGACTCCCACTGTTGATACTCATATCTCTGCTCCTGAGTAGATTCATTAGTAGGAGTAGGTAGTTTAGGACTGCACAGAACGAACTCATGCTTTTCGAATTGCAGTAAAAGCCCAATTTTCCTTTTCCATGTGACATAATATTCACCAGTTAAAGTATTGTCTTTTAGGATGTTGACTAGGGATGAGGTCATGATTTCTGAACAATAACAAAAATTATATAAGTCAATAATCACGATAAAGCACTTTCGAATATTTATCTTGAATAAAATAAAATAATTCAATCGTAAAACTTCAACGGTGATCCAACACCCATAAATGTCACGTCTCCTTTGGGAGTTCGTAACATTTACTAGTTGGACTAGGTCCCACCTAGTTGTTAACATAACAACCAACATTTTCAATTTTAGCCTTGCAATTTTATTAACAAGAACTCTTGGGAGGATATTAATAAAATTACATTGAGTGTCTTACCAAGTTATCGACCTTCAATATAATCCCTCAGGAATATCTCTCCTTTGGTAGTAGATATTGTTTGGGCTAATTGTCTAGTCTATCCTTGTAAGGAAGTATCTTGCTAAATTCCATTCATGAATACCTCTTGGGAGGTTATTACACGAAACGTAAAGCTCAACTAAACTTGGAGGCCGTAGGTATTCCAAAACACCTTCTCCCACTCAATTATTAAAGGCGTGTGATTGAATTCCAAAAAAATGATTTACCAAGTTATCTAGATGCCAATTAGATACCTAAATCATTCAATGCATGTTCATACTAAAAGAGATATATGAGTGGCACTCATATTCTATATGGCATGTTATCAAACAATGACAATCATTGCAGTATTTACAAAAATATAAATAGCTACAATTTTGGTTCATCCTAGAAAAGCAAGTAAATTACATGTCTTAGAATACAAAAAACTCTTTTCTTGGCGAACAAGTCTTCACGCGACCTTCGTCGTTTGGACTCCCTCGGCTGCCTCCTATGGGCGTGCGCACCCTTGGCCCCTTCCCATGGGCATACACATGCCACAACCCCATAAAGGGCTGCCTTGTGCAGCCCATGTCTTCCATAGGGCTGTCGTGGGCAGCCCATGCCACAACAAACATGGCCGAGTGCTCTTCGCACACACGTTTGTTGCTACGACTCACACGGTCCCAAACTTATTCCGGTTGCACCAAATTCTTCAAACCTTCGAGTCTTCGATACTTGAATCTATTACAGAAGAATTTTAAATAAAAAAAATATTACAGTTTTTTTTATTACAATATAGTGCAGTTTTTTTATTATTATTACAACACCAAAATAAAAAATAAAAACTTAGCAACTACCAAGAAGGAAATTATGGTGATGATAGGCCACCCTTCTTTTTACAATCCCAAAACAAAAATACATTGAAATTCTAGGACAAAAATTGAGCAATAACAAACCACATATAAAACATACATACATATATATATATATCCATACATTCCAATGTAAATATATATGAAAATACCTAGAGTATCATTTTTTTCTAATACATGCATATATACAATAAAAAGAACAAGATTCACGAACACATACACCAATTAATCAAGGGTACAACTAGGCTCTGATACCAATTGTAGGGAAAAACGCGCACAACAGAAGTCTGAAAAATCAAAATTAGGGTTTCGGTATGTAAAGTCCTCATTTATTAATTGGCTTATTTCGTGAACAAATCACATTTTTGGGGTGTTATGTAAGGGTATCTTAGGCTCTCAAGACCTCAAGATGAGAAGCACCAAAGGTAAAATTCTTGTGCTTACTTGTTTTGAAGAGATAGTTGCACACACTCACAAATTCATGCATAATTCTTATTCATATATGTTGTGTGTTTATACTTGTGTGCATTTTGGTTTAAATGACTCTTGTTGATTTATTTGCATCTTGTAATTAAAGATTTATGTCATGTTAGGAATTAGAATATGATGCATTTTCATCACTCTAGGACTTGTTGATTTTGTGTGTTTGAGTGTTAAAAAAGTGGGCAGTGCGCTACTCGACTAGCGCAGCCTCACCAGCTCAACATTCCAGTGGATCGCCACTTGTCATGCGCCACTGAGCTGCGCCACTCCACCCGTGCAATATTGAAAAAGTGGGCAGTGCGCTGGTGGTGCGCTACTCGACTAGCGCAACCTCACCATCGCAACATTCCAGTGGATCGTCGCAAGTCATGCGCCACTGAGCTGCGCCACTCGACCAGCGCCTATTGAAAATTTAGGCTGTGCGCTGGTGGTGCGCTAATCGACCAGTGCACCTCACCAACGCATATAGCGGAAGCTGGAACATTTTTTTCCAAAAAGGCCTCACTTTGGTTGAAACTCATATATATAACTCTTTGTATTCAGGTCGAAATAGAGTTCAAAACATCACATCTTTTCCTTAGAACACATTTCAAAAGGAAAACTCTTCCAAGAACTCATCCTTAAACACTCAAAGCATTCCCATGTGCATAAAAACTTCATCTTGCATTATCTAAGATCATTTAGAGTGCATCAATGGATAGTTTTGCTTCATCACATCTTGTTTGGTAAGTTCTTCACTATCTTCTTACAAGTTAAGTGTTTTGCTTGCTAAGCCATCTCTTTAATAATTTGTATGCTCTTAGAATACATTCAAGTTACAAATTAGAGATTGTTGTGATGACATGATTGAGTGTTGTATTGTGATAGCTTCATAGGATTGTTTGATCTATGTTTAGCTAAGCTTTTTGAACATGTCATTTAGCTTTTGATATCTAAGATTGCATTAATTGTCATCTCATCATCCTAGATAAGCATATAAGGTTTCCTAGCCTTGTTTGTTCTTTGAATATCATCATATATTCACATAGGCCATTTTATATTTTCATTGAGAAGTAAGACTTGTGTTGCTTCTGGGAGTAGGTAGCTTAAATCGCAAGCAAGATGGACTAGGTTCACTTATACCTGGATTAGGTAGTGATGGTGGATTTTAAACCGGGATTAGGTTGTAATTCCTTTGCCATTAGTGGATTCAAGGTTCGAGTGTGGCGCACTTATCAACCCATGATTTTTTCCATTTGGAGGGTTTCCACGTATATCTCAAGTGTCTTTACTATTTCCGCACTTATTACACGTGTGATATTACTATAACTAGTTAGGGGTATTTTGAGTCAACTTGACCATTAACGAAAATTTGGTAAAATTGTTTTAAAATCTATTCACCCCCCCTCTATATTAATATTAAACACACCATATTATTTGTTTCACGGTATAAATTTTTGTTTCCCTTTATAACTAGAACCTTAACCCTTGATTAATTGATGTATACAAAAGTATCGTACCTTTTTCTCGTGACGATTGAACTAGCGCCGAATTGAATCCGTAAGATCTTCCAATCCAATCATGAACATGAATCACCTAAAAGTGCGAGCTTCATTTCTTTAAATTGTATACTTGAGGATGGAAACAAACAAAGTCCTTTTCTTTGTTAGTTACAATAATCCTCCAAGAAGAAAACAAAGAACGTTAGGTCACTTGGGAATTATCAATCAATTTGATTGATACTTGCGTGAACCTTAATTCGATGTTGTACACAAAACCTTTTAATGTAAAGGCTGCTAGTGTACTATCGAAAGCTAAACGTTCTTTCTTCTTTTTCTTCTTTGCTGAATCTCACTATTTCTTAGAGTTGATCGAATTTTGTCTAGAACAAAAACAAATTTTTCTCCCTCAAAATTCTATGGTAGCCGAATTCTATCTCTAAAAAGAACTAGGGCTGGCCGAAATTCTCTTTCTATATATATATATATAGGGCTGGCCGAAATTCCTTCTTGGAATATATTAGGATTTCAAATCCTTTCTTAAGAAGGATTTACTTGGTTGTTAAGAATCATTTCCTTAGGTGGAATTACTTAGTGACTAAGAATCTTTTTTCAAAAAGAATTATTTCCTACACCAATACTCCTAATCCAATTCAAATAGTGTATTTGTAACCATATTAAAGATTTCCTAATTTGACTATATAATTAATTCTTTTTATTATCTACTTATCAAATATAATCTTTAATATTAATTATACTACCAACAATAGTATAATATTAGGAGACCTTCTCCTACTAGAAAAAGATTTGACTTTTAATTAAATAATTAATTAATTACCAAATTAATTAATTTATATTTAATTAAATAATAAAATGAAAATAATATAATTAAGCTAAACTATATAACTTTGCCGCCCAACACATATACATGGGCCAATATATTATTTTTCTTATTTTATTAAATCCATTGGACCTTAATAAAAAGTCCACATGTGAACTAGACTCATTCTTATAAAAAGAAACAAGTCCACATGCCTTAATATAATTCTAGATGGACCCCTAAATTGATCGAGTAGAATATATCAAGTGATCCATGCAAGTTCGTGTGAATTGGGGATCTTGGCGGGATATCTAAATTTAAACTCCAATAGACACAACCCAGTCACAATCAACAAATAATTCACTAATGTCCGATCTATTAATTTTAATTCATTCCACTAAAGAACTAAAATTGCACTCTTAAATAAAAATAGAATAAGTTAATATTTCTTACTCATACCCTAGACAACCTTATTGGAGAAAGTGTATTCTCGTGAAGAATATCAGTAATCACCAAGAGCTCATAAACCACCTATAGCTCTCCAAGTTGCCATATTTACTCATATGACCATATTTTGAACTTGAATATTTTGACTTATCCAGAAGCCATGTTTAAGTAGACACTATTAAAAACTTAACGTTAAGATTTAATATCCAATACCTCGAAACATTCATATGATGATATTTTACTCTCATTTCATAAATGGAGCCACGATGTCTATATCTATAAATGAAGTCCTCTATCGATTAACAAATGAATACCACCAAACTATCGAGGATAGACTATGCTATATAATTGTACTCATTGATAGCTCAAATGATAACACTTGTAACCATAAGTCCATCATTTATCTCAGGATTGAGATGGACTCTCTGATTATCTTCAAGTGAAAACTTTTATCCACTGACGGTTCTGGATAAAGCATTTCACTATGATCATATTCAATACACCCAGTGCACTAGTTTCTTTTGCCCAAAGACACCACACTTTGATGATTTTATACTCATCATAACACATTTGATCCCACTCAAATGCTAGCAAAAGAATCTACAACTTTGACAAGATAAAGGCGCCTAACCTTTATCTTAAGTTGTGAATATTATTCAAGACTAACTAAAAAATTATGCCTACCTCATACATACTAGATGTATGAACAATTATTCTTTTCTCATAGTCTTTTGACCTTATGATTATTTATTTTTGACAATTATAATAATTAAACTATAAATGGTATAAGATTTTTTAAACTAGAAATCACTTTATTAATATGAAAAGATTGTCAAATACATTATTATACTCTTGCTATCGAGCATAGTCCCAATAGAGATGTCTCACCCTCACGATGACGGAACGGGTCCTTCTGGCTTAGCTGGAGCCGGGAAGCAACCGACCGTGGCAGACCTTCTTCATTCTCCTTCGGTCATTCTGGTCTTCGGCCCGGGGAATCCTCAAGCAAGGTTCAGCTCGATCAGTCTGAGGGTATTCAACTTGAAGCACGGGAAAGGGTTCAAGGGTGCTCCGAGGAGCCCCGTAGAATGGAGTCGGGGGTTGAGAAGGATGGAACGAAGGCAACAGCTTCCTCTTGGGAAGTGACCATTCCCCCTGATGTAATGGATGTAGTTATTGAGGTCTTGGAGGAGGCCAATATGAGCTTCAAGTAGGTGAGGAGCCTCTGTAGGAAAGAGCAGCAGAGGTGGCCAACCAGGATTAGCAGCCACCGGAAGGAGGGACGGAGGGACGGAGGGTGATGATCATCATGGAGGAGGAGCAGCTGGAGGGAATCAGGAATATACTGAAGCTTGATACCATTTATTCATAACTTGTTTTGATTGCCTGGAAGATGGGGCGGGCACCCCGCTTTACTCATGACCACTTAGTCAATCTTTTATTTATTTTTGGTTTTTATGTAGCCCGGAACCAGGGGTTGGGCTCCTTGCTTGACGAATGTAGCCTTACTAGGGGATACGCTTCCTCCTTGTTAATGAAAATCTGCTATGACTTCCTTTATACTTGTCTTGACTGACTCTGATCATGAGCTTTTAACTTAGCTAAGGGCTCATTGCTTCATTTTTGACCTCGACCATGGTGCTACCTCCGAAACAAATTTGACTTAATAAAATTTGGTAAAAAGAAGCTCTGAATCCCCTAAGCGTAAACCTGCTAGCTAGGTGGTCATCCATCTTTCAATTTTAGCACTTGGCAGAAATTTTTCTTTGGGGAAAAGTCCTCTTGCATTGTATCCCACATCGATGATCCCTCATTCAAACTTTAACTCGGTGGTATGAGAAGTTGCTTATTTATGGGAGACCAATAGTCAGAAGTAACCTGATCCTTAATGTTCATGTGAGGGCTATATGATAATCACGTAGATACCCCTTCTCCCAGTCTTCGGGGAGGTAACCTATCTTAGCGTCCCCGACCCCACAGGCCAAGCTGTTTTTCTCATTTGGACCCTTCTTAGGGGTTGCAACCCGACCAAGACATCATGAGGGCTTTATAACTATTTCCTGGTCTTGAGATCTGGATCTTACACTCAGACCCTTCTTGAGGGTGGTAGCCCGACCAAGGCATCAAAAGGGCTTTCTAGCTATTTCCTGGTCTTGAGATCTGGATGGCAGCTATGCTATTACAGTCAGACCCTTCTTGGGGGTGGTAGCCCAACCAAGGCATCAGAAGGGCTTTCTAGCTATTTCCTGGTCTCGAGATCTGGATGACAACTATGCTCTTACACCCAGACCCTTTTTGGGGGTGGTAGCCCGACCCAGGCATCAAAAAGGCTTTCTAACTGTTTCTTGGTCTCGAGATCTAGATGACAACTATGCTCTTACACTCAGACCCCTCATGGCAGGGGGTGGTGTCCAGCCATGGCATCAGGGGTAGCGAGCGGGGTTCCCCGGCTAACCCCTGCCTTGAGGCGGTTATGTCAAATTTATCCATGGGGAACCTAGTTAAATATGGAGATTTTTACAGTTCTTAGAGAACAAAATTGTAGATGGAGAAAACAGACTTTATTGATGATAAAAAATGGAGGACATTGTTGTTGGGGATTTTATTGAAACCTAAATAGAGGCAGTTTGCTCTGAAAGTCCTTAGAAAGAGTGTGTCTATAACCTAGAGGGGGGGGGGGGGGGGGGTGAATAGGTTTTAATTCAATAGATTACCAATTTTGCGAATTAATCAATATTATCAATTCTACCCCATTCTACTAAGTGTTCAAATAAAAGACAACAAACATAAAACAATATCAACCTAGGTTGACCACGGGCTATTTAGTGCGCCACACTCGATCCTCAAAATCCACTATTGAGAGAAAGTTTACAACCTAGGTTGGCCTCCCGTCTAACCCTCCAGTTACTAACGCTTTCACTCTATCCAACGGGCCTTAATAGTGATTTTGGATCACCAGCCTTGTGCACTAATCACATAGCCACAAGCTTAATCAACAATGAAGAGATAATGGCAACCTAAGTGAATATGCAAGAATATTCTATATGCAAAAATGCTAGGTCAAGACATTCATGCTTATTTAGGATTAATGATGACAATTAAAGCAAATCCTCGATATCAATGTTCTAAATGCAAAGGCAAGAAGAATTAGCTAGAAGGGTAAAATCATCCTAAATTCTAGCTATCACAAATCAATACTTCTCAACAATCCATCAATACACAAGTATGCCATAAAAGTAATTAAACATACAAGCAAGCATTTAATATGCAATAAGGACTAAAACCCTAGGTATACATGTCTTAGTAATGAAACTATAAAGTCTAGAGCATGTAGAAGTTACCTAGTCGAGAAAAAGATGATGCTCCATGCTTAGGTGATCCTAGAATGAGGCTAGATGATCATGAGATGAAGTTAGGTTGAGTAAAAATAAGTGTTTGGGAGTCCCTCTCTCTCTAGAAAAGCTAGGTCACACAAAGATGGCTTTTTGGACTCTTGAAAACCAAAGAGAAGAGAAGATAACATATATATATATATATGGTACCCTACATAAAGTGATGTCATTTTGGATGAAAGGCAACCAAATCCCGTCAGGACCGATGGCTGTACCGCGATACAGGTAAGTGTCCAGACCGTGACACAGAGAGCGGTGTATCACCTGGACAACACCGCTCTGTAGGCCACTGTGCATGCAAGTGCACAGACCGTGGTCTGGATAACATGCAACGCCTGTAAAACTCCGTTTGGGAGATCGCGGTGCATGCAACAACCACAGGCCGCGGTAGCTACAAAGTGCAGCCTCTGGAAAACACCGCTGTGTAAACTACGGCGTAGGCACTGCACAGAGAGTGGTCTGAACCGCGAACCAGAGGAAAAAAATCCTCATTTTAAGGCACAAAAAATGCATTCAACACTCAAGCAAGAATTAAGAAACACAAGGCATTTTACCTTTGATGCTTGAGCTTGGTTACGAACAATGATGCCCTAAAATACCCTTACATATTGATCCCCAAATATGGTTATCAATGAAATAAGTCAATCAAACATCGAGGAACTTACATGCTCACGAGTCCCTTGCTTAGAGGTACTATTTCCTCAGGTGATCTATATTCCAGGTGTGATTGATGAGTCGACCGTCCATGTTTTCGAGCTTGTATGCCCCATTGCAGACAACTACCTTCGCCAAGTATGACCCTTCCCAGTTGGGTCCTAGGACCCCATTTAACCTTTTCCTGGTATTCAAGGTCACTTTCTTAAGAACTATATCCCCTTCCTTAAAGTTATGGGCTCTAACCTTTCTGTTGAAGTGCCTAGCAATCTTGCTCTGGTAAATTGCCACTTTCTCAGCTACCAGTCTTGTTTCTCTTCCAAGAGATCTAGATTAGCTCGGAGCTTGACCTCATTTCTTCCATATTCAAAGTGTTGCACTCTGAAGGAGGTTAGTTTGTGCTCGATGGGAAGAACTGCTTCAACCCCGAAGGCTAGGGAGCATGGTGTCTTTCTTGTAGCTGTTCTCTTTATAGTCCAATAAGTCCAAAGAACCTCGAGAAGCTCATCGACCCATTTGCCTTTTTTTATGCTATAACTTTTTCTTCAACAGCTTCTTGACAGTCTTGTTGGTGGATTCTACCAGCCTATTAGTTTAAGGGTGGGATACTGAAGTGAACCTGAGATCGATTCTCAAGCCTTCGTAAAAGTCATTGAATCAGACGTTGTCAAACTGCTTGCCTAGGTCGGCTACAATGATGAGAGAGGTTTCGAATCTACAGACCACATTATTTTTTATGAACCTCATCGTCCTCTTCTCTGATATCTAGGAGAGAGGCCGAACCTCGACCCATCTCGATACTATAATATAATGCTTGGCTTGCCTAGGAATGGTGGGAAGCTGTCCGATTAGGTCAATCCCCCACATGAAGAAGGGGTAAGGCAAGCTGAGAGATGACAACCACTCCGGAGGGAGGTGACTCAAGTTCGAGGTCTTCTGGCATGGTTCATATGATTGTACAAAGCTCTTCACGTCTTGATGAATAGTTGGCCAGTAATACCCCATGCGGAGCACCTGATATGCTAGGGATTCCCCACCAATATGGTTCTCACAGTCCCCAGAGTGAACCTCTCTCAACGCCCATTTGGCATCATCGAGATGCAAACAACGAAGTAAAGGAAGGGACTTGCCCCTCATGTAGAGGTTTCCATCTACCAGGCAATATCGAACAGAGAGCCTCTTGATTCTTCGGGCTTGATCGGGTTCCTCGGGAAGCTTTCCTTCTTGGAGATAAACCATTATTAGATCCATCTAGCAAGGATGATGATCTAAGGGATAAATTTACCTGCTCACTGTTGTGCTTAGTTGGGAGATCACTTGGAGGGGAACTCCCCGTGGTAAGGCTTGACCACCATTGATATCTATCTTAGCTAAGACATCTGCTCGATTATTCTGTTGTTGAGGCACCTGCTCGATCTTGAACCCCTTAAATTTATTCTCAAGCAGCTGAACTAGCTTCAAGGAGGTGATCATGTTATCCCATTTTGCCTTGTAAACCATAAAAACCTGATTGACAACAAGTAATGAGTCAATCTTGACCTGCAGGCAGTTGGCCACGAGCTCGATGGTTGCCTTCATCCCGGCTAGAAGGGCTTCATACTCTGCCTCATTGTTGGTGGCCTTAAATTCGAATCTAAAACAGTGGCAACATTCAGTCCCCTCTGGATCTATTAAAACTATGCCAGCTTCTCCCCCAGCTTGCCCAGATGCTCCATTTATGTAGAGGATCCAGACTTGCAATCCTTCAGCCAATTGTCGAACTTTGAAATCTTCTTAGAAGCTATATTCGCTGCTGCGGAGATCACTTGGCCTGAGAGCGTTGAGAACTCTTCTAAGAAGTCTGCCAAAGCCTGGGCTTTTGTGGTTATGGGTTTATACTTTAAATCAAATTGGGTGAGCTCTAGGCCCCACAAAACTAGCTGATGTACACCTCATTCTGTGGATTGTGATTTTGTGATCTTGTGATCATGTCGCCGATGTACACTTCCATCGACCTTCCAATTTTGGGTCTGAACAGTCGATTAACTAGCCGCTGGTATGTAGCCCCAACGTTCTTAAGACCAAACGGCATCACCTTGTAACAATACAGACCCTATTCGGTAATGAAACTTGTCTTATCCTGGTCGGCTGGATGCATATTAATCTGGTTGTACCCTGAGAATACATCCATGAAGCTTAGGAGCTTGTTCCTGGATGTGGAGTAAACCAACTAATCGATCTTTGGTAAAGAAAAACTGTCTTTTGAACATGCCCGGTTGAGGTCGGTGTAATCGACGCACATACGCCACTTTTCATTCGCCTTTGTGACCATGACCACCTTGGTGATCCATTCGGGGTAGCGCGCTTCTCTAATGAAGCCTGTTCTGATTAATTTGTCCACTTCCTCCTGAACCATAACATTTCTTTAAGCGTTAAAGTGACGCCTTTTTTGCTTGACAAGCTTGAAGGTTGGATCCACTGCTAATCAGTAAGCAGCTAATGACATTGAGATCCCGGGCATCTCGTCGCGACTCCAAGCGAAGATGTCCCTGAATTCTTCGAGAAGCCTTATCAGACCTTCTTTCACTCCCGGATTAAGGGTAGCTCCGACCTTAGAAGGATCGTTCTTCTTGATGGATATCTCTTCTAGCTTGTCCATATGATACCCGCTGCCTCATTCCCTGTTCTATTCTTACTCATCCGGTATCACGGGGTCATCCTCTAGATGATCTGCGGGCTCTATATCTTCCAAGGTCATCCCGGGTGTTTCCTCATCCTGGATCGTTGCAACATGTACAAACTGTTTTGCTAGAGTTGTCGGGTTGGCAGACACTGCATAGCACTTCCTGGTTGCTTGCTGGTCACCATGCACCTCCCATACCTTGTCCCATACTGGAAACTTTAGGATGTTATGGTAATTTGAAAGGACCTTATTCAAGAATGACAAGAAAGGTATTCCTAGTATCGCGTTGTAGGCTGATGGGGTATCTACCATAACGAAGTCTGTCATAACATTTTGTTGGAGAGGTGTTGTTTCAGCGATCACTGGGAGGACCTTCGATCCCACTGGTATGATCGAGTCCCCAGTGAATCCATACAGCGGGGTTGAACAGCTATTGTAACACCATTGTTTCAAATTCAGCTTCTCCAAGGTATCTTTAAAAAGGATGTCGATGCTGCTGTCTATGTCGACGAGCATGCGGTGGACCACACAATTGGCAATATGTGTCGTGATCACCATGGGATCGTCGTGAGGCTACACGGTGTTGTAGACATCTGCCTCGGTGAAAATAATATGTGCTGACTGGGAGGGGCCAGCTGGGCTCTGGTCAACCTTGAAGATACCCCGACCTTCATCTACATGAGGAATCTTCATCGTATGGTTTTTTCTGGAATTATTGAAGGTGTCAGCCAAGGTGGGCCCTCCACTGATGGTATGTATCACATGGATCTATTGCATCAGATCCGCCTGCTCCCTCTTTCTCTTTTCAACTTGTTCGCGGATCTCAGCTTGTACTTCGCTTCCAGTCTGAATGTTGTCCCTGACCTGCTATAAGAATTCTATCAAACATCCTCCCTTTATTAGAGCTTCGATCTGGTTACGTAGGTTATAACACTTTGAAGTATTGTGGCCTACGTCTTCATGGAAGTTATAGTACTTGTACCGGTTCCTCCTATCGATTGGGGATTTCATGAGTACCGGCTTCTGGAGTATCCCTTTATCCTGAACGATGAGGTAGATTGTCTCATGGGATGCATGGTGTAGTAAGCATACCCTCCTTCATCTCGTATTACGAAGGCTATAGTCCTGGAAGGAGGTAAAACTCGTGGAGGATTTCACCTTGCTGGATACTTTTCTTGTTTGGGTTGAGAAACGGGGAAGCGGTATGTTGACCTATTGGGAGGCTTGCTCTGATTTTTCTGAATTGGCTCAGGTCTAGGAGCTTTCTTCTTCTATCGCTTTGCTATTTTCATATCGTCATGCTCCATCTTGACTTTGAGTTGTTCGTCAATTTTGACCTGCTCAAGAGCCCGATCATAGGCCTCATGATAGGTCTCTAGAGGTCGCTTGGCAAAAGATTGGAACAATAGGTTCTGCCGGATGTTAGCGAGGGTCTTTCTCTCAGCAAAGACTCCCATCTGGCTGACTTCCTTATGGAAACGCTCCACGTAGGACCGGAGTGTCTCACATGGCTCTTAAATCACATATTGCAGGGGTATGGGATCCTTTGGACACAGTCTGACCCCTTGGAACTGGGAGAAAAAAATCTGTTGATAGCTTTGTGAAGGAATCCATGCTGCCAGCTGACAGCTTCCTGAACCAAGTCTTTACATAGTCAGTCAGGGTGGTTGGGAACATCCTGCACATAGCAGCCTTGGTGGTATTCTGGACCACTATTTGTTGGACGAAGCTCTCTAGGTGACTCAATGGGTCTTCTGCTCCAAAGAACTTATATGTCAGCATCTTAAATTTTGGCAGAAGCTCTGCCTCCCGGATCCTTCTGGTGAAGAGAGCATTTATCTCACTCAAAGGATCCTTCTTGTCCTCATTATGCTTTCCCATTTTTATCTGGTGGATCTATTTATATAGCTTTGCCAGCTGGTCTCTTAGGCGTTTGAACCCGGGTTTCTTTGAGTTGACCTTGGACTCCTCGCTGTCAGATCCATTTGATGAACTGGCGATCTCTACTCGGTCCTCTATATGAATGAGATCTGCCTGAGGGTTTTACCGGCTACCTTCCCTTCTAGCCTGGGCTTCCCTCCTTGAAACCGCTAGGAGATGAGCCTTTTGTTGCTCATGGGGTAGGGCATCCACTGCAGATTTAACTTTTCTGGGCTGGTAATGTGATGGTCCTTTAAGAACTGGGGGTGTGGGCCCAGCCTATCCCGGTTCAAAGGTTAAAGCCCGGTTATATCGCGGGCTAGCTCTAGAGGAGGAGGTCTCAATCAATCAAAAGTGGGTTGCCTAACTCTGGGCCTGCTCGGCTCTCCTTGAGTGTTGGGATTTGTTGGCTGGACCGTAATGCCCTCAGCGAGCAGGCGAAGGCAGACATTCTCCACGAAGGCCGCCGCTTATTTTATTAATTCCATTGGACTTAAATAAAAAGTCCACATGTGAACTAGACCTACTATTACTAAAAGAAACAAGTCCACATGCCTTAATACAATTCTAGATTGGCCTATAAATTGGTCAGGTACAATATATCAAGTGATCCATGTAAGTTCATGTGGATTGAGGATCTTAGCGGGCTATCTAAATTTAAGCTCCAATAGACAAAACCTAATCACAATCAACATATGATTCACTTAGGTCCGATCCATTAATTTTAGTTCATTCCACTAAAGAACTAAAATTGAACTCTTAAATAAAGATAGAATAAGTTAATATTGCTCATTCATACCCTAGACAATCTTAATGGAGAAAGTGTATCCTCGTGAAGAATAACAGTAATCGCCAAAAGCTCATAGACCACCTATAGCTCTCCAAGTTTCCATATTTAATCATACGACCACATTTTAAACTTGGGTATTTTGACTTGTCCAGAAGCCATATTTCAATAGACACTATTAAAAACTTAACGTTAAGATTTAATATCCAATACCTCAAAACATCCATATGATAATATTCTACTCTCATTTAATAAATGGAGCCACGATGTCAATATCTATAAATGAAGTCGTCTATCGATTAACAAATGAATATCACCAAACTATCGATGATAGACTATGCTATATAATCGTACTCATTGATAGTTCAAATGATAAGTCCATAATTTATCTCAGGATTGAGATAGACTCTCTGATTATCTTCAAATGAAAACTTTTATCCACTGATGGTTCTAGATAAAGCATTTCACTGTGATCCTATTCAATGCACCTAGTGAATTAGATTCTTTTGCCCAAAGACACCACACTTTGATGATTTTAGACTCATCATAACACATTTGATCCCACTCAAATGCTAACAAAAGAATCTACAACTTTAACAAGATAAAGACACCCAACCTTTATCTTACGTTATGAATATTATTCAAGACTAACTAAAGAATTGTGTCTACCTCATACATATCCAGATGTATGAACAATTCATCTTTTCTCATAGTCTTTTGACCTTATGATTATTTACTTTTGACAATTATAATAATTAAACTATAAATATTATAAGATTTGTTAAATTAGAAATCACTTTTATTAATATGAAAAGATTGTCAAATACATTATTATACTCTTACTATCGAGCTTAATCCTAACAATCTCCCACTTGCTCTATAGCAAATATGTCATATCTTTTATCCCCATATTCTCCAGGTGTCCATCAAAACTCTTTTGTCGAAGAGCCATTGTGAAGGGATCTGCTAGATTTTTTGTTGATGCGATATTGGTTATCGTCACGCTCCCTTATGCACAATTTCCCTTAAAAGGTGATACTTTCTTTCATTGTGTTTCCCTCTCTTATGACTTCTTGGTTCTCTCGATTTAGCCACTGCTTCACTATTGTCACAATAGATAGTGATCTGTCTATTCGCATCAGGAACCACTTCCAAGTCAATCAAGAATTGGAAGAGCCGTAACATCTTTAGCGGATTCGCATGCGGCAACATACTCAGCTTCCATGATGGAATCAACAATACAAGATTGCTTGATACTTCTCCATATGACTGCCCATCCTCCAATTGTAAACACAGATCCTGATGTTGATCTTCTATAGTCAGAATCTGATTGGAAATCAGAATTTGTATACCCAATAGGAATTAAATCCCCTCCAGAGTATACAAGCATATAATCTCTCGTTCTCCTGAGATACTTGAAAATATGCTTGATTGACGTCCAGTGATCAGGACCAGGTTTTGATTGAAACATGCTAACTATGCTAACAGCAAAACAGATATATGGTCTAGTGCAAAGCATTGCATATATGATACTCCTAACCGTCGAGGCATATGGAACCCTACTCATGAATTGCTCTTCATGTTCATTCTTAGGAACTTGTTCCTTAGAAAGTTTGATTCCATGTTTGAAAGGTAACATACCTTTCTTGGAATCTTGCATGGAAAATCTAGACAATATTTTTATCTATTATGAAGCTTGGGATAAGGCAATCGTTTTATTCTTTCTATCCATTATGACTTGGATACCAAAAATATAATTTGCTTCTCCTAAGTCCTTCATATCAAATTGTTTTGCTAACCATTCTTTTACTGATGTCAATACACCTACATCGTTTTCGATGAGTAGTATATCATTAACGTAAAAAACTAGGAAAACCAACTTGTCACCTTTAATCAATTTGTATACACAGGGTTTGTCAAAGTTTTGAATAAATCCAAAACTTTTCACGGCTTGATCAAACCTTATGTTCTAGGATCTGGATGCATGCTTCAATCCATGTATGGATCTTTACAACTTGCATACCCTTTCCTCTTGGCCTTTTTTAATGAATCCTTCTATTTGCATCATATAGATGCTTTCGTCAAGACTTCCATTAAGGAAAGCTGTCTTGACGTCCATTTGCCAAATCTCTAGGTCTAGAGATGCCGCAATGGATAAGAATATCCTAATGGATTTAAGCATAGCCACAGGAGAAAAGGTTTACTCATAATCGATCCCTTCCTTCTGTGTGTAACCTTTAGCTGCCAATCTAGCTTTAAAGGTTTCCACATTTCCATCCATTCCTCTCTTCCTCTTGTATACCCACATGCACTCAATGAGTTTTATCCCTTTAGGCAAGTCCACAAGAGACCAGACTTTGTTTTTGAACAAATATCCAATTTTGAATTGCATTGCCTTTTTCCAATGGTGACAATCAACATCTTCCATTGCTTCATTGTGCATATAGGAATCATCGTCTTCCAAGAGATTCTATACAAATTCTCCTAAACCGAAATATCTCTCGGGTTGTCTACTAACCCTCCCACTACGATGAGGTATGGTAGATTGTTGATCTTGTGTTGGTGCGGAACTTACAATTGGGCTAGGTTGTGAAACCTCTTATGGAATTGTATCTCCTGACTGCTCATTCAGGACAATTCTACTTTAAGACATAAAAATTTTCATATAGTCATTTTCTAGAAATTTAGCATTTGTTGAAACAAATACTTTAAGATCTGAAGGACTATAGAAATAATATCCTTTGGTTCATTTTGGATACCCTACAAATATGCAAGTTTCTGAACAAGACTCCATCTTTTCTGTCTTTCCTTTTAACACGTGCGCAGGATATCCAAATATCCTTAAATATTGTAAATTAGGCTTTTGCCCGGTCTATAATTCATGCGGTGTTTTAGGAACCGACTTAGATGGTACATCGTTTAGAATATACATAGAAGTTTGTAAAGCATATCCCTAAAAAGAATTAGGAAGCATTGAATAACTCAACATAGACCTAACCATGTCGAAAAAAGTTCTATTTCTCCTTTCTGCCACCCCATTTTGTTGAGGTGTACTTGGTGTAGAAAACTGAATCTCATTATCAATAAGATATTGTTGAAACTCATCAGATAGATATTCTCCACCACGATCAGACCTCAAGATTTTTATGTGTTTCTAAAGCTGATTTTATACTTCAGCTTTAAATGCTTTGAACATGTCAAAAGCATCTGACTTATGTCTCATGAGATACATATAGTCAAATCTCGAGTAATCATCCATGAAAGTGATGAAGTACTCATATCCTCCTCTAGCTTGAATGCTCATAGGACCACATACAACAGTATGTACTAATCCTAAACATTCAATGGCTCTTGTGCCTTTGGTCATGAACGACCTTTTGGTCATTTTACCTTCCAAACAAGATTCACAAGTTGGTAGATCATCAACATTTAAGTCACTTAGAGGTCTGACACTATCCAATCTTTTAATCCTATCAGGGTTAATATGACCTATGCGCAAATGCCATAGGTAGGTTTCATCTTTGATAATTTTACTCTTTTATGATTAGGTTCCGTTGATTCAGTGTCTAACAAGTGAGAGATATTTATATGCAAGTAGAATAAACCGTTTTCCAATGTACCTTTGCAAACAAATTTGTTATTCTTACTAATAATAAAACCTTCATTAAAAGAAACTGAATATCCAAATTTATTTAGACAAGAAACCGAAATTAGATTTCTTTTGAATTGTGGTACATAATAAACGTTTATTAAATCTAAATACCTATAAGAATCTAAATTGATTATAATATCTCCCACTGCACTAGTAGACACCAATGTTCCGTTGCCTAAATGTAAGTTGAATTCATTCTCATTCAGTCTTTTCCTTTCCCGAAACCCCTTCTAATTAGGCCCAAGTTGCTTTTTCTTATCTTGTTTTTTGACCTTCTTACAGGTCTTAATAGTAGCAACTTTACTAATTGTATGAATCTCTTAACCATTTCCTTTCACAAGGATTTTCTCGGTGCTTTGAACATCTTGCATCAGGCCTTGCAAGGTGTATTCCTTGTTGTTCAAGGTGTAGTCCAACTTGAACTGATCAAAGGAATTTGACAGTGAGTTAACGATCATGTCAATTTTTGTCTCATATTAGTAGATAGTAGACGGGATTTTACGAAAAAAGCTCTTCATATTCATAGGAGAGAACAAATATTTATTTTTCAATGCCAATTTTACACAATATGGGGACAACCACTAATTATAATTGAAAAAGATTGTATAGAGTGAAGTGATACTCCGGGGTCTCACAAAACCATTTATCTCAGCACCATTCAGTTCATCAATGTTGATATGCACTATGACTTTCATCATATGATCTTTTACAACCTGTCCAGGTTTCATCCTAAGATTCATGAAAGCAGTCACTGCCTCTCTCTTAGTCGTCATGGACTTCATAGCAAACATCTCTTCCAAAGACATCATTATATTGGCAGCAGTCTTCATTCCTTCATGTTACTGTTGCAACACATCGAAGATGGTGGCCATAATGTAACATTTAGCTAGGGGTGGGCGTTGATTGGATCTGTTCACTTTTGGAGTGAACCGATAAAAAACCGATACTATTTGATTTTTTTAAAAATGATCTGATTGGATCCGATATACAATTATCAACCGATAAAAAACCGATTGAACAGTAACGGTTCGGTTTTTTTGGTTTTGGGCTGATTGGGCCCAATTAATGGGTTTTAATTTATAAAATTTGCTATGGTCTGAAAAATTTAAAAAAAAACATTAGTTTTTCATATATTGGGATCTATTTGACCAAATATTATTAAATTACTACATAAATCCATAATACAAATAAAAAAAAGTAAACAACTACAAAATTTTCAAACAATAAGTCCATACTAGTATAATACAAATAAAAACAAGTACAAAGTATACAAACAATAAGTCAATAATATAAATAAAAACAGCTAAAAATTATTCTAACATAATTCCATAATACAAAAAAAAAAAAAACAGCCATTGAATCCAAACTACAATAATGCCCAAACCAAACTAAACCACTATAAAGCAAACAGAACAAACCAGTAATCAGTATTGCCAACAAAACCACTCAAACCAAACCAGCACAACAAACAAATAAAGCACCACTCAAACCAAACTACTAACTTATTACCAAAATAATAACCTCAATTTGAATTCCAATTGTGGAATGAGGCTGTAAAATAAAGATATTTCTGGAAAATAATAGCCTCAATTTCTAGAAAATGAACATATTTCTTTCAATTCTATGTGTTTCCATGACAAGTGAAACAGAAAAAATAAAATAAATAATTGGAACAAAATCAAAACAGAGTAACATACAAAAACAAAACTTCAAAATAGCTCACCAGAACGAAACAAACTTTGTGCTTATATAGATATATATATATATATATTTCAAAATCGAAAACAAAACAAAAATCATTTGCAATTCGACTGGTTTGGGATTTCGATTTCGATTTCGATACAATCTACACTAACGGGCAGAAACCATTTCATCGACAAAATGAGCCAAACCAGTTGTCAGAAGTTTTCAAATTGAAATCGAAATCAAAAAATAAAAATCGATTGTAATAGAAATCGATATCGAAAGAAATCGATATTGAAAGAAATCAAAATCACTTACGGTTGGTGGAGGAAGAGACCAACCAGAACGCCGATCCAACTTTGAAGACCAAGTCGTCAAGCAAGAGATGGTGGCTCACCAGGCCAAGAGCAAGTTGACGAACGTGGATCGAAGAAGTAGGGAAATGTGGCTCACTAGAACGTTGGACAACAGAGGCGGCGGACAACGAATGACGGATGAGAGATGCCGAACGAGAGAGGGGGTTGAGGGAGAGACGAAAACGTTGAGAGGAAGAGAGAGAATGAAAGGAACTCTAGAGATTTAAGGTTTTTTTTTGTATAGACGTTGAGAGGCAGAGAGAGAACGAAAGGAAAAAATGGGTTTTTGTTTTTATACCCGGTTTTTCGGTTCCGTTTTTGGTTTCAGCCACTGAACCGAAAAATCCGGTTTTTTACTGCCATAAACCGAACTGAACCAATTTTTTTGAAAAACCGATTGGACCGGTTCGGTTAGGTTTAATGGATTTTTTCCCACCCCTACATTTAGCCATTTCATCTGAAGACTTTCATTGTTGATACTCGTCTCTTTGCTCCTCAGTAGATTCATTAGTTTGGTGGTTAAGGAATAGACATAACGAATTTATGTTTTTCAGCTCGTAATAACAACCTAATTTTTCTTTTCCATGTGACATAAATATCATTAGTTAAAGTATTATCTTTTAGGATGTTGAATAGGGATGGGGTCATGATTTATTTTTAATAACAAAAATTATAAAAGTAAATAATCGTGATAAAGCACTTTCGAATATTTATCTTGAATTAAATAAAATAATTCAATCGTAAAATTCAACGGTGATCCAACACCCAAAAATATCACGCCTCATTTGGAGTTCGCAACATTTACTAGTTAGACTAGGTCCCACCTAATTGTTAACATAACAACCAACGTTTTCAATTTTAGTCTTGCGATTTTATTAACAATAACACTTGGGAGGATATTAATAAAATCACATTGAGTGTGTTACCAAGTTATCAACCTTCAATATATTCCATCGCGAATATCCCTCCTTTAGGAGTAGATATCGTTTGGGCCAATTGTCCAGATATCCTTGTAAGGAAGTATCTTGCTAAATTCCATTCATGAATACCCCTTGGGGGGTTATTACACGAAACATAAAGCTCAACTAAACTTGGAGGCCGTAGGTGTTCCGAAACACATTCTCTCACTCAATTGTTTAAGGCGTGTGATCAAATTCCATAGAATGATTTACCAAGTTATCTAGATGCCAATTAGATACCTAAACCATTCATTGCATGTTCATATCAAAAGAGATATATGAGTGGCACTCCTATTCTACATGACATGTTATCAAACAATGACAAACATTGCAATATTTACGTAAATATAAATAGCTACAATTTTAGTCAATCCTAGAAAAGCATGTAAATTACATGTCTTGGAATACAAAAAACTCCTTTCTTGACAAACAAGTCTTCACGCGACCATCGTCCGTTTGGACACCCCTCGGTTGCCTCCCATGGGCGTGCGCACTTTTGGCTCCATGAATGGTTGTCGTGCACAGCCCATGGGATCCATAGGGTTGTCGTGCGCAACCCATGGCATCCATAGGGCTACCGTGCACAGCCCATACCACAACAATCGTGGTTGCGTGCTCATTCGCATGCACGATTATTGCTATGGCGCGCACGGTCCCAAAATTGTTCCTGTTGCTTCTAATTCTTCAAACATTCGAGTCTTCGATACTTGAATGTAATACATATGAATTTTAAATAATAAAATACTGTAATATTTTTAATACAATATAGTGCAGTTTTTTTAATACAATATTTTTCTGCAATATTTTTATTACAATAGCAAAATAAATAAAAAATTTAGCAACTACCAAGAAGGAAATTATGGTGATGATATGTCACCCTTCTTGTTACAATCCCAAAACAAAAATATATTGAAATTCTATGACCAAAATTGAGCAATAACAATCCACATATTAAAACATATATATGGATATATATATATATATATATATGCAAATACCTAGAGTGTCATCTTTTTCTAAAACATGTATATTTACAATAAAAAGAAAAAGATTCACGTATGTATACATCAATTAATCAAGGGTACAACCAGTCTCTGATACCAATTGTCAGGAAAAAAATCAGTTCAAAACGCGGCGGAAGCGTAGAATAAGGTTTGATATATTAAAAAAAAAATCTTTAATAGAAAGAACCTTAATCCTAGATTAATTGACGTATATTAAAAGTATCGTACATTTTTCTCGTGACGATTGAACTAGCATCAAATTGAATCCGTAAGATCTTCCAATCCAATCACGAACTTGAATCACCTTGGAGTGTGAGCTCCCTTTTTTAAAATTATATACCTGAGGATGGAAACAAACAAAATATCTTTCTTTGTTAGACACAATAATCCTCTAAGAAAAGAAACAAAGAACGTTAGGTCACTTGTGAATTATCAATCAATTTGATTGAAACTCGTGTGAACCTAGATTCGATGTTGAACACAAAACCTTTTAATGTAAAGGCTACTAGTGCACTGTCGAATACAAAACGTTTTTTTTGTCCTTTTCCTCTTTATCGAATTTTCACACACCAATATTTAGAGTTGGAAGAATTTATCTAGAGCAAGATCCGGATTCTCTACACTCAAAATTCTCTCTTGACAGAATTTTCTCCTTAGAAAAATTGCCTGGGCCGAATTTTTTCTTTCAAAAATTATCTTGGCCGATTTTTTCTAGCAAAACTTCATAGCTTGGCTGAACTCCTCTTCTTATAATCAATAGCCTTGGCCGAATTTATCTAGAGGTATATATAGGTTTCTTAAATCCTCTCATAGTGAAGATTTACTTGGTGGGCAATAATCCTATCTCAAGGTGGATTTCCTTGGTGACAAAGAATATTTTTCTAAAAAAGATTTCTTTTCCACACCAAAAATCATAATCCAACTCAAATAGTGTATTTATTCAATAACAAATTATTGAAATAATTAAATTGTGACCAAATCAAAAACTTCCTAATATAAATCAAATACTTTCTAATTTAACTAGATAAATAAATTCCTATTATTTATCTACTTATCAAATATAGTATTTAATACTTATCATATAACCAACAATAATATGACTCTAGAAGACCATCTCCTATTAGAAAAAAGATTTTGACTTTTAATTAAATAGTTAATTAATTAATTAATTTCTATTTAATTAAATAATAAAATAAAAAACAATATATAAGACTAATAAATAGTCCCTCACCGCCCAAGTCTATATATATGGGCCAAATATTATTTTTCCTCTTTTATTAAATCCATTGGACTTAAATAAAAAGTTCACATGTGAACTAGACTCATCATTACTAAAAGAAACTAGTCCACATACTTTAATACAATTCTACATTGACCATAAATTAGCCTGGTAGAATATATCAAGTGATCTATGCAAGTTCGTGTGGATTGTGGATCTTGGCTCGCTATCTAAATTTAAGCTCCAACAGACATAACCTAATCACAATCAACAAATGATTCACTTAGATCCGATCTAATAATTTTGGTTCATTCCACTAAAGAACTAAAATTGAACTCTTAAATAAATATAGAATAAGTTAATATTGCTCATGGAGAAAATATATGCTCGTGAAAAATATCAGTAATCGCCAAGAGCTCATAGACCGTCAAGAACTCATAGACCGCATATAGCTCTCCAAGTTACCATATTTACTCATGTGACCACATTTTGAACTTGGATATTTTGACTTGTCCAGAAGCCATGTTTCAATAGACATTATTGAAAACTTAACGTTAAGATTTAATATCCAATACCTTTTAATATCCAATACCTCAAAACATCCATATGATGGTATTCTACTCTCATTCAATAAATGGAGCCACGACGTCTATATTTATAAATGAAGTCCTCTATCGATTAACAAATGAATACCACCAAACTATCGAGGATAGACTATGCTATATAATTGTACTCATTGATAGCTCAAATGATAACACTTGTAACCATAAATCCATCATTTATCTCAGGATTGAGATGGACTCTCTGATTATCTTCAAGTGAAAACTTTTATCCACTGACGGTTCTGGATAAAGCATTTCACTATGATCATATTCAATACACCCAGTGCACTAGTTTCTTTTGCCCAAAGACACCACACTTTGATGATTTTATACTCATCATAACACATTTGATCCCACTCAAATGCTAGCAAAAGAATCTACAACTTTGACAAGATAAAGGCGCCTAACCTTTATCTTAAGTTGTGAATATTATTCAAGGCTAACTAAAGAATTATATCTACCTCATACATATCCAAATGTACGAATAATTCTTCTTTTCTCATAGTCTTTTGACCATATGCTTATTTACTTTTGACAATTATAATAATTAAACTATAAATGATATAAGATTTGTTAATCTAGAAATCACTTTTATTAATATGAAAAGATTGTTAAATACATTATTACACTCTTGTTATCGAGCATAATCCCAGCATCAAATATATATATATATATATATATATATATATATATATATATATATATATATATGTATGTATATATTACATTTCGAGTCTTTTAAGTACTGACCAGAAAAAAAGCTTCGGGGGCGCTGCCCCCTGCCCCGTGAGCTAACCGGGCAACCCGACCACCTAGCTTGGGGGGGAGCTCGACCCTCGAATGTATCTGTGTAGCACCACTCCGTCGCCATTCGAGTTTTTGGCTGGGTTTGAACGAGTCTTTCTCTTTCTACTTCACAACTCTGTCACTATAAAATGAATGAAAGAAATCTGATATGAAACAACTATTTGGGGTATTTGGGGTATTTTTATCCGTTCACCATAATAGGTGTCTTTTAAACATAAGTTATTAATACAATGACAGTGTTGAAATGTCACCTCTAAAAAAGTGATATTTATTTTTTGAACCCTAAGAAAAATGATTAAAAATAAATAAATTTTCGGCCATCTAGATGTTAGATGTTGGACAACCACTCGACTAGCGCCTTACGTTTACTAAAACACCGTATATAATTAAGTGGAAATTGTTAAAAAATAACCACAACTATTATGAAAATTTTGTTTTTAACAACATACGAAAATTTATTTGTTAATAGCCACTTTTTTGAGAAATTACTTGAATGCCCCTATATAAAAACAATCCCCAAACATTTTCTCTTTTTTTTTTCTCTCTCCTTTCCTCTCTCTCTCTCTCTCCCCGATCTCTCTCTCCCGTCAGTGGTGTGCCGACGAACTGTTACCGGCATCCTTACGGTTCGCCGGCCTCTTCTCTCTCTCACCCAACCTCTCTTCTCTCTCCCCGCAGCTCTCTCTCTCTCTCTTTCACTCACTTCTCTTTCTCTCGCCTTTCCTTTCTCTCTCATACGTCGTCGACGGCTTGCCGGAGTGCCATCTTCTGGGCTTCACGACCGTCCAGCAACGCCGTAGAGCTCCCCCTCCGCCGGCGATTGGATCTACTGAAAAAAGGAAAGAAAACGAAATACTAAAAACCCAGAACATTTCAAGTTTGAACATTTCAAGTTTGAACATTTCAAGTTTGAACATTTCAATTTAGTCAAGATTTCGAGTTTCAACATTTCAATTTATGCAAGATTTCAAGTTTTAAAATTTGAAAACTAAAAACTTAAAAACCCAGAACATTTCAAGTTTCAACATTCAATTTAGTCAAGATTTCAAGTTTCAACATTTCAATTTAAGCAAGATTTCAAGTTTCAAAATTTCATTTTTTAAAACAAGATTTCAACTTTCAAGTTCCTAGTCGTGATTTCAAGTTTGGTTCCAGATTTTAGTCATGATTTCAAGTTTGCTTTCAGTTTTAAAGAAAAAATCAAATCCAATAGTATTTTTATAATTTACGAATATACACTGATTTTTTTTTTTAAAATAACTATTAACAAATAAAATTTTAAAAATAACTTCAAATAAAAGTTTAATATTTTCCATGACTATTTTTTATT
Source organism: Dipteronia dyeriana (assembly GCA_032871835.1). NCBI lineage: Eukaryota > Viridiplantae > Streptophyta > Magnoliopsida > Sapindales > Sapindaceae > Dipteronia > Dipteronia dyeriana. Next base: position 59,054,044 of record CM065301.1, read on the forward strand.
TTCTCTAATCACGTGTTATCAGTGCCTTATGATATGCACTACGCAAAGCATTTCTTTTGACAAATATGTTGGACAGATTATTTGGTTACAATATGACCACTCTGACACGAAAACGAACTAAAAAAGTAGGTGCGAATTGATTTAATTGTATCAGATTTCATAACACTGTCATCTAGTTTGACCCAATTAATAAAACAAGTCGTGTTCAAATTTATCTTACACTAATATTAGACAATTTAAAAATCAATCCAAATAACGTGGTAAGTGATTTTTTTTCTCGTATCATTCACTATATCACCTCATAATTTGTATGGTGATGACTGTAGAACCAAAAAATTCTACGGTCAAAATTGTAGAGTTTGAGACTCCGATAAGGCTTGTCGAGCCATATGTGGTATCATTTGGAGAGCCTTAAGTTCGCTTGGACTGAGCGTGGAGAGTATTTGAGATGAGGTTCCGGTGGCCGGAATATTGAATTGAGAGAGTGATAATTTAATCACTTGATTTCTCTTGAGTTGGGAATGATGGAACCGAATCCTCCCTCAAGTGGGGCATCTTTAGTCGGTTACATGTAATTACTCTCCATAATTATTTCTTGATTTTATGAGACTCTATAAATGTCATTCAGAACCAATTTGAATTGACAGCTACAATTGCTTTGTAATTGAAAGACTTGGTCAACTAGCAATCAAGCCGGTTGGTGACTTGAGTTTGGGTCATGGGTCGGACCCTTTGGCTTGGACTTTCGTATTGAGCCTAGGGCATATTTTTAATTGTGTTATTTTTTGTTATTACAATGACAACTCATTTACTACATCATTTAAATTAAATTTTAAATTAATTTTTTTAATTATATAATATTACTCTGTGGAAATGGTGAGATATGTCACATTTTTTATGTGTGTTGCAGTGATGTCACCGCTTTAATAACTTAAGTTTAGAAAACACAAATTATGGTGAACTACCTAAATTGCCCTTAAATAATCTATTTTTTAATCTCATTATGTTTACATCTACACTTTGAAAACGATAGTTCATCTCTCTCTTCAAAAAAAATTTCTCTCTCTAGATTTTGTAGAAGAAAATAACTTATATTTGTGATCTTCGTTTATATATTTTTATATTTTTCTGTGTGGTGTAACAATGTATCCATTCGTTATGATTTGTTGTCCAGTCTTTGTATGAACAGATTATTTTTCAAAGGATCGAACATTTTATTTTTAAAAATAATGTTTAGTTAAATCAAACATATTTGTAGCCAAATCGAGCCTTTTTTTTAATATGATCGAACTTATTTTTGAAAGAATTGAGCATTTGTCAAATGATCAAGAAATTTTCAAAAGATCGAGAATATTTTTCAAAGGATCGGAATTTTTTTTCAAAGGATCGAGAAATTTTTTCAAAGGATCGAATCGAGAATATTGTTTAAAGGAACGAGATTTTTTTTTCAAAGGATCGAGATTTTTTATCAAATGATCGAGAAGATTTTTCAAGGGATCGAGATTTTTTCAAAGGATCGAGATTTTTTCAAAGGATCGAGAATATTTTTCAAAGGATCGAGATTTTTTTCAAAGGATCGAGATTTTTTTTAAATGATCGTGATTTTTTTCAAATGATCGTGATTGAGAATTTTTTTCAAAGAATCAAACATATTTTTCAAAGGATCGAGAATATATTTTTTTTGAAGTACTTACCAGAAAAAAAAAACTCCGGGGGCACTGCCACCTGCCCCCCGTTGAGCTGACCTGGTAGCTCGACCACCGCGAGCTCGGCGGGGAGCTTGACCACCGTGAGCTCAACGGGGAGCTCGATCACAGCGAGCTCGACGGGGAGTTCGACCCACAAATGCGTCTGCGTAGCGTCTGAGTTTCAACGAAACTTTCTCTCTCTATTTCATAAGTCTCACTGTAAAAAAATGAATGAAAGATTCTGATGGAACAACTATTGAGGGTATTTTTATCCGTTCACCATAATTGGTGCATTTTAAACATAAGTTATTAAAGTAGTGACAATGTTGAAACGTCACCTTCAAAAAGTGCTATTTATTTTTTGAGCCCTATTACGCTTTATCCTGATAGTCTAAGTATTTCTTTTAAAAGGTTAATAGTTGGTGAGTTAGCATGATTGCTAGGGATAAATTTATTAGTTTAAATTAATTGAGGGTATGTTTGTAGGTTTGGAATTAATATACAGATTTTTTTTAAAAAAAAAATTGTTAAACGAGACATATTAAATGGGTAAGTATGTTAAATTCGAGTTAATCAAATTAAATGTTTTAAATGTGTCACATGACACAATATGACCCATAAAACCCTAATAATAAATAGGCTGTTCAAGTTATGTCAGGTTAGGGAATTGACAAAATTTTTATGTGTTCAAATTGTAACAAAAATAAAAGTAAAAAACAGGTTGTATTAGGGTTTAGTCAGACTCGACCAGTCAACCACGATTGCAAGCTTTAGTCTGTTGATCATTGTTATATTCTTTAATCAGAAAAAGATCTTTCAATGCACCTGACCACTAAATCATGAAACATCATACCATATGATATGGTACTATTGTGCACTAAAGATTTTCTTATTGAAGTGTTGACAATCATGAGCCGAGCTTATAGATGACTAAGATTATTGGATTTCAATTTTTCAAGTGCTAAATCCATCGCAATAACAAGACATACGATGTATGTTACTCAATGAAGAGATGAACGTAAAATTATGTTTTAAAACATTCAGTTTTACAATACACAAAATACCAACTTCATTTGATGTAATACTATTTGCAGGTGACAGTACATATCAATTTTCATTAAAAAATGAAAAAGAAAAAAAAGTGAATAGTGCATATTCAAAATTTGTTTTTCCTGTTAAATATAGCGTCTATAGTTCTTGTTAACACAAACTGATCAGAAGCTGAGTTTCCCATAACACATTTGAGAAAGAAATTTTTTTGCATTATACCACTGATTCACTATGCTCAAGTTATACATACAAGCAACTTAGAAAGGCAAATTCTACAGCATTGGAACTCTATGTACGACTCAAATTAAGATGCTGTCAATATCAGTTACAATCTTCTGCTACGGAGGGAGAAGATGGCGGCTCTTTAATCTCACCATCGGGTTTGGAAGTATGTGACTTGATGTACGAACGTGCCACTTCTAGCATCAAATCTACTTCTTTCTTGTACTACACAATTCACCATAAAAGTTAAGATGAATCTTAACATTTTACCATTATGATTCACATTTTGAGAGAATTGAGTTGATTATTATCCTAAAAGAAAGATTCATTAAAAAAAGAGGTTCCATCAAAGTACCAACCTCGTTAATCGCCCCTGCTTTAATCTTGGATTGCATAATACACCATTTCTTAAAATGTGCACCTGTAGATATTGTAAGATCAGAAAATTTCCCAATTTCTGCGAAATATTATATTTTCAACAGTGCAAAATGAGTGAGACAATGAGTATCTGTAAATGGTTTGTTCTTATAAAAACCATTGCCGAAAACAAGTATAGAAGAGGTTCATAAAATGTGACGTGCAATTGTGCAAACGATGCAGGGTTGTTTGAGACTTGCACTCAAAGAAACAAAGGTCGGAATGCCTTGAAACCTAAACTATATAAAACATACTATATAAATAAGGTAGGCATTCCTTTTATATATTGTTCTCACTGTAAAGTAAAAAGACCAAACAAGACCTCAAGAATACTTAACTCCCTCATATGCATATCATAAAACAAATAACCACATCAAACACAATGGAAACACCTCCCAAGACCTACCCTGTCTACCCTTAAATTAGTCTTTGAATGTACAAAGCACCTCCAAATTCCAAGAAAGAAAAAGGCAATGGAAAACAAAACCTTAAGATCATGACTCCTCGATCACTAAACATTGTAACAAAGTACGATCCTAGACAGGTTCGAAGTCGGGGCTTATTGTTCGAATGGGCTAAATTAAGTATTTTTTTTTTTGGGTATACGACCTGCGGTGTAGCATCTTGAACCTAAGATATTGTTAGATTTTTTACTCGAGCCACAATGGGCGGTAATACAAAGTTTTTTTACAATTTTTTTTAAAACAAACAATACAATAAAATTTTCTCAATTAAAAAGTAGGTACATAGATAAGAAAGATATAATGATCCTTGTCCCAAAAAACATTTAAAATGATTAACTACAAAACAGAGGAAAAAAAAAAGCAAGCATATAAACTAAATGTATATTTGTTCAGACTTTAACAAATGAAGTATGGAATTCAAAATTTGTTTCTTTTATTTATGAAATGAACTGTGAGGAAATGAAAACTTTAATGTGTTTGAATGTTAGAAAAATATTGAGTATATCACTCTGACGAATCTATTGAAATTATCTCAATTAAATTAAATTATAAACTATATACCATTTTTGTGAATTATCAAGAATGTTAATTTTGTAATATTTTTTCTGTATTTTTACTTGTTTTTTTTTTTAACCAAACTCTTATTTAAACTTTTTTTTTTTTGTAGAAAAAGCTAGCCTGGGCTAGCTTTCAAATACCTCCGCCCCTGATCCTAGACCGATAGATATTCCCTCCATTGATCCCAGCCACTACGCCAATTAACTTCACACTAACTGACCTTTCAAAAAAAAAAAAAAAACCTTCATGCTGACTGCAACAAAAGCTCTTTCAAGGAGTATGATTATTCTCATATAACATAAGTAATGACTATCAAGCTGCCTTCTAAAAGTTCTCGAGTATACAGACTTTCAAGCAAACTGAGGAGCAGATATATTTTCTGGTGGCCAAAACCACCATTGGAGGAATCTAGAATGAAATACAAAAAGACGTTAGAGCTATCTGATTCAAAGGGCGGAACTCCACGCAACTGTAGTATATACTAGCACTTTAAATGATGAAAAACTCATATGTCTGTGCTTCTGCACACTTGCATTGGTTACTTGGTTACCAACTTAAGAAAGTAACCAATGCATGTTCCAAGGGATCATAAATCCAACAAATTAAGAAAGTAAAATGGAGGGAAGCCAACCCCAAGCTTACCAACTTTAATATCTATAGTAGATGAGTTTTCGGCATTAGTCTCCAAACACCACCGACAGTGAACCTGATACAGATAAACTGATGTCAGTAATGAGACAGAATTACAGAATACAGCTGGATAATATCTCTGTAAATTAGAATGTTTTTAGACCAAACTGTTAAAGAGTGTTTAAATGTTATTGTTGGGTCATTTCCTAATAGCTTAAGGTTTTAGGTCTAGCGGTATCCGACATGGTATCGGAACTTTGTTATGCCACGAGTTCTAGGTTGAGTCCCCGACATGATTATGTTTGAATGTGTTATATTTTATTTGAATTTGTTGTGTGTTTGTGTTTGGGCTTGAGCCACATGGCAAGCCCGTTGGTCTTGCACGTGAGGGATGTGTTAAAGTGCTTAAATATTATTGTTGGATCATTTCCTAATAGCTTAAGCTTATGAGAGACTTTGGTAACTAACACAAACGAATATAATAAGAAAATAATATATTCTGAAATGTTGTGTGATGAGCATTTAACTATCTTGGCATTGAAGATAATGCCAAATAATTATGACCAGACAAATTTTAACTATCAATCTGATACTTAGATTAATTTTCATTTTGTCTTATTTGTGTGTCCAAAATGCAGTTAAAGAAGGGATTATTCTAAACCCAATGGTCCATGTACTAAATAAATACCAGCTGTTGTTCTGTAGACCCTTAGGCAGCAATTTGCCCTTTGAATTGACCCTTAGTTGTGTTTTTATGCACACATTAGTACACGTGGAATAGTCTGTCAACCATAAATCCAAATGAGAGGTTATTAAGAGCATAGCATCTCTGGAGTGCCCAGTAAAGATCCCTGAGGTGTTTGGCGCAATGTTTGCATATTAATTGATTCGCAATTGGTCATGGACGCATAGTAGCAAAAGTAACTGACCATTTTTTTATATAGAGAATTTTAAAAAGGCAAATAATCTAATTTATCTGGCATATGAAATGTATAACCAATAAAAGACAAGTCTCAGACTCGGGAAAAAATAGTAGTGAATTCAAGCACTTGATTGAGAAACCGGATTGGTCTGTGGGAACTAGAAGGTCAAGGACTCAACGCCATGTAACCATAGAAATATCTCCAGCATTTTAAGTTGAATTAAAACAGATGTTCAATGAGAATTTAAACAAAAAAGTATAACCTCAAAACTCAAACATATTCCGTACCTCAAAGTAAGACCCAAATGGAACGTCATGCGCCTGTTGCACTGTCTCAAAAACCTAAAAAAGGACATGTTTAATTAAGAATACAAATTGAATCTTTTTTTTTTTAAATAAAGAAATAGAGGCAGTCAATTTTGTGAAAAGCAAAGAGTCTTTGAGGTTCATAAGTTGGAAAGAAAGATAATGCCGATTTGGAAAATTGTGTGATAATTGTTAAGGCAAAACAAGAAGAAGTAGACTATCAACAACAATAAAAATTTATAAGGGATCATGAGACAAGGAGCCGTACAAGCTTTTCCTTATCTGGTGTTAAAACTACATGCTGCCACTCTGTCATGGCTGTGTCTGGAGGACACATGGGGTTGTTACAGACAGATCTAAATATTATCTCTCTTACTTGACCATCATATTGATCTGCAGGATGCCATTGTCCCACCTGACAAGACATAAAATAGTAACTGCAAATTTTCAGATGTTTTACATCAAACAATCTATTACATCAAACAATCTATAATTCAAAACTTAAAATATTCCCGTTGTGATAGGGGAGGTACACAGCACTCATAGGATACATAAGCTTGATTGAACACCAATCTGGGTGATCATTCAGAATGCAGGGCAAGTGCACCATTAAAGGCTTGTAACTCATTCAGCAAAAAGCTGCATAGTTCAAGCAGTCTGAGCTTCAATAAATGCATACAGTACATGAAAATTAAGAACAACCACTTTACTAATTACTCATGGTAGTTCTTAATTCATTTTTTCTATTTCAAAAAAAAAAGAAAAAAAAAAAGAAAATTAAGAACCACGAGCAATTAGTAAAGTGGTAACCTAGTATGACACTTAGACAAGAAACACTTCAAGAGTTTTTTTTTTTTAGTGTTTGAGCAGAACCAAGAAAAAGTGTGCTACTTATCCAAGTAGGAGTTTTTTTTTGCCCAAGTATAGAGGTGCTCTCAAGATTTCAACCCAATCTCTTATACTAATGGGACCAATATTTTAACCAATGCAACAAGTAGTGGTCCTTACCTACTTAAAGCAAAGTAAATTCAACACCATACTAGCCTGAGAAAGCCAAAAACTATGAATGGGTACCAACTTGACAAGGTTCCAACTTCCAAGTGCTACATACTGAATTTAGACAATATTTTCATAACTTCTTATATCTCTTCCATGTCGTACACCAAGATTAAATGTTAAAGAGTACTGCATTTATGAATGCATAACCATGTAAAGTCATATTTATTTATTTACTTTTTGGTTGCCGTGGCCAAGTAATCTAGGTTGGCCAAACATAAAGAATATCAAGAATAATAAGAATAATCAAAGACTAATAATCTTTAAATATGACCTAACACTTACGTTTAGATTAGTATCCTTTCGTTCTGAACGGTATTCATTTATGAAACTAGAATCGTCATTTAACAATAAGCTAAAGAATTGTTTTGCTGTGCATGGAACAACATCCTGAAAGAGAGATTGATCAATTATATGGAAATGGAATAATAAATAAGATCCATAAAAGAATGGAGAAAAAAGGATGACGCATACATTGTATATACCAACTAGGATCTCTTCTTTGATAAATGCTTGGAACTTTTCCATTTTGGAAACATTATCTTCAGGAATCTTCACCTGCCTTTCACTAACTTTGACAGAACTACTACGTGCACGCAATGCTGACTCAGCCCTCTCCTACAAATAAGCAAAAAATTTGTTGATTTTTTCCCTTTTTCTTTTCTCATCCAATCAAACAGAGTGAGAAAGTCAAACAGAAATAGCTACGGTAAATATGGAGAACAGCACAGGCAAGACATGCAGGATCATAAGAAATAAAGAATAATTTCTTATGAGTACAAGTATTGTGAAGATTCATCTGTGACAATTTTTAAATTACTAAACACAGCAATAAATTTATAAAGTCAAAAGTTCAGAAATATATAGAAAAATTAAGGTGAATTAATCAACAAGGATCCAAGCTGGTCACCTTTTTATACCCAAAAGGACATTCTATTTATTGCTCCTATAGCAAAATGATTATAGTAAAAAATAACCATCTTGAGTGAATGCATTAAATTTATAAGCTTATTCATTGAAAGCAGATTTTCTACCACGCTCGTCACATTAACATCTAGTTTAGAGACGAGTCAGCAACTTTCCTAGGGGTCTTTGTTTACTATTCAAATTATTTCATAATCACTCCGTAACATTATAAGTAACTCTGTAACGTTGCATGGTCCGTTTCCAAGGTGGCGGTGGTCACCTCGATCCAAGATGGCCACCTTAATCAAAGGTGGTGGTGATCACATCGATCCAAAGTGGTCACCTCAATCCAAGGTAGTGGCAGTCACCTTGATCCAAGATGGCCACCTCGTTACCTCAATTAAGTTGGCTCACCTCGGACATTAAGAGGTCGACCTTGTATTGGCCACAAGTGTCTTCCCCGACATAACGGCGTATCAGACACATAATGTTAACGAGGAACCAATACGGGTGGGTTTCAGAGCTACGCCACTTCGGGACAATTGCATCAACGAGGGTAGCGCTTATTGTGAGACGCGTCCCCATGGTCCAACGGATCCCATGTATATAAAAGGTAACTGTATACCAGGTAAAGAGGTAGGCTAAAAATGATTACAATATCCTCTTAAGGCTAGACCTTTAGTCCATTATTGGTGTAATGTAAAAGCCTAACTTGAGCATGAGATGGGGGAACGGAACGTGACGACGCGCCAGCATCCCTGACCCTTCCTTCTCTTTTGCATATATTTTTTTACCTTCAAATATAGCTCAAGCCTTCACTCAAGTTTTTTAGCCCTAACTTCTCTAGCAAGCTCGACACTTGAATAGAAGATAGTTTCCTAAACATATCCAATCTCGATCGTTGGCCTTTTTCAGGTATCAACAATTTATTGATTATCTTATAAATGAAATAGATTGATATAATTTAAATTCCAAGACTGACAAGTTAAAAGTTACTGCATGGATAAAAATTATCCTATTTCTTTGTCAACCCAAACGTGGCACTGCCCATCTATATTCTGAAAATTATCCAATCTCGTATACCTTAGTTGCCAATTGAATCAAGAGATCAGATATTCAACTCGCCTATGAGGCCACCTATTTGGGATATTATCCCACAATTTTCCTAACTACCAAAGTTGTGAGGTTTGACAGTAGTTCCTCAAAGTTCAAGAACAATGAAAGAATGATATATTTCTGTGTGTTTAAAATGGAAAAGGAAAATAATAACAGAAGTTACAGAAACAGTAATTAAAGCAGCCCAGGAAATGGACCTTCTTCTCAGCTTCTAACATTGCATGGTGATTCTTTACAGCACGTTGCAATGTTCTCGCAGCATGATTCCTGTTCCAAAATGATGCAAATTTATATCTGACCCTACCTGAAAATAAGAAAGAAAGATAAAAGAATATCAACACACAACAACATAAGTTCAAGCTTTTTTCAAAAGAAAAAAAAAAGTTCAAGGTGAAAATAAGTTTCTGGGTCTGTCAGTCATGCATAATATGCTCCCCTATGGTGCTCACTTGAGTAAAAATTTAATTTAATTCTTAAACAAAACATGTTAATGATAATAGACCCTATCTAAGAAAGCCATTATATAAGAAATTAGCTTGTAACATATAAAATTGTGTATTATGGAAGCACATATTCACAAATGTAAAAGCATATGCTCCTTTTTTTAATAAGGGACGTACGTACCTTATGATTGATACAAAAACTACAACTTTTTTGCTCCTAAGTAAAAGTTAACAGAAAGGACATAACTATAACTGAGATTTAATTTTTCACAAACAATTAAATAAAACAATGAATATATACAATGAATTGGCCACTAACCATCGGGACTTCCTAAAGGAGGTACACCATGCCCACCAGCACCCATCCGTAAAATAATTGTTATAGATGGATTTATGAATGCATGCTGACTCTTACGTATCTGCATAAACCAAAATATTTTTTGCACATAAGCATTTCACATCATTCACCAACATAAGTACCAAATATATAAAATATTTTCAAGTAGATTATCTTTATAGTAAGAAATAATGGAATACTGTGTTGAGTTACCACTAAAACAAAAAGTTTAAGTTGTGGTAAGGTCCCAACAATAGTAGTTAAGCTCTAACGCATGCCCAAATATAAATGTAGAACAAATAGAAATACAAATGCAAATGTAATGATGTGGAGAGATTCAAATACAAGACCTCTTGATCAAAGTAATTTTGATGCTACGTTAAGCGTTTGGGTTCAATGGTAGTTTAACATGGTATCAAAACCAATTTGACCAAAATGATCTGTGTTTGCATCCTATCTCATCTGATTGCATTTGTTTTTATTTTATTATTACTATCATTTTCTTTTTTTGCATTTTTTGTTTGTTTGCGGTTGATCCTCATGACAAGCCAGTCTATCTTGTACAAGTGCATTAGAGCTTAAATGAATATTGTTGGAACTGCATCTACAAACCTAAACTTTTAGGTTTAGTGGTAAGTAACATGGTCTACCTCATCAATATCTGCCAATGGTATAACCACCTGCCAAGTGTACATAAACATTGTTAAAATGTGACATCAAAAAAGGAGCTAAATCTACACATAAAAATCAAAGGGTAACTTCTTGGGTATTAAACATGCTGCAAAGAAATCATGCAAGGTGTATTTAGGCACACACCAAACTGAATAGGACTACGAAACTGTACTGGACAAATTTAGTCCAATACGAGTATGGCAAGAATTGGACTTCATTTTCTGAAAACCTTCTCTTATTTGGTTCAAACCGGATTAAAAAGTACGTTCGGAAAGGGTGTTACTAGACTGGACTGGATAAAGGAGGGAAAATTTCATTTTGTTGCCTATTATTGTAATTTATCACTTTTTTAACTATCTTTGTCGTATTAACTCATTTGGTCCACATATTGGTAAAAATTACATCAATTTGGCCCCTCTGTTAGTCTTCCAATAGTCAAACCTAGCGATTCGGCCTGTCTATTTGTCTTAAAACACAATATCCTTCAAGGCCTAACATTTGAAGGACATTTCAGTCATTTTTCAAATAAATAAATAATTTATAAGAAATCAACAAAAAGTAAATTAAAAATAAAATATAATAAATAAAAAATAAACTAAACCTCTCCCCTCTCATCTTCACCCTCCCTCCCTCTCTCTATAAAGTCTCTCACATCCCGAATTTTGATTTGGGTAAGAAATACTGGTTTGGGTATGAGTTGATTTTGGTGTGGCTCGGTCATGCTTTGATTTGGGTACGAGTTATTGTTGTGCTAGTTGATTTTGAGATTATTATTTCATTTGATTGGAGGTCACCAGCAGCATCCTCCAGCACCGCCGGTGGCCTCGCTGACAAGACTTCTTGGAAGGAGAACATATATGCAGTCTGTTTGACAAATGCAAATTCAGTTACTGTTCCTAAATGGTTAAAAACTCTGCAGAAACATAAATATTTACCTTCTAGCCCAGTCCAATCCACTAAAAACCTTATAACAGTACACTACAAATGTATTTCCAGCTTATTCATTAGAAGAAATCATATCATGAGGTAGGCTAAAAATTGGTGAATGGGAAAAGATAAGTAACGGCGAACCTTCATTTGCTTAGAAAACACATTAGAATGGAAGCATATGTGCCATGCAGAGACATACATACGGCCATGATACAAGAATGATCTCTCTAGTGCACATGAGTAACTATGGTCAACTACCTGAAACAAATTTTCCATTTGTCAGCCTGTAACTGAATTACTAAGGGACGCATTCATATCTACATTTTGAAGTTAACTAAATATAAGTTTGAAATACAAACAATTCCAACAAGAAATAAGTTTTATGTGACTCACCTCATCAGGAAGGAGATTAAATATTGTTTGTAGGGGACCCGGTTTTTGATGGACCACTGTAGGCCCTTGTTTATCCCTCTTTCGAACATTAGTTCCAGCATATCCATTCATGTCCCTGCCAGTTAAAGATTTGTCAAATTAATTGATTGAACAACAATAACAATGACAACAACAAAAATGCAACCACATTCTGTAGTAAATACACATTCTAGAAAACCAATATCGTAAGACTAATTTCTAAATTCTTCAAAAAGCATTATAACCTTAAGCACCAACCCTACATTTAACAAATTAATGTATATTACAATTTATGAATTCCACACAGTACAAACACCAAGTGTAATAAACTAAAGAAGAAAAATTGTAACCAACATAATTAAAGGGCGATGCAATGAATAAAATATAACAATGGAAAAAAAGAGCACAAGTAGAAAGAAAATGCTAAAATAAAGTATAGCAAAAGAACACCTGGGAGAATTTACAGCGAGTTTCATTGTATTAATATGGAGACAAACCTGACAAGAAGTAGAAGGTTTTTATTAGTCTCCGGATGAAATTAGAAAAAGTCTACAGAGGTCAGGATATAACAAAAAAATACTACTATAAGATATAATAAACATTTAAGAAGAAAAGCTACCTGCCCAGAAGTGCTATCTAACGCATGCCATACTGCACCAGTTTGACCTTCTCTTTCAACTGTCACAATCACTGAACCAAGAACAGTACTTTTCCAAATTATATCCCAGTCATATATTGTCACATTAATCTGCTACGTCAGTTGAAAAAAATATATCAGAGCAATAAACAAACACAACAAATATCTCTTCATTAACGCACTACAAATGAGAAAAATTCATTGGATTTCTAGCTACTAATCATATTATCAACTTTAGTATTAGTGGTGGGCGTGAGTTGGTTCGGTTCGGTTTTCGGTCAAAACCGTCCATGACTCACTTATACTCGATTTTCATTTTTTTTAATCGGATTGACTCGTATCTATAGGGTGACTCGACTTGACTCGAACCTACTTTTTCCGGTTCGAGTGGGTTCGGTTTAATATGGTTTTAGGCCAAATGGGCATGATGTGGGACTTTTGGGCCTAATGAAAATTTTATGTACATGTTTAACTGTATCGGCCTTTTAAACCATAGTTCAACAACTCCATAATATAAACAGAAGTCCAAATAATCCATAATACATTCCATCATAATTCAAATTATAGTCCATAATAATAATATCAATCACAACTGAATGTTAATAGAATAGTCAAATCACGACCGAATGTATTATTCTATTTATATTTTAGTTAATACTTTTAATATATATGTAATATTAATAAAATAATATATATTAACTTAAATCAATATACATATATAATATTTAATAAAATAATATATAAATATGTATAATTACTTAAAATAGACCTTATATTTATTTATATTTAGTTTTATAATATATATTCTTATATATTTAATATTTACTCGGTTTAGTTTGATCGGATCAGTTTTTGGCAAGGAAAAACCATCCATGACTAGTTTTCTTTTTTGTGAATCAGATTTACTCATCTCAACAAGGTGACTCGACTCGAACACGTATTTTCGGTTTGGTTTGGTTTGGTTTGGTTTGGTTTGGTTAACCACAGATCGCAAAACCGTGCCCACCCCTAACTAGTATTATCATAACTATAATATTATCTTTTCAAGAAATAGCAACAAAGTTAAATTTGATAATAATGACAAAGGTCACATTACAGACAGTCATAAGTCAACAGATACATTAATTCTTGACGGTGTAGCATATATGAATATTCTGAATGGTAAAATTAACTATCACCTAAAAACTTAATTATACATAGGTAAACCGAAAAAATTCTTTTAGGAAATTAAAATACAATTAACTACACTACACAAATTAACATCTAATAGATATCTTGAGAGGAAAATAGCATTGTCCAAACCAGAAACAAGATAAATAATTAACACTTATTAAGGAATCAGAGAAATTTATCAAATAGAGCAACAATGTTTCCATTAAGGCAAAATGTATAAGAGACACAACTATCCACTAAGTATATGAGAATTAAGGGCACAATTACAAGGTGACAAAGCATTTTTTTTAATTTGATACCCGTAAGTTTCTTGAGCTTTTCTTCGTTCCTCAGCTAGAAACTACTGTCGCATCCTACAACCTTGGTAACTATGAAACTAGTAAGATTTAAAAATCCTAGGTAGGTGGCCCCAAGGGAGATTTAAACTTTGACCACTTGGTTGAAATCCCCACCCTTCAACCACTAGGCCAACCCTTTGGGTTTTACAAGGTTGTAAACCAAATACATGCAAGTTGTAAACAAGAGACTGTTTTGAGTTACCTCTAACTCAAGCAACTTAACAATGATTATTAGTGAGGGAGTTAACTTTGTAATCTTGTGCATCTAAAAGCTTAGATCTTGACACTGGTCTCCGTCATTCAGCAACAGAAAACACTAATCAGTCAATAATACTTAACAGAAGATAATAACAATGATAAATGATACAATAACCTGGACAGGAAGCTCATCAACAGAAAAATTGAACTCCTCTCCCCACATGGGATTTCTTGAACCAGGGATCATTGAACTGCAAGAGCGACAAAAGGAAAAAAAAAAAATGTAACTGCCAGCAGGGAGTTACAACAATACTATATAAATCTCACCAAGACATCGCTATGAGTACAAGATCTACACTAAAGCATTAGATAAATTCTTTTAGCTATCTAGAAATTAGGACTTCAATTAATTTCAGATATTAAGACAAAAAAAAAAGATATTTAGAACTTCAAAGAGTTTGTTGATAGAAAATACATCAATCCCCAGTCTGACGCTACTGTAATTACAAAATCACTAGTTCCTCGACCAACAACCCAGTAACTGCTCTATTATCTGTTCAATATTCATCTCTCTCTTTGAAACCCCGATTATTATCTCCATGAAAACCTAATCAAACATGTAATAATGGTGTAGCACAGTATGATGTTAAGTGACACCAAAATGATTTCCAAAACTTTGCTTAAATCTATGAGTCTAACCATACAACACTAAAAGATTAGACATATATAATTCTACGCACTCAAAATCATGAAATCTACAAATTATAACCACAAAAGCACAACAAAACAAAACAAACAAAAAAAATCCTAGCCATATATGTTAAGAAACACTATGGGCTTTACATAAAAAGCTACCCAATTGCTCATCTTGCCAATTCTAAACAATTAAGTACCTCCCAGAAACCTAGACTGGACTCCCTGAAAACCTAGATGTACTGTTACTTAGTCCCATGATTCAAAAGTCAAAACTACGGACAATGGTGTCTTAGATATAATCATTGATAGTGGTCGTGTCAGGCTGTCAGCAATGATAAACAGAGATGTAGATGATTAAATGTACATGTGTCTATTTGCTTGCCTCACAATCTAACAATGACAGCTGAAATACCATATCCATTACGATCCCATTCTGAAGAGTAAATACAAGAAAACAGTACAAGCAATCAACCATTCTAAAAAATTAGTAAGCAGAAAACACATCAATTAACCTGAATCGCTTTTCTGAACCACAAGTGATCATAGCATAAGGATCTGATGTGCCATTTAAGTTTGCACCAATGAGATTTTTAGCCGCCAACAATTCCAGCTGAAAAACAGAGCACAGAAATGTCATTGTCGACCAAAATTAAAATCCATAGCATCAACAGATAAATTTAAAACAATTCTAACTCTCTATGTTACAGTATTCATGCAGTATAATACCAGAATAAAACATATGTATGAGATCCGAACAATACCTTAATTATATACGCAGAATTTGTTTGGGCCTCTTCTTTAAGCTGGGCCATCTACAAAATAAGTGCAGAACTGCATGTCAAAGAAGTGAAAACTTACTCCATGAAACAAGCAACGCAGAATATAGAGTATTACAGCACATACAGAATTCGAATCGTCGTGCATAAAGACAGCATATAACTTAACAGCTCTAGGAAATAGTCATGACTCCATAACAAAGAATAATAACATTCATCACACTAGAGACAAGTGCCAAATACCTCATCCTACAGTTATACTAATTTAAGCAAGAGCAAAGTACTGTTTCAATCAATAACTATAATACCTTGACAATAAGTTTTCCATTCTCTTTCCATGAAATCAGAAGTACAGTAATTTAAGGTTTTTCTTTTCAAATCCGTACCAACAGAGCCAAATAGCGATATTCGGTCAATTGAGTACACATTCTAGTCGCATCCGGAAAATACGAATTATAGAGTAAGAAACATTCGATTAACAGATAACAAGAAGGATGAAAAAAAAAAATATTTCCTAAAGTTTGGCACTGAATTAACCCCCCGGAACAGTCAAACAAACCAGCCCATCAGATAAAGCTCCCTAATTCAAATCAAACCAAAACTACTTGAATTAAAAAAAAAAAAACAATAATAATAATAATAACACTTACAACTAAAAAGCTCAGCTCAAGAAATAAGCACTTCCAAGTTTCAAATTTAATTTTATTTTATTTTTTCCTTTTCATTTCCAAATTTTTATCAAAACTAAAACAAACCAATTATAAGAATCTTCTACAAGCACAAAATACTCCAGCCTTGTTTCAACATGACAAAATAAACATCCATCATCATAAATTATGAAAAAAAAAAACTACATGAATTGACCTTGTCTTTGTCATCGATCGCATCCGCCGGCAGATTCTCGACGTCAGTATCTCCGCCTCTAAAAGAAAAAAACCAGTAGGCGAAGATCACAAACAGCGACGCCGCCACCGTCACCTGTATCTCCCACCACGACGGCAGCAGAACATCCGTCACCGTTTCAACCATCCTCCTCCTCTCCTCCGTCGTCGTTTCGAACCTCCTTCTTCGATTAATTTAATTTAATTTAATTTTTAAAGGGTTTTCGGGGTTTTGTTTCTACAGAGAAAATAAATAAAAAATAAAAAGTCAGAAAAAGAGACTTGGACCGTTGGAAGGTGACATTTAACGCTTGAATATGCAGCCGAAAAGAAGGAAGTAATGTTTATTCGGAAGAAGAAAAAAAGAATGAAGAAGAGACTAAGGCTCTATGACGAAATTATCCTTATGTTTTTAATTTAATTTCGGTTCAACTTTTGCAGGTGGGCTGAAGTTTTGGAGAATGCAGAGGGTAGTGTTGGGAATAAGGTTTGGCTAATCATAACGACCATCGGGTCCTATATTTATCGGTCTATAATCATTATATTAAGTTTTTTTTCAAAAAAAAAGGTATCCTCATATTTAAAAAGCTAAGTTTTACCTTTATGCATATGTCTGGGTTATAAGTGTCTCGATGATAAGAGCATTCATTCTGTATGTGGGTTCGAATTGTGGCGACTGAAAGTAATTTATATAAAAATAATTGCTAAATTTTGGATTGTGTGTATAATTACTAACTTTATTAATTACCCAAAAAAGTTACTTTACGATTAGAAAAAAAATGACAGATTGTATATATATACCCTATTGTTAATGGTCAACAATGAACTCTAAGTCTCTAACCGTTGATTTTGAAATGGGAAAATTACATCTACTTAATAAATAAACATTAAATATTAATTAAAGATAATAACAATTGAATTTTTTTATATAAGAAAAACTCCACCGCGGTGGAGTCCGATGAGCTCAACCTACAGAGTAATATTTTTTTAGTCTGATCTCGATGTGAGGAGGTCGACAAATCTTCTCCACTGTTGGTGGAGTTTTCTACTGGCGTAATTATGGACCGGACAGAAACAGGTCAGTTCATCCGGCACGTGAAGAGAGGCAGGTCGTGTTAAGCACGGTCCGTGAAGGTGGCAGGCCGGACCAAGCCCGACACGTAGGTGAGCTGCGTGCCGTGCCATAGGGGCCAGGTCCGGCGGGTCGACCTGACACGGCACGCAGAGCCGGTGTGCTAAGCCCAACGGGCGGCACGTTGGCCCGCCAGTTTCAACCATTTGAATTGTTTTTTTTTTAAAAAAAAAATCCCTCAAACGATTGTGTTGATGTCGATTTCTAGATTGTGTCAGAAAAGTCAACAAGGATTGGATTTCGGCTATTAATTCAAAGAGAAAGAGATTCAGAGAGAGTAACGAAGACAAGTCTTACGTGGTAAAACTCCGATGACCGGAGAAACGTCCACGGGTGGTTGAAGGATCAACCAAGCCAAAATCCACTATGAAAATATGATGTTTACAAGCTCTCGATCTCTCTTTCTTCTCTCTGTATTTTTCTGTTGCTTGTCGTGTATGTTATATTGTCTATATATCCTTTGGAACGAGATTATGGGTCTATTTATATGTTTATAGAACCCTAATCTGCTTTGTACAAGTAATACAAGATCTTTATATTTAATTGTGATTCGGTTACTTGCTTGAGGTTGATTTGTCTTCTTTCCTATTTCGGAGTCTCTTATGGAAATTGAGTGAGATTCTAGTAGTGCAGTTTTATTTGGACTTGTTTCCTTATAAGAATGTAGTCTTTGTAGCGAAATCAAGTTGTTTCCTGATTGAGGATTCTTCTAGCTCAGTATTCTGTTCTCTTTGGGATTCTTTCCTGATGGCTATCTTCGTGTATTTAATGACTCAATCCGTATAAACTAAGCACTATGTTTCTTACTCGGGTCGCATTTATCCCGAGTAAGAATAACACTTGTTGGTCCCGAGTATCGCCGTTTAAGCCCGAGTAGAAGGTGATTTTTTGTCTACCCCGAGTACTTTTAATTGATTTGGAGTAATTTAGTTGATCCCGAGTAGGTCTTGCCATGCTACTGGTTTACTCGGGTTTTCTTCTCTTTAATGATGCCTCGTAGGATATTTCCTGAGTAGGTCTTGCCATGCTACTGGTTTACTCGGATTTTCTTCTCTTTAATGATGCCTCGTAGGATATTTGGGTGTCCACCTGTCAATTTTCTCCTTCCTGTCGATGACATGTATGCTTGGTAAAATTCATATACGACAATACCCCCTTACAATATTTTTACCGAGTAAATTTCATTTCGGGCAAGAGTATTTTAATCATCTTAATTTTTACTTGTCAGAATAGTCGTCTTGTCATAATGGCATGTCTTAATGGTGACCCTGTAATTTCGATTTGCTTTATCACGCGAGATCTTAAATGATGGCGACGTTTTGAAGTTCTGACGGTCGAGGGCTACTTCCTGTTTTGACACGTGTCCCTCGTCTCTTCGTTTTTCAATATCATTTATGAGAAATGATTTTTGCGTCTCCTTAAACTCCGCATACGTCATCGAGTTTCATCATAAGTTTTTTTTTTTTTTTTTGAAATCCTAAGGTTTCGTGCCGTCTCCTTTTTAAATTCTCCGTTGAGAGACATCGTTGGTTTATTCTCAACAATTTTCAGCAGAAATTTCTTTAAACCCAGATTTCTTTATCCAGAAGTTTGCGATTCTCCGTTTGAAGATCTTGCATCAATCTCAATTCAAGGTTAGTTTTAATGGGGCCATCTTCCCGCCATCGTCTCTTTAAAATCACTTTTGATGCATTAGAACGTGGGGATTTCCAGTTAGTTTCTTGCATTAAACGATTACTGGGGGATATCCCAATAGATGAACCTCTATTTTTAGAGGTTGATATTTCTGGGCTTCACCCTGACGTCACTTTCAGCCCTGTATCGAGTTCTCCATCTAGTTCTGATTCTGATATTTCTGATCACAGGGTATTTTTTCGAAGGATGGTAAACATCAGAGCAGAAGTAAGGTATATAAGCACGACTCGAGCAGCGTTCAGACCAGGGAACATACTGTTAATGAGGGTGATATTGATGAGGTGTACAGGGTGTCTCGCCTTTCGTTTTCTAATATTCGCCCGAGTGGCTTTGATACTGAGCCGAATGTGGTCGGGCCAGCTGAAATAGAAAAATACCGCTTCAGATTCGATTTGCCTGACTCGGTCACTTTGGTTCCTGCGGGGGATAGAGCCGTGTGGAATCCTCTAAGGGTATGATCGTGATTTATGGATCAATGCTATGCTGTGGTGTCACACTTCTCTTTCAACCATTTATTGCCTGGTTTTTGGCTGAAGCAGGGATAGCCCCAGCTCAGTTGGCCCCGAATAGTTATAAAGTCTTGATGTGCATGTGGCATATGTTCAGTAGAATGAACCTTTCGCCGCCTTCCCCAAATGAAATTAGGCATTTCTTTATGCTGAGGCAGGTTAGCAAGACGGGGACATTTTTTCTTGCATCTACTCCATCGGACGGCTGGGTCCCCAAAGAAGCATAGGTGAATCGGGAGGTCGACACCTCTGATGACCTAAAAAATAAAGGGTTTCGTATGGGGATTCCCTACATCCAACAAATTCTGGAAGAACAATTGGTATTTCACTGGAGGGGCTCTCGGGCTCAACGTCACTGTTGGATCTGGGGATTCTTGAACGGTGTTGAGTGTTCCCCGTTTCTTCTGTTCCTCCGAAGTGTGGAACAGAAAAATAATTGATTATAATGATTCTGAGCTGAAGAGGCTGACTCGGGCGGCTGTTCGTACTCTAGAGAAGAGGAGCAAGAGCTACCTTTTTAAAGAGGAGGATTTGATAAAGCTCAGCTTCTTCAGACAGATTTCGGGCCATCGCAAGCGATGTAAGTAACCCGGCGCCCTTTCTATTTTTTTTTTTGCTTTTCATTTTCTTTTCTAACATGAATCTTTTTTTTAAGTGTTCGATACGGACGTCGTCAGCGATCTTCAGGCTCGCCAGGTGAAGTTGATTCTGCAAGCGAGTAGAAAAGAAGCTTCCCGTCAAGGCGATGAGGGTATTGCTTCACCCGAGCCTGATGAGGAAAACGACACTGCTGAGGAACAGATCCCCGAGTACGTTCATCAAGGTACTCAGCCTTCTACTCAGGATTTTGCTGATCCAAATAGCCAAAGTGAGCCAACTGACACCCAACTGGCTGATAATAGGGAGAGGTAATGTGAAGGCCCGGGTGAAGAGCCCGTTGGACTGGTTGTAACCGGCGACGGTGGTAACGTCTTGATGGATCAAGTGCCTGCAGGTGCTGAATTCTTTGAGTCTTTCCGAGACGATCCGCAGGAAGATCCTGTTGTTGATCTTAACTTTCATCGTTCTCGAGGTGAGAAACAAAAGGCAGTTAGTTCGCCGTCTCGTCCTCTCAAAGTTCCTCTGGTAGTCTCATTTATTGACTCCAGTGATGAAGATGTTGCGGATGAGATTGCCCCGAGTGTTGGCGCTGGTGCATCAGTAGATGCGGCCGCTTCAGAACCGAGTAGGGCTTCTTCTACCCCCGAAGTTGGAGATATGGGGGTTGAACCTTCGGGGGTTCCTTCTCCATCCTTAGAACCGAACAGGGCTTCTCCAACCCCCGAGTTTGGAAATCTGGGAGCTGAACCCTCGGGGATTCCATTATTCCTTTCTCCCCAGGATATGCTACTGGAGATGTCCTCCGGTTGGGCTTTTATCGGGGAAGACCGCTGGAGCGGCTTTCGGGATGGTTCCCTGACCGAACATCTTCAAAATGTTTTCAACGGTGCATCTTATGTAAGTTAAACCCGACTCCTCTATTGTTTTGTTTCTGTCAGATTTCTGAATATATCTCTTTACAGATGGTGGCCGAATTTGCTGAGTTAGTTCAGATGCAGCAACATCAAGCTGATCGAATAAGGCGTCTGGAGGCTCAGTTGAAGGCAAGTGAGGAAGGTCGCGTTCGAGCTGAAGAAGCTTATCAGCAAGAGGTCGATTCTGTACAGATATTCACCGACCATTGTCTGGCGAAGCAGGTTGAAGCCGAGGAGAAGGCATATTTGGCAGAGGAGAAGGTTGCATCACTTCAGCATCTCCTATTTTCTGCTGAATAATCCGTGCTTAAGTTCGAGCAGGAGGCGGAGCAGTCAAGGTCGGCATATGACCAAAAAATCGAAGATCTGGAGCGCCAAGTGTTGACAGTTGAATCCCTATCCCGTGAGGCCAGGTTGGAACTTGAAGTCCAAGGGGTGGATCATTTTAAAAGATCCCCTGCTTACGATGCCCTACTTCTTCGGGAGTTTCAACGCGGGTTAGTTTCGGCTAGCGAGTTCTTCAAAGTTAAGAATAGAGCGACTGAGAAAGCTCGAGCTAATTGGGAGCTGTCAATCAAACATCACGTGGACCGGTCCTTGGAGTCTATTCGGATTTAGATGAAGGAATGGAGAGCCTACTATCGTAGTCAAGGCAAAGAGCCTCATCCCATGCATTTAGAGATTCCGTCCGAGCATTCTCTCTCGACCTTTTATGCAAGTCAAGAGTCGGTTGAGGGTGTAGTCCAGATGTCGGGCCAGTCCCGGGTGAAGATTACAGCCAGTGGAGGGATGATATTGTCGACAATATCGCTTGGCCGTCTAATGAGAGTCTGCTTTGTGAGTACGAGATGGTGCCAGATCCGAGTATTGGCAAAGGCTCGAAATCCTCGCAACCTTAATTTTGTAGAACTGTAGAAAATTCTAATCTATTTTTTTACTTGTAAAGAACCACTCTTTGATCTGTAACCATTCTTTTAGGAGCAATAAAATTTTATTTTATTTTAAATTGAATGGTCTTGATCTGTTTATTGCTGATTGTTGCCGAGTGCTGTATTAAACTGGCTGATGTTCGGGTAACTTAACCGAGTATCTTATTAAACCGGTTATTACCCGAATGACTTCAATTGCCAAGTGTCTTATTAAACTGGCTTCTTCGAGGTTCGAGTAACTTAACCGTGTGTCTTATTAAACCGGTTGTTACCCGAATGACTTCAATTGCCAAGTATCTTATTAAACTGGCTTTTTCAATGTTCGGGTAACTTAACCGAGTGTCTTATAAAACCGGTTGTTACCCGAATGACTTCAATTGCCAAGTATCTTATTAAACTGGCTTCTTCGATGTTCGGGTAACTTAACCGAGTATCTTATTAAACCGGTTACTCGGTTAAGTTACCCGAATGACTTCAATTGCCAAGTATCTTATTAAACTGGCTTCTTCGATGTTCGGGTAACTTAACCGAGTATCTTATTAAACCGGTTGTTACCCGAATGACTTCAATTGCCAAGTATCTTATTAAACTGACTCTTTATTATTAACCGAGTCATCTTGAAACAGGCAAGTTTACACTCGTGTTTCATACCCGGTTGCTACTCAAACATTACATCAAGGCTCACCATGATCATACGTTCGAGTCATTACGCAATACCAAGGACGTCTCCCCAGTTTTTATGTGCAAGGGTTTGCCGAATCGTTGAGCTCTTTTTTTTAAAAAAAAAATTGCTTCAACACAGCTACACATTTCATCGAAATTTCTTCCGATAGCGTCTCGAGCATTTTTCCAGAGTCTGATGCATCGAGTTTGCCTTTTTGCGAAGGTCATTTTGACCCTGCTCTGCTGGCATGCTCCTACGAGCTTCTCCTCCCATTCGGGATTTGATGGTCCCGAGAATTCTATTTGCATGTTCTTATTATCATGCTCTTCTTCCATATGTTCTTATTATCATATACTTTCTTTTGGAAATCCCGAGCTAGATGCTTTCCTTTCGGAAATTCTGAGTAGTTTTATTTATTACTGTAAAAAATCAACAAAGATTCTAATTACAGTTTAATATTTATCCTGACTAATATTGTCCTAACTAGAAAAAAAAAAGAACATATATATGTAATTTTAAGGATAGAAAATCTTCAGTTATTGGGCATTGCATGGTCGGGGTAAAACCCCTCCATTGGGTCGAGCAATCCAATAAGCTCCATGGCCAGCTATCCCCTCGATCTTGTATAGACCTTCCTATTTATCAGCCAGGGATCCTGCGGCTTTATTTTTTGTGTTCAATGACACCTTCCTGAGCACTAGGTCTCCTAGCTGGAATTTCCTGATCCGAACACGAGAGTTGTAGTGGCGAGCCACTCTTTGTTGATATTCTGTATTTCTTATTCGGGACTTTTCCCTTTTTTCTTCTAGCTCATCCAAACTTTGTAGTAGCATATCAATATTCTGTTCTTCATCGTATAGCCTGACCCGTGGTGACGCATACGATGTTTCTATGGGGATAACAACTTCTATTCTAAATGCTAAAGTGTACGGAGTCTCTCCTGTTGAAGTCCTCGTTGTCGGCCGGTATGCCCATAATACTTCGGGAAGCTTTTCAACCCAGCTTCTTTTTTTGGCATCCAGCTTTGCTTTGATGGTGTGCTTGATAATTTTATTTACTGCTTCTACCTGACCATGTGTTTGAGGGTGGGCTGGTGTGGCATAGTAATTAGCAATCTGGTACTTCTCGTACAACTGTCTGAACTTTAGGTTATCAAACTGGGTGCCATTGTCAGTGATTATAGTGTCCGGAACTCCAAACCTATAAAGTATGTTTTTCTTTACAAAATTTATGGTGTTAGCTTCTGTGATATGCACCAGCGCTTCAACTTCTGCCCATTTTATGAAATAATCGACAGTGACTATGGCGTGCTTTGCTCCACCCCCTGTCCCAGCTGGTATTGGGCCGATCAGGTCTAGGCCCCACATGGCGAATGGCCATGGGGCGGTGAGGTTTCTGAGCTTTTCTGGGGGTTGTCGGATATCGTTAGCAATCCTTTGACAGGTATTGCAACTTTTTGACCATTGATGTGCATCTGAGAACAGCGTAGGCCAGTAATAGCCTTGCCTGAGTACCTTATGCGCCAGACTTCTACCCCAGTGGTTCCCGTAAACTCCTCTGTGGATCTCTTGAAGTATTCGATATGCATCTTCTTCCGGTACACATCTCTGGAGAGCTCGGGAAAACCCCCTTCTGTATAATTCTCCTCCGATCATGGTATACCTAGCTGATTGATACCTGATGGGCTTTGCTAGTACCGGATCTTCCGGGAGCACGCCTTCTTCCATGAACCTTCTCAGTTGGACCATCCAACCGTCTTGCGGTGTTCAGATTTCTAAAATTTCCAAATGCTTAGGTTCAGATGTACTCGGTTTAAGGAGGTGTGCAACCAGAATGGTATTTGGTCTGATTGTGGTTGTTGCTGACGCTAATTTAGACAATGCGTCAGCCTTTTCATTTTCTTCCCTAGGGATCTGAGCGATCTTGAATTCTTTAAATTTTTGGAGGAGTTGTTTCGCGATATCATGGTAGGCTATCATACCTTCATCTTTGGCCTAGTACTCGTCCATAACCTAGTTGATAACTACCTGTGAATCGGTGAATATCTCAACTTCATCTGCCCCGAGAGCTATGCAGACTCTGATTCCAGCTAACAATGCCTCGTACTCGGCTTGATTATTGGTTGCTTTAAAATCAAATCTCATGGCACATTCAATATCATCTCCTTCTGGGGTGCGAACTACGATCCCTGTCCCGCTGCCATGAGTATTTGAAGAGCCATCAACATACAGTTTCCATGGGAAACTCTTATCCAAGAGTTGTTTTGCTTCCAGATTTGGTTCTATGAACTCGGCTATGAAGTCTGCCACAGCTTGTCCTTTGAGGGAGGTTCTGGAGACATAATGAATATCGAATTCACTTAGCTCGATTGCCCATTTGGTAAGTCTTCCTGATATTTCTGGCTTTTGTAAAATTTGTCTTAATGGGCAATTGGTGAGAACCTGGATTGTATAGGCCTGAAAATATAGTCTCAGCTTTTTTTTGCTGAAACCAATGTTAAGGCCATCTTCTCTGCCTGTGAGTACCTGGTCTCAGCCGGTAAGAATGCCTTGCTGGTATAATACACTGGTTTCTGCTCTCCATCTTCTGTTCTGACTAAGACTGAACTTGCTGCAAGCTCGGTTATTGACAGATACATCTGAAGTATTTCCCCTTTTTACGGTTTTGAGTGAACTGGAGCCTGTCCCAAATACTCTTTTATTTTTAAGAATGCCTGCTCGCACTCTTTATTCCACTAAAGTCCTTTCCCTTTTTTGATTATCTTGAAAAAGGATGCGCACCTGTCTGTAGCCCTCGAGATGAATCTTCCCAAGGAAGCTAAACACCCTGTTAAGCATTGTACTTCTTTTAATGTTTTAGGTGAGGTCATTTCTTGCAATGCCTGGATCTTCTCGGGATTAACTTCGATTCCTCTTTGGTGGACTTGAAAACCCAAGAATCTCCCCGAATGGACTCCGAATAAACATTTGTTTGGGTTTAATTCCATAGTGTATCTTCTCAGAACATCAAATGTCTCTCGGAGGTCCCCGACATGCTCATCTACCGAGATGTTTTTAGTCAATATGTCATCAATGTACACTTCTATGTTCCTTCCTATTTGCCGAGTGAAGATTTTGTTGACTAACCTTTGATACGTAGCACCTGCATTTTTTAAACCGAAGGGCATTACTGTGTAGCAATATAGACCCTGATCCGTTGTGAAAGCTGTTTTTTCTTCATCAGCTTTGCTCATCCGGATCTGATTGTATCCCGAGTAAGCGTCCATGAAGCTGGGCAATTTGTGTCCCACTGTGGCATCCACCAGCTGGTCTATCCTTGGAAGTGGGAAACTATCCTTTGGGCATGCCTTGTTTAGATTCGTGAAATCTACGCACATCCTCCATTGTCCATTTTTCTTTTGGACGAGGACTATGTTGTCGACCCACCGAGGTAGCTGACTTCTCTGATTGATCCAGTTGCCAGTAACTTTTCCACTTCTTGTTTGATTGCTCGACTTCTTTCAGGATTGAACGATCTTCTCTTTTGTATTACTGGTTTTGCATTCGGGTCAACTGCGAGATGGTGGGATATTACTCGAGCATCTATTCCCACCATATCTTCGTGACTCCAAGCGAACACATATTTGTACTCTTTAAGCAGATCAGTTAGGTCTTGCTTGTTTTTTCCATCCAAGTTAGCCCCGATCTTGACTTTCTTATCCGGTTTGTCTTCTTTAAGTATTACTTCAACCAGTTCTGTTTTTGACTCATTCGAGTCCTTCCTCGAATCCAATTCGAATGACAAGGACTCTCTACAATGATTTGGCTGCATTATGGTGCACACTTGTTCAGCATCATGCTTGTCTTTGTATACTGACAGGTTTGCTCTTCGGGCCATCTCTTGGGATCCTTTGACTATCCCAACCCCTTGTTCTGTTGGGAACTTGATCATTAATGCATAAGTGGCCTTCACGACCCTTGTTTTATTAAGGAATGGCCGACCCAATAATGCATTATATGGCCAATTGTCCAAGTCAACTACCATGAAGTCGAGTAGGACAGTCATCTGGCATGGCGCTGTTCCAATCTTAACGGGTAGTTTTACCGTCCCGAGTGACTTGACCTCTGCCCATCCAAACCCTCTTAATGGAGTATGGAAAAGCTGTAAATCTTTTCGGTCTAGTCTTAGCTGGTCGTATACGGCCACGCTTAGGATGTCTACTGAACTCCCATTATCTATTAGAATTCTCCGGACTTCCCTATGGCCAATCCGGGCACTTATAACCAAAGCGTCATTAGGCCGAACATCGACGCCATGGGAATCTGCTTCTGTAAAAACTATCGGGTCCCATCCTTCCTTCACTCTTTTCGGGTCTGGCTCAATTGAGTTTACGTCAAAGTTATTCCTTGCTTCTATTGCTTCTCTGATTTCCTGAGTTTGCTCTCGGTTGCTTTTCCCAGTAGAGGGTCCTCTGAAAATTGTATGTATTATTTGATCGACTTCGGGACTGGCCTTTTGATTTCGTCCAGAATGATCAACTTTAACTTCCTTCTTAGCTTCTGATTTCTCATCTTTTTTCAAGATTATATCCCGTAGATGCCCTTCCCGAATGAGAGTTTCTATGTAATCTCTGAGCTGGTAACACTTTGAAGTCTCGTGCCCGGTTTCCTTGTGAAATCTGCAATACTTGGTTGTATCTTTTCGGGCGAACTGAGATTGTCGCCGCGGTTCCTGCGCCATATTCTTCTCTTCCAAGATGGCTAAAATTTCTTCTTGTTTTTTTCGAAGAGGGGTGTAATTGGTATATCTGCCTCGGTATTTCTCTGTGGACAGTTCGGCATTGAGCCCATTACCCCAATTCTTGTTTTTCTCCTTGTCGTTCCCTTTCAGCTTTCCCTTTTGATTCTGCCCTTTGGTTTCAGCATCCTTCTGTTTGGGCTTTCCTCCGTGCATATAGTTTCCCCCTGTAGCTAACTCTTCTTCTTCGGCCAGTGCATATCCTCCTGCCATATCCATCATGCTAGCATACCTAGTCAGCCGTGCTCTTCTCAAATCAAATGATAGTCTTCCATTCTACAAGTTATTGGTGAAGACATCAATAATTGCTTCATCGTTAGCACTGCCAATTTCTGATACTGCTTGGCCGAATCGGCCCAAGTACTTTTTTAATGACTCGTCCTTCCCCTGTTTTATTTGAGAGAGGTAGGCCACCGACTTTTTCCTATGAACATTGCTCAGAAATTGCCTTGAGAAGCTCCTGCTCAGTTTGCTGAAATTTCCGATGCTCGCCGGGGGTAGTCTTCCGAACCATCTTGACCCTGTGTCTCTTAGTGTTTGGGAAAGTTGAGACACAACAAGGGGTCACTGCGGGCATATTGAGCCATGACACTTTTATAGCGTCTAATGTGCTCTTTTGGATCTGTATCTTTTTTGAATTGCTCCATATGCGGCATCCTGAATCTTTCTGGGAAAGGGGTCCGTAAAATTTCCCTGGTGAATGGACTATCAGAGTCATCGTCGGATAGATCGTTATAGCCAAAACGTCTAACCAGCGCTTCCATCTGACGCATGTTATTATCGATTTCTCGAGTTAGGCTCTGGATTGTAACATCTCTATTTCCCATCGGACTTCCCCGACGGTTAAACCGCTGGGTTATTGTCATTCTTTCCTCAGACTTTTCACTCTGGTGCCGGACCTCTCGTGTGACCCTATGATGACGTTTGCGATGGTCGTATTTACGATGTCTGGCTCATACTGTTTGATTGTGGCCCAACCTCTGATGAGGTGTTTCCTTTTCAGGTGTTTCCTGTTCAGCCTGGTTGATTGGAGAAGAGTTCCTTCTGGTTTCCTGCATAATTATTCCTGGTCCAACCACCGCCGAACGGAGCCTTACGGGGGGATGATTGGGAGTATGTGTTCCTGCAGCCAGTAGATCAACCCCTTCGCTTGTTGCGTCTGTCACCAATTGTTGCAATGCCTCTTGGAAACGCAGTGTCATATCTCTGTTGGTTGGAGGAACTTGTTGGATCCCTGCCAGATGTGCAGACTGGTTTTCTGTGTTTGTTGTAGGGTCTCGTGACGTGTTACCCACATGGAAATCGCCTGGTGATTTTTGGTCATTCCCTGAACTGCTTCTACTTCCTACCATCTTTTAACAAGGTCGGAGGTTCGACGCCCCCTCCTTCTAGCGCCAATTGTTGACGTCGATTTCTGGATTGTGTCAGAAAAGCCAACAAGGATTGGATTTTGGCTATTAATTCAAAGAGAAGGAGATTCAGAGAGAGTAACGAAGACAAGTTTTAAGTGGTAAAACTCCGATGACCGGAGAAACGTCCACGGGTGGTTGAAGGATCAACCAAGCCAAAATCCACTATGAAAATATGATGTTTACAAGCTCTCGATCTCTCTTTCTTCTCTCTGTATTTTTCTGTTGCTTGTCGTGTATGTTATATTGCCTATATATCTTTTGGAACTAGATTATAGGTCTATTTATATGTTTATAGAACCCTAATCTGCTTTGTACAAGTAATACAAGATCTTTGTATTTAATTGTGATTCGGTTACTTGCTTGAGGTTGATTTGTCTTCTTTCCTGTTTCGGAGTCTCTTATGGAAATCAAGTGAGATTCTAGTAGTGCAATTTTATTTGGACTTGTTTCCTTATAAGAATGTAGTCTTTGTAGCGAAATCAAGTTGTTTCCTGATTGAGGATTCTTCTAGCTCAGTATTCTGTTCTCTTTGGGATTCCTTCCTGATGGCTATCTTCGTGTATTTAATGACTCAATCCGTATAAACTAAGCACTAAGTTTCTTACTCGGGTCGCATTTATCCCGAGTAAGAATAACACTTGTTGGTCCCGAGTATCGCCGTTTAAGCCCGAGTAGAAGGTGTTTTTTTGTCTACCCCGAGTACTTTTAATTGATTTGGAGTAATTTAGTTGATCTCGAGTAGGTTTTGCCATGCTACTGGTTTACTCGGGTTTTATTCTCTTTAATGATGCCTCGTAGGATATTTCCTGAGTGCCTATTTGGGTGTCCATTTGTCAATTTTCTCCTTCCTGTCGATGACATGTATGCTTGGTAAAATTCACATACGACAGATTGAATCTTGAATTTCAGTCATTGGAGCTAAAAGAAAATTACAAAACCCCCTAAAGTCTTTTAATTTTTATTTTGACCAACAGTTCAAATTTTTCTATTAATACTTCTATCAATTTCATTTTTCATTCTCTCAAATCTCAAATTTCAAATCTCAAATCTCAATCTCTACATTCTCCAATTCTCATTTCTCTACACATTTTCATTCAATTTCATTCTTACTCGCTCTCTACAAAAGTTGTAATACTAATTTCATATCTTATTCTCTAAATTTTCCACCAACATACCAAAGTTTAAAGGTACATTTTTCTTATTATTTTTGTTGAAACATTTTTGTTTGTAAATTTATAATTTTATGTATAGACTTTAATTATTAATTGTTATTATTTTTATTTAGTTAGTAAGTTTATAATTTTATGTGCATACTTAGTTGTTAGTTTTAATATTATTGTTTAGTAAAATAAGATTTTTAAGTTTAGTATTAATTTTAAAATTTGTTTTTAGTAAATTTATCAATTTAATTTATATTAGTGATTTTAAATATGTTTTGTTGGTAAATTATTAATTTTAAGTGTAGTAGTATATTTTAATATTTGTTATTAGTATATTAAGAATTTTAAGTGTTGTGGTTAATTTTAATATGTTTTGTTAGTAAATTTTGATTTTTAACTGTAGTATTAATATTAAAATTTGTTGTTAGTAAATTTATCAAATTAATTTGGATTAGTGAATTTTAATAATTTTTGTTAGTAAATTTATCAATTTAATTTGTTTTAGTGATTTTTAATATATTTTTTGTTAGTAAATTATTAATTTTAAGTGTAGTGGTTAATTTTAATATTTGTTGGTATATTATGAATTTTAAGTGTAGTATTAATTTTAATATTTGTATTTCAAGAAATAGATCTAACCAACAACCTTATTTTCCGGACGGTTTGAACATGCTGAACGATGAATTTGATCTTTCCGAGCCGACCCAGACCAAGCGGGACCTTTTGGTTTCGCTGTTACACCAACATCAAGTCCCAAAAGATTAACATTAGATGTCCGACAGTGTTTCAACGAAGTCCAAATGACACTCCCAGACAGGACGACCGGGCTCAGAGCTAAATGTAATTTTTGTCATAAGGACTATGCCAAAAGTTGGAAAGGAACCAGTCATTTGAGAAGGCATATGCTCAAATGTATGTCTGCACATAGACAAGTAGACACAACTACAACGGCACCTAGACGGGTCCATTACGACGAAGGCCACGATAGAGATTGCTTGGCACGATACATTGCACAAACTGATCAACCGATCAATATTGGTGACAATGTTTTTTTAAAATAATTAATCATATCTGCATTCAACCCTCAATTTAAAACTGTTTCTAGAACCACCACTAGAAACGATTTGATACGATTGTTTGAAACCCAAAGAGATGACTTGATTGTTGATACACAGCATCTAAGTGTCTCTATTGCATTAACTTCTGACATTTGAAACGCATGTTCCAAACAGAACTATTTATGTGTCACATGACACTATTTAGATTTTGAATAGAAGATAACAAAAATAATTCTTTGTTTTCGGTCTATGGATTTTGCACATACCACAAAATATTTTTAATGCCATTCTTTCTATTTTAGAAACTAATGAAATCACATGTCGCATCATTTCTATCACATTGGATAACGCATCTGCAAATACTAGCTCTATTGTATTGTTTGTTGTAAGAAATATCACGCAAGATGGATGTTATTTCTTCCATCAACGGTGTGCATATCATATCATAAATTTAGTTGCACATACTGGTTTAAAGCAGATAAACGACCAAATAGATCGCATCAGAGATGTCATTTCTTGGATTAATAGTTATAATCCTAGATTCCAAGAATTCAAGAGACACTATACATTAAACAGTCCCAAACCCCAATGATTCCAAACTGATATGCCGGTAAGGTGGAACTCTACTTATTTAATGCTGGATAATTGTTTGGATTATGATACATGTTGGAACCCCGTTCACCGGTTACGCAACAAAACTAGGTTTTAAATTTTTTATACAGATCATAATCTGTATCTGGGACCAGTGAACTTCGAATCGTTATTATTTTTCGGAACTAATACATACAATATGTATATACATGAAATTGTAATCGATAAAATCAGAAGAACATAAAACTTACCAACATTTGGAGGCTCCTTCACTTTACGATATGCTCATGTTTGAACCAATCTTACCAACGTTTGGAGATTACTTCACTTTGGGTGCGTTTGGCGCTGACATGAGACAGGACAAGGTGGGACAGGACGAGACGGGACATGACAGGACAGACTGTTCTATATTGTGTTTGGTAGACCTGGGACAGAACTGTTCACTGTATTGTTGTATGTTTGGTATGACTGGGACAAGACGGGACAAGAGGTTCAAATGACCAGAGTGTCATTCTTGTCCTATCCAATGTTTGTTACCACATAATAGTGATAAATATTTTTATATATCATATTTGGGAGAAGACAAGTCAATATTTATTTATTTTTATCAACAAAATATTTTTTATATATCATATTTCATAAAAATAATAATATTGTAATTACAAAATAGTTTAATTAATAATTTTTTGGAAGACATGTGATTTTTTTTCAAATAATAATAATATTATTATGGTCATTCCCTCATTTTTTGAATAATAATATAAATTAATAATATTAATTCCTCAATTTTTTTAAATAAAATTATTATTCAATTTTACATGCTTGTAATTGTGAATAATAGAAAAGAAAAATATATTTTAGAAGTTTTAATTATTCAACCACACATCTTTTCTTTTCACATAATAGTAAATTACGGATAA
This sequence comes from Dipteronia dyeriana, assembly GCA_032871835.1. Taxonomy (NCBI): domain Eukaryota; kingdom Viridiplantae; phylum Streptophyta; class Magnoliopsida; order Sapindales; family Sapindaceae; genus Dipteronia; species Dipteronia dyeriana. The sequence continues at coordinate 59,087,231 of CM065301.1, forward strand.
TACTTAATAACATGATCCAACAAAAAAGTTAATGTAATATATTTGTTCACAAACCTAATAAAAAAATTCATAACACAAACATGTTCACAATTCCAACAAAATATAAGTTTCAAATATGTTCACAATTCCAACAAAATATAAGTTTTTTTTTATAGTTGATAGTTTTGTAAATTTAAAAAACTTTGAGGGTAAAAATGTATTTTCCAGACTTGTCCCATGCATGGGACAAGTCTGGCTTAGGGTGTGAGGTGGGACAAGTTTTCATGGTTTTTGTCCCATGTTGTCCCGTTCCGTCCCATGTTAATGGCGCACTAAAAGTGGGACAACAAAAAGTTGTCCCGTCCTGTCCCGTCCCGTCCCGCGTACCAAACGCACCCTTTACGATGTGCTCCTGTCTGAACCACTCGATCTTCCTCGCTATCTCTCGGATCTAGTAACTGCGTGTGAGTACGTCACGATCTCAAGAACTTGAATTGAGGATGTAGATAATTGAAGAAACTCTTTCTTCTATGTGTTTCAAAAACACAAAAAACATGAAACAAGATATATCTATATCTCACGCCTGCTTCCTTTTATACAAATATATATATATATATATATATATATATATATATATATATATATATATAAGTTTCGATGTGCAACTTTTGCACACATTTTTTCTTTTAAAAAAAGACGTTTGACCAAAAAAAAACTGATCCTTTTTTTTTGTGAAGACATATATATATATATATATATATATATATATATATATATATATATCAATCTATCTCCTGGACTTCCATTTTATTTATATATAGAGAAAGAGATAGGGAGAGAGAGTGAGTGTATCAAGTATTTGCATCATATGCAAATTCTTATTTTGATTAATGTTTCATGTGTACACACCAATTTGTATCTAATTCAATATCTTGTGTTATTAATTGATATATATATATATATATATATAATTATCCTTTTTAAATATATCTAATATAATAAGTATTTTAAATTTAAACTTAAATTCAAATACTTAGATAAATGATTTAGTAAAAATAAAATAATCCTATTATTTTATCTTCACCTAAATCCATATATCAACTAACACCCTCCAATTAATAATTCATAATTATCAATATAATTAAATAATCTAATTATTTAATTAATTTAACTATTAACATTCATTAATTAAATAATCTCATTATTCAATTAATTTCCGAATAAATACAATTAATTGGACAATCCAATTAATTAACCGTGACCCTTGTTACCTAAATCAATCGGGGCTAGCAAGGGGACCTAATGGACCCAATGGACCCACAGTATTTTGAGCTCCAATAATCATCGAAATCATTAATTAAATTCTTTAATTAATATTCTTTGATTATTAACTCCAGTGTTATTCCACTAAAAACTCGAAGTTGCACTCTCTCAACTGTAGACGCTTTTACACAGACCGATACAACTCGGTGTCCATCGATATAGCTATTACACATGGTGTGATCCTCCACAATAGTTCATAATTAGAGCTGGGTCATAATGTCCGTTATACCCCTCTAATGACTTATATCCTTTAAGTACCGTTGATTCTCTAATGGACAATAAATCCTATTTCCTTACGGAATTAGGAAAGCGCTCATATTGTCCAAGTCCCGAATCAACCTTTAAGAGAACTACTATCTACTTCTCACAAGAAGGAGTGGATTCCACTATTGTGTACAAACCTTTCCAGCCACAAGCCAAACCGTAATCCCAATATACTGAGTATATTGATCAGGAAATGCATCTGATCTCACCCATGATATATCAAAGACCACGATTTAACCTGAAGGAGTCGATAAGACACTCAGGATTAAGATCACCCATATATAGCCATCATTAGTTGATATATATGAATCTCATCGGTAAACAGATCTTGGTGAGAGATTCATATAGATCATGGCCTAGTCCTGTATGATCACATCATATAAGGTGCCCCAATTCTCATATCTCATATGAATGATTCAGGATAGAATCACCGTACATTACGGAATGGACCGCAGCTCTAGATTAACCACAAATAAAGTACCCAGCTTTATTTTCTATCTATGAACTCTTTAGATTGCACGTCTCTTACCGTATCCATCTGTATATGACACTCATATACACAGTTTGAGATTACATCTGACAATCTTGGATGTTAAATATATGCACAAGTTATAAAATAAACAACACAACAATAATGAATTGAACTTTTCCTTTTATTTATTTCATAAATCCATTTACAAATTACATGTTTAGGGCATAAACCCCAACAATCTCCCACATTCACTAAAGCATGTGAGGTATGTTTCGTAAACCTAGACCATCTAGGTGACCCGAAAACACTTTAGCTTGTAAGGTCTTCGTAAATGGATCAACATGATTGTCTTGTGAGGCTATCTTTGTGACGATCACATATTCTCTCTACATTATATCTCTAATGAGATGATACTTTCTCCCTATATGCTTCCCTCTTTTGTAGCTTATTGGTTCTTTGGAATTAGCCATAACACCACTGTTATCACAATAAAGTGTGATGAGCCTATCCAGATCTGGAACAACTTTCAGATCACTCAAGAACTTACGGAGCCAAACAGTCTCTTTAGCAGCTTTACAAGCGGCTACATATTCAGTTTCCATGGTGGAGTCAGCAATGCAAGATTACTTGATATTTCTCCACACAATGGCTCCACCACCCAAGATGAATACTGATCCAGATGTGGGTTTCCTAGAATCCATGTCTGACTGAAAATCAGAATCCGTGTATCCTAACGGGATCAAATCCTGTCCGGAATACACTAGCATATAGTCTTTCGTTCTCCGAAGATACTTGAGAATTATCTTGACAGCAACCCAATGATCCAATCCTGGGTTGGACTGGTATCTGTTGACTACTCCCACTACATAACAGATGTCTGGTCTCGTGCATAACTTAACATACATGAGACTACCTACTGCCGATGCATATGATACACGTCTCATATCCTCAACATCTTAAGGTGTCTTAGGACACTGTTCCTTAGACAAATGAACTCCATGCCTAGAAGGTAAATTATCTTTCTTGGAGTTTTGCATCGAAAATCGCACAAGAATCTTATCGATATATGATGCTTGAGACAGTGCTATGAGTTTGTTCTTACGATCCCTTATAACTTGGATCCCTAGAACATAACTCACCTCTCCCAAATCTTTCATTTGGAATTAGCTAGTCAGCCAGCCCTTTACATCAGACAACACTCCCACATCATTCCCAATGAGCAGGATATCATATATGTATATGACCAAGAAAACTACTTTTTTATCAATGATGCGCTTGTAGACACAAGGCTTATCGACGTTCTGCTCGAAGCCATAGGTTTTGATCACATCATCAAACCTAATGTTCCAAGATCTAGATGCTTGCTTAAGTCCATAGATGGACCTTTGCATCTCGCAAACCTTTTGCTCTTGATCTGGAGATACAAATCCTTTTGGTTGCATCATATAGATGCTCTCATCAAGATTGCCATTCAAGAATGCAGTCTTGACGTCCATTTGCCAAATTTCGTAATCAAAATAGGCAGCAATGGATAAGAGAATCCTAATAGACTTAAACATGGCTATTGGCGAGAATGTCTCTTCATAATCGACCCCCTCTTTCTGGGTATAACCCTTGGCCACTAGTCTTGCTTTGAAGGTCTTTACCTTCCTGTCTACTCCTCTCTTTCTCTTGTAGATCCACTTACACCCTATGGGTTTTACCCCATCCGGTAAGTCTACAAGATCCCATACTGAGTTAGGGTACATGGACTCTATCTCGAGATTCATGGCTTTAAGCCATTCTTCTTTATCAGGATCTTCCATTGCATTCTTAAATGTCAATGGATCATCCACACTATTAGCAGAGACAACACCTTATCCCTCACATATACCTAAATAGCGTTCAGGTTGTCTCACAACCCTCTCACTACGTCTTGGTGGTAATGTATCCTGATCAAGAACCATCTGACTCTTAGATGTTTATGGATCAACAACTCTTGTTGATGAAGCACTAGTCTCACCAGGCTCCAACTCATTTTAATACAATCTTGGAACGAGGTTTATGGTTACTAATGTAATTGTCCTCAAGAAACGTTGCATTTGTCGAAACAAATACTTTATTGCTTCAGGATTATAGAAGTGTCCACCTCTGGTTAGACATGACCACAGTATTTGGTTCTGTCACACCTAGCACGTGACGTACTAGCTATCCCTGTGTCCACTGGTGCTGAATCCTGTTCTTTGTTCAATTACACGTCCACTGGTCAGAACAAACATTCAGCAGCAGTGGACGTGTAATTGAACTAAGAAGAAGTTGTTTGTCTCCGAAGATGGTGGATGTATTAACATGCCTTCGAAATTAGGAGCATGTTAAAAAAAGCTTGCAAAACCAAACTGTAGATAATGAACTTATTCTAAATTTGAACAATCTATATGTTGATGAGCCTTCCGATAGTGGCCAGGGCTAAAACTAGGTTATACTTTTACATGTACATGTACTTATAAGTTGTAATACGTTTGCATTCTTTTTCCCTTATCAAGGTTAATTCCACTGGGTTTTCTTGGTAAGGTTTTTAATGAGGCAATCGTATAAATATGTAATAATAAATTTCATAATTCAGAAATAAATAAATAATTCTTCATTTAATATTATTGTAACTTCATCTATATATATATATTTTAATACTTTATCTTTATTCAATTTTTTCATTATTTTAGTATTTTACTATAAAAAATTATAAATCTATCTAACTAAAAAAATTGGAATGAAAAAAAAACACTTTATTTTTCATAATAATCAATTAAAAGGATAAACAAATTGCAATGAAAATTACATTGACATAATTGCATTGTTAATTTGATATTATGTATTTTCCCTAAACCCTAAAGTCTAAACCCAAAACCCCAACAAATAAAATTAAATTAAGGTCTGGTCTGTGGGGCACACCGATGACAGGCCCACTTGCCGTGCGGGGCCCCTATTCCAGAAAACGTGTCGGACCAGACCCTGCCTGGACGAAACAGCAGCTCGGACCTGGCACGACCTGTTTTCGAAAATAGGCCTGGACATGCCGGATCACTTTGGTTGGGCCTGTTCAGATTTACACCACTAGAGTCTCCACAGAGGATGGAGTGAATTATTATTATTATTATTATTATTATTATTATTATTATTATTATTATTATTATTTTGGTTTGGATTAGAATTACAATTATTACAAATCATATGGTTATTTTACATTTAGGCTTTAGGTAGATTAAAAGTTTTTCAAAAAGTTTATGATCCTTTTAATATTTTATATTGTTCTTAATAGGTAAATGGGAAAAGATTGTTTTACCTCCTCACCTTTACCCTATTTGAAAGGAGAGGACAGGGTTTGCCAATATTGGCCGGTCTCCCCCCTGAAATGAAACTATTGTAAAGCTTCCCCCTTATGTTAGAATTTTTGTCTAAAAAATACGTTGTTGACTGTCGGTTTTATGGTCAAATGACTGTTTTATCCTTATTATAATCAGAAAATGACCATTTAACCCCAAAATATTTATTAAATAAACAATACATTTGAAAAAATATATAAAAAATATAAAAACATAACTGAAAAAAAATCTCCACCATTCCTCTTTAAATGGACGGTGGAGATGTTTCTTTTTATTTTTTATTTAATTTTAAAAACAGAAACTACAAAATATTTTTTTTTAAAATAAAAAATAATTAAAAAAAACCAATTATGTCCTGAACTTTAAAGAAGATGTTCTTGATTTTTTAAAATCCCAGTTAATCAAAATCATACTAGAAAAAAATTCCTCATTTCATCAAAATTCATCCCCCAAACACGAACATCGGTAGAGCATCATGAACCAGAACCCAATTTTTTTTTCTCTCATCAACAAACCCATAAATCCAAAAATAAATAAATAAATAAACCCAGTTCATAATAATCATCATCATCTTCAATTCTACTTCTTCTCGGCCACCACCATCTTCTATTCTTCTTCTTCTACACCTGACCATCATCCCAGTTCATAATAATCATCATCACTAATCTCAAACAACAACACCAACCCATCTTACTCGTAGAAAAAAAAAGGATCAAAATCAAAATTAAACCCGGAAAACATAAAAATCAAACACAAAATCCCATAGATCCATCTCACCAACATCAAACCCAAACCTAGCAAATCACACAAACCCAAACCCAAACCTAAATCTATTCACCACCACAAAAATCACACCATCGATAGCTCTAGAAGCCGAGGATCTGGAACGTCGAGAAATCGTCGATCGATCGGGAATGTCGAGAAGATTATTGTTGATCGATCTAGGGACCTCGAGAAGATCATCGTTCTAGGAGCCACATCATATCTCTCTATTCTCTCTCATTCTTTCCATCTCAATCTCTCTCACATCAGATCAATGCCATTTCTAGACGGCGATGGCGGCGGTGGCATAGTGGGTTTGTGGTTTAATGGTTGCGGCGATGGTGACGGTGATGGTGATGGGTTCAGTAGTTTGGATCGTGGCGGTCTTAAAGATCCATTGGAGAGAACGATAGGAGAGAAAGGTTTAGGGGGGGGGGGGGGGGGGGGGGGGAGAGTGTTTATTAAGTTTCTAGTTTTTATTTGTTTTTATTTGTTTTTACAAATTGCCCCTCTAATATTAATGGTCAACGTGAATTTAGATGGAAAATGTGACAGAAGGGGTTTATTATACACTGTTTTCATTTCAAGGGGATTAATGACCAATATAGGGAAACCATGTCCTCACCTTTCGAACAGGGTAAATGTGAGGGGGGGAAGATAATATCCCTAGGTAAAATGCCTAAATTGTCCTCAAACCTTTGTTCAACCATTAAGCCAAACACTTTGACCATTAACAACAAAATATGTTATGTTAGTTAGGGGTGGGCATTAAGTTCCGAACACCACCGAACCAAACCAAAAAAAGAGTGTTCAATTCGGTTCATCAAATGAATTCGGTTTAAAAAATTAAAAACCGAAAAAATTTCGGTTTAAACTGGTTTAGTTTCCTAAAAACCGGTTTGAACCTATTAAACAACCTATATAAGTATAACTAAAAAAACCCTAACAAACCTCTTTAACTTTTCTTTCATTATTATTTGTTATGTTTGATTTGTTTTTATTTTGGACTTGAGACTTGGGCTATTAAAAATATTAAAATTTTGACCCAAAATTAGAATCCAACAATCCATCAAATTTAAAAACATATTAAAAGAACCCATTAAGCCCATCAAATCAATAAGGCCCATTAGGTCCATAACCGAAATGAACGGAACCGATTAAAATTAAATCAGTTCAGTTCGGTTACTATTTCTTATTCGGTTTAAACCGGTTCAATTTTAAATGAATCAAAATAATTTCGGTTTAGTTCGATTTTATCTAAAATCGAATCGAACCGAACCGTGTCTACCACTAATATTAGTATAATTGATGGCAAATGTTTTTCGACAATATTAAGCCGTACTTCCTCGGCATATGCTTGTACAATTTGACCAGAATGAAACGGAAAACCAATTATTGTGTGCGCAGTTCAAATTGGGCTGCGGGCAGACCAAATTATTGGACCTGACGTCGGAGGTTGGGCTTATATCTTGGGCTTCATCGGTAAAACAGATTTTAATAAAAATTTAAAAAAATAATCAAATAATCGAAGTAAATCAGGTAGGCACGTAAGGGCGGAATGAGATATTTTATTTATAAATTTATGTTATTTCTGTACACGTATTTAAATCAGATTTTTTTCTAATTTTTTTTACTGTTAGTGGGATTTGAACCGGCATGGTTCAAAGTTATTAATTAAGGTCCAGTTTGATATTGCTCTATTATGGGAAAAAATGCTTTTAGAATTGTTATAGGGATAATTGCTTTTGAAATTGCTGTGGGAAAAATCAGTTGAGTGTTTGGTAAACTTATTTTTAAAAATGCTGTGAGAACTAAAAGTAATTTCAATGAGTTTGGTCAACTGAAGTAAAAAGTGTTGTGAATGTGTAAAATTACTAAAATGACATAGATATCTAAATGGTGTTAATGTGCTAAACTTTATATTTGTCTTCTTTTTTGTATTTATTGTTAAGTGTTATATAATTACGGTAATTTATTGAATTAATTAGTTCCATTTTATTGAATTAATTAGCCACATTTCTTTATTTTTTATTTTTTTTATTTTACTTTATTGAATTAATTAGTCTCATTTTTTTTATACAGCTATGATAACAATTTTTTTCTATACCAATATAAGCTTTTTTTTTTTGTAAATTTCGTTAAAGGTAAGAATAAAGTTGAAAAGTTAGTAAAATTTCATTTAATATCAATGTAGTACGTTTTCTAAAAATAGTAGTCAAAATCCAAAAACATATATTTATAACTTCTTAAAAATCAAAGAAACTAAAAATAATAAAAGTACTTTCCTCCGATTTTATTAAATATCACGTTTTTAGTCCAAAATCACTATTTACCCTTGAAAACAGCTGGAAAAGCGATTCCAAACCGGACATAAATCTCAAATTTATCAGGCACCAGCTGAGCTATGGAGACGTTGTTAAAGAGAGAGAAAAGGAAAGGAAAAAAAGAAAAAGAAAAAATGTTGGCAACTTTTAGGTTTATAACGTTCAAACTCTTAACTCTCACAAACACAAACACACACAGCCGCCTGCGTGCCTGCGCTCTGTTCTCTCTTCACTCCTCTTTTTCTTGAACACATTCTCAACCTCAGGTACTTTTCTCTTCTCTTTAAGTTTCTGCAAAATCCACCTTTCTTCTACTGTCCCTCTGTTTCATTGCTTTCCCTCGTTTTTTTATTATATTTTTTATTTTTCTTTTCTTCTCGTGCTTCAGAGTCTCTGTTTTTGCTGTTCATTTTTACGTCTATGATTGCTTCAAAATGTCTTTCATTTCCGTTTAAACTATCTTCATCACTTCCTAGACTCTCTATCTGTATAACATGTGTCTCTGTTTCTCATAATTGTAGTTATATGTGCATGGAGATTTTTGAATTGTTGAGTAAAAATGGTTTTTAAGTTTATCGGAATTGTCACAAGTTGGTGAAATGATGGAAACCCAGTTCATGTAATGTTATGGTTTTGTTTATCAGAAGATACGAGTTTTTTCTTTTTCTTGTGGAAATCTTCAACATGTTATATAATTTTAGATATAGAAGAATTGGTTGATTCGATCACATTTCTGCTTCAATTTAGATACGATGTTTGCATTATATTCGATTATGAAGAGAAACACACACTGTTAAGATTTTATTTTCCAGTGGGTTATTACAATTTGCTACAGAGAATGACACGTCGTTAACATATGCCTTAGAAACTTAACATCCGTGTTATTATATACAGTTTAGTTCTTATTTATTTGTTATTATTGTGATTTTTGTAGAACTCTGTTACATTCCATCTTCCATAAATATGTCTGTATTTTTAATGTTATTCGGCTGATGATCCCTAAAAATTGTGAAATATTTTCCCTTCGAGCGCGTATTTGCGGTCTGTTTAGTTATGTTAGATAGTTCTATGTCTAAGATGGATTTAGCTTTTCAAAAACCACCATGGATCGTAAGGGAACCTATCAACTAATAAATTTTATATACCTGTACCATTGGTACTCATTCCTCTATATTTGTTTTGAATTGTTTCAATACTGAAAAATCGAATTTACTGTATCGTGGCTCTTCTAGAGGTTTTACGGGTATAATTATCGTTTTCTTAGGTTCATCCTCTCTAGCATTTTCTAATAACTATTGATTGTCGTCATTCTTCTACTCTATTGGCTGTTCAAGGATTTAATTTTATCTAATATATACAGTTGTTTAGAGTTTGCGGTTACTGGACCTGACCAATCTTCTTATCGTTTCAAGGACCAATTTCTTATTCCTCAATAAAATTCTGGTTTTTAAAAGATTGGGAATGATTTCCTTTAATAACTTAGTAAAATTTGGAAAGGAATCTGGACAGAAACCAATCACAAAGTTTTGAAACTATATGTCAGTTTCCTTTGACCCATACTGATGATGAATGGAGTCCATTAACTTTATAGATCGTTTGTTTTACTTCTTTTTGGAATGGATTTGAAAAAGTATTTGTTGCAATTTGAACTGGTGAACTGATTAAATTTTTCTATTGATATGAGTTGGTTCATTTTCTTTTCAGGGAAACTGTAAAGGAATTTCCTTATAAGTTAATAAGTATCTAGCTTTGGTGAAATTGTGATATGGCTCTTGCACAATCATTGATGGATATCAATCCGGACAGTGAACCACGCTATACCATCAAAGTTGAACCCGATCAAGAAAGCAAACGTGTCTTGGCAAACCCAGATGAGAATGGTTTGAGCTGCATCAATGGCTGTGGCGGAATCAGTGGTGAAAAGGAAGCTCTGTGGACTGGTAAAACCACGGTTCAGGAAGTCCCTGAAGACGTGGAGGTTGATATAGTTAAATTCACAGATATTGATAAATCCAGATTGGCTGAAGCTGAAGAACCTAATGCTACAGAATATTCAAGCTCATTTGGCAACAGTAAATCTGATAATGAAAGGTGTTCTGGATTGAGTGAAACTGAGGTGGAATCACAATATTTTGGTGACAGTGGTTTGCCATCCACATATGATGCATTCAGTAGCATGTTTAACGTGAGGTGCGTTGTGGTTCCTTATCTATGATTTATTTAGATTCTGTTTGCCATATTTTTAGTGTACAAAATTTACACAAAAGCCATAGTTTTTATATGGTAATATATGCTTGTTACCATTTTAATTTAAATCATTTCATAACTTAATATGTTGAGATCAATATGGCCCATAATCAATTTTGTTGACGTAAATGACTAAATTCTCTCAAGTCTTTGTTATATGTGCAATTCTGTGTTAGAAACCTCCTAATTATTAATGAAATAGCTATATATTAAAAAGTTACTTTAAAGGCCAAGAACTTCATTTATTGCGAACTAGGATTATCTATTGCTAATTCCAGATATAGTTTCGGTTTAGGAACCACATTATTTGGCATATATAGTTCTGTGTTGGGAGTCCAATTTTTCTTTCCAAAATAGTTCCTGTCTAAAACTTATGTGTGATCTGCGGCATCTTATACAAGCCAATATGTCGAATGATATATTAAGAAATTGCTTTAAAGGCCAAGAACTTCATTTATTTTGAATCAGGATTATCTTATGCTATTTCCAGATATAGTTTTGGTTTAAGAACTGAATTATTTGATATATATAGTTCTGAGTTGGGAGTCTAATTTTTCTTCCCAAAATAGTTCCGGTCTAAAACTTATGTTTGGTCTGTGGTATCTTATACATGCCAATATGTCAAATGATATTTTAGTGCTTAACAAAATTTATATATATCTGGTGGCCTATAAATTGTCTCCAATCATGCTCCAAATGGTTAAACTGTTTGATTTGGTATTTTGCAAATGCTTTGTTCACTGTGGGTGGAGACAATAGAATTGTTTGCCACAGATTCAACATCATTCCTTTTAACACATTCTTTTCGTGGTATAGCTATTTTTTTGGCATACTTATCTAATATAGAAGAGTGGCAATACAATTCATTTTAATTTCCTCCGATTATGTAGTTTATGTCCACAGATTGTCTAGTTGATTTATGTACTAAAACTTCTTGTGTTGTTGCCAATTCAGGAAGAAGAAGTTGACAACTCACTGGAGGAGCTTTATACGTCCTCTTATGTGGCGTTGCAAATGGGCAGAATTGAGAATTAAAGAGATTGAGTCTCAAGCATCAAAATATGCCAGGGAGCTTGAAGCACATGACCAGAGGAAACACTCAAGAATCGATCAATCTGCTCTGGAAGAGCTTGGATCAAAGGCTTTTCCATTTTCTAGTCAATTGTACAGAAAGAAGGCCATGAAGAGGAGAAAACGGAAAAGAGTTGAAGACACGATTGATATAACACCATACATGTCGCATCATAACCTTTTTTCCTATCTTGGTATATGCTTGTTCTTTGTATTTGTACATCATGGTGTGAGTGCTTTGTCCTTGTTTCTCATCGATTATCTACATCTCCCTTCTTCCAAAGACAATGTTCATGTGTGATTTTGCAGAAAGCAAGAGGTCCAATCCAGATGGAAACTCTGCAAATGACGATTTTGGTAATACAGGTATCAGTTTATGCCTCATATTGATTCTTATTGGGCAGACCAAAATATTATTGAAGAATACTGAAGCTTGTTCAGATTCTGAAGGCATTTCAGATGTATTGAAGTGTTCAGCATTTTATATCGACACTGAATGCTATCTTTTTGTTTGTTTTAATGTTGGGGCAGCACTTGTGGACCAACAAACTGATTGCAATGACATATTTGGCAGTAACGACGATCCTTCATCTTTTACGGTCAGAGATGGTGATAATTTATTGGAGCAGGTCCTTTGGAAAATCGAGATTGTCTACTCTCGGGTTCACAAGCTGAAGAGTCAACTCCACATGGTCATGACTAAAAATGCTTCAAAGTTCTCTTCCTCTGAAAACTTGAGCCTTCTTTCTCCTTGTGATGCACAGACCAGCTCTGCACCTAGTCCTACATTCTCTGCTGGCCATGCAGACACAACATCAGTGGGGGCTATGTATAACCCAATTCAGAACATTTCAGATTATGATCTTGGAGATCTTGTTATGCCAGAAGGGGCTATTTTAACTTATGTAGAGGCTGTCCATGTTCCCGATATAATAGAAAGTACGGTAGGACTGTTGTCCGCTACTGACGTTACGTTCCATCGGCCACAGGTTGGAGATTCATGTGAAGATGTAAGATCTCTTAAATTATTAATTTGATCTATGTACTATTCTTGCTTGGTTACATTAACCAGATATGATTGTGGAAGCACTGTTCAGTATGCAGTTAAATATGGTTTTGAAATTTATGCTAGTAATTTACTTTGTTAGGCTATTCATATTAGATTTTTGAAGTGAATATTTTCATTTTGTTTTCTGTGACTGAATAACAGGCACATAACTTATTTTCCTGATTCTCTCTAGAAGAGACAACTGGCATCTTCTTCAGGATTACCGACATGGCAATACTCTATACAGTTGTAGCATTGTCAATATTTCAAATAGCATAAGGAAATTTAGGGGAAAAAATAGAACTTTAGAGTCGAATTGTATTTTTTCATAATTTGTTAACTTTTATTCCCTTTTAATTCCTTTATTTAATGGTTTTCACTCTGGCTGTGTGACTTTCTAATTCCTTTGTTTTACCCCTAATGATTCTTCAAGCTGTCAGATATATGTGATGTATAAGTTAAATGGGCACTACAGTTCTGAAGATAATTGTTAAGAATGCTGAATTCAATAATTACTTCATTCTGTATATATATATTTATTGATATCTGCAGATTTTGGATAACATTCTGATACAAAATGATAGAGCTTGTGAAGAGCAGCACACCCTTTTAGGGACAAGTAATCAGTCCCTAGAGAAGCATCATGAATCAGAGAAAGGAGAAGGAGAAAGCACTTGCCCTTCTCTAATTCCATCATCAGAACCTGAAACTGTGGCAAAATCTGTGGTGACTCTGGAGCAATCAACTCTGAAATCATGTTTAGCATCAGATTTCCATGTTCCTACGAACAAGAGAAAGAGAGGGGAGCGCAAAGCTGGTACGGGCAGTTGGAGCAAGAAAGGATCAGGTGAGCCTGATAGCCAGTAAGTTGTGGAAATTTCACATTTTTTTGTAGTTCATTACTTTGATAATGATGAAATCTTCAGTAAGTTGATAGGAACCATCCTTACTGGAGCAAGTGGTCGGATTAAACTCCGATGAATTGTTGTTAAGTTTATTTTACTCTGAGCCTGACAGTTCAGTCAGGAGAGAAGTAGTACTCTGTCTTTAGACTTTGATGAACATCATAGGCACAAGTCATGTTGATTTTATGTACTGTAAAGAACTTATTTAGAGCTTGCAATAGCAATACAAGGTACTCCACGAAGGCCAATTTTGCCTTGTAGTTTATAAATATGAATGGCTGATGTTGCATTATCCAATCATCTCCTAGCTATTTAATCAAAATTTGCAATGGCTTGGAGCCAGTGGGGATTTTCACTTTTCAGGTCCTCTCTGGGGAAACAGCAGTCATAATTTATTGTTTTGAGTTTCTCATAAATGGAGAACTTGTCAGATAATCTTGAACTGTTGTTTTCTTAGAACATACACGGTAAACTAAATAGTTAAGCCCTGTCCTCCGACTGTTTTTCCGGTGTGTTTTCGTTTTTGTTTTCTAAAAATGATTACAAATTCACGTTTATTAACCATTTTTTATTTTATTTTTTTTTCAAAAAAAAAATAAAAAAAAACAAAACTAATGTTAATAGTAAAATATTTAAAAAACATAAATACTTGTTTTTATTTTTTAAAAAAATTAACAATTTCTTTTTTCTTTTTTCTCATCCACAAGACCTCATCTTCTTTCTTCCTTCGCCGATCGCAGCTGCCACCGATCTACTCGCTGCCGTCGGTCGATCATCTTCATCTTCTTTCTTTCTTTCTTCTTCTTTCCTTAGCCCATCACAGCCGCCGCCGGCTGACCAGCTGGTCTTCTTCTTTCTTCCTTCGTCGATCGTAACCGCCGTCGATACACTCGCTGCCGCCGGCCTATCATCTTCATATTCTTTCTTTCTTCTTCTTCCTTCTTTAACCGATCGGCCGTGATAATGTGAGTTGAGTGATTCAGCGAAGCTCGTTTATTTTTTTAGTCTATCACCAGATCTGTTATGCTCTCATTTCTCTCTATGATGTCTTTTTTTTTCCGTCTGAAAAATGCAAAATCATGATTCCGTTGACTTCGACAAGCTAGATCTCCATTTCATATTACAACTCCACATTCTCATGCGAGAGCAGATCCACACTTTCATGTGTTTTTTTTTCCTTTTTAAAAGATTTAAAGCTTTTTCAGAATATTTGTAATTAATAAAAAACTTATAATTTATAATTTATAATTAATGTGATTTTCTTTTTTAAAAAATAATGATAAATAAAATGCTTAACCAAATTGTTTTTAGGTAATAATATAAAATAGAAAGTATTGACTTAGTTGTTAATTATTTGAGATGAATTATTATTAAAATTTGATATTTTTCTATTAATCTACCATACGTGTTTTTAGAATTTTTATTTTTAAAAAATAGCTTTTAGTATAATTTACCAAACGTGTTTTCATTTTCGTTTTTCTTTTTAAAAAAGCAAACGAAAAATATTAACAGGAAGCCTCCAAAGTTTTGTGAAGTTACGATTTTGATTACATAAATCGATGAATGAGATGATCTCAGATCTCATCTCTATTAATAAATTTTTTATTTTATACATTTCCTATTTCCGTCAATGCCTTATTGAAAGCTCTAAATGGGTTGATTATCACCTTAAAACATGGGGTTTCAAGAAATAAAGCTCTTAAATCAGTTTGAAAATCATGTTTATGTCATAAAAGTAGATTGAATGCCAGTTTCATATTTGTTTTGAGAAGTTAAAATCAGAACATTTAATAATTTTGATTTGAAAAAGTGTTTGATAAAACTTTTAAAAGTGGTCAATTGATAATTTGAATTGATTTAATATAAGTTTTTAGAATAAAGTGTGCTATTATTTTTGGATATTTTTATTTTTGGACATTTTTATCGACATCCTTGTTTCGTATAAATCTATTGTTATTATTTACTATTATAATTTGAGTCTTTTTAATAATTATTTTTAAATGGTTATTTTTATATATTGTTTATAATTTTTTATCTACTGTTTTAATAATTAGTATTTTTTGTATCTATCCTAACATTACATAAAATAGTAGGATCTAGAATTAAAAAAAAAAATGCTACACCTAGTAGAAGATCTAGTACTTGCAAATACTAACAATAGTGTGAATTATAAAAAAAAAATCATATATTTTTTTTTATTTTTTTTAACAGTTGAATTAAATATTATATAATAATTTTTTCTTTTTGTTTGACATTTGAATTAAATAATTGTTTGATACCAATTACACATAATAACATTTCAATTTTCATTCATTTCCTTTGAAAATAAATCACATATTTTTTAAATATAAATTCACAACGATTAACATTATATTTTACCAAACGCCTTTTTTTTACTCTAGCAGCAATGCTAGTCGTAATATTAACCAAAAGTTGTATTGTTTGATTATTCACAGGAATTATTTTTTAACACAACTAATAGTGTTTTAAAAAAGATCTTATTTAGTATGTATAGGTGTAAAATTGGCCAGGCCGGTACTATTGACGGTGTCAGCAAGACAACAATTGTGTGTGTGTTTTTTTTTTTTTAATATCCTGAAGTACTATATAAATTCAATTTTTTTTTAAAATGTTGGTTTGAACCCATAATCTTACGTATATAAAAGGTATATTGTTGTTGGTGTTGGTAGACTTGGATGCATAACAAAACCTGATCAGAAATTGAATAAATTAAATACTTTTAGAATATTTATATATTTATATTACTAGAATTAATTTGTAAATTTAATAAAAAGATCTATCTGTATTAGACAATATCCGATGCATGTGTTATTATCAATACTAAATTTAATATAAAAAAGTGTAAAATACTATATTTGACATAACAATTTAGTATTGTACTCCAATACACAGTAGTATTTAATATGCTATTGTTATTATTTTATTAATTAAAATTATAAAAGTCAACATTTACCATTAATACATTCATTAAATTGTTGCAGAATAATCAGATACAATAGATTTTGATTGAAATATCATTGATGTACATTAAATTTAAATTATTTTAAATATTAAAAAATATATATAATGATATTTTTATAATTAAAAAATGAGTATTTAGTACTATACTAAATTTGACATATGCTATACTGTATGTCAAATTTAATATAAAGTTTAGTATATTTCAAATTTAGCACAATATTTAATACTGTATTAGAAATATATTTTTATACTATATACTAAATTTTAGCATTGATATATAAATTTGACACAATATTGAAGATTTCAAAAAAAAAAAGTTGGTTTCATCTTTTCCACTCCCATTTCCATTTCCAAGGATATTGTGCATCACCATACACTTTTGACGGAAAAAAAAATGTCTAATTACTAAATTGTTAGATAATTGTTGCGTATATCGGTGTTACCTTTCATGTGATAAAGATCTTCCTCTAGACTATATAAATTTCATTTTTTATTAGCCTGTGTGAAATTTGTTGGATTTGAATATATAAATTATTTCCATGTTGGATGTTAAATTAATTATTCAACAACGACCATTTTTTTGTCTCCTGCATTTTGATTTAGCAAAGTAAAGTTGCTGTCTTACCCTATTGTATAATGTCGTGCCTATGCTTATCGTGCCTTATCAGTAGTATATTTAAGTAGTATGCAAAACATAGATTCATTTAAAATAGTACACAAAATATTGATTCAATTCAAAGTAACATTACTTATCTCCTAGGTCTTTGGTACAAAAGGTAAAATTAGATGTGTAGTTTCACTATGAATCTTTCTATAACTATATGATTGATGGTCGTAAAAACCTTCAGTAATTGGCCTACAAACTTTTCACATCACCTTTTGCGTGTTGCGAAAACAAACTTTTCACATCACATTTTACGTGTTGCGAAAGACCAAATTTCTCATAGTGCCATAACGGAATATATGATTTAATTTATAACAGTACCTCCATTGTTTCGGTTCTTAATTGGAAGAAATACTTTGCTCCAAGTAGTTTATTACATATTATCTCTGAGCCATCCAACTTCCCAAGAATCAACAACTATAAGGAGGGTAAGGCATCACAAGTTATTCATTGTTGTGAGTCGACAATACATAAACATTGAGGATTATTTGTGACATTGAGATACTTCAATTCAGGAAAATCATTTCTATCTAAATCATTAAGATGATTCCTACCACCTATTAGTTCATGCAACTTTAGTTCTCTAATTCCCTACAACTGGGAGGTAGGTATTTGATTGTATCATTTTTATTCCTATTTTAGGTCCTCATTTCCTATCATTTACACACGAGTTTATCATTTGCACACGAGTTTATCAAGAGTTTTTGTGTATTTAATTGTGTTTCATGTGTTTACAAGGATTCATGGGCATTTGAGCTTATTTGGAGGGTTTGGAGGCAAAAAGGAGAAAAAAGAGCTAAACTTGTAAAGGCTTGTGAAGAATGCCTAACTTGTAGACACCATATCTTTTTCCACAAATTGAATTGGGTTTCGTGCTATATGTTTACTAAAAGCCTCGGATGTATCGTTTTTGAAAACTTTTACTATTCGCGATTCTGACTTTCTTAGAGGAAGTTATGCCCATTTTAGTGACTGGTGCTCGAAGTTGAGAAACGATGTGAGCGGAGCAATGCGGGCAGAAACTGCATCGCATTGGTAGCATTCAGCGGTAGCAAGTTCTGGAGTGAAATGTGGGTGCTCCGATGCAGCCAGCAACTGCTATTTTTGGTAGCATTTCACTCTAGAAACACCAGGTCGATTTTTGACCGTAATAAAAGGGAAAAACTTGCCCTTTAACACCACAATTCATGCCCTAGACCCTTCATTCTATAAATAGCCCTTCTTGATTTGAAAACGAGACACTCTAAACACTCACACTTAGTCTTCTTCCCAAATAAGGTAGAAAGGAGCTTCAAAGCTCCCTCCATGGGAGTTCACCATCCACCACCACTATATATTCTTCCACCCATCTTAGAAGATATTCAAAAGAGAAGGGAGGGCTTTTTAATGATAAAGGGAGGCTATGCATCAACTATGGAGATTGAGAGCTCTCAGAGGATTTGGGTTCAATGGGTTTTCTCTCATCACTCTTCTTCTTTGTATTTATTTTCTTTGATGTATATCCCCGTTATGGAGGATTTGTAAACCTACTCTTGTACTGTTTATATAATTTGATTAATATTTATTTAATTTGGTTTGTGTTCCATTAATTGTGCTTAATATTTTATTATTATTGTTTGTGTTAATGTGTTACCTCACTTTGTATGAATTAAGATTTAGAATTACACGAGATGTGTTAATTTTTATGATTAAAGTCTTATCTTTACATGAATATGGACGTCTGATTGGAAATTGACATGATACAATGAATGAGACTTTAGATTAGTTTAGGAGTAGTATAAGGTACATAACCAACTTAATTAATAATTTTTTTTTAGATGAGTGATGTACTCTGATGTATTTATATTTATAATCGCTACTTTCGATTGTTATCTACATGATATGGAAACAAATTCAAATTGTTTCAATAATTAATTTTTTCAAGCGGTCAGCAAATCCGAAAGAAAAGATTTCGTAATCGCAGGCATCAAATCCATTTGATAAAGTGTTGACGGTTTGAAACCTTTAAATTTAAAATTTTAAAATTATTAAATGAATCTATCGAATCCATCAAGAGAAACGGGGTCATGCAACTCGAAATGGAAGTTGATGGTCTTGCAAATCAAATTTACTTTTTGATAGACAAATCCACCCACTTAAGAACATGTCTGACAGATCTCATGTTAAGATTATGTCGATAGTAAGAATATAATAATATATTTAACAATTTTTTTAAATTAATAAAATAATTTTTAATTTGATCAATCTTATAGTATTTATAATTTAATTATTATAATTGTCAAAAGTAAATTATCATAAGGTCAAAAGAATATGAGAAAAGAAGAATTGTTCATACATCTAGATATGTATGAGGTAGACACAATTCTTTAGTTAGTCTCGAATAATATTCACAACTTAAGATAAAACTTGGGCGTCTTTATCTTGTTGAAATTGTAGATTCTTTTACTAGTATTTGAGTGAGATCAAATGTGTTATGATGAGTCTAAAATCAAACTGTGGTGTCTTTGGACAAAAGAATCTAGTACACTGGGTGCATTAAATTGGATCACAGTGAAATACTTTATCTAGAACCGTCAATGGATAAAAGTTTTCACTTGAAGACAATCAGAGAGTCTATCTCAATCCTGAGATAAATGATGGACTTATGGTTGCAAGTGTTATCATTTGAGCTATCAATGAGTACGATTATATATCATAGTCTATCATCGATAGTTTGGTGGTATTCATTTGTTAATCGATAGAGGACTTCATTTATAGATATGGACATCGTGACTCCATTTATTAAATAAGAGTAGAATATCATTATATGGATGTTTTGAGGTATTGGATATTAAATCTTAACGTTAAGTTTTCAATAATGTCTATTGAAACATGGCTTCTGGACAAGTCAAAATATCCAAGTTCAAAATATGGTCATATGAGTAAATATGGTAACTTGGAGAGTTATAGGCGGTCTATGAGCTCTAGGCGGTCTATGATCTCTTGGCGATTACTGGCATTCTTCACGATGATACACTTTCTCCATTAAGATTGTCTAGGGTATGAATGAGAAATATTAACTTATTCTATCTTTATTAAGAGTTCAATTTTAGCTCTTTAGTGGAATGAACTAAAATTAATAGATCAGACCTAAGTGAATCATTTGTTGATTGTGATTGGATTGTGTCTATTGGAGCTTAAATTTAGATAGCCCGCCAAGATCCCCAATCCATACGAACTTGCATGGATCACTTGATATATTCTACCGGACCAATTTAGGAGTCCATCTAGAATTGTATTGAGGCATGCGACCTTGTTTCATTTTGTAAGAATGGGTCTAGTTCACATGTGGATTTTTTTAAGGTCCAATGGATTTAATAAAATAAGAAAAATAATATATATGCCCATGTGTGGTCTTGGACGGGAAAGGCTAAATATTTTAACTTAATTATACTGTTTTTTTTAATTTTATTATTTAATTAAATGAAAATTAATTAATTATTTAATTAAAAGTCAATTTTTTTTTCCTAATAGGAGAAGGTCTCATAATATTATACTATTGTTGGTAGTATAATTAATATTAAAAACTATATTTGATAAGTAAATAAATAAAATGAATTATTTATCTAATCAAATTAGATTGTCTTTAATATGGTCACAAATACACTAATGAGTTGGATTAGGAGTCTTGGTGTAGGAAATGATTCTTTTTGGAAAAGGATTATTGGTCACTAAGTAAATCCACCTAAGGAAAGGATTCTTGCCCACCAAGTAAATTCTTTTTAGGAGAGGATTTGGTCTCCTATATATACTACCTATTAATTTCGACCAAGATATAATTTTTGGTGTGAGAAGTTGTTTTTTATTGTTATATAAAAAAAATTCGTCCTACTCATTGTGTGAAGATTCGGCTAATCATAGAGAAAAGAGGGAACATTTTTGTTTTCGAGAGTACACTAGTATCATTTGCATCAAAAGGGTTTTGTGTACAACATCGAATCAAGGTTCACGCGAGTTTCAATCAAATTGATTGATAATTCACAAGTGACCACACGTTCTTGATTTTTCTCTTGGAGGATTATTGTGACTAACAAAGAAGAAGATTTTATTTGTTTCCATCCCCAGGTATACAATTTAAAGAAACGGAGCCCACACTCCTAGGTGATTCACGTTCGTGATTGGATTGGAAGATCTTATTGATTCAATTCGACACTAGTTCAATCATCACGAAAAAAAAGGGTATGATACTTTTTATGTACATTAATTAATCTAGGGTTAAGGTTCTTTCTTTTAAAGGGATTTTTTTTAAATTTACTAAACCCTAATATTTTCACGTTTCCGTTATGCGATTTTCCCTACACCTCGATCACGTCTAAAGTAGTATTATGTTTGTTTGTTTAGTTTTTTATTTCCCGGCGAAGTGTATTGTCTTTGTTTTTCTAATTGTATCGGATATTATGAAAATATGTTTCCTTTACCTTATGTGTACGTAATGTTCTCTTTGTATTGTTTTTTACTCCTTTATGAATGGAATATAAATTAAATTTTTTCAATATGATGTCTGATTGAACTAACCCAGGTGTGTGAACAATTTCCGCTAATAACATGATTTTTTTTTAAAAAGTTTAATGAATAATTACAACGTAAAATAATAAAACTTGTCAATTTCAATCTTCTAATTTAAAACGCAGTTACAAAAGTTTTGTTATTATTATTCAACTACTAAAAAAAATGCAGATACCTTAACACATTATGCAATGGTGTAAACAAATACACCATATTAATCAATATCTCATCTACCAATGTATTCACCCACCAATTAATGCGTATCCACTATTAAAAGAAAGAAAAAGTTAATGTGTATCTTATCGATTGACACCTCAACTGCAACATATGCTGGGATTATAATGGTGGGATGAATTCAATTCACATATCAAAAAATAATATCCCAATTTGTGTCTGTCATATGTAAATTTTATTAGACGTACACGTCATTGACAAAGAGGATAAAATTGCCAGGTGGACATCCGAATAAGCATTCAGAAAATATCCTACAAGACATCACCAAAGAAGAGAAGCATGAGTAAACAAGTATAGAACAAAACCTATTCAGGGTCAACTGACGTCATATACTACTCGGGGTCAGTTAACGATGCTCGGGGTTAGCTGATGACATTTTCTACTCGGGATCAGATCACATCATTCGGGACTAGCTAATATCATGTTCTACTCGGGACAAACATGAAGAAAATCGAATAAAGAAGCCCAGCGCGTAACTCACACATGAATCAAGAGTCGCTAAAATACGCGAAGATATCCATATCAAAGAAGAATTCCAAGAAGAATAGAATACCAAACAGAAAAGGTTCCAAATCAGGCAACAATTTTATTTCTTCAAAAAGACCACGCCTTTATAAGGAAATAAGTCATAACTGGACTATATCACTAGAGTCCCATTCGATCTCTATACAAGTCCCCGAAATAGGAAAGAAGATAGACTACTTCGAACAAGTAACCAATCATAATTAAATACAAAGATCTTTAGTTACTTGTATAAAGAGGATTAGGGTGAACATATAAATAGACCCATAACCTCATCACAAAAAAGACAGATAACATATAGAAAAATATAGAGAGAAAAAGAGAGATCGAGAGTTGTAAATCTTTTCAATAGTGGATTTTGGCTTGGTTGATTATTCAGCCACCTGTGGACGTTTCTCCTGTCATCGGAGTTTTACCACGTAAAACTTGCATCCGATTACTTTCTCCTTCTCTCTCTTTTTGAAATCATAGGTAAAATCCAATCTTGTTGACTTTTCCTCATACATCCAGAAATAGACGTCAACAATTGGCGCTAGAAGGAGGGGCGCTTGAACCTTTGATTTAATTAAAAGTAATGGCGGGAAGCATGAACAGTCCTGGGGATGTCCAAAAATCTCCAGATAATGTCCATATTGACAGTAGTTCACGGGATCTCACCGCAACCACTGAGAACAAACCAACATCCCTTGCATGGATTCAACAAATCCCTCCGACCAGTGAAGACCTAACACGATGCTTCCGTGAGGCGCTGCAATAGCTGGTGGCAGATGTAGCAAAGGAAAGAGTTGATTTACTGGTTGCAGAAGAAGCGCAACCTCTTAGCCTCCCACTTATAAGGCTTCGTTCGGTTGTAGTGGGGCCATAACTAAATGCACCGGAAGCTAGAAGGAACTCTGTTCCAATTAATCAGGCTGGACGTGAAACACCCGAAGAGGAACAACCACGCTAGAGGCAGAACCATGATCATATAGCCATTGCAAGACACCGTAAGCATGACCGATACAGGAATCGATCGTCATCAGAAGATAGTGATCGGCACCTTCGCAAGCGTTATCACGGAACTATACGTCTGTAAGAATCAACCCGTGAGACTCGGCATCAAAGTGAAGAGCCAGAGAGAGGAATGACAATCACCCAACAGTTTAACCATTATGGAAGTCCGGTGGGAGATAGAGATATCTTAATTCAGAGCCTGACCTAAGAAGTTGAAAACAATAGATGACAGATGGACCCACTGGTCAGACATTATGGGTACAACGACTTATCTGATTAAGATTTTGACAGTCCATTCACTAGGGACATTTTGCGGACTCCATTCCCAGAAAGATTTAGGATGCCGCACGTGGAGCAGTTCAAGAAGGATACGGATCCTAAAGAACAAGTCAGGCGGTATAAAAGTGCTATGGCTTAGTATGCCCACAACGATCCCTTACTATGCCTCAACTTTCCATAAACTCTAGGAGACACGGGCTCAAGATGGTTCGGGAGATTTCCCCCAGCAAGTATCAGAAGCTTCAGTGAACTAAACAGGAGTTTCTCAAGACAATTTTTGAGCAACGTTCACAAGAAAAAATCAGTGGCTTACCTTTCTCAGATAAAACAAGGAAAAGATGAGTCAATGAAGAAATACCTGGGGAGATTCAGCCAAGAGGTATCAGAAATCAGCAGTGCAAACGACGAAGCAATAATTGCTGCATTCATCAACAATCTACAGAATGGACGGCTATCTTTTGACCTAAGAAGAGCCGTCTAACTAGATATTCAGATATGATAGACATGGTGGAAGGATATGCACTAGCCGAAGCAGAAGAGTTAGCCATGGGAGGGTGCTTCATGCATTGAGGAAAACTTGAAAAGGACGCCAAGTCCAAGGTATAGAACCAAAAGGGAAAACAGAAAGGAAACAACGAAGAAAAAAGTAAGGACAAGGGAAACGGGCGTAATGCCGAACAGACCACGGAGAAATTTTAAGGTAGGTACGCCAACTACACCCCTCTTCGAAAAAAGCAAGAGGAAATCCCGACCATACTGGAAGAGAAAAATCTGGTAAAAGAGTCACGTTGACAGTCTCATTTGCTCGACGAGATACAACAAAATACTACAGATTCCATAAGGAAACCAGTCATGAGACTTCCAAGTGTTACCAGCTCAGAGATTATATAAAAACCCTCATTTGGGACGGACACCTTCAGGATGTAATCTTGAAAAAGGATGAGAGGTCAGAAAACAAAGAAAGAGACCAGGGCCGATCACAACTCCGGTCGAAATCAAAGGGCCAGCCCAGAGGCCAATAAAGTAATACAAACAATATTTAGAGGACCGTCCGCTGGGAGAAGTAACCGAGAGCGAACACAGGAAATCAGAGAAGGAGTGGAGGTAAGACAGAACTTTGACGTGAACTCAATCGAACCAGACCCGAAAAGGGTAAAGGAAGGATGAGACCCAATAATATTCACAGAAGCAGACTCATATGGGGTCGATATTCGGCCAAATGACGCCCTGGTCATAAGTGCCCGAATGTGTCACCGGGAAGTCAGGAGAATCCTGATAGATAATGGAAGTTCGACCGACATTCTCAAAATAGCCGTTTACGATCAACTCAGGTTGGACCGAAAGGATCTACAACCTTTTAATACCCCACTCAGAGGATTCAGAGGAATTAAGGTCAGGTCACTCGGGACTTAGACAATTGGCTGTATAATGCATTGTTGGGTTGGTCATTCTTGAATAATACTAAGGCCGTAACAACCACTTATGCATTGATGATCAAATTCCTGACCGAACAAGGGGTCGGTGTAGTCAAGGGTAATGGTGTCCACGGTTGGTTTTGGTTACGAACAGTCGGTTTCGGTTCTGTGGAAAGGCTGAACCGTAACCATAACCGAAATGAGGTGGTTTTGGTTATGGCTGTTTCGGTTATGGCGGTTTTCCGTTCGGTTCGGTTTCGGTTTGGTCCGATTTTTTTTAAAAAGGGCCACATGTCAGCATTTAATTAGTTGTTGCATTTATTTTTTATTTTTTATCGAAACTGGCAGTTTTTGGACGGTTTTTCATAATTCATAACCGTAACCGAACCGCCGGGAATCGGTTTCCAACCGGTTTTGTAACCGACGGTTTCAGTTACGGTTTTGAGAGGACAGTTTCGGTTCGGTTCGGTTTCGAACAGTTTAACCGAACTGTGGACACCTCTAGTCAAGGGGTCCCAATAGATGGCCCGAAGAGCCAAACTGTCAGTATACAAAGAAAAAAATGATGGTGAACAAGTATGCACTATAACGTAGCCGAGTCAGGATAAAGAGTCACTGTCATTCAAATTTGATCCAAGGAAAGCGTCGAAGGAGTCCAAAAATGAACCGGTCGAAGAAATTATCTTGAAAGAAGATGAAACAGATAAGAAGATCAAGATCGGGGCCAATTTGGAAGGGAAAGTCAAAAAAAGCCTCGCTGATATGCTTAAAGAATACCAGGATGTGTTCGCCTGTAGTCTTGAAGACATGGTCAGGATAGATGCCCGAATAATATCTTACCATCTAGCAGTAGACCCGAATGCAAAACCGGTGATACAAAAGAGAAGGTCATTCAATCTCGAGAGAAGTCAGGCAATCAAACGGGAAGTGGAGAAGCTACTCGCTGTAGGGTTGATTAGAGAGATCAACTACCCTCAATGGGTAGCTAATGTAGTCCTCGTCCAAAAGAAAAATGGACAATGGAGAATGTGCGTAGATTTCATAGATTTGAACAAAGCATGCCCAAAAAACAGTTTTCCACTTCCAAGGATAGACCAACTGGTGGATGCTACATCAGGCCACGAATTGCTCAGTTTCATGGACGCCTACTCGGGATATAACCAAATCCGGATGAACAAGGCTGATGAAGAAAAAACAGCGTTCACAACCGATCATGGCTTGTACTGTTACATAGTAATGCTCTTCGGATTGAAAAATGCAGGGACAACATATCAAAGGCTGGTCAACAGAATCTTTGCACGACAAATAAGAAGAAACATGGAAGTATACATTGATGACATGCTGACCAAGAGCATCTCGGCAGACAAGCATACCTCAGACCTGTAAGAGACATTGATGTTTTGAGGAAATACCAAATGAAGCTGAATCCGAACAAGTGTTTATTCGGAGTTCCTTCAGGAAGGTTCCTGGGTTTCCAAGTTCACCAAAGGGGAATCGAAGTCAATCCTGAAAAGATCTAAGCCCTGTAGAGAATGACCTCACCAAGGACACTAAAAGAAGTACAACGCTTAACATGATGTTTAGCTTCCTTGGGTAGATTCATCACAAAGGCCACAGACAGATGCGCACCATTTTTCAGAGTAATTAAAAAAGGAAAAAAACTCAAATGGAACAAAGAGTGCGAGCAGACATTCTTAAAAATCAAAGAGTACCTAGGGCATGCTCCTATCCTTTTGAAGCCACAAATGGGAGAGATACTCCATTTATACTTATCAATTACAGAGCTAGCAGTAAGCTCAGTCCTACTCAGAACAGAAGATGGAGTACAGAAGCCAGTATATTATTCCAGCAAGGCACTTTTACCAGCCAAGACCAGGTATTCACAGGCAGAAAAATGGCCCTAGCATTAGTTTCAGTGACAAGGAAACTAAGGCCATACTTTCAGGCTCATACAATCCAAGTTCTCACCGACTGCCCATTGAAGCAAATTTTACAAAAGCCAGAGATTTTAGGAAGACTAACGAAATGGGCAATCGAGCTAAGTGAATTCGATATCCACTACGTCCCCAGGACATCTCTCAAAGGACAAGCAATGGCAGATTTTATAGCAGAGTTCACAGAACCAAACCTGGAATCAAAAAAGATGTTGGGTAAAATCTTCCCATGGAAATTATATGTTGATGGCTCTTCAAACACTCACGGCAGCGGGGTAGAGATCGTAGTATACACTCCAGAAGGAGATGATGTCGAATGTGCCATGAGGTTTGACTTTAAAGCAACCAATAATCAAGCCGAGTACGAGGCACTACTAGCTGGACTCAGAGTCTGCATAGCTCTTGGGGCAGATGAAGTCGAGTTATTTAGCGATTCACAGGTAGTTGTCAACCAAGTCCTGGATGAATACCAAGCTAGGGATAAAGGCATGGTAGCCTATCGTGACATTGCAAAACAGCTCCTCCAAAAATTCAAAGAATACAGGATTGCCCAGATCCCCTGGGAGGAAAATGAAAAGGCAGACGCTTTGTCCAAACTAGCATAAGCAACAACCACAATCAGGCCAAAAACTATTTCGATTGCACATCTCCTTAAACCAAGCACAGCTGAGCCAAAAAACTTTGAAATTTTAGAAATTCGAACACCGTCAGACGGTTGGATGACCTAGCTGAAAAGGTTCCTGGAAGAAGGCGTGCTCCCGGAAGATTCCATATAAACAAAACGTATCAGGTATCGATCGACAAGGTACACGTTGGTTGAAGGAGAACTATACAGAATGGGGTTTTCCCGAACACTCCAAAGATGTGTATCAGAGGAGGATGCATGTTGAATATTACAGGAAATCCATGGAGGAGTTTATGGAAACCATACTGGGGGCAAAAGTTTAGCACACAAGGTACTCAAGAAAGGTTATTACTGGCCTACTTTATTCTCAGATGCACAACGATGTTCGGAGAGTTGCAATACTTTTCAAAGGATTGATAATGATATCCGACAACCCCCTGAACAAACTCAAAAACCTAACATCCCTATGGCCATTTTCCATGTGGGGTTTGGATTTTATTGGCCCAATGCCAGCTAGGACAGAGGGTGGAATAAAGTATGCCATAGTAGCCGTTGACTATTTCACGAAGTGGGTGGAAACTGAAACATTAGTACATATCACAGAAGCAAATGCCACAAATTTTGTGAAAAAGAATATACTCTATAGGTTTGTAGTCTCAGACACTATCATCACTGATAACGGCACCCAATTTGATAACCTGAAATTCAGACAGCTGTGCAAGGAGTACCAAATTGCCAATTACTATGCCACACCTGCCCATCCTCAAACAAACGGGCAGGCTGAAGCAGTAAACAAAATCATCAAGCATACACTCAAAGCAAAGCTAGATGCCAAGAAAGGAAGTTGGGTTTAAAAACTTCCCGAATTATTATGGGCATATCGGACAACAACAAGAACTTCAATATGAGAGACTCCATTCACTTTAGCGTTTGGAACAAAAGCTGTTATCCCCATAGAAACGTCATATGCGTCACCCCGGGTCAGGCTATATGATGAAGATCAGAATGTTGATATGCTGTTACAAAGTCTAGATGAGCTAGAAGAGAAAAGAGAGAAATCCCGAATACGAAATATGGCGTAGCAGCAAAGAATAGCTCGTCACTACAATTCTCATGTTTGGGTCAGGAAATTCCAACTAGGAGACCTGGTACTCAGGAAGGTGTCATTGACTACAAAAAATAAAGCTGCAGCTTCCTTGGCTGATAAGTGGGAAGGCCCGTACAAAATTGAAGGAATAGCTGGTCATGGAGCATATTGGATTGCATGACCCAATGGAGGGGTCTTACCCTGACCATACAATGCCCAATATCTGAATATTTTCTATCCTTAAAATTATTTTTTGTTTCCTTTAGTTAGGACAATTTTAGTTTTGGAATTTAATTTTTTGTTGGTTTTATAGTTATAAATAAAAATCAAACTCGGGATTTCTGAAAAATAAAACATATGATAATAAGAACATATGAAAGACGAGCATGATAATAAGAACATGCAAATAGAATACTCGGGACCATTGATTCTTGAATGGGCGGAGAAGCTCGAAGGAGCATGCCAGTCGAGCAAGGTCAATTGACCTTAACAAAAAGGCAAACCCGATGGACCAGATTCTATAAAAGCTCAGGACGCTATCGGTAAAAATTCCGGTGAAATGCGTAGCTGTGTTAAGCGGTTCGAAAAGCTTAACGATTCGGCAAACCCTTGCACAGAAAAACTGGGGAGACGTCTTCGGTAATGTGTAAGGACTTGAACATATGATCATGGTGAGCCTTGATGTAATGTTTGGGTAGCAACCGAGTATGAAACACAAGTATAAATCTACTTGCATGTTTTAAGATGACTCGGTTAATAATATTAACCAGTTTAATAAGATACTCGGTGTTAAAAATTATTCGGGTAACGAAACAAGTTTAATAAGATACTTGATGAAGTTACTCAAACATCAGAATTAGCCAGTTTAATAAGATACTTGACGTTAAAAATTATTCGGGTAACGAAACAAGTTTAATAAGATACTTGGTGAAGTTACCCGAACATCAAAATTAGCCAGTTTAATAAGATACTTGGCGTTAAAAATTATTAGGGTAACGAAACAAGTTTAATAAGATACTTGGTGAAGTTACCCGAATATCAGAAATAACCAGTTTAATAAGATACTTGGCATAAAGATTACAATAGCCGGTTTAATAAGATACTTGGCATAAAGATTACAATAGCCGGTTTAATAAGATACTCGGCAACAATAGAATCAAGTTAAAGAAGATACTCGGTGAAAGTCCTAGAGCAATGAATTAGATTAAACCACTCGGTTTTTAGAATTACAGTTAACTCGGAATTTCATTGATAATCTTTACAAAGAATTGTTACAAAGAATCGTTACCAAGAATCTTTACAAAAATGAAATTTCTACAAAATAAATCAATGTGTTAGGAGGATTTAGAACTCTTACAGATGCTCGGGTCTGGCACCATTTCGTATTCGCGGAGCAGACTTTCATTGGAAGGCCAAGCAATCGTATCGACCGAATCATCCATCCATTTACAGTAATCTTCTCACGGGATCGGTCCGACATCAGGCACCACACCTTCCACGACCGACTCCTGACTGACATAAAAGGTCGAGAGGGAGTGCTCGAATAGAACCTCCAAATGCATGGGATGGGGCTCTTTGCCTCAACTACGACAATAAGGTCTCCACTCATTCATCTGAGTCTGAAGAGATTCAAGGGACAGATCCACGTGATTCTTGATCGACAGCTCCCAGTTGGTTCAGGCTTTTTCTGTTGCCCGATTCTTGACCTTAAAAAACTCGCCAGCTGAAACTAGCCCTTGTTGAAATTCCTAAAGGAAAAAAGCATCGTAAACAGGGGATCTTTTAAAACGATCAACTCCCTAGACTTCAAGTTCTAGCCTGGCCTCTTTGGATAAGGATTCGACCGTCAAAGCCTAGCGTTCCAAGTCTTCGATCTTCTGTTCATACGCCGACTTAGACTGAACCGCTTCCTGCTCGGCCTTAAGCATTGATTCCTAGGCAGAAGATAACAAGTTTTGAAGTGACATAGCCTTCTCCTCTGCCAAAGAAGCTCTTTCCTCAGCCTCCACTTGCTACGCCAAATAGTGGTCGGCAAACACTTGGGCAGATCCCACCTTTTTTTGGTAAATCGATTCAACCCGAGCACGGCTATCCCCACTCTCTTTCAGTTGAGCCTTTAGACGCCTTATTTGATCAGCCTGATGTTACTGCGTCTGAACCAGCTCAGTGAACTTGGCCACCATCTATAAGGAACCAAAATTAAAAATCTAGCAAGCAAGCAAGCAAGACGATGAGAGTTGGGAATAAAACCTACATAAGATGTGTCGTTGAAAATATTATGAAGACGACTCGTCAAAGAAGCGTCCCTGAGGTGGCTCTAATGATCATCCTCTATGAATGTCCGACCGGATGACATCGCCCTAAGCATATACTAGGGAGAAGGATATGAAGAACCCTTCGAAGATTCAGCCCTTAGACCTTGAACCTCGGGGGGGAAGGAACCCTTGTTCGGGTCAGAAGTCTCCACACCGACCGATGCTTCAACATCAACACTCGGGGGAATCTCGACCCCGGTTTTTTCATCACTGGAGTCAATGAATGAATCAACCCTAGGAACCTTATGAGGATGAGCGGGAGAATCGACAGCCTTCCTTTTCTCAGCCCGAGTGCAATGAAAGCTAAGATCAGCTGAGGGATCTTCCTGAACATCATCTCAAAAGGATTCAAAAAAGTCAGGATCTGTATTTAGTTGTCCCTCAGAGGTTTTACCTCCATCATCGACGTCTGTCCGTTTGGTAGGGACCACAACAGGGGAGCTCGATTCACCAAACCCAAGACCATCACCCTACCTCCCTCCGTCTTCAGGTAACTCCTGAGTTTGGCCACTCGGACCACTAGAATCCCCTACGGTCGGCTGGATGACTTCCTCGGGGACACTTTTGGAAATCTGCTCGTCAGCCTCATTAGGCTCCTCATCTGACTCAAGTGGGGCAGTGCCCTCTTTGCTCTGACGAGAAGCTTCTTTTTGGCTCGCTTGAAGGTCGCAGATGATGTCCGAGTCATACACTTATAAGAAAAAGGAGAATCGCGTCAGAATATAAAAAAAGAAAAAAGAAAAAAGAGAGATACAAAGATCACTTCCATCGCCTGCGGTAGCCTGAAATCTGGCTAAAGAAGCCGAGTTCTATCATCTTCTTCTCATTGAAAAGATAGGTCTTGCTCCTTTTCTCTAGGGTGCGAACTGCTGCCCGAGCAAGTCTAGTCAGCTCAGTATCGTTGAATTCAAGTTTTTTCTTGTTCCATACCTCGGGGGAATAGAAAAAATGGGGAACCTTCAACACCCTCCGAGTTTCCCCTGCCGAAAAAGTGACTTCAAGACCTAGGTTTCCTCCGGTGAAAAACCAACTATTCTTCCAGTACTTGTTGGACGAAGGAAATCCCCCTACAAGCCCCTCCTTTTGACATCATCGGAGATGTTAGCTCCCCGATTCACCATTTTCCCCTCGAGGACCCAACAATATGGTGGGTTAGACACGAGGAAATAAGTCCTTGTCTTACCAGACTGCCTTAGCATGTAGAAATGCCTGATTTCACTCAGGGAAGGCAGTGACAGGCTCATTTGGCTCCACATGTGCCACATGCATATCAAAATCTTATAGTTATTCGGGTCCAATTATGCTGGAACGTTCCCTGCTTCAGCCAGAAACCAGGCAATGAACGGCTGAAGAGGAAAAGTAACGCCGCAACAGAGCATGAACCCATAGATTGCAACCATGCCCGGGGGAGGGTTCTAAGCAGCTCTATCACCAGCAGGAATCAGAGTAACTGAATTATCCAAGTCGAATCGGGCACAATATTTTCCGATCTCACCTACCCCGACCATATTCGGTTTGGCGTCAAACCTACTCGGGCAATCAACAGAAAAAGAGAGACGAGATTCTCTGAACTCTTCTTCGACGTCCGTCTCATTAATAATCTGCTCCCTGATCCGGACGCTTCCCGAGTTTTTCTTATGGACTTCATTTTTACTTTGATGCTTTCCCATCCTTGATCGAAGTGGTACCCTGTGATTAGAAACGATAGATTCAGAACTAGATGAATCAGAATCAGAATCAGAATCAGAACTGAATACAGAACTAAAACGGACGTCAGGGTAAAGCCCATAAACGTTGACTTCTAAAAAAGAAGGTTCATTCAAGGAGATTTCCCCCAATAATCTTTGAGCGCAAGATACTAGTTGAAAATCCCCACCATCAAGCGCTTCGAGAGCTATAGTAAAAAGTTGATGGCGGGAAGTTGGATTCATTAAAACTAACCTTAAATGAAGAAATTTGATGTAAAATCTTCAACAGAGAATAGCGATTTTCTGCGTAAAGAAATCTGGGTTGGAAAAATTTTTGGTTTGAGTCTCTGAGAATGAACCAACGCAACTCCTTTCAGTGGAGAATTTAATGGGGAAATAACATGAAACCCTAGGATCTAAAGACGGGAAAAATCAATGACAGATTTGATGACGTATGCGGCACACTAGGAGACGCGTAGGTCGCTTCTCATAAATGGCATCGAGAAATGAAGCGGTAGAGGACACGTGTTAAGAGAAGAATTGGCCAAGGTCGTTAGAACTCCAAAACGTCATAATCATTAAGATCTCGCATGAGGAAGCAAATTGAAATTACATGGTCACCATTAAGACACACCATTATGACAAGACATTTACCCTGTCATAAGAGAAACAAAGAAATTAAAGAATTGATTACAATACTTTTACCCGGAACGAAACCTTGTTCGGAAAAAATATTTTAAAGGGGTATTGTCGTATGCAAATTTTATTAGACGTACACGTCATTGACAAAGAGGATAAAATTGCCAGGTGTCCATCCGAATAAGCATTCAGAAAATATCCTACAAGACATCACCAAAGAAGAGAAGCCCGAGTAAACAAGTATTGAACAAAACCTATTCGGGGTCAACTGACGTTATATACTACTCGGGGTCTGTTAACGATGCTCAGGGTTAGCTGATGACATGTTCGACTCGGGATCAGATGACGTCATTCGGGACCAGCT
Source organism: Dipteronia dyeriana (assembly GCA_032871835.1). Classification (NCBI taxonomy): domain Eukaryota; kingdom Viridiplantae; phylum Streptophyta; class Magnoliopsida; order Sapindales; family Sapindaceae; genus Dipteronia; species Dipteronia dyeriana. The sequence goes on from CM065301.1 coordinate 59,121,271, forward strand.
AATATCATGTTCTACTCGGGACAAACATGAAGAAAACCAAATAAAGAAGCCCAACGTGTAACTCACACACGAATCAAGAGTCGCTAAAATACGCGAAGATATCCATATCAAATAAGAATTTCAAGAAGAATAGAATACCAAACAGAAAGGGTTCCAAATCAGGCAACAATTTTATTTCTTTAAAAAGTCCACGCCTTTATAAGAAAATAAGTCCTAACTGGACTATATCACTAGAGTCCCATTCGATCTCTATACTAATCCCCGAAATAGGAAAGAAGACAGACTACTTCGAATAAGTAACCACTCATAATTAAAGGAAGAACTAAGATTACCAAAAGTGGAAATCAATTGATGCTCCTCCTTTTATCACTCACTTTTTTGCCATTAAAGCAGAGAGAGATGCTCCTCATTCTCTCTAGAATTCCTTGCTGCCTCCTTCTAATCCCAGCCCATTTTCATGGTAGATTCTTCTCCATCCATGGCTTCCTCACCTAAACACTTATCTCTTCCTCGCTTAGGTTCCATCACACCTTCTTCCTCCCTCTCTGTGGTCCTACCTATGGATTATACCATGGATAAGCCTCCAATTTCAGAAAACTTCCCCCCCTCCATTTCTAGTGTTCTTCCTCCCATTTCTTCCATGAAAGACCAGCCTCTTTCCTCTACTCCTAAAGTCTCTTCTGCTGGGGTTATTTCCTTTTTAAAACCTAATGTTCCTATTAAGAGTACCAACACGTCCAACAAAGGAGGGTATCTTTCTAGCTTGCCCAACCATGGAGGAGTTGGTTCTAGTGTTCGCTGTACAACTACTATAGTCCCCAAATATATCCTTCGAACTTCATCTCAAGCAGCCATTATAGGCAACAATGGAGTTCTTAAAGGTTCAAATATGGTGACCCCTCTCCAGAACGTGATGGGAATGAAGAAAGGGTTCATAGACCAAGGTAATAGGGCTGGGAAACCTACTCATGGTGCTGAAGATCCTAATCAGCCTTTGTCTACATTTGGTAATGCTGAAAAGCCTGCCTCTAAAGTGGAAGCTTGTCCCTCCAAAAATGTAGAAGGTTCAAAAATGGTGGCTCCCTCTAAGAATATGATAGGGAAGAAGAAATGGACCAAGGATCAAGGTGACAACTCTGAAAAGTCTACTGAAAATCTGAAGCATGCTGTGCTGCATCCTCTTTAGGTAATGCCCAAAAGCTAGCCTCAAAAGGAAAAGCCTGTTCCTCCACAAATGTTGAATGCCAGCATGTCTAGCTTGGTGGTGTTGACTCATTCGGGCATTCTGATGTTCAGCAATGTAAAGACATCCCTACCACTTCTCCTTTGGTTGTTAATGTTTCAAACAAGGCTGAAGGTCAACCTAAATGTCCGGCTCCTATAATTCCTGAAATAGCTCATAATTCCTATTGTAATGTGCTTAAAGGTGACAACTATGGTTCTAATATGGATGGTCTCATTAGAAGGCCTATGAACCTAAAATATTACCAACCATTTCAGAGTGGAATTAGAACGTGTGTCTCCCCTCCCTTGGAAGTTGCTGATGATGGCTCTAAATCATGGAAGAATTGCTTGGTAGGTCACTTTATTGAGAAGAAGCTTCCTTTCACTCTAGTCAAAAATATTGCCATGCATATTTGGGGCAGCTGTGTTCTGCTAGAAGTTCTAGCTAATGAGAAGGGGTTCTATTTTTTCAAATTCTTGGATGATGAAGCTTGTTCTAATGTTTTGGAAGCAGGCCCTTGGTTGTTTACTGGAAGGATGTTGATTCTCAAGAAATGGCATCCTAGGCTCATTTTAACAAAAGATACTTATTCTAAAATCCCAGTGTGGGTTAAGCTCTTCAATATTCCTCATGAATATTGGACTGAAGAGGGCTTGAGCTATATTGCTAGTGCGGTTGGCAAGCCTCTCTATGCTGATAGTCTAATATAATCTATAAAGAGAATCTCGTTTGCTAGAGTTTGTATTGAAATAGATGCCACTTGTGACTTGGTTGATTCTTTTTACCTTTTTGTGGGAGATGATACGTATCCAAATCAAGGTGAAAAAGTTAAAATTTTGGTTGAATTCCAATGGAAGCCTAAAATCTGCACTGAATGCAAGTCTTTTGGCCATTTTGATGTGACTTGCCCTAGGCTCAAGACTATGCAATCCCCTTCTTATATGGATCTTCCTTCCAAACCGAAACAAGAATGGAAGATGGTTAATAGAGGAGATGCTACCTTTGTTTCTACACCTCTAGAGGCCTTTGAGCCTTTGCCTCTTTCAGGAGCCACAATGAAAGGTGATGAAGCTACTTCTAGGTGTATTTCTGAAATTTAGCCTCCTATCATGATGCTAATGTGTTTGCTCAGATTTATAGCTCTGATCCTTCTAAGGAAAATGTCATTGATACCTCAAACCATTTTTCAGCTCTTGTTGATGATGATGGTAATTTGTGTGGTGAAGATGACTCTCCTACCACAGCCTCTCCGGATCACTTCCTTTGGCTTACAAAGATCAAGAATATTGATGGGGTCCCTATTATTGGGCTCTCCAGCCCCTCTAAAACTTCTAGTGAGAAGAAGAAGAAGAAACGGCTGTCAAAGGCTGCTAAGAAAGGCATGGAAAGTAGCTCTCAGGCTAAGGTAAAGTCTTCTCTATCTCTCAATGATTACTTTTGCTTGCTGGAATATTAGGGGCCTTAATGCTACCCCTAAGCAATCAGAAGTTAACAAGATGTTGTTAGATCATAAGCTAAGTCTTGTTTGTTTAGTTGAAACAAGAGTGAGAAAGACCAATACACTTCTTGTTGTCAATTCAGTTTTTAAAAATTGGGATATTTTAGACAATTACAGCAGTCATGATCTTGGTAGAATTTTGGTTGGATGAGATCCTAGGATTCTCAAGATCAGCAAAATTAGTGAAACGGATCAGATCATTCATTGTCTAGCTTGTATTTTGGATAGTAATGATCAATTTAATATTTCCTTTGTTTATGGTTCTAATGATAAAAGGGCTAGAAGAGCTCTTTGGGATAACATGTGTGTTTTTCAGCATGGTGGTACTCCTTGGATTGTTGTTGGGGACTTCAATGTATCTAGGAGGGTGCAAGAATCAGTTGGGGGTTCTTCCAAAATTTCAGTAGCTATAGAGGAGTTTGATAATTGTCTTCAGTCTGCGGAGTTAGATGACCTTCGTTTCTCAGGTTTCTTCCATACTTGGTGTAATAAAAGAAGTAATGGCTGCATCTCTAAAAAGTTGGATAGAGTTCTAGTTAACAAGGAATGGATGGCCAAGTTTGAGCACTCTGAAGCCTTTTTTCTTCCTCCTAGCATCTCGGATCACAACCCCTCTTTGGTTAAACTTGGGTTGCAAGGTAATAAGAAGAATTGCCTTTTTAAAATTTTTTAATTTTGTAACGGAAAGGGAAGACTTTCTTCCTTTGGTTGAGAGTTGTTGGCAGGTGAATTTTCATGGAAACATGCAATTTCAGCTTTGCTCTAAGCTCCAGAATTTGAAGAACGCTTTAAAATCCATTAACAAGAATACGATGGGGGATGTGACTGTTAAATCAATTGAGGCCAAGGCTGCTCTTGTTGAATGTCAGAGAAATCTTGATCTTCAGCCTTTTGATGCAAGCTTAAGAATTCAAGAGAAGGAGCTTATGAGTTCTTATACACTAGCTCTTCAAACGGAGGAGGATTTCTTGAGACAAAAATCTAGAGTTTAATGGCTCAAGGCTGGTGATCGTAATTCCTCATATTTTTTCAAAGCCATCAAGGAGAGACGTAATAGGAGTAAGATCCTCTCAATTTCTGGTGAAGATGGTTCCTTAATTGAAGGAGATACCCGCGTCAAATCAGAAGCTATTCGTCACTTTTAAAATATCCTTGGTTGCTCAACGCCTTCTAGACATGGCTCTCGTTCTTTGAGAAATGTCATTGATAAACACATCTCCAATGATCAAGCTGATTACATGAGTAGAGAAGTTACAAATGATGAGATTCGTGAGGCTTGCTTCTCTCTTCACCCTAATAAGGCTCCTGGTCCCGATGGTTTTAATGCTCATTTCTTCAAGAAGACATGGCACATAGTTGGTGATGATGTTATTAATGCTATTCAAGAGTTCTTTCATTCTGGTCTTCTTCTTAAGGAGCTCAATGCGACGATTCTTGCTTTGGTCCCCAAGGTCCCTAATCCCTCTAAGATGACTGACTTTAGACTAATCGCTTGTTGCAACACTCTATACAAGGTCATTGCTTAGATCATAGCCAATAGAATTGTTGTATGTAAATTTTACCAAGCAAACACGTCGTTGACAGGAAGGAAAAAACAGCCAGGTGGATGCCCAGATGTGCATTCGAGAAATATCCTATAAGGCATCATTAAAGAGAAGAAAGCCCGAATAGGCACATATTGAATAAAACCTACAAGGGATCAGTTAACAGCACTCGGGACTGGTTAAACTACGCTTCTACTCGGGCTCAAACGGTGCTACTCGGGACCATCAGGTATTGCTCTTACTCGGGAATAAATACGACTAGAGTAAGAACTTGATACTTATTTCACACGGATTAAGTTATTAAATAAGCGAAGATATCCATCAGGAAGGAATCCCAAATAAAATGGAACATTTAAGTTAGAAGAGTCCCCAATCAGGAAATAACTTGATTACTTTGCAAAGACTACATTCTTATAAGGAAACAAGTCCAAATTGTAAAGCACTACTAGAATCCCACTCGATTTCCATAAGAGACTCCGAACAGGAAAGAAGACAAATCGACCTCAAGAAAGTAACTGAATCACAATTAAATACAAAGATCCTGTATTACTTGTACAAGGCAGATTATGGTTCTATAAGCATATAAATAGACCCATAATCTGGCTCCAAAAAGATATAGGCAATATAGCATACAACAATTATAGTAAATACAGAGAGAAAAAAGAGAGATCGAGAGCTTGTAAACATCTTTTTCTCTTAGTGGATTTTGGCTTGGTTGATCCTTCAACCACCCGTGGATGTTTCTCAGGCCATCGGAGTTTTACCACGTAAAACTTGTCTTTGTTACTCTCTCTGCATCTCCTTCTCTTTAAATCAATAGCCGAAATCCAATCATTGTTGGCTTTTTTGGCATAATCCAAAAATCGACGTCAACAATTGGCGCTAAAAGAAGGGACTGAACCTCCGAACTTGTTAAAAAGCAATGGCAGGAAGCAAAAGTAGTTCAAGGAATGGCCAAAAATCACCAGGTGATTTCGATATTGGCAATACGTCACAAGATCCTGCAGCAAACACAGAAAACCAGCCTGCTCACCTGGCGGGGATCCAACAAGTTTCTCCAACTAGCAGAGATCTTACGCTGCGTTTCCAAGAGGCCCTACAACAATTGGTGACGGACGCAGCAAGGGAAGGGATTGATCTACTGGCCGCAGTAGCACATACTCCCAATCCTCCACCAGCAAGGCTCCGTTCGATGGTGGTGGGGTCAGGAATAACTATACCAGAAACCAGAAAGAACTCTTCCCCAATCAATCCAGCTGGACAGAAAACACTAGGAGAGGAAAATCACCAGAGGCTGGATCGCAATCAAACAATACGTGCCAGACATCGTAAATACGATCGGCGCAGAGGACGGTCATCATCAGAAGACAGTGATCAACACCATCGTAAACGTCATCATGGAGTCACACGAGGGTTCCGGCATCAGAGTGAAGAATCTGAGGAAAGAATGACAGTTACCCAATGGTTCAACCTTCAAGGAAGCCCGGTGGGGGACAAAGATGTCTCAATCCAGAGCCTAACTCGAGAAGTAAAGAATAACAGGCGACATATGGAGGCACTAGTCAGACGTTACTGCTGTAACGATCTATCTGATGATGACTCTGACAGTCCATTTACCAGGGAGATTTTGCGGAGAAAGATTCAGGAAGCCACATGTGGAGCAATTCAAAAAAGATACGGATCCAAAGGAGCACGTTAGACGCTATAAAAGTGCCATGGCTCAATATGCCCGCAGTGACCCCCTATTGTGTCTCAACTTTCCACAAACACTGGGGACACAGACTCAAGATGGTTCGGAAGACTACCCCCAGCAAGCATCAGAAATTTCAGCGAGTTGAGTAGGAGCTTCTAAAGGCAATTCCTGAGCAACGTTCACAGAAAGAAGTCGGTGGCTTACATCTCTCAAATAAAACAGGGGAAGGACGAGTCATTAAAAATTTACTTGGGTCGGTTCGGCCAAGCCGTATCAGAAATTGGTAGCGCTAATGATGAAGCAATTATTGTTGCCTTCACCAATAACTTGTAGAATGGACGACTATCCTTCGATTTGAGAAGAGCGCGGCTAACAAAGTATGCCGACATGATGGATATGGCGGGAGGATACGCTCTGGCCGAGGAAGAAGAGTTAGCTACAAAAGGAAGCTATATGCATGGAGGAAAGCCCGAACAGAAGAATACTGAATCCAAGGCGCAGAATCAAAATGAAAAACGGAAAGGGAACAACAAGGAGAAAAACAAGGATGGGGGTAATGGGCCTAACACCGAACGGTCCACAGAGAAATACCAAGGCAGATTTACCAATTACACCCCTCTTCGGAAGAAACAAAAAGAATTCTAGCCATCTTGGAAGAAAAGAATATGGTGCAAGAACCGCGGCGACAATCACAATTCGCCCGGAGAGATACAACTAAGTATTGCAGGTTTCATAAAGAAACCGGGTATGAAACTTCAAAGTGTTTTCAGTTCAGAGATTACATAGAGACTCTTATTCGGGAAGGGAACCTGCGGGATGTAATCTTGAAAAAAGACGAGAGACCAGAAACCAAGAAAGTCAAGGCTGATCACAACCTTGGTCAAAACCAAAGAACCAGCCCCGAAGCCAATCAAGTAATACATACAATTTTCGGAGGACCTTCTACTGGGAGAAGCAACCGAGAATGAACTCAGGAAATCAGAGAAGCAGTAGAAGCAAGGAATAACTTCGACTTAAACTCGGTTGAACCAGACCTTAAAAGGGTAAAGGAAGGATGGGACCCAATAGTCTTTACAGAGGCAGATTCCCATGGCATCGATGTTCGACCTAATGACGCTTTGGTTGTAAGTGCCCGGATTGGCCATAGGGAAGTCCGGAGAATTTTAATAGATAATGGGAGCTCAACAGACATCCTAAGCGTGTCTGTATACGACCAGCTTAGACTAGACTGAAAAGATTTACAGCCTTTCCATACTCCATTAAGAGGATTTAGGGGAATAGAGGTTAGGTCACTCGGGACGGTAAAACTACCTGTGAAGATCGTAACGGCATCATGCCAGAGGACTGTCCTGCTCGACTTTGTGGTAGTTGACTTGGATAATTGGCCGTATAATGCATTAATGGGCCGGCCATTCCTGAATAAAACAAGGGCCGTGACGGCCACTTATGCATTAATGATCAAGTTCTCAACAAAATAAGGGGTTGGGATAGTCAAGGGATCCCAAGAGATGGCCCGAAGAGCAAATCTGTTAATATATAGAGACAAGCATGATGCTGAACAAGTGTGCACCATAATGCAGCCAAATCAGTGTAAAAAATCTTTATCATTCGAACTGGATCCAAGGGAGGGCTCGAATGAATACAAGACAGAATTGGTTGAAATACTACTCGAAGAAGACAAATCGGACAAGAAAATCAAGATTGGGGCCAACTTGGAAGGAAAAGTCAAGCGAGACTTGACCAATCTGCTTAGAGAGTACAAAGATGTATTCACCTGGAGTCACGAAGATATGACCGGGATAGATGCCCGAGTAATATCCCACCACCTCGCAGTTAGCCCGAATGCAAAACCGGTAATACAAAAGAGAAGATCGTTCAATCCTGAAAGAAGTCAAGCAATCAAACAAGAGGTGGAAAAGCTACTAGCGACTGGATCAATCAGAGAAGTCAGCTACCCTCAGTGGGTCACCAACGTAGTCCTCGTTCAGAAGAAAAATGGACAATGGAGGATGTGCGTAGATTTCACGGATCTAAATAAGGTATGTCCAAAGGATAGCTTCCCACTTCCAAGGATAGATCAGCTGGTGGATGCCACAGCAGGTCATGAATTACTCAGCTTCATAGACGCTTACTCAGGATATAATCAGATCCGGATGAACAAGGCTGATGAAGAAAAGACAGCTTTCACAACGGATCAGGGTTTATATTGCTACACAGTAATGCCCTTCGGTTTAAACAATGCAGGAGCTATGTACCAAAGGTTGGTCAACAGAATCTTCACTCGAGTTAAGTGAATTCGATATTCATTATATCCCCAGAACCTCCCTCAAAGGACAAGCGGTGGTAGACTTCATAGCCGAGTTCACAGAACCAAACCTGGAAACAAAAAGTCTGTTGGATAAAAGTTTCCCATGGAAACTATATGTTGATGGTTCTTCAAACACTCATGGCAGGGGGCAGGGATCGTAGTTCGCACCCTAGAAGGAGATGATGTTGAATGTGCCATGAGATTTGATTTCAAATTAACCAATAATCAAGCCGAATACGAGGCATTGTTAGCTGGACTCAGAGTCTGCATAGCTCTTGGGGCAGATGAAGTTGAGATATTCAGCGATTCACAGGTAGTTGTCAACCAGGTTATGGACGAGTACCATGCCAAAGATGAAGGAATGATTGCCTATCGTGACATCACAAATCAGCTCCTCCAGAAATTTAAAGAATACAAGATCGCTCAGATCCCCAGAGAAGAAAATGAAAAGGCAGATGCTTTATCTAAATTAGCGTCAGCAACAACCTCAATCAGACCTAAAACCATTCCAGGTTCACACCTCCTTAAACCGAGTACAACTGAATCTAAGCATTTGGAAATTTCAGAAATCCGAACACAGTAAGACGGTTGGATAGTCCAGCTGAGAAAGTTCCTGGAAGAAGGCGTGCTCCTGGAAGATCCGGTATTAGCAAAGCGTATTAGGTATCGATCGGCTAGGTATACCATGATCGGAGGAGAATTATACAGAAGGAGGTTTTCTCGAGCTCTCCAGAGATGTATACTGGAAGAAGATACACATCGAATACTTCAAGAGATCCACGGAGGAGTTTATGGAAACCACACTGGGGTAGGAGTCTGGCGCATAAGGTACTCAGGCAAGGCTATTATTGGCATACACTTTTCTCAGATGCACATTTATGGTCGAAAAGTTGCAACACCTGTCAAAGAATTGCCAACGATATCCGATAACCCCCAGAAAAGCTCAGAAATCTCACTGCCCCATGGCCATTCCACATGTGGGGCATAGATCTGATCGGGCCAATGCTAGCTGGGACAGGGGGTGGAGCGAAGCACGCCATAGTAGCTGTCGATTATTTCACAAAATAGGCAGAAGCTGAAGCGCTGGTGCATATCACGGAAGCCAACACAACAAATTTTGTAAAGAAAAACATACTTTATAGGTTTGGAGTTCCGGACACTATAATCACCGACAATGGCACTCAGTTTGATAACCAAAAGTTCAGACAGTTGTGCGAGAAGTATCATATTGCTAACTACTATGCGACACCAGCTCATCCACAAACAAACGGGCAAGTAGAAGCAGTAAATAAAATTATCAAGCACACCATTAAAGCAAAATTAGATGACAAAAAAGGAAGCTGGGTTGAAAAGCTTCCTGAAGTATTATGGGCATATCGGACGACAGCAAGGACTTCAACAGGAGAGACTCCGTTCAGCCTAGCATTCTGAACAGAAGCTGTCATCCCCATAGAAACATCGTATACGTCCCCCCGGGTCAGGCTATACGATGAAAAACAAAATGTTGATACACTGCTACAAAGTTTGGATGAGCTAGAAGAAAAAAGGGAAAAGTCCCAAATAAGAAATACAACCTATTAACAAAGAGTGGCTAGCCACTACAACTCTCGTGTTCGGATCATAAAATTTCAGTTAGGAGACCTGGTGCTCAGGAAGGTGTCACTAAACACAAAAAATAGAGTCGCGGGATCCCTGTCTGACAAATGGGAAGGTCCATACAAGATCGAGGGGATAGCTGGCCATGGAGCTTATTGGATTGCTCGACCCAATGGAGAGGTGTTACCCCGACCATGCAATGCCTAATATCTGAAGATTTTCTATCATTAATATATATATATATATATATATATATATATTTATATTGAATATTTTATTCTTTTATTAGTAGGATAAATATTAAACTGTAATTTAAATCTGTCGATTTTTTGCTGTAATAAATAAAATTACTCGGAATTTCTGAAAGGATAACATCTAGTTCGGGATTTAAAAAAAAGGGCATATGATAATAAGAACATATGGAAGCAGAGCATGATAATAAGAACATGCAAATAGAATTCTCGGGACCATCAAATCCCGAATGGGCGGAGAAGCTCGTAGGAGCATGCCAACCGAGCAAGGTCAAAATAACCTTCGCAAAAAGGCAAACCCGATGCACCAGATTTTGGAAAAATACTCGGGACGCTGTCGGGAGAAATTCTGGTGAAATGCATAGCTGTGTTGAAGCAACTTTATTTTTTAAAAAAGAGCTCAACGATTCGGCAAAACCTTATGCATAAAAACTAGGGAGACGTCCTTGGTATTGCGTAAGGACTCGAACGTATAATCATGGTGAGCCTTGATATAATGTTCGGGTAGCAATTGGGTATGAAACATAAGTGCAAACTTGCTTGTTTCAAGATGACTCTGTTAATAATAAAGAGTCAGTTTAATAAGATACTTGGCAATCGAAGTCATTCAGGTAACAACCGGTTTAATAAGATACTCGATTAAGTTACCCGAACATCAAAAGAGCCAGTTTAATAAGATACTTGGCAATCGAAGTCATTCGGGTAACAACCGGTTTAATAAGATACTCGGTTAAGTTATCCGAACATCAAAAAAGCCAGTTTAATAAGATACTTGGCAATCGAAGTCATTCGGGTAACAACCGGTTTAATAAGATACTCGGTTAAGTTACCCTAACATCAAAAGATCCAGTTTAATAAGATACTTGGAAATCGAAGTCATTCGGGTAACAACCGGTTTAATAAGATACTCGGTTAAGTTACCCGAACATCAAAAGAGCCAGTTTAATAAGATACTTGGCAATTGAAGTCATTCGGGTAACGACCGGTTTAATAAGATACTCGGTTAAGTTACCCGAACATCGAAGAAATCAGTTTAATAAGATACTTGGCAATTGAAGTTATTTGGGTAACAACCGGTTTAATAAGATACTCGGTTAAGTTACCCGACCATCAGCCAGTTTAATACAACACTTGGCAACAATTAGCAAAAAATAGACCAAAACCATTCAACTCAAAACAAAATTGAATTTTATTGCTCTTAAAAGAATGGTTACAGTTCAAAGAATTGTTCTTTACAAGTAAAAAATAAAGAATCAGAATCTTCTACAAATCTACAAAATTAAGGTTGCGAGGATTTCGAGCCTTTGCTAATACTCGGATCTGGCACCATCTCGTATTCACAAAGCAGGCTCTCATTAGACGGCCAAGTAATATCGTCGACAATATCATCCCTCCACTGGCTGTAATCTTCACCCGGGACTGGCCTGACATCCGGGACTACACCCTCAACCGACTCTTGACTTGCGTAAAAGGTCGAGAGAGAGTGCTTGGACGGAATCTCTAAATGCATATGATGGGGCTCTTTGCCTTGACTACGACAGTAGGCTCTCCATTCCTTCATCTGAATCCGAAGAGATTTCAAGGACCGGTCCACATGGTGTTTGATTGACAGCTCCCAATTAGCACGGGCTTTCTCGGTAGCCTTATTCTTGACTTTGAAGAATTCATCGGCCGAAACTAGCCTACGTTGAAATTCCTGAAGAAGTAGGGCATCGTAAGCAGGGGATATTTTAAAACGATCCACCCCTTTGACTTCCAGCTCCAACCTGGCCTCTCGGGAAAGGGATTCAACTGTCAGCACTTGGTGCTCCAAATCTTTAATTTTTTGGACATACGCTGACTTCGCCTGCTCCGCCTCCTGCTCGGCCTTAAGCATGGATACTTCAGCAGAAGAAAGAAGATTTTGAAGCAATGCAACCTTCTCCTCTGCCAGAGATGCCTTATCCTCGGCTTCAACCTACTTCGCCAGGCAGTGGTCAGCAAATATCTATACAGAGCCGACCTCCTGCTGATAAGCTTACACAGCTCGAGCACGACCTTCCTCACTCGCCTTCAGCTGAGCCTCCAGACGCCTTATCCGATCAGCTTGACATTGCTGCGTCTGAACAAGCTCAGCAAATTCGGTAACCATCTACAAAGGAATATACTTAGAAATCCGGCAGAAGCAAAACAATAAAGGAGTCAGAATTAACTGAGTTAATTTAACTTACATAAGATGTGCCATTGAAAACGTTTTGGAGACGTTCAGTTTAGTGAACCATCTCTAAAACCGCTCTAACGATCCTCCCCGATATAAGCCCGACTAGAGGACATCTCCTGTAGCTTATCTTGGGGAGAAAGGAATAAAGGAACCCCCGAGGGTTCAGCTCACAAATTTTTAGACTCGGGGGAAGGAGAAACCCTATTCGGCTCTAAGGATGGAGAAAGAACCCCCGAAGGTTCAGCCCCCATATCTCCAACTTCGGGGGTAGAAGAAGCCCTACTCGGTTCTGAAGTGGCTACATCCACTGATGCTCCAGCACCAACACTTGAGGCAATCTCATCCGTAACATCTTCATCGTTGGAGTCAATGAATGAGACTACCCGAGGAACTTTGAGAGGACGAGATGGCGAACTGACTGCCTTTCGCTTCTCACCCCGAGAACGGTGGAAGTTAAGATCAGCAGCAGGATCTTCTAACGGATCATCCCGAAAAGACTCAAAGAACTCGGCACCGGTGGGCACTTGATCCGTCAAGAATTTACCACCGTCGCCAGCTTCAAACCGTCCAACAGGCTCTTCACCTGGACCCTCATACTGCCTCTTCCTATTTTCAGGCAGTTGGGTGTGTCGGCTCACCTTGGCCACATGGACCAGCGAAATCTTGAGTAGAAGGCTGAGCACCCCGATCAACGCACTCGGGAATTTCCTCAGCGATATCAGTTTCCTCATCAGGCTCGGGTGGAGCAATACCCCCATCACCCTGACGGGAAGCTTTCTTTCTACTCGCTTGTAGAATTGCCTTCATCTGGCGAGCCTAAAGATCGCTGACAACGTCCGTATCGAACACTAAAAAAAAAAAATAGAAAAGAAAATGGAAAAGCAGAGAAATAAAACAGAGGGCGCCGGGTTACTTACAACGCCTGCGATGGCCCGAAATCTGTTTGAAGAAGCCGAGCTTTATCAAGTCATCCTCTTTTAAAAGATAGCTCTTGCTCATCTTTTCTAGAGTACGAACAGCTGCCCGAGTCAGCCTCTTCACCTCTGAGTCGCTATAGTCAATTGTTTTATTGTTCCACACTTCGGGGGAATAGAAGAAGCGGGGAACACTCAACACCATGTGGGAATCCCCAGATTGAACAGTGATATCGAGCACGAGGGCCCTCCAGCAAAAACCAACTGTTCTTGGAAAATTTGTTGGATGTAGGGAATCCCCATATGAAACCCTTCTTTTTCGGGTCATCAGAAGCATCGACCCCCCGATTCACCTTGGCTTCTTTGGGGACCCAACCGTCCGAAGAAGTAGATGCAAGGAAATAGGTCCCCGTTCTGCTAACCTGCCTCAGTGTAAAGAAATGCCTGATTTCGTTCGGGGAAGGCGGCGAAAGGTTCATTCGACTGAACATGTGCCATATACACATCAAGGCTTTGTAACTATTCGGGGCCAACTGAGCTGGGGCTATCCCTGCCTCGGCCAAAAACCAGGCACTAAAAGGCTGAAGGGGAAGTGTGACGCCACAGCAAAGCATCGACCCATAAATTACGACCATGCCCTCAGGAGGATTCCATACGGCTCTATCCCCCACAGGAACCAAAGTGACTGAGGCAGGCAAGTCGAATCGGGAGCGGTATTTTTCTATCTCAGCTGGCCTAACCACATTCGGCTCAGTATCAAAGCCACTCGGGCGAGTGTCAGAGAACGAAAGACGAGACGCCCTGTACACTTCATCAACGTCGCCCTTGTTAATAGTCTGTTCCCTAGTCAGAACGCTGCTCGAGCCGTGTTTGTACACCTTACTTGTGCTCTGATGTTTACCCATCTTTCAAAAAGAAACCCTGTGATCAGAAATGTCAGAATCAGAACTAGATGGAGAACTCGATACAGGGCTGAAAGCGACGTCAGGGTGAAACCCAGAAATATCAACCTCTAAGAATGGAGGCTCATCTATTGGGACGTCCCCCAGTAATCGTTTAATGCAAGATACTAACTGGAAATCCCCATATTCTAATGCATCAAAAGGGATTTTAAATAGACGATGGCGGGAATATGGTCCCATTAAAACTAACCTTGAATTGAGATGGATGCAAGATCTTCAAGCGGAGAATCGTGAACTTCTGGATAAAGAAATCTGAATTTAAAGAAATTTATACTGAATTTTTGAGAATAAAACCAACAATGTCTCTCAGCGAAGAATTTAAAGATGAGGCAGCACGAAATCCTAGGAATTCAAAGAGGGAAAAAATTTATGACGAAACTCGATGACGTAGGCAGCACTTGGGGAAACGCAAAAATCATTTCTCATAAATGATATTGAAAAACGAAGAGATGAGGTACGCGTGTTGAAACAGGAAGTAGCCCTCAACCGTCATAACTTCAAAACGTCGCTATCATTTAAGATCTCGCGTGATGTAGCGAATCGAAATGACTGAGTCATCATTAAGACGCGCCATTATGACAAGACAACTATTCTGTCTAGAGAAAATTAAGATGATTAAAATACTCTTGCCCGAAATGAAATTTTTCTCGGCAAAAATATTTTTAGGGGGTATTGTTGTATGTAAATTTTACCAAGCATACACGTCATTGACAGGAAGGAAAAAACAGCCAGGTGGATGCCCATATGTGCATTCGGAAAATATCCTATAAGGCATCATTAAAAAGAAGAAAGCCCGAATAGGCACATATTGAATAAAACCTAATCGGGATCAGTTAACAGCACTCGGGACTGGTTAAACTACGCTTCTACTCGGGCTCAAACGGTGCTACTCGGGACCATCATGTATTGCTCTTACTCGGGAATAAATACGACTCGAGTAAGAACTTGGTGCTTATTTCACACGGATTAAGTTATTAAATACTCGAAGATATCCATCAGGAAGGAATTCCAAATAAAATGGAACATTTAAGTTAGAAGAGTCCCCAATCAGGAAATAACTTGATTACTTTGAAAAGACTACATTCTTATAAGGAAACAAGTCCAAATTGAACATCACTACTAAAATCCCACTCGATTTCCATAAGAGACTCCGAAACAGGAAAGAAGACAAATCGAACTCAAGAAAGTAACCGAATCACAATTAAATACAAAGATCCTGTATTACTTGTACAAGGCAGATTAGGGTTCTATAAGCATATAAATAGACCCATAATCTGGCTCCAAAAAGATATAGGCAATATAGCATACAACAATTATAGTAAATACAGAGAGAAAAAAGAGAGATCGAGAGCTTGTAAACATCTTATTCTCTTAGTGGATTTTAGCTTGGTTGATCCTTCAACCACCCGTGGATGTTTCTCCGGCCATCGGAGTTTTACCACGTAAAACTTGTCTTTGTTACTCTCTCTGCATATCTTTCTCTTTAAATCAATAGCCGAAATCCAATCCTTGTTCTTTTTTGGCATAATCCAAAAATCGACGTCAACAAGAATCAAGCCTTATCTTTCGGACATTATTAGCCCCTCCCAATCAGCTTTTGTGGCAGGTAGGAGAATTGGGGATAACATTCTTCTTGTTCAAGAGCTTATAAGGGATTATCACAGGATGCTGGTATGCCAAAGTTGGCTCTTAAGGTGGATTTAATGAAAGCTTTTGATATGGTGGATTGGGGCTTCTTTCTTGACACTCTTGTTGCATTTCACTTTCCTTTGAAAGTCATTAATTGGATTAAAGCTTGCCTTACTACTCCTAAGTTCTCTATCTCTATTAATGATGACCTTGCTGGTTTCTTCTCCGGAAAGAGGGGCTTACGGTAACCCTATGTCTCCGTATCTCTTTGTTATTACTATAGAGGTCCTCTCTAAGCTTTTGGCCAACCATATTATGGGCACTCCCAACTTCAAATATCATTGGAGGTGTGATAAATTAAATATATCCCACATTTCTTTTACAGATGACCTGATTATGCTTTGCCATGGTTTATATCATTCAGATCTTGTGCTCAAGTCAGCCCTTGATGAGTTCTTTTTGCTTTCGGGACTTTGTGCTAATCATGCTAGGAGCAACATTTTCATTTCAGGTGTGCCCGTTGCTGTTGGTCAGCAGCTCATCAACCTTTTTGGTTACCCGGTTGGCTCTTTCCAATTATTTATTTGGGAATTCCTATCATCTCTTCAAAGTTGAATCTTCGTGATTGCTCTCCCCTTGTGGATAAGGTTTAGAGTAGACTTTCTTCTTGGTTAAATATGTGCCTTTCCTTTGCTGGTCGTTTTCAACTTATCATCTCGGTTTTAACTAGTATTCAAGTCTTTTGGGCTTCTCACCTTTATCTTCCAAAGAAAATCTTGAAGAGCATTGAATAGAAATTCCGAATTTTTTTATGGGATGGGGTTGAGGTGAACAACAAAGTCTCTAAGATTGCTTGGTCTGATATTTGTGTTTCAAAGAAAGAGGGTGGTCTTGTAATCAAGGACCTCTCCTTGTGGAACAAAGCACTTATGATTAGACATATATGGATTCTGGTTTATGGCACTAGTAATCTTTGGACTTCTTGGATCAAAGCCTATCTCCTCAAAGGTACCAATTTGTGGGAGGTGAAAGCTCCTCATACCTATTCTTGGAATATGAGAAAACTTCTTCTTCTTAGGCCTTTTGCCCGTCCTTTAATTCAGTACATCATTGGTAATGGCTTGAAAACTTCCTTATGGTTTGATAATTGGCATCCAGATGGCCCTATTCGATCGAAATGGAGCTCCCGTGTTATTTATGATTATGGACTCTCTATCAATGCTAAGGTTAATGCCATTGTTCTTGATGATATTGGAGATGGCCTGCTGCTATATCCATTGACCTTGCTGAAATTCAGAGTCGTATGCCTTCTTACAACCCAAACTCTACTTTGGATGATAGAATTCTGTGGCTTCCTTCTTCTAATGGCATTTATTCAGCTGCGTCTGCTATGGAGTCTCTTAGAACCCCTCATTCTTTGGTTTCTTGGTATAAAATTGTGTGGTTCCCGCAGAATATCCTGAGGATGGGTTTCATCCTTTGGTTGGCTATTAAAGGTAGGCTTTCTACCTTGGATCGTGTTCAGCGCTACGACCCTCAAGTTGTTACTACGTGTGTCCTTTGTAACTCTCAAGCCGAGACTCATGCTCACCTTTTCTTTGAGTGTTTTTATAGCAAAGCCATATGGACACAACTTTTGAATAAATGTGGTTGTCCTGGGATTCGTCTTAGTTGGAATGATCTTATTGAATGGGTGTCCATTCATTGGAAGGGGAGCTCCCCCTCCGTCGTGACAAAAAAACTTTGTCTTGCGGCTGCTGTCTATTTTATTTGGAGAGAGCGAAATTGTCGTATTTTTAAAAGCTCTCGAAAGTCTAGTGGAGAGGTTGCCCAGATCATTACAGATACTATTCGTTGCCGGCTCTCTTCTCTCAAGTTGAAAAATTAGCCTCTTATTAGCCTCTCATCTCTAGTTATCCCTAGGTGGTGTGGGCTTGTGTTGTGCTCAGTGCTCTTTGTAAAGCGTTTGTTTTAGCTCTTATTAGAGAGTTTGTTGTTTGAACATTGTTTCTAGGCTTTGTGTCCTTTTCTTCCTGGGGTAAGCCCCTTGTATTTGTACATTCCTTCATTCTTTCTATGATACTATTTATTTACAAAAAAAAAAACAAAAAAAATCATAATTAAATACAAAGATCTTTAGTTACTTATACAAAGAGGATTAGGGTTCTATGAATATATAAATAAACCCATAACCTCGTCACAAAAAAGACAGAAAACATATAGAAAAATACATAGAGAAAAAGAGAGATCGAGAGTTGTAAATATTTTCAATAGTGGATTTTGGCTTGGTTGATTATTCAGCCACCTGTGGATATTTCTCCGGTCATCAGAGTTTTACCACGTAAAACTTGCGTCCGATTACTTTCTCCTTCTCTCTCTTTGAAATCATTACTAAAATCCAATCTTATTGATTTTTTCTCATACATCCAGAAATATATGTCAACAGTGTCTAACCAACCAAATTGAGCCATGTGTACATGATCATTTATATTTAATTTTTTTTTTTTAAAATGTGTACATATGATCCATTTGGTTGGTTAGATATAAATCGAGACACCATTTTTTGACAGGTAATTTGAATCCTAATAAGATTGTAAGTAGGTTGTCTAGCATTAATTAAGTTACATGCACGTAAGTGGGTAGTTGAAACGATTAATTAAATAATGGAAAAAGTATTTATAACGAGTTCAATCAACCACCATCATTAAATCACTCCACTTATATGGAGTCCAGTTAACTAACCTATCTATTTAATTTCAACTCACGCAATTAATATATAAAGGTTGTTAAAATCAGATAGAGCTTGTACTTTACTAGTTTATCTCTTTATTTATGAAAAATTGCATCCAACACCGATGGTTATATCAATCATGCCATTTTTTATTCACTGAAGGATAAAAAAAATATTTTTGAACTTGTGCTAGAGAACGAGTGCATAGGTTGCATGAAACTGGAAGAGGATTGGAGAGATAAGAATAAGAAGGTCGATGCAGATATCCATATCAAGATGCTGATATCCATATCATGAAACTGGAGATGGAGGTTGAAGCAAAAACCGCCGAAGTTAACAATTTGATGGAGGAATGCAATCATTTGATTCTCCTTATTGAACAACGTAGTGGTATAATAGGGTAATCCATGATGTTTCTATTTTCTATCTGTATTCTGATTATAGGGTTGTTTTTTGTACATGAACTATGTGTTTAATCACACATTTTGTACTTTTGCAATCCTACCAGTGATGGTTTGATTATTTATCCTCAACTGTTTTCAATCACAACTTTTGTAATGACACCACTGATGATGTGGTTGTTTAGCTAATGAATTGTTTTGTATTCTGTCGATAATTGCGCTCACTAAAACTTATTATTAAATGAGATTGTACTATATTTTTAGTGAGTTTAATAATCTTCTAAAAAAAATTCTTGTATAAAAATAACAATTATTTCTGTGACATTTGGTGCGAGTGATCTTAAGTAATTATTGATTGTTATGTTTTTTTTTAATATCTTTTTGAAAGAGATGTTTTAATTATTTATTTTAATTACCCTTCAAATCCAACGAAGTAGTTAAAAAAATCTAATGGAGTAAAAGTTGTGAAAGATATGTGTTAATACAACGAACCATTACAATATGATTTAAATGCAGGAAAGATTCAGCTGAAGCCAATACAAAATACAAAATATGACAGAAGATAAATATGACAGAAGATAAACATGACCGTATTGATGGACGAGTCATGTAGGAGTAACATGGATTCAAAATAAGTCATAGAAAACGTAAAATTTTTAAGGAAAAAACATGATCCATAATCGTTTAACACTTTCAAAAACAAATCAGCAAAAAGTGTGATATCAAACAAACTTCAGAGCACAATCATGGTCTGCCGCAAGGTCGAGAAATTTTACCACAATGAAGATCTTTTGAATAATTTGCAATCGAACTCTTTGTTGTCCCCTTTCCTTTGTTATATCTTTTCGTCAAGCCACGTTGCCTGTCTGATTGAATTGTTTGGGTTTTAGAGGGACTACAATGAATCTTGTGTTGGGATTATATTCGATAACAAGAGTGTAATAATGTATTTGACAATCTTTTCATATTAATAAAAATGATTTCTAGTTTAACAAATCTTATAGCATTTATAGTTTAATTATTATAATTGTCAAAAGTAAATAATTATAAGATCAAAAGACTATGAGAAAAGAAGAATTGTTCGTACATCTGGATATGTATAAGGTAGACACAATTCTTTAGTTAGTGTTGAATGATATTCACAACTTAAAATAAAGGTTGGACGCCTTTATCTTGTCAAAGTTGTAGATTCTTTAGCTAGCATTTGAGTGGGATCAAATGTGTTATGATAAATCTAAAATCATCAAAGTATGATGTCTTTAGACCAAAGTATGATGCTTTTGGGCAAAAGAATCGAGTGAACTGGGTGCATTGAATAAGATCACAGTGAAATACTTTATCCAGAACCTTCAATAGTTAAAAGTTTTCACTTGAAGACAATCGGAGAGTCTATCTTAATCCTGAGATAAATGATGGACTTATGGTTGCAAGTTTTATCATTTGAGCTATCAATGAGTACGATTATATAGTATAGTCTATCCTCGACAGTTTGGTGGTATTTATTTGTTAATCGATAGAGGACTTCATTTATAGATATGGACATTGTAACTCTATTTATTAAATGAGAGTAAAATATCATCATGTGGATGTTTTGAGGTATTGGATATTAAATATTAACGTTAAGTTTTCAATAGTGTCTATTGAAATATGTCTTCTGGACAAGTCAAAATATCAAAGTTTGAAATGTGGTCATATGAGTAAATATGGTAACTTGGAGAGCTATAGACAGTCTAAGAGCTCTTGACGATTGCTGATATTCTTCACGAGGATACACTTTCTCCAATAAAGTTGTCTAGGGTATGAATGAGTAATATCAACTTATTTTATCTTTATTTAAGAGTTCAATTTTAGTTCTCTAGTGAAGTGAACTAAAATTAAATAGATCGGACCTAAGTGAATCATTTGTCGATTGTGATTGAGTTGTATCTATTGGAGCTTAAATTTAGATAGCCCGCCAAAATCCCCAATCCACACGAACTTGCATGGATCACTTGATATATTCTACCGGACCAATTTAGGGTTCCATCTAGAATTATATTTAGGCATGTGACCTTGTTTATTTTTGTAAGAATATGTCTAGTTCACATGTGGACCTTTTATTAAAGTCCAATGAATTTAATAAGAAAGAAAAAAAAATATTTGACCCATATTTATAAAGCATGTGCGGCAAGGGACTATATAGTAGCCTTATATATTGTTTTCTATTTCATTATTTAATTAAATAGAAATTAATTAATTAATTAAATAGAAATTAATTAATTAATTAATTAATTAGTTGTTTAATTAAAAGTCAAAATCTTTTTCCTAGTAAGAGATGGTCTCCTAGATTCAAATTATTGTTGGTAATATGATAAGTATCAAATACTATATTTGATAAGTAGATAAATAATATGAATTTATTTATTTTATCAAATTAGGAAGTGTTTGATTTCTATTAAAACTCTAGTTGACAATTGGTCAAATTAAGAAGTTTTAATATAGTCACAATTTAATTATATTCTTGGTTATTGAATAAATATACTATTTGAGTTTGATTAGGATTCTTGGTGCGGAAATGAAATATTTTTTAGAAAAAGATTCTTTGTCATCAAGTAAATCCACATAGAGATAGGATTCTTACCCACCAAGTAAATCCTCCCCTAGAGAGGATTTAAGAAACCTATATATACCTCTAGGTAAATTCGGCCAAGGCTAATTAATTCCAAGAAGAGAATTACAGACAAGGATATTTTATGTTGAAAATTTCGGCCAAGCTAGAGAATTTTGAGAGAGAAAAAAAATAGTTTTTGCTCTAGACAAAATTCGGTCAATTCATAGATATTGTGTATTGAATTCCGTCAAGGAGAAGAGAAAAAGGGAACGTTTTTGTTTTCGATAGTACACTAGTTTCCTTTACATCAAAAGTGTTTTGTGTACAAAAATTGAATCGGGTTCACAAGAGTTTCAATCAAATAGATTGATAATTCACAAGTGACCGAACGTTCTTGGGTTTTCTCTTGGAGGATTATTGTGACTAACAAAAGAAATAGATTTTGTTTGTTTCCATACTCAGGTATACAATTTAAAGAAAGGGAGCCCACACTCCTAGGTGATTCACGTTCATGATTGGATTGGAAGATCTTACGGATTCAATTCGGTGCTAGTTCAATCGTCACGAGAAAAATGCACGATACTTTTAATATACGTCAATTAATTTAGGGTTAAGGTTCTTTCTTTTAAAGGGAATTTTTTTAAAATATACCATACCCTAATTTTACGCTTCCGCCGCGTTTTGAATCAATTTTTGTTGGGATTATGCTAGATAGCAAGATTGAGATTGTAATAATGTATTTGACAATCTTTTCATATTAATAAATGTGATTTTTAGTTTAACAAATTTTATAGCATTTATGGTTGTTAACAACCCTTTTTGGCTAGGGTCCAAAGAAGAATTTTCCACCTTTAAGCCTTTAAGCAAGGGTCCAAATTCGGGTTTACGTAACGAGGTATCAAGGTCCTCTAGGTCGAGGTACCTTACGACCCCACAGAAGCAGGGAGAGGTAGTCAACACCTTCTCAACACCTTCTCAACACCTTGCATGCATTCAGGCTCTCCAATTAAAGCCCGCTACCCTGCTAGAAATCCTGTATAATTAGGTCGAGCTCTATGATAAAGCTTGACGTAGCTAAACCAAGCTCCCTGCTACAAATTTGGAACCCTAAGGGATATTTCGCTCCTAGAATGGTTAGCACAAGCTCTATGGGAAGACTAGCAAGATCGAATCAAGCACCATACAATAAGACTGGTACCTTATGGTACCTCGCCCTTAGATTGGTACCTAGGAGTACCTCGCCATCGAGGCTATCAAATATTACATCATGTAGCATCCATGAAGTACCATGCCACTCGAATGCAGAACTAGAGGTCTCCTCCTGACAATGTAGGAAGAGAAGGTTGACTTTCATGACATTTAAAGTACCATTAATAGGGTTAACCGTATTAATGGAGGTAGTCAACCGTATTAATGGAGGTAGTCAACTCTAATGGAGATAATCTACACCATTAATAATGATCGATCAACTCTTTAATGGCCATTTTAATGAGAGAGTCTAAAGAGGAAACAATCACATCTTCTCCAAGATATTAGCTACAAGCCGATTCTTCAGGATCAACTACATTAAATGAAGAATCGTATTCAATATGGAGGTAGTCAACTCTAATGGAGATAATCCACACCATTAATAATGATCGTGAACTTTGGAACTTATCAAGCTTATTCAGCTTGTGGCATTCAACAACCTCAAAATCTTTGTTTTGCCTTTAAACTTATCAAACTTCATAGTTTATGGCATTTTGGGGAAATCAAAGTGCTATTCTAATTAGCTTTTATCATCATTCCATTGATAAAGTGATTAGAATAGTTTCTCTTACTTCAATCTTGAACGATCGGGTTTGTTTCAATTAGTTGGAGGGTGTTAAATTGCATTCCATATGTATCATAGCTCTTTAGCTATTGGGGTGTATGGTTGCTATGTTAATGATTTCCATCACAAGTCAAGAGTAGTGGATCAGGGGATATCACTAGGGACTGAACCAAGCGTGGTGAGTGGTAGTGTCCATAGCATGGGGTTGTCGAGAGTGAGAGTCCGAGTATCACTTGAGGGTGTAACTTTTTACTTATATAGTGGATTTCTATGATCGAGTGTGGCGCACTTAACAGCCCGTGATTTTTCCCATTTGGAGGGTTTTCACGTATACATCTTGTGTTATTTATATTTCTGCATTTTACACTTGATGTTGTATTTTTGATTTATTTGGTGAATTTTAAATATTGACTAATCAAGAAAAAGTTAGTAATTAACATGATTAAAACCTATTCTCCCCCTTCTAGGTTTATAGACACATTTTCTTAGGAATTTCACTTTTATTATATGTCAATTAATCTAGGGTTAAGGCTTTTTCTTTTATAGGGAAATTTTTTAAATATATCAAACCCTAATTTTTCGCTTATGCCGCGTTTTTGAACCGATTTTTCCTTACAATTTTTCCCTACATCTTGGGTTTCCTTGTACTAACGTTTCTAAAAATTCTTTAAGCATTTAGTTTCTATGATGCTTCCCTAGATCTAAAGCACTCTTCATCCTGTGATATTCAGAGTTGTACTGCAATTGATGTAAATATCATAAGAGTTAGAATAGAAAAATTAGCTATCATAGGAAAAATAAATCTAGTGTATTTTAAAAAGGAAGCATAATCCACATACATTACTTTCATTGAACCATCTGTTCGAACCATGCACACAATTGTTGATAAAAAATACACCACAATAAAAACTATTAGGTTGTTTTGGACATTCAACATATGCTTCTACAGTAAAAGATATGAACTCCAAATTTAAGCAGAGGATTTCAGAAAAGTACCAGTCCGGTAATGTGAGCTACATATAACAACATTTAAATTAACAAAACCATTTATGAGTAAATTTATTACTTAGTTCAGGATACACACAACTTTTTTTGCCAATTGCATTCTTCATTCATTATGCTTATCCGTGGGAAAGCTATCCCAGACTTCGGTTTTTTTGTTTCATTGAAATATTTATCACCAACAAGAACCAATGCAAACTCTCAATGCAAACTCTTAATGATCAAGGGAGTAAAAAATCTGCACGTGGACTAATAAAGTTCTGTGATTTCACCAAGTTACACGTGATAGACTCTTGTTATTTTTTCCGTTGTATCATAATATTAAAAATATTTTGTATTTAAATAATGTATCTGTTAGCAGAAAATTCACTCTGTGTGAGGAATCTCAGTTAACACCCTTAGGACCGCTACCTAGGCAGATCGCGGTCGGGGTAAGTACTTCCGGTATTGGTTTCACGTGTAAAAGAGGACGAAATGAATGAAAGAATGATGGTGATGATAATGAACTGAACGATGTTATTTTATTCAATAATGAAGTAGGTATGATAACATGAAATAGCTCTCAATCTCTCTTTTCTCTCTAACTAATTGGAGGTGGAAAATTCGTACATGTTGATAAGTGGATACAACTATCAATGGCGATGGCTAGGCTTAATTATGATCGCAGAACTAAGTGATAGCTCTTATGGTTCTAAGGGTTGATTTTTTTTGCCCAGCTTCTTCGTGATATTACCCTAGTATTTATGCATGGAGTTACTAGGGTTTTTCCTTTGTGTACAAGCCGAAGATCACTGGATTGATCTTCTCCCACATTTGGCATTATTTTCTATTTAATGTAGTTGACCCTAGATAATCGGTTTGTGGAGGATATCTTGGAGACAATCATGTTTGTTTCCTTTCTGGACTCTTTCATTATGGCCGCGTGTACGTGGAACTTGTTATTGTATGGAGAATGATTCTAATTTCACTTATTAATGGCGTGACACCTTAAGGTATCAACTTGGTGATATGGCGCTTGATGATCCCGATGGCGAGGCACTAGTCTGCTGCCGAGGTACCTTGGGGTACCGTTCCGGTGGTGAGGTGCTTGGTTGATCATGTTGGAGCTTTATGATCATCTAGGAACTTTATGGGCAACTTCCTTCCTGCTAGTGGGGTAGGATATGTACCATGACTGAATAGTAGAATAGTGTCAGGGTATTCAGGTACTGGTTGGGTGGTTTATAGTGGCGTGAGAGCTTTATCTTGCTTCAGTAAGGATACCGAGGTACCACAGCTCTGTTAGACCTGGTATTTCGAGGTAGATCATAACATGTAACTCCCACCTGGTATAAGAAGATGTTCCCTACTACATGCCAGCTAGGTGGAAAATTTTCCTTTAACCCCTTGCCAAAATGGCTATTAATAGAAGTCCTCTCTAACTTTAACACCGATGATCAGATTCCCAATTTCGATTTGGGTATTTTTTTGTTTTTCGTCATTTACCAGAATCTGGAAGGAGATCTTCGTATTTAATGCGAAGTCCATGTGTCAATCATGGGTGAGGCTCCCGTTTGAAAGATGAGAGTTTTTTGGCGGCACACTCGCTTCGAGGCCGAAAATCTTGCCTTCTTGATCATGCTTCCGTTACCGATTATCATTCCATTATGCCTATTTAAACCCAAACTCCTACTCATTTCTTTCACACTTCCAAATTTTCTGCTTTCAAAATTCAAAAAATCCCTAGGATTTCTCTACCCTTTTTACTCCTTCCCAATATTCTTTCTTTAGTTTTCAATCCAATCTTTGTTACTACTACGTCAAACTCCGATGGAAACAACGTAGACCGACTGGTGGAAGGCGATGATTCTACCAGCTTGGCTCACGGGAAAAGAGCTAGGAATGATAACGACGATGGAAGTGACCATTCCACCCCTCAATATCGCTGCTCGAATAAGAGTATATCAATTGGAGCGATTTTTTCAAACAACCTTGACATTTTGCTTGAAATCATCGAATGGTATTCAAACGAGGAGTCAGGCGAGGTCAAGGCGGATGGAGGTCAAGCTGAGGTTTCCACTATCGCACCAGGGGATGCTTACCCTTTCCTATGATTTTCGGGTCATCTTTTACTCTAATGTTACTGTTGAATCGATCAACCATTTATAGGAAAGATTCAGTATTTCTGATAGTATCATGGTTACCATTCCTTACAGAAATTATGATGTGTTTAGTCCTTTTTCTGATGTGCTTCCCATTCACATCGCTGCTTTCGTAAGCCGGGTTAGGTTGCCTTTTCATCCGTCTCTCCGTAGGGCGCTTCATGCCTTACAGCTCGCACCCCTTCAATTGACCCTAGACTTCTATAGGCATCTAGTTGGGTTCCTTGTTTTATGGAAGGAACAATGTGAAAGGACCAACATCAATAGGGAACTTGGACCAGACGAGCTAAAGTTCACTTTTTAGGTTACTGTCCCCTCTCCCGGTCCTAAAGGGCAATTCTACGCCCGAACAAAGAACAACTTGAAGTTCATTGTGTTAGGCGTGATCAAGAAGGACACCTTCTGGAAAAAGGAATGGGTGGTAATAGGCAGAGACTATGGGAGTTTGATTTATATTGGGGGGAAGGAGTTTCAGGTCTCTACCCGGTTCAATGACAAGCCGATCTGGGAGAAGGTTTATCTACCCACTGAATCCAAGGCGATCGTTGATCGAAATTATGTCCACCTAGAGTATCCCACCTCATATGCTTATGACCCCAGTAGAGTGAACCTGTACCTGCACATCTCTGCTACTTCTCCAAGTATGACCAGCCGCTTTGTTTCTATTGACTTGTATTTCCTGTTTGTCATTGGTGTATTCTAATACTTTGCTAATTTTTACAGTTTCTGCTGTCCCATTAACTGTCTTGGGGAAGATCGGTCCGCTTGATAGCCAACTCCCTCCTCTGTTTCCTACTCCACCTTGATCACCCATCATCCAAACTGCCATGGCCCCTCCCCCTCCTTCCTAGACAAGGGGTGGTGGACACATACCTGTTCCGGTTGGGATTCCCAGGGTACCTCTCTTATTCTCTCCAATACCCACGTCTCAGATGGATGTATTCGTATCCCGATTGACTAGGGTGAGAGGTTAGGGTTCTGCTGCTCCTGTTGCCATTATTACTGCTGCTTCTACTACTGCTGCTACTAGTACTACTGATTCCACCTCTATCGTTGCTGCTGCTACTATTCCTCCTCCCCCATCAACTTTAATACCTCCCCAAGCAGAGGGAGGTCCAGAAACAACCACTGCCACCACCACTATGATTCCTCAAGAGCGAACCCGATCCTGACTAAGTGTTACTGGTTAAGATGAGGTCATGGATCGGTTCATTGCTTCCTGTCCCAGCTGGAGTCTAGCTCCAATGACCTCAATGCCTTCTGATATTCTACTCACCAAGGGCTCTGCCCTCATAGACAAGGTAAAAATGACCAGTTTTGTTTCACTCTACTTTAATACATACATGATTGATACTTGGGTAGTAGCTAACTCAATTGTTGTGACTTGCAGACTTTTAATTACAACTGTTAATAGCCAAATTTGGCTCAGAGCCAAAGGTAAATTTTCCACTCTCCAAGCAAGAGTCCAAAGCTAGGATTACACGGTTCAGTACCAAGGTTCCCGGGGTCGAGCTACCATGCAACCACGCAGAAGCGAGACGAGGTTGCCCACACCCTAGGAACACTTCGCAAGCATTCATGGTCACCAGGTGAAGCTTGATGTGATCTAATCGATCCCCTGACATCAAAATAAGGGCCCAAAGCAAGATCGATATGGAAAGACCTAGACTTCCTGAGGTCGTGATATCAACTGACCTCTCCAAGAGCATGCTACCATCTCTACTAGTACAAATGGACCCTCAGTGGACTGGGAAAGGTCAAAACAAGCTCCTGATGTCAAGACGGGTATAGAGAAGTACCTCACTATTCCAGGCAACAAGAACTGTAGTTGTTGAACTCCATGAAGCGTCTCACCAGGGAAGCATATAGGATCATGCTTCCACTCCAACATGCATTAAATCACTGCACGCATGCAGAGTGGTTGAGTTCAAAGAGGAATCAAACCTATCTCCCACCAAGATTTACTCGAATCCATTATAGAGACAAAGTCAATGACATTTAAACAAAATATCTTGCCTGATAAGAGGGGATTTGATTTAGAGATTTTTGGCGAGAGAGTAACGAGTTTAACCTAATTGGACCAAGTATAAATACATCGGGAATCACACGTAGAAAAGAGAAAAAAAAAATCAATACCTAAATTCACCAACAGCTTAAAGAGTTTCATCCTTGCTAAAACTCTACTCGTGGAACACAGCCAACATTTTGGTCCACTTATCGACAAACACGAGGCGATCATCCCCCCATTGTACCTCCGAGAGATTGAGAGTTTTTGAGTGATTTTTTTATATTATACTTGAGTCGTTTATATTAATAAAACAGTACCATTACCTTTACATACGTAGAATTTGTCACAACCTCTATTATTACACGTATAGCTAGGTACCTAAGGTACCTACTCGCCACCGCCTACTGGGTAGCGGGTTGAGGGTTTTAATCGAGATTTTTCACCCAGTGGGAATTTTCGATTAACACTTTTTGGCACCATCTGTGAGAAAGCCCACACCCAATCTATACAAGGTTTACGTGTTTATTGTTTTACAGGAACTATGAAGCTTCAATCTTCCTAGGATAGCCCGAGGCTTAGGTGTAACAATCTGCTGCATCAACCCGAAAATTTCCGAAGAAGGGTAGGAAGCTCAGGTATCCTAACCAGGCTCCAGCAAAACCAACCGTTACGTGAGCTTTAGCCCCCCCGGTGATATGCCAGGCCATGCTCGATCAACAGGCCGCGGCCTTCGCAGAGAATGTTTGCCCCCATTTGCTAAAAGAAAGAATAACAAATCAGCTGGCAAATCCCAATATTCAAGGGGAAACAAGCTGACCTAGAGCCCGACATGCTACCTTGACCGGTTGGGACCTCTCCCATCGGTACCAACCGGTAATAGGATGGGACTTCAACCCTTAATACGGGACAGGTCAGAGCTTATGCCCCCAGTTCCTTACAAGCCATCCTGCTACCAACCCAGACAGATCACATATGCAGCAGATGCCCAACCATGATAGCAGCCTATTTCCCCTCGATTGGCTTCATCTAGGAGAGATACCCGAGGTGGAGCTAGAGGTAGCCAGCGACACGCTTCGATAGATTCCCTTCGTGGGAAGGAGGAGTCCCTTCATGGAAAGAACAAGGTGGACATATCCAATTCGTCCGAAGGATCAAATAGTGAGGGATCTGAGGTCGATTCCAAAAAGCATGGGAAAAAATGCCTGAGGGACCAACTGGTAAAGCTGTAGAAAGTGATTCAACAAATGTAGAAGGGGAAACACAAGGAAGCCAAGAAGAACCCCTTAAATGTGATGAAGTGATGAACCCCCTATTTACCAGAAGGATCAGGGAAGCCGAGCTCCCACCAAAATTCAAAATGTCGACAGACAAGTTCTCTGGCACAAAAGACCCTCTATGGCACTTGGAGAGTTTTGTCCAGATGATGGAGGTCTAGAACATAACCAAGGCTGCCATGTGTAGGATTTTCTCTACCACATTGGCTGACTATACAAAGACTTGGATCAGAAAGCTGCCAGCTGGTAGCATGGATTCAATCACAAAGATATCAACAGACTTTTGCTCACAGTTTCAGGGTGTCAAACCATACCCGAAGGATCCCATACACCTTCAATATGTGATCCAAGAGTGAAGAGAAACTCTCCGATCTTATATGGAGCGTTTCTATAAGAAAGTCATCCAGATGAGGGTCTTCACCGAAAAGGAAACCCTTACCAACTTTCGTCAAAACCTATTGGCGGATAACATTTTTCGATCTTTCGCCAAGCATCCTCTAGAGATCTACCAAGAAGCCTACGATCGAGGTCTTGAGTAGGTCGAAATTGAGTTGTTTGATGATATGAGAACAGTTAAATAGAGCATGATGATATGAGAGTGGCGAAATACAAGAATAAGAAGGCGCCTAGATCCGCACCGACTTAGAAGACATAGAATAAACCTCCCAACAGGTCAACGTATCACTTCCCCCATCCCAACCTCAACAGGTGAGGTAATCCGTAAGACAAACCCCTCCGTGAGCTTCGCCTCCTCCAAGGGTAGTCGTCCGGACAACCCGAGATGAAAGAGGGTACGAACATTATACTTCCTTTAATACGTCACACAAGATGATATACCTTACCATCCAGGACAAGGGGCTGCTCCGAAAGCCGGCACCCATGAAAGCTCTGATGGACATGAGGAACAGGTATTAGTACTTTGCTTTTGATGAGGACGTAGGACACAACATGTTAGAATGCTACAACCCGCGCAACCAGATTGAGGCTTTGGTAAAGGGAGACCACTTGGTATAATTCTTACAGCAGATCTGGGATAATATCCATATCGGGAATGAGGTACAAGCAGAGATCCGAGACCATACCGAGAAGATAAAGAGAGAACAGAAGGACTTGATGCAATAGATCCAGGTCATATATCCTATTAGTAGAGGGCCTACTCTGGCTGGCACCTCTAACAACTCCAGAAAGAACCATGTAAGAAAACTTCCTCGCATTGATGAAGGTCGGGGTGTCTTCTAGGTAGACTAGAGCTCAATCGGCCCATCTCAATCGGCCTAGATTATCTTCACCGAGGCAGACGTTTACAATACTGTATAACCTCACGACGATCTTATGGTGATCATAGTATAGATTTCCAACAACGTGGTCTACCATGTGTTTATCGACATAGGCAGCAATGTGGATATTCTTTTTAAAGACACCTTGGAGGAACTCATCTTAAAGCAGTGGTGCTACACCAGCTGCACAACTCCACTTTACGGCTTCACTAGAGACTCGAACATACTAGTGGGATCGAAGATCCTTATAGTGATTGAGGAACCGTACCCTTTCAACAGAACATCATGACGGATTTCGTTATGGTTGATACCCCGTTAGCCTACAACGCCATACTAGGAAGACCATTCCTATCAGCTCTTAAGGGGGTCTTGTCCATCTATCACAATGTCCTGAACTTTCTGGTTAGGAACAAGGTGGGCGAGGTGCGCAGACACCAGCAAGCTACCAGAAAATGCTATCTAGTGTTTACCAACCTAAAAACACTGGCAAAACAGTTCACGCAAGTCGTAACAATCCAAGATCAGGAAACGCCCGAGATGAACCTGGAGGATGCAGAGCCCGCTGATCATCTAGAGAATGATCTCCTAATAATGGATGAGGTAGAGCAAAGTAGGGAATGGGCCAACGAACACCCAGTAGATGAGTTGGAGGAAATATCAATCAGAGATGATGACCTTTCCAAGGTAGTCAAGGTTGAAGCTACCCTAGAACCAAGAGTGAAGGAAGGTTTGATCAAGCTTTTTCGAGAGTTTAACGACATCTTCGCTCAGAACCACAATGTGATACTGAGGATCTCGATATCTTAGGTAGCTCATCGTCTGACAATAGATCCTACATTCAAACCTATCAAACAGAAGAGGCGTCACTTTAACGCTGAGAGGAATGTTATGGTTCAAGAAAAAGTTGACAAGCTGATCAAAGCTGGTTTCATCAGGAAAGCTCGGTATCCTGAGTGGATTGCCAATGCGGTCATGGTCCCAAAGGCAAACGGGAAGTGGAGCATGTGTGTCGACTACATCGACTTCAACTGGGTATGCCCGAAAGATAGCTTTCCTCTACCAAAGATCGACCAACTGTTGGACTCCATGGCTGGATACAAGCTCCTAAGCTTCATGGACGCATTCTCGGGGTACATTTAGATTATGATGCACCCTGCCGATCAAGACAATACCAGCTTCATCACTGGCCACAGTCTGTATTGCTATAAGGTGATGCCTTTTGGCCTAAAAACATAGGTGACACCTACCAACGATTGGTCAACCGGCTTTTCAAGCCAGAAATAGTAAAGACAATGGAAGTGTACGTAGATGATGTGATCACCAAATCCTTAGAAATAGAGGAACACCAGGACAACCTCTGTAAAACCTTCCAGATAGTGAGAGAAAACCAAATGAAGCAAAACCCTGCTAAATGCGCCTTTGGGGTGACTGCGGGGAAGTTCTTAGGTTTCATAATGACCGAAAGGGGAATAGAGGTAAACCCAAAAAAGATCCATGCTATCCTGGACCTGAATTCCTCAACCACTCTCAAGCAAGTTCAAGTGTTAGCAAGGCATATTGCAGCACTTATTGGTTCGTTTCACACTCAACTGATAAATGCCCCCACTTCTTCAAGGCCATCAAGCAGGGGAAGAACATGAAATTAGACCGAAATAGCGAGTGAGCCTTCCAAGACTTAAAGAGTGCGTTACAGATCTACTTAGCTGTGTCAGAAACAGCTGTAAGCGGGGCCTTGGTCAAAGAGTGAGGGGATAGGATCTAACGATCTATGAACTATATCAGTCATGAACTATCCCAAGCCATGAGGACCTACCTCCTCCTTGAGAAGCTCACCTTCACCCTGGTTACCTCGGTAAGAAAGCTTCGCCCCTATTTTCCAGCCTATACATTGGCAGTGGAAACAAATCTACATCTCTGCCAATTCTTACAAAGGCCAGACATATCCAAAAGGCTAGTCTTGTGGGCTATGGACCTCACTCATTTTAACCTGAAATATAAGTCTCAAACAACAATTAAGGCTCATGCCCTAGTAGAATTTGTGACTAAATTCTTTGCCCCCTCAAGTGAAGAGACCCTGGCAACACTGAATCTGGATCCTGAGAAGCTTCCGGAGAATGACAATTGGTCGGAAGACTATAATGTCTGGATCCTCTACACCGATATAGCATCAGGACAAGTAGGGGGAATAGCCGGTATAGTCATGACTGACCCAAAAAGGACAGAATGCTGCCATTATTTTTGATAAGAGTTCAAAGCAACGGATAATAAGGTGGGATACGAGGCTCTCCTAGCAGGAATGAAGGCCGCCATCGAGCTTAGGGCTGATGACTTGCACGTCAAGAGTGACTAGTTACTTATTGTTAGCCAGGTTACAGAGCATTACAAAGCCAAGGGTAACAATATGGCTGCTTACCTGAAGTAGGTCCAACAACTTAGGGAAAGGTTCAAGGGGTTCAAGAATGAGCAGATACCTCGACAATAAAATCATCGGGTAAACGTCTTAGCAAAGATCGCTGCAAATGGGGGTCAAACTCTACTTTAAGGAGTGCCACTTCAGGTGATCTCCCAATCAAGCACAACAGCAGGCAAGGAAATCTGCCCCATTGAATGACTGCCATGTTGGATAGACCCAATAGCTGCCTACCTCAAGAAAGGAAAGCTTTCTGAAGATCCCGATCAAGCTTGGAAAATCAAAAGGATCTCAGTCCGATATTACCTGGTGGACGGGTACCTTTACATAAGGGGAAAATCCTTTCCTTTGCTTCGATGTTTACATCCTGGAGATGCTAACTGGGCTTTGAAAGAGGTCCATTCTAGAGACTGTGGAAACCATATTGGTGGGGAAGCTCAGGCTTACCAAGTGCTTGAAGGGAAAATCTGCTCAGCGGAAGCGTGAAAATTATATAATTAGGGTTTAGTATTTTTTTTTTTCCTTTTTAATAACAAGAACTTTAACCCTAGATTAATTGATGTATATAATAAGTATCATACATTTTTCTCGTGACGATAGAACTAGCACCGAATTGAATCAGCAAGATCTTCCAATCCAATCACGAACGTGAATCACCTAAGAGTGTGGGCTCCCTTTCTTTAAATTGTATAGCTAAGGATGGAAATAAACAAAATATCTTACTTTGTTAGTCATAATAATCCTCCAAGAAGAAAACAAAGAACGTTAGGTCACTTATGAATTATCAATCAATTTGATTGAAACTCGTGTGAACCTCGATTCGATATTGACCACAAAACCTTTTAATGTGAAGGCTACTA
Source organism: Dipteronia dyeriana (assembly GCA_032871835.1). Lineage (NCBI taxonomy): Eukaryota > Viridiplantae > Streptophyta > Magnoliopsida > Sapindales > Sapindaceae > Dipteronia > Dipteronia dyeriana. The sequence goes on from CM065301.1 coordinate 59,155,598, forward strand.
GTGCACTATCGAATACAAAATGTTCTTTCTTTCTTATCTTCTTTGCCGAATCTCACACTATTTCTTAGAGTTTATCGAATTTTGTCTAGAGCAAAAACAAAATTTTCTCCCAAAATTCTTATGGTGGCCGAATTCTCTCCAAGTTGAATTGCTTAGGCTAGCCGAAAATTCCTTTTATATATATATGTATGGCTGGCCGAAATTCTTCATATATATATAGGGTTGGCCGAAATTCTTCTGGAAATATATTAGGATTTCAAATCCTTTCCTAAGAAGAATTTACTTGGTTGTTAAGAATCCTTTCTTTAGATGGATTTACTTGGTGGTTAAGAATCCTTTTCAAAGAAGAATTCTACCCTTAGGTAGATTAACTTGGTGACCAAGAATCCTTTTCCAAAAAGAATTCTTTCCTACACCAAGACTCATAATCCAACTCAATAGTGTATTTGTAACCATATTAAATATTTTCTAATTTGACTAGATAAATAATTCCTATTATTTATCTACTTATCAAATATAATATTTAATATTAGTTATACTACCAATAATAGCATAATATTAGGACACCATCTCCTACTAGAAAAAAGATTTCGACTTTGAATTAAATAATTAATTAATCACTAGATTAATTAATTTCCATTTAATTAAATAATAAAATAAAATAAATATAATTAAGCTAAACTATATAGCTTTGACGCCCAACAAAATATATGGGGCATTATATTATTTTTTCTATTTTATTAAATCCATTGGACCTTAATAAAAAGTCCACATGTGAACTAGACCCATTTTCACAAAAAGAAACAAGTTCACATGCCTCAATACAATTCTAGATGGACTCCTAAATTGGTCTAATAGAATATATCAAATGATCCATGAAAATTCGTATGGATTGGGGATCTTGGCGAGCTATCTAATTTTAAGCTCAAATAGACACAACCCAATCATAATCAACAAATGATTCACTTAGGTTCGATCTATTAGTTTTAGTTCATTCCACTAAAGAACTTAAATTGAACTCTTAAATAAAGATATAATAAGTTAATATTTCTCATTCATACCCTAGACAATCTTAATGGAGAAAGTGTATCATCGTGAAGAATACCAGTAATCGCCAAGAGCTCAATGACCGCCTATAGCTCTCCAAGTTACCATATTTACTGATATGACCACATTTTGAACTTGGATTTTTTGACTTGTCCAAAAGCCTTGTTTCAATAGACACTATTGAAAACTTAACATTAATATTTAATATCCAATACCTCAAAACATCCATATGATGATATTCTACTCTCATTTAATAATTGGAGCCACGATGTCCATATCTATAAATGAAGTCCTCTATCGATTAACAAATGAATACCACCAAACTATCGAGGATAGACTATGCTATATAATTGTACTCATTGATAGCTCAAATGATAACACTTGCAATCAAAAGTCCATCATTTATCTCAGGATTGAGATAGACTCTCTGATTGTCTTCAAGTGAAAACTTTTATCCATTGACGGTTCTAGATAAAGTATTTCACTGTGATCCAATTCAATGCACCCAGTTCACTAGATTCTTTTGCCCAAAGACACCACACTTTGATGATTTTAGACTCATTCTTTTATTGATGTCAATACACCTACATAGTTTCTAATGAGTAGTATATCATCAACGTAAAGAACTAGGATAACCAACCTGTCGCATTTAATCCTTTTGTATACACAAGGTTCGTCAAGGTTTTGAATAAATCAAAAACTTTTCACGGCTTGATCGAACCTTATGTTCCAGGATGCTTGCTTCAATCCATATATGGATCTTTGCCACTTGCATACCCTTTCCTCTTGGTCTTTTTCAGTGAATCCTTCTGGTTACATTATGTGGATGCTTTCGTCAAGACTTCTATTAAGAAAAACTGTCTTGACATCCATTTGCCAAATCTCTAGGTCTAGAGATGCTGCAAAGGATAAGAGTATCCTAATGGATTTAAGCTTGGCCACATGAGAGAAGGTTTCTTCATAATCGATACCTTCCTTATATGTATAACTTTTAGCTACCAATCTAGCTTTAAAGGTTTCCACCTTTCCTTCCATTCTTCTTTTCCTCTTGTATACCCACTTGCACCCAATGGGTTTTATCCCTTTAGGCAAGTCTATAAGAGACCATACTTTGTTTTTTTACATAGATTCAATTTCGGATTGCATTGCCTTTTGCCAATGATGACAATCAACATCTTACATTGCTTTCTTGTACGTATAGGGATCAATGTCGTCCGGGAGATTGTCTACAGATTCTCCTATACCGATGTATCTGTCGGGTTGTTTACTAACCCTCTCACTACGACGAGGTATGGTAGATTGTTGATCTTGTGTTGGTACAGAACTTACAATTGGGCTTGGTAGTGAAACCTCTTGTGGAATTGTATCTACTGAAAGCTCATTCAGGACAATTCTACTTTTAGGCACAAAATTATTCATATAGTCCTCTTCCAGAAATTTAGCATTTGTCGAAACAAATACTATAAGATCTGAAGGACTACAGAAATAATATCATTTTGTTCCTTTTGGATACTCACAAATATGCATGTTTCTGAACAGGACTCCATCTTTTCTGTTTGTCCATTTAACACGTGCGTAGGACATCCAAATATCCTTAAGGGTTGTAAACTAGGCTTTTGTCTGGTCCATGACTAATGCGGTGTTTTAGGAACCGACGTAGGTGGTACATCGTTTAGAATGTACATTGCAGTTTGTAAAGCATATCCCCAAAAAGAATTTGAAATTGTTGAATAACTCAACATAGACCTAACCATGTCCAAAAGAGTTCTATTTATCCTTTCCACCACCCCATTTCGTTGAGGTGTATTTGGTGCAAAAAACTGAGAAATTACCTCATTATCAATAAGATAATGCTGAAATTCACCAGATAGATATTCTCCACCACAATCAGACCTCAAGATTTTTTTTACGTTTCTCAAGCTGATTTTCTACTTCAGCTTTAAATGCTTTGAACATGTCAAAAGCATCCGACTTATGTCTCATGAGATACACATAGCCAAATCTGGAGTGATCATCTGTGAAAGTGATAAAGTACTCATATCCACCTCTAGCTTGAATGCTCATAGGTCCTCACATATCAGTGTGTATTAATCCTAAACATTCGATGGCTCTTATGCCTTTGGTCGTAAACGACCTTTTGATCATTTTACATTCCAAACAAGATTCACAAGTTGGTTGATCATCAACTTTTAAGTCACTTAGAGGTCCGTCACTTACCAATCTTTTAATCCTATTAAGGTTAATATGACCTAGGCGCAAATGCCATAGGTAGGTTTCATCTTTTGATAATTTTACTCTTTTATGATTAGGTTCCGTTGATTTCGTGTCTAACAAGTGAGAGTATTTCCATGCAAATAGAATAAACCGTTTTCCAATGTACCTTTGCAAATAATTTTGGCATTCTTACTAATAATAAAAGCTTTATTAAAAGTAACCGAATAACCAAAATTATTTAAACAAGAAACTGAAATTAAATTCCTCTTGAATTGAGGTACATAATAAACGTCTATTAAATCTAAATGCCTATAAGAATCTAAACTAATTCTAATATTTCCCACTGAACTAGCAGACACCAATGCTCCTTTACCTAAACGCAAGTTGAATTCGTTCTCATTAAGCCTTCTCCTTTCCTTGAACCCTTGTAAGGAAAAGCAAACATGATTAGTGGCTCCGGAGTCTATGATCCAAGAATCCATAGAATCCACCAAAAAACATGTTTTAAGATAATTAATATTACCTTCTTCCTTCTTTTCTTGAGACTTTGGGCAATTTCTTTTCCAATGTCCCTTTTCACCACAAAGGAAACACTTCCCTTTGATATTGCTTACTTTCTTTATCTCCTTCTTAGTAGGTCCTAGTTGCTTTTTCTTCTGTTGTTTCTTGACCTTCTTACGGGGTCTTAACAGTAGCAACTTTACCTACGGTATGAATCTCTTGACCCTATCCTTTCACAAGGATTTTTTCAGCGCTTTGAACATCTTGCATCATATGGAACCCTACTTATGGTTTTTCAACTTGCAACAACAACCCAATTTTCCTTTTCCTTTTGACATAATTATCATCAGTTTAAGTATTATCTTTTAGGATGTTGATTAGGGATGGGGTCATGATTTCTGAACAATAACAACAATTATATAAGTAAATAATCATGATAAAGCACTTTCGAATATTTATCTTGAATTAAATAAAATAATTCAATCATAAAAATTCAACGGTGATCCAACACCCATAAATGCCACGCCTCCTTTGGGAGTTCGCAACATTTACTAGTTGGACTAGGTCCCATCCAATTGTTAACATAACAACCAACGTTTTCAATTTTAGCCTTGCAATTATATTAATAAGAACTCTTGGGAGGATATTAATAAAATTACATTGAGTGTGTTACCGAGTTATTGACCTTCAATATAATCCCTCACGAATATCCCTCCTTTGGGAGTAGATATCGTTTGGGCTAATTGTCTAGTCTATCTTTGTAAGAAAGTATCTTGCTAAATTCCATTCATGAATACCTTTTGGGAGGTTATTAAACGAAACATAAAGTTCAACTAAACTTGGAGGCCGTAGGTGTTCCAAAACACCTTCTCCCACTCAATTATTAAAGGCATGTGATTGAATTCAAAAGAAAGATTTACCAAGTTATCTAGATGCCAATTTAGATAGCTAAACAATTCTATGCATGTTCATACCAAAAGAGATATATGAGTGACACTCCTATTCTATATGACATGTTATCAAACAATGAAAAACATTACAGTATTAACAAAAATATAAATAGCTACAATTTTGGTCCATCCTAGAAAAGCAAGTAAATTACATATTTTGGAATACAAAAAACTCTTTCCTTGGCGAACAAGTCTTCACGCGACCTTCGTCGTTTGGGCTCCCTCGGTTGCCTCCCACGGGAGTGCGCACCCTTGGTTTCCATCCCATGGGCGTGCGCACACAACCCATAAAGGGCTGCCATGCACTGCCCATGGATTTCATGGGCTGCCGTGCGCAGCCCATGCCACAACAAATGTGGCCGCATGCTGTTCGCACGCATGTTTGTTGCTATGGCTTAAACGGTCCCAAACTTGTTCCGGTTCCTTCCAATTCTTCAAACCTTCGAGTCTTCGATACTTGAATGTATTATAGAAGAATTTTATATATAAAAAAATACTGCAGTTTTTTTAATTACAATATAGTGCAGTATTTTTATTACAATCGCAAAATAAATAAAAATTTAGCAACTACCAAAAAGAAAATTATGGCGATGATAGGTCACCCTTCTTGTTACAATCTCAAAACAAAATTACATTAAAATTCTATGACCAAAATTGAGCAATAACAAACTACATATAAAACATATATACATCCTTACATTCCAATGTAAATATATATGTTAATACCTAGAGTGTCATCTCTTTCTAAAACATGAATATATACAATAAAAAGAAAAAGATTCACGTACACATACATCAATTAATCAAGGGTACAACCAGACTCTAATACCATTTGAAGGGAAAATCCGCACAGCAGAAGAGTGAAAAATTGAAAATTAGAGTTTGGTATAAATAATTTTTTTTCCCTTTTTAATAACAAGAACCTTAACCCTAGATTAATTGATGTATATAATAAGTATCGTACCTTTTTCTCGTGAAGATTGAACTAGCGTCGAATTGAATCCGTAAGATCTTTCAATCCAATCACGAACGTGAATCACCTAGGAGTATGGGCTCCATTTCTTTAAATTGTATACTTGAGGATGGAAATAAACAAAATCTCTTTCTTTGTTAGTCATAATAATCCTCTAAGAAAAAAACAAAGAACTTTAGGCCACTTGTGAATTATCAATCAATTTGATTGAAACTCGCATGAACCTCGATTCGATGTTGAACACAAAACCTTTTAATGTGAAGGCTACTAGTGCATTATCAAATATAAAACATTCTTTCTTTCTTTTCTTCTTTACCGAATTTCACACTATTTTTTAGAGTTGATCGAATTTTGTCTAGAGCAAAAACAAAATTTTCTCCCAAAATTCTTATGGTGGCTGAATTCTCTCCAAGTTGAATTGCTTAGGCTGGTAGAAAAATCCTCTTATGTATATGTATGGCTGGCCGAAATTCTTCATATATATATAGGGCTGGCCGAAATTCTTATTGGCAATATCTTTGGATTTCAAATCCTTTCCTAAGAAGAATTTACTTGATTGTTAAGAATCTTTTCCTTAGGGATTTACTTGGTGGTTAAGAATCATTTACAAAGAAGAATTCTACCCTTAGGTAGATTTACTTGGTGACCAAGAATCCTTTTCCAAAAAGAATTCTTTCCTACACCAAGACTCATAATCCAACTCAATAGTGTATTTGTAACCATATTAAATATTTTCTAATTTGACTAGATAAATAATTCATATTATTTATCTACTTATCAAATATAATATTTAATATTAATTATATTACCAATAATAGTATAATATTAGGAGACCATCTCCTTCTAGAAAAAAGATTTCGACTTTTAATTAAATAATTAATTAATCACCAAATTAATTAATTTCCATTTAATTAAATAATAAAATAAAATAAATATAATTAAGCTAAACTATATAGCTTTGACGCCCAACACTATATATGGGCCATTATATTATTTTTTCTATTTTATTAAATCCATTGGACCTTAATAAAAATTCCACATATGAACTAGACCCATTCTTACAAAAAGAAACAAGTCCACATGCCTCAATACAATTCTAGATGGACCCCTAAATTGGTCTGGTAGAATATATCAAGTGATCCATGAAAGTTCGTATGGATTGAGAATCTTGGCGGGGTATCTAAATTTAAGCTCAAATAGACACAACCCAATCACAATCAACAAATGATTCACTTAGGTGTGATCTATTAATTTTAGTTCATTCCACTAAAGAACCAAAGTTAAAAATTCGCAAGCGGGAATAATTCAAAACAAGCGTGGAGGAAATCATACCAAAATTTCATTAATAATAAGGGCGCATATCCCCTCACAAGGCTACATGCATCACACAAGGAGCCCACCCCCCTTTCTAGGCAATCAAGACAGGTCATAAAAAGTCTATATCAAATTCTAGCGTCCTCTTGGTTTCCTCCCACTGCTCTTTCTCCTTGCTGATCTCTGTCCGCCTCCCCTCCTTCTTGTGGTTGCCTAGCCTGGCTGTCTTCTCAGGATACTCCTTCTTCCTGGGTTGCCCGCCTGCTTGCTGTCCAACCTGGACCTCCTCCAAGACTTCATTAATCACCACCATAACCTCAGGGGGAATAACCATATCCTTAGAGGTAGCAGTTACCCCCATTTCTATATGTTCACCACCTGACTCCATTTCAGCAAGCTCTTTAAGGAGGTCTCCAACCCCCTAATGAATCTCAAGTAGACCTTTTTCTAATGATGTGATAGTAGGAAGACCTTCCTCGAGTTGGACAAATTGAGCCCCCAAGCTGGTAAAGGCAGGTTGATCCCCTTCATATTGCATAGGTTAGACCCCGCCAGAAGACTCTCCCGGTCCCGAGCTTGGAAGAACTGAAGGATGAAGGGAAAAACCCATTTCAAGTACTTGTTTCCCGACTCTAGCCGTGTTTGAAGTGCTTGCTCCATCACCAATAGGAAGAGACATCACTTTGACCTTTCCCACGATTTCCTCCCTATTTCAGTCAACGATGATGGATAGATCAAAGGGAGGGGGGAGAGCTTCTACGGCCTGATAGGAAGCATAGAAATATCCATCACTAAAAGAGGCCTCCACCTCAGCCTACAGCATGGCCATCTGAGCGTGCAAGTTCTGGTTTTCAATATCCAACATCTTGGCCTCTGCTTTCCAAGAGTCTCCTTGCGTGGCTCGGCAGTTGGACTTAAGGCACTCTTGGTCGAAGGTCTGCTTTATCCTTTCGTAGTCTCATTGAAGATCGACCAGTTCCGTCTCAATCTTCTTATGGCTGGTGGACATTTCCTGTACCAAAGCCGAGCATCAACGAGCAATCTGAAACAAATATTTTGGTGTGTTTAATATTAATCTAGAGGGGGGGGGGGGGTTAATCAATTTTTTTACCCAATTTTTCGTTAATGATCAAATTGATGAAAATGCCCCTAACTAGTCACAATAATATCCTAAGTTTAAAAAGTGCGGAATAATAAAAGACACTTGAGATATACATGGAAACCCTCAAATTGAAAAAAATTTCTGGCTGTTAAATGAGCCACACTCGAACCTCGAATCCACAAATGATAATGGTGTTACAACCTAATCTCGGTAAATAACCCACAACCACTACATAATCCCGGTATGAGTGAACCTAATCCAATTTGCTTGTGCTTGAAGCAACCTACTCCCGGAAGCAACACAAGACTTACTTCTTAATGAAGAGATAAAATTACCTATGTGAATGTATGAAGATATTCAAATAACAAACAAGGCTAGGGAACCTTAGATGCTTATCTAGGATGATGAGAAGGCATATAAAAACAATCCTAGATATCAAGAGCTAAATGACATGTTTATAAGGCTTAGCTAATATAGATAAAACAATCCTATGAAGCTATCACAATACAACACTCAATCATTTCATCACAAACAATCTCTATTTTTATCTAGATTACATTCTAAGAGCATACAAATCATAAAAGAGATGGTTTGGTAAGGAAAACACTTAACTTATATGAAGATAGTGAGCAACTTACCAAACAAGATGTGATAATGCTTAACCATGTATGGATGCACTCTAAATAGACTTAGATGATGCAAGATGATGTTTTTAAGATCAAAGGAAAAGCTTTGAGTGTATAAAGGTGAGTTCTTGGAAGATATTTTCTCTTGAAGGATGTTCTAAGAGAAAAGAATGAACAATGGAACTCTTAAAACAACCTGAAAATGAAGAGACATATATATATATATATATATATATATATGAGACAAAAAATGAAATGTTGTCGTTTTAATAAAATCTGCCAGATCAACGTAGTGCACGAGTTTGGACCCATGCAGTAACCTGCGCACACTTGCGCTATGCCGTGCAAATGTCCGTGCATTGGCCTCAACTAGAGAGATGAAATCTCACCTAGTGAAATGGACTGGACTGTATGGGTCCAGACCCACACAAGTGTCCGCGTATTGACCTGACATCGAGAGATTAAAATTCTCAATCTTCTCACGCAGGTAGTGCGCAGATAGGGTACCCGTGCATAGACCCACACATTGCCCTGTTATGGATTTTTCAACTTGAAAAATCCACCACACCAAAACACATAATGAAAGCAAGGTAAGACAATGAAGCACATAAGCATACCAAGTCAAAAATAAAAATTCAAATGCTAGAAGAGTGTTTGTGTGTGTAAGAGCAACACATATTATCAAATCATGAAAGCACACATATAAACACACAACATATATTAACAAGAATTATGCATGAGTTGTGAGTGTGAGCAATTATCTCTTTAAAGCAAGCAAGCACTTAGAATCTTACCTTTGATGCTTATTCTCTTGAGGTCTTGAGAGCCTAAGCTACCCTTATATAAAAAAACCCAACACGTGATTTGTTCACAAAATAAGCCAATCAATAAAAGTGGACTTTACCCAATCCCATGGCATTCCCAGCTTTGGCCTTAGCTTTTGTGACATGGTCACGGACAGAAGCCATCTGATGGCTCATAGCAAAGTTAAATTTGAAAGCCTACAGGTTGCAAAGTTCAAGTTAGTAAATGATCAAACTAGCTACCTTGGTTACAGAGGAAAGAAGATGGTTACCTCGGCTAAGAGAGCAGATCCCTTAGTGATCGGGATGTCCGTGGGCATTGAAGCCATCAGAGAGAGGCTACCACCCCGACAAGTAGAAATAAACCAGTCCACGACCTCTTCTTTCCCAACGGACCTTGGTTGATGTCGAAGGCGAGTAGGAGGACCCTCAGGGACAGCAGTCTCAAGGCTCCCCGTAGCTCTAGAAGCCAGAGATACAGGAGAAGGAGCAAGAGCATTAGGTAGGCTGACCGCAAGGGTAGTAGTAGTAGTAACGACGATATAAAGGGCAACCAGAGTTGGAACGATGGTGACAGTTCAGTTACAAGGGGGTGGTGGTACCCTTACCTCGAGCCCTGAATGCCTGGGATGCAAAGATCTCCATCATAGGCCTAGGCTGGGAAGGAGGCGAGATAGGAGTAGGCGAAACCCCAGCTGGAGCGGATGACCCCTCTTTTTCCAAGGTAGCTAAAAAGGTCCCCTGGATCGGTCAGGCAAGAGTGGGAGAAGGGGTACGAGTATGATGGACTTCTTAGGTAGCATAAGCAATAACAAAAACTGTAAAAAAAAAAGAGAAGTAAAGTGTTAGAACTAGAACATGTAGTAGAAGTAGGGCGAAACAATTCAGGGCTATATTCCTACCAAGAGATGCAGCGGTAATAAGCAAGTACGTATTCACCCTGCAAGGATCAAAAGGATCGAAGGTAGGGTATTGAGGGTTTATATGATTCTGGGCCAGATGGCCTTCAAAATTGCTTCAGATTCTGCCGACAGTAAATCTCTATCCTAGGAAGGCTTGTCACTAAAGGCAGTAGGGATCTCAAACTCGTTCCCGCCAATAAAAATCGAGTTCCCCCTATCGCCTTCGATTACACCCAATCGTCCTTCCAGAAAAGGTCTGTCTTGGAAGTGCCAGATATGATGAACTTGAGCTTGTTTTTGGCTTTGGCATAGAACTAGCCTATTGAGCCACCAGATAGGCTGCTAATTTAGAAAACGTACGCACCAACTCCTTAGCTCCGGGTTCTCTCATAGTGGTACCTATCTAACCTTGCTCACTCCACATGATGAGAAAGCCGACCAGGTGCCTCCAGAAGCCAGGGGTCATTTGGAAGGGATCTAGTTACAAGGCATTGAGAGCCAGTCGAAGGGTGGGATGAAGAGGAAGCCTGACCCTATTTTTTATAGCGGTGACATGGATTGGGAGCATGCCAGTAGGAGGAGAGAACACATTATAGTTCTCAGAAGGGACAGTGATGGAGATGCTGTCAGGGATACCATATTTGGTTTTCAGGCGGCCAAATGATTTTGGTCTGACTGAAGAATTGGGGATGACCTTGAAATCATAGGGAAGAATTCCTTCCTGAAGAGCTCCAACAACCGTGACAGGGGCACTACTAGCCTCCACGCCATGGTATTTTTATCTGGATCCTCGTCGGCCAAGTCTAGAGGTTCGTCGAGTTTGTTCCAGAAGCCATACCCGATTGATATGTTTCGACTCGAGTGACAACGCTGTTGACTTGGAGGGGAGTCTCTATTGCTTAAATATTTTTACATCCGCTTCCCAAGAGCTAGGCTAAAGACATCGTTGGCCTTTACCAAGTGATCAATATTGTCACACAAGTTCGACATTATCAAATAGGGAAGAGTTTGGAGGGAAGAAGGAAGGCAGTGAAAATTCTTACGAAGGCGGAGAGAGAAATTATTGGAAGTTTGAAATTTGAAATATAGGAAAGCGTGAAGGAGACGACGACGTGACCGGGTTTAAATAAGGATGAATGGAATAGAAGACAGTGATATTCATGATGGAAGCATGCTGGAAAGCGAGACCTTCGGTGAAGAATACCTCGATCTCGGGGATTGACATAACGTAGCTGTTTTTTTCGAGAAACATACCAGTTTGTTGTTCGCCACATGGAACTCGTATTAAATGAAAGGATTTCTCCCCAGATTCTGGCAACTAAAAAAGAGGGACATATTTCCCAAATAAAACAGGAAATATGACTCTAACCCCGACTCAATCACTGGTGTTCAAGTCAGAGGGGACTTCTGTAAATAGCCAAATTTGGCTAAGGACCAAAGTTAAATTTTCCACTCTCCAAGCAAGGGTCCAAAGCCATGATTACATGACAGGGTACCAAAGTTCCCGGTGTCGAGCTACCGTACAACCACACAGAAGTGAGACGAGGTCACCCACACCCTAGGAACACTTTACAAGCATTCAAGGCCACTAGGTGAAGCTCGATGTGATTGAATCGAGCCCCTGACATCGAAATAAGGGCACGAAGTAAGATCGACATGGGAAGATCTGGACTCCCCGAGGTCGAGATATCACACGACCTCCCCAAGAGCATGTTACCATCTCCATTGGTACAAAGGGACCCTTAGGTCATCGAGTTTTTCCTACAATGTTTCTCTTTTTTCCAAGGGACCTGGAAAGGTCAGAACAAGCTCCTGATGTCAAGAAGGGTATAGAGAAGTTCCTCACCATTCCAGGCAGCAAGTGCAGTAGTTAATGACCTCTATGAGGCATCTCACCAGGGCATCATATAGGATCATACTTACACTCCAACATGCATTAAATCACTACACACTTTCAGAGTCGTTCAATTCAAAGAGGAATCAAACCTATCTCCGTCCAGGATTTACTCAAATCCATTATCGAGCTAAAGTCAATGACATTTAAACGAAATATCCTGCCCGATAAGTGGGGATTTGATTAAGAGATTCTTAGTGAAAGAGTTAAAAATACAAACACGGTTAAATGCTTAAAGCTAACCTAGAGGGGGGGGGGGGGGTAAATAGGTTAGACACCTTTTTTGACACCTTTGAAACAAATAAAAGTTTGCCCCTCTAGATTGCTTGTATCACAATATATATATATATATATATATATATATATATATATATATATATATCAATTAAAGACAATTAATCAATATATAAAAATTGTAAAGTGTGATACAAAAAACATCCATAACACATACGCAATTGATATTATAGTAAGGAAGTCAATTTACATAAAATATTCTATCCACAAGATTCCAATAACATATACAAATATAAGAGAGAAAACCAAGATTGTATGGCTCATAAGCACATGATCCAAAAGCAATAAGTAAAGACTTAATCAAGATCATTACTTCTCTAATGAGTAGCTTTCAAAGAATATGAAGCTCATATTTTCAAAAGTAATGCCACTCAATATACTATACACAAACAATCATCAAAGTTACGATCAATGTAAACAATATCACTATTAGATCCTAAACTAGCAAATGTCAATAAGAATCATATGTATGCTATACAAAATTCTCTTATATGACATGCTATGAGATGTATATCAAATATTGAGTCAAAAGATGAATATCTAAGAGAACATGCATTAGAGTATAGATACCTTTTGCACATTATATTCACCAAATATCATACTTCTGCCCTTTTTATGAGCACTCTTGCCTTGAATGTCCTCATGACACCAAGTTGACGATGTTTCACAACAAGAGTATAAAAAGCATAATATCTCAACTCAACCAACACATATAAAAACAACTTCTCAAAATTTAACCAACAAATTTTGACCATCATAACAAACATGATGTGAGATAACCAAGTTCATATCAATGCATGGAGTTTTCAAAGCTAGCAAGATAGAATTCTCAAAACAACCGATATATTGCCTCAAAGCTACCTAACATAAGCTTCTTACTTTAGTGATAAGAGCACTCACCCTTGAACCACTTGTTCTTGGGTGTACATACACAAACATTTCCAATATCATCCTTGACAACGATGTTAAATCTAGAGTAAAGTCCTTCAATGACTTGATTAACAAGAATATCATTAATACTCTTTTCCTTAACATTTTCAACACAAACTTTGTCAAGTTGAGCAATATTAGCTTTCTTTCTAGTCCACAACATCTTTTCATGCTTAGAAATAGTATCATGTTTCTCAGCTTTCAAAGCCTTAGCATGTTCAAGTTGAAGTTTAATCTCTTTATCTCTACAACATTTCCTAATTTATATTTTTCAATAAATTTGTAACACCTAGGCTTAATATGACCTATTGTATTGTAATAATGGCAAATTGGAATAAAAGATGACATTGTACCTTTTGTAGTTGAACTAGCTTCACTAGGAGTTTGCAAAGATAATTGTTTGCCAACTTCTTCTTGGCTTTTGATCTTCTCTTATTGTGTGGTTTCTTGTCAATCACGGCTTTATCCAAGTGAGTTGGAAGTGGTGCTTCCAAGGGCTTCTCTTTAACTACCAAGTCATCTTCACCACTATGAGAGTTAACAAGATTCCTAACACTAGACACACTTACCGAATTATTCACTAAGTCTTTGATGGCCTCCTTAGCCATGTCTATCTCTTCCATTAATTCTTGTTCTCTCTTCTTCAAAGAAGATATCACATTATCCTTCTCAAGTTTTATCTTTTCAAGTTCTCTAAACTTCTTCATAATATCTCCTTTCTCACTAAGAAGTTTACAAGTTACAATCACAAACTCATCAAGTTGCTTCTTGATCAAATCATCCTTTTCAACAACTTCTCTTAGAGCATTGTCTCTAGCTTCTTCAAGCTTCTCTATCTTGGCCAACAACTCAAGATTGGTTGGAATGGAACTAGTGCTTCCATGATGCTTTGCATCAAAGTTATTGTTCAAAGATATTGTACCATCAATATCTAGTTTAGAATGAGAAGCCGTTAGAGCTATAAAGTTGCTCACCAACTCTTCATCACTTGAAGACTTACTACTAGAGCTCTCATCATCACTCCAAGTAGCCGCCAACACTTTGCCCTTCTTGTCTTTCTTAGATGGCTTCTTGGTGCACTCACTAGCAAAGTGACCGAAACCATGACAATTGAAGCATTGAACACCTTTCTTGTTCATGGCTTGACTATTCTTCTCATTCCTTGGAGACGATGATTTCTTAACTACCTTTTCCTTAGAAGACTTGCTTTTAGGCTTGTCATTCTTCGTTAGAAACTTCTTGAACTTTCTAACCAAAATAGCCATCTCTTCATTTTCATCATCACTCTCCTCCTTAATAGCATTGAGAGTGATTCCCTTACTCTTTGTCTTTGGCTTCAAGTGCATCTCATAAGTTTGGAGAGACCCAAGCAACTCATCAATGTTCATGTTATCCACATCCTTGATTTTCTCAATGGCCGTCACCTTCGATTTAAATCTCTTAGGAAGTGACCTAAGGATTTCCTAATTTAAACGCTCTCTTGAGATATGTACTTCAAGGGCTTGACATTGATTAGAAATGTTAAGAAGCCGGAATTGGAAGTCTTCAAACTTTTCTTCTTCACCCATACTTAAACCTTCAAATTGTGATGCTAACATTTGAAGTCTTGATTTCTTCACCGCTAAGGTTGCTTCATTAGTGACTTGGAGAGTATCCCAAGCCTTCTTTACAGATTTAAGATTTTGAATGTAGACGAATTGATGCCTATCAACTCCTCCAAAGATGGCATTCATATCAAACTCATTCCTTGTCCATTCACCCATTGGCTTGAGTATATTGGTTCCATCCTCTTGAACCTTGGTAGAAGGACTATAACCTTCTTCCACTACCATGCATGCTCTTTCATCAATTGAGTGGATGTAGGCTTTCATCCTCAACTTCCAATACTCATAGTTAGTGCCTCGAAGTAATGGTGGCCTAGTATTTGAGACTCCTTCTGCCATTACATCATCTTGTAAACCCATGACTTTAAAAGCTCTACAAATATCGTGAATGTATCACTTGGATGCCCACTAATACAATCTAGTGTCCTGCTTTGATACCAATTGAAAATACAAACATGGTTAAATGCTCAAGTCTAACATTTGGGGGGGGGGGGGGGTGAATAGGTTAGACACCTTTTTCGACTCCCTTGAAACAAACAAAAGTTTGTCCCTCTAGATTGCTTGTATCACAATATATATATCAATTAAAGACAATTAATCAATATATAAAACATGTAAAGTGTGATACAAACAAACATCCACAGCACATACACAATTGATATTATCGTAAGGAAGTCAATTTACATAAAATATTCTATCCACAAGATTCCAATAACATATACTCCTCTGATCAGATTCTAATCTTATATTCTTAATCAAAGTTGTAGATCGTATAATTTTATGCAACTTGGAATCAAGAATCTTGTGATTTGGAGTTGTTGTCATAGAGTTACGTCAATTTTAAGTTTCTGCACTGGTTTATCTTTTATTTAAGGGTTACACCACCGTTTTGCTTTTTTGGCCCTCTTTCGGTAAGATTCAGTTGATTTTCCCTTCTTCAAGATTGTAGATCGTGATATTGTATGTAACTTAGAATCAAGAAATTTTTGATTTGGGGTTTGCAGCACTGAGTTACATCCGTTTCAAGATTTCTATTTTGGTTTATTTTTTGGATAGATGAGGGATCCCTAGATATAGTGAATAGTGGTCGCTGCTACAGTGTTCCGTCACTGCTACAGTGTTTCTGTTATATGTTATGGTGATTCACTACAGTGTTCCATCACTGCTACAGTGTTTTCATTACATGCTATAGTGTTCATCTACAGTGATTCGCTACAGTGATTTCGCTACAGTATCGGCTTTATGGATCTTATATGCATGGAGGTCACTTTGTGTTCTCCGATGGCAGTGGCTTCCATCTCAACTAGTTAGGTTGGTTTGAGTACGGTGAGTGGAGTGAATTCCTCTTCCCAGATTGTTCCTCTCATATCTGGTAGGGTGTGTTCTAGAGGTAAAGTTGTTGTTGGTGGGGTGGATCCGCATATGGGTAGTTCCTTGCCTACGTCATCTATTAAGGGCTCTTCATTTACGGATCTTTTTAAGGCTGTCCCAATTCCAGTTGATTATGTTTTTGGTTCTTTGATTCTTTCAAAAAAGGGTGGTTATGTGGTTGTTAGGTGGGTCCTCTGCTTATAAATCTAGATTGGAAGCTTGTAAGTATTCTCTCATTGGTCAGGTTGTCCTTTCTAGTGGTGAGAAGCCTTAGAAGTTGGTTGATCTTAAAGCTAAGTTGCAGTCTGTTTGGAAGCTGAACTCTGTTTGGAGGTTGATTTCTTTAGGTAAGGGGTACTTTCAAATTATGTTGAATTCAGATGTTGACAAGAATATGGTTTGGAGTTTGGGGTCTCTTAGTCTTAAACCAGGTGTTTTACGGTTTCAACCTTGGATTCCAGATTTAAATCCAGCATTACAAAATTCTTCAAATGCTCAGGTTTGGGTCTATTTTTATGATCTTTTATAGGAATACTGGCATCCGAAGATTATCTCCGATTTAGCTAGAGGGATCGGAGTGCTTTACGACTGGACAAGGCTATAGTGGAAGGTGATTTTGGGCATTTTGCACCTGTTCTGGTGGATATTGATGTGTCTATTGTGCCTCTATCTTATTTGCTTCTAGAGAGAGATGATTCTCATAGTTCTTTTATTATAGTGGAATATGAGAATCTTTCGGCTTTCTGTTCTACTTGTTCCCCAATTGGTCATTTGCCTAATGCTTGTCGTTGGAACAAATCTGGCAAAGTGAGTCATGTTAACTCTAGTAAGCCCGATTCAGCTAGAGATGGTCCGGCCATAATTTTTGTTGATCAAGGGTTTCAGATTCCCTAAGATCATGCTTCTAAACTAATTTAGCATCCTATTTCTAGTACTCAGACGGATGTTCCGATTTCTAATGTATTTACCGTTATTCAGCAGGATTTAGGGTCTCTGGATTCAGTTGTGGTTCATTCTTCGACAGGTTCAGATATGATTTTGAGTATGGGTTCTTCTACTAGTATAGTTGCTTCACCAAGTTTAACTTCTTCGGTGGGTCCTACTTTTTCAGTGGTGGTTGCACAGGTTGGTCAGCCCCAACAAGGGTGGCGAAGCGATGATCCTCTTAATGATGTTTTGTTAGCTTCTTCAGATCCGGTTGTTTTAGCTATTTTATCTGATTCTTTTTCTTTTATGGTATCACATGATCAGTAGTCTGGGAGTGTTTATGTAATCCCAATAGTTCCTAGGTCCTCAACAGTAGTCCCGGTTTCTAATACCTTGGTGGTTCATGACTCTCCTATGGATATTAGGTATGATTTGAGTTTGGATTTGTCAGTGGGTCAGGCTTCTTCCTTTTTAGGATCTGAGATGATATTGGAGTCCTCTTTTACTTCGGGTCTGGTTTTTGATGGTCATTACACTGCTTCGAACTAGGCTCTTCCTGTCATAGGTTCATTGGTTTAGATAGTTCCTACTATTGTGGGACCTTTCTCACTTTAGCGTCCGCCGATTTTGCCTGCTGCTCATGGGGTTAGGAACAAATGTTCTAGAACTTCTCAAATTTACTCTTCGGTTACTGGTTCTACCCAGAGTTCTAGACTTCCGGCCTCTGACTCCTAGGCTGAGCTCCGTCTCATTGCTGGTTCTTCATGGGCTTCTCAAACTAAGGTGGAAGGATTAGATGCTAGCAATATTTCTCCCAGGACGATGATGATTACGGGTAAGTCCAAGATACAGACTTCTTCTGGCATTTCCAATGATTATAGTCCTTTACTGAAATTGTTATGGTATTGGAAATGGGTCTACGAGGCATGTTCTCAAAGATTTGTGTCGTTTACACCGACCTTCTTTGGTTTGTATTACTGAGCTTATACTTCTATCTCTTTTGGTTTCTGGTCTTCTCTCGGTCTATATTTAATGGGCTTGAATTATAGGAGTGGTCTTTTACTGACGATTTGGGTCTTTTCTTATGATTATTTTCCTGATGCTCAGATTGTCCTGTTTCTTGAGCAGCAACTTACTGTTTCGATCACGGTTAACTCTCGGTTGCATTATTTCACTTTTGTTTATGTGAGTATGTCAGCGGTTGTCCAAAGATCGCTTTGGCAGTCTCTTCGGGACATGGTCAGTTTGGTTTCTTCTTCTTGGTTGGTTGTGGGTGATTTTAACGCGGTTTTAGGATCTCATTAGTCTTTAGGCCTTCATTCTCCAGCTCGTAGCTCCTGTGATGATTTCAAATTTTTTATTGAGGATTGTGATTTGATTGGTGTTCGATCCCATGGTGCTCGTTTTACTTATGCTAGGGGTCGTTATCTCTATAGTAGAGTTGAGAGGAGGTTAGATAGAGCTTTGGTTTTTGAGGGTTGCATGTCCTATTGGCGGGACATTTCTTGTGTGGCTCTCCCTTGTAGATTTTTGGATCATTGCCCGTTGGTGATTCGGTTGTCGAATATTATGAACGTTAGTCCTAGGTCTTTCGGTTCCAGAGCATGTGGTTGGATCACCCAGATCTTATGGCTTTAGTTCATCGTATTTGGAGTTCCTCTTATGTGGGTAATCCTCCTCAGGTGGTTATCAACAAGTTGAAGAGGTTAAAGAATGCTCTCAAGACTTGGAATTAGGAGGTTTTTGGAGATCTAAATTCCAATATTTATGGGAAATCAGCAGAGCTTCAATCTATTCAGCTTCAGATGTCTAATTTGGGTTTTTCAGAGAAGCTTTTCTTGGCCGAGTCTCGAGTTCATCTTGAGCTTGACGTGTTGTTACGCACACAAGAGTGCTTTTATCATAATCGGTCAAGAGTGAAGTGGCTACAAGATGGTGACCGTAATTCATCCTTCTTTCATGCCTTTGTCAGTTGTAGACAGTTCCGAAATGCTTTGGCTTCTCTTTCGATTATTGTGGTGTTTACTGATTACTGTTTGATTATCAGGGATCATATCATCGAGTTTTATTCGAATCTCTTTTCTTCGAATTCTTCTCTGGTTGAGATAGATTTCTCAGTGATGGAGGATTCGATTCCTTCTTTGGTGACTGATATGGAGAATGCTTTTCTGATTACCATTCCTTAGATGGACGATATCCATGATGCGATTTTTTCTATGGATACAGCCTCTGCTCCTGGACCGAACAGTTTTTCTGGAAGGTTCTATCAGCGTTACTAAGAGGTAGTAGGTAGTGACGTGGTTCTTACGGTTCAGGTCTTTTTCCGTATAAGGGTTATTTTTCTAGGCTTGAACTCCAGTTTCATTGTTCTTCTTTCGAAGCAGAAGGATTCGATTTCGATAAACCAGTTTCATCCGATTGTGCTTAGTAACTTCTTGTTCAAAATCTCTTCCAAATTTTTAGCAGATCGGTTAGCTCAGATTGCAGCTAGGATTGTCTCTCATCATCAGTTTAGGTTTATTCGGGACCGTCACATTGAGGATTGTATCACTTTAGCTTCTGACTGTGTGAATGTGTTGCATAAGAAATGCTATAGAGGCAATTTGGCCATGAAGATAGATATCCGCAAAGCTTTCGATACTTTGGATTGGTCTTTCTTCGTAGAGTTCTTCAAGCTTTTAGGTTTTCTCCAATTTTTATGGATTGGATTGACTGCATCCTAAGATCTTCGAGGCTTTCGGTGCTGATTAATGGGTCCCTAGAGGATTATTTTCATTGTTCTATAGGGGTTCGTCAGGGTGTCCCTCTATCTCCTCTCTTGTTTGGTATTACGGAGGATTTCCTTAGTAGGCTGTTGTTGAGGATGGTGGATTTCTCTCAGTTATTGCCTATTTCTTCTCCAAGGGGATTTTCTACTCCTACTCATTTGCTTTATGCAGATGATGTTCTAATTTTTTACAGAGGCACAGTTCAAAATCTGAAGAATATCATGAGTGCTTTTGAGGTTTATGGTAACATTTCTAGTCAGATGGTTATTTGGGGTAAGTCATCTATCTATTTTGGATCTTCTGTTTCCCTATCCCGGATTGGTAGATTGTAGTCCTTGGTTGGTATGCAGATTGGTCGGTTGCCTTTCTTTTACTTGGGAGTACCGTTATTTCGAGGAAAGCCCAAGAAGTCTGTGTTACAGCATATCTGTCTAAGTTTGCTGAATGGAAGGTAAAACCCTTTCTTTGGCCGGTCGCGCTACTCTGATCAAGTCAGTCATTATGGGATCCTTTGTGCATTCATTCATGATCTACAAATGGCCTTCTTCTTTATTGCGGTTGGTTAATCGCAAGTTGAGAAATTTTTTATGGACAGGTTCTTGTGAGGAGACTAAACTGATTTGGGTTGCCTGGGGTCGTTGTTGTAAACCTTACTCTCAAGGTGGTCTTGGTTTGAAGAAGCTTGGGTTATTGAATGATTCTCTTTTAAAGAAGCTCACTTGGAAGTTTATGACCTCTGAGAGTTTTACTTTTTCATTTTTGAGGGAGCGGTATCTCACGCAGCTTTGGAAATCTCATGGGGGTATGTCACTTTATCTATTTGGCCTTCTTTCCACTCTCAGTATTCAGATCTTCTCAAAGAGGGCATTTGGCTCATTGGTGAGAATTCTCAGCTAGATATTCGGCGCGATAATTAGTTGGGGGTTCCCATTCTTGAGCTTCTGGGAATTGCTGATTACTTGGCTACCCTTCTCAAGGTAAGGGTTTCTGATTTTATCTATGAGGGTAAGTGGGTTCTTGATGATAGTTTTCGAGTCCGTTTTCCAGATCTCTGTTCTCGGATCGATAAGGTTGATATCTCTCCTGTTACAGATTCTTTGATGGGGCCTCATTCACGGGGGGCAGGTTTCTTGTAAGTCGACTTATTCCTGTATGATTCATGATTCTCCGCAAGTCCCTTGGTGGAAAGATGTTTGGTGCTATTTTATCCCTCCCTCCCGGTCAACTTTGATATTGTTTCTTTTGTTGAATCGGCTTCCTACAGAGGATCCCTTATGTAGGGTTGGGTTTCACTTAGCTTCCCGATGCAGTGTTTGTGAGGTAAACAGTGAGTCGTCTGATCATCTTTTCATTCGATGCCCCATAACAGCTGCTCTTTGGGAGGCGATTTTCTCAGCTTTTTAGTGAAATATTTTTGTCGATACGTGGAGTTCGTTATTCTCTCAGGCCATGTCAGTTTCGTTTAGCGATTAGGTGCTTGTTTTATGGAAGACAACTATTTATGTTGTGGTTTGGAGTGTGTGGCTTGCTCGTAACCAGTGGATTTTTTAGAGTAAAGCTATGGATTTTAGATCCGTTTTGTCTTTGGTTTGGCGTACGGTGGCTGATGCTAATCGGTTAGAGATTAAGTGTATACGTAATTGTGTAGATGATCTTTTGATTCTTCATCGATTTGATCTTCATGGCCGTCCAACTAGGGCCTCTGTTATTAAGAGTGTGATTTGGTCACTTCCGGCTCCTGGTTAGACCAAAGTTAATACTGATGGTACCGCTTTGAGTTCTTCAGGTGCTGGGGGTTGTGGGGGTATTTTCCATAATTGTAGAGCTTTTGTTAAAGGTTGTTTTGCTGTTCCTCTTGATCATGTGTTTGCATTTGAGGTGAAACTTCTTGCAGCTTCGATAGATATTAATTTTGCTTGTCAGAGTGGGTGGCATCAGATCTGGCTTGAGAGGGATTCTTCTTATGTGGTTTAGTTGATCTCCTCTCGCTCTGAACAGGTTCCTTGGCGGATTTGACAGGCTTGGCAGCGCTGTATCTATCAGATATCAAAAATAGAGTTTCAGGTTTCTCATATCTTTAGGGAGGGGAATCAATTTGCGGACACTCTTTCTAAGCATGATTTGAGGTTAGAGGTCGATTTGTGGTGGGCAAACTCTCCGTCTTTCTGCTCTTTGTTGGTTGACAATGATTGCATGGGTAGGGATTCTTTTTGTTTTTCTTGATATTTTTTTTATGGCCTGCGTGTGTGCCAATGATTTTGTTGGGATTGTTTCCCTTGGTTTTTGTGCTTTTCTGGTTATTGTTACTTTTCATTTTATTCTTTTTATATTATGGATGGATACTGTCCAGGGGTTTTTCAGCATATGATCACTTGTGATGCTTTTTCCCTCTAGGTCAGTCCAATTTTATAAAAAAAAATACAAATATAAGAGAGAAAGGGATAGAGAAAATTGACAAAAGGTTTTAACGTGCTAAACCTCCAAAGAGGAAAAATCCACGGGTTAGCAACCACCGGCAAACATAATTCACCAGTAGATAAGACAAGTACAATCTCTCAAGCGACCCCTTCACCTATAAACTACCCTCCTATCCTACCAATTAACATGTCATCACCTTGTTCAACATTTCAAGGCCTCACACCTCTTGTCAAGACTTCATTGCTCAACATTCCAAGGTCTCCCACCTCTTGTCGAAGCTTCCTTGCTCAACATTCCGAGGTCTCCCACCTCTTGTCGAGACTTCCACTTTCAAGACTTCCTTGCTCAACATTCCGAGGTCTCCCACCTCTTGTCGAGACTTCCACTTGCTTAACTATCCGATTCCTTCCGACTCTAGCTAGGACTTCCTTGCTTAACAATCCAAGGTCTCCTATCTCTTGTCGAGACTTCTACTTGCTCAACAAATCATAGGCCTTACACCTATTGTCAAGACTTCCTTCTCACGAGGCATCTAAGTGATCATGAATGTAAAATACAAACAAGCGCACAACATAGAATATGATGATCAACAAATTCTATGTAAAATACTAGACGTATGCATGAATGCACATAACAAATGTAATCCAGTCAATTATGCATGATTAATACATCTAGATCATGTAAAAAATGTTCAACATTAATTACAACCTAGATACATGCATATATCTAAAACTTGAATAATAAGATATGTCAATTAATACATGATCAGGTTTTTTTTTGGGTAAATAAATAGTATCATCGAAAGAAGGAAGGAATGTACAAATACAAGAGGCATACCCTAGGAAGAAAGGGACACAAAGCCCAGAAACAACGTTCAAAGAACAAACTCTCTAATAAGAGCTAAAACAAAGGCTTTATAAAGAGCACTGAGCATAACACAAGCCCACACCACCTAGGGATAACTAGAGATGAGAGGCTAATAAGAGGATAATTCTTCGACTTGAGAGAAGAGAGCCGACAACTAATAGTATCTGTAATGATCTGGGCAACCTCTCCACTAGACTTTCGAGAGCTTTTAAAAATACGACAATTTCGTACTCTCCAAATAAAATAGACGGCAACCGCAAGATAAAGTTTTTTTGTCACGACGGAGGGGGAACTCCCCTTCCAACGGCAAGATCAGGTTTTAATCACATATACAAAATATGTTCTAGAGCATATTATATTCATAAAAGCAATCAAGCACTTGAATAGCTCAAAGAACAACACAACATGTATTATATAGAGAGATTGGCCAAAGAGAGCCTAATACATGTGAGGAACTATTTTTTCACAAAATCAATCAATCAAAGATCATCAAATAGTCCTAGATTCAAAGGTAGCACAATACAATCCCAAACATGTGAAAACATAGGCAAAATCAAAACCTAACTCAACATGTGAGATTTCAATTGAAACTTAATCTAGCTTTAAATGAGTTCAAAACTCAAATCTAAACAATCAAAAGACACATATATATTGAAGAATAAAATCCAAGGCAATTGACCAAGTTTTAAAAGAAAACTTTGAGAGAAAATCAATACCTTAGTTGATTTAGTGTAGTCTCGTTTTTGTGAGGATTGACTCCAAAAACAATAGTAAAATTAACTTAAACCGTCAGAGAAAAGATGGAGGATGAATAGATAAACACTTTCAACTTTGAATAACTCAGATCAGAGTTCAAATGAAAAAGTTATGGTGTTTGGAAGGTAAGAAAAATTGGGAGAAAATTCTGCACTCAAATTTTGAATCTCTTATTATAATGAAAAGTATTAGGGAATGGATATATATATATAAAGGAGAGGGAATGAATAAGAGTGAAATGACCAAAGAGGGCCTGAAGGTACCAAGAACACTTGCTGCCCGAGATGGCACGTGGGCATCTCGGGGCAGCAAGCATTCTCGCCCGAGATGGCCACGTGTCATCTCGGGAGAGAGTGCTTGGTTGCACTTCTTTTCCTCGTGAGTTCCCTTCGCGTTTTTTGATCGTTCTCCGGTCTTTGAAGTTGGAATTCAAATCTGTTTGCGGATTACAAACCATAAATCTCTCACAGACACAGAGGTATAAGATACTCAACCCAGAAAATTATAATTCGACTCGATATACAAATACGAAGACAATGTATGAAACATGACTGGAAAGTATCATATCTTTTGACTTAGAACTTGAAATTAATAGTATGAGTAACCAAAGTATTTGGAACTTATTCAAGAATGATTTAAGACTAAAATCAAGTTCAATATCCATTTATTACAAATATATACACATACAAACATAATTCACACTAGAATGCAAACTACATAGACATAGTCTCCAATAATGCATTTTCCAAAACAAGTTATTTTCATACCAATGCATGAGCATTCATCTTCAAGTGTGTGAATGTGTTATAAATAGGGCACAACGATGCAGGGACACCTATGAATGAATTATGTGTGTGTGCCTAAATGGTGCATAACTATACAAGGACACATATGTATGAATTGTGTGTGTGTGCCTAAACCTTGTAAGAGAAAGAAAAGATCTTAATATACCTTTGTAGAACCAACCTTATAACATCCTTTCTCTTTGAATACTTGAACTTGCTTTGACTAGTTGTTATTTCTTCTTTGAAGTTTGAATCGACATGAATTAAATAAATAAATCATTACAAGTAAACATCATTTTGATACGGAATTAATGCTAACATAATCTAAAACCTAACAAGAGTAACGAGTTTAACCTAATTGGACCATGTATAAATACGCCGAGAATAACACGTAGAAAGTAGAGAAAAATTCAAGACCTAAATTCACTAGCAGTTTACAGAGTTTCATCCTTGCTAAAACTCTACTCGTGGAACACGGACACCATTTTGGTCCACTTATCGACAAGCACGATCTGGTTTTGCAGGTTATAGCATTCTGAAGTGTTGTGTCTCACGTCTTCATGAAAATCACAATACTTATAACGGTTCCTCTTATCGAAGGGGGCTTTCATGGGTGCAGACTTCTGCAGTAACCCCTTGTCCCGAATGGCGAGATAGACTGTTGCACGGGTTACATTTAAAGCGGTGTAATGATTATATCCTCTCTCATCTCGAGCTATTGGAGCCACTGTCCTAGGAGGAGGCTAAGCCCGCGGAGGAGTTCATTTTGCTGGATACCTTTTAGACCTGGGTTGAGAAATGGGGAAGTGATACGTCGACCTGTTAGGGGGTTTGTTCTGGCTTTTCTGAGCTTGCTCTGGTTTGGAAGCTTCCTTATTCTGTCGCTTTAAGACTCTCATATCGTCATGTTCTATCTTGACCTTGATCTGTTCGTCGACTTCAATTTGCTCTAGAGCCCGATCATAGGCTTCTTGGTAGGTCTCTAGAGGCCGCTTGGCGAAATACTAGAAAAGCTTGCCCACCTACAAGTTCCTCCTAAAATTGGCGAGGGTTTCTTTCTCGGTGAAGACCCCCATCTGGATGACTTCTTTGTGAAAATTCTCAACATAAGACCGGAAGGTTTCCCCTCTCTCCTAGATCATGTACTGTAGATGGATTGGATCCTTCAATCGGGGCTTAACTCCCTAGAATTACGAGCAAAAATCAGTTGACAATTTCATGAAGGAATCCACACTACCAGTGGGTAGCTTTCTGAGCTAGGTCTTAGCATAATCCGTCAGCGTAGTTGGGAACATTCGACACATAGCGGCTCTGGTCGTGTTCTAGACCTCCATCTGTTGAACGAAGCTCTCCAAGTGGCTCAAGGGATCCTCAATCCCGGAGAATCTATTAGTCGGTATTTTGAATTTTGGTGGGAGCTCCGTCTTCCGGATCCTTATGGTGAATGGGGCATTCATCTCACTTAGAGGTTCTTTCTTGTCTTCCTTGTACTTCCCCTTCTTCATCTGCTGGATCTCTTTCTGAAGCTCTACCAACTGGTCTCTCAGGCGCTTGCTCTCAAGTTTCCTTAAATTAAGCTCTGAATCCTCACTGTCAGACCTCTACCCGATTCCATCTTCAGATGGAATCTACCTAGGGGTTTTGTTGGCTTTTTTTCTCTTTAGCCCGGACCTCCCTCCTTCAAGTTGTCGGGTGAAGAAAATCTCACCGGTCCTGAAGAAGGATGTCCACCACGGACTTAACTTGCCTGGGTTGGTAATGCCACGGAGCTTCAGGAACGGGGGCACGGGCCCTAACCTATCCTGGATCGAGGGCCTGGGTCCAGTTCCATTACGAGCTGGCTCTGGAGGGGTAGGTCCTAGGCTATCAAAGGCGGGTTGCCAAGTCCCAGGCCTGTTTGGTTCTCCTTGGTTGTAGAGGTTTGCTTGCTGGACAGTAATACCCTCAGCGAGCAGTCGAAGATGGATGTTTTCCACCAATGCCGCCGTTTGTTAGTCAAGCGCGACCTGACTTCCCATAGAGGGATCCAAAGCCCGTACAGTGGCTGGCTGGTCTGGGACCTGGCCACAGAGTCCGAATTTTCTTCCTTTCGTTGGGACCTTTCATGTCGACACAGTTGAAAGTTGCTCCAATGTGCCTGGTTGTCCTTGAAAGGAGCGAAGCCTCATGATTAAGTGTAAAATAACAAACTTATGAATATAAAAATTATGGTGTGGAAGTTCTTGCCACAGACGGTGCCAGAAAGTGGAAACCAAAAATTCGCTCAGAGTGAGGAATTACAACTAACACCCTCGAGACCACTACCACGGAGGTGATGGCCGGGGTCAGTACCTCAGATATCTGACCAGTTAAGTTAAAAATGAATGTTTGAATGATAATGTGATAGCGAATGAGAGCTTTTTTATTGATCACTCGTGGTATACAGAAATCTCTCACATATACCCTCAATCTCTCTAGGACATAGGAGGGTGGCAACATCGTGCTTGTCGAATAGTAGATACAATGATGGTCGTGTTCTGTTCACATAATTTAGGATCAGCGCAATCCTCTATCTCTTTTTTACTCTATTTCTTCTTATCCCTTTCTATATGATACTTGGACATATTTATACATGCTCCAACTAGGTTTAAACTTGTGAATCGTCCGCCACAATTTTATGAATCCGTTCCCTCCTTATCGTGCGAGGTCCTCTATTTAAAAGTCGTTGACTTCGAGTAAGTTACGGATTCAAGATTATCGTTGGAGGAGATAATTTTGTTTCCTCTTTCGAATCAAACTCTTGTCTTACACGTATGCAGCATTTAATGTTTGTTGTAATGCAGATATGATCTTGTGTGTATTCATGGCATGATTCTTCAAGGAGGTCACTAACCGTTTTGTAGAGCAAGACAGATCCATGCTTTAGTTCTAGTCTTAGGAGCCTGGGACGACCTTATGGGCACTTACGGGAGGTAATGCTTATTAGGCGAGATTTTTCTTTCATGCTTAGGTAGGCTACAGACGTCCCTTAGCGATTTAGCTATAGCATGAACCTGATCCACTTAGAGACTTCCTCTTCGTATCTGATGGGGGCAGCGGGCTTCTGGCTTAGGTTATGAATTAAATCTGACCTCGGAAAGTCTTGACCTGGAAGAAGCTTATCCTTGTTTATGATGGGCGTCACTTCAAGTGCTTCTTAAGCTCGGTGACCCTTTCTCATTTTCACGGGGTGGTTTTGGAGCCCGGCCTCGTGAACTGATGTTCTGAGATAGGTGGTCTCGAGAAGCTCGGATTCCAGTGTTCACGTGAGGGCTCAACCTGGTCATGCCTAACTTCATCCTTGATAGTTACGAAGCCCGGTGATTCTTCCTTACGTCTGCGGATTGGTTTCATGGTTCTTCCGGGGTCACATGAATGTCGAATTTGGGCTTTGATTCGAGCAAGGAGAGTGGAAAATTTCTCTTTGTTCCCCTAGCCAAATTTTACTACTAACTGGTTCACTTCAGTAGCTCACCCTCAGACTAATGGACTTTTTGAGTTCACCAACAAGACTATCAAGAAGTTGTTGAAAAAGAAATTGCATCAGAAGAAAGGCAGGTGGGTCAATGAGCTTCTCGAGGTTCTCTGGGTATACCGAACCACGAAGAGGATAATTACCGAAGAAACACCATACTCTCTGGCCTTCGGGGTTGAAGTAGTCTTTCCCATCTAAGCTAACCTTGTTTAGGGTACAACACTTTTATCTAAAGAGCAACGAGGTTAGCTCTGAGCTAGTCTAGACCTCCTTGAAAAGAAACAAGATCGGGAAGCTAAGAAAGTAGCAGTTTACCAAAGCAAGATTGCTTGGTATTTCAACATAAAGTTTAGAGCCAGGAACTTTTAGGAAGGAGACTTGGTTCTCAGGAAAGTGACCCAGAATACCCGGATAAGGTCGGATGGTTTCCTAGGACCAAATTGGGAGAGGCCATACTTGGTGAAAGCAGTGGTTCACAATGGAGCATACAAGCTTGAAGACATCATTTGTTGACCCATCAACCACACCTGGAACATTGATCAGTTGAGAAAGTTCTATCCTTAGGCAGGGGACTCCTTAGAACAATACCTTCCTTTAGGTATCAATAAATTTTTCAACAACAATGTACTCATTCTTGATCATCAATAAAGTCTGCTATTAATTTCTCCATCTCCAATTGTATTCTCCATCTCTGATTTTATTCTCCACGAATAAATTCACCATGATCGCCTCGAGATCGGGGCTCGGTCGGGAAAGCTCCCTCACTACTCTGATGCCTTGGCAGGGCACCACCCTCCGCTAAGAAGGGTTTGAGTATAAGAGCACAGTTGCTATCTAGATCTCGAGACCAGAAGAGCTCGATAGCATTCATGATGCCTTGGTCTGGCTTCCACCCCCAAGGAAGGTCTGAGTGTAAGAGCATAGTTTCCATATAGATCTCGAGACCAGGAGAGTTTGATAGTGTTCCTGATGCCTTAGATGGACTACCACCCCCAAGAAGGGTCTGAGTGTAAGAACATAGCTGCTATCCAAACCTCGAGACTAGGATAGCTAGATAGCATTCCTGATGCCTCAGACGGGTTACAATCCCCGAGAAGAACCCAAGTGTAAATATAGGTCTGCCTGATGAACGAGGTCGCCATGATAAGATACCCTACCCCCCCCCCCCCCCCCCCCCCCCCCCCCCCCCGAATGTTGAGAGAATGGGTATCTAGGTTGTTACAACAAAGTTTTCACCTAAGTATCAAACACCTGATTACTGCTAACCATTGATTTTTCATATATGTGTGATTTCCTATATCGCCAAGTTAAAGTTTTCATGAGGAATCATCAAAGGTGTAATGCAAAGGGACTCATCCCCGAAGTTAGCAAGATTTAAATTCCTACCAAGTGCTGTGAACTGAGCTAGATGTCTACCCCTCTAACATGATTGTACTTAGCGGATCTAGAATTGTTTTCTTTGCCACATTTAATTAAGTCAGGATTACATTGAAGGTCGCATCTAGGTCGGGATAATAAGTGAAAGAAGGAGTATTCAACCGAGGTTAAAGTGCTTGATCAGGGATCAATCAAAGCAAACATGAAGGAAATCATAACAAACTATCATTAATCATGACAAGGGAGCCTATCCCTTCTTAAGGCTACATATATTAAATGGGGAGCCCAACCCCTGGTTTTGAGCTACATCTACAATGAGAAAATGGGAAGCTGGTAAAACTCATCATGAGTATAGCAGGGTGCCCACCCATTTTTTCCAGGAAATCAATATAGGCCATAAAAGGATTATGTCAAGCTATGGCATCCTCTTGGTTTCCTTCCTCCGCTCCTCTTTCCAGATGGACTCTGCCCGCCTCTGCTCGCCTCCCCTCCTTCCGGTGGATGATCAACTAGATTGTCCTCTCCTGCTACCGCTTCTTCCGGAGGCTCTTCATCTGCTAGCTGCCCGGCCTGATTCTCCTTCAAGATTTCATTGACTACAACCATAGCCTCTAGGGGAATAATTATGTCCTGAGAGGTAGCAGTTGCCTCCGTCTGCTTCTGTTCATCTCCTGACTCTGCTCCAGTGAGCTCCTCAAGGCGATCTCTGACTCTCTTCTAAACCATAGGTATCCCTTTTCCCACCACCATGACCATAAGGGAATCTCCCTCAAGTTGGACCCCGTCAGAAGACTCCCCTAGTCTTAAGCTTGGATGAATTGGAGGAGGAAGGGGAAGATCCACTTCATTTACTCATTTGCCGTATTCAGCAGCGCTCGAGGTACCAGCTTCATTACCAGTAGGGAAGGATAATGCTCCAACTTTGGCCATGATCTCATCCCTATTCCAGCAATCGATAAAAGAGAAGTCGAAGGAAAGAGCTAACGCTTCAGCAGCTTGATCGGAGGCATAAAAGTACCCATTCCCGAATCAAGCTTCCACCTCACCTTGCAGCTTGGCCACCTGAGCGTGCAAGTTCTTATTTTCAATGTCCAGCATCTTGGCCTCTACCTTCTAGGAATCTCTTTGTGCGGCTCGATGGGTGGATTGGATGCTTTTCTGATCGAAGAACCGCTTTAGCCTTTCATGATCGAACTGAAGCTTAGCTAGTTCCTTCTTTATCTCTTTTTAGTTGGAGGTCATCTTCTGCACAAGAAGCTGAGCTCGTACGAGCAGTCCTGAGGCCTTTCAGCTTTGCCCTCAGCTTTTGCAACACAGTGATCCCTTAGTGATCAGGACATCAACGAGCATTGAAGCCATTAGAGAGAGACTGTACTTTGACAAGATGCGACAAACTGCCCCAAGACCTCGTCTTTCCTAGTAGGACTTGTTTATTGTTGAAAGCGAATAGGAGAACCCTCAGCTATAGTGGTCTCGAAGCCCCCTAGAGCTCGAGGAGTCGAGAATGCGGGTGAAGGAACAAGGACATTAGGGAGGCTAACCACGGGGGTAGCAGAAGTAGTAGCAATAACAGGATGGGCATCTAGGGTAAGAGTAGTGGGGCTACAGGAGGCGCGTTGGTCCTCTTGCTTTGCGTCTTAGAAGCTTGAGATACGAAAATCTCTATCAAGGACCTTTGGGAAAGATGGGAGATATGAGCAGATGAAACCCTGGCTGAAGCGGACGGCCCCCCTTTCTCCGAGGTAGCTGAGGCGATCCCCTGATTTGGTAAGGTAGAATGAGGAGGGGTGTGAGCTCACTGGACTTCATAGGTAGCTGGGGCAACAACAGAAACTGTCAAAAAAAAAATTGAGAGAAATATGGGGGGGTCAGAATCAAGATGACTAGTATAAAGAAAGCGAGCTAATTCAAATTTTCCACTCTTACTAGGAGAAGCAACAGAGATGCACAGGTATCGATTCACCCCTGTCAGGATCAAAGGATTCAGTAGTAGGAAACTTCAGGTTAAGATAGTTACGAGAGATGATAGCTTTTAGAATCGCCTCATATTCGAAAGGCAGAGAATCCCTGTCCCACAAGGGTTTTTCATTAAAAGCTGTAGGAACATCGAATTCATGCCCATCGATGAAAATCAATCTTCCCTAATAACCTCCTACCAAATTCCATTCTTCCTTCCAGTCAGGGTCTTTCTTGGAAGTACCGGGAACGATGAAGTTAAGCTCGTTCTTGGATTTTATATACAATTTGGAAGATGTAACCCAGTTCCTCTACTCCTGGCTTCATGGCTACGTTGCTCAGCTCAAACTGCTCCCACCACAGCACAAGGAAGCCAATTATATGTCTCTAAAAACTAGGGTTTAATTGGAGAGGAGCCAACTGTAGGGCGTTGAGAGCCCCTCGGTCGAAGGGGTGAAGAGGAAGTATCTCCCCGTTCTCAAGAGCTATGACATGGATTAGGAGCATGCCTTCAGAAGGGTAAAGACATTGTAGTTCTTGGGAGGAACGAAGACGGTGATGCTGTCAAAAATGGCGTACATAGCCTTCAAACGATTAATCGACTTTGAATCAGTTGTAGAATCAGGAATGACTTGAAGTCATATGGAACATTTTCCTTTAGAAGAGCGCCGATGGCCATAGCTTGGCCCCCACAGCCACGGTGCCCTCAGATTCTTTATCCGAGTCTTTATCGATTAAGTCCAGAGATTTAACGGGTTTGTTTGAGAAGCTGGACCCGATTGAAACGTTCCTACTCGAGCAGTGACATTGTGAATTTGGAGAGGAATCCTCACTAACGAAATCTTTTAGTGCTCGTTTCCCATGAGCAACACTGAAGATCTCACCTCCCTCTACCATGAGGTAAACAATATCATGATTGGAGTTCGACATGGTGTTGAGAAATTTTGAGTTTGATGAAAGAAAGATAGAGATGTTGCTCGAGAAGACAAAGAGAGAAGGGATTTTTTTCGAAGGTTTGAAATTTGAAGGAATGAGAAGCGTGAGAATGAAGGCGACATGACCCAGTTTAAATAGTGATAAATGGAACAGTAATCAGTAATGTTGGTGACAAAAGCAAACGTGAAAGCAAGATTTTTGGAAAAGATTACCTCGATTCTCGGGACTAACATAACACAGCTGAATTTTTTTGAAAGTACACCGCTTCCTTGCTTGCCACGTTTCTCCTGGATTTAATGAGAAGATCCTCTCCCAAATTCTAGCAACTAAAAAATAGGGAAAATTTCCAAAGTAAAACAGGAAATCTTACTCCAACCCCAACTCAATCACTAGTGTTCAAGTCAGAGGAGACTTCTGTTACTAACCAAATTTGGCTAGGGACCAAAGGTAAATTTTCCACCTTCCAAGCAGGGGTCCGAATCCCAGCTTATACAGCAGTGTACCAGTGGTTCCCGGGATCGATCTACCATCTGACCCTATAGAAGTAAGGGGAGTTTACCAATACCCTCGAAACACCTTGCCAGCATTCAGTGATGGAAATCATAAACTTAGCAACCATACACCCCAATAGCTAAAGAGCTATGATACATATGGAATGCAATTTAACACCCCCCCAACTAATTGAAAACAAATCCGATCGTCCAAGATTGAAGTAAGAGAAACTATTCTAATCACTTTGCCAATGGAATGATGCTAAAATCTAAATTGAACAGCATTTTGATTTCCCCAAAACGCCACAAACTATGAAGTTTGATAAGTTTAAAGGCAAAACAAAGATTTTGAGGTTGTTGAACGCGACAAGCCGAATAAGCTTGATAAGTTCCAAAGTTCATGCAAGAACTTAAAAAACAAAACACTCACAAAGTGCTCAAATAAGTTTATATTACTTAAATCTCTGCCCTTACATAGAAAAAGCAGCCTTGTTTATATAGAACAAAGGCTAAGGACATTACAACACAAATATAACTGTCCATTAAATGTGTAACCTCCCACTAAATGACATTTAGACCATGAATAATGGCCATAAAGTATTCAGCTTTTGTAACTCCTTATTCCTAATCAATGAACACATGAACTCACACTTAACAAAATAAAACCCAACACAAAAACCCAAACTATTCATAAAATAAGCCCACAAAACCCAACACAATTAAAACCCAAACTAATCAGAAAATAAGTCCACAAAACCCAACATAATTAAACCCAAACTAATTATAAAATAGGCCCACAAAACCCAACATGGCAGATTGGCCTTTCATTCTTCAAGATAGGCTAGAATACTTCATTCTATCAAGGCTGGACTCTTGTCTTCGGGATTTGGACTTGTTTGAAACATGTTAACCATTTTATACTCTTCTTGCATCCTTAGAACCTTGACCAAATCTTGACTAGCTTGCTCCTTCCAAATGAATTCCATTAAACAAGTTAAGGCTTCTTTCATACTTTTAGCTTTAGCTCTTGTCATTTGTCCTCCATGGATGATTATAGAATCTGGATCTTTTCCAACCTTAGCCGAATTGTGATCAACTGGCTGGTCCTTATCATTCCCTCTTTCCTCGAAAGAATTCATCCTCGAATTAGCACCTTCATCACCTACATCAAACAAAGACAAATCAGAAACATTGAAAGTTGCACTAACATTGCCATACTCACTTGGTAGTTCCAGCTTGTATGCATTGTCATTGATTCTTTGAAGGACTCGAAATGGTCCATCCCCTCTTGGCATGAGTTTAGACTTTCGTTGGCTAGGAAATCTTTCCTTACTCAAGTGTACCCAAACCCAATCACCAGGTTCAAATACTACTTGCTTTCAGCCCTTGTTGTGTTGCTTCTAATATTGTAGAGTTTTCTTTTCAATTTGTGTGCACACCTTTTCATGCAAGGCTTTGACAAAATCATCTTTTTGCTTACCATCCAAATTAGCTCTTTCCAAAGGTAAAGGTAGTAAATCCATAGGAGATAATGTATTGAACCCGTACACAACTTCAAATGGTGAATGGTTTGTTATAGCATGCACACTTCGATTATAAGCAAACTCCACATGTGGCAAACATTCCTCCCAATTCTTCAAATTCCTTTGAATTATGGCCCTCAAAAGCATTGATAAAGTTCTATTTACCACCTCTGTTTGTTCATCTGTTTGTGGATGAAAAGTGGTTGAATACAGCATCTTTGTACTCAACTTTCTCCAAACCGTTTTCCAAAAGTGGCTAAGGAACTTCACATCTCTATCACTCATAATTGTCCTTGGAATTCCGTGTAACCTCACAATTTCTCTGAAGAACAACCCCGCAACAAATGTTGCATCATCTGTTTTGTGGCAATGAATGAAATGCGCCATCTTGTTGAACCTATCAATAACAACAAAAGTAGAATCTCTCCCCACTTTTGACCTAGGTAATCCCAAGACAAAGTCCATTGATATATCAACCTAAGGCTCACTAGGTATAGGAAGAGGAGTATACAGCCCATGAGGCATTACTTTAGATTTAGCTCGTTTGCAAGTAATGCATCTCTCACATATTCTCTCAACGTCTCTTTTCATGTGTGGCCAAAAGAAATGATCACTTAACACACCCAAAGTCTTTTTAACTCCAAAATGCCCCATTAACCCGCCACTACGTGCCTCTCTCACAAGCAATTCTCTCATTGAACATCTAAGAACACACAGATTGTTTTCTTTGAAAAGAAAACCATCATGCCTAAAGAACTTGTCAAAACCCCCTTGCTCACATGCTCCATAAACATTAGCAAAATGAAAGTCAGAATTGTATAAGTCTTTAATGTTCATAAAACCTAATAATTTTGCATCAAGTTTAGAAATTAGAGCATACCTTCTAGAAAGAGCATCAACAACCACATTCTCATTACCTTGTTTGTACTTGATGATGTATGGAAAGGATTCAATAAACTCTACCCATTTTGCAAGCCTACGGCTTAGCTTTCCTTGTCTTTTGAGATATTTCAAGGACTCATGATCAGTGTGTATAATGGATTCCTTGTACCAAAGATAGTGCTGCCATATCTCTAACACTCTCACCAAGGCATAAAACTCCTTATCATAAGTCGGGTAGTTATGACTTTCTCCACTTAGCTTCTCACTAAAGAATGCAATGGGTTTGCCCTCTTGCATTAAGACTCCTCCAATAACCTATTCCACTTGCATCACACTCAATCTCAAAAGTTTTAGCAAAGTTAGGCAAAGCAAGCAAAGTTGCTGAACTAAGTTTGTGTTTAAGCAAGTTAAAAGCATCATCTTGTTCTTTACCCCACCTAAATCCCACATTCTTTTTGATGCATTCAGTTAATGGTGCAGCAACCGTAGAAAAATCCTTAATGAATCTCCTATAAAAGCTAGCAAGACCATGAAAACTCCTTACATTACTGACACAAGTGGGTTTCGGCCACTCCCTAATTACTTTCACTTTTTCTTGATCAACATGTATTCCTTTATCATTAACAACATAACCAAGAAAAGTAAGTTTATTAGTGCAAAAAATGCATTTCTTTAGATTAGCATATAACTTTTCTTTTCTAAGCACATCTAAAACAGCCTTTAAATGTGTTACATGCTCGTCTA
The DNA here is from genome assembly GCA_032871835.1 of Dipteronia dyeriana. NCBI lineage: Eukaryota > Viridiplantae > Streptophyta > Magnoliopsida > Sapindales > Sapindaceae > Dipteronia > Dipteronia dyeriana. Next base: position 59,192,046 of record CM065301.1, read on the forward strand.
AATTTTTTCTATACACATGTATATCATCAAAATAAACTACTACAAACTTTCCAATGTAAGCACGCAAAACATGGTTCATCAGTCTCATAAAAGTACTAGGTGCGTTAGTTAGGCCAAAAGGCATTACTAACCATTCATATAGACTATGTTTAGTTTTGAAAGCGGTTTTCCATTCATCACCCTCATGCGTTCTTATTTGATGATATCCAGATTTCAAATCAATCTTTGAAAACACACAAGAACCATGCAATTCATCCAACATATCATCTAACCTAGGGATAGGATGTCTATATTTTACCGTGATTTTATTGATGGCTCGACAATCAACACACATTCTCCAAGAACCATCATTTTTACGTACCAACGAAACAGGAACCACACATGGACTCATGCTTTCACGTACATATCCCTTTTCCATAAGCTCACTTACTTGCTTTTGGATTTCCTTGGTCTCTTCGGGGTTGCATCTATATGCTGGCCTATTTGGTATGCTTGCACCCGGAATGAAATAAATTTGATGTTCAATTCCTCTAATTGGTGGCAAACCAATAGGAACATCTTCGGGAAAGAGATCCTCATTTTTCGGTAAAAGATCAACAATAACACTAGGCAAACTCATGTTGATTTCGTTAGAAACAATTAAAACTTCCTTGTACATAAGTACAAGTAAGGGCTGCCTTATGGTTAATGCTTTCTTCATATCACACATTTTTGCATAAACACTTGTTTTTCTTTCACTCAAGCCTTCCTTGTTTTCTCTCCCCTTGTGTTTCCCATTGCTCTCATTTTTACCACTCAACTCACCTTTTTTTTATCTTTTTCTTGCTCCCTTCCCAAAGTTTCAGCTAATGAAGATTCAAGCTCTTCATATTGCTGTTTTATGCGCATTTGGTCTTCAAAAATTGTCTTTGGAGGCAAAGGTCCAAGTTGGTATTTATGTCCCTCCATGATCAAAGAATAATGGTTCTTAAACCCATCATGCATTACCCTTCGATCATATTGCCATGGTCTCCCTAATAACATGTGACCAGCATACATAGGTACCACAACACACCAAACATCATCCTTATACCTGCCGATTTACCTTCACAACACCACTATCATTCAACCATTGTAACTTGTATTGTTTTGGATGTTTAATAGTAGGTAATTTCAGTTTCTCCACAAGTAAGGTACTTGCCACATTTGTACAACTTCCACTATCAACAATCACATTGCACAACTTGTTAGCAATCAAACAATGAGTATGAAACAAATTTTCACGTTGCTCACCATGTTCATTATTTTTACTTTGCAAACTAAGTGTGCATTGTACAACCAAATTTTCTCCACTAGCACACTCTACATCATAGCATCTTCTAAATGTGGCATGTCATCTTCATCCTCTCTCTCTCACTTTCTGATTCAACTGTCCCATTCCTCATGATCATTACCCTTTTATTAGGACATTCACATGCAACATGACCATGTCCAAGGCACTTAAAACACTTAATGCCTCTAGTTTGATTAAGTTGATTCTCACCTCTACCCTTGCTGCCTATTTCATTTTTGCTTTTATTTTCATCAATTTTAGGCTTAACAATGGGTTTATCATCCTTTTTACTCCAATTCGGTTTCCAAGAAGTAGAAGAACCTGAATAAGATTTTGAATCATACCTGATGCCTTTTCTTTTGAGTTGCCTTTCAATCTTCATGGCCACACCCACAATGTCCTCAATCTCCACATAATGTTGCAACTCCACAAGATCAGCAATGTTCTTGTTTAACCCACTCAAAAACCGAGCCATGGTGGCCTCACGGTCCTCTTCCACATTAGCCCTTATCATGGCTATCTCCATTTCCTAGTGATATTCTTCTACACTCATGGAACCTTGTGTCAAAGTTTGCAACCGTTGATGCAAATCCCTATAGTAATGGCTAGGGACAAATCTCCTCCTCATGATTTGTTTCATCTCCAACCAAGTCTCTACGGGTCTTTCACCATTTATACGTTTGTCTTTACACAATTGATCCCACCAAACAATAGCATAATCATAAAATTCAACAGCGGCTAGTTTTACCTTTTTCTTTTCGGAGTAGTTATGACATTCAAAGATCAGCTGCACTTTTCGTTTCCATTCCAAATAGGCATCCAGATTGTTCTTCCCTTGAAAAGGAGGAATTTTCATTTTGATGCTGCATATGTTTCGGTCCACACCATCAAAACATCCTCTCCTAACTTATCTTCTAGGATTAACGTCTAGACCAATTATGGTAGCTTGGCCATCATCCGTGTCTTCTCCACCATCATATACATCATTGACAAAGGCTGGTTGTCTTCCACGTCGTGGTTTTCTTTGTAATCTGGTAATTGCTTCATCATGTCTCTCTAGACGATCTCCTACATCTCCCATCACTTTGAACATACGTTCAAATTGTTGCTGCATTGCTTGAATCACTTGATCATTTGAGGAAGAACTCACTTCTTTATCTTTGTTAGACATGTTTAAAACCTGAAAAAAAAAGTTAGAACAGCCTCCCTATCACTCCCTCACGTGTTTCTCTCAAAGAATTGATTCACACCACTCGTGTTTCTCTCAAAGAATTGATTCACACCACTCGTGTTTCACACAATTATTTGGATTTTCTCGATGCTAATCTCACCACTCTTGCCTTTTACCTCTCATGTTTTGTTTTTTGTGTTCTTAGATTAACTAAGGTCCTTTTAAACAAACAATTCAGATTATGGCAAATTCAACGGAGTGAATTGGGTAGGTCTAAAAAAACAAACAAAAGGTAGGCCACTTAAAGTAAGCATATATTAGAACTGAAATATCAATTTCTATCCCAACAAGAATTCTATTTGTTTTGGTTAAGAAGACAATATTAAAAAATTTCCCAAACCGAAACAAGAATGATATGAACAAAGAAAGATTTTTGGAATTTTGCAAGAATTCCTTGAATCCGCAATACTTTTTTTTTGTTGTTTTATTGGTTTTTTTGTTTTTTTATTTTTTTTTTTGTGCGAAAAACAAAGAAGAATGATAATAACCTCAAGAAGCACAACAATAAAGATGAATTATAGATACGATGCTATAAGATGAAGAAGAAAAGAAAGTGAGAAAAAAAAAACTAAAAGAAAAACAAATAAATGGATATGCAAACCTCAAACTTGAGCCAAGCTCTGATATCAAAATGATGGAAATCATTAACTTAGCAACCATACATCCCAATAGCTAAAGAGCTATGTTACATATGGAATGCAATTTAACACCCTCCAACTAATTGAAAACAAACCCGATCGTTCAAGATTGAAGTAAGAGAAACTATTCTAATCACTTTATCAATGGAATGATGCTAAAAGCTAATTAGAACAGCACTTTGATTTCCCCAAAACGCCACAAACTATGAGGTTTGATAAGTTTAAAGGAAAAACAAAGATTTTGAGGTTGTTGAACGCCACAAGCCGAATAAGCTTGATAAGTTCCAAAGTTCATGCAAGAACTTAAAAACAAAACACTCACAAAGTGCTCAAATAAGTTTATATTACTCAAATCTCTGCCCTTACATAGAAAAAACAGCCTTGTTTATATAGAACAAAGTCTAAGGACAATACAACACAATTATAACTGCCCATTAAATGTGTAACCCCCCACTAAATGACATTTAGACCATGAATAATGGCCATAAAGTATTCAGCCTTTGTAACTCCTTATTCCTAATCAAAGAACACATGAACTCACACTTAACAAAATAAAACCCAACACAAAAACCCAAACTATTCATAAAATAAGCCCACAAAACCCAACACAATTAAAACCCAAACTAATCAGAAAATAAGTCCACAAAACCCAACATAATTAAACCCAAACTAATTATAAAGTAGGCCCACAAAACCCAACATGGCCGAATGGCCTTTTATTCTTCAAGATAGGCTAGAATACTTCATTATATCAAGGCTGGAAAGCATATCCCCAAAAAGAATTAGGGAGAGTTGAATAATTCAACATAGACCTAACCATATCTAAAAGAGTAATATTTCTCCTTTCTGCCACCTCATTTTGCTGAGGTGTGCCTGGTGCAGAAAACTGAGAAATTATTCTATTATCAATAAGATATTGCTGAAACTCACCAGATAGATATTCTCCACCACAATGGGACCTCAAGATTTTTATACGTTTCTCAAGCTGATTTTCAACTTCAGCTTTGAATGCTTTGAACATATCAAAAGCATCCGACTTATGTCTCATGAGATACACATAGCTAAATCTTGAGTGATCATCCGTGAAAGTGATGAAGTACTCATATCCACCTCTAGCTTGAATGCTCATAGGTCTACACACATCAGTGTGTATCAATCCTAAACATTCGATAGCTTTTGCACCTTTGGTCGTAACGACCTTTTGGTCATTTTTCCTTCCAAACAAGATTCACAAGTTGGTAGATCATCAACCTTTAAGTAACTTAGGGGTCCGTCACTTACAAATCTTTTAATCCTATTAAGGTTAATATGACCTAAGCGCAAATGCCATAGGTAGGTTTTATCTTTTGATAATTTTACTCTTTTATGATTAGGTTCCGTTGATTCCGTATATAACAAGTGAGAGATATTTCCATGCAAATAGAATAAACCGTTTTCCAATGTACCTTTGCAAATAATTTTGTCATTCTTACTAATAATAAAAGCTTTATTAAAAGTAACCGAATAACCAAATTTATTTAAACAAGAAACTGAAATTCAATTCCTCTTGAATAGAGGTACATAATAAACGTCTATTAAATCTAAATGCCTATTAGAATCTAAGCTAATTCTAATATCTCCTACTGAACTAGCAGACACCAATGTTCCATTGCCTAAACGTAAGTTGAATTCGTTCTCATTAAGCCTTCTCCTTTCCTTGAACCCCTGTAAGGAAAAAAAAACATGATTAGTGGCTCCGGAGTCTATGATCCAAGAATCCATAAAATCCGTCAAAATATATGTTTCAAGATAATTAATATTACCTTCTTCATTTTTGTCTTAAAACTTTGGACAATTTCTTTTCTAATGTCCCTTTTCACCATAGAGGAAACACTTCCCTTTGATCTTGGTTAATTTCTTTGCCTCCTTCTTTGTAGGTCCTAGTTGCTTTTTCTTCTATTGTTTCTTTACCTTCTTACGGGTCTTAACAGTAGCAACTTTACCTACGGTATGAATCTCTTGACCCTTGCCTTTCAGAAGGATTTTTTCCGTGCTTTGAACATCTTGCATCAGGCCTTGCAAGGTGTATTCCTTATTATTCAAGGTGTAGTCCAACTTGAATTGATCAAAGGAATCCGACAGTGAATTGACAATCATGTCAATTTTGGTCTCACCATCTATCTCAACACCATTCAGTTAAGCAATGTTGAGATGTGCTATGACTTTCATCATGTGATATTTCACAGCCTGTCCAGGTTTCATCCTAAGATTCATAAAAGCAGTCATTGCCTCTCTCTTAGTCATCCTAGACCTCATAGGAAACATCTCCTCTAGAGACATCATTATATCGGCAACAGTCTCTATTCCTTCATGTTGCTGTTGCAACACGTCAGAGATGGTGGTCATAATGTAACATTTAGCCATCTCATCAGAAGACTCCCACTGTTGATACTCATCTTTTTGCTCATGAGTAGATTCATTAGTAGGAGTAGGTGGTTTAGGAGTGCATAGAATGAACTTATGCTTTTCGGATTGCAATAAAAGCTTCAATTTTCATTTTCCATATGATATAATTATCACCAGTTAAAGTATTGTCTTTAAGGAGGTTTATTAGGGATGGGGTCACGATTCCTGAACAATAACAAAAATTATATAAGTAAATAATCACGATAAAGAACTTTCGAATATTTATCTTGAATTAAATAATTCAATCGTAAAAATTCAACGGTGATCCAACACCCATAAATGTCACTTCTCTTTTGAGAGTTCGCAACATTTACTAGTTGGACTAGGTTCTGCCTAATTGTTAACATAACAACCAGCGTTTTCAATTTTAGCCTTGTGATTTTATTAACAAGAACTCTTTGGAGGATATTAATGAAACTACATCGAGTGTGTTACCAAGTTATCGACCTTCAATATAATCCCTCGCGAATATCCCTCCTTTAAGAGTAGATATCGTTTGGGCTAATTGTCTAGTCTATCCTTGTAAAGAAGTATCTTGCTAAATTCCATTCATGAATAACTCTTGGGAGGTTATTTACAAAACATAAAGCTCAATTAAACTTGGAGGTCGTAGGTGTTCCAAAACACCTTCTCTCACTCAATTATTTAAGGCATGTGATCGAATTCCAAAGATTGGTTTACCAAGTTATCTAGATGCCAATTAAGAAACCTAAATCATTCTATGCTTGTTCATACCAAAAAAGATATATGAGTGGCACTCCTATTCTATATGACATGTTATCAAACAATGACAAACATTGTAATATTTTTAAAAAATATAAATAGCTACAATTTTGGTCCATCCTAGAAAAACATGTAAATTACATATATCTTGAAATACAAGAACTCCTTTCTTGGCGAACAAGTCTTCACGCGACCTTCATCGTTCGGACTCCCTCGGTAACCTCCCATGGGCGTGAGCACCCTTTACCCTTACTTATGGGCGTGCGCATGCCACAAACCCATAAAGGGCTGCCATGCGCAGCCCATGGCTACCAAAGGGCAGCCGTGCGCAGCCCATGCCACAACAAACGTGGCTGCATGCTCTTCGCACGCACGTTTGTTGCTACGGCTCGTACGGTCCCAAACTTGTTCCGATTGCTTCCAATTCTTCAAACCTTTGAGTCTTCGATACTTGAATGTATTACAGAAGAATTATAAATAAAAATACTGCAGTTTTTTTTTATTATAACAATCAATAAAATTAAAAAAAACTTAGCAAAGACCAAGAAGAAAATTATGGCGATGATAGACCACCCTTCTTGTTACAATCCCAAAAAAAAATTACATTGAAATTCTAGGACCAAAATTGAGCAATAACAAACCACATATAAAATATATATATATCCATACATTACAATGTAAATATATATGTGAATATCTAGAGTGCCATCTCTTTCTAGAACATGCATATATACAATTAAAAGAAAAAGATTCACGAACACATACATCAATTAATCAAGGGTACAACCTGGCTCTGATACCAATTGTAAAGAAAAAATGGTTCAAAACGCAACGGAAACGTGAGAAAAAAATGAAAATTAGGGTTTGCGTATAAATAATTTTTTTTCCCCTTTTATGCAACGAGAACCTTAACCTTAGATTAATTGATGTATATAAAAAGTGACGTACCATTTTCTCGTGACGATTGAACAAGCGTCGAATTGTTTCCGTAAAATCTTCCAATCCAATCACGAACGTGAATCACCTAGGAGTGTGGGCTCCCTTTCTTTAAATTGTATACTTGAGGATGGAGACAAACAAAATCTTTTCTTTGTTAGTTACAAATATCCTCCAAGAGAAAAATCCAAGAACGTTCCGTCACTTGTGAATTATCAATCAATTTGATTGAAACTCGCGTGAACCTTGATTCGATATTGTATACAAAACCCTTTTGATGTAAAGGATACTAGTATACAGTCGAAAACAAAAACGTTCCCCTTTTTCTCTTCTTGGGCGAATTCACACACTATTGCTTAGAGTTGATCGAATATTGTCTAGAGTAAAATCAGATTTTTCTCCCTCAAAATTCCTATGATGGCCGAATTCTTCTCTTAAAAAAATAGGGTTGGCCAAAATTCTCTATCAATTGCCTTAGAGCTGGCCGAATTTCTCATACACATATATACAGGATCATAAATCCTCTTATAAGAAGAATTTACTTGGTTGGCAAGAATCTTTTCTTTAGGTGGATTTATTTGGTAGTAAAGAATCCTTATCTAAAAGGAAATCTATCCTCTCTTATATACACATGGGCTGGCCGAAATTCTCTAAGATATAGATTAGGAGAGCTAATTCTTTCCTAAGAGGGATTTACTTGAAGGGCAAGAATCCTATCCTTAGGTAGATTTACATATAGGTTATGAATCCTTTTCAAAATGAATTTTATCATACACCAAGACTCCTGATCCAACTCAATAGTGTATTTTTAACCATATTAAAGACTTCCTAATTTGAGTAGATAAATAATTCCTTTTATTTATCTACTTATCAAATATAGTCTTTAATATTAATTATACTACCAACAATAGTATACTTTTAGGAGACCAACTCCTACTATGAAAAAGATTTTGACTTTTAATTAAATAATTAATTAATCGATAAATTAATTAATTTCCATTCAATTAAATAATATATATATATATATATACATATATAAGCTATTCTAAACAGCCTTGCCGCCCATACCATATGTATGGGCCATATATTATTTTTCTTATTTTATTAAATCCATTGGACCGTAAAAAAAAAGTCCACATGTGAACTAGACATATTCTTACAAAAAGAAACAAGGTCACATGCCTAAATATAATTCTAGATGGAACCCTAAATTGGTCCGGTAGAATATATCAAGTGATCCATGCAAGTTCGTGTGGATTGGGGATCTTGGCGGGCTAAATTTAAGCTCCAATAGATACAACTCAATCACAATCGACAAATGATTCACTTAGGTCCGATCTATTTAATTTTAGTTCACTTCACTAAAGAACTAAAATTGAACTCTTAAATAAAGATAAAATAAGTTGATATTACTCATTCATACCCTAGACAACCTTATTGGAGAAAGTGTATCCTCGTGAAGAATATCAGTAATCGCCAAGAGCTCATAGACCGCCTGTAGCTCCCTAAGTTACCATATTTACTCATGTGACCACATTTTGAACTTGGATATTTTGACTTGTCCAAAAGCCACATTTCAATAGACATTATTGAAAACTTAACGTTAAGATTTAATATCCAATACCTCAAAAAATCCATATGATGGTATTCTACTCTAATTCAATAAATGGAGCCACGATGTCCATATCTATAAATGAAGTCCTCTATCGATTAACAAATGAATACCACCAAACTATTGAGGATAGACTATGCTATATAATCGTACTCATTGATAGCTCAAATGATAACACTTGCAACCATAAGTCCATCATTTATCTTAGGATTGAGATAGACTCTTCAATTGTCTTCAAATGAAAAACTTTTATCTATTGACGGTTCTAGATAAAGTATTTCATTGTGATCCTATTCAATGCACCCAGTGCACTAGATTCTTTTGCCCAAAGACACCAGACTTTGACAATTTTAGACTTAGCATAACACATTTTATCCCACTCAAATGCTAGCAAAGAATCTACAACTTTGACAAGATAAATGTGCCCAACATTTTATCTAAAGTTGTGAATATTATTCAAGACTAACTAAAGAATTGTGTCTACCTCATACATATCTAGATGTATAAACAATTCTTCTTTTCCTATAGTCTTTTGACCTTATGATTATTTACTTTTGACAATTATAATAATTAAACTATAAATGCTATAAGATTTGTTAAACTAGAAATCACTTTATTAATATGAAAAGATTGTCAATTACATTATTACACTCTTGTTGTCGAGCATAATCCTAACATCACCTACCTCACTTCCCACTGGGAATTTCAAGATGTTATGATAGACGGATAACACCCCTTTAAGAGCTGATAGAAAGGGTCTCCTAAGGATATCGTTATAAGCTGATAGGGTGTCCACTACAATGAAGTCCTTCATCAGGTTCTGATGGAGGGGTGCAACTCCGATGATTGCCGATAGAATTTTGGATCCCATTGGTACAAGTGAATCCCCAGTAATGCCATATAGGCGGGGTGGTGCAACTGTTGTAACACCACCACTTCATGTTGAGTTTTTCCAGGGTGTCCTTGAAATAGATGTCCACGTTACTACCTATATCAAACAGCATGCGGTGGATCAGGCAATTTGTGATCTGTACCGTGAACACCATGGGATTATCATGCAGTTGCACAGTGTTGTATACATCCGCTTCAGTAAAAATGACCTAGATTGACTTAGAGGTTCCTGCCAAGGTCTGATCTACCTTGAAGATATCTCGAGGGATCTTTCTATCGTGGTCCTTTATGGAATTGTTGAAGGTACCGGCTAAGGTGGGACCTCCACTGATGTTGTGTATAACCTGGATTTACTACATCAGGTCCTTCAGGTTTCCTATATAGGGAAAATACACGCAACGAAAGCACATAAAATTTATAAATTAGGGTTTCGGTATAAATAAAAAAAAATCTCTTTTTAATAACAAGAACCTTAACTCTAGATTAATTAATGTATATAAAAATTCATACTTTTTTCTTGTGACAATTGAACTAGCACCGAATTGAATCTGCAAGATCTTCTAATCCAATCACGAACGTGAATCACCTAGAAGTGTGGACTCCGTTTCTTTAAATTGTATACCAGAAGATGGAAACAAACAAAATCTCTTTCTTTGTTAGTCACAATAATTCTCCGAGAAGAAAACAAAGAACGTTAGGTCACTTGTGAATTATCAATCAATTTGATTAAAACTCGCGTGAAACCTTGGTTCTATGTTGTACACAAAACCTTTTAATGTAAAGGCTTCTAGTGTACTATCGAAAACTAAACGTTCATTCTTCCTTTTCATCTTTGCCGAATCTCACACTATTTCTTAGAGTTGATCGAATTTTTTCTAGAGCAAAAACAAAATTTTCTCCCTCAAAATTCTATGGTGGCCGAATTCTCTCAAAGTAGAATTCTTTTAGATGGCCGAAATCTCTCTTCTTTTAAATATAGGGCTGGCCGAAAATTCCTTCTTAGAATTGTATGGGCTGGCCGAAATTAAGAGAAGTATATTTATAGGATCATAAATCCTCTCCTAAGAAGGATTTACTTGGTTTTTAAGAATCCTTTCCTTAGGTGGATTTACTTGGTGGTTAAGAATCCTTTTCTAAAAGGAATTCTATCCTTCACCAAGACTCTTAATCCAACTCAATAGTGTATTTGTAACCATATTAAAGACTTCCTAATTTGATTAGATAAATAATTCCTTTTATTTATCTACTTACCAAATATAGTCTTTAATATAAATTATACTACAAACAATAGTATAAAGTTAGGAGACCTACTCCTACTAGAAAAAGATTTTGACTTTTAATTAAATAATTATTTAATTACCAAATTAATTAATTTTCATTTAATTAAATAATAAAATAAAAATAATATAATTAAGCTATTTTAAATAGCCTTACCGCCCAACACACACACACACACACACACACACACACACACACACACACACATACACACACATACACACACACACACACACACACAAACATATATATATATATATATATATATATATATATATATATATAAATGGGCCAATATATTATTTTTCCTATTTTATTAAATCTATTGGACCTTAATAAATAGTCTACATGTGAACTAAACCCATTATTACAAAAAGAAACAAGTTCACATGCCTCAATACAATTCTAAATGGACCCCTAAATTGGTCCTTTAGAATATATCAAGTGATCATTGCAAGTTCGTGTGGATTGTGGATCTTGACGGGCTATCTAAATTTAAGCTTCAATAGACACAACCCAATCACAATCAACAAATGATTCACTTAGGTCCGATCTATTAATTTTAGTTCATTCCACTAAAGAACTAAAATTGAACTCTTAAATAAAGATAGAATAAGTTGATGTTACTCAATCATACCCTAGACAACCTTATTGGAGGAAGTGTATCCTCATGAAGAATATCAATAATCGCGAAGAGCTCATAGACCGCCTATAGCTCTTCAAGTTACCATATTTACTCATATGACCACATTTTGAACTTGGATATTTTGACTTGTCCAGAATCCATGTTTCAAAAGACACTATTAAAAACTTAACGTTAAGATTTAAAATCCAATACCTCAAAATATCCATATGATGATATTCCACTCTCATTTTAATAATTGGATCCACGATGTCCATATCTATAAATGGAGTCCTCTATCGATTAACAAATGAATACCACAAAAATATCGAGGATAGACTATGTTATATAATCGTACTCATTGATAGCTCAAATGATAACACTTGCAACCGTAAGTCCATCATTTATCTCATGATTGAGGTAGACTCTCCGATTGTCGTCAAATGAAAACTTGTATCCATTGACGGTTCTAGATAAAGTATTTCATTGTGATCCTATTCAATGCACCCAGTGCACTAGATTCTTTTGCCCAAAGGCACCACACTTTGATGATTTTAGACTCATCTTAACACATTTGATCCCACTCAAATGCTAGCAAAAGAATCTACAACTATTACAAGATAAAGGCGTCCAATCTTTATCTTAAGTTGTAAATATTATTCAAGACTAAGTAAAGAATTGTGTCTACCTCATATATATCCAGATTTATGAACAATTCTTCTTTTCTCATAGTCTTTTGACCTTATGATTATTTACTTTTGACAATTATAATAATTAAACTATAAATGTTATAAGATTTGTTAAACTAGAAATCACTTTATTAATATGAAACTATTTTCAAATACATTTTTATACCCTTGCTATCGAGCATAATCCCAACATCCTCTTCTTTTCTCTTCATCTTCCTGGATCTCGGCATGTACCTCTCTGCCTGTGTAGATGCTATCCCCGACCTGTTGTAAGAATTCCACCAAACAATCACCCCTCACTAGTAATTCAATCTGGTTGCGCAAGCTGAAGCATTTCGAGATGCTACACCCCACATCCTCATGGAAGTCATAATATTTATATCAGTTCCTTGTGTCAGCTTGCGCCTTCATGGGACTAGTTTTTTCTGATTAGTCTCTTATCAAGGATGAAGAGGTAGATCATCCCGCAAGAAGCATTCAACTTGAGCGCCTCTTTCTTCTGGCACTTGGCAGTTCTCATGTCATTATGCCTGATCTTGACTCTAGATTGCTCATCTATCTTTATCAGCTCTAAGGCCCTATCGTAAGCCTCATGGTCTCTAGTGGACTCTTGGTAAACACTAAAATAGTCTTCTTGCCCATAAGTTTTTACTGAAGTTGGCAAGGGTATCCTTCTCAACGAAGACCCTCATCTATAGGTGGATCGGGTGTTTTAGTCGTGGCTTGACTCCTTAGAACGATGAGCAGAAATCACTAGAAAGTTTAGTAAAGTTGTCCACACTTCATGCGGGTAACTTTTTGAACCATGTCTTTCCGTAGTCGGTAAATATGGTTGGAAACATCCTGTACATGGCTGCCTTGGTTGTATTCTGGACCTCAATCTACTGGATATAGCTCCCCATATGGTTTAAGGGATCCTAAATACCGAAAAACTTTTCATTTGACATTTTGAATTTCGGTGGGAGTTCTGCTTCCCTTATCCTCCAGGAGAATAGGGTGTTCATCTCGCCTAAATAGTCCTTACGGTTCTTCTTGTGCTTGCCTCTCATCTACTCCTAGATCTCCTTCTGCATCTGAGCTAACTGATTTCATAGGCACTTGTTCCCAGCGTTCTTAGTCTTCGTTGTCTGTTCCCTCTAATGAAATAGGGACCATGCTCTGGTTATCCCCTTGAGGAGGATTTTCCTAGGTACTTCTTCTGCTACCACCGATATTGGCTCGAGATTCCCCTCTGGTGGTCGTTGACGGTACTGGGTACCCAGGCCTCTTTGGCGGATATCAATAGCTAATTTCACCGGTTGGGTTTGGTAACTGGTCTACCTACAAGGATCTTGAGGCATGGTTCCAAACCGATCTCGAATGAAGGGTAGGGGTTCCAACCTATCACGGACCGGGACCAGTGATGCTGGCCCCAATCGGTCGTAAGCGGTTGTTCTAGCTCCCGATCTATTGGGATCCTCACGAGCGCCAGGTTCTACTGGTTGAGGGGTTATTCTCTTTACAACCAACCATAGGCGAACATTTTCTACAAATGTCGTGACCTGTTGTTATAGCACGGTCTGGCCTATCACTGAGGGAACTGGATCTTACGCAGTACCAGTCAATATTGGAGCTGGATTTTAATGTTTCGATCTTATTCCCTTCCTTTGAGCCTTTAGGGTGGAGGCTATGGGTTGGTGCTCGGATGCTTCGGGTAGCCCCTGAGAAGATTAAGTCTGATGGTGCTATTGTATTCTGTAAAAAACTCAAACAGGTGATTAAAAAAAGGGTGTGGAATCTTCCCACAGACGGTGCCAAAAAGTGTTAACTGAAAATTTCTCTAGGTGAGGAATTTCAGCTAACACCCTCAGGACCGTAACCTAGGTAGATCATGATCGGGGTAGATACCTTTGGTACCAGTTACACTTATAATAATAGGTGAAATATGAGAAGAAATAATAATAAACTGAATGATAATTATTTTATTCAATAATTCGGGGTGTACAAGTGACTGGAATTACTCTTTGTCTCTCATTTCTCTCTCTACCTAGCTGGAGGTGGCGAATGCGTACCTACCGATAAGTGGACCAAACAGACAATGGCGATGGCCAAGCTTGATAATGACTACGAAATCAAGCAATAGCTCTTAAGGTTTCAGGATCTTCCTTTTTTCCTTCTCCTTCGTCCCTTTTTTCCAGTCAATATTATTCCTGTATTTATACAAGAAGTCACTAGGGTTTTTCCTTGGCATAGAAGTCGAAGATCAATGGATTGATATTCTTTCCTTGTTTGGTGGGATTTTTTTTTATTTTGTTGATTAGAAAGAATCGGCTTGTGGAGGATATCTTGGCAGGAAACGTGTTTGTTTTCTTTTTGAACTCTGTCATTATAGTTGTGCATATGTGGAGCTTGTTTATGGTTTGGAGAATAATTTGTATTCCATCTGTTAGTGGTGCGATACCTCAAAGCATCAACTTGGTGATATGGCAATGTACCTCGTAGCACAACTTTACTAGTGTGGTACCATTCTGATAGCATGACGCTTGTTCTATCGCGATGGTGAGGTACCTCGGGGTATCATTCTGGTGGCGAGGTGCTTGGTTGATTTCGTTGAAGCTTTGTGATATTCTAGGAGCTTTATGGGCATCCTTCTTCCTATTGAAAAGATAGGACTCGTACCTCGATGGGGTAAAAGGTCATTATCTGGGTACTTGGGAATCAGTTAGGCAGTCCGGAAGGGTGTAGAGGCTTCCTGTTGCTCCTACATTGATGTCGAGGTACCTATGTTGTGCTAGACCTGGTACTTCGAGGTAATCCATTGCTTGCCAAAAATGACTATTAACATCTATTTACATAATTACTATGTAAACAATATAACCTTAAATAGTAACGTAGAGCTTTGGGTCTTAGGGTTCTTGAGCTTCTCTCTTGATGAGCTAAAGCCTTTTAAAGCCTAGGCTAGTCTAATTTCGATAAGGTTTGTATTGATAAATGCATGACAACCTTTTTTTGTAAAAATATCAGTTAGAATACATATTATGTATTGTTAATAGCCTTTCTTGGCAGGGGTCCAATGAAGAATTTTCCATCTGTCAGGTACCTGGGATGATCTACCTGGCAGGGTCTATATCGGGACCGTTTCCGACACAACCTAAGTACCTCGATACCACAATATGAGAAAAGGTCAGTATCATTTCTCCAAAACTGCTAGAAATCAAGTCGAGCTAGCGTCTTGGTACCTCCTACCTGGTACCTTGATACCAGGTTATCTATCCGGTACCTGAGTACCTCGATACCAGTTCGTAACTGGTCCAGAATATCACCTACCTGATGCCTAGGTACCGAGATACCTCCTACTTGGTATCTAGGCATATCGAAATCAACCTGGTACCTAAGTATCAAGATATCAGTCCAAGACCAATCCAATATGTACGTCTACTCCACCAAGTAGAAAAAATGGTACCAAGAAGGTGACATCATGCTAGAACAAGCGCCACGAAAATAAGAGTGGACCGGTATATCAAGGTACCGCACCCCCGATGGTACATAATTATCGTATTCTCCTCCAGCAACATGGAATAGAAAGTTGACCTCTCTGTCCATTCACAACACCATTAATGGAGATAGTCAACCCTGTAATGGAGATAGTCAACCCTGTAATGGAGATAATCAACTCCATTAATGAAGATCCGTCAACTCTTTAATGGCCATTCACAACGCCATTAATGATCAGTCAAATCTTTAGTGGCCATTCACAACGCCACTAATGATCAGTCAACTGTTTAATGGTCATTCACAACACCATTAATGATCAGTTAACTCTTTAATAGCTTATAACAATACCATTAATGATCAGTCAACTCCTTAATGGCCTTTAACAATGCCCAAATCAGTGTTCCTATGATTACGAATTGACGGAGTGGGCAACAAGCAATTGGAACCTATAAATATGACAAAGCTTTCCCCAAGAAGGACATGCTTGATTCGACGCCTGATGACACATCTCATATATGACATAGAAAGACCAAAATGAGAACCCGAAGTAGATCCAAGATTCAACTATTCTACACAGAAAATACTACCGGTTAGCAATCAATTATTGTTGTAAGCACTTCAGAGTGTCTATGTTGTACTATTTTGCCATTTCTGTAAGCTCCTTGTTATATATATATATATATAAGGAAAGGTATTTCTCCTTCCTCTAGATACTCGTGATGTTTTTCCCATCTCATTTATTTTGCATGTATATGTGTGGGCTAGACTCCTGCCCCCCTGACCATCCGGATCTGTTTGAAAGGAGTTGAGAGAACCAGGACGGGTTCAGACCCTGATCGAAGGTACCTAGAGGCAAAAAATCGCTACCAGGTGGTACTATCTTTCACGAACACATCCATATCATCTTGAAGCACCAATCCTACCTTCTTGCTTGGTATTCGGACCAAGGGCACCTATAAAAAAGACTGGGTACCAGGATCAGGTACCAAGATTGGGTACCTGTATCTAGGATTAGGGACCGGGACCGGAGATCGGGGATCGGGGACCAAGATTAACCCCTTACATCAAATAGGAAACCTCAAGTGTCATGTCTCCTGCATATGTACGAAGCCCGATGGATGGGGTGACTTGTCTCCTACCTTCCCCCTTAACCATCTGGATCTGTAAGAAAGGAGTTGAGAAAACCAGGACGGGTTCAGACCCCGACCAAAGGTACCTAGAGGCGAAGAATCGCTACCAGGTGGTACTATCTTTCACGACCACATCCATATCATCTTGAAGCACCAATCCTACCTTCTTGCTTGGTATTCAGATCAAGGACACCTATAGAGAAGAATGGTTACCAGGATCAGGTAACAAGATTGGGTACCAGAACCGAGGATCAGGGACCAGGACCAGGGATCGAGGATCGGGGACTAGGATCAACCCCTTATATCAAAAAGGAAACCTCAAGCGCCATGTCTCCTCTATATGCACGAAGCCCAATAGGTGGGGTGACTTGTCTCGTACCTATCGTACCACACTTCACCTTACTCCTTTATCTATCAAGATCACCAAAGTACAATTTACCTACCCCCCGTAGCCTACCTGGTAGTGGGTTGAGGGTGTTGATCGAAATTTCTCACCTTGAGTACATTTTTGGTTAACATATATGTTGTGTGACTGCATATATATTATTACAATCACCATTTAGTATGTATAATTACATCCTAAAAATTCGATAAATAGATTTGCATTTGTCAATGCATGACAACCATTTCTGTAACCATTTCAATTAGAATCCATATTATATGATTGAATATCTACTTACATAATTACTACGTAAATAGTATAATCATAAGCAGTAATGATGAGCTTTGGGTCTTAAGGTTCTTGGGGTTATCTCATGAGGAGCTAGAGTCTTTTGAGGCATGGGCTAATCTAACTGGGATAAGGTTTTTTTAACTTAAAATACTTTGTACGATCGTAAATTCTTTAATACAATCACAACGTAATTATGTAATTATCACTCGTTGTAAAAGGTTGAGGGGTTTTATTGAAAATCTTATTGGGTCCCCGGTTTACTGATCGAGTAGTAGAAGGAATTTTTTTTTAAAAATATTTCATAAAGAAGTTATGACCAGTAAACCCTAGGATCTATTTTTCGAAACAACATAAAAAGAAATCAAAATTGATAGTACAAAAAAAGAGAAGAAACTATTACCTCATACATGCGTAGGAGGCTCCTTCTTTTTATCTCAATCCGTTCCTGCTTTGAAACACTTGATCATCCTTACTATCTCCTGGGATTGGTAACAACATGTGGGTGCGTCACGATACTCAGGAATAATAGGAGAAAACAGAGAGAAGAAGAATAAATTATTTTCTTTCTTTCTTTTAGCCGAACCCTAGAACACTTCTATGTTAATTTTTTTTCTTTTTTCTGAACGCTCAAAACTCTTTTGATCGTATGTTTTCTGTTGTGTATATAGTTTCCAAAACCATATATTTTTAATTATACTATTTTAAGTAAATATTTTAAGATATTTGATAGCTTTAAAGATATTAATTAATAGTTTTAGATTTGAATTCAAACTTTCAAATTCAAATTTAAATATTTAATTTAATAAAATAAAATATTCATATTATCTTATCTTATTCAAAATCAAATATCAACTAACACCCTCCATCTAGTGATTAATAAGATAATAAAATAATCTAATTATTTAATTTATTTAATCAACATTATTCATTAATTAAATAATTTCATTACTCAATTAATTCCATAATAAATATGTGTGACTTTTATAACACAACTAATTGGACAACCCAATTAATTAACTGTGACCTTTGATACCTAAATAGATCGGGCTAGCAAGGGGACCTAATGGACCCACAATAATTCTTGCTTCAATAATCCGTATAAATAATTAATTAAACTCTTAAATTAATATTTCAAGATTATTAACTCCGGTTTTATTCCACTAAAAACCCGAAGCTGCACTCTTTCAGCTGTAGATGTTTTTACACAAACCAATAACTTTTGGTGTCCATCGATATAGCTATTAAATATGGTATAATCTTCCACAAGCAGATCATAATTAGAGTTAGGTCATAATATTCGTTATACCCCTCTAATTATATCTTTCCATTATGTACCATTGATTCTCATATGAACAACAAATCCTACTGTTAACATCCAAATTTGGCTAAGGACCAAAGAAATTTTTTTCACTCTCCTAGCTAGGGTCCAAATCCAAGATTACCTAGCAGGGTACCAAGGTTCTCGGGGTCGAGAAATTGGGCGACCATGCAGAAGCGAGGAAAGGTCGTTGCGCCTTGGGAAGAACCCCTAGTCAAGCTCAACATGATCAGATCAAGCTCCTTACATCGAAATAAGAACCCAAGGCAAGACTGATACAGGATAATCCAGGCTCCCTGAGTTTGAAATTACCTCACAGCCTCCACAGAAGCTCGCCATCCTCTCAAGAGACAGAGAGATATGTAAGGTATCAAGCTCATACTACGGTATCGCTCTATCTCGTCGAGGGAGAAGGCAAATCTATCTAGGCATGTATGAGGAAGCTAGCAGAAGCTCCGACATCGCTAACATGGTCATTTCGAGCTCTAAAAGAGACCTGGAAAGGTTGGATCGATCTCCTAGTATCATGACAAGAGCATGGATCTACCTTGCTTTTCAAAACAGTGAATGCCATATTCGGTGACCTCCATGCCGTATCTCACTAGGGTAATATACAGGATCACCTTCACTCTCCAAAATACATTGAAATACTGCGTACGTGTAGGGCAAGTGATTGAGTCCAAGGAGGAAACAACTTATCTCTATCCCAGATATTCTAGATTCCATCATTAAGCCAAAGTCAATGACATTCAAACAGAAAATCCCGCCCAATAAGGAAGGACTTGATTTAGAAAATAATGGTGAGAGGATCATAAGGATCATAAGTTTAACCTAGTTAGACTATGCATAAATACGCCCAAGCATGCATAAGATTAAAAAAAGAAAAAGAAAAAAAAGGGAGAGAATAAGAGAGTTTTTACTCGGCCTAAATTCTGAGATCAGAATATGGCCACTGTAGTTATCTACTTCTCGACAGGCACGAAGCCACCACATCCATTGTACCCAAGAATAACTAGGATCATTTGAAGACTTCTGTATACACTATATGATTCAATCAGAAAAGTTTGTATACAGTATAAGACTTCTCGACAGGCACGAAGCCGTCCGTAGGAACACCTACACCCAATTTATGAAAAGTTTACGAATTTGTTATTTTACAAGAGTTATAGGGATCCGCTCTTCCTAGGGACAACCCGAGGCTTTGGGACAACCTTCTGCTGCATCGACACAAAAGGCCCCAAGGAAGGGTAGGAAATCCAAGCTCCGTAACCAAGCTCCAGTCCAGCCAACCGTTGTGCGGTCTTCTGGCTCTTTTATGATAAGCCAGGCCAAGCTCGACGAACAAGCAACAACCTTTGTGGAAAATGTCCATCTTTGCCTGCTCAGTGAGGACATCTCAACCCAGGCGGCAAATCCTAACTCCCAGGGAGAGCCGAGCAGGGCCAGAACCTGGCAGCCTGCCTTCGACCGATTAGGACCTCCTCCGCCATAGCCAGCCTTCAATAGGGCAGAGCCTCAGCCCTCAATTTGAGATAGGCTATGGCCCATTCCTCAGTGCCTGGTAGGCCATCGTGTTATCAACCTAGGCAAGTCAAATCAACAGTTGACTCCCTGCTATAGGAGCAACGAGAAGCTCATCTGTCGATAACCTCAAGGAGGGAAACCCGGGCTGGAGAAGAAGGTAGCCATCAAAGCCCCTGGGAAGATCCTGTTCGTAAAGAAGACTAGGTATAGGTCTCTAGTTCATCAGAGAGATCCGACAATGAAGGGTCTGAGGTTTACTCAAAGAAGCATGGGAGTAGGCATTTGAAGGATTAGCTGGTGAATCTACAGAAAGAGATTCAACAGATGAATAAGGAGAAAAACAAGGAGGTCAAGAAGGATCCTATGAGTTAAATGAACACTCTCTTCACTAGACGGAGGTGAAAGGGCTGACCTCCCATTAAAATTTAAAATGCCGACAGATAAATTCTCACGAACGGAAGACCCCTTGAGCTACCTGAAGAGCTTAATCTAGCAAAAGAAAGTCCAGAATACCACCAGGGCTGCCATGTGTAGAATATTCCCTACCACATTGACTGATTACGTAAAGACTTGGGTCAGGAGGTTGTTTACTAGTAGCGTGGATTCATTCACAAAGCTATCAACTGACTTCTGCTCACAGTTCTAAGGGGTCAAGTCACGTCCAATAAATCATATACACCTTCAATATGTGGTCTAGGAGCGAGGTGAAGCACTCTAATCATATGTGGAACACTTTTACAAGGAAGTCATCCAAATGGGAGTCTTCACCGAGAAGAAAACTCTCGCCAACTTCCGGTGGAACCAATAGGCTAGCAAGCTTTTTCGATCCTTCACCAAGCGACCTTCAGAAACCTATCAATAGGCCTATATGATCTGGCTCTTGAGCAGGTCGAGATTGATGAACAGCTCAAGGTCAAATTAGAGCATGCCGACATGAGAATGGTGAAGCGTCGGAAGAAAGAAGCTCCCAAACCGGGCCAGCTCAGAAAAACTAGAACAAACCTCCTAACAGGTAGACATACCTTTCACCCGCTTCCTAACTTCGGCAAGAGAGGTATCCAGTAAGACGAACCCCTCCGTGAGCTTCATCTCCTCCAAGGATTGTAGCCCCCGTAACACGAGATGAAAGAGGGTATGATCACTGCACCCTTTATAATATGTCCCGAGAAACAATCTACCTAGCCATTCAGGAAAATGGCTACTCTAGAAGCTTGCACCTATGAAAGCCCCGGTAGACAAAAGAAATAGGTACAAGTACTGCGACTTTCATGAAGACGTTAGGTACAACACTTCAAAGTGCTATAACCCGCGTAACCAGATTGAGGCTCTAGTAAGAGGAAGATGATTGATATAATTCTTATAGCAAGTCAGAGACAACATCTAGACTGAAAGAGAGGTACAGATAGAGATGTGTGACCATGCTGAGAAGAGAAAGGGGGAACAGAAGGATTTGATGTAGCAAATCCAGGTAATACACACCATCAGTGGGTGGCCCACACTGGCTGACACCTCCAATAATTCTAGAAAAAACCATGCAAGGAAGATTTCCCATGTCAATGAGGGCCGGGGTATCTTCATGGTCGACCAAAGCCTAACTAGCCCATCCTAGTCAGCGCAGATTATTTTCACTGAGGTAGACATCTACAACACCTTGCAGCCCCATGATGATCCTTTGGTGATCACAGTACAGATTGCCAATTACGTGGTTCACCGTGTGCTCGTTGATACAGGCAGTAATGTAGACATCCACTTCAAAGACACCTTGGATAAATTGAATTTGAAGCAGCGGTGTTACAATAGCTGCACAATTCCATTGTATGGATTCACTAGGGATTCGATCATACCAGTGGGATCAAAGATCCTCCCAGTGATTAATAGAACCGCACCCCTCCAATAAAACATTATGACAGACTTCGTTATGGTCAACACCCTGTCGGCCGAAAACGCGATACTAGGTAGGCCATTCCTATCCTCATTAAAGAGAGTCCTATCTATCTACCAAAATGTCTTAAAATTTCCAGTGGGTAAAAAGGTGGGAGAGGTACGTGGGGACTAGCAAGTGGCCAGAAAATGCTATGCAATGTCTACCAATCCGACGGCTTTGGCAAAGCAGTTTGCAGCCAATGGTATATAGAGACACCCGGGATGACCCTAGAAGACACTGAGCCCACCAATCATCCAGAGAATAAACCCCTGACACTAAATGAGGAAGAATCGAGTAGATGAAGGGCAATTGGGCACCTTGTTGACAAGCTAGAGGAGATACCTAACAGAAGTGACGATCCCTCTAAGGTCATCAAGGTTAGAGCTACCCTTGAGCTAAGAGTGAAAAAAGGTTTGATCAGGCTTCTCCGAGAATTCAGCGCATATTCACTTGGAGTCATGACGAGATGCCCGAGATTCTAATATCATTGGCTCCTAACCAATTAGCGGTCGATCCAACCTTCAAGCCCTTCTACCAGAAGAGGCATCACTTTAACACCGAAATGAACACTGCGGTTCAAGAGGAAGTGGATAAGTTGATTAGAGCAGGCTTCATCAAAGAAATGCCTAACCTCGAATGGATTGCCATTGTGGTCATGGTCACGAAGGCGAATGGCAAGTGGCGTATTTGTGTCGACTGCACCAACCTCAATCAGGCATGTCCAAAAGACTGCTTTTCTCTATAAAAAATTGGCCAACCGTGGACTCCACGGTCGAGAACAAGCTCTTAAGCTTTATGGAAGCGTTTTTGGAGTACAACTAGATTATGATGCACCTCGCCAATCAAGACAAGACCAGCTTCATCACGGGGCTAGGACTTTATTGCTACAAGGTGATGCCTTTCGACCTTAAAAATGTGGGAGCTACCTACCAGCGATTGGTCAATTGATTGTTCAAACTGAAGATAGGGAGAACAATGGAGGTGTACATAGATGATATGATCACCAAATCTCAAGAAGCAGAAGAATACCATGAACATCTCTACAGGACTTTTCGGATGGTGAGAGAGAACCGAATACGACTGAATCTCGTCAAGTGTGCTTCCGGGGTAACATCGGGGAAGTTTTTGGGCTTCATGGTGAGTGAGAGGGGAATTGAGGTAAACTTGAAAAAGATCCAAGCTATCCTGAACCTAGATTCTCCTACCACTCTTAAACAAGTCCAAGTGTTAAGAGGGCGTGTAGTAGTGATCAACGGGTTCACTTCGCGTTCCATAGATAAATGTCTTCCCTTATTCAAAGACATCAAACAGGGGAGGAACATGAAATAGGACAAGGACAGCGAGTGAGCTTTCCAAGACTTAAAGGAGTACCTCGCCAGCCACCGCTGTTAGTTAAGCCAATACTGGGGGAAGAATTACATTTTTCCCTGACAGTGTCAAAAACGACAATAAGCGGGGCTTTGGTCAATAAGTGTAGGGATGGGATCTAGCGACATATATACAATGTCAGCCATGTACTATCCAAACCTGAGAAGAACTATATCTTCCTTGAGAAGCTCGCCTTTGCCCCCGTTACCTCGATCAGGAAGCTCCGTCCTTATTTACAAGCCCATACAATGACAGTGGCAGTGGTGACGAACTAACCTCTTCACCAATTTTTACAGAGGCCTGATGTATCTGAAAGGCTAGTCCTGTGGGCTTTGGAGCTCACCATGTTTGACCTAAAGTACAAATCTCTAACGACAATCAAAGCTCAGACCCTAGTAGACTTTGTAGCTGAGTTCTCAGCCCTCTCGAGTGAAGAGACACCATCAACACTAGGTTCAGCTCCTGAGAAACTTCAAGAGGTCAATAATTGGTCGAAAGACTGTAAAACCTGGATCCTTTACACTAATGAGACATCTAGGCAGGCAGGTGGAGGTGCTTGCATAGTTCTGATTGATCTTGGAAAAAAGATATGTTTCCACTGTTTTAGGTTTGAATTTAAAGCAACCAATAATGAAGTAGAGTACTGAGCTCTCGTAGCCGAGATAAAGGTGGTCATCGAGCTTGGGGCCAATTATTTGCACGTTAAGAATGACTCACTGCTTATTGTCAACCAAGTTACAGGCCTTTACCAACCCAAGGGCGACAACATGGCAGGCTACCTGAGGCTAACCTAGCAACTAAGAGAAAGGTTCAAGGGATTTCGGATCGAGCAGATACCTCGACAGCAAAACCACCGGACAGATGTCTTAGCAAAGACAGCCACGAATGGAGGTCAAGCTCTACCTAAGGGAGTACCCCTCTAGGTGATCTCTTAGTCGAGCATAACAGCAGGCAAAGAAATCTGCCTTGTGGTTCGGCTGCCCTGTTGGATGGACCCGATAGATGTCTATCTCTAGGAAGGAAAGCTTCCCAAAAACCCCGACCAATCCCTAATGGTCAAAAGATTGTCATTTTGGTATTACCTGATAGATGGATACCTCTATCGGAGGGGAAAGTCCCTTCTTCTATTTCGATGTCTTTATCTAGACGATGCCAGTTGGGCATTAAGAGAGGTTCATTTTGGGGACTGTGAAAATCACATTGGTGGGGAGACTTTCGCATATCAATTGCTCCATATGGGGTATTACTGGCCAACTATCCACCATGTCGTGAAGAGTATTGTATAATCTTATGAATCGTGTCAGAAGACCTTGAACTTCAGTCACCAACCACAAGAGCGGTTGTCATCTCATAGTTCACCCTACCCCTTTGCCATGTAGGGAGTCGACTTGATCGGATAGCTTCCTACCTCTCATAGGCAAGCTAAGCATGCTATCGTGGAAATCGACTATTTTACAAGGTGTGTCAGGGCAGAACCTCTCTCCCAAATTTCAGAAGAGAATATGACGAGGTTCATCAAAACCAACGTGGTTTGCAGGTTCAGAACTCCACTCATTATTGTAACCGACCTAGGTAAACAATTTGACAATGCCCGATTCAAAGACTTCTGTGAAGGTTTGGGAATCGACCTTGTTTTCGCTTCAGTATCCCACCCTCAAACAAATTGGCTTATAGAATCCACCAAGAAGACTATCAAGAAGCTGTTAAAGAAGAAATTGAAGCATAAGAAAGTCAATTGGGATGAAGAGCTTCCCGAGGTTCTCTAGGCATATCAGATCATGAGGAGAACGGCTATGGGAGAAACACCCAATTCTTTGACCTTCGTGGTCAAAACAGTCATCCCCATCGAGCAGAAATTAACCTCGTTTAGGGTGGGTACAACACTTTAAACTAGAAAGCACATGGTCAAGCTCCGAGCCAGTTTAGACCTCCTAAAAGGGAATTAAGAAAGGGTGGTTGAGAAGGTAGTGGTGTACCATAGCAAGATCGCTAGGTATTACAACATAAAGGTCAAAGCCAGGAACTTCAAGGAGGGGGATTTAGTTATCAGGAAAGTGACCCTAAACACTCAAAAAAGGTCAGATGGAGTCCTAAGACCCAATTAGAAAGGGCCATATTTAGTAAAGGTAGTTGTCCGTAATGGGGCATACAAGCTCGAAGACATAGAAGATCGATCCATCGGGCACACCGGAACATTGAGCATTTGAGGAAGTTTTATCCCTAGGTAGAGGACCTTTGAGCAGGCTACCTACTTTTAGGTTTTATTAAAGTTCTCAACAACAATGTACTCCATTTTGATCAACAATAAAGACTACTAATAATTTCTCCATCTCCGATTGTATTCTCCATGAGATGTTAATTTCTCCATGTCTGATTATGTTGTCAATGAGCAAATTCACCATAATTACCTCGAGACCAGGGATCAGTCGGGGAAGCCTCCTCACTATCCCTGATGCATTGGCCAGGCACCACCCTCAATCGAGAAGGGTATGAGTGTAAGAGCATAATTGCCATCCAGATCTCGAGACTAGGTTAGCTAGATAGCCTTCCTTATGCCTTGGTCCTGCTACAACCACCAAGAAGGGTCCGAGTGTAATAGCATAGTTTCCATCCAGATCTCAAGATCAGGATATCTAGATAGCCCTCCTGATGCCTTGGTCTGGCTACCACTCCCAAGAAGGGTATTAGTGTGAGAGCATAATTTCCATCCAGATCCCGAGACCAAGATAGGTAGACAACATTCATGGTGCCCTGATCAAATTACCACCCCTGAGAAAGATCCAAGTGTAAATACAGGATCACCTGTTGGGATCGAGCTCGCCTTAATAGGATACCTTCCCGAATGTTGGAGAAAAGGTATTTAGATTAAAGCTAGTTTAAGGAATCATCAAAGATGCGAGACACAATGCAAAGGGGCTCTTCAAAAACATGAATTCCTACAAAGTGCTGAGAATTGGAGCTAGATTTCTATCCAACTAGTATACTTGCACATAACATATTCAGAGTTTTTCTTTACCAAATTTAATTAAGTCAGGATTGTGCTGAAGATCGTATCCAGGTCGAGGTCAGAAATTAAGCAAGGAATTCCCAGCCAAGTTTGAAGTTCGCGGTTAAAGTTAATCAAAGTAAAAGAAAAGAAAACCAATTTTCATTGACAAATATGTAGAGAAAGAATTGATAAAATTAGTCATGAGTAGATTGTATCAAGCTCCAGCATCTTCCTGGATCCCTCCCACTCCTCCTCTTCCTTGTTAATATTCACCCACTGCTTCTCTTTCTGGTGGTTGCTCATCTTGGACACCCTCTCCTGCAACCCCTTCCTCCAGAGGTTCCTTAATTGCTTGATGCTCAGCTTGGTCCTCTTGCAAGACCTTAATAACAAAGACCATAACCTCGAAGGAATGGTCGTATTTAAAAGGGTAGTCATTGTCTCTGTTCCGTTTTGTTTAACCTCCGACTCTGTTCTGGAAAGCTCTTCAAGGTAATCTCTGGCTCCTTCCTGGGTTTCTGGTTGACCCATTTCGAACTGCACAGGCTGAACCCCACTTGAAGATTCCCCGGGACCCGAGACTGGGAAGACTGAAGGAGGAAGTGGGAGATCTGCCATGACAGGTTGTTTCCCGGTTCAACCAAGTTTGAAGGTTTGCTCCATCGCTAACAGAACGAGACATCTTCGTGCCATTGGTCATAATCTCCTCTCTGTCTCAGTTGGCATTAACTGATAGATCAAAAGGATGAGGAAGGGCTTCAGCGACCTGGAAGTAGGTATAAAAATACCCATCACTGAAGGAGACATCCACCTTTACTTGCAACTTGGCCACCTAAGCATGCAGGGTCTGGTTTTTGATGTCTAGCATCTTTGCCTCATCTTTAAAAGTACCCTTTTGCTCGGTGTTCAGAGTGAAGGGTTTCTTGATCAAATGACTGTTTTAGCCTCTCATAGTCGCGGTGAAGCTTGGCAAACTCTGCCTCAATTTCCCTCTAGCTTGATGTCATCTCCTGCACTAGAGTTTGAGCTCGTGCGAGCAACCACATATCCCTCTCAGCTTCAGTCTCAGCTTTAGCCATACAGTCACGAAGAGAGGCCACCTGAAGACTAATGGCCACGTTGAATTTGGAAGCCTACAAATTGAAAAAGTTCAAGTTATAAAATGATCAAGCTAGCCGTCACAAGAAAAGTTAAAAGATGATGGTTACCTCGCTCAAAAGGGCAGACCCCTTGGTGATTATGATATCTATGAGCATTGGAGCCATCATGGAAAGGTTGCCATTTAGGCAGGATGCAACAAACTACCCCAAGACCTCGTCATGCATAACAGAGCTTGGTTGATGTTTAGAGTGAATGTGAGGAACCTCCTTAACACCAGCCTCAAGGTACTCTGAAGCTCGAGGAGTCAGAAACTTAGATGAATGGACAGAAACATCGGGTAAGTTAACAGTGGAGGGGAGGGGGGAGGGGCGATAGAAGTAGCGATAGCAATAGAGGTTGTAACCGAAGAAGGAGCATAAATAGTTAAATCAGCAACATGAGAAGCAGAGGTCCTCTTGCTCCGCACCTTGGTAGCCCGCGACGCGAGGAGCTTCATTTTGGACCAAAGCTGGGATAGAAACGGAGCAGGAGCAGGAGCAGGTGAAATCACAGCTGAACCTGTTGGCCCTCTTTCTCCGAGGTAATCAAATAGACTTCCCGGGTCAATATGGTATGAGGGGGAGGGGTGCGAGCTTGTTGGACATCGCGGTAAGCTGATGCAACAACAGAAACAGTTACAAAAATGAAAATAAGAAAAAAAAGGGATATCAGAACCAAGCTAACTAATGAATGGAAGCAACGAGGTTTAGTCTGATTTTTATAACGAGGGGTGGCAACGGAGATACGCAGGTACAGATTTACCCTGCGGGGATCAAAAGAATCGGCTGAAGGAAACTTCAGGTTCAAGTAGTTTCGGGAGATGATGGCCCTCAAGATAGCCTCGGATTCAGTTGGCAGAGAATCTCTGTCCCACGAAGGCTTGTCATTGAAAGTGTTCATGACCTTAAACTTGTGCCCGTTAATGAAGATTGAGCTTCCCAAATCATCCCCTGCCAGAATCTTTTCCCCATTTAAAGCGGGGTCCTTTTTGGAAGCACCAGGAACTATAAAGTTGAGTTTGTTCTTGGCTTTCGCATAGAATTAACCTTTGGGACTGCCAATCTGGAAGAGGTAGGCCAACTCCTCTGCTTCAGGCTCCCTAATAACCTTGCTTAGCTTGTATTGTTCCTCTACAACACGAGGAAGTCGATTAGATGTCTCTAGAAGCCAGGCGTCAACTGGAGAGTAACTAGCTGTAAAGAATTAAGAGCTCATCAGTGGGTGGGGTGAAGGGGAAGCCTGACCCCGTTCTCGAGAGTCGCAAAGTGAATTGGAAGCACGCATTTAGGAGGGTTGAAGACGTAGTAATTCTTTGGGGGAATAGAGACGGAAACGTTGTCAGGTATGCCATACTTGGCCTTCAGACAATTAATCGACTTCGGGTAAGTGGTGGAATCCGGGATGATCCTGTATTAGTAAGAAGGAAGTCTCTCTTGAAGGGGACCAGCAACCGTAACTTGATCCCTTCCAGCCATAGTTCTCTCGGGTTCTCTATCAAAATATTCTTCGACCAAGTTCTAGGGGTCATCAGGCCTATTAGATAACCCAGTTCCAATAGCCACATTCCTATTTGACCGGTGAAGTTGCGGGTTAGGAGGAGAGTCATCGCTGCCAAAGCTATTTCGCATTCGTTTCCTATGAGCGAGACTAGTGGCCTCCTCACCATCTACTATGGAGTCGATAGAATCACGGCTGGCTTTCAACTTGGTGGAGAAAGGTTTCGAGTTAGATTAAAGAAAATAGGGAAGTGTTGCTCGAAGAAGGTAACGAAAGAAATATTGTTTCTTTAAAAATTTGAAATTTGAAAAGAAGAAAGCGTGGAGAAGAGAACTAAACAACCGGGTTTATATAAAAGTGAATGGAGCAGTAACTTATGACGTCGGTGACTCGGAAGCAAAATCTTTGGTGAAGATTGCCTCGAATCTCAGGAGCTAGCATAACGCAGTCGGATTGTTTTGAGAAGCACATCGGTTTCTGGTCGCCACGTCTCTCATGCATTTAATGAGAGGATTTCCACCAAGATTTTGGTAACAACAATGGAGGGAAAATTTCCAAATTAAAATGAAAAGTTTGACTCCAACCCCAACACAATCACTGGTGTTCAAGTCAAAGAGGAATTCTGTTAATAGAAATATTTGGCTAGGGACTAAAGGAACATTTTCCATTCTCCTAGCCTGGTCCAAATCCGAGATTACCTAGCAGGGTATCGAGGTTCCGGGGGTCAAGCAATTGGGCGACCCCACAGAAGCGAGGAAAGGTTGTCGCTCCCTAGGAACAACCCATAGTGAAGCTCGACATGATCAGATCATGATCCTTATGTCGAAATAAGAACCCAATGCAAGACCGATACAACACGATCCAGGCTTCTCGAGGTTGAAATTACTTCGCAGCCTCCCCAGAAGCCTGCCATCCTCTCTAGACACAGAGAGAGATCTATAAGGCATCAAGCTCATACTATGGTATCGCTCCATCTCCTCGACGGAAGAGGTAAAGCTATCTAGGCTGGTAGGAGGAAGCTCGCAGAAGCTCCGTCATTGCTAACATGGTCATTTCAAGCACCAAAGGGGACCCAGAAAGGTCGGATCGAGCTCCTAATTTCAAGAAAAGAGCATGGATCTACCTCGCCTTTCGAAACAGTGAATGCCATATTCAGTGACCTCCATGACGTTTCTCACCAGGGTAATATAAAGGATCACCCTCACTCTCCAAATTACATTGAAACACTGCGTACGTGTAGGGCAAGTGATTGAGTCCAAGAGGGAAACAAACTTATCTCTATCCAAGATATTCTCGATTCCATCATTAAGTCAAAGTCAATGACATTCAAATAGAAAATCCCGCCCGATACGGAGGGACTTGATTAAGAAAATAATGGCGGGAGGATCACAAGTTTAACCTAGTTAGACTGCATAAATACGCCCAAGCATGCATGAGATTAAAAAAAAGGAAGAAAAAAAGGGAGAGATTAAGAGAGTTTTTACTCAGCCTAAATTTTGTGATCAGAACACGAGCACCGTAGTTATCTACTTCTCGACAGGCATAAAGTCACCACACCCATTGTACACAAGAATGACTAGGAGCATTTGAACGACTTCTGTATACACCATATTATTCAATAATAAATTAGTGTCATTTTCCCTTGCATGTCTTAGTATTTCGTGTTGTCATTCCTCTTCATTTTCACTATCAAATATATGAACCAGGTATCGAAGGTACCAACCCTGGTTGCCACCTCCGTGGTAATGGTCTCGAGGGTGCTAACCAAAATTCCTCACCCCGAGTGAATTTTTGGTCAACACCTACATTTCTTACGGAATTAGGAGAGCGCTCATATTTTCAAGCCCCATATCAACCCTTAAGGGAACTACCATCTACTTCTCACAAGAGGGAGCGGATTCCACTATTGTGTAAAAACTTTTCTGGCCATAAGCCTAACCGCAATCCCAACATACGGAGCATACTGATTGGGAATGCAACTTCGACTTCACCTACGGTATATCAAAGATTATGATCTAACTTGAAAGATTTGATAAGACACTTAGGATTAAGATCACCCACATATATCCATCATTAGTTGATATATATTAATCTCCTCGTTTAAACGGATCTTAGTGAGAGATTCATATAGGTCATGGCCCAATTCTATATGATCACATCATATAAGGTGCCTCCATTCTCATATCTCTATATGAATGATTCAAAATAGAATCACCGCACACTAACGAATGGACCGTAGCTTTAGATTAACCACAAATAAAGCACTCAACTTTATTTGCTATCTATGAACTCTTTAGATTTCATGTCTCTTATTGTATCCATATACATATGACATTCATATGCACAGTTTGAGATTACATCCTGTAATCATGGATGTTTAATGCACAAGTTATACACAATATATGACATAAGAAAAATGAATTAAACTATTCTTTTATTTATGTTAACAATCCATTTATAAATTATAAGCTTTAGGGTATAAACCCCAACAATCTCCCACTTTCATTAAAGCATGAGAGACATATCTCCTAACCCTAGACCTTCTAGGTGACCCGTAAACACTTTAGCCAGTGTTGACTGAGAATTCGCTCAAGGTAAGGTTGCAGTCGGTTGCATTCGGGGAAGATACTTCATATCTAGGTGAAAAAGATCGCAGTAAGACAGATGTATATATTTATAAACAACCCGAATATGAAGAAACTAAAACTAAGAAAATGGTCTTACTGAAGAACTAGTAAAATGATCTTATGAAATCACTCCAACTCTCTTGTTTACAAAGGCTGGAGATTGCGAACTCGTGCATGTCGACAAGCGGCTAAATCCTTTGAGAAAAGTGGCGAAGAAGTTCTGCCCTTTTTCTCCCTGTTTTTTTTCCATCCCCTATCTGGATCCTGACGTCCCCTTTTAATCCCTCCTCATCATCAATCAAATCCCTATAATTTTGACCAATTGATTGACTGTGTTACTGGAAATGACTAACATTGATGGGGGAATCAAGTTACGCAGGAATCATTCCCGTTGATTATGTTAAGTTTTCGTTTAGGTTTGAATTTGAATAAATGGTGAATTTGTTGACCTATTTGGTCACGTTATGGTGCTTTAATGGTAAAGAAATCACGATTCTACGTATCAATGTCTAGGTACCTAGGGGTACCAGTTTGGTGGCGTGGTGCTTGACCGGTAATTCTGGAGCTTTTCGACTAACTTCATTCTTAGTTGATGGGCATGTCACATACCTGGAAGGGGTGGCGGATGGTAACGAGGTACTTAGTCAGACATCTTTGGTGCTTTCAGTAGATGCTAAAATCTCTCAAGTGGCTGAATTGAAGTACTCAAGTATCAGGCTAAATAAGGTGCCTAGATATCAGGCTGGAGGTACCTTGGTACCTTGGTACCTAGGTAATAAGTAGATGATATCTTGGATTGGTCACAGACTGATGTCAGGGTACCTGGATACTAGATAGTTATCCTGGTTCCAAGTAGGAAGTACCGAGAACCAAACTCGACTCGATATCTAGTAGTTAAGGAAAATTGATATTGATCTTCCTCTAGGCAATGGAGTCAGGATACTTAGGTAGAGTAGAACCTAGCCTCTCAAGGTTGGTAGTAGCAGGTTGTATCATGGGGTTCATTCTACCATGTAGAAACAAGTGAAAAAAATTCTGTTTGACCCCTTGCCAAATAAGGCTATTAACAGAAGTCCCCCTTGACTTGAAAACCGATGACTGGTTGGGTTTGGTGTCAAGATCTCATGATCATTTGGGAATTTTTTTGTTTCAAGCCAGTTACCAAAATCTCGGAGGAAATCTTCTCATTAAAAGCGACGGTCCACGTTTTGGGCTAGAAAAACTTACCAGTTTAAAAAAACAAAACGATTCGCGCATATATCAAAATTACCTTTCCCATCAGCCGTGAATCTCATCTCCCAGATCACGCTCCCGTCACCGGTTACTGTTCCATTCCCTCTATTTAAACGTGCACCTCCTTCATCTTCCTCACGCCTCTAAAATCTTTCTTTTGAACTTTAAAAAAACCGAACTTGCTTTCCTTTTGGTTCTTTCACCTACTTCAAATCTTCTTCCTTCAATCTTCTACCACTACCATGTCTAACTCCAATAACGACAACGTCGATAGGCTGGTAGAGGGTTATTCCAGTAGGTCTGACCAAGGGGAGAGGGCTTGAGAGAAGGATAGCGGTGAAAGCGACACCTCTCAGCTACTGTGTTACCGCTAAAATTGGAGTGTTGCTATCGGAAAAGTTTCTCAAACAACCCTGACTCCCTACTGGAGATAATTTAGAGAGATTCAAGCGAAGAATCTGGTGATGTCAGAGCTGGTGGAGACATAAATGTGGTCGATACAAGCCTATCGAGGGGGACACTTACACTTCCTTATGATTTTTGTGTCATCCCTAAGTCCACTACTGTCCCTGATTCATTTCAGTCTCTAAGGGCAAAAATTCCTTATTCCTAACAACATCAAGATCACCATCTCTCGTTGGGTGTACGGTGTGTACACCCCCTCTCTAGACGAGCTCTTAATTCATACTACTGCTTTTGAGAGTGGGGTTAGGCTTCCTCTCCACCCCACCCTTCACAGAGCTCTAATTGCCTTACAGATAGCACCCGTCCCAGTTGACCCCGGGGTTCTAGAGACATTTAGTGGGGTTTCTAGTTTTATTGTAAGAACAATGCAAGAAGAATGACCTCGTAAGGGAACCGGGACAAAATGAGCTCGGACTTATCCTTCAGATAACTACCAAGCCCTAATGCTCGAAAAGACAATTCTACGCCAATGTGAAGAATAGTTTGAGTTTCATTGTCCCTGGTGCCGCTAAGAATGATGCCCTCTGGAAGAAAGAATTTGTCTTGGTAGGTGGCAACTTGGGGATCTCAGTTCAACTCGGAATGAGGGAGTTCTATGTCCCTACCCAGTTCAGTGGTAAGCCTACCTGGGAGAAAAGGACTCTTTCTGTTGAATCAAAAGTTATCCTGAAAGCCATCATCCACCGGTCCTTCCTCAACCTACAACATCCGACCTTCGATGCTTATGACGCTAATAAGGTGAATCGTTATCTTTGCATCTCCATTGGTTCTCCTTTTAAGTGAGATCTTTTAATTTTTCTTTATTGTATTCTTCTATTGCTCATGATAGATGCAAACTCTTTCTAATTTCTCACATTTTTTGAGGTCCCTCTACCAGTCTAGAGGGAGCTCAGCCTTCTGACGATCTATCATTCTTTCTCCATCCTACTCCTCTTAGGTCCCCTATTGCTCGGACTGCTAAAACCCCTCCTCTTTCTACTA
This sequence comes from Dipteronia dyeriana, assembly GCA_032871835.1. Lineage (NCBI taxonomy): Eukaryota > Viridiplantae > Streptophyta > Magnoliopsida > Sapindales > Sapindaceae > Dipteronia > Dipteronia dyeriana. The sequence goes on from CM065301.1 coordinate 59,226,766, forward strand.
CGACTGGACAGCGCGGGCGTGAAACTGTCTCGATAGAAGTACCAAGGGCACCCCTCCCTTCTTCTTCTAGACCCTGTTCTTGAATGGATGTATTTTTATCCAGGTAAGAGGTTAAGATTCCATTTCCACTACTGCGGCTACTGCTGCTGCTTTAACCTTCACTAGAGATGCCATTTCTAGTACTCCTACTCCTGTTGTTGTTCCCCTTCCCCCGCCTACTGCCACTCCTACCAGGTCTGAGAGAGGTGTTAATCTGGCTGCAGTCACTGTTGTTGTTGCTCCTTGAAACCAACCATAATCTAGGCCAAGGATTACTGGCCAAGATGAGGTTCTAGATCGGTTCATAGTTTCCTTCCCTGATGGGTGGCCAGGAGCTATGACCTTCATGCCAGTGGAGTGTTGATGACCAAGGGTTCTGCCCTCCTAGCCGTGGTAAAGTATCATGTTTCTTATTGCTCTGTAAGTGTTTGCTTGGTGACTGGGTGGTATTGACATGTCAGTTGTGACTTGCAGGCCTTCAAGTTTAATGTTTCCATGAGCCACCATGTTACCTCTCTTAGGAGGTGAATTAAAGTCGCGGAGGCGCGACTCGAATGAGCCCGGAAGGAACTCACCCAATCACAGTTTGCTAACAAAGAGATGAGCCAGTCCCTTGATATGGTTGAGAGGTTTCTTAAAGAATCTCAATGTAGCACGGAGTGATACAAGTGTTCATACAATACGTAGACTTTGAGATCCAAACAACCGGCTTTAGAGAGAAATAACATAAGAAATAAGGTCTAGGAGTTAGAGGAAAAGAACCAAGCTCTGCGGGCTAAGGTGGCAAGTTTGGAATTCGAGGTTGATGCCTCATTCGGTGACAACTATTTCTATGTTGCCTTTTAGGTGGTTCAGGCCTTACCACTTTCATTCGACCTGCGCACCATAGAGAACTGGGTTAGGTATGGGATAATGGAGAAGGCTAGAAAGATTACCACTCCCATCACTGATGAGGCTGGCCCCTTCTGGGCTGTTAGAGTTGATGAAAGGGCAGATGGCGATAAGGACCAACGACCTATCTCTTCCTTCTTACCTGGTACTAGGGCTATTGAAGCAAATCCCTGTTTGAAATCTCATGAAGATGATTTAGTATAGACTGATAAAATTGCCCCAATCTCGCATGCTACTTCTTATGGACCTTCTGTAGCGGTGGGAAATCAACCTGTTTCAAAGAATGTGGTGAAGGTTAAGACCACCATTGAAGAAGTAGTGGAGCAAGCAGCAGCCAAAAAGGTGATAAAGGGCCAGCCTGCTGCCAAAGAGGTGGAAGAGCGAGCTGGGAAGGGTGTCACAGTTGAACTTTAGACTGATCTTACCTAGATTGAGGTTCTAGCTGGTGCGGTGCATTTTAAGGTATAAGCGTAAGCAGCTGACGAACCTACAAGGAAGGTGGTGAGAGGTGTTGGAGGATGTACAGAAAGAGAGGGGAACTAGGAGGAAGTCCACACATGATCCCGTGGTATAAACTTAGTTCGTTTGTTGCTTGAAAATTAGGGGGGGCACCCTGATAGATCAGAAAACAATCAAGTCATTTTTCACTCCCCCTTTATTTGTTTTTTTTTTAAGATGTAGCCTGGACGAGGGGAATAGGCTCCCTGATTTGTTCAATGAAAAATTCTCCTTTCCTTCATACTTGTGTCTAGCTATCCTCCTTCCTTGGTTGAATATGTCTAACTCCCCATATATCACATGTTGGACCTAGTAGAAAGTCCTTTGCATACACCTGACTTAACAATATCTGGTAACAAAGAAAAGAATAAAATCTGCCAAATATAAGAAATTAAGTACTTCAAGTGACTGGTACCAAATTATCAAGGTAATAAGTCAATGAATTTTATACATGGCATGTTCATAACCTCGATCACCCTTTCTGGTAAACCATGGCACCACACATCCTTATACGGAGGACTTAGGTACCTTGTTAAAAAATCAATCAAACTAATCCTAATACCTGGGACTCCCACGTACACGGTTTCTCGGTACCCAAATGGTGTCTCTATTATGGCATAATCAAATTATGTATCAAGCATATTCTTTCATTAGCGAAATAATCAGCTGCTACAGCCTAGGTATCAAAGATCCTTACATGAGTGGTATCCTGATATCTGGGTGATACCGTGAGTACGGTATCTACAATCTCTACATCAAGTCCCCTGTGTATTCCTAGCAACGCAAGAAAACGAACAAACTGATAAGGAGAAAAAATAAGTGATAAGTGACTAGAGCTAGGTTTTCAAGGTTCTAATCAAAATGATCCATGTGGGCATTTATCAAAGTTGATTAACTTTTCTGGGACAACCGAGGTACCTTGCATCACTGCTCAAGGGAAAACCTGATATCCTGGCAAGCGTGATCATAACAGGCAACTATGCACATACGACATTGATCCTTAGGGGGTGGTTTCCCGGTCAAGGCATCAGGAGGGTCACTTGGCTGTTCTAGCCTTGTGACCTGACTGGTAACTATACACTTATTCTCAGACCCCTATTGAGGGTGGTAGCCTGACCAAGGCATCAGGAGAGAAATTTAGTTATCTTGGTCTTATGGTCTGGTTGGCAACTATGCACTTACGCTCAAATCCTTTCTGGAGGGGTCACCCGATCAAGGGCATCAGGATTATAATTTGGCCATCCTGGTCTCGTGATCTAGCAGGTAATTATGCTCTTACGCTTAGACCTTTCTTAATAGAGGGTGGTGCCCGATCAAGGCATCGGGGTAGCTATATGGGTTTTCCCAATTCATGGCGATCATGGTGAACATCTACGGTGAAAAGCTTGGCGACTAAATAACACAGAGGGAGATGAAGAGAAATGGAGAAACTTTATTGATGTTCAAATGGAGATACATATCATTCATGGAGTACAAATACCGGTTCCTATCCTGGATGACACTAGTATATCATGGAGTTTCTAACCTCTTATGGGTAAAACCTATTTAGGTGGTCAGCGTTCCAAGTGTGGTTAATGGGCCATCCATCCATGTCTTCCAGTTTGTAAGCTCCACTTCGGACCACTATCTTCACTAGGTAAGGGCCTTCCCAATTTGGCGCTTGTACCTGATCCGATCAGTTCCTGGTGTTCTGGGTGTCCTTTCGGAGCACCAAGTCTCCCTCCTTGAAACTACGGGCGTTTACCTTTCTGTCGAAGTACCTCATAATTCGGCTTTGGAAAATTGCAATTCTTTCTGCCATTCTATCTTATTTTTCTTCCAAGAGGTCCAGTTTGGCAATCAGTGTGACCTCGTTGCTTTCTGGCTTGAAATGTTTGACTCTGAATGAGGTTGGATTTTACTAGATAGGTAGGACTGCTTCCACCCCAAAAGCTAGGGTGTAGGGGGCTTCACCAGTCACGATCTTTTTGGTGGTGCGGTAAGCCTAAAGCTCATCAGGGAGCTCTTTTGCCCATTTGCCCTTTTCTGTTGCAATTTCTTCTTTAGGAGCTTCGTGATGGTCTTGTTTGTAGCATCTACCAGGTCATTGGTTTGAGGGTGAGCTACAGAAGCAAAGCAGAGATCTATGACTAGGCCATCACAGAACTCTCTGAAGCTTGCATTGTCAAATTGCTTGCCAATGTCAGTGATGATGACCATCGGAGTACCGAACCTATAAACTACATTCTTCTTGATAAATTTGGTGGTGTTCTCCTAGTTATCTTGGAGTGTGGTTCGGCTTCCACCGACCTTGTGAAGTAGTCGATGGCGGCTATGGTATGCTTGGCTTGACTGGGACCAGTAGGGAAAGGTTCGATTAAGTCGACTCCCTAGATAGAAAAGGGGTATGGAGAACTGATAGAGGAGAGCCATTTTGATGGTAGATGGTGTGGATTTTTTTATCTTTTGACATGGTTCACATGACTGTACGAACATCATTGTGTCATGATACAAGGTCAACCAGTAATATCCCATGCAGAGTACCTGGTACACTAGTGTTTCTCCCCCAACATAGTTCCCACAGTCACCAGAGTGAACCTCTCTGAGCGCTTAAGTGGCATCGTTAGGGTGGAGGTATCGAAGCATGGGTAAATATCGGCCTCTACCATATCATACAGAATCGAACCAAGATCCTTTTAATTTTACGAGCTTAGTCGAGGTCTCCTAGGAGCTTTTCTTTTTGGAGGTAATCAACAATGGGATCCATCCAACACGGGAGTCGATCAACTGGGTTGACCTCCTTACCGTTTCCTATGCTAGGATGAGAGATAACCTGAAGGGGTACCCTCTTAGTCAAAGCTTGGCCTCTATTAGCTGCTATATTGGCCATGACATTTGCTCGATGGTTATGTTGATGAGGTATCTGCTCGATCTTGAACCCCCTGAAATGAGCTTTAAGTTGTTAGACCAGTTGCAAGTAGGCTGCCATGTTATCTCATTTGGCTTGATAGATCCCGGTGACTTAGTTAAAGACCAGTTGCGAATCAATTCTAACATAGAGGTAGTCTTTCTTGAGCTCGATTGCTACCTTCATTCCAGCCAATAGAGCTTCATACTCGGCTTCATTATTGGTGGTAACGAACTTGAAACAGAAGCAGTGGCAAAGCTCGACCTTTTACGAATCAGTTAAGATAATTCCTGCTTTGTTAACTGCTTTGTTAGATGCCCCATTTGTATATCGGAACTAGACGTCTCGGTCAGCTGGCCAATCTACCAGTTCTTGATCCTTTTAAGACTCCAGATATATGTCTGGAAAGATACCAAGATCAGGAAAGGCTGAGAACTTGGCCACGAAGTCTGTTAGTGCTTGTCCTTTGATTATAGTCTTGGCTTTATATTTGATGTTGAGCTAGGTGAGCTCGAAGGCCTATAGTACCAGTCTTTCTAACACATCTGGCCATTGTAAAAATTGGCGAAGAGGTTGATCAGTGACAACAACAATCGTGTGGGTCTGGAAGTAGAGGCATAACTTCCTAGTCGAGGTTACCATAACGAAGGTGAGTTTTTCCAAGAGAATATAGTTTCTCTCCAGTTTGGTTAAGGCGTGACTTATATAGTAGATAGGTCACTAAATCCCATCTCCACACTCCTTGACTAGGGCCCGGTTAACCGCTGTCTCTAACACGGCCATATATAGATGTTGTTCTTCCTCAGGTTTTGTCTTGACTAACAGTGGTGAGCTTGCTAGGTACTTCTTCATGGAATGGAAAGCCAGCTCTCAATCCTGGTACCCCTCCATGCTTCTCCCCTGCTTGATTACCTTGAAGAAATAGAGACAATTGTCGATTGACCAAGATATGAAGCAGTTGAGAGAGGTTATTGGACCAGTCAAAACCTGTACCTGCTTGAGAGAGTTGGGGGATTCTAGGTCCATGATGGCTTTGATCTTCTCCGGTTCGACCTCTATGCCTCTTTCATGGACCATGATCCTGAGAAACTATACAGCTGACACCCCGACGGAGTATTTGGCCTGATTTAGACACATCTGTTTCTCTTTTACTATCTGAAAAGTTTGATGGAAAAGGTCCTGGTGTTGCTCGGCTATAGCTTGGTTATCATGTCATTAGTATAAACCTCTATCGTTCTTCCCATCTCCTGTTTTAACAACCGATTGACCAATCATTGTTAAAAGGCACCTGAAATCTTGAGACCGAGAGGCATTATCTTGTAGTAGTAAAGGCCTTGCCTGTTAATGAAATTTGTCTTGTCTTGGTCAACATGGTGCATCATGATCTGGTTCCACACTGAGAATGCGTCCATGAAGCTAAAGAGCTTGTTCCCCACTATAGAATTCACCAGTTGATCGATCTTGGATAGGGAAAACTGTTCTTTGGGAGGGCGCAGTTGAGATCTGTGTAATCAACACACATGCGCCACTTTCTGTTAGCCTTGGTGACCATTACCACATTCATGATCCATTCAGGGTACCTAGATTCCCTGATGAATCCAACTTTCAATAACTTATCGACCTTCTCTTGGACTGCGATGTTTCTTTCAGGGTTGAAATGTCACCTCTTCTATTTGACCGGTTTGAAGGTGGGATCAACTGTTAGCTTGTGAGCTACCAAGGAGATAGAGATCCCTGACATCTCATCGTGACTTTAGACAAAAATGTCATTGTATTCACGAAAAAGCCTGATCAAGCCTTTCCTCACTTCTTTCTCTAATTTGGCTTCAACATTGACCACTTTCGAGGGGTCATTATCTTTGATAGGTATTTCCTCTAACAGGTCAACTGAGTGGCCACTAGCCCACCCTATGTCATCCTCTACCTTTTCTTCCACTAGGATCTCTACCTCTGGTTCCTTCTATGGCATTTAGAATTTTAATGTCCTTTTTCTGACCATTTCTACATGACAGCTACCTACACACTTTGTATGGCCAACATTGTTAGGTTAGTTGATTTTGCTTAGTACTAGCAGGCCACCTGCTGATCGCCTTGTACCTCACCTACCTAATCTCCTACCAAAAACATCAGGACGTTGTGGAAGATAGACAACACTTCTACGAGAGATGATAGAAATGGTCTCCCAAGATAGTGTTATAGGTTGATAGGGTGTCGACCACCATAAAATCGGTTATAAGATTCTACTGGAAAGAAGCAGTCCCCATGATGACTAGTAAAATCTTTGATCCGATTGGTAATATTGAGTCCCCGATAAATCCATACAGCGGGGTAGTGCAGCTATTGTAGAAGCACTGCATCAGATTGAACCTATCCAAAGTATCTTCGAAGAGGATGTCAATACTGCTACCAGTATCTATCAAGACACGATGGACTAGGCAATTGGTGATCTGTACAGTGACAAGAATGGGAGCATCATGTGGTTACACTATATTGTACACATTCTTCTCAGAGTAAAAGATCTAGGCTGATTGAGAGGTACCTGTTGATCCCTGGGCAACTTTGAAAATGTCTCGCCTTCCTCTGTCTGGGGTATCTTCCTAGCATGGTTCTTCCTTGAATTGTTGGAAGTCTTTGCTAGGGTAGGACCTCCATTGATAGTGTGAATGACTTGGATATACTGCATTAGATCCTTGCTCTTTGCTTTCCTACTTTCTGCATCATCCTTAATCTCTACATGTACCTCATTCCCCTTGTGGATACTGTCCCACATCTGCTATAGGAATTCCTCAAAGTAGCCGCCTCTCACCGGAGCTTTAATCTGGTTATGCAGGCTATAGCACTCTGAGGTGTTATGTCCTAAGTCCTCATGGAGATCGTAATACATGTAGCGATTCTTCGTGTCAACTAGTGCTTTGATTGGATTCGACTTCCTGCGTAGCCCTTTATCTCTGATGGCAAGGTAGATCATCTCGCAAGATGCATTTAGGGGGTGTAATGGTTTTAACCCCTTTCTTCCTGGGCTATCGGGGCGACCTCTCTTGGAGGAGGCAAAACCCGTGGCGGGGTTCTCCTTGTTGGATACTGCTCCCGCTGAGGTTGGAAAGGTGGAGGGCGGTATGTGGACCAGTTGGGAGGTTTAGTATGGGCCTTTTGGACTGGTGTTGGCTTGGGTTCTTCTTTCTTTTAGTGCTTGCTAGCTGTCAGGTCTTCTTGCTTGCTAGCCCTCAGGTCTTCGTGCTCAAGCTTGACCCGAAGCTATTCATTTATCTCTACTTGCTCGAGCGCCTTGTCGTAGGTTTCCTGGCATGTCACTGGTAGTCACTTGGCGAATGATCGGAATAGCCTACCAGGTCAGAGGTTCCTCCTAAAATTGGTCAAGTTTTATTTTTTAAAGAAGAACCCCATCTGAATTACTTCTTTGTAGAATCTCTCCAAATACGATCTGAGTGACTCACTCTGCTCCTGGTCTATGTACTACATGTGGATGAGGTCCTTTGGACGCAGCTTAATTCCTTAGAACTGATCACATAAATCACTAGATAGATTAGTAAATGAATCAACACTACCTGCTAGTAACTTTCGAAACAACGTCCTAATGTAGTCAGTTAACATGGTTGGTAGCGTTTTGGACCTCTATCTACTGCACGAAGCTCTCCAGGTGGCTCAAAGGATCCTCCATCCTTGAGTACTTATTAGCAGGCATCTTCAATTTGGGGGAATTTCCTTTTCTCTAATTCTTCTGGAGAAGGAGGCGATCATCTTGCAAAATGGATCGTTTCGGTTCTTCTAGTGCTTTCCCTTTTTCAGTTCTTAGAGCTCCTCTACAATCCAGGCTACTTAATCCCACAGGCGCATGTTCCCAATATTCTTGGACTAGACCTCGAAATCCTCATTACCAGAATCATCTGATGCTATATGGGCTTCATCTCGGTTCTCCTCCTGAAGGGGGTTCTCTTAGGCACTTCTCCTACTCCCTCCCTTAACAGATCGAGGTTGCGTTCCAGAGGCTACCAGTTGTACTTGTTGATGAGGTTTCCTAAGTGAGAGGTCAAGAGCTGAACTTACCTATGGGGGTTGGTAGTTCACCAGTTTATCTGGTGTTGTGGGCACAGGCCCTAACCTGTGTAGAACTGAGGGTAGGGGTCTAATTTTTCATGAACCGGTACCAGTGGTGGTGGTCCCAATATATCAATGGTTGATACCTTGGTACCTAGCCTGCTTGTCTCCTCTGGCCAATAACACTGCGAGCTGAGAGGTAATCCTTTCACAACTAATATGAGTCGTACACACTCCACATATGTTTAGCTAAGCTTTATGATATGTCATTTAGCTCTTGATATCTAGGATTGTTTTATATGTCATCGTATCATCCTAGATAAACATCTAAGGTTCCCTAGCCTTGTTTGTTCTTTGAATATCATCATATATTCACATAGGTCATTTTATCTCTTCATCGAGAAGGCTTGTATTGCTTCCGGGATTAGGTGGCTTCAATCGCAAGCAAATTGGACTAGGTTCACTTAATACCGGGATTAGGTAGTAGTAATGGGTTATATACCGTGAGTAGGTTGTAACACCTCTATCATCAGTGGATTCGTTGTTCGAGTGTAGCGTACTTAACAGCCCGTGGTTTTTCCTATTTGGAGGGTTTCCACTTAACGATCAAGTGTTCATTTTAATTCCGCTTTTATTACACTTGTTTTATTATTATGACTAGTTAGGGGTATTTTTGTCTAATTGACCATTAACGAAAATTGGGTAAATTCGATTAAAATCTATTCACCCCCCCCCCCCCCCATCCCCCTCCCCTCCCCCTCCCCCTCCCCTCTAGATTGATATTATACACACCATAATTTGTTTCAACTTGTTCGCCAACAAAGGAGTTTTTGTGTTCCAAACATATGTAATTTACTTAATTTCTAGGATGCACCAAAATTGTGCCTATTTAGATTTCCGTAAATATTACAATATTTGTTGTTGTATGATAACATGTCATATAGAATAGGAGTGTCACTCATATATCTCATTTGGTATGAACATGCATTGAATTGTTTAGGTATCCAATTGGCATCAAGGTAACTGGGTAAATCATTATATGGAATTCGATCACACGCCTTAAATAATTGAGTGAGAGAAGGTGTTTTGGAATACCTACTACCTCCAAGTTTAGTTAAGCTTTATATTTTGAGTAATAACCCCCCAAGGGGTATTCATGAATGGAATTTAGCGAGATACTTCCTTACAAGGATAGACTAGACAGTTGACTTAAACGATATCTACTCTTAAAGGAGGGATATTCGTGAGATAATATATTGAAGGTCGATAACTTGGTAAAACACTCGATGTGATTTTATTAATATCCTCCCAATAGTTATTATTAATAAAATTTCAAGACTAAAATTGAAAACGTTGTTTGTTTTGTTAACAATTGCAGGGCCTGATGTAAGATGTTCAAAGCGCCGAGAAAATCCTTGTGAAAGGCAAGGGTCAAGTGATTCATACCGTAAGTAGAGTTGCTACAGTTAAGACCCGTAAAAAGGTCAAGAAACAATAGAAGAAAAATCAACTTGGACCTTCCAAGAAGGAGACTACGAAAGTAACCAAGTTCAAAGGGAAATGTTTCCTTTGTGGTGAAAAGGGACATTGGAAAGGAAATTGTCCAAAGTTTAGGACAACAAGGAAAAAGGTAATAATAATTATCTTGAAACATGTTTTCTGGCAGATTCTATAGATTCTTGGATCAAACACTCTTGAGCCACTAATCATGTTTATTATTCCTTACAGGGTTTTAAGGAAAAGAAAAGGCTTAATGCGAATGAGTTTAACTTGTGTTTAGGCAACAGAGCGTTGATGTCTGCCAGTGCAGTGGGAGATATTAGAATTAATTTAGATTTAATATACGTTTATTATGTACCTTAATTCAAGAGAAATTTAATTTTAGTTTCTTGTTTAAATAAATTTGGATACTCGGTTACTTTTAATAAAGTTTTTATTATTAGTAAGAATAAAAAAATTATTTGCAAAGGCTCATTGCAAAATGGTTTATTCTATTTGCATAACAATATCTCTCACTTGTTAGACACGAAATAAATGCAACCTAATCATAAAAGAGTAAAATTATCAAAAAATGAAACCTACCTATGGCATTTGTGTCTAGGTCATATTAACCTTAATAGAATCAAAGATTTGTTAGTGATGGACCTTTAAGTGACTTAATGGTTGATGATCTACCAACTTGTGAATCTTGTTTGGAAGGTAAGATGACCAAAAGGTCATTCACGACCAAAGCCACAAGAACCACTGAATGTTTAGGATTAATACACATTGATGTGTGTGGTCCTATGAGCGTTCAAGCTAGAGGTGTATATGAGTACTTCATCACTTTCACTGATGATTAGTCGAGATTTGGTTATGTGTATCTCATAAGACATAAGTCTGATGCTTTTGACATGTTCAAAGCATTTAAAGCTGAAGTAGAAATCAGTTTGAGAAACAGATAAAAATCTTCAGGTCTGATAATGGTGAAGAATATTTATCTAGTGGTTTCAACAATATTTTATTGATAATGGGATAATTTCTCAGTTTTTCTGCACCAGGTACACATCAACAAAATGAGGGGGCAGAAAGGAGAAATAAAACTCTTTTGGACATGATTAGGTCTATGTTGAGTTATTCAACACTTCCTAATTCTTTTTAGGGATATGCTTTACAAACCGCTATGTACATTCTAAACGATGTACAATCTAAGTCGGTTCCTAAAACACCACATGAGAGTGGATTGGGTGAAAGCCTAGTTTACAACACTTAAGGATATTTGGATGTCCTGCACACGTGTTAAAAGGAAAGACAGAAAAAGTGGAGTCCCATTCAGAAACATGCATATTTGTAGGGTATCTAAAAGAAACCTAAAGATATTATTTCTACAGTCCTTCAGATCTTAAAGTATTTATTTCGACAAATGCTAAATTTCTAGAAGAGGACTGTATCAATAATTTTGTGCCTAAAAGTAGAATTGTCCTGAATCAGATTTTAGGAGATACAATTTCACAAGAGGTTTCACAACCTAGCCCATTTATAAGTTCCATACAAACACAAGATCAACAATCTGCCATTCCTTATCGTAGTGGGAGGGTTAGTAGAAAACTTGAGAGATAAATCGGTCTAAGAGAATCAATAGAGAATCTCTCGGACGATGATGATCCCTACACATACAAGGAAGCCATGGAAGATGTTGCTTGTCGCCATTGGCAAAAGGCAATGCAATCTGAAATTAAATCTATGTTCAAAAACACAAAGTATGGTCTCTTGTGGACTTGCCTAAAGGGATAAAACCCATTGGGTGCAAGCGGGTATACAAGAGTAAGAAAGGAATGGATGGTTACACAAAGAAGGAAGGTATTGATTATGAGAAAACCTTCTCTCTTGTGGCCATGCTTATGTCCATTAGGATACCGTTATCCATTACGGCATCTCTAGACCTATAGACTTGGCAAATGGACGTAAAGATAGCTTTCCTTAACGGAAGTCTTAACGAAAACATCTATATGATGCAACAAGAAAGATTCATTGAAAAGGGCCAAGAGGAAAAGGTATGAAAGTTGCAAAGATCCATATATGGATTGAAGCAAACATCCAGATCCTAGAACATAAGGTTCGATCTAGGTGTGAAAAGTTTTGGATTTGTTCAAAACCTTGATGACCCTGTGTATACAAGAGGATTAAAGGCGACAAGTTGGTTTTCCTAGTTCTTTACGTTGATGATATACTACTCATCGAAAACGATGTAGGCGTATTGACATCAATAAAATAATGGTTGGCAAAACAATTTGGTATGAAGGATTTAAGAGAAACAAGTAATATTCTTGGTATCCAAGTCATAAGGGATAGAAAGAATAGAACGATTGCATTATCCTAAGCATCATACATAGATAAAATCTTGTCTAGGATTTCTATGCAAGATTCCAAGCAAAGTATGTTACCTTTCAGACATAGAATCAAACTTTCTAACGAACAAGTTCCTAAGAATGAGCATGAAGAGCAATTCATGAGTAGGGCTCGATATGCCTCAGCAGTTGAAAGTCTCATGTATGCAATACTTTGAACTATACCAGATATTTGTTTTGTTGTTGGCATAGTTAGCAGGTTTCAATCAAAACCTGGTCCTGATCATTGGACGACAGTCAAACATATTTTTAAGTATCTCAGGAGAACGAAAGATGATATGCTTGTATACCCTTGAGAGGATTTAATTCCCGTTAAGTATATAGATTCTGATTTCCAATCGGATTCTGACTCCAAGAGATCAAAATTAGGATCTGTTGATGGAAATCATTAACTTAGCAACCATACACCCCAATAGCTAAAGAGCTATGATACATATTGAATGCAATTTAACACTCTCCAACTAATTGAAACAAACCCGATCGTTCAAGATTGAAGTCAGAGAAACTATTCTAATCACTTTATCAATGGAATGATGATAAAAGCTAATTAGAACATCACTTTGAATTCCCCAAAACACCACAAACTATGAAGTTTGATAAGTTTAAATGCAAAACAAAGATTTTGAGGTTGTTGAACGCCACAAGATGAATAAGCTTGATAAGTTCCAAATTTCACGCAAGAACTTAAAAACAAAACACTCACAACGTGCTCCAATAAGTTTATATTATTCAAGTCTCTCCCTTAGATAGAAAAAGCAGCCTTGTTTATATAGAACAAAGGCCAAGGACAATACAACACAAATATAACTGCCCATTAAATGTGTAACCTCCCACTAAATGACATCTAGACCATGAATAATGGCCATAAAGTATTCAGCCTTTGTAACTCCTTATTCCTAATAAAAGAACACATAAACTCACAATTAACAAAATAAAACCCAACATAAAAACCCAAACTAATCATAAAATAAACCCACAAAACCCAACATAATTAAAACCCAAACTAATCATAAAATAAGTCCACAAACCCAACACAATTAAAACCCAAACTAATCATAAAGTAAGCACACAAAACCCAACATAATTAAACCCAAATTAATTATAAAATAGCCCACAAAACCCAACATGGCCGAATGGCCTTTTATCCTTCAAGATAGGCTAGAATACTTCATTCTAACAAGGCTGGACTCTTTTCTTCGTGATTTGGACTTTTTTGAAACATGTTAACCATTTTATATTCTTCTTGCATCCTTAGAACCTTGACCAAATCTTGACTAGCTTGCTCCTTCCAAATGCTTTCCATTAAACAAGTTAAGGCTTCTTTCATCCTTTTAGCTTTAGCTCTTGTCATTGGTCCTCCATGAATGGTTAAAGGATATGGATCTTTTCCAACCTCAGCCGAATGGTGAACAACTGGCTCGTCCTCATCATTTGCCCTTTCCTTGAAAGGATTCGTCCTCGAATCAGCACCTTCATCACCTATATCAAACAAAGACAAATCAGAAACATTGAAAATTGCAGTAACATTGCCATACTCACTTGATAGTTCCAGCTTGTACCATTGTCATGGATTCTTTAAAGGACTCGAAATGGTTCATCCCCTCTTGGCATGAGTTTAGACTTTCGTTGGCTAGGAAATCTTTCCTTCCTCAAGTGTACCCAAACCCAATCACCAGGTTCAAATACTACTTGCTTTCGGCCCTTGTTGTGTTGCTTCATATTGTAGAGTTTTCTTTTCAATTTGTGTGCGCACCTTTTCATGCAAGGCTTTGACAAAATCAGCTTTTTGCTTACCATCCAAATTAGCTCTTTCCAAAGGTAAAGGTAGTAAATCCATAAGAGATAATGGATTGAACCCGTACACAACTTCAAATGGTGAATGGTTTTGATGGACATCATTAACTTAGCAACCATACACCCCAATAGCTAAAGCGCTATGATACATATGGAATGCAATTTAACACCCTCCAACTAATTGAAACAAACCCGATCGTTGAAGATTGAAGTAAGAGAAACTATTCTAATCACTTTATCAATGGAATAATGATAAAAGCTAATTAGAACAACACTTTGATTTCCCCAAAAAGCCACAAACTATGAAGTTAGATAAGTTTAAAGACAAAACAAAGATTTTGAGGTTGTTGAACGCCACAAGTTGAATAAGCTTGATAAGTTCCAAAGTTCATGCAAGAACTTAAAAACAAAACACTCACAAAGTGCTCCAATAAGTTTATATTACTCAAATCTCTGCACTTACATAGAAAAAGCAGCCTTGTTTATATAGAACAAAGGCCAAGGACAATACAACACAAATATAACTGCCCATTAAATGTGTAACCTCCCACTAAATGACATTTAGACCATGAATAATGGCCACCATAAAGTATTCAGCCTTTGTAACTCCTTATTCCTAATCAAAGAACACATGAACTCACACTCAACAAAATAAAACCCAACACAAAAACCCAAACTATTCATAAAATAAGCCCACAAAACCCAACACAATTAAAACCCAAACTAATCATAAAATAAGCCCACAAAACCCAACATAATTAAACCCAAACTAATTATAAAATAGGCCCACAAAACCCAACATGGATGAATGGCCTTTTATTCTTCAAGATAGGCTAGAATACTTCATTCTAATAAGGCTGGACTCTTGTCTTCAGGATTTGGACTTGTTTGAAACATGTTAGCCATTTTATACTCTTCTTGCATCCTTAGAACCTTGACCGAATCTTGACTAGCTTGCTCCTTCCAAATGCTTTCCATTAAACAAGTTAAGGCTTATTTCATCCTTTTAGCTTTAGCTCTTGTCATTGGTCCTCCATGAATGGTTAAAGGATCTGGATCTTTTCCAACCTTAGCCGAATTGTGATCAACTGGCTGGTCCTCATCATTCCCCCTTTCCTTGAAAGAATTCGTCCTCGAATCAGCACCTTCATCACCTACATCAAACAAAGACAAATCAGAAACATTGAAAGTTGCACTAACATTGCCATACTCACTTGGTAGTTCCAGCTTGTATGCATTGTCATTGATTCTTTGAAGGACTCGAAATGGTCTATCCCTTCTTGGCATGAGTTTAGACTTTCGTTGGCTAGGAAATCTTTCCTTACTCAAGTGTACCCAAACCCAATCACCAGGTTCAAATACTACTTGCTTTCGGCCCTTGTTGTGTTACTTCTCATATTGTAGAGTTTTCTTTTCAATTTGTGTGTGCACCTTTTCATGCAAGGCTTTGACAAAATCAGCTTTTTGCTTACCATCCAAATTAGCTCTTTCCAAAGGTAAAGGTAGTAAATCCATAGGAGATAATGGATTGAACCCGTACACAACTTCAAATGGTGAATGGTTTGTTGTAGCATGCATACTTTGATTATAAGCAAACTCCACATGTGGCAAACATTCCTCCCAATTCTTAAAATTCATTTGAATTATGGCCTTCAAAAACATTTATAAAGTTCTGTTTACCACCTCTGTTTGTCCATCTGTTTGTGGATGACAAGTGGTTGAATACAACAGCTTTGTACCCAACTTTCTCCAAAGCGTTTTCCAAAAATGGCTAAGGAACTTCACATCTCTACCAATCACAATTGTCCTTGGAATTCCGTGTAACCTCACAATTTCTCTGAAGAACAGCCCCGCAACAAATGTTGCATCATCTGTTTTGTGGCAAGGAATGAAATGTGCTTCCAAATGCTTTCCATTAAACAAGTTAAGGCTTCTTTCATCCTTTTAGCTTTAGCTCTTGTCATTGGTCCACTATGAATGGTTAAAGGATCTGGATCTTTTCCAACCTTAGCCGAATTGTGATCAACTGGCTGGTCCTCATCAGGTTTGTTGTATCATGCACACTTCGGTTATAAGAAACTCCACATGTGTCAAACATTCCTCCCAATTCTTCAAATTCCTTTGAATTATAGCCCTCAAAAGCGTTCATAAAGTTCTATTTACCACTACCGTTTGTCATCTGTTTGTGGGTGACAAGTGGTTGAATACAGCAGCTTTGTACCAAACTTTCTCCAAAGCATTTTCCAAAAGTGGCTAAGGAACTTCACATCTCTATCACTCATAATTGTCCTTGGAATTTCGTGTAACCTCATAATTTCTCTGAAGAACAGCCCTGCAACTAATGTTGCATCATCTGTTTTGTGGCAAGGAATGAAATGCGCCATCTTGCTGAACTTGTCAACAACAACAAAAATAGAATCTCTCCCCCCTTTTGACCTAGGTAATCCCAAGACAAAGTCCATTGATATATCAACCCACAACTCACTAGGTATAGGAAGAGGAGTATACAGCCCATGAGGCATTACTTTAGATTTAGCTTGTTTCCAAGTAATGCATCTCTCACATATTCTCTCAACGTCTCTTTTCATGTGTGGCCAAAAGAAATGATCACTTAACACACCCAAAGTCTTTTTAACTCCAAAATGCCCTATAACCCGCCACTATGTGCCTCTCTCACAAGCAATTCTCTCATTGAACATCTAGGAACACACAACTTGTTTTCTTTGAAAAGAAAACCATCATGTCTAAAGAACTTGTCAAAACCCCATTGCTCACATGCCCCCAAAACATTAGCAAAATCAATGTCAGAATTGTATAAGACTTTAATGTACTCAAAGCCCAATAATTTTGCACCAAGTTTAGAAATTAGAGCATACCTTTCAGAAAGAGCATCGGCAACCACATTCTCCTTACCTTGTTTGAACTTGATAATGTATGGAAATGATTCAATAAATTCCACCCATTTTGGATGCCTACGGCTTAGCTTTCTCTGTCCTTTGAGATATTTCAAGGACTCATGATCGGTGTGTATAATGAATTCCTTGTACCAAAGATAGTGCTGCCATGTCTCTAACACTCTCACCAAGGTATAAAACTCCTTATCATACGTCGGGTAGTTAAGACATGCTTCTCTTAGCTTCTCACTAAAGAATGCAATGGGTCTGCCCTCTTGCATTAAGACTCCTCCAATACCAATTCCACTTGCATCATACTCAATCTCAAAAGTTTTAGCAAAGTTAGGCAAAGCAAGCAAAGGTGTTGAACTAAGTTTGTGTTTAAGAAAGATAAAAGCATCATCTTGTTCTTTACCCCACCTAAATCCCACATTCTTTTTTATGCATTCAGTTAATGGTGCAGCAATGGTAGAAAATTCTTAATGAATCTTCTATAAAAGCTAGCAAGACCATGAAAACTTCTTACATCACTAACACAAATGGGTTTCGGCCATACCCTAATTACTTTCACTTTTTCTTGATCAAAATGTATTCCTTTATCATTAACAACATAACCAAGAAAAGTAAGTTCATTAGTGCAAAAAAATCATTTCTTTAGATTAGCATATAATTTTTCTTTTCTAAGCACATCAAAAATAGCATTTTTAATGTGTTACATGCTCGTCTAAATTTTTGTTATACACAAGTATATCATCAAAATAAACTACTACAAACTTTCCAATGTAAGCTCGCAAAACATGGTTCATCAATCTCATAAAAGTACTAGGTGCGGTAGTTAGGCCAAAAGGTATTACTAACCATTCATATAGACCATGTTTAGTTCCGAAAGCAGTTTTCCATTCATCACCCTCATGCATTCTTATTTGATGATATCCAGATTTCAAATCAATCTTTGAAAACAAACAAGAACCATGTAATTCACCCAATATATCGTCTATATTCTCCAAGAACCATCCTTTTTAGGTACCAACAAAATAGGAACCGCATATGGACTCATGCTTTCAAGTACATATCCCATTTCCATAAGCTCACTTACTTGCTTTTGGATTTCCTTGGTCTCTTCTGGGTTACATCTATATGTTGGCCTATTTGGTATGCTTACACACGGAATGAAATCAATTTGATGTTCAATTCCTTTCATTGGTGGCAAACCATTAGGAACATCTTCGGGAAAGAGATCCTCATTTTTCTGCAAAAGATCAACAATAACACTAGGCAAACTCTTGTTAATTTTGTTAGAAACAATTAAAACATCCTTGTACATAAGTACAAGTAAGGGCTGCCTCATGGTTAATGCTTTCTTCACATCACACATTTTTGCATAAACACTTATTTTTCTTTCACTCAAGACTTCCTTGTTTTCTCTCCCCTTGTGTTTCCCATTGCTCTCATTTTTACCACTCAACTCACCTTTTTTTTTTCTCTTTCTTGCTCCCTTCCCAAAGTTTCAGCTAATGAAGATTCAAGCTCTTCATATTGCTGTTTTATGCGAATCTGGTCTTCAAAAATTATCTTTGGAGGCAAAGGTCCAAGTTGGTATTTCTATCCCTCCATGATCAAAGAATAACAGTTCTTAAACCCATCAAGCATTACCCTTTGATCATATTGCCATGGTCTCCCCAATAACATGTGACCAGCATACATAGGAACCATATCATACCAAACATCATCTTTATATCTACCAATTGAAAAAGAAATTAACACTTGCGGATTTTTCCTTCAAAACACCACTATCATTCAACCATTCTAACTTGTATGGTTTTTATTTTTTATGGTAGGTAATTTCAGTTTCTCCACAAGCAAGGTACTTGCCACATTTGTACAACTTCCATTATCAACAATCACATTACACAACCTGTTAGCAATCAAACAATGAGTATTAAACAAATTTTCATGTTGCTCACCATGTTCATTTTTTTTACTTTGCAAACTAAGTGCTCGTTGTACAACCAAATTTTCTCCACTAGCAAACTCTACATCACTAGCATCTTCTAAATGTGGCATGTCATCTTCCTCCTCTCTCTCACTTTCTGATTCAGCTGTCTCATCCCTCATGATCATTACCCTTTTATTAGGACATTCACGTGCCACATGACCATGTCCAAGGCACTTAAAACACTTAATGCCTCTAGTTTGATTAGGTTGATTCTTACCACTACCCTTGCTGCCTATTTCATTTTTGCTTTTAGTTTCATCGATTTTAGGCTTAACAATGGGTTTATCATCCTTTTTACTCCAATTCGGTTTCCAAGAAGAAGAATAACCTGAATAAGGTTTTGAATCATACCTGATGCCTTTTCTTTTGAGTTGCCTTTCAATCTTTATGGACACACCCATCATGTCCATAATCTCCACATAATGTTGCAACTCCACAAGATCAGCAATGTTCTTGTTTAACGCACTCAAAAATCGAGCCATGGTGGCCTCACGGTCCTTCTCCTCATTAGCCCTTATCATGGCTATCTCCATTTCCTTGTAATATTCTTCTACACTCATGGAACCTTGTGTCAAAGTTTGCAACCGTTGATGCAAATCCCTATAGTAATGGCTAGGGACAAATCTCCTCCTCATGATTCGTTTCATCTCCAACCAAGTCTCTACGGGTCTTTAACCATTTTTACGCCTGTCTTTACACAGTTGATCCCACCAAACAATAGCATAATCACAAAATTCAACAGCAGGTAGTTTTACTTTTTTCTCTTCGGAGTAGTTATGACATTCAAAGATCATCTCCACTTTTCGTTCCCATTCCCAATAGGCATCTAGATTGTTCTTCCTTGAAAAGGAGGAATTTTCATTTTAATGCTGCCTATGTTTCGGTACACGCCATCAAAACGTCCTCTCCTAGCTTGTCTGCTAGGATTAACGTCTAGACCAATAATGGTAGCTTGGTCATCATCCGTGTCTTCTCCACCATCATATACATCATTGACAAAGGCTGGTTGTCTTCCATGTCGTGGTTCTCTTTGCAATATAGTAATTGCTTCATCATGTCTTTCTAGATGATCTCCTATATCTCCCATCACTTTGAACATACGTTCAAATTGTTGCTGCATTGCTTGAATCACTTGATCATTTGAGGAAGAACTCACTTCTTTATCTTTGTTAGACATGTTTAAAACCTGAAAAAAAAAGAAGGTTAGAACAACCTCACAATCACTCCCTCACTCTCAAAGAATTGATTTACACCACTCGTGTTTCACACAATTATTTGGCTTTTCTCGATGCTAATCTCACCACTCTTGCAATTTACCTCTCTTGTTTTGTTCATTGGGTTCTGAGATTAACTAAGGTATTTTTAAACAAACAATTCAGATTATGACAAATTCAACGGACTGAAATTGGGTGGGTCTAAAAAAACAAACAAAAGGTAGGCCATTTAAAGTAAGCAAAGATTAGAACTGTAATATCAATTTCTATCCCAACCAGAATTCTGTTAGTTTTGGTTGAGAAGACAATATTTAAATATTTCCCAAACCGAAACAAGAATGATATGAACAAAGAAAGATTTTTGGAATTTTGCAAGAATTCCTTGAATATGCAATACTTTTTGTTTTGTTTGTTTTTTTGTTTTTTGTGTGCGGAAAACAAAGAAGAATGATAATAACCACAAGAAGCACAACAATTAAGATAAATTATAGATACGGTGCTATAAGATGAAGAAGAAAAGAAAGTGAGAAAAAAAACTAAAATAACAACAAATAAATGGATATGCAAACCTCAAACTTGAGCCAAGCTCTAATACCAAAATGATGGAAATCATTAACTTAGCAACCATATACCCTAATAGCTAAAGAGCTATGATACATATGGAATGCAATTTAACACCCTCCAACTAATTGAAACATACCAGATCGTTCAAGATTGAAGTCAGAGAAACTATTCTAATCACTTTATCAATGGAATGATGATAAAAGCTAATTAGAACATCACTTTGATTTCCCCAAAATGCCACAAACTATGAAGTTTGATAAGTTTAAATGCAAAACAAAGATTTGGAGGTTGTTGAACGCCACAAGCTGAATAAGCTTGATAAGTTCCAAAGTTCACACAATAACTTAAAAACAAAACACTCATAAAGTGCTCAAATAAGTTTATAGTATTCAAATCTCTCCCTTACATAGAAAAAACAACCTTGTTTATATAGAACAAAGGCCAAGGACAATACAACACAAATATAACTGCCCATTATATGTGCAACCTCCCATTAAATGACATCAAGACCATGAATAATGGCCATAAAGTCTTTAGCCTTTGTAACTCCTTATTCCTAATCAAAGAACACATGAACTCACACTTAACAAAATAAAACCCAACACAAAAACCCAAACTAATCATAAAATAAGTCCACAAACCCAACCCAATTAAAACCCAAACTAATCATAAAGTAAGCCTACAAAACCCAACATAATTAAACCCAAACTAATTATAAAATAGCCCACAAATCCCAACATGGCCGAATGGCCTTTTATTCTTCAAGATAGGCTAGAATACTTCATTCTAACAAGGCTGGACTCTTGTCTTCGTGATTTGGACTTGTTTGAAACATGTTAACCATTTTATACTCTTCTTGCATCCTTAGAACCTTGACCAAATCTTGCTCCTTCCAAATGCTTTCCAATAAACAAGTTAAGGCTTCTTTCATCCTTTTAGCTTTAGCTCTTGTCATTGGTCCTCCATGAATGGTTAAAGGATTTGGATATTTTCCAACCTTAGCCAAATGGTGATCAACTGGCTCATCCTCATCATCTGTGTTTACTTTTGGAGGAGAGGCAGTCATATGGATGGGTATCAAGCAATCTTGTATTGTTAATTCCACTATGGCAGCTGAGTATGTATCTATATGCGAAGCTACTAAAGAGGTTGTCTAGCTCCGCCAATTCTTAATTAGCTTGGAAGTGGTTCCTAATGCGAATAAGCAAATCACTATCTATTGAGACAATAATGGAGGAATGGCTAATTCGAGAGAACCAAGATGTCAGAAGAGAGGGAAACACATTAAAAGAAAGTATCATATTCTGAGAGAAATTATGCATAGGGTGATGACCAAGATTGCGTCAGAAAAAAATCTAGCGGATCCCTATACAAAAGCTCTACCACATAAGAGTTTTGATGTGCATCTAGAGAACATGGGGATGATAGATATGACACACTTGCTATAGTGCAAGTGGGAAATTGTCAGGATTATGTTTAATAACGAGAGTGTAATAATGTTTTTGATAATCTTTTCATATTAATAAAGTGATTTCTAGCTTAATAAATCTTATAGCTTTTATAGTTTAATTATTATAATTTTCAAAAGTAAATAACCATAAGGTCAAAAGACTATGAGAAAAGAAGAATTGTTCTTACATCTGGATATGTATGAGGTAGACACAATTTTTCAGTTAGTCTTGAACAATATTCACAACTTAAGATAAAGGTTGATCGCCTTTATCTTGTTAAAGTTGTAGATTCTTTTGCTAGCATTTGAGTCAGATCAAATGTGTTATGATGAGTCTAAAATCATCAAGATGTGGTTTCTTTGGGCAAAGGAATCTAGTGCACTAGGTGCATTGAATAGGATCATAGTGAGATACTTTATCCAGAACCGTCAATGGATAAAAGTTTTCACTTGAAGACAATCGGTGAGTCTATCTCAATCTTGAGATAAATGATGGACTTAAGGTTACAAGTGTTATCATTTGAGCTATCAATGAGTACGATAGTCTATCCTCGATATTTTTATGGTATTCATTTGTTAATCGAAAGAGGACTTCATTTATAGATATGGCATCGTGGCTCAATTTACTAAATGTGAGTAGAATATTATCATATGGATATTTTGAGGTATTGGATACGAAATCTTAACGTTAAGTTTTCAATAGTGTCTATTGAGATGTGGCTTCTGGACAAGTCAAAATATCCAAGTTTAAAATTTGGTCATATGAGTAAATAAGGTAAGTTGGAGAGCTATAAGCAGTCTATGAGCTCTTGGCGATTACTGGTCCTCTTCACGAGGATACACTATCTCCATTAAGATTGTCTAGCGTACGAATGAGAAATGTTAACTTGTTCCATTTTAGTTTTTAGTGGAATGAACTAGAGTTCATATATTAGACCTAAGTGAATCATTTGTTGATTGTGATTAGGTTATGGTCTATTGAAGCTTAAATTTAGAGAACCAGCCAAGATTCTCAATTCACACGAACTTGCATGGATAACTTGATATATATTCTATCGGACCAATTTATGGATCCATCTAGAATTGTTTTTGGATTTTGGAATCCAAAAGTTTTGGAGAGGTGCGGTCATGTGTGATCAAGACGCGCGGTAACTCTTTAAGATACGGTGCGATTAACATTTCATTAATACATTAAGAATATAATTTGCACATTTTAATTAAATGGGCTGTTTAAAATTATATTAATGCATTAATTTAAGGCATGTGGACTTGTTTCTATTTTAGTAAGAATGGGTCTAGTTCACATGTGGACTTTTTATTAAAGTCCAATGAATTTAATAAAATGGAAAAACAATATTTGGCCCCTATTTATATAGCTTGTACGGCAAGGGCCTATATAATAGTCTTATTTGTTGTTTTTTATTTTAATATTTAATTAAATAGAAATTAATTGTTTAATTAAAAGATAAAATCTTTTTCCTTGTAGGAAATGGTCTCCTAGTGTCATACTATTGTTGGTAGTATGATAAGAATCAAATACTATACGGGCTCGATAATAAAATGGCACTATTTGATAGGAGTGTTGTGCAAATGTCACCAGTTTAGTAATGTAAGTTTAAAAGGCACAATTAAAACTAAACAGACGAGAATACCCCCACAAAATTGAAAAAGAGAGAAAAGTTATCATTTTGTGAGTATGAGAAAAGCAACAGTGAGAAACAAACCGAGAAAGAAACCGACGACAACGAAATCTACGGTGAGGAAGTCGACAGCTTATTGATCGGAACGGGAATACAATACATTTTGTAGTGACTGACAAAGGTAAGTTGAGTTTGTTTTATTTATCGATTTGTTGTTCATAACTTATAATTGCATTTTAGACTTGTTATGTTGAATGAAATTGTAGATTAGGGTTGATACAGGTTGTGGTTTTGGTTTGAGTTTGAAATGAGGTTCAATATTTTGGTATCGAGCAAATTATTTTTTTAAATAATAATAAATCGAGAATATTTCAAGCGAGATAGAGAAATATTTTTAGAAAGATTCGAGAGGTTTTTGGAAGTGACCGAGAATGTTTTTCAAAGTGATCGAGCTTTTGTTAAATGATAGAGAAAAATTTTTAAAAAAATCGAGAGGTTTTTCAAAGAATCCAGACTATTTTTAA
Source organism: Dipteronia dyeriana (assembly GCA_032871835.1). Classification (NCBI taxonomy): domain Eukaryota; kingdom Viridiplantae; phylum Streptophyta; class Magnoliopsida; order Sapindales; family Sapindaceae; genus Dipteronia; species Dipteronia dyeriana. The sequence goes on from CM065301.1 coordinate 59,251,100, forward strand.
AGGATCGAGAATTTTTGAAAAAGATCAAGAAAATTTTGATAACAATAGAGAATGTTTTTTAAAGGATCGAGATTTTTTAAAATGATCGAATCGAGAAGATTTGTCATCCAATCGAGAGGATTTTTCAAAGAATCGAGATGTTTGTCAATGTATCGAGATTATTTTCAAAGGATCGAGAATGTTTTCAAACTATCGAGAATATTTTTCTAAGGGTCTAGATTTTATAAAATGGTCGAGAAGTTTTTTCAAAGAATTGAGAGGTTTTTCAAAGGATCGAGAGGTTTTTCAAAGGATCGAGACTATTTCAAAGGTTCGAGAATATTTTCAAAGGTTCGAGAATATTTTCAAAGGGTCGAGATTTTTTAAATTTATCGAGAACATTTTCAAAGAATCAAAAGGTTTTTCAGAGGATCGAGAGTATTTTCAAAGGATCGAGAATATTTTCATAACGATCGAGAATGTTTTTCAAAGGGTCGAGAACTTTTTCAAATGATCGAGAAGATTTTTCAATGAATCGAGAGGTTTTACAAAGGATCGAGACTAATTTCAAAGGATCGAGTCTATTTGCAAAGGATCGAGAACTTTTTATACAAATCGAGAACTTTTTCAAAGGATCGAGAATATTTTAAAAGTATCGAGAATTTGTTTCAAACGATCGAGAATATTTTATAGTTTTTGTGCAGTTTACAAATGTACTGTTTCTGTGACATTGCAGGTGACGAGCAATATGAAGGAATTGCTTAAAAATGCAGAGGGAGATTGGTTCAAGGGAAAATTGACCCGACACGACCATTTTGAAGCCCTCGCCCGTATAGACGATGCACTTAATCGGGTCCCTGAAGAGTTTGCTGTTGAGGATCGGCGTCGGTTCATGGCCTCCTGTTTCGGGCTTTTCATGTCGATGCACCGGGAGATGAAGTTTTCGGGTGGTGTTATTCATCAATTGCTGTTGCGGTTCTTGTTAGGGAACCATGTGGTGAGGTTATCGAAGGTGGAATTTAGCCTCATCACCGGATTACGTTTTGGAGTCGTACCGGACATGAGTATGTATGTTGCAGTTGAGAATGACATACATCAACGGTACTTTCCTGGACATGATGTGGTATCGTTGGATGACTTGAGGGTTGTTCTTACCTAGGGAGAGTTTCAACAGGCGTACGATGTTGTGAAGTTGTGCCTCATTTACATGTTGAACTGGATACTGATGGGGGTGGACGAGAGATTGAAGATTCCAGTTTGGGAGTTTAGGTTGGCAGATGACCTCAATGCCTTCGATGCGTTCCCGTAGGGTGCCCACGTCTATAGGCATTCTATATTTTCATTCAAGCATGCCTTACCGCGACGTCGTGAGGAGAGACGGAAATAGTCACAGGGCGATGTTGGACATTCCGTGGAGGGGTACAACATCTACGGTCTATCACACGCCATTTTGGTAAGAAATTTGATTTCCAACATGTACATTTAATTTTGACTCAAAATTTGCTTTGGATTATAACTGTACGTATCTTTGATGTATATATTTGCTTTTGAGGTGATCCCCCAACTGGTCGTCATTTTCGGGACTCGAAGGGTTACAGACCTTTCCTCTCGGTTGTTGAACTGGGAGTTGACCAAACAACCTAGAGGGAAGAAGCTGGAGAAGTTTTTTAGTGCTAGGGTAATTTATTTTTTTGTTAAGTAATTTTTTTTACTTACGAGATAAGTAACAATGACATTCATCTAAATACGCTTTCAGATGTCGACGAGTACGGAAATCGTGCCCACAGCAGCTGAGGTGATGGCCCCGTACTTTGTAGGCCTAAGTGAGGAGGGGAGCCCGTATGTGTAAGACTACAGGGTTCACCTTCCCACTGTCCCTGAGCCGACTACTAGTGCAGTTCGTCCTGAAGATGAGGGTGAGGGTGAGGGTGAGAGGTGTACTGAGACGGAGGTTTCAGACCCTACAGGTCTAGATTTCAGAGCCATGGACACTGGCGAATCTGAACCGTCTCACCGGTGAGTGAGGCAGGTTTGGTTTACCACCCCAAAAACTGGTTCCGCTACAGGGGATTCCCATGCAGGCGTTCGACTTGATGGGGAGGTAAGTGGAGATGATAGTTTTCTTTTAGTAACAGAAGTTGTTGATTGTTTTCGTATTAAAAAAGTTGCATGATTTCAGGCCCGTTTATAACATAACTTGAAGGAGTTGCGTGAAGCCCTCTGGAAGAGTAAGGAGGATCGATAACAACAGCACTGGGAGTTGCTCGATTTGTTTCGAAAAAGTGAGGAGGAGCGACAGTAACAACATAGGGAGTTGCTTGCATTGATCGGGGGCCTTCAGAGCTTCAGGACCCATATAGAGGATCCACATACCGGAGGGGCATTTCTGGATAGTGGGGCTCAGTCTCCCCCTCCCCCTCCCCCTCTCTCTCTGAGCTAGCAGCCGGCCCCCCCTCCCACTCAGAGCGATTCACAGGCTCCCCCGCCACCTCATAGCGAGTTGCAGGTTCCACTTACGTGTTTGTCGCTTGTAATAGTCCGTATAGAGGGATGTGAAATCCATGTTTCGGTCCCTGTAAAAACATTGAAAACGATGATAAAATTGTATGATGTTTAAGTAACATTAACCGTACACTAAATTGTATGATGTACCTTGCGGCAGCGAGAGCGTGAGAACATGGAAGAAGGTCCATTTGGAATTTGTTACATGTGCAGGTCTTCCGGGCTAAGTCTACGGTCCACTGTTTTCCTGCCCGTTTCATCAGAAATATGTTCCAGTCAACTGGATTAACCGTAAAAAAATTACACTTTTCAACACGTTTCAGGATCAAAAGATGTGTTGCATCGATCAACTGATAACGCATGGATTGTGCAGCCCTATGACGATCATGAAACCAACGTTGTAGCATATTCCTAATAAACTAGGCCAAAGTCAACATAGGCAGTTGCCGTGCAAATTTAAGGCATGAGTTTATGCATTCTGCAGCATTTGTTGCCATTACCCTATACCTTCTGTCGGGGCAGTGAACACGGGACCACTTATGTGGACCGGTATCAATTACATATTCATATGCATTCTGGTGCAAGTTACGTAACTCTTTCATGTGCAGGTTATATTGCAACTCGGTGTATGCTCGGGCTGCTTTATCCATTATTACGGCCACATCCTTTCTATGATATCTCTTCTTAATATTTTCATAAAAGTGCCAACAACATATGGTATGAGTGGCATAATGGAACACTTTAGAAATCCCTGCTTCAATGCTTGCATGTCGATCAAAAATGAAAACCAAATCATCTATATGGCCAAAGGCACCTTTCAAAGAATCCAAAAACCATTCCCATGATAGGTTGTTTTTCGAGTCACCGTACCCAAAAGCAATTGGATAAACATGTTCATTCCCATCTTGTGCAGTTGCAACAAACATTGTGCCCCTGAATCAACCCTTTAAATGGGTACCATCAACGGTAATAACTGGACGCATACACCTCTGGAATCCTCTGAGTGAGGCACCTAGCGACATAAAAAAGTATTGGAATTTACCATTTTCATCGTACTGTAAGTCAGTAATAGTTCCAGGATTTTGTTGTTCCAACACATAACCGAATGATGGCAGCAGTTCGAAGCTTTCCTCATGCGTTCCATAGGTAAGTGACAATGCATAATCAAGGGCTTGATGTGCCTTACTGTACATTATTTGGATACCATACATTGTTTTCATGTCGGCAATTATGTCCTTCATACGCATTAGTCAACCATCATGTTGCTGCAATCTAGGTGCAACCACTTCTCCAATTATGACTGCACTAGCTTGTCGATGGCGGCAGTGAATCTCCTCCAACGGACAAGTGTGTTCGTTGATAAAACTTCGTACTTGAAAGTATGGACAACTGCTCTTAACTTCCATGTACAGTTGTCCATCAAACAAACCAGATGTAATGTTGTCTTATTCGACCTTTTCACCTTCCACTCGAAGTTGTGCCGCATTGCAAAATGGCCAGCCAATCTCTTCAAATCCTTTTTAGTAGGAAAAAATTAACCTTTATATATCATGCTGGTAGGTTCATCTTCTACCAAGTTCCTGCTTCTACCAAGTTCCTGCTTCCACCCATACCAAACGAGTATGATTCTGCTCCTGGAATAACCCACGTTCTAGCATTCTCAGACTCAGCTGCAGTTACATCAGACAGGACCTCAGATGTCCCAACTATATCTACTGCAGTGGAACTACATCTGTGGACACGTCTTGCACGTCTTCGAGCGGTTCTTCATCTTTCTCATTGTTCGGTACATTATGTACCAGATGCAAATTTACCTCATTAGCCACCTTATGGATTGGTAGGTTATGAGGTTCATTGTTCCGCTCATTGTTCATGTCATTGTACATCTCATTGTATTGGTGGTTGTACTACCCAGCGTTTATTTTAATTTGACAACCGAAATCATCGTCCAGTTAAGCCCCAAATATATCACCATGGTCGGCTACTTCTAGTGGGACACCACATAGGTTTTCCCTACCGTCAATCCACTTCTTTCTGTCAAAAACTGGTTGCATCTGCCTGAAGATCAAAATTGTTGGGTGTTATCATGACGAGGGATTTCTTCACCGCTGACACCTCTTGCAGCCCTCTCAATTAAATTGACACATACTTGAGGGATTACCCTATCTTCCCCTAGCATAAACAAAACATCGTCGTCATTTCTTATAAATGTGGGACATGTTATCCCGGCAACGATTGATATTGATTGTAGATCAGCAATGTATTTGTTCACATCGTACTTCACAACGGTTTGTACAATCGACACCAGCTCTTCGTAAGTCATATTTCTGGACACATACATTCCTTGGTTATCGGAACCAAGAAACCTCTGACTTCCATCAGGTAATTGCTCCCATCGCCCATTGTAAGATATTACTAATCTAACCCGATCCATTGTCCTGTGAAAATCATCATCACTATCAATTATTAACAGATAAAAAAAATTAATTTTACAATTACTAACAATTACAAAAATTTCAAATGGATCGAGTACTTTTTATAAGGGATCGAGAACTTTTTCAAGGGTGGGTTCGAGAATGATTTACAAAGGATCGAGAACTTTAAAAAAGGTTCAATTCGAGAACTTTTATCTAGAATATTTGTCAAATTATTGAGAACTTTTAACAAGGGAACGAGAACTTTTTCTAAGGGATCGAGAACATTTCTAACAGTTCGACTACTTTTTAAAGGGATCGAGAATATTTATCAAATTATCGAGAACTTTTATCAAGGGATAGAGAACTTTTAAAAAGAGAATGAGAACGTTTTCTAAGGGATCGAGAACTGTTAACAACGAAACGAGAACTTTTTTAACGGTTCGAGAACTTTTTTAAGGGATATAGAATATTTTTCAAATTATCGAGAACTTTTATCATGGGATCGAGAACTTTTAACAAGGGAACGAGAACTTTTTCTAAGGGATCGAGAACTTTTAACAACGGAATGAGAACTTTTTCTAAGGGATCGAGAACATTTCTAACTGTTCGAGAACTTTTTTAAGGGATCGAGAAAATTTTCAAAGTATCGAGAACTTTTATCAAGTGATCGAGATCTTTTCTCAAGGGATCGACAACATTTTCGATGGGACCGAGAACTTTTTCTAAGGGACCGAGAACTTTTTCTAACGGATCGAGAAAGTTTTTAAGGGATCGAGATTATTTGTCAAATTATCGAGAACTTTTATAACGATTCGAGAACCTTTGTCCAGGGATCGAGAACTTTTCCTAAGGGATCGAGCATTTTTTGTCGATCATTTTTTTCAAATAATCGAGCTTTTTTCAAACTAAACAAGTGCTCGTTCCAATAAAAAATATGGTCGATTCGTCTTTAAATATTCTCGGTCACACAAGAAAAAAGCGTTCTAGTACAGAACCTGAAATGGATACATTGATATCGAGGAATGGATACATTGTTAACCCACACAGAAATGAATGCAAAATATCTTAAATGCATAAAAGAAATTTAAGTGAAGATCATAAATATTCGTTACCTTCTACTGCAGAATCTAGAGAGAGAGTCAAGTTTTTCAGACAACTTTTTTGGGGAGATACCAACGAGTTCAGAAAGGGGTTTTAAAAAAATTAAAGTTTAGGGGTAATTTGGCAGTTCACCATAATAGGTGCCTTTTAAACTTAAGTTATTAAAAGGGTGACATCATCACAACAGACCTTAAAAAAGGTGATATATTTCACCATTTCCTCATACTATATTTGATAAAAAGATAAATAAAAGGAATTTATTTATCTAGCCAAATTAGAAAGTATTTGATTTCTATTAAAACTCTAAATTGACAATTTGTTAAATTGAAAGTTTTGATATAGTCACAATTTAATAATTGGTTATTGAATAAATACAATATTGAGTTGGATTAGAAGTCTTGGTTTGGAAAAAGAAATCTTCTTTAAGTGGAGGATTATTATCCACCAAGTAAATCCTTTTTAGGATATGACTTGGTCTTCTATATATATGGCATGTAAATTTCGGCCAAGCCCTAATTTTGTAGGGAAAAAACCAACGCGCAGTGAAATCGTGAGAAAATTTAATAAAATTGAAATTAGGGTTTACGTATAAATAAAAATTTTCCCTTTTAATAACAAGAACCCTAAGGGGTCGTTTATTTTTTTGTCTGAAAACTGAACAGTCCTGAATTTTTCTAATGACTGAATAGAGATTGAAATCTGAACCTGAATGACATGTTTGTTTTTTTTTTTCTCACATTTGAATGTATTGTCAACACGTTTGTTTTTTTAAAATAAAATTGCATGAATATAAGTAATTTTACGTTTATACCTATGTTAAACAATTATACATATAATATGGAATAAAAAAATCCAAAAATAATAATTATATATGAACACATATGATCATAATCTTCATCTTTGATTACAAACAAACTTCATTTTTCTAAGAAAAGAATTTATTTTTTTTTCAAAAAATAAAAATGGCATCAAGAAAAACTTGCACAAAACACTATAATATATATATATATATATATATATATATATATATCACCATAATATCATAATAAAGTATCGATATTAAACACCAATATGTACAGTGATTAGGGTTCTTTTTTATTTTTAAAACTATTTAAAATAAGCAATATATTAAAATAAATATTTCTATACCATATGTAATTTTGATGAAATTGGAAATATGTTATATATGGGAGGATAGTATCGGAAGAAAAGATTTTATATTGCTTTTAATGGAATTCAGTGATTTGCAATTAAGTTAAAAATCATGATTTTTTACTTTTTATTTTAAGTTGCTTTTTAGGATTTTTATGTTGTTTGACCACTTAAAAAAAAAACAAACAAAACAACTTAATAATTATGATTAAGACCTATTAAGTTTTAAGTGGAAAAAACAAACGACCCCTAACTCTAGATTAATTGATGTATATAAAAAGTATCGTACCTTTTTTTTCTTGATGATTGAACTAACGTCGAATTGAATTTGTAAGATCTTCCAATCCAATCATGAACGTGAATCACCTAGGAGTGTGGGATCCCTTTCCTTAAATTGAATACCTGGGGATGGAAACAAACAAAATCTTCTTCTTTGTTAGTCACAATAATCCTCCAAGAGAAAAACCAAGAATGTCCGGTCACTTTTGAATTATCAATCAATTTGAATGAAACTCGCGTGAAACTTGATTCGATGTTGTACACAAAACCTTTTTAATGCAAAGGATACAGGTGTACTATCGAAAACAAAAACGTTCCTTTTTTTCTCTATGCTTGGCCGAATTCTTCACATAACGAGTTAGACGAAGTTTTTTTTTTATAACAATAAAAAAATAAAACAAATAAAAACAACTTCTCACACCAAAAACTAAGGCTTGGTCGAAATTTACAAGTAGTATATATAGGAGACCAAATCCTCTCCTAAGAAGGATTTACTTTGTGGGAAAGAATCCGTTCCTTAGGTGGATTTACTTGGTGGTTAAGAATTCTTTTCTAAAAGGAATTATATCCTACACCAAGACTCCTAATCCAACACAATAGTGTATTTGTAACCATATTAAAGACTTCCTAATCTGATTAGATAAATAATTCATTATATTTATCTACTTATCAAATATAGTCTTTAATATTAATTATACTACCAACAATAGTATAAAATTAAGAGACCTACTCCTACTAGAAAAAAGATTTTGACTTTTAATTAAATAATTAATTAATTACCAAAATAATTAATTTCTATTTAATTAAATAATAAAATAAAAATAATATAATTAAGCTATTTTAAATAACCTTGCGGCCCAACACATATATATATGGGTCAATTTATTATTTTTCTTATTTTATTAAATCCATTGGACCTTAATAAAAAGTCCACGTGTGAACTAGACCTATTCTTACAAAAAGAAACAAGTCCACATATCTCAATACAATTCTAGATGGACTCCTAAATTGGTCCGGTAGAATATATCAAGTGATCCATGCAATTTCGTATGGATTGAGAATCTTGACAAGCTATCTAAATTTAAGCTCCAATAGACACAACCCTATCACAATCAACAAATGATTCACTTAGGTCCGATCTATTTAATTTTAGTTCATTCCACTAAAGAAAAAAAATTGAACGCTAAAATAAAGATAGAATAAGTTGATGTTACTCACTCATACCCTAGACAACCTTATTGGAGAAAGTGTATCCTCGTGAAGAATACCGGTAATTGCCAAGAGCTCATAAACCGCCTATATCTCTCCAAGTTACCATATTTACTCATATGACCACATTTTGAACTTGGATATTTTGACTTGTCCATAAGCCATGTTTCAATAGTCACTATTGAAAACTTAACATTAAGATTTAATAACCAAAACCTCAAAACATCCATATGATGGTATTCTACTCTCATTCAATAAATGGAGCCACGATGTCCATATCTATAAAAGAAGTCCTCTATCGATTAACAAATGAATACCACCAAACTATCGAGGATAGACTATGCTATATAATCGTACTCATTGATAGCTCAAATGATAACACTTGCAACCATTAGTCCATCATTTATCTCAGGATTGAGATAGACTCTCTGATCGTCTTCAAATGAAAACTTTTATCCATTGACGGTTCTAGATAAAGTATTTCATTTTGATCATATTCAATACACCCAGTGCACTAGATTCTTTTGCCCAAAGACACTGTACTGCACTTTGATATTTTAGACTCATCATAACAATTTGATCTCACTCAAATGCTAGCAAAAGAATCTACAACTTTGACAAGTTGCCCAACCTTTTATCTTAAGTTGTGAATATTATTCAAGACTAACTAAAGAATTGTGTCTGCCTCATACATATCTAGATGTATGAACAATTCTTCTTTTCTCATAGTCTTTTGACCTTATGATTATTTACTTTTGACAATTATAATAATTAAACTATAAATGCTATAAGATTTGTTAAACTAGAAATCACTTTATTAATATGAAAAGATTGTCAATTACAATATTACACTCTTGCTATCGAGCATAATCCTAACAATCTCCCACTTGCTCTATAGCAAATGTGTCATATCCCTCATCCCCATGTTCTCTAAATGATAATCAAAACTCTTTTGTGGAAGAGCCTTTGTAAAGGGATCCGCTAGATTTTCTACTGACGCGATCTTGGTAATCGTCACGTCACCCCTATGCACAATTTTCCTTAAAAGGTGATACTTTGTTGCAATGTGTTTCCCTCTCTAATGACTTCTTGGTTCTCTCGAATTAGCCACTGCTCTACTATTGTCACAATAGATAGTGATATGCTTATTCGCATAAGGAACCACTTCCAAGTCAATCAAGAATTGGCAGAGCAAGACAGCCTCTTTAGCAGCGTCGCATGCGGCAACATACTCAGCTTCCATGGTGGAACTAGCAATACAAGATTGCTTGATACTCCTCCATATGACTGCCCCTCCTCCAATAGTAAACACAGATCCTGACTTTGATCTCCTGGAGTCAGAATCTGACTGAAAATCAGAATATGTATTCCCTATGGGAATTAAATCCCCTCCAGAGTATACATGCATATAATCTCTCGTTCTCCTAAGATACTTGAAAATATGCTTAACTGCCGTCCAGTAATCAGTACCAGGTTTTGATTGAAACCTGCTAACTATGCCCACAGCAAAACAAATATCTGGTCTAGTGCAGAGCATTTCATACATGAGACTTCCAATTGGCAATGCGTATGGAACCCTTCTCATGAATTACTCTTCATGCTCATTCTTTGGAACTTGTTCCTTAGAAAGTTTGATTCCATGTCTGAAAGGTAACATACCTTTCTTGGAATCTTGCATGGAAAACCTAGACAAGATTTTATCTATGTATGAAGCTTGGGATAATGCAATCGTTCTATTCTTTCTATCCCTTATGACTTAGATACCAAGTATATAACTTGCTTCTCCTAAGTCCTTCATATCAAATTGTTTTGCTAACCATTCTTTTATTGATGTCAATACACCTACATCGTTTCTGATGAGTAGTATATCATCAACGTAAAGAACCAGGAAAACAAACTTGTCGCCTTTAATCCTTTTGTATACACAAGGTTCATCAAGGTTTTGAATAAATCCAAAACTTTTCACGGCTTGATCGAACCTTATGTTCCAGGATCTGGATGCTTGCTTCAATCCATATATGGATCTTTACAACTTGCATACCTTTCCTCTTGGCCCTTTTCAATGAATCCTTCTGGTTGCATCATGTAAATGCTTTCATAAGGACTTCCATTAAGGAAAGTTGTCTTGACGTCCATTTGCCAAATCTCTAGGTCTAGAGATGCCGCAATGGATAAGAGTATCCTAATGGATTTAAGCATGGCCACATGAGAGAAGGTTTCTTCATAATCGATACCTTCCTTCTGTGTATAACCTTTAGCTACTAATCTAGCTTTAAAGGTTTCCACATTTCCTTCCATTCCTCTTTTCCTCCTGTATACCCACTTGCAGCTGATGGGTTTTATCCCTTTAGACAAGTCTACAAGAGACCATACTTTGTTTTTGAAAATAGATTCAATTTCGGATTGCATTGCCTTTTGCCAATGGAGACAATCAACATCTTCCATTGCTTCCTTGTACGTATAGGGATCATCGTCGTTCAGAAGATTCTCTATATATTCTCCTAGACCGATGTATCTCTCAAGTTGTCTAACAACCCTCACAATATGACGAGGTATGGTAGATTGTTGATCTTGTGTTGGTACGGTACTTACAATTGGACTTGGTTACGAAACCTCTTTGTGGAATTGTATCTCCTAATAGTTCATTCAGGGCAATTCTACTTTTAAGCACAAAATTATTCCGATAGCCATTCTCTAGAAATTTAGCATTTGTCGAAACAAATACTTTAAGATCTAAAGGACTATAAAAATAATATCATTTTTTTTCTTTTGGATACCCTACAAATATGCATGTTTGTAAACGAGACTCCATCTTTTCTGTCTTTCCTTTTAACATGTGCGCATGACATCCAAATATCCTTAAGTGTTGTAAACTAGGCTCTTGCCCGGTCCAAAACTCAAGCGGTGTTTTAGGAATCGACTTAGATGGTACATCGTTTAAAATTTACTTTGCAGTTTGTAAAGCATATCCCCAAAAAGAATTAGAGAGCGATGAATAACTCAACATAGACCTAACCATATCCAAAAGAGTTTTATTTCTCTTTTCTGTCACCCCATTTTGTTGAGGTGTGCCTGGTGCAGAAAACTGAGAAATTATCCCATTATCAATAAGATATTGCTGGAACTCACCATATAGATATTCTCCACCATGATCAGACCTCAGACTTTTTATGCGTTTCTCAAACTGATTTTCTATTTCAGTTTTAAATGCTTTGAACATATTAAAAGCATCCGACTTATGTCTTCATGAAATACACATAGCCAAATCTTGAGTGATCATCCGTGAAAGTGATGAAGTGCTCATATCCACCACTAGCTTGAATGCTCATAGGTCTACACACATCAGTGTGTACCAATCCTAAACATTCGATGGCTCTTGTGCCTTTAGTCGTAAACGACCTTTTTGGTCATTTTACTTTCCAAACAAGATTCACAAGTTGGTAGATCATCAACCTTTAAATCACTTAAAGGTCCATCACTTACCAATCTTTTAATCCTATTAAGGTTAATATGACCTAGGCACAAATGCCATAGGTAGGTTTCATCTCTTGATAATTTTACTTTTTTATGATTAGGTTCCGTTGATTTCGTGTCTAACAAGTGAGAGATATTTATATGCAAGTAGAATAAACCATTTTCCAATGTACCTTTACAAACAAATTTGTTATTCTTACTAATAATAAAACCTTTATTAAAAGTAACCGAATATCCAAATTTATTTAACCAAGAGACCGAAATTAAATTACTCTTGAATTGTGGTACATAATAAACGTTTATTAAAACTAAATGCCTATAAGAATCTAAATTGATTCTAATATCTCCCACTACACTAGTAGACACCAACGCTCTGTTGCCTAAATGCAAGTTGAATTCATTCTTATTCAGTCTATTCCTTTGACCCTTTTTACCACAAAGTAAACACTTCCCTTTGATCTTGGTTACTTTCTTGGTCTTCTTCTAAGAAGCCCAAGTTGTTTTTTCCTCTGTTGTTCTTAACCTTCAAACGAGTCTTAACAGTAGCAACTTTACCAACCATATGAATCCCTGTCTAGAGACATCATAATATCGGCAGCAGTCTCCATTCCTTCATGTAGCTAGTGCAAAACATTAGAGATGATAGCCATAATGTAACGTATATTTAGTCATCTCATCTAAAGACTTCTACCACTGATATTCATCTCTTTGCTCCTGAGTAGATTCATTAGTTTGGTGGTTAAGGAATATACAGAATGAACTTATACTTTTCAACTTGCAACAACAACCCAATATTCCTTTTCCATGTGACATAATTATCATCAGTTAAAGTATTATCTTTTAGGATATTGATTAGGGATGGGGTCATGATTTCTTTTTAATAACAAAAATTATACAAGTATCATGATATAACACTTTTGAATATTTATCTTGAATTAAATAAAATAATTCAATCGTAAAAATTCATTAGTGATCCAACACCCATAAATGTCACGCCTCTTTTGGGAGTACGCACCATTTACTAGTTGGACTAGGTCCCACCTAATTGTTAACATAACAACCAATGTTTTCTATTTTAGCCTTGTAATTTTATTAACAAGAACTCTTGGGAGGATATTAATAAAATTACATTGAGTGTGTTACCAAGTTATCGACCTTCAATATAATCCCTCACTAATATCCCTCCTCTGGGAGTAGATATCGTTTGGGCTAATTGTCTAGTCTATCCTTGTAAGGAATTATGTTGCTAAATTCCATTTCTGAATACCTCTTGGGAGGTTATTTATGAAACATAAAGCTCAACTAAACTTGGAGACCGTAGGTGTTTCAAAACACCTTCTCCCACTCAATTGTTTAAGGCGTGTGATCGTATTACAAAGAATGATTTACCAAGTTATCTAGATGCCAATTTCAATACCTAAATCATTCTATGCATGTTCACACCAAAAGAGATATATGAGTGACACTTCTATTCTACATGACATGTTATCAAACAATGACAAACATTGCAATATTTATAAAAATATAAATAGCTACAATTTTGGTCCATCCTAGAAAAACAAGTAAATTACATATGTCTTGGAATACAAAAACTCATTTCTTGGCGAACAAGTCTTCACGCGACCTTCGTCATCCGGACTCTCTCGGCTACCTCCCATGGGCATGCACACCCTTGGCCCCTACCCATGGGCGTGCGCATGCCACAAACCCATAAAGGGCTACCGTGCGCAGCCCATAGCTTCCATAGGGCTACCGTGTGTGTCCTATGCTACAACAAACGTGGCTACGTGCTCTTCGCACGCACGTTCGTTGTTCCAGTTGCTCCTAATTCTTCAAACCTTCGAGTTTTCGATACTTGAATGTATTATAGAAGAATTTAAATAATAAAATACTGCAGTTTTTTTTATTATAACAACAAAAATAAAAAAAAACTTAGCAACTACCAAGAAGGAAATACATTAAAATTCTATTACCAAAATTGAGTAATAACAAACCACATATAAAACATACAAATATATCCATACATTCCAATGTAAATATATATGCGAATACCTAGAGTGCCATCTCTTTCTAAAACATGAATATATACAATAAAAAGAAAAAGATTCACGAACACATACATCAATTAATCAAGGGTACAACCTGGTTCTGATACCAATTGTAAGGAAAAAACCCACGCACAACGGAAGCGTGAGAAAATTTAATAAAATTAAAATTAGGGTTTGCGTATAAATAAAAAAATCCTCTTTTAATAACAAGAACCTTAACCCTAGATTAATCGATGTATATAAAAAGTATCATAGGTTTTTTTTTCGTGACAATTGAACTAGCGTTGAATTGAATCCGCAAGATCTTCCAATCGAATCACGAACGTGAATCACCTAGGAGTGTGGGCTCCATTTCTTCAAATTGTATACCTAAAGATGGAAACAAACAAAATCTTCTTATTTGTTAGTCACAATAATCCTCCAAGAGAAAAACCAAGAACGTCCGGTCACTTTTGAATTATCAATCAATTTGATTGAAACTCGCATGAACCTTGATTCGATGTTGTACACAAAACCTTTTTGATGCAAAGGATACTAGTATACTATCGAAAGAAAAAACGTTCCCTTTTTTTCTCTATGCTTGGCCGAATTCTTCACACGAGTTGGACGAAGTTTTTTTTTATAACAATAAAAAAAACAAATAAAAAACAACTTCTCACACCAAAAACTAAGGTTTGGTCGAAATTTACAAGTAGTAAATATAGGAGACCAAATCCTCTCTTAAGAAGGATTTACTTGGTAGGCAAGAATCCTTTCTTTATGTGGATTTACTTGGTGGTTATGAATTCTTTTCTAAAAGGAATTCTATCTTACACCAAGACTCCTAATCCAACTCAATAGTGTATTTGTAACCATATTAAAGACTTCCTAATCTGATTAGATAAATAATTCCTTATATTTATCTACTTATCAAATATAGTCTTTAATATTAATTATACTACCAACAATAGTATAAAATTAGGAGACCTACTCCTACTAGAAAAATATTTTGACTTTTAATTAAATAATTAATTAATTTAATTTAATAATAAAAAAAATAATATAATTAAGCTATTTTAAATAGCCTTGCCGCCCAACACATATATATGGGCCAATATATATATATATATTATTAAATCAATTAGACCTTAATAAAAAGTCCACATGTGAACTAGACCCATTCTTACAAAAAGAAACAAGTCCACATGCCTCTATACAATTCTAGATGGACCACTAAATTGGTCCGGTAGAATATATCAAGTGATCCATGCAAGTTCGTGTGGATTGGGAATCTTGACGGGCTATCTAAATTTAAGCTCCAATAGACACAGCTCAATTACAATCAACAAATGATTCACTTAGGTTTGATCTATTTAATTTTAGTTCATTCTACTAAAGAACTAAAATTTAACTCTTAATTAAAGATAGAATAAGTTGATGTTACTCACTCATACCCTAAACAACCTTATTAGAGAAAGTGTATCCTCGTGAAGAATACCAGTAATCGCCAAGAGCTCATAGACCGCCTATAGCTCTCCAAGGTACCATATTTACTCATATGACCACATTTTGAACTTGGATATTTTGACTTGTCCAGAAGCCATGTTTCAATAGTCACTATTGAAAACTTAACGTTAAGATTTAACATCAAAAACCTCAAAACATCCATATGATGGTATTCTACTCTCATTCAATAAATGGAGCCACGATATCCATATTTATAAATGAAGTCCTCTATTGATTAACAAATGAATACCACCAAACTATCAAGGATAGACTATGCTATATAATCGTACTCATTGATAGCTTAAATGATAACACTTTCAACAATAAGTCCATCATTTATCTGAAGATTGAGATAGACTCTCCGATTGTCTTCAAATGAAAACTTTTATCCATTGACGGTTCTAGATAAAGTATTTCATTTTGATCATATTCAATGGACCTAGTGCACTAGATTCTTTTTCCCAAAGACACCACACTTTGATGATTTTAGACTCATCATAACACATTTGATCCCACTTAAATGCTAGCAAAAGAATCTATAACTTTGACAAGATAAAGGCGCCCAACCTTTTATCTTAAGTTGTGAATATTATTCAAGACTAACTAAAGAATTGTGTCTATCTCATACATATCTAGATGTATGAACAATTCTTCTTTTCTCATAGTCTTTTGAATTTATGAATATTTACTTTTGACAATTATAATAGTTAAACTATAAATGCTATAAGATTTGTTAAACTAGAAATCACTTTATTAATATGAAAAGATTGTCAACTACAATATTACACTCTTGCTATCGAGCATAATCCTTACAAGTTTTTCTAAGAGAAATTTCGGCCAACATAGAATTTTGAGAGAGAAAAATATAGTTTTTGCTCTAGACAAAATTTGGCCAACTCATAGATATAGTGTGTAGAATTCGGCCAAGCAAAAGAGAAAAGGGGAACATTTTTGTTTTCTATAGTGCACCAGTACCCTTTACATCAAAAGGTACAAAAATCGAATCGGGTTCACGCGAGTTTCAAACAAATAGATTGATAATTCACAAGTAACCAAACGTTCTTGGGTTTTCTCTTGGAGGATTATTGTGACTAACAAAAGAAAAAGATTTTGTTTGTTCCTCAGGTATACAATTCATAGAAGGGAGCCCACACTTCTAGGTGATTCACGTTCGTGATAGGATTGGAAGATCTTACAGATTCAATTCAGCGCAACATCAATCGTCACGAGAAAAAGTTATGATACTTTTAATATACGTTAATTATTCAAGGGTTAAGGTTCTTTCTCTTAAAGAGAAATTTTTTAAATATACTCAAACCCCTTTTTTTCTCTTTTGATTTGATTTTTCCCTACAACGATATTCTTCTCGAAGCCATAGGTTTTGATCACATCATCAAACATAATGCTCCAAGATCTAGATGCTTGCTTAAGTCCATAGATAGACCTTTTCAGCTTGTAAACCTTTTGCTCTTGATATGTAAACACAAATCCCTCTTGTTGCATCATATAGATGCTCTCCAAAACCCTAAACCCTAAACCCCTTCGGATTAGTGGTCTTTGATAGATCATGGGTGAGGTCGGAGTTGCATTCCTGATCAATATGCTCCGCATGTTGGGATTACGGTTTGGCTTGTGGTTGGGATGGTTTGTACACAATAGTGGAATCCACTCCGTCTTGTAAGAAGTAGATGGTAGTTCCCTTAAGGGTTTATTCTAGACTTGAACAATATGAGCGCTCTCCTAATTCAGTGAGGAATGTAGGATTTATTGTTCATTAGAGAATCAATGGTACTTAATGGACATATAATTAGAAAGGTATAATGGACACTAAGACCCAGCTCTAATTATAAACTAATTATGGAGGATCATACAATATGCAATAGCTATATCGATGGACACCGAGTAATATTGGTTTGTTTAAAAATGTCTACAGTTGAGAGAGTGCAGTTTCAGACTTTTAGTGGAATAACACCGAAGTTAATAATCGTGAAATATTATTTAAAGGGTTTAATTAATTATTTCTAAGGATTATTGGAGCTCAAAATGTTATGGGTCCGTTAGGTCCCCTTGCTAGCCCGATCGATTTAGGTAACAAGGGTCACGGTTAATTAATTGGATTGTTCAATTAATTGTGTTACGAAAATGACACGTATTTGTTCGGGAATTGATTGAATAATGAGATTATTTAATTAATGAATAATGGTTATTAAATAAATTAAATAATAAGAATATTTAATTATGTTATTAATCACTAAATGAAGGGTATTTGTTGATATTTGATTTTGAATAAGATAAGATAATATGATTATTTAATTTTATTGAATTCAATATTTTATTTTTAAAATTTGAAGAGTTTGAATTAAAAAAAAATCAAATATACAAAAAAACTAATCAATATCTTTAAAGATATTTGATATCTTAAAAGATTAGACTGATTGGTTTTAATTAATTATCAATTTTCAATCTAAATTGTTTAAATTCGAATTAGATGATATCTTTTAATAAAAATAAAATAAAGCAATGACATCCGCATTTGAAATAATAAAGTAATTACAGGCTATGTTCGGAAAGCCCTCTGAGCAAAAACGGCACAAAGCTTTTCGTTCCGCTATGCTCACTCGTATGAAGAATGGTTTATCAGTTTGAGAATATGTCATGAGCATGATGTTCTACTTCAATACTATAGAAATCAATGGTGGGGCCATTTATGAACCCAGTCAGGTGAGCATCATACTAATAACTCTCCCAAAGAGTTTCGATCAGTTTAAGAATAACTATAGGATGAACATACTTAGGTTCAGTCTCATACAGTTGCTCAATGAGCTCACTACCTTTGAGTCCTTGATTAAGGACTGCAAGGGAAAGACCAATGAGACAATTGAACCATCTCTCTCCATTAATAAGAAGAGGGAGAGGTCTGCTGGGAAGGCGAAGGGTAAGCCCAGACCGAAGAAAGCCCAGAGAAAAAAGAAAGGCACCTCCACCGACCAGAGCAAGGGAAAATGTTTTCGTTGTGATAAGGTAGGACACTGGAAGAGGAATTATCATCAATATTTGGAGGAGACAGCCAAGAAGAAGAAAACGAAAGGTAAATATGGTTTACTTGTTCTTGAATCGTGCATAGTGGAAGATTAATCTTCACCATGGAAAGTTGATTCGAGGGCCATTAACCATGTTTATTCTTTTTTACAGTTGACTGATTCTTTGACACAGCTTGAGGAGGGAGCCTTCTGAATGAGTATGGGGTTGAGGGATGTCATGCTGACATGAGCGGTGGACATAATTAAATTACGTTTTTGTAATAATTTTATATCATTGAAGAATGTTTTTTATATTCCTGGATTTACATGGAAGTTAATTTCCGTTTTTAAATTGTTAGAACAATTGTATTCTGTTTTTTTTTTATAATAAATCTGTTATTATTGTAAAGGATGGCCTAAATATTTGTTTAGGAATTAATGAAAACAATTTGTATGTATTAAGATCGTTAATACATACAACACTGCTCAACACCAAAATGTTTAAGGTTGAAGAACCGAAAACCAAACGACATAAGATTTCTCTAGAAAACAAAACGTATTTGTGGCATCTAAGGCTTGGTCATATTAACATTGACCGGATAGACAGACTAGCAAAAAGCGGGCCTTTAAGTGATTTAAAGGTTGGCACCTTACCTGTATGTGAATATGTAGGGAAAATCGCGCAGCCGAAGCGTGAAAATTTATAGAATTCGGTATAAATAAAAATTTTCCCTTTTTAATAACAAGAACCTTAACCCTAGATTAATTTATGTATATAAAAAGTGTCGTACCTTTTTCTCGTGATGATTGAAAAAGTGCCAAATTGAATCCGCAAGATCTTCCAATCCAATCACGAACGTGAATCACCTAGGAGTGTGGGCTCCCTTTCTTTAAATTGTATACCTGAGGATGGAAACAAACAAAATCTTTTTCTTTGTTAGTTACAATAATCCTCCAAGAAAAAAACAAAGAACGTTATATCACTTGTGAATTATCAATCAATTTGATTGAAACTCGCGTGAATCTTGATTCGATGTTGTACACAAAACCTTTTAATGAAAAGGCTACTAGTGTACTATCGAAAACTATACGTTCTTTCTTCCTTTTCTTCTTTGCCGAATCTCACACTGTTTCTTAGAGTTGATCGAATTTTGTCTAGAACAAAAACAATTTTTTCTCCCTCAAAATTCTATGGTAGCCAAATTCTCTCTCCAAAAAGAACTAGGGCTGGCTGAATTCTTCTCTTGGAAAAACTATATGGCTGGCCGAAATTCCCTTCATATATATAGGGCTGGCCGAAATTCTTCTTTGAAATTTATTAGGATTTCAAATCCTTTCTTAAGAAGAATTTACTTGATTGTTAAGAATTCTTTTCTTAGGTGAATTTACTTGGTGGTTAATAATCCTTTTCTATGAAGAATTCTACCCTTAGGTAGATTTACTTGGTGACCAGGAATCATTTTCCAAAAAGAATTCTTTCCTACACCAAGACTCCTAATCCAACTCAATAGTGTATTTGTAACCATATTAAAAATATCCTAATTTGATTAGATGAATAATTCCTTTTATTTATCCACTTATCAAATATAGTCTTTAATATTAATTAAACTACCTACAATAGTATAATTTTATGAGACCATCTCCTACTAGGAAAAGGATTTTGACTTTTAATTAAATAATTAATTAATTAACAAATTAATTAATTTCCATTTAATTAAATAAAAATAAAAAATAATATATTTAGGCTTATATACATTAGCCTTGCCGACTATAACAACATATAGGTATATATATTATTCTTCTTATTTTATTAAATTCATTAGACCTTAATAAAAAGTCCACATGTTAATTAGACCCATTCTTACAAAAAGAAACAAGTCTGCATGCCTCAATACAACTCTAATGGACCTCTAAATTGGTCCGGTAGAATATATCAAGTGATCCATGCAAGTTCGTATGGGTTGGGGATCTTGGCGGGCTATCTAAATTTAAGCTCCAATAGACACAACCCAATCACAATCAACAAATGATTCACTTAGGTCCGATCTATTAATTTTAGTTCATTCCACTAAAGAACTAAAATTGAACTCTTAAATAAAGATAGAATAAGTTAATGTTCCTCATTCGTACCATAGACAATCTAAATGGAGATAGTGTATCCTCGTGAAGAATACCAGTAATCGTCAAGAGCTCATAGACCACATATAGCTCTCCTAGTTATCATATTTACTCATATGACCACATTTTGAACTTGGATATTTTGACTTGTCCAGAAATCATATTTCAATAGACACTATTGAAAACTTAACGTTAAGATTTAATATCCAAAACCTCAAAACATCCATATGATGATATTCTACTCTCATTTAATAAATGAAGCCACGATGTCCATATTTATGAATGAAGTCCTCTATCGATTAACAAATGAAAACCACCAAACTATCGAGGATAGACTGTGCTATATAATCGTACTCATTGATAGCTCAAATGATAAAACTTGTAACCATAAGTCCATCATTTATCTCAGGATTGAGATAGACTCTTCGATTGTCTTCAAATGATTTTTTTTTATCCATTGATGGTTCTAGATAAAGTATTTCATTATGATCTAATTCAATGTACGCAATACACTAGATTCTTTTGCCCAAAGACACCATACTTTGATGATTTTAGACTCATCATAACACATTTGATCTCACTCAAATGCTAGCAAAAGAATCTACAACTTTAACAAGATAAAGGCGCTCAACCTTTATCTTAAGTTGTGAATATTATTCAAGACTAACTAAAGATTTTTGTCTACCTCATACATTTCTAGATGTATGAATAATTCTTCTTTTCTCATAATCTTTTAGCCTTATGATTATTTACTTTTGACGATTATAATAATTAAACTATAAATGCTATAAGATTTGTTAAACTAGAAATCACTTTATTGATATGAAAAAATTGTCAAATACATTATTATACTCTTGCTATCGAGCATAATCCTAACAGAATCCTGTCTGGAAGGTGAAATGACTAAGAAACCTTTTACTGGAAAAGAGCTTAGAGCTAAAGAACCACTAGAGCTTATACATTCAGATGTTTATGGACCGATGAATGTTAAAGCTAGAGGTGGATATGAGTATTATATCGCATTTATAGATAACTTCTCAAGATACGGATACGTCTACCTAATGTAACGAAAGTTGAAAATATTTGAAAAGTTCAAAGAATTCCGAGCTGAAGTTGAGAATCAGTTAGGAAAGACTATAAAGACTCTATGATCGGATCGTGGGGTTGAGTACCTTGACCAAGAGTTTGAAGACTTCATGTCAAGTATGGGATAGTGTCCTAACTCACAGCTCCTGGTACATCTCAGCAAAATAGTGTCGTAGAGAGAATAAATAGAACCCCAATGGAAACAATGAGATATATGATTAGTTTCTCATCATTACCAAATTCCTTTTAGGGATATGTGTTACAAATAGCAACATACATTTTGAATGTACTTCCATCCAAATTTGTTCCTAAGACTCTCCTAGAGTTGTGGAATGGTCATAGTTAGTTCGTAACATTTTTGCATATAGGGGTGTCCAGCACACGTGCTGAAGAACAAAAAAAGGAAATCTAGACCCAAAGTTTATGGTCTACTTGTTTATAGGATACTCTAAGGAGACCAGAAGTGGACACTTCTATAGTTCTGAGGATAACAAAGTATTTGTATCGAAAAATACAACGTTTCTTGAGGATATCTATATTAGTGACCATAAACCTCGAACTAAGATTGTACTGAGTGAGTTAGAGCCTGGTGAGACCAGTGTTCAGTCAACAAGAGTTGTTGATCCATCAACATCTGAGAGTCAAATGATTCCTAGTCAGGATACACTACCACCTAGACGTAGTGATGGGGTTGAGAGACAACCTGAACGCTATTTTGGTGTAAGTAAGGGACAAGATGTTGTCTCTACTGATAGTGTGGATAATTCATTGACATTTAAGAATGCAATGGAAGATTCTAACAAAGAGGAATGACTTAAAGCCATAAATCTCGAGATAGAGTCCATGTACTCTAACTCAGTCTGGGATCTTGTAGACTTACAGGATGGGGTAAAACCCATAGGGTGTAAGTGGATCAACAAGAGAAAGAGAGTAGTAGACGGGAAGGTAAGGACCTTCAAGGCATGGCTAATGGCCAAGGGTTATAACTAGAAAAAAAGGGGGTCAATTATAAAGAGACCATCTCACCAGTAGCCATATTTAAGAATATTAGGATTCTCTTGTCCATTGCTGCCTATTTTGATTATGAAATTTGACAGATGGATGTCAAGACTGCATTCTTGAATGGCAATCTTGACGAGAGCATCTATATGATGCAACTAGAGGGATTCGTGTCTCCAGATTAAAAGCAAAAGGTTTGTAAGCTACAAAGGTCCATCTATGGACTTAAGCAAGCATCTAGATCTTGGAACATTAGGTTTAATGATGTGATCAAAACTTATGGCTTCGAGCAGAATGTCGATGAGCCTTGTGTCTATAAGCGCATTATTAGCAAGAAAGTAGTTTTCTTGGTCCTATACGTGTTGGAACCCCATTCACTAGTAACGCAACGAAAATAGGTTTTAAAATTTTTATATACCGATCGTAAATGATCTGGAACCAGTGAACTTGGGATCATAATTATTTTTGAAACTAATACATTTTAATTTTTATATGCTCCTGTCCGAACCACTCGACCTTCCTTGCTATATCCCGAGACTGATAACTGCTTGTGGGCACGTCACGGTTTCAGAAACTTAAATGGAGGATGTACATAAAAAACTTGAAGATACTCTTTCTTCAATTTGTTTAAAAAACACGAAAGCAAAAATCCAAAAAAAAAAACTTCTTTTTTTTACTGTTCACAATTGAACACACACATAAATTGTGTTTTTATTTTGTTTTTTCTCTTTGTTTTTCAATCTTGTTCTCTCATGCATACCATCAAAAATTCATCTGATCCTCATCACTTTTGCACGATTTTATGCTTATCTTTTATCTACTTATTCATGCACCATCAGTTTGCATCCTATGCAATAACCGTGTTACGTCTCACGTATACATCAAATTGTATACTATGCCAACACTGATTCAATGCATTGATATCCAATGATTGTATTTATCTTATCTCAATATTTAAAACATATATATCATATCATATATATATATATATATATATATATATAAAACTAACCAATTTAAATCTTGTAAGAAATCTTATATCTTTAAATATATTAATCAATTTGTTTTGAATTCAAACTCTTTGAATTTAAATTTAAATATTTAATTTAATAAAAATAAAATAATCAAATTATTTTATATTCATTCAAATTAAATATCAATCAACACCCTCCAACTAATGATTAATTACACAATTAAATACTCTAATTATTTAATTTACGTAATCATTAATATTCATTAATTAAATAATCTCATTATTCAATTAATTCCCAAATAAACACATGTCACTTTCGTAGCACAATTAATTGGACAATCCAATTAATTAACCATGACCCTTGTTACCTAAATCAATCGAGCTAGCAAGGGGACCTAATAGACCCACAGTATTTTAAGCTCTAATAATCCTAAGAAATAACTTATTAAACTATTTAATTAATATTTCACGATTATTAACTTCGGTGTTATTCCATTAAAAACCCGAAGCTATATTCTCTCAACTGCAGACTCTTTTATACAGATCGATACAACTAAGTGTCCATCGATATAGCTATTACACATGACGTGATCCTCCACAGTAGTTCATAATTAGAGTTGGGTCATAATGTCTGTTATACCTCTCTAATTACATATATCCTTTAAGTATCGTTAACTCTCTAATGGACAATAAATCATATTTTCTCATGGAATTAGGAGAGCGCTCATATTGTCCAAGTCCCAAATCAACCCTTAAGGGAACTACCATCTACGTCTCACAAGAAAGAGTGGATTCCACTATTGTGTACAAACCTCCCCAGCCACAAGCCAAAACGCAATCCCAACATACGGTGCATATTGATCAGGAACTGCATCCGACCTCACTCATCGTATATCAAAGACCACGATCTCACCTGAAGAAGTCGATAAGACATTCAAGATTAAGATCACCCACATATAGCCATCATTAGTTGATATATATGAATCTCATCGGTAAACGGATCTTAGAGAGAGATTTGTTGGAACCCCGTTCACCGGTCACGTTACGAAACAAGGTTTTAATTTTTTTTAAACAGATCATAATCTGTATCTAGGACCAGTGAACTTTGGATCGTTATTATTTTTCGGAACTAATACATACAATATGTAAACACATGAAATTGTAATCGATAAAATCAAAAGAAGAACGTACCAACGCTTGGAGGCTCCTTCACTTTACGATATGCTCCTGTGTGAACCACTCTTACCAACGTTTAGAAGCTCCTTCACTTTACTGTGTGCTCCTGTCTGAACCACTTGATCTTCCTCGCTATCTCCTAGGATTGGTGACTGTGTGTAGGCGCGTCACAGTCTCAGGAACGTAAATGAAGGGTGTAGAGAAATACTTGAAGAAACTCTTTCTTCTCAATTTGGTATATTGATTTCATGCACACATGAATTGCATCTCATGCAAAAATATATTGACAGATGTGGTTTTGTATCACCAAAAACAATATATATATATATGACACCTACACATCTATATCTATAACGCCTGCAAAAAAATATCTCGCTGCCTGCTCTTTTCACAAATATATATTTATTACTTACTTGCCTGCTTTTGCTTTCACAAATATATATATATATATTTGACTTCCACAGACACACTCGCCTTTGCTTCTTTTATTTCACAAAATATATGTCTTCTTTTTCTTAAAAATTATGCAGCCCAGCTGTGCCTTTTTTTTTTAAATGTCAAAACAATATCTCTTATATATATATATATATATATATATATATTCTTGTTTGTATCCTATACAAACACTTATATATGTGCACACACCAATTTGCATCCAATGCAATCTCTTGTGTTATAATTGACATATATCTTTTAATTATCCTTTTCAAATATATCTAATATATTAAAAATGATAATAAGTATTTTAAATTTAAACTTAAATTCAAATACTTAGATAAATGATTTAGTAAAATAAAATAATCCTATTATTTTATATTCACCTAAATCCATATATCAATTAACACCTTCCAATTAATAGTTAATTAATAATTCATAATTATCAATATAATTAAATAATCTAATTATTTAATTAATTTAACTATTAACATTCATTAATTAAATAATCTCATTATTCAATTAATTCCCGAATAAACACGTGTCACTTTTGTAACACAATTAATTGGACAATCGAATTAATTAATCGTGACCCTTGTTACCTAAATCGATCGGGCTAGCAAGGGGACCTAATGGACCCACAGTATTTTGAGCTTCAATAATCCTCGGATCATTAACTAAACTCTTTAATTAATATTCCTTAATTATTAATTTCAGTGTTATTCCACTAAAAACCCGAAGCAATACTCTCTCAACTGTAGACGATTTTACACAGACCGAGACAACTCAGTGTCCATCGATATAGCTATTACATATGGTGTGATCCTCCACAGTAGTTCATAATTAGAGCTGGATCATAATGTCCGTTATACCCCTCTAAGTACATATATCCTTTAAGTACCGTTGATTCTATAATGAATAATAAATCATATTTCTTTACGGAACTAGGAGAGCGCTCATATTGTCCAAGCCCTGAATCAACCCTTAAGGGAACTACCGTCTACTTCTCACACGAAAGAGTGGATCCCACTGTTGTGTACAAACCTTCCTAACCACAAGCCAAACCGTAATCCCAACATACGGAGCATATTGATCGGGAATTGCAACCGACCTCACCCATGGTATATCAAAGATCACGATCTAACCTGAAGGAGTCAATTAGACACTCAGGATTAGAATCACCCATATATAGCCATCATTAGTTGATGTATATGAATCTCATCGGTAAACGGATCTTGGTGAGAGATTCATATAGATCATGGCCCAGTCCTATATTATCACATCATACAAGGTGCCTCCATTCCCATATCTCATATGAATGATTCAGGATAGAATCATCGTACATTACGAAATGGACCCAGCTATAGATTAACCATAAATAAAGTACCCAGCTTTATTTGCTATCTATGGACTATTTAGATTGCATGTCTCTTACTGTATCCATCTGTATATGACACTCATATACACAATTCGTGGTTACATCCGGCAATCTTGGATGTTAAATATATGCACAAGTTATAAAATAAACAACATAACAAGAATGAATTGAACTTTTCTTTTTATTTATTTCATAAATCCATTTACAAATTACATGTTTAGGTCATAAACCAATCTCCCACTTGCACTAAAGTATGTGAGGCATGTCTCGTAACCCTAGACCATCTAGGTGACCCAAAAACACTTTAACCGTTAAGATCATGGTAAATGGATCAACATGATTATCTTGTGAGGCTATCTATGTGACGATCACATCTTCTCTCTGCACTATCTCTCTGATGAGATTACACTTTCTCTCTATATAATTCCCTCTTTTATGGCTTCTTGGTTATTTGGAATTAGCCACAGCACCACTGTTATCACAATAACGTGTGATGGGCCTATCCAAATCTGGAACAACTTCCAGATAACTCAAGAACTTACGGAGCCAAACAACCTTTTTAGCAGCTTCACAAGTGGCTATATATTCGGCTTCCATGGTGGAGTCAGCAATGCAAGATCACTTGACACTTCTCTACACAATGGCTCCACCATCCAGGGTTAATGTTGATCCAGACGTGGATTTCCTAGAATCCCTGACAGAATGAAAATCAGAATCCGTGTATCATAACGGGATCAAATCCTACCAGAAATACACTAGTATATAGTCTCTTTTTCTCCGATGATACTCAAGAATTGTATTGACAGCAACCCAATGATCCAATCCTAGGTTGGACTAGTATCTACTGACTACTCCCACTACATAGCAGATGTCCGGTATCGTGCATAACATAGCATACATGAGACTACCTACTGCCGATGCATAGGGTACATGTCTCATATCCTTAACTTCTTGAGGTCTCTTAAGACACTGTTCCTTAGACAAGTAAACTCCATGCCTAGAAGGTAAATTAACTTTATTGGAGTTTTACATCAAAAATCGCACAAGAATCTTGTCGATATATGATTCCTAAGACAGTGCTATAAGTTTGTTCTTACGATCCCTTATAAGTTGGATCCCTAGAACATAACTCGCCTTTTCCAAATCTTTCATTTGGAATTGGCAAGCCATCAGCTCTTTACATCAGACAACACTCCCACATCATTCCCAATGAGTAGGATATCATCTACGTATAGGACTAAGAAAACAACTTTTTTATCAATGATGTGCTTGTAGACACAAGGCTTATCGACGTTCTGCTCGAAGCCATGGGTTTTGATGAAATCTTCAAACCTAATGTTCCAAGATCTAGATGCTTGTTCAATTCCATAGATGAAACTTTGCAGCTTGCAAACCTTTTATTCTTGATCTGGAGATAGAAATCCCTCTGGTTGCATTATATAGATGCTCTCATCAAGATTGTCTTTCAAGAATACAGTATTGATGTCCATTTTCCAAATTTCGTAATCAAAATAGGCAGCAATGGATAAGTGAATTCTAATAGACTTAAACATGGCTATTGGCGAGAAGATCTCTTCATAATCAACCCTCTCCTTATGGGTATAACCCTTGGCCACTAGCCTTGCCTTGAAGGTCTCTACCTTCCCGTCTACTCCTCTCTTTCTCTTATAGATTCACTTACACCCTATGGGTTTTACCCCATCTAGTAAGTCTACAAGATCCCAGATTGAGTTAGAGTACATGGACTCTATCTCGAGATTCATGGCTTTAAGCCATTCCTCTTTATCAAGATCTTCCATTGCATTCTTAAATGTCAATGGATCATCCAGGCAATCAGCAGAGACAACACTTTGTCCCTCACCTATACCGAAATAGCGTTCAGGTTGTCTCATAACCCTCTCACTACGTCTAGGTGGTAGTGTATCCTGATCAGGAACCATCTGACTCTCAGATGTTTATGGATCAACAACTCTTGTTGATGAAGCACTAGTCTCACCTGGCTCCAACTCATTCATTACAATCTTAAAACGAGGTTTATGGTCACTAATGTAATTGTCCTCAAGAAACGTTGTATTTATCGATACAAATACTTTGTTGTCTTCAGGACTATAGAAGTGTCCACCTCTGGTCTCCTTGGAGTCTAGCTTTTCAGTTCTGTTCTTCAGCACGTGTGCTGGACACCCCCATATACGGAAATGTCACAAACTAGCTTTACGACCATTCCACAACTCTAGGGGAGTCTTAGGAACAGATTTGGATGACATTACATTCAAAATGTATGCCACTATTTGTAACGCATATCCCCAGAAGGAATTTGGTAATGATGAGAAACTAATCATAGATCTCACAATTTCCATTAGCGTTCTATTTCTTCTCTCCGCTACACCATTTTGCTGAGGTGTACCGGGAGCTGTGAGTTGGGAAACTATCCCATGCTCGACCATGAAGTCTTCAAACTCTTGGTCAAGGTACTCACCTCCTCGATTAGATCGTAGTGACTTGATAGTCCTACCTAAATGATTCTCAACTTCAGCTCGAAATTCTTTAAACATTTTCAAATGTTTCCAACTTCCGTTGTATTAGGTAGACGTATCCGTATCTTGAGCAGTCATCTATAAATGTGACATAATACTCATAACCACCACAAGCTTTAACATCCATCCGTCCACAGACGTCTGTATGTATAAGCTCTAGCGGTTCTTTAGCTCTAAGCCCTTTTCCTGTAAAAGGTCTCTTAGTCATATTACCTTCCAAACAAGATTCGCAGACAGGTAAGGTGCCAACCTTTAACTCAGCTAAAGGTCTGCTTTTTACTAGTCTGACTATCCGGTCAAGGTTGATATAACCAAGCCTTAGATGCCAGAGATATATGTCATTATCTGGAGAAATCTTATGTCGTTTAAGTTTTTGGTTTTTCAACCTTAAACATTTTGGTGATGAGCAGTGTAGTATGTATTAACGATCTTAACATATACAAATTGTTTTCATTAATTGCTGAACAAATATTCAGATTATTCTTTCCAATAATAACAGACTTATTATTAAAAGAAACATAATATTTTTGTTCTAACAACTTAGAAACGGAAATCAAATTCCGTGTAAATCCAGGAATATAAAATACATTGTCCAACAATATATAATTATTACAAAAACGTAATCTAATTACACCCACTGATCATGCCGACATGACATCCCCCACACGCATTGAGAAGGCTTGCTCCTCTAGCTGAGTCCAAGACACAGTCCATTGTAAAGAAGAATAAATATGGTTAGTGGCCCCCGAATCAACTATCCAGGGTGAAGAATCATCTTTCACTAAACACGACTCAAGAACAAGTAAAACATATTTACTTTTCTTGGAATTCTTCTTGCTTTGGGCTTTCTTGGGTTTGGGCTTACCCTTCGCTTGTATGCCTCTCGAACAGTTCGTGTGGCATTGGCAGCAGGCGCTGGAGAACATTCCTCCGTAAGCACAAACTTGAGGTCTTTAGTGACCAATATTGCATTAATGTTATGTTTCCACTTAGTGTAGTTATCACCAGTTAATATGTCGTTTGCGAGAATTTGAAATAATACAGAAGACATTATTGCTGAAATAAATAAAACATTCATTCAGTCATTTATTTAAAACAAGTGCGAGTGCTTTGGCATAAATTTAAACATGATGCATGCACATGTTTAACCAACTAGAACTACCTTGAAACTAGTTACTAAACCACGACAATCGAACATACCACAAAGAAGTGCCGTCTTAGGGTAGATCAAGTCTTTGCATGTTGGACCGAGACATTCTTAATAAAATGATATTCTAGAATAACTCTTATTCCATATCAGTCAACCATCGTTCATTCAGTCAGGTTCTTAATTAACAAACTTAATGAAAACCTTCGTGAGTGTAACCCATCATTACAGATCTCACGAGCTTAACTCGAGAATTGCCGCCTTAGGGTCAGTCAATCCCGAAATACCCTAAAAAATCCTATCCGTTAGGAAGTCAACCTTGGTATTAACCTTTGTAGAAATCCTCCTTAGGGAGGACGAAAGAAAATCGGTCACGAGGCCCCACTCGGATCTCACAGTGTTGAACTAATGATGGAGACCGCGGGATATATATGTCATATATCCCTCTCCCACTCACTATTTTAAAATTAGGGTTTTCTATTAACCGTTAATGCACCTGGTGATGAGAACAAGGCGGCTATATCAAATGATCCATTGCATGTTCCGGTTAGGCCAATAACAAGGGCAAGAGCTAAGAGATTCAAAGAAGCACTAAATGGCCTAATTCAAGACACTTGGGCTGATTTTGAATTTTTGAAGTCCAAGTTAAGCCCACATGAAAACCAAGGCATAATTAATGTCATCAAGGCAATTGATTGGGCCGAATAAGGAAGACTTGGGTGTGTGGCACAAGCTAGGAGAAGAGTCAACTTTGGCTGATTTATTCCCTTTTAATTTCTAAAGAATAATAGTTGATTTGTTTCCCAAATTAAGGGGCTGATTCGTTTCCAGATTTGGCTTTCCAATTAGGGAGCAAGTCAATAGTTTCTCGAATTAGTTTTCTTCTGATTATAAGGCCTTAATGGCTTAATTATCTTGTTTCCTTTTAGGATGGCTTATAGTCTTTCTTTTCGCTTAGGGTTTTAGTATATAAAGGAATGAATTGGATGTAACTCGATAGACTGGAATTCAAATAAATTTGAGAGAATTTTCTCTTTGGTTCTTCATAGAACTTGTGAACTTATCAAGGTTCTACCTTGTGGCGTTCAAACCTTGACTTATCACTCACCTTCTTTCTTATTCTTGAGTGTGGCGTCTACAACTTTCTTGATACTGTTGGTTCTTATCTTTATATAGATAACGGGTCGCAGTTCGATTTTGTTCTTGTTTACAAACTTGAAATTAGAAAACAATTCTTCATTACCATATATTGGTTTCGGGTCTCACTGTTCTTGGTGAGGTTCATATCAATTGGTATCAGAGCTTAGGCTTCTAAATCAGGTTTAATCTATCCTTGTTCTTTCTCTTCTCTGTATTCGTTCGTTTCAATAAAAAAAAAGTTTGATCAAATCCGGTACTAAAAAAAAAGTACCAAAAGCTTGCTTGAGTCCACTTGATCAAGGACGGTAAAAAAAATACAATTTTTTTTGGGTCGTGTAGTTGAACGTATATCAACTATTTCTATTCCTAATCTTAATTCCGTGCATTGATATTCAAAAAAAAAATAGCTAAAGAATTCCGTCTTCATTATTCTTGTCCTTTTGTTTTGTTACTTCTATTTTTCTTGTACTTCTTGTGAGTGTCCGTATAAGTCAAAAAAAGAAGAAGGAAGAACTGAAAGAGTTAACAAAGAGTGGAAAAAGGCAAGAGTGTGTGAGTTCATCAGAGGGTAAAAGCCAAAGAATTGAGTGAAAACATGAGTGTGAGTGCCACCATCTTTGAGAGTAAACACGTGAGAGAGTGTTTGTGAGGCTTACTAATTTCTTTTGTTTTGCAGGTTTCAAATATGTCACGTGATAAAAGTAGAGAATTATCTGATGATGCACCAGAAACGATAGAGCTTAATTTTTTGTATAAAGCCATACAAAAAAAACATGGAACGGATGGAGATTAAGATTGGTGAGGTGCATGATAGGATATATAAGGTGGAGTCTAGTTCACAAAGGGTGCAACCAATTAGGGTTTCTAATGTGGAACGAAGAGAAAGAAACCCACATAGGGATGATTATGAAGATGATTATGGGAATGACCTAGAGGAGGGTGATCGCATGTCCAATGTGGGTGCGGGCAGATTGAGGCGTGAAATGGGAGGTAAAGGAGTTAGGTATGGGAATAGAGAAGATAGGTATGGGTACAGAGGAGACAGATATGGATAGAGGACTGATAAAAATTTGGGTAGTATGAAGGTGAAAATCCCAACGTTCCAAGGTAAAACTGATCCCGAAGCTTATTTAAAGTGGGAGAAAAGAATAAAATTGGTATTTAACTGCCATGACTATTCTGAATTAAAGAAGGTAAAGTTGGTTGCCATAGAATTTACTGATTATGCTATCGTTTGGTGGGATCAATTGATTGTGAGTAGAAGACGGAATGGAGAAAGACCTATTGAGACTTGGGAGGAGATGAAAGCTGTCATGAGGAAGCATTTCATTCTGAGTCACTATTATAGGGGTTTGTTTCAAAAATTACAAACCCTTACTCAAGGGTCTAAGTGTGTTGAAGATTACTACAAGGAGATGGAGATAGCCATGATTTGAGCTGATGTAAAAGAAGACCGAGAGGCTACTATGGCTAGGTTTTTAAGTGGACTAAAATGAGACATAGACATTATGTTGAATTGAGTGACATGGTACACATGGCAATTAAAGTGGAACAACAGTTGAAGAGAAAGAGTTCCATACGAGTTGGGCAAAATTCGGGTTCTTCATCATCATGGAAACCGAATTGGAGCAAGAGGGATGACCAGCCTAGTTTCAAGGCCAAGGCCGAACCTTACAGAGATCATAAAGTCGGAGGCACATTAAAACAAGGTACATCAGGTTCTTAACCTTCTAGAAATCGTGACATTAAGTGCTTTAAGTGTTTGAGAGCAGGTCATATTGCATCTCAATGCCCAAATAAGAGAGTAATGGTTTTGAAGGATGATGGTGAGATCGAATCTGAGGGTGAATCTGAGGGTGAATCTGATGATGAGTCCATGCCACCTTTGAAGAATGCAAGTGATATTGAATATCTGATGGACGGAGGGTTTTTGGTGGCGAGAAGAGATCTTAGTGCTCAAGCCAAGGAAGATGATGAGGTACAACGTGACAACATTTTTCATACCCGTTGCCATGTTAATGATAAGGTATGTAGCATGATCATTGATGGGGGGAGTTGTACTAATGTGGCTAGCACTAATTTTGTGGAGAAATTGAATTTAGCCACTTTGAGGCATCCAAAACCATATAAGTTACAGTGGTTAAATGATAGTGGGAAAATCAAGGTGACTAAACAAGTGTTGGTGACATTTTCAATTGGAATGTACAAAGATGAATTTCTTTGTGATGTGGTACCAATGAATGCGGGCCATATCCTTTTGGGGAGACCATGGCAGTTCGATAGGCATGTGACCCATGATGGGTATACCAATAGATACTCCTTTGTACTCAATAAAAAATCAATCACTCTTGTACCTTTAACCCCAAAACAAGTGTATGAAGATCAAGTAAGGTTAAGAAAAGAGAGAGATGTCAAAAAAAAAAGTGAGAGTGAGAGTTCAAAAGAAAGAGATAGAAAAGAAAAAGATTCTGAAATAGCAAAAAAAGAAAAAAAAGATGAAAAAGAAAAAGAGGTTGTTGAGAAAAAGAGAGAGAGAAAACAAGTAAGCTTTTATGCAAGGGAGAGTAAGGTCAAAAATGCTCTATTTTCAAATCAGTCAATGATTGTACTTTTGTACAAAGAGGCTTGCTTTAGTACTAATGAACTTAACCCTTCCTTGCCTAGTGTTGTTGTTTCTCTATTGCAGGATTTTGATGAAGTGTTTTCCGAAGAGATGCTTATTGATTTACCATTAATAAGGGGGATTGAGCACCAAATTAACTTTGTACCTGGAGCACCCATCCCAAATAGACCAGTATATAGAAGTAATCCTGAGGAGACAAAGGAACTTCAAAGGCAGGTTAGTGAGCTTATGGAAAAGGGGTATGTACGTGAGAGCATGAGTCCTTGTGAGGTTCCCTTATTGCTTGTGCCAAAGAAGGATGGAACATAGAGGATGTGCGTTGATTGTCTTGCCATCAACAATATCACTGTAAAGTATCGACATCCTATTCCTAGATTAGATGATATGCTTGATGAATTACATAGTTCTATTGTTTTTACTAAAATTGATCTTGAAAGTGGATATCATCAAATTAGGATGAAGGAAGGTGATGAGTGGAAAACTGCTTTCAAAACAACTATAGATTATATGAGTGGTTAGTTATGCCTTTTGGATTAACTAATGCACCAAGAACTATCATGAGATTAATGAACCATGTTTTGCGTGCTTTTATTGGAAAGTTTGTGGTTGTTTATTTTGATGACATTCTGATTTATAGCAAAAACTTGAATGAGCATGTTGAACATTTAAAACTTGTTTTAGGTGTTTTAAGAACAGAAAAGTTGTTTGCTAATCTCAAAAAGTGCACCTTTTGCACCGATAAACTTGTATTTCTGGGTTTTGTTGTTAGTGCTAAGGGAATTGGGGTTGATGAAGAAAAGGTTAAGGCAATTAAGGAGTGGCCGAAACCTACCAATGTGGGATAAGTGAGAAGTTTTCATGGGTAGGCTAGTTTTTATAAGAGGTTTGTGAAAGATTTTAGTAGTGTAGCTGCACCTTTAACCGAAGTTATCAAAAAGACTGTGGGTTTTAAGTGGGGTAACGAACAAGAAAAGGCATTTAACTTGATTAAGGAAAAATTAACTAATGCACCTTTGCTTGCTTTGCCTGACTTTGCTAAAACTTTTGAGATTGAGTGTGATGTTTCAGGAATAGGTATTGGAGCTGTTCTAATGCAAGAAAGTCGTCCCATTGTATATTTTAGTGAGAAGATAAGTGGAGCAGCCTTGAATTATCCTACCTATGACAAGGAGATGTACGTTTTGATTAGAGCATTGGAAACTTGGCAACACTACCTTTGGCTAAAAGAATTTGTGATTCACACGGATCATGAGTCCTTGAAGCATATAAAGGGGCAACACAAGCTAAATAAGCTGCATGCCAAATGGGTGGAGTTCATTGAAACATTTCCATATGTGATCAAGTACAAAAAAGGTAAGTAAAACATGGTCGTTGAAGCTCTGTCAAGAAGGTACGTTCTACTTTCTACTTTGGATGCTAAATTGTTTGGTTTTGAATACATTAAACAATTGTATGTGGAAGATTCTGATTTTGGCAATGTGTTCAATGCATGTGAAAAGGCTGCATTTGGTAAATTTTATAGGCATGATGGATTTTTGTTTAGAGAAACTAAATTATGTGTGCCAAAGAGTTCTTTGCGTGAATTGCTTGTTAGAGAAGCTCATGGAGGAGGTTTGATGGGGAATTTTGGTGTAGCTAAGACGTTAGATACTTTGCATGAACATTTTTTTTGGCCTCATATGAAACGTGATGTAGAAAGAATCTGTGAGAAATGCATTACTTGTAGACAAGCCAAGTCTAGGATTAAGCCTCATGAATTGTATACTCCATTGCCTATACCTAGTGGACCTTGGATTGATATTTCTATGGTTGGGTTTGCCTAAGTCAAAAAGAGGTAGGGACTATATATGTGGTTGTTGATAGGTTTTCTAAAATGGCACATTTCATTCCCTGTCATAAAACCGATGATGCATCACATATTGCTGATTTGTTTTTCAAAGAAATTGTGAGATTGCATGGCATGCCTAAGACCATTGTTTCGGATAGAGATGTTAAGTTCTTAAGCTACTTTTGGAAGAATTTATGGGGTAAGTTAGGCAATAAAATTTTATTTTCTACTACTTGTCATCCACAAACTGATGGTCAAACTGAAGTAGTTAATAGGACTTTATCTACCGTGTTGCATGCTATAATACCAAAGAACTTGAAAACATGGGAGGATTGTCTGTCGCATGTAGAGTTTGCTTATAATAGGAGCGTGCATTCTGCAACTCATTTTTCGCCTTTTGAAATTGTTTATGATTTTAACCCATTGACTCCTTTGGATTTAATTCCTTTACCTGTGAATGAGCATGTTAACTTGGATGGAAAGAAAAAGGCAGATTTTGTTAAGCAAATCCATGAAAAGGCTCGGCAAAACGTAGAGAGACGAACTGAGCAATACGCCAATCAAGCAAATAAAGGGCGTAAGAAGGTTGTGTTTGAGCCCGGTGATTGGGTGTGGTTACATATGAGAAAGGAACGATTCCCAGCCAGCGGAGTTCTAAACTACTTCCAAGGGGAGATGGCCCATTTCAAGTAATTGAAAGAATCAATGACAACGCATACAAGTTGGATCTTCCAGGTGAGTACAATGTTAGTGCAAGCTTCAATGTTTCTGATTTGTCTCCTTTTGATATAGGTGACGATTTGAGAACAAATCCTTTTCAAGAGGGAGGGAATGGTGAGAACTAGGTGGATGCATCAAATGATCTATTGCATGTTCCGGTTAGGCCAATAACAAGGGCAAGAGCTAAGAGATTCAAAGAAGCACTAAATAGCCTAATTCAAGACACTTGGGCTGATTTTGAATTGTTGAAGTCCAAGATAAGCCCACATGAAGACCAAGGCATAATTAATGTCATCAAGGTAATTGATTGGGCCGAATAAGAAAGACTTAGGTGTGTGGCACAAGCTAGGAGAAGAGTCAACTTTGGCTGATTTATTCCCTTTTAATTTCCAAAGAATAATAGTTGATTCGTTTCCCAAATTAAGGGGTTGATTCGTTTCAAGATTTAGCTTTCCAATTAGGGAGCAAGTCAATAGTTTCTCGAATTAGTTTTCTTCTGATTATAAGGCCTTAATTGTTGAATTATCTTGTTTCCTTTTAGGACGGCTTATAGCCTTTCTTTTCATTTAGGGTTTTAGTATATAAAGGAACGAATTGGATGTAATTCGATAGACTGGAATTGAAATAAATTTAAGAGAATTTTCTCTTTGGTTCTTCATAGAACTTGTGAACTTATCAAGGTTCTACCTTATGACGTTCAAACCTTGACTTATCACTCACCTTCTTTCTTATTCTTGAGTGTGGCGTCTACAACTTTCTTGATACCGTTGGCTCTTATCTTCATATAGATAACCGGTTGCGGTCCTATTTTGTTCTTGTTTACAAACTTGAAATTAGAAAACGATCCTTCATTACCATATATTGGTTCCAGGTCTCACTGTTCTTGGTGAGGTTCATATCACCTAGACTCTACAAGATTAAATGACTAACTTTAATCAAGTTATCTAACGCATTAACTAATTAGAACCAAATTCCAATTAACTAACAAATTATTAATGATTTTTAACAATTAAAAGTCTAATCTATTAGTGAACAACCTAAGATTCAATAAACTATTTACTAAGGTCAGATTATTATGATAGTGTTTACCAAGTTTTAACAATTAAAACTTTAACACTTTATTCGGTTTATTTATTATTAGGTTATTAATCATATTAATCCTAATTACAATAAATGACCCTATTAATCTAACTTATTAAACTCTTTAATAACTAGATTAATATTAATGAGAATTATAAAGTTTTTTAACCATTAAAAACTAATCTCATTATTCATAGCCAATTATGTATATTGCCCATTTTAATCACATTAAAAAAATACATAAAATATAAGACTATGATGCATGTATGACATATCAAATATATTTGTATAGACACATCTAATCTAAATGACATATGTATGCATGACAATGATTTTATCATAACATAATATAAAGAATACATGAATTGACCAAGTACTGTGGATTATTTAACCAAAAAAAAATTGGAATCTATAATTACAAAAAAAATTCCCAAGGCATTCCTTGGTCTTCTTGTAATTTTCGAGTCTTCCAGTCTCTTCAGGTCACTCCGATTCATCTCATGAATCCTTCTTTGCGATTTGTCCAGGTCTTCAATATAGGTTACATTTTTTTTTAATACAATAACAGTAACAAAAAATATAAACAAAAAAAAAACCCATAAACCCTAAATCCACAGTACCATATAATTAACGATCAAGTTTGTTTTTGTAAATTAAGAAAACATTAATATACATACAAAAAAATCATACAGTCAATTTAAATTTTGCCTACACAATTCATACATACAAGAGCATCGAAAACAATTTCCTGTTCCAAAAAATAAACCAGGCTTTAAAACCAATTGTTGATACCAATTCCCATCTCATAGGTGTGGGCACGGTCCCAACTCCTTAGAGTGACACCCACAGATACCTATCAGAGCACTCCTATAAGAAGCCCCCGAGCGAAGAGCCACGTTTCGTCACACGATCATGCGTGAGAGTTTCCTAGGATCGACCAGTCGCCACTGTCTTTGCTCTGATACCAATTGTTGGAACCCCGTTCACCGGTCACGCAGCGGAACTAGGTTTTAAAAATTATAATACATATCATAATCTGTATCTAAGACCAGTGAACTTTGGATCGTAATTATTTTTCGGAATAATACATACAATATATATACTCAAGAAATTGTAATCGATAAAATCAGAAGAAGAACATACCAACGTTTGGAGGCTCCTTCACTTGACAATGTGCTCCTGTGTGAACCACTCTTACCAATGTTTGGAAACTCTTTCACTTTACAGTGTGCTCCTGTCTGAACCACTTGATCTTCCTCGCTATCTCCCGGGATTGGTATCTTTGTGTAGGCGCGTCACAGTCTCAGAAACGTAAATGAAGGGTGTAGAGAAATACTTGAAGAAACTCTTTCTTCTCAATTTGGTGTATTGATTTCATGCACACATGAATTGCATCTCATGTAAAAATATATTGACAGATGTGGTTTTGTATCACCAAAAACAATATATATATATATATATATATATATGACACCTACACATCTATATCTATAACGCCTGCAAAAAAATATCTCGCTGCCTGCTCTTTTCACAAATATATATTTATTACTTACTTGCCTGCTTTTGCTTTCACAAATATATATATATATATATTTGACTTCCACAGACACACTCGCCTTTGCTTCTTTTATTTCACAAAATATATGTCTTCTTTTTCATAAAAATTGTGCAGCCCAGCTGTGCCTTTTTTTTTTTAAATGTCAAAACAATATCTCTTATATATATATATATATATATATATATATATATATATATCATTGTTTGTATCCTATACAAACACTTATATATGTGTACACACCAATTTGCATCCAATGCAATCTTTTGTGTTATAATTGATATATATCTTTTAATTATCCTTTTCAAATATATCTAATTTATTAAAAGTGATAATAAGTATTTTAAATTTAAACTTAAATTCAAATACTTAGATAAATGATTTATTAAAATAAAATAATCCTATTATTTTATATTCACCTAAATCCATATATCAACTAACACCCTCCAATTAATAGTTAATTAATAATTCATAATTATCAATATAATTAAATAGTCTAATTATTTAATTAATTTAACTATTAACATTCATTAATTAAATAATCTCATTATTCAATTAATTCCCGAATAAACACGTGTCACTTTTGTTACACAATTAATTGGACAATCCAATTAATTAATCGTGACCCTTGTTACCTAAATCGATTGGGCTAGTAAGGGGACCTAATTGACCCACGGTATTTTGAGCTCCAATAATCCTCGAAATATTAATTAAATCGGAATCATTAATTAAACTCTTTAATTAATATTCCTTAATTATTAACTCCGGTGTTATTCCACTAAAAACCCGAAGCAACACTCTCTCAACTGTAGACGCTTTTACACAGACCGATACAACTCGGTGTCCATCGATATAGCTATTACATATGGTGTGATCCTCCACAGTAGTTCATAATTAGACGTGGATCATAATGTCCGTTATACCCCTCTAATTACATATATCCTTTAAGTACAGTTGATTCTATAATGAACAATAAATCTTGTTTCCTTACGGAACTAGGAGAGCGCTTATATTGTCCAAGCCCCGAATCAACCCTTAAGGGAACTACCGTCTACTTCTCACAAGAAAAAGTGGATTCCACTATTGTGTACAAACCTTCCCAGTCACAAGCCAAACTGTAATCCCAACATACGGAGCATATTGATCGGGAACTGCATCCGACCTCACCCATGGTATATCAAAGATCACGATCTAACCTGAAGGAGTCGATTAGACACTCAGGATTAATATCACCCACATATAGCCATCATTAGTTGATATATATGAATCTCATCGATAAACAGATCTTGGTGAGAGATTCATATAGATTATAGCCCAGTCCTATATGATCACATCATACAAGGTGCCTCTATTCCCATATCTCATATGAATGATTCACGATAGAATCATCGTACATTACGAAATGGACCGCAACTATAGATTAACCACAAATAAAGTACCCAGCTTTATTTGCTATCTATGGACTCTTTAGATTGCACGTCTCTTACTGTATCCATCTGTATATGACACTCATTTACACAATACCATATTACATCCGGCAATCTTGAATGTTAAATATATGCACAAGTTATAAAATAAACAACACAACAAGAATGAATTCAACTTTTCTTTTTATTTATTTCATAAATCCATTTACAAATTACATGTTTAGAGCATAAACCCCAACAAGATTCACATAGAGCATGGCCCAATCCTATATGATCACATCATACAAGGTGCCTTTATTCCCATATCTCATATGAATCATTCATGATAGAATCACCGTACATTACGGAATGGACCGCAACTATAGATTAACCAAAAATAAAGTACCTAGCTTTATTTGCTATATCAGACTATTTAGATCGCACGTCTCTTACTATATTCATCTGTATATGACACTAATTACACAGTTTGAGATTACATCCGACAATCTTGGATGTTAAATATATGCACAAGTTATAAAATAAACAACACAACAAGAATGAATTGAACTTTAATTTATTTATTTCATAAATCGATTTACAAATTACATCT
Organism: Dipteronia dyeriana; assembly: GCA_032871835.1. Taxonomy (NCBI): domain Eukaryota; kingdom Viridiplantae; phylum Streptophyta; class Magnoliopsida; order Sapindales; family Sapindaceae; genus Dipteronia; species Dipteronia dyeriana. The sequence goes on from CM065301.1 coordinate 59,292,574, forward strand.
TAAGGGCATAAACCTCAACAATCTCCCACTTGCACTAAAGCATGTGAGGCAAGTTTGGTAACCTACACCATATAGGTGACCCCGAAAACACTTTAGCCAGTAAGGTCTTCGTGTAAATGGATCAACATGATTGTCTTGTGAGGCTATCTTGGTGACAATCACATCTTCTCTCTGCATTATCTTTCTAATGAGATGATACTTTATCTCTGTATGCTTCTCTCTTTTATGGCTTCTTGGTTCTTTAGAATTAGTCACAGCACCACTGTTATCGTAATAAAATGTGATAAGCTTGTCTAGATCTGGAACAACTTTCTGATCACTCAAGAACTTATGGAGCCAAACAGCCTCTTTAGAAGCTTCACAAGCGGCTACATATTCAGCTTCCATGGTGGAGCCAATAATACAAGATTGCTTGATACTTCTCCACATAATGGCTCTACCATCCAGGGTGAGTACTGATCCAGACATGGATTTCCTATAATCCCTGTTTGACTAAACATTAGAACTGTGTATCCTAACGGGATCAAATTCTATTCGGAATACATTAGCATATAGTTTCTCGTTCTCTAAAGATACTTGAGAATAGTCTTGACAGTAACCCAATAATCCAATCTTGGGTTAGACCAGTATCTGTTGACTAGTCCCACTGCATAGCAGATGTCTGGTCTCGTGCATAACATAGCATGCATAAGACTACCTACTGCTGATGCATAGAGTACACGTCTCATATCCATAAATTCTTGAGGTGTCAAAGGACATTGTTCCTTCGACAAGTGAACTTCATGCCTGGAAGGTAAATTATCTTTCTTAGAGTTTTGCATCGGCTGATGCATAGGGTACACGTCTCATATCCTTAAATTCTTGAGGTGTCAAAGGACACTGTTCCTTAGACAAGTGAACTCCATGCCTGGAAGGTAAATTACCTTTCTTAGAGTTCTGCATTAAAAATTACACATGAATATTATCGATATATGATGCTTGAGACAATGCTATGAGTTTGTTCTTATGATCTCTTATAAGTTGAATCCCTAGAACTTAACTTGCCTCTCCTAAATCTTTCATTTAGAATTGATTAGCCAGGTAGCCCTTTATATCAAACAACACTCCCATATCATTCCTAATGAGTAGGATGTCGTCCACGTATAGGATAAAGAAAGCTACCTTTTTGTCAATGATGCGTTTGTAGACATAAGGCTCATGGACGTTCTACTCGAAGCCATAGGTTTTGATCACATCATCAAACCTGATGTTCCAAGATCTGGATGCTTTCTTAAGTCTATAAATAGACCTTTCCATCTTGCAAACTTTTTGCTCTTGATCTATGAACACGAATTCCTTTGGTTGTATCATATAAATGCTCTCGTCAAGATTGCCATTCAAGAATGCAGTCTTGATGTCTATTTACCAAATTTCATAATCGAAATAGGTAGAAATGAATAAGAGAATTTGAATAGACATAAACATAGCTAAAAGCGAGAAGGTCTCCTTATAATCGACCCCTTCTTTTTAGGTATAACCCTTTGCCACTAGCCTCGCTTTAAAGATCTCTACCTTCCCGTCTACTCCTCTCTTTCTCTTATAGATCCACATACAGATTGTTTTCATTAATTCCTTAACAAATATTCAGATCATTCCTTCCAGTAATAACAGACTTATTATTAAAAGAAATATAATAATTTTGTTCCAACAACTTAGAAACGGAAATCAAATTCCATATAAATCTAGAGATATAAAATACATTGTCCAACAATATATAATCAATACAAAAATGTAATCTAATTATGCCCACTGATCATGCAAACACGACATCCCTTGACCCCACACGCATTGAGGAGGCTCCGTCCTCTAGCTTTGTCCAATAATTAGTCCATTGTAAACAAGAACAAACATGGTTAGTGGCCCTTGAATCAACTATCCAGGGTGAAGAATCCTCTTCCATTAAACATGACTCCAGAACAAGTAAATCATACCTTTCTTGGACATTTTCTTGCTTTTTGGATTTCTTGGGTTTAGGTTTACCTTCGCCTTCCTAACAGACCTCTTTATCTTCTTATTATTAGAGGAAGATGGTTCGGCAACATTTGCCTCACTAGACTTACCCTTGTTGTCCTTAGTCAAGGGCTCAAAGGTAGCGAGCTCACTGAGCAACCATGTGAGACTCAACCTTAACTTGTTCATCCCGTAGTTGCTCTTAAACTGATCAAAACTCTTCAAAAAAGTCATCAGTATAATGCTCACTTGACTGGGTTCATTAATAGCCCCGCCATTGACTTCTGTCATGTTGAAGTAAGACACCACTCAGGACATGTTCCTGAACTGAAGTAACTTCCTTCATACGAGCGAGCATAGCAGAACGAATAGCTTCGTGTCGCTTTTGCTCGGAGGGCTGCCCGAACATAACATGCAATGACTCTATGATTTTGAATGTTGAAGTCATTACTTTGTGCTTTGTGACAAGCAATCTGTCATATTAGCCAGCAGATATGTTCGTGACTTCTCATCAGATGAGATCCATCGCTTATATGTCTCAAGAACTCTTTGTGAGGCATTGGCAGCGGGTGCTGGAGGACATTCCTCCAAAAGCATAAATTTGAGGTCTTTGGTGACCAATATTGTATTAATATTAAGTTTCCACTCAGTGTAGTTATCACCAGTTAATTTATTATTTATGAGAATTTGTAGTGATGTTGAAGACATAATTGCTGAAATAAATAAAACATTTATTCCATCATTTATTAAAACAAGTGTGGGTGCTTTGACATAAATTTAAACACGATGCATGCACATGTTTAACGAACTATAACTATCCTAAAAACCAGTTACTATGCCACGACAATCCAACATACCGCAAAGAAGTGTCGCCTTAGGGTCGGTCAAGTCGTTGCATGTTGGACTGAGACATTCTTAATCAAATGATATTCTAGAATAACTCTTATTCCATATCATTCAACCATCGTTTATTCAATCAGGTTTTTAATTAACAAAACTTAATCAAAACCTTCGTGAGTGTAACTCACCATTTCAGATCTCATGAGATTAACTCAACAATAGCCGCCTTAGGGTTGGTCTATCTTGAAATACCTTTAGAAATCCTATCCATTAGGAAGTCAACCTTGATATTGTCCTTGTTGAAACCTTCCTTAAAGAGGACGAAAGCAAAGTCGTCATCAGATCTCACGAGCTTAACTAGAGAATTGCCACCTAAGGGTTCGTCAATCCCGAAATACCTTTTAGAAATCCTACCCATTAGGAAGTCAACCTTGATATTGTCCTTGTGGAAACCTTCCTTAAGGAAGACGAAAGCAAAGTCGTCACGAGGCCCCACTCGGATCTCACGGTGTTGAAGTAACAATGGAGATTGCGGGATATATATGTCATATATCCCTGTCCCACTCACTATTTTAAAACTAGGGTTTTCTATTATCCGTTAATGCACCTAGACTCTATAGGATCAAACGGCTAACTTTAATCAAGTTATCTAGTGCACAACTAATTCCTTATTAAAAACAAGTTCTAATTAACTAATAAATTATTTATGATTTTTAACAATTAAAAATCTAATCTATTAGTGAATAATATAAGCCTTTGTAAACTATTTACTAAGGCCAGATTGTTATGTTAGTGTTTGTCAAGTTTTAACTATTAAAACTCTAACACTTTGTTCGGTTAATTTATTATTAGGTAATTAATCATATTAATCATAATTACATTAAATGACCCTATTAATCTAACTTTTTAAACTCCTTAATAACTAGATTAATATTAATGAGAATTACTAAGTTTTCTAACCATTAAAAAACTAATCTCATTATTCAATTTGATTTATGTATATTGCCCATTTTAATCATATTAAAAATATACATAAAATATCAGGCTATGATGCATGTATGACATATCAAATATATTTGTATTGGCACATCTAATCTAATCTAAATGACATAGTACACATGACAATGCTTTTATCATCATATAATATAAATCATACATGAATTGACCAAGTAATGTGATTATTTAACCTAAAAAAATTAGAATCTAAAATTACAAAAATACCCTCAAGACGTTACTTGGTCTTCTTGTAATTTCCGAGTCTTCCAGTCTCATCAAGTCACTCCGATTCATTTCATGAATCCTAACGAATTTTTTAAGTCTTCAATATAGGTTAATTTTTTTTAAATTGAAAATACAATAATAGTAAAAATAAAAAAATAAAAAAAAATAAAAAATTTTACAACCCATGAACCTTAAATCCACAGTACCATATAATTAACGATCAATCATGTTTTTGTAACAACATACAATCAATTTAAACAGTGCCTACACAATCATACATACAGGAGCATCGAAAACAATTTTCTGTTTCGAAAAAAAAATTGGCTCTGATACCAATTGTTGGAACTCAGTTCACTGGTAACTCAGCGGAAGTAGGTTTTAAAATTTTTATATACCGATCTTAAACGATCTGGAACCAATGAACTTGGGATCGTAATTATTTTCAAAACTAATACATTTTAATTATTATAATAATAAATAAATATGTAAACGCAAGAAATTGTAATCAATATAATGAGATGAAAAAAATATTACAAATGTTTGGAGATTCCTTTACTTTACGATATGCTCCTATTTAAATGAATCTTACCAACGTTTGGAAGCTCCTTTACTTTACGATATGCTCTTATTTCAACCATTCGATCTTCATTACTATATCCCGAGACTGGTAACTGCGTGTGGGTGTGTCACGGTCTTAGGAACTTAAACGGAAGATGTAGATAAAAAAACTTGAAGAAACTCCTTCTTCAACGTGTTTCAAACACATAAAAGCATAAAACCTAAAAAAAAAAACTTTTTTTTACTGTGCACTGCTGAACGCAAAATAAATTGTGTATTTCTTTTGTTTTTCAATCTTGTTCTCTCACGCACACCATCAAAAATTCATCTGATCCTCATCACTTTTGCACGTTCTTATGCTTATCTTTTATCTACTTATTCATGCACCATCAATTTGCATCCTATGCAATAACTATGTTGTGTCTCACGTACACATCAAATTGTATACAATGCCAACAATGATTCAATGCATTGATATCCGTTGATTGTATTTATCTTATCTCAATATTTAAAACATATATATATATATATATATATAATCAATTTAAATCTTTTAGGATATCTTATATCTTGAAAGATATTAATCAAATTGTTTTGAATTTAAACTCTTTGAATTCAAATTTAAATATTTAATTTAATAAAAATAAAATAATCAAATTACTATATCTTCATTCAAATTAAATATCAATCAACACCCTCCAACTAATGATTAATTACACAATTAAATAATCTAATTATATTATTTACATAATCATTAATATTCATTAATTAAATAAACTCATTATTCAATTAATTCCCAAATAAACACGTGTCACTTTCGTAACACAATTAATTGGACAATCTAATTAATTAACTGTGACCCTTGTTACCTACATTGATCGCACGAGCAAGTAGACCTAATGGACCCATAGTATTTTGAGCTTCAATAATACTCTGAAATAATTAATTAAACTCTTTAATTTAAATTTCACGATTATTAACTTCGGTGTTATTCCATTAAAAATCCGAAGTTGCACAATCTCAACTGCATACGATTTTACACAGACCAATACAACTCGACGTCCATCGATATAGCTATTGCAGTTGACGTGAACCTCAACAGAAGTTCATAACTAGAGTTGGGTCATAATGTTCGTTATACCCCTTAAATTACATATATCCTTTAAGTACCGTTGATTTTCAAATGGACAATAAATCCTTTTTCCTCAGGGAATTAGGAAAGTGCTCATATTGTCCAAGCTCCAAATCAACCCATAAGGGAACAACCATCTACTTATCACAAGAAGGAGTGGATTCCACTATTGTGTACAAACCTTCCAAGCTACAAGCTAAACCGTAATCCCAACATAAGGAGCATATTGATCAGGAACTACATCCGACCTCACCCATGGTATATCAAAGACCACGATCTAACCCAAAGGAGTCAATAAGACACTCAGGATTAAAATCACTCATATATAGCCATCATTAAATGATATATATGAAACTCATCGATAAACGGATCTTGGAGAGAGATTCATATAGATCATGGCCTAGACCTATATGATCACATCTTACAAGGTGCCTCCATTCCCATATCCCATATGAATGATTCATGATAGAATCACTGTACATTACTGAATGAACCACAACTATATATTAACCACAAATAAAGTACCCAACTTTATTTGCTATCTAAGGACTATTTAGAGTACACATTTTTTACTATATCCATCTTTATATGACACTCATATGCACAGTTTGAGATAACATCCGACAATCTTAGATGTTAAATATATACACAAGTTATAAAACATACAACACAACAAGAATGAATTGACCTTTTCTTTTATTTATTTCATAAATCCATTTACAAATTACATCTTTATGGCATAAACCCCAACAATACGTAGATGACATCTTACTCATTGGGAATGATGTGGGAGTGTTGTCTGATGTAAAGAGCTAGTTGGTTGGTCAATTCCAAATGAAAGATTTGGGAAATGCGAGTTATGCTATGAGGATCCAACTTATAAGAGATCGTAAGAACAAACTCATAGCACTGTCTCAGGCATCATATATCGATAAGATTCTTATGCAATTTTCGATGTAGAACTCTAAGAAAGGTAATTTATCTTCCTGGCATAGAGTTCACTTATCTTAGGAACAATGTCCTACGACACCTTAAGAAGTTGAGGATATAAGACGTGTACCCTATGCATCGGCAGTAGGTAGTCTCATGTATGATATTTTATGCACGAGATCGGTCATCTGCTCTGCAGTGAGAGTAGTCAACAGATATCAGTCTAATTCAGGATTGGATCATTAGGTTACTGTCTGAAAAATACGTACAAGGTTATACTAAACAACCTAGAAGGGGGGGGGGGGGGGGGGGGGTGAATAGGTTGTCTCTTATTTTTAACAATTCTTTCGAGACTTATGACAAAACCTTGATGAGTATACAAATTAACATTCAACATGGGTGTTATGAGAAAACAATATATTCAAGTATGTTCAAATCTCCACTCTTAGTCTACAAAACATACAATAAGAATCAATGTATCTTATGAACAAATATATTCATTGTAGAACAAAATTTCATAAGTTGTACTTAGAGTATTACAATGTGGTACTTTACAACTTGAATGGAATATCACAAGATACAAAGTTATCTAACATATACAAACAATATTGTGTAAGGAAGTCAATTACAAATATGACAATATACAAAATATCAATTACACACACACACACACACACACACACACACACACACACACACACACACACACACATATATATATATATATATATATAAGAGATAGGGAAATAGAAAAGTTGACACAAGATATAATGTGGTAAACCTCCGAAGAGTAAACATCCACGGGTTATCAACCACTGGCAAACAAAATCCACTAGTAAATAAGAAAAGTACAATATCTAAAGTGACCCATTCACCTAAAAACTACCCTCATATCCTACTCATGAATATGTCACCCTTTTGCTCAACATTCCGAGGCCTCACACCTTTTGTCAAGACTTCCTCACTCACCCTTCCGGATCCTCACGACCATAGGCAAGACTTCCTTGCTCATCCTTCCGGATCCTCACGACCCTAGGCAAAACTTCTTTACTTGACATTCCGAGGTCTCTCACCTCTTGCCAAGACTTTCTTGCTCAACAACATAGGTCTCACACCTATTGTCAAGACTTCCTTCTCACAAGGCATCTAAGTTATCATAAATGTAAAACGCAAACAAGCACGCAACATAGAATAAGATGATCAACAAATTCTATGGAAACTAGAATTAATCAATGAGCACACAAAGTATATTTTCTAGTTTATAATCCAAAAATGACACCACACAAGATGATGCATGAGCATATGAAATGTATGGATTAGGTACTCTCCATGAAGATCTAGACATAGACAATAAAGTTCACAAAACAAGATTGTCTAGATCTTATGAATGAAAAAAAATCAAGAGCATGCCAAAATTTCCAAACACACACTTTAAACCTAGATTTTATTCATGTTACTAAAGCTTGAAATAAACATGTTCATGAAACACATATTCAAGAATTTAGAACTAAAAAATGCTAGAAACACAAGATATGATCAATCAAATCTCTAGCAATCATTTAGAGCATATATTCATAAAATAGTTAATTAAACTCTAATAGACTCTAAATATAAAATCAAATGTGCTAATCCTAGATCTATTCAACAAATGAGTTCTAGCGCATGATAAGACTATTAATCATACAAATAAAGTCAATCAAAGCACAAATAGTCTTAGATAAGAAGCTAGTACAATACAACTCACAATCATGTGAAAACATAGATTTGATTGAAACCTAACTCACAATCAAGTTTATAATTAAACACAACTAGCATTTAATTGAAGATCTATCACTCGTCAACATTTGTTCAAGTCAAATACACACAAGTAGGAAGAAGACCCAAGGTATTTGAACATTAAAATCAAGGAAATCAAAAGATAAACGAATACCTTGTCAATTTCGAGTATAGTAACGAAAATGGTGCGATCCACCAGAAAACTTGTACAAATGACTTCAAGGTTGCTTGGAGATGATAGAGGTACGAAACTTCTCCAACTTGAATAACACAAACCGGATAAGAAATGAGAGAGATATGGTGATTCAAAGTTGAGAGAAAAAAACTGAAAATTTTCTGCACTACATTTTCTTCTTCCTTGGATTCAAATTAGAGAGAGAAGAGATATATAAAGGAGAGGGAACAAAAAAGCATGAAAGGACCAAACTACCCCCTTTGAGAATGCTTCACTGAGATGACGCGTGGGCATCTCGGGGCAGCAAGGAGTTGTGGCCGAGATGGCCATGCGCCATCTCGGGCTTGCGCCATCTCGGGCTTGTGCCATCTCGGGCTTGCACCATGTGATGGCCTTTGGCCATGGTGCTCCTCCCTTGCGCTTCTCTCGCGTTCTTCGACCGTTCTTTGGCCTCGAAACTCTAAATTCGAATCCGTTTGTGGATTACAAACCGTAATTCTCTCACGGACATGGACATATAATATACTCAACCCAGAAAATAATAATTCGACTCGATATATGAAGACGAAGATAATGTATGCAATATGACTGGAAAGTATCATAACAATTGACTCGAAACTTGAAATCAATAGTATGAGTAACCAAAATGACTGGAACTCAATAAAGAATGATTTAAGACTAAAATAAATTTCAATATCCATGTTACACAAACATATAAACAAATAAACACATTTCACACAAGAATGCAAACTTCATAGAGATAGTCTCCAATCATGCATTTTCAAAACATGTTACTTTCAAACCAATGCATAAGCATTCAAAGTCAAGTGTGTGAATGTGTTATACCAATTAATGCACAACGATGCAGGGACACAAATGTATGATATGTGTGTGCATGCATTCAATGGTGCACAACTATGCAGGGACACATATGATTGAATTGTGTGTATGTGTGTGCGTGCGCCTAAGCCTTGAAAGAAAAAAGAAAGGTCTTAATATACCTTTGTAGAATCATGAAGCACTTTTCCCTTTTAAGACTTGAACTTGCTTGAATAGTTGTCATTTCTTCTTTGAAGCTTGAATCATCATGAATCCTAGACAACTAAACAATACAAAGTAAATGTTGTGTTGATATAGAATAATGCCAACATAACTCACTATCCTAACATTGTCAAGATTATTCTCAAGTATCTTTGAAGAACGAGAAATTATATGCTAGTGTATTCTGGACATGATTTGATACCGTTAGGATACAAGGATTCTGATTTTCAATCAGACAGGTATTCTTGGAAATCCACGTTTGGATCAGTATTCACCCTATGTGGTAGAGCCATTGTGTGGTGAAGTGTTAAGCAATCTTGCATTGTTGACTCCACCATGGAAGCCGAATATATAGCTGCTAAAGAGGCTATTTGGCTCTGTAAGTTCTTGAGTGATCTGAAAGTTGTTCCATATCTGGATAAGCATATCACACTTTATTGTGATAAATGTGGTGTTGTGGCTAACTCCAAAGAACAAAGAAGCCACAAGAGAGGGAAGCATATAAAAGGAAAGTATCATCTCATTAGAGAGATAGTGCAGAAAGGAGATGTGATCGTCACAAAGATAGTCTCACAGAACAATCATGCCAACCCATTTACGAAGACCTTACCAGTTAAACTGTTTACGAGTCACCTAGAGGGTTTAGGCTTACAAAATATGTCTCCATGCTTCAGTGCAAGTGGGAGATTGTTGAGGTTTATGCCCTAAAGCATGTAATTTGTAAATGGAATGTTAACATAAATAAAAGAAGGGTTAATTTCTTTTTAGTCCCTCTAGTTTGACCTAATACATAAACTGATCCCCTGGTTTTCAGTACTATCTCGTTTAATCATTCTATTACTATTTCTGTCAAAAAAGTGTTAACTGATAAGATCAGAATGACCCTACTGCCCCTGATAAAAAAAAATTAGCACCAATATCAGAAATCATCTTCAACCAGTTCTGGGTTCACACCACCATTACACCATATCAACCATCACCGTCATCAACTTCCCTCTCAACAGCTAGCCACAAACACAAACAGCATCAGCAACTCATCCACCCCAAACCATCCCTAACACTCATCCACCCAAACGCAACTGCAACCGCAACCATAACCACAACCATCACCCCAAATCCAAACCCCTAATCCAAGCCACCGAATGCTTAAACCCACACCCAAACCCTCCATCGAATGCCTAATCCCCCCACTGAACGCCATTCCCAACACACCCAAACCTAAAAATCGATGAAGAAGAAGAAGATCCGTGAGAATAAGAAAAAGAAGAAGAATAGTATGGGTGTCGAGATCGTGTGAGAGAGAGATGATGAAGAAGAAGAAGAAGAATGGTGGAGAACGTGAGAGAGAAAGAATGGGATTCACGACGAGAGGAGATCAAGCTATGGGAATGAGGAGATCGACGCTTGTAGGGGTGGCAATTGGTGTGATTTTGATGGGTTTGGTGTTAGATTGGTAATGGTGGCTATGGGTTTGGCTTATATGTTGAAGAAGATGACAATGAAGAAGATAAGATTTTTTTTTAATGAAATGAAGGTGGGATAGGTTGGTAATGGGGTTTGGTAATGGGTTTGGTAAGTGAGAGAGAGTGAATGTTTGTTTTTAATTAAATTAAATAATAATTACTTTTTATTTAGTTTTTTTATTTGATTTTTTGAAATTAATTTTTTATTTTTTTTAATTGAAACTATTAATTTTAACTATGCTTTTACCATTATACCCTTACTAATCTGACGGAACCCTAACAAAATTGGACGGTAGAGACCAAATTCCAGATTTTTGGTAACTAGAGAGACCTGCCATGGTAAAGCTCAAAACCGGAGGATCGGTTTGTGTATTAGATCAAACTAGAGGGACTAAAAAGAAATTAACCCATAAAATAATTGTTTAATTCCTTGTTCTTATGTCATATATTGTGTATAACTTGTGCATTTAACATCCAAAATTGCCGGATGTAATCTCGAACTGTATATATGAATTTCATATACATAAGGATACAGTAAGAGACGTGCAATCTAAAGAGTCCGTAGAAAGCAAATAAATCTGGGTACTTTGTTTGTGGTTAATCTACAGTTATGGTCTATTTTGTAGTGTACGGTGATCCTATTATAGATCATTCATATGGAGATATGAGAATATAGGCACCTTGTATGATGTGTATGATGTGATCATATATGACTGGGTCATGATCTTTATAAATCTCTCACTAAGATCTATTTAACGATGAGATTCATATATATCAACTAATGATGGTTATATGCTGGTGATCTTAATCATGAGTGTCTTATCGACTCTTTCATGTTAGATCATATTCTTTGATGTACCATAGGTGAGGTTGGAGTTACATTCCTAATCAATTTGCTCCGTATGTTGGGATTGCGGTTTGGCTTATTACTGGAAAAGTTTGTACACAATAGTGGAATTCACTCATTCTTGTGAGAAGTAGATGATAGTTCCCTTAAGGGTTGATTCGGGGCTTGAACAATATGAACGATCTCCTAATTCCGTGAGGAATGTAGGATTTATTGTTCATTAAATAATCAATGGTACTTAATGGATAGATATAATTAGAGGGGTATAACGGATATTATGACCCAGCTCTAATTATAAACTTATAAACTGATTGTTAAGGATCATACCATACACAATAGTTATATCGATAGACACCGAGTAATATTGGTTTGTTTAAAAATGTCTACAATTGAGAGTGCAACTTCAGGTTTTTAGTGGAATAACACTGAACTTAATAATCATGAAATATTAATTAAAGAGTTTAATTAATTATTTATTAGGATTATTGGGGCTTAAAATACTGTGGGTCCATTAGGTCCTCTTGCAAGCCCGATTGATTTAGGTAACAAGAGTCACAGTTAATTTATTGGATTGTCCAATTAATTGTGTTACAAAAGTGACACGTATTTGTTCAAGAATTAATTGAATAATGGTGATTAAATAAATTAAATGATAAGATTATTTAATTATTTTATTAATTACTAAATGGAGGGAGTTTTTTGATATTTGATATTGAATAAAATAAGATAATATGATTATTTTATTTTATTAAATTTAATATTTAACTTTTTACATTTAAAGAGTTTGAATTCAAATCAAATCAAATAAACAAAAATATTAATTAAATATGGTTTTAATTAAATATTAATTTTGAATTTAAATAATTTAAATTCAAATTAGAAGATATATTTTAATAAAAAAAAGATTTAGTTTTAAATTAAAAAGATATCATCAGTTGTTTTAAAAAAGATATATATATGATGTAAATTTTTTAGAAACTAAGTTTTAAAAAAGACAAAAAACAAATAAGAGAGAACGATTAAGAGTTAATCGTATGTAAAACAAAAGAAGAACCCACCCTCAAAGAGTTCTAAGGTTTTCAGTTAAGAAAAAAAATCTTCTTCTTCTTCTCTCTTCATCCTCTAGTTGTTCCTGGGAACCGTGACGCGCCCATAAGCAGTTACCAGTCCTGGGAGATAACGATGAAGATCAAATGGTTCAAATCATGAGCGGATCGTAAACAGAATGAGTCACCAACGAAGGTATGAAGAAATCGTTTCTTCTCTTCTCGTCTCTTTTATTTCGATTTCGATTCTTGCTATTTTACTATTCCAAAAAATTCGGGGTTCCAGCAGGTAGTGTATCCTGACTAGGAATCATCTGACTCTCAGATGTTAATGGATCAACAACTCTTGTTGATTGAGGACTGGTCTCACCAGACTCAAACTGATTTAATAAAATTTTTGAACGAGCTTATGATTACTAATATAGCTATTCTCAAGAAACGTTGCATTAGTCGATACAAATACTTTGTTATATTCAGGACAATAGAAGTATCCACCTCTGGTCTTCTTGGGGTATCCAATAAACAAACAGACCACAAGCTTGGGATCTAACTTTCCAGTTCTGTTCTTCAACACGTGTGCTAAACACCCCAATACTCAAAAATGTTGCAAACTAACTTTACAATCATTCCACAACTCTAGAGAAGTCTTAGGAATAGATTTGGATGACACTACATTCAAAATGTATCCCGTTGTTTGTACTGTATATCCTTAAAAAGAATTTTGTAATGATGAGAAATTAATCATAAATCTCACCAATTCCATTAGGGTTCTATTTATCCTCTCTGTGACACCATTCTACTGAGGTGTACCAGGAGCTGTGAGTTAGGACATTATCCCATACTCAACCATGAATTCTTCAAACTCTTAGTCGAGGTACTCACCTCCACAATTCGGTGGTAGAGTCCAGATAGCCTTTCTTAACTGATTCTTAACTTTAGCTCAAAATTCTTTGAACTTTTAAAATGTTTTCGACTTCCGTTGCATTAGGTAAACATATATGTATCTTGAGTAGTCATCTATAAAGGTGGCATAATACTTATAACCACCCCTAGCATTAACATTCATCGATCCGCAGACGTTTGTATGTATAAGCTCTAACAGTTTTTTAGCTCTAAGCCTTTTCTAGTAAAAGGTCTCTTAGTCATCTTACCTTCTGATGAGGACAAACCAGTTGATCACAATTCGGCTAAGGTTGGAAAAGATCCAGATCCTTTAACCATTCATGGAGGACCAATGACAAGAGCTAAAGCTAAAAAGATGAAAGAAGCCTTAACTTGTTTAATGGAAAGCATTTGGAAGAAGCAAGCTAGTTAAGATTTGGTCAAGGTTCTAAGGATGCAAGAAGAGTATAAAATGGTTAACATGTTTCAAACAAGTCCAAATCCTGAAGATAAGAGTCCAGCCTTGTTAGAATGAAGTATTCTAGCCTATCTTGAAGAATAAAAGGCCATTCAGCCATGTTGGGCTTTGTGGGCCTATTTTATAATTACTTAGGGTTTAATTATGTTGGGTTTTGTGGGCTTATTTCTGATTAATTTGGGTTTTAATTGTGTTGGGTTTTGTGGGCTTATTTTATGAATAGTTTGGGTTTTATTTTCTTAAGTGTGAGTTCATGTGTTCTTTGATCAGGAATAAGGAGTTACAAAGGCTGGATACTTTATGACCATTATTCATGGTCTAAATGTCTTTTAGTGGGAGGTTACACATTTAATGGACAGTTATATTTGTGTTGTATTGTCCTTGGTCTTTGTTCTATATAAACAAGGCTGCTTTTTCTATGTAAGGGCAGAGATTTGAGTAATATAAACTTATTGGAGCACTTTGTGAGTGTTTTGTTTTTAAGTTCTTGCATGAACTTTGGAACTTATCAAGCTTATTCAGCTTGTGGCGTTCAACAACCTCAAAATCTTTTTTTTGTCTTTAAACTTATCAAACTTCATAGTTTGTGGCGTTTTGGGGAAATCAAAGTGTTGTTCTAATTAGCTTTTATCATCATTCCATTGATAAAGTGATTAGAATAGTTTCTCTTACTTCAATCTTGAACGATCGGGTTTGTTTCAATTAGTTGGAGGGTGTTAAATTGCATTCCATATGTATCATAGCGCTTTAGCTATTGGGGTGTATGGTTGCTAAGTTAATGATTTCCATCATTTTGGTATCAGAGCTTGGCTCAAGTTTGAGGTTTGCATATCCAATTATTTGTTGTTCTTTTAGTTTTTTTTTATCACATTCTTTTCTTCTTCATCTTATAGCACCGTATCTATAATTCATCTTAATTGTTGTGCTTCTTGAGGTTATTATCATTCTTCTTTGTTTTCCGTAAAAAAAAGGAAAAAAAAACATTAAAAAACAACAAAAAAACAACAAAAAAAGTATTGCGGATTCAAAGAATTCTTGCGAAATTCCAAAAATCTTTCTTTGTTCATATCATTCTTGTTTCGGTGTGGGAAATATTTAAATATTGTCTTCTTAACCAAAACAAACAAAATTCTTGTTGGGAGAGAAGTTGATATTTTAGTTCTAATCTTTGTTTACTTTAAGTGACCTACCTTTTGTTTGTTTTTTTAGACCTACCCAATTTCACTCCGTTGAATTTGCCATAATCTGAATTGTTTGTTTAAAAGGACCTTAGTTAATCTAAGAACCCAAAGAACAAAACAAGAGAGGTAAAAGGCAAGAGTGGTGAGATTAGCATCGAGAAAAGCCAAATAATTGTGTGAAACACAAGTGGTGTGAATCAATTCTTTGAGAGAAACACGTAAGGGAGTGATTGTGAGGCTGTTCTAACTTTTTTTTTCAGGTTTTAAACATGTCTAACAAAGATAAAGAAGTGAGTTCTTCCTTAAATGATCAAGTGATTCAAGCAATGCAGCAACAATTTGAACGTATGTTCAAAGTGATGGGAGATGTAGAAGATCGTCTAGAAAGACATGATGAAACAATTACCAGATTGCAAAGAGAACCACGACGTGGAAGACAACCAGCCTTTGTCAATGCTGTATATGATGGTGGAGAAGACACGGATGATGGCCAAGCTACCATAATTGGTCTAGACGTTAATCCTAGAAGAAAAGCTAGGAGAGGACGTTTTGATGGTCTGGACGGAAACATAGGCAGCATCAAAATGAAAATTCCTCATTTTCAAGGGAAAAACAATCTGGATGCCTATTTGGAATGGGAACGAAAAGTGGAGTTGATCTTTGAATGTCATAACTACTCCAAAGAGAAAAAGGTAAAACTAGTTGTTGTTGAATTTTGTGATTATGCTATTGTTTGGTGGGATCAATTGTGTAAAGACAGGCGTAGAAATGGTGAAAGACCCGTAGAGACTTGGTTGGAGATGAAACAAATCACGAGGAGGAGATTTGTCCCTAGCCATTACTATAGGGATTTGCATCAACGGTTACAAACTTTGACACAAGGTTCCATGAGTGTAGAAGAATATCACAGAGAAATGGAGATAGCTATGATAAGGGCTAATGTGGAGGATGACCGTGAGGCCACCATGGCTCGGTTTTTGAGTGGGTTAAACAAGAACATTGTTGATCTTGTGGAGTTGCAACATTATGTGGAGATTGAGGACATGGTGGGTGTGGCCATAAAGATTGAAAGGCAACTCAAAAGAAAAGGCATCAGGTATGATTCAAAACCTTATTCAGGTTCTTCTTCTTCTTGGAAACCGAATTGGAGTAAAAAGAATGATAAACCCATTGTTAAGCCAAAAATTGATGAAACTAAAAGCAAAAATGAAATAGGCAGCAAGGGTAGAGGTGAGAATCAACCTAATCAAACTAGAGGCATTAAGCGTTTCAAGTGCCTTGGACATGGTCATGTGGCACGTGAATGTCCTAATAAAAGGGCAATGATCATGAGGGATGGGACAGTTGAATCAAAAAGTGAGAGAAAGGATGAAGATGACATGCCACATTTAGAAGATGCTAGTGATGTAGAGTATGCTAGTGGAGAAAATTTGGTTGTACAACGCACACTTAGTTTGCAAATTAAAAATAATGAACATGGTGAGCAATGTGAAAATTTGTTTCATACTCATTGTTTGATTGCGAACAAGTTCTGTAATGTGATTGTTGATAGTGGACGTTGTACAAATGTGGCAAGTACCTTGCTTGTAGAGAAACTGAAATTACCTACTATTAAACATCTAAAACCATACAAGTTACAATGGTTGAATGATAGTGGTGTTGTGAAGGTAAATCGGCAAGTGTTAATTTCTTTTTCAATTGGTAGATATAAGGATGATGTTTGGTGTGATGTGGTACCTATGTATGCTGGTCACATGTTATTGGGGAGACCATGGCAATATGATCGAAGGGTAATGCATGATGGGTTTAAGAACCATTATTCTTTGATCATGGAGGGACATAAATACCAACTTGGACCTTTGCCTCCAAAGACAATTTTTGAAGACCATATTCGCATAAAACAGCAATATGAAGAGTTTGAATCTTCATTAGCTGAAACTTTGGGAAGGGAGCAAGAAAGAGAGAAAAAAAAAGGTGAGTTGAGTGGTAAAAATGAGAGCAATGGGAAACACAAGGGGAGAGAAAACAAGGAAGGTTTGAGTGAAAGAAAAATGAGTGTTTATGCAAAAATGTGTGATGTGAATAAAGCATTAACCATGAGCCAGCCCTTACTTGTACTTATGTACAAGGATGTTTTAATTGTTTCTAACGAAATTAACAAGAGTTTGCCTAGTGTTATTGTTGATCTTTTACAGAAAAATGAGGATCTCTTTCCTGAAGATGTTCCTATTGGTTTGCCACCAATTAGAGGAATTGAACATCAAATTGATTTCATTCCGGGTGCAAGCATACCAAATAGGCCAGCATATAGATGCAACCCCGAAGAGACCAATGAAATCCAAAAGCAAGTAAGTAAGCTTATGGAAAAGGGATATGTACTTGAAAGCATGAGTCCATGTGCGGTTCCTGTTTTGTTGGTACCTAAAAAGGATGGTTCTTGGAGAATATGTGTTGATTGTCGAGCCATCAACAAAATCACGGTAAAGTATAGATATCATATCCCTAGGTTAGATGATATGTTGGATGAATTGCATGGTTCTTGTGTGTTTTTAAAGATTGATTTGAAATCTGGATATCATCAAATAAGAATGTATGAGGGTGATGAATGGAAAACCGCTTTCAAAACTAAACATGGTCTATATGAATGGTTAGTAATGCCTTTTGGCCTAACTAACGCACCTAGTACTTTTATGAGATTGATGAACCATGTTTTGCGTGCTTACATTGGAAAGTTTGTAGTAGTTTATTTTGATGATATACTTGTGTATAGCAAAATTTTAGATGAGCATGTAAAACATTTAAAGGCTGTTTTTGATGTGCTTAGAAAAGAAAAGTTATATGTTAATCTAAAGAAATGCATTTTTTGCACTAATGAACTTACTTTTCTTGGTTATGTTGTTAATGATAAAGGAATACATGTTGATCAAGAAAAAGTGAAAGTAATTAGGGAGTGGCCGAAACCCACTTGTGTTAGTAATGTAAGGAGTTTTCATGGTCTTGCTAGCTTTTATAGGAGATTCATTAAGGATTTTTCTACCATTGCTGCACCATTAACTGAATGCATCAAAAAGAATGTGGGATTTAGGTGGGGTAAAGAACAAGATAATGCTTTTAACTTGCTTAAACACAAACTTAGTTCAGCACATTTGCTTGCTTTGCCTAACTTTGCTAAAACTTTTGAGATTGAGTGTGATGCAAGTGGAATAGGTATTGGAGGAGTGTTAATGCAAGAGGGCAAACCTATTGCATTCTTTAGTGAGAAGCTAAGTGGAGCAAGTCTTAACTACCCGACGTATGATAAGGAGTTTTATGCCTTGGTGAGAGTGTTAGAGACATGGCAGCACTATCTTTGGTACAAGGAATTCATTATACACACCGATCATGAGTCCTTGAAATATCCAAAGGACAAGGAAAGCTAAGCCATAGACATGCAAAATGGGTAGAGTTTATTAAATCTTTTCCATACATCATCAAGTACAAACAAGGTAAGGAGAATGTGGTTGCCGATGCTCTTTCTAGAAGGTATGCTCTAATTTCGAAACTTGATGCAAAATTATTGGGTTTTGAGTACATTAAAGACTTATACAATTCTGACTTTGATTTTGCTAATGTTTATGGGGCATATGAGCAAGGAGGTTTTGACAAGTTCTTTAGGCATGATGGTTTTCTTTTCAAAGAAAACAAGTTGTGTGTTCCTAGATGTTCAATGAGAGAGTTGCTTGTGAGAGAGGCACATAGTGGCGGGTTAATGGGGCATTTTGGAGTTAAAAAGACTTTGGGTGTGTTAAGTGATCATTTCTTTTGGCCACACATGAAAAGAGACGTTGAGAGAATATGTGAGAGATGTATTACTTGCAAACGAGATAAATCTAAAGTAATGCCTCATGGGCTGTATACTCCTCTTCCTATACCTAGTGAGCCTTGGGTTGATATATCAATGGACTTTGTCTTGGGATTACCTAGGTCAAAAGGGGGGAGAGATTCTATTTTTGTTGTTGTTGATAGGTTCAGCAAGATGGCACATTTCATTCCTTGCCACAAAACAGATGATGCAACATTTGTTGCGGGGCTGTTCTTCAGAGAAATTGTGAGGTTACACGGAATTCCAAGGACAATTGTGAGTGATAGAGATGTGAAGTTCCTTAGCCACTTTTGGAAAACGCTTTGGAGAAAGTTGGGTACAAAGCTGTTGTATTTAACCACTTGTCATCCACAAATAGATGGACAAACAGAGGTGGTAAACAGAACTTTATCAATGCTTTTGAGGGCCATAATTCAAAGGAATTTGAAGAATTTGGAGGAATGTTTGCCACATGTGGAGTTTGCTTATAATCGAAGTGTGCATGCTACAACAAACCATTCACCATTTGAAGTTGTGTATGGGTTCAATCCATTATCTCCTATGGATTTACTACATTTACCTTTGGAAAGAGCTAATTTGGATGGTAAGCAAAAAGCTGATTTTGACAAAGCCTTGCCTGAAAATGTGCGCACACAAATTGAAAAGAAAACTCTACAATATGAGAAGCAACACAACAAGGGCCGAAAGCAAGTAGTATTTGAACCTGGTGATTGGGTTTGGGTACACTTGAGGAAGGAAAGATTTCCTAGCCAACGAAAGTCTAAACTCATGTCAAGAGGGGATGGACCATTTCGAATCCTTTAAAGAATCAATGACAATGCATACAAGCTGGAACTACCAAGTGAGTATGGCAATGATAGTGCAACTTTCAATCTTTCTGATTTGTCTTTGTTTGATGTAGGTGATGAAGGTGCTGATTCGAGGACGAATCCTTTCAAGGAAATGGGGAATGATGAGGACCAGCCAGTTGATCACAATTCGGCTAAGGTTGTAAAAGATCCAGATCCTTAAACCATTCATGGAGGACCAATGACAAGAGCTAAAGCTAAAAGGATGAAAGAAGCCTTAACTTGTTTAATGGAAAGCATTTGGTTGGAGCAAGCTAGTCAAGATTTGGTCAAGGTTCTAAGGATGCAAGAAGAGTAAAAAATGGTTAACATGTTTCAAACAAGTCCAAATACCGAAGACAAGAGTCCAGCCTTGTTAGAATGAAGTATTCTAGCCTATCTTGAAGAATAAAAGGCCATTCAGCCATGTTGGGCTTTGTGGGCCTATTTTATAATTAGTTTGGGTTTAATTATGTTGGATTTTGTGGGCTTATTTTCTGATTAGTTTGGGTTTTGATTGTGTTGGGTTTTGTGGGCTTATTTTATGAATAGTTTGGGCTTTATTTTGTTAAGTGTGAGTTCATGTGTTCTTTGATTAGGAATAAGGAGTTACAAAAGTTGAATACTTTATGGCCATTATTCATGGTCTAAATGTCTTTTAGTGGGAGGTTATACATTTAATAGGCAGTTATATTTGTGTTGTATTGTCCTTGGCCTTTGTTCTATATAAACAAGGCTGCTTTTTCTATGTAAGGGCAGAGATTTGAGTAATATAAACTTATTGGAGCACTTTGTGAGTGTTTCGTTTTTAAGTTCTTGCATGAAGTTTGAAACTTATCAAGCTTATTTAGCTTGTGGCGTTCAACAACCTCAAAATCTTTGTTTTGTCTTTAAACTTATCAAACTTCATAGTTTGTGGCGTTTTGGGGAAATCAAAGTGTTGTTCTAATTAGCTTTTATCTTCATTCCATTGATAAAGTGATTAGAATAGTTTCTCTTACTTTAATCTTATACGATCGGGTTTGTTTCAATTAGTTGGAGGGTGTTAAATTGCATTCCATATGTATCATAGCACTTTAGCTATTGGGGTGTATGGTTGCTAAGTTAATGATTTCCATCACCTTCCAAACAAAATTCACAGACAGGTAAGATGTCAACATTTAACTCACTTAAAGGTCCAATTTTTACTAGTCTGTCTGTCCGATCAAGGTTAATATGACCAAGCCTTATATGCTAGAGATACGTTTCGTTTTTTGGAGAAATCTTATATCATTTGGTTTTTGGTTTTTGGTTTTTCAACCTAAACGATCTTAACACATACAAATTGTTTTCATTAATTCTTGAACAAATATTCAGACCATTCTTTACAATAATAACTAATTTATTATCAAAAGAAACAAAATATAATTGTTCTAACAACTTAGAAACGAAAATTAAATTCCGTGTAAATCAAGTAATGAAAAATACATTGACCAACAATATAAAAATATTATTAAAAAAAAGCAATCTAATTACGCTCATTGCTCGTGCAAACACGACATCCCCTGACCCCACACGCACAGAGAAGGCTCCCTCTTCAAGCTGTGTCCAAGAATCTGTCTACTGTAAACAATAACAAACATGGTTAGCGGCCTCCGAATCAACTATCCAGGGTGAAGAATCATCTTCCACTAAACACGACTCAAGAAAAAGTAAATTATATTTACCTTTCATTTTCTTCTTCTTGGCTACCTCCTCTAGATACTAAAGACAGTTCCTCTTTCAGTGCCTAACCTTGTCGCAATGGATACATTTTCCCTTGCCCTGGTCGGTAAAGACACCTTCTTTTTGCTTTGAGCTTTCTTGGGTTTGGGCTTACCCTTCACCTTCCCAACAGTCATTTTCCTCTTCCTATTATTGAAGGAAAATGGTTCAGCAACATTTGCCTCACCAGTCTTGCCCTTATTGTCATTAGTCAATGACTCAAAGGTAGTGAGCTAATTGAGCAACTGTGTGAGACTGAACCTAAGCTTGTTCATCCCATAGTTGCTCTTGAACTGATCAAAACTCTTCGAAAGAGTCATCAATATGATGCACACCTGACTGGGCTCATCAATGGCCTCGTCATTGATTTCTACCTTGTGAAGTAGGACATCATGTTCAGGACATGTTCCCGAATTGATGTACCCTCCTTCATACGAGCGAGCATAGCATAACGAATAGCTTCGTGCTGCTTTTGCTTAGTGGCCTGCCCGAACATAGTCTGCAATGACTCCATTATTTCGAATGCGATAGTCATCGCTTCATGCTTTGTGACAAGCACGTTTGTCATACTAGCTAACAGATATATTTGGGTCTTCTTATCAGATGAGACCCATTTCTCGTATGTCTCACGAACACTATGTGTGGCATGGGCAGTAGGCGCTGGAGGATATTCCTCGGTAAGCACAAACTTAAGGTCATTGGTGACTAAAATTGCATTGATATTGTGTTTCCATTTAAAGTAGTTATCACTAGTTAATTTATCATTTGCAAGTATTTGTAAATGTGCTTATGACATGGCTGACATAAACATAAAATCAGAAGTTCATTCAGTCATACATTTAGAACAAGTGTAAATGGTTTGGCTTAAAATTAAAAATGGTGAATGAACATGTTTAATGAATAAGAACAACCCAAAAAAAAATGTTACTATGCCACGATAACCTAACATGCCACAAGCAAGTGCTGCCTTAGGGTCGATCAAATTCCTACACGTTAGATCGAGACACTCGCAATTAAGTGATATACTAGAATAACTCTTATTTTAATATCACTCAACCATCATTTATTCAGTCAGTTTTTTAATTAACCAAGTTGAATCAAAACCTTGTGAGTGTAACACATCGTTTCAGATCATATGAGCTTAACTCGAGAATTGCCGCCTTAGGGTCGGTCAATCCCGAAATACCCTCAGAAATCCTATTCGTTAGGAAGTCAACCTTAGTATTGATCTTTGTGGAAACCCTCCTTAGGGAGGATGAAAGCAAAGTTGTCACGAGGCCCTACTCGAATTTCACGGTATTGAACTTGTTTGAATCCCGTTCACTGGTAACGCAATGGAAATCAATTTTTAAATTTTTTTATAAAGATTGTACTTGATCTGGAGCCAATGAACTTGGTATCGTAATTATTTTTGGAACTAATACATATCAATTATTACAATAATAAATAAATATGTATACACGGAAATTGTAATCAATATAAACAAGAAGAAAATAGAAGCTTATCAACGTTTGGAGGCTCCTTCACTTTACGATATGCTCTTGGGTTGTACCACTGATATTCCTAGCTATATTCTGGGACTGGTAACTGCATGTGGACGCGTCACGGACTCAGGATCTTAAAATGGAGGATGTATAGAGAATTGAAGAAACTCTTTCTTCTATGTTTACAAACAATTCTAGAATATAAACTAGGGTAAAAATGTTTTTAGTCCCCCTAGTTTGCCATATTATACGTTCTGGTCCGTCTAGTTTTAGAATTAGCCTGTTTGATCCTTTCGTAACAGATTGCTTTTAAAATAGTCAGTCTGACATGTACAAAAGGAAAAATGCCTTTATTGCCCGTAAAAGTGTTTGAAGAAAGTTAAAAGACATTTGTGACCCTTAAAGTTGTTGAAGGATATGGAAAGGACATTTTTGCCCCTTAAAGTAACCGTTGCACATTGCAACGACTACATTATGGCTTATATAAAGCCCTACACATTCTCATTTCACATACACATCATATTTTGATGCACAAACACATTCTCATAAATACAATATCATATTCAAAAAAATATATCCAACAAACACATCTCCAACAAACAAATGTCCAACAGTTTCCAACAAAACATATCAAAAATCAGTTGTCCATTTCTTCTCCAACATTACACATCTATAAATTCACAATACACCACATCAATATCAAGTTCAAAAATTATGGAGGCTAAATCAAGCTCAGTAATCAGCATCAACCCGTGGGGGGGGGGGGGGGGGGGGGGGGGGGGGGGGAGGCGTTAATAAGATTCAAAAACCGAAAATGCACATGTGGGATTAAAGCTGCTGTGAAGATTTCTGAATCTGAAAACAACCTAAAGAAATTATTTTTCTACTATGAGAGAGGAAAATGCAAATTCTATACATTTTGGAAACCCGATAATGAAGAATTCAACCAAGATGAATACATAGAAAACATTTTACAAAGGTTTGGAAGTGGAGATAATTTTCAGCAGCTTGAACAAGAAATGATAGATTTAAATGCAAGATTGAGGAAGCTGGAAATGGTATGGGAAATGGTACAACACCTAGAAAGCTTACATGCAAGGATGCATAATCTGTAAACAAATATTCATGGGAGAATGCATCACCAAGAGTCTAAAGAAGGAAGCTCAAGGCTGATGTGGGTAGTTAACATGTCTTTATTTTGTGTAATCATGGCAATCATTGTACTTAGTATGACAAACAAAGACTACATGTAATAATAAGTAATGTTTAAGCATAAATAAAAAGTAGTTATAGTTAATCATTTAAGTGCAATACATAAACTAGAATCACAGCCAAAAACCACCAATATTCATGCTTCTCTGTGTCCTTGCACTTTCAAAAAGAATATTAAGCACATTTAATGGTTTGATAACCATATCTATAAATATCTAGCAACAATATCCATGCAAATACACAAAATACAGCCGTGACAAAAAAGTAGTTTAATAAAAGTTTCCAAATAAAACCAGGTGTTGCTGTCTTCCACCATTCCAAGTGTTGTGTCTTAGTTAAGAACTTGAGAGTTAGGTTGACTCTGGGTTGTTGGAGGATGTGATGTTGAAGGCTGTGAAGATGACTGTGTTTAAGTTGTCTGTTAACAGAAAATGAAAACGAAATCACAACAGTCATAGAATAATTTTAGAAAAAAAATGGTAGATTCGTGAAATCAGGTAATCAACTGAAATGGTAGTTTTTCGTGTCAGTTTCTCAAAAGATTAAAATCAGGCTGTGAAAGAAATGGCTATCTTTGAGTAGGTTGTGTTGTTGATGGTAAGGTTTGGGGAAGCATATTCAAATATATTTTTTAGTACTTAGAGGTAGACATAATTGGATAGAGAAAGAATAGATCAAAAATAAAAACAAGTTAAGAATGTAGTACTTTTTTTTTTCTTCCAGGTCCTTTTGTTGTGGCCAGGTTCTAAACAAATCTTGCAAACAACAGTTCCAGACCTTCCTCCTTTAGGTGGCTCATCTAGTTCCCTCTTTCTCTGTGTCTTAGGCCTGCCTGGTTGGACAGTACGGGGTGGCGGAATCAAATGTTCCGTTTGACCTTCATTAAGTAAATAAGCAGGCACTTCTGGCCACCTTTTCTGATTAGGTATGGGCTGGATCATTCCCCTATAAGTTTGCAAGTAAGCACTCTTGCTCAAACTTTGTTGGACAAAATCACTAATCTTATCCTTCATAACAGATTTATCACAGTAATGGCTGATGGCAGTCATTGCATGGGTACAGGGAATCCCACTCATCTGCAGTAACATCACTGACAACTATACTCCATAAGTTTCACACCATATCCCCCAGTTGGACCCAAAAGCTCATATTCCCTGTTCTCAACTACTATAATTATAAATAACCTACTTTCTCTACCATGCTTCAAGATTTTAGCATTCACCCTTGGTGGCCAAACAGAATTCCACGCTTCACACTCCTCCTTCCTTTCATGGTATTTTCTCATAATCATCATTCTAATAAACTCTAACAACTCTAAATAAGATGCAGCCCTATAGGAACCTAACATGTTGTTAAATGCTTCGATCATGTTGTTAGTGACATGGTCACATCTAATGTTCTGGTCATAAGCAAACCTAGACCAATGTTCTATATCAATATTTTGCAACCAAGACATGGTTACAGGGTCAATGGCTCCTATCTCATTCATTGCCTCATTGAAGTCAAACACGTTACAGCTTCTCGTGGCCCTCCAAAACAACTTCTTATAATGCTCACCCTTGTAGGTAAGTCTAAAATTAGCAAAGATGTGTCTCGCACAATATCTGTAACATGAGAATAAAAGATTTTAAAATGAGAAAGCATATTGAAAATGAGAAAGCATAAGATTAAAAAAATAAAAAATAATCAGAAACGACCTTCTTTTGGCAAAGGGAAAAATGCAATCCTAAAGCTGCAATGACACCTTTTTGTCTGTCTAACATGCATGTCAATTTCCTGCTTTCTAAGTACTTCAAATGGATCTTCAAGTTTCTCAAGAATCATTCCCAACTTGTTTGATTCTCCTTTTCACAGATGCAAACTGCTAGTGGGAATAACCCACTATTTACATCCAAAGCGACTTCAGACAATAGCACTCCTCTAAAAGAGCCTTTCAAATGGCACCTATCCACTCCAATGAAGGGTCTACAGCCCTCCAAGAACCCAAGTTTTTGAGATTCAAAACTTAGAAGCATCCTTTGAAAGGTTGGTTGTGGTTGCTAAAGTACAGATATGTATTGCTGATCCGGGGTTGCCTTGGTTTACCATATAAGCATATCTTCTTAGTAAATCAAAACACTTAGTATGGTCTTTTGCTAATCCTGCTAAGGCTCTTTTCTTTGCATTTTAAAGCCTTTAAATGTCCATCGAGACCCTATAGTTCTCCCTTAAAAGATCACATATCACCTTAACACTGACACTTGGGTCTGTCTTCACAATGTTTTCAAACTTAGAGGCAATCCACTTCACTTTGGCCTTTTTGTTGTTGTAAACCCTATGACATTCATGTTCCTCCACCAATGTAATAATCATGAATGTCATTTTATCAATCATGCGTGACCCATGTGCTCTCCAAAGGCAGCCATCTCCTAAGCACTTGTAGGTCTGTCTCACATTATCATTTTTCACTCTTTTTAAAACCACTATCTGTTGAATTGCATATTCCTTAAACTGCACTGTCAAATGTATGACCTACATGAAACTTAATTTCGCCACCTACTAGCTTCTTGAAAGGATTACCTTTCATCAGCCTAGCTATCTTGACCTTATCTGGTTCAAGCTGAGTCTGAAACATATTAATCATCAGACTTTGATTGATAACCCTCAAATAAATCCATACACTCTTTAATTATGTCATCATTCCCATCATCAACATCTTCATCAACTATTGGAACTTGTCCATAATTATCTTGTGTACCCTCTCCCTCACCAGCATCACCCTCATCATTATCATCATCTTTCTCATTATCACCATCAAAATTCAACATTTCAGCCTCTAAATCGTGCCAGTCAAGTGGTTGATAACCACTATCCTGGGCCAACACTTCAGGTTCCTCATCTTGTTCATCTCCAAGAGGATTTGGAACATAAGCATTCTCTAGCTCAAAGACTATTGTATCCATCCCATGGTCCTCAAACATCCTAAAATAATCAACTAACTCAATATCACTGTTGACCTGAACTCTCTCATCACTCCAAGGTAATTATACCCAAACAATGCAATCCTCATTAGGTACTTCATTCTGTCCACTAACTCATCAATAGTTTCCCGAATCAATGTGATAAGACTAATGTGATTAGAATCACACTCACCTACATCTAACATCTCATTTCCAAACAACACCTTTATACTAAAAATATCCATTGCACATGTGCACAGATAAAGCAAACAAATTAAATCAGCAGACTTCACTAAAGCAAGAACTCTATATAAAAATTGAAAAATCAATCAATACTGGAAATTAAAGAACTGTTAACATTCAATAACAGTTAATTACACTCGTGCACAGATAAAACAAACAAATTCAATTAGCATACTACACTAAAACAAGAATTCTGCATATTAAAATTGAAAAATCAATATAAGTTCAATACTGGCAATTAAAAAACTATTAACATTCAATAATAGTTCAATACTGGACATGTCATGTATCAAGTTTGTTTCCATTTAATTTCCCATCAAACACGTATAAACAAAACACATATCAACTGATTCTCATCTTCAACACATAAACACACACAAAAAGCCCTAACATTCTAAAACCCGATTGTTTAAGAAAGAAAAAAACTATTCTTTTTCCAAAACTCCTCTAATTTTAGTACCAACACACGTAAACACAACTTCTACAACACTCAATTACACTTAATCGACCTTAAATTGAAAAACCCCTAATTTCTCCAACGCCAAAACCCTATAAAGATGGATTTTGTGAATAATTACGGTGTAAAAAACCTGTATGCAAAATAAATCACTCAATACACACCTAGAGAACATGATTGTTTAAGAAACTCAACTTTCAATGAACAAGCTTCAAACACTCACTCACTAGATCCTTTTGTCTGCATCTGGAACCAAACTCAAACCTTTACAAGTCTAATAGTGGAATAAAATGCAAAACAAGAGACAAGAACGAGTTAAAATGTAAAAGATGAAGTGAACGAGCGAAGGTTTTTGGTGCCAACGGGTGAAGGATAAATGGTGGTGTGTGTATTATGTAAGAACTCTGCACAGAAAAAGGCTTTTAATCTTGGGACCACCATTGATTTAGGTTTTTTTGAGTTGTTTGTAAGGTGTCATAATCGTAGGCATGTAAAACACATCTCAGCCATTCATTTTGTTTTTTGTTTTTAATTATTCAACTGTAAATTTGTTAACTACCATTTTGCCCTTCTCGATCAATCTTCTAGAAATCTGAATGATAATTTTACCATTTTACCCTCGTCCTATTGACAGAATTTTTAAAATTCCTAACGGAATTGGACGGTAGGGATCTAACCAACCATAAATTAAACAATTTAATCAAAAACATCATACTCCCATAAAAACGGTGCCTACACATTTATACATATCAAGAGCATCACAATTGATTCTACTGTTCCGAAAAATTGACTCTGATACCAATTGTTGGGTCCCCGGCTTACCAATCGTGTAGCGGAAGAATTTTTTTTAAAAAATATATATTTTTTATAAAGAAATTGCGACCAGTAAACCCTATGATCTATTTTGCGAAACAATATAATAAGAAATTGAAATCGATAGTAAAAGAAACAAGAATGAACTATTTCTTCATACTTGCATAGAAGGCATATTCTCTTTAATTCAATCTGCTCCTGCTTTGAACCACTTGATCTTCCTAGCTATCTCCCGGGATTGGTATTGGTGTATGAGCGTGTCACGGTACTCAGAAACAACAGGAGAACACAAAAAGAAGAAGAACTTTTTATTTTTCTTTTGGCCGAACCCTAGAACACTTATAGGTTTAAAAATATTTCTTTTCTTTAAACGCTCAAAACTCTTTTGATCATATGTTTTGTGTTGTGTACTTAGTTTCCAAAAACATATATTTTTAATTAAACTATTTTAATTAAATATTTTAAGATATCTGATATCTTTAAAGATATTAATTAATAGTTTTTTATTTGAATTCAAACTCTTTAAATTCAAATTTAAAAATTTAATTTAACAAAATAAAATAATCGTATTATCTTATTTTATTCAAAATCAAATATCAACTAACACCCTCCATCTGGTGATTAAGAACATAATTAAATAATCTTAATATTTAATTTATTTAATCACAATTATTCATTAATTAAATAATCTCATTATTCAATTAATTCAATAAATACGTGTCACTTTCATAACACAATTAATTGAACAATCCAATTAATTAACTGTTACCCTTGTTATCTAAAATGACCGGGCTAGCAAGTTGGATCTAATAGACCCACAGTATTTTGAGCTCCAATAATCCTTAGAAATAATTAATTAAACTCTTTAATTAATATTTTATGATTATTAACTCTGGTGTTATTCCACTAAAAACCCGAATCTACACTCTCTCAACTGTAGATGTTTTTACACAAACCCATAACTTTTGGTGTCCATCGATATAACTATTACATATGGTATAAGTAGTTCATAATTAGAGATGGGTCATTATATACATTATACCCCTCTAATTATATCTTTCCATTAAGTATCATTGGTTCTCTAATGAACAATAAATCCTACATTCCTCACAGAATTGAGAGAGCGTTCATATTGTTTAAGCCCCGAATCAACCCTTAAGGGAACTACTATCTAATTTTCACAAGAAGTAGTGGATTTCACTATTATGTACAAATCTTCCTAACCACAAACCAAACCGTAATCCTAATATATAGAGCATATTGAACAGGAATATAATTCCGACC
Source organism: Dipteronia dyeriana (assembly GCA_032871835.1). Classification (NCBI taxonomy): domain Eukaryota; kingdom Viridiplantae; phylum Streptophyta; class Magnoliopsida; order Sapindales; family Sapindaceae; genus Dipteronia; species Dipteronia dyeriana. The sequence goes on from CM065301.1 coordinate 59,322,997, forward strand.
TCACTCATGGTATATCAAAGACTACGATTTAACCCGAAAGACTTGATAAGACACTCATGATTAAGATCACCCACAAATAGCCATCATTAGTTGATATATATGAATCTCATCATTTAAACAGATCTTAGTGAGAGATTCATATGGATCATGACCCAATCCTATATGATCACATCATACAAGGTGCCTCCATTCTTATATCTCCATATGAATGATCCAAGATAGGATCACCGTACACTACGGAATGGACTGTAGCTGTAGATTAACCACAAATAAAGTACCATATTTATTTGTTATCTACAGACTCTTTAGATTGCACATCTCTTACTGTATCCATATATATATGACATTCATATACACTGTTTGAGATTACATCCATCAATCTTGGATGTTTAATGCACATGTTATACACAAATATATGACATAGGAAGAATGAATTAAACTATTCTTTTATTTATGTTAACAATCCATTTACAAATTACAAGTTTTAGGGTATAAACCCCAACAAATCTATGTAATACAAATCCAACATCGAAAAAAGAAAAGGGATTAAAAGGGTTTATAAGTAGTAAAGTAATACATACATAATGAAAATAGGTCTCCCAACTGGGGCTAACATATAAACCTAGTGAAGTAACGATGGGCTTTGGGTCTTAGGGTGCTTGGGCTTGTCTCCTCACGATCTAGAGCCCTTTGAGGCAAGTGTCGTCTGAATTCGATAAGGTTTTTAACTTAAAATATTTTGTGTAATCACAAAATTTTTAATATAATTACAATGTAATACGTAAATATCACTGGTTGTAAAGGGTGAAACAGTTTTATATAAAAACTATGTAATGGAATCCCACATCGTAAAAAAAAAAAGGATTAAAATGGTTTATAAGTAGTAAAGTATTGCCAATACAATAAACAATATACCTCTCAACTAGGCTTAGCATTTAAACATATTGAAGTAGGTGATGGGCTTTAGGTATTAGGGTTTTTCAGCTTGTCTCTTGACGAGCTAAAGCTCTTTTTTGCATGGTCTAGTATGACTTTACTAAGGTTTTTTTAAACTTTTTTTTTGTTTGTTTTAACATACAAAAATGCATGATGGATCTATAAAAAGACATAACAAGAAATCAAGTTTCGAGATTACAATTTAGTTTCTTTTTTTCCATACATACTACTTTTATTGATATGAATGATGTAAGAACAATAGGCATGTATGTCTAGTGTAAGACTATTGTCAATTATTTATTTTAAAAAAAGAACGACTTCTCTTATCTACCAAAAAAAAATAAAAATTCATAGTCAGAAAATGATCCATCAAGGGTAGCCAAAGCTCTATCAATCCTCTTACTTTGTTGTATTAGATTTACCGTCTCTTTTTATTATTATTATTATTATTATTATTATTATTATTATTATTATTCACATTTATCGAGTGTTATTATACATTCCAAATGATGTTTACTCATATCAAGTGTTATCACATTGTCCAAATGCAAATTGAATAATGGGATCGAGAAAAGATTTAATTTAAAAAATAAATGATTGATGTTTAAATTTGAAAAACATTTATCGTTTTTTATTTATTTATTGCATTGATTGCTTTATAAATTTGAAAAAAAAATGATTGTTTTACTTAGGGAAGAATTAATGAAGTTGAAATTTAAATTGTCTTGGATTAAATGATAATCTGCTTAACAAGTTAACAAGTTTACAAGTTTACAACAAGTATTGGTGTACTAGACACCAGTGTTCTATAGACCGACCATATATATATATATATATATATGTGTGTGTGTGTGTGTGTACGTGTTCAATAGACTGACCATATATATATATGTATGTGTGTGTGTGTGAGTGTGTTTGTGTGTATGTGTGTATGTGTGTATAGTAATACTGACATTACGTGGCTTGATGAATTGTCATAATAATATCCCCTCACCATATAAACTAACTATTCATAAGATGTTGACAACTAACCATACCATATAATTTGAATTTTTTTTTTTTAAAAAAAATATATATATATATAAACCGGCGATGATAATAAAAAAAACATAAAAGAGGAAATACAAAAACTAAAGATGAAAAAAAACTTGTTTTCTAAAAAAAAAAATTGAAGTATCTTTAGAACTTTTTTATCTTTCTTAACAATTTTAATATGTTTAATTCATGTTAAAATTATTATTAATAAAAAAAATAAAAATAAAGTGTAAACATATTATTAGTGGATTGCCAATGGCATTTCAGTATCTTAAATTAAATAATTGTCATTTTTTACAATTTTCACCTTTTACTGTAAAAATGGAAACAAAATCATATTTATTTGTATGAAATAATAAATTGCTGAATACAGGCTTTGTGTGTGTGAATTGTGATGGGCCGAATTTTGAAAATATGGGACCATCGATATTAGCACTTGATGATTGTCAGACGATGCACGTGTTCATACCTCACTTCACAGGATGTGCGAGCAAACTCAATATTTTACTCTCTTCCGGCAGAAATAATGTATTAATTATTATTTTATTTCGATGAAATGAAGCTGGTCCGGTGATAATATCTCTCGCAATGCATTACGAGTATGGTTGGCTTTGGACATAAGACCATGAGGTGTCCACCTGTGGCCTTCATTTTCCAAAGATTTTAAATATCAGATTCAAACTAAATTTTATGTATTAAGTTTTTAAATAAAACATGAGGTTCACATATTAGTTTTTTTTTATATATAAAAAGAATATCATATATATCACTTAACTAAATATAAGTCTAGAGACTCGTATATTTTATATATATATAAAAGAAAAATAGTCAATATACAACTAACCATATAAAAGTACGAAGGTATACCCTCTATATATGATTTTTTAAAAAGGTTAATCAAAGAAACACAATTGTAATACTTAACCATATCCACAACTAATCAACCATTGTCTCAAACTATTAGATATTCATAAAAAAAAAATTGAATTCCAATTATTATATTTACTTATAAAATTGTGAGACGGTTAATGTTTAAATGATACATTATTTGATGTAATTATAAATAAAAAAATTAATGACCTTTTTATTTATTATTTTTATTATGTTGCGGTCTTTATTTTTAGTTATTATATTAATTTTTATAAATATTTAATATTTACTAAAGAAAAAAAAATTAAGTAAATATACATAGACGATCAAGGGTCTCTTTTTTATAGTTTGTATCGAGCCCTAAAATTTCAAGACCAGCCCGGATCACTAGACTGCGTGTTCAAGTTCTCGTCTCTAAACAAAAACTCCAAATTTACGTAATACTTAAAAAAAAAAATCCCGATTTAATAAAATTTTGAATTATTGATAAGTTATTTATTTTGCAAAAAATATTTAACATATTATTCTTCATGTCATTTCATTAAAATAAATTTTAAACTAATTTTTTGAATGCTATAAAATTACTCATATTAAAACCAATATCTTTGTTTATTTTAAAAATGTTAGTTAAAACAAATTCTTTATCTTTTGCTAAAGAATTAAATAAATAATTATTTATTTTGAATATCATATCCTTGAGCTCATGCTTTCTATAGTTCTATATAATTTTGAAAACATTATCATATACTTATTAATAACTTTCTCCTTATAAATGTTTGATTAAAATAAACAAATATCTTGTTCTTATTTACACTATATGATACTTTTCAATATCCCACTATAATGATCACTCTGGTATTACAACTTTTACTACGATGAATGATGCTATCTATACATAAATCAAATTATTTCACGGATTAAAATTTTTAAATTGAAGTGAATTACAATTTACTTGAGATTAAATTGAGGAATTAGTAAAATTGTAAAAGTTTGAACAGAAGTGAGTTAGTAGTCTCCTTTTCTTCTCTTTGGTGGGGAAGATCTCTTCAAATTGCAGTATAAAGTTGACAGAATGATTTCTATGGTCTACAATCTACAAAAAGGCTAAACATGACTGAAAACTCTCTAATGCCTTAAAATTAAATAAAAAGACCATTAATTTTCTTAATACAAAGGCTCTTGTTTCTTGAGTCCTTACGATATTTCAAACGATATTTTTACAGTCAATTTAATTTTTCAAGTGCATGAGTAAAGGTAATTATACGAAACCATGCAAAGAAGACGAGAATGAAATTTATAACATAAAAAAAAAAAAAATTGAATCTAGAATAATTGGTGCTTAATTTACAACAAATTGTGATGATTTAACTGCATTTGATTACGGAAATTTCAAAACAAATTTGAATCTCATAAGAATGACTTTATTTTTCTTGTTAAATATAGACATGGTAAGTGAAATAGTCAATAAGTTTCGTGTCAAGCTGTATGGTACTATCTCAAAATAACTAGGATTTGTGCCAAAGTTGATTCAATCCAATCTGTTTTAGTTGAATACCAATAATTATTGATGAGAAATAGGCTATATATGGGATGATCCGATCATCATATCAGATTAGCATAAAATATCCCATAGGCTCGCACAAGTCTTTTTTAATTTATAAATATTAAGAAGTGAGTTGTACTGGGAGGGGGCATTCTTGAATCCAGCATGAACAATGATGATAACTTTTCTTTTGTGTGTTTGGAGCAGCCTTTTTACATGTTAGTTTTCTGGATATAAATAAATAACACCACCCCACAGAAAATGGATGAATGAATAAATGAATGAATGAATAAATGAATAAATGAATAAATGAATGATGATGCCATTCTGGATCTGATCTTCCTGATCTCCACATTTACACACAATTCCTTTTTGGGACTATTTTCATATTAAAAAATAAATAGGATTTCCTCCTTTTTGGGTTCAATCTTTCACAATATTACAATGCCTATTAATTAATAAATTAATTAATTTAATTAGGCTAGTTAATAATCAGAACTTGGTTTATAATTTGATTGGCTTTTAAAGGTTTGAAGCATCAAGCTAGCAGCAGTACTGCTGTTTCGAAGTGGTTTTGGTATCATTAAAAATGTTAATTAAAAAAATGTTTTGAGTCTAGTTTATATTGTTTGGTGACTGACTATAAACATGCATTAGCCAGGAGTGTTTTTCTTAGAGGATTAGTTAATTATTAATAGATAGTTAAATATTTGCAATGCTTTTCAGAAACACTTGATAAGTACTTTTTCTGTAATTATAAGTCAATATTATACAAAAACACTTTCATGGGCGGTAGCTGTTAATTATTAATTGTGCCCTTCGAAGTGGTGAGTGACAACAACAAAATGAATCAAAGAGAAAACCTATAGTTATTCCATATGGAAATTAACTCACCAGGGCTGGTTATAAGTTTTTTGCACTTTGCATTCCCAAAGTGGCAAGAGAAAAACATAAAATTCCATAAAAATGAAAGCAATTTTAGGACAATAATGAAATCTGTCTTTACAAATCTCTTGGAGTGTAGCCCATATAATTATATGATTTTGCATCAAAATTAGAATCTACATTATTAATTATTAATACGAAAAATATATATGAAACCTGATCATATGCAAAATCAATATAATAATGTCTATAAACTTTTTGTTAGGGTTGAAATTTATACCAAATCAACTTAATTAAGCTCTAATAGTTCTTAGACACGTTAGGAGATCTCATATTTCCCTACTTGTTTAATTCACGATGTAAGAAATATATATAAATTCCTAAACATTATTAAACTTAAAAGAGAGGAATTAATTAGTTAATTACTTTAATGCTGAAGGATTATTATTGTAACACAAAGGCAGGCCAGGCATGTTTAAAAGAAATGAATTGATCTCAGTTACATGCTTAGTTGCTCATAATCATAGTATACATTAATTGGAGGTAAACATGATCATGACTGGATAAAGTATTGAGCATTTATTATTATTATTTAAAAATGTGATGAGGGCAGTGAAGTAATTGCATGAAAAGTGAAGAATTAACTTTGTTGGGTTTGAAATTTGAAAAAAAAAAAAATAGTGTAAGAAAATGAATAGGAATGAATGAATGATGCTTGGTGGCTGGCAAAGCAAAAGAGTAGAGGCCTAGAGGGGGTTGGTTGTAATAAAGAATGGAGAAAAAAAGGAAAAGAAGCAGCTGCCAAGTACCCCATTTTCTTTAACTTACTTCAACCCCAATAAGAACTTCTTCTTCGTCTTCTTTTTTTCTTCTTTTCTTCTTAGCTTCTCTCTGCTATTCAGAATAGATGAAACTTCATTGCTCTTTTCATCTTCTCCTGCTTTTTCGTTCTTTTAATTACTTCATTATTTCTTTTCTTTGTTCATGCAAGATCCAAAGAACTCTCACTCAAGGTATGTCCTCCTTCAATATATATTCAATATTCTCTAACAAATAAATCTTCTTCAATGTTGTTTGCAATTAATCAAAATGCTTTTAAACTGAAAACTCACTTCTTTAATTTTCTTAGTTATAGTACATTACTACTGCTTGTTTTATCAATTAAAATGTGTGTCCATTTCATATTTTCATGCGTATGCGAAAAGCAATTTTGTAAAAATGCTTTCTATAGTCATAATCCGATTTCTGCCTCTACAAACCATACCTATAATCGTAGATATATCGAAGATATTGTAGATTCTACTCAGAAAAAACATGAAAAAAAAAAATGTATACAACATAAATTGTAAATAATTACGAACCTCCATGAAATTTGTTTTTTCTGAAATATTACATGGGATACCTCAGAAATCCTGTACAAATAGAATTTAAGTTGAGAGTTATTGATTAATTAATTTGGAAGTAGAGTAATAATAAGCTGTTGTCTTGTCCGCCACTTAGAGGCCATAATAATTGATAAGCCATTAGCCTTTTCACAAGTGCTTTGTACGGCAAGAATGTGCTTATCTGTTTAGCAAAGCCCACTACACAATGTCCCGTTTTCCACAGGCCCACCTCTTGCTGGCTCCTCATTGTTATATATTTGGCTCCGTATACTATGTGAAATTATCATGAGCCGGATCCCATACAAAATTTTCATATATGATTTTAACTTTTGATCTTGTAACGTTGCAAGTCAGTATTCCGCACACAAAAACTGTGAGATGTAAGATCATGTATATTATTTTTTTCGTGTATGATTCAGACTTTATAATGTCATAGAGTCTGAATTTCACATTTAAAAAAATACGAAATCTCGCACCGAATAACCATTATGCATACCATAATCTGGACTAGTCAAACTCACACACATCTCAATCACAAGGAATTTAGTTGTACATTTTCTGGCATTACAGTACAAATCCATATAGTTGAAATAAAGACTTCATAAATTTCTTCCTGTCTAACTTTTTATTTTGAAAGAAAAAAAAAAGGGAAAATATAGTAACTTTTGTTTTGTTCGAATTAATGGGTTTCTTTTGAATAGATACCGATTATTTTGAAACGTTATTGAATCTATACGATAGCATGGAATGAGTTGAATTATATGGTTCATAATTAATACATTTTGGTTTGAATTTTAAATGATGTACAATTAAATAGGTAATTAATTCTAGATTAAAAATATAAACTAATCTAAATTGGTTTAGGCTTTGGTGAAATCTAAGTAATTAGGTAAAGTATGTGCTAATTTCAACTAATTAATATGTTAACTGTAAAATATTATAAGTGATAATTTTGTAATTAATCTGCCTTATAATGATTATTGTTGCCCTTGTTGATATCAACTTGTTGAATATTCATGTAAGGAAATATGTGGAATGTTCAAATTAAAACTATAAGTCATTTGTAGAATAATTTGTCAATGTTTACATTTGGATATATGGAGATAACATAAGGAATTATTCAAAATTTGCTAGGGAATATTTTGAATAATTCAAATTTTGTGTAACCCTCCTAACTATACCACCGTAGACCGAGTCAAAATTATAAGTTAATTACGGACATCTATTTTTTCACCTAGTCGATTGATAACAAGAATTTAGCATCTCCTAATTTATTCATAACCTAATACAAAATGATAATGTAACTGGACTAATCAAAATTGAAGTTTTCAAGAACATATTTCAGTTTTTTTTGTTTTTAACCAAGCTAAACTTGGAAGTTGTGCTGTTACATACATTAGACATATTTAGATTTAGAAACAATATAAGAGTCACAATAAAATATTTTATATTATCATTATTGGTTAAAGAAATTATTACAAATTATTCTATTATTGTTGTTTGTTCTCAAAAATGATATTTGCAATGATTTCTTGCAAGCATATTGTAAAAAAGCAACAAGTTCCTCGAGAAATGATTCATGAGATGCATTTGCTTGGAAATAATTATAGGAAATTACGTTGGTATCAAAGAGCAATGGAGATGGCTGCAACTCCCTGGAGAATTAGTCTTTCCAGCAAGCCTTCAGAAATTGCTGCAACAAATTCTATGTTTTGGAAAAACATTTCCAAGACCAGCCCCGAAGTTCGAAATAATAACAACGGCAACAATAATAATAATAAGCTGAGGAAATGCACCTCTCTTAGGGTTGCAACTTCATTTACAAGAGTTTGTTTATGTGCACCGATTTCTTCCTACAATGAGGTTTTCCGGGCTGATCATCATCATAATGTTCCTCCAAGGAGAAGCAACAGTTATCCAAGATCCAAGCCATTTCCGGCGTCATCCCAAGAAAGGATGATGAGCGTAAACCCTAATTCTGGAGCGAGGCTTAGCATGGAAGGATCGAGAAGAGTTTTTCGAGGGAAATCGTTGATGGACGACGTACTGATGAGAAGGTTTGTGATTGAAGAAGAGGCAATGATGCAAATAAAGAGGAGAAATCAAATGGAAGTTATAAGGAGGAGAAATATTATCAGAAGGAAGAAGCTCGGTCCCAGTCCTCTTAGTAGAATGGTTGTTGCTGAAGAGGAAGAACAACAATCTTTTATTGACTAAGAAAAGGTTTTTCAAATTTGCTCATGCTTAACCATCACAGAATTTTTTTTTTTTTTTTTGCAATGATTTTGCTTCTTTTTTTTGTGTCAATTAATGGGGTTAATTAATGGTTTGTAATTTATGTGGGAAGTAAATTCTATGATGATGATCATTGATCATGTCTTCATTTTCTGTAAAATCAAACAAACCTAGAATCAGCTGGCCAGATTATTGGTACAAAAGTTCATTTATATGCAAGAAATAAAATAAAATAAAATAAAACAAATACAAAAAGGAAGAAACATGAAAAACCTTCACATATAAAAAAAAAATAAAAATTTGTATTATAAGAACATCTTCAAACCAAAATACTAAATTGGTGCAATTTTACAGTATATTGCAGCAACTTACACACCATTTTTTTCCATCTTTAACCCATTGTACCAAATGTTACTCTAAGAAAATATTCATTTTTTATTTATTTATCAATAATTAACATTTCACCCCTTAATTAAAATAATATTGTATTGTGTGCCAAAAAATGAGATTATATCAGATTTTCTCCATTTCCACTTAAGAAAAAACACACACAATCACAAATTACAGAATGAGAGAAGAAAGAAAACGAGAGAGAGAGAGTATTGCCAAAATAAAAAACACTCTCTAAAACCCAGAGTCCAACAACACTCTCTTTCATTATACCTCAAAAATCCAACATTCTCCAAAACCCCCAACTCAAAATCAAAGTCACTAAGTCACTATCCACCACCGCCACCATGACTATCCTTAATTGGTGGCCAACATAGGCACACAACTAATGCGACTATAAATCCATTTATTAATTGTTTACAAGATTCATTTCAACAATGAGTTACCGGAGCAACAAAGGGCTCGAAAAATAAATTACACTATTTAAGAGGGGTGTTGAACAAATATCATCAGTTTAGTAATGTAAGTTTAAAATGCACAATTTAACGTAAAGAAACGAGAATATCCCGACAAAATTGAAGAAGAGAGAAAGTTGTCGTTTTGTTAGTCTGAGAAAAACAAGAGTGAGAAAGAAACCGACGACAACGAAATCGACGGCTAATTGATCGGAACAGGAATACAGTAGATTTCGCAGCGATTGACAGAGGTAAGTTCGGTTTGTTTTATTTATTGATTTGTTGTTGATAACTTATCATTACATTTTAGACTTGTTTTGTTGATTGAAATTGTAGATTAGGGTTGAGAATGGTTGAGGTTTAGGTTTGGGTTTGAAATGAGGTTGAATATGTGATGAGAAAGATGAAATTCTAGGTATCGAGGATTGTTATTTAAAAAAAAAAATCGAGAATATTTCAAGTGAAATCGAGATTTTTTTTTAGAAAGATTCGAGAAAATTTATCATACGATCGAGATTATTTCTCAAAAGATCGAGAACATTTTCAAAACATCGAGAATATTTTAAAAGGATCGAGAAATTATTTCAAATGATCGACAATATTTTTCTAACGATCGAGAAAGTTTTTCAAAGGGTCGAGATTTTGTTAAATGATCGAGAAGATTTTTCAAAGAATCGAGAGGTTTTTCAAAGGATCGAGACTATTTTCAAAGGATCGAGAATTTTTTAAAACGATCGAGAATGTTTTTCAAAGGGTCAAGATTTTTTTAAATGATAGAAAAGATTTTTAAAAGAATCGAGAGGTTTTTCAAAGGATCGATAATTTTTTCAAACGATCGAGAATTTTTTCAAACGATCGAGAATATTTTTCTAACGATCGAGAATGTTTTTCAAAGGTGAAACAAATATTATGGTGTGAAATATTAATCTAGAGAAGGGGGGGGGGGGGGGGAGGTGAATAGATTTTAATTAACTTTTACCCAATTTTCGTTAAGAGTCAAGTTGACGAAAATACCCCTTTCTTGTTACAAAGATACCACAAGTGTAATAAATACGAAAATAGTAAAAACATTTGAGATATACGTGGAAACCCTCCAAATGGGAAAAATCACGGGCTGATGAGTGCGCCACACTAGAACCTCGAATCCACTAATAATAAAGGAATTACAACCTAATCCCGGTTTAATCCTCTACCACTACCTAATCCCGGTATATGTGAACCTAGTTCATCTTGCTTGTGCTTTAAGCTACCTACTCCCGGAAGCAACACAATACGTACTTCTCAATGAAGAAATAAAGTGTCCTAAGTGAATATATGATGATATTCAATGAACAAACAAGGCTAGGAAACCCTATATGTTTATCTAGGATAATGAGATGACAATTAATGCAATCCTAGATATCAAGAGCTAAATGACATGTTCAAGAAGCTTAGCTAAACATAGATCAACAAATCCTATGAAGCTATCACAATACAACACTCAATCATGTCATCACAACAATCTCTAATTTGTATCTAGAAAATCTTCTAAGAGCATACAAATATTTAAAGAGAAGGTTTAGTAAGTAAAATACTTAACTTGTAAGAAGATAGTGAAGAACTAACCAAACATGATGTGATGAAGCAACCCTACCCATAGATGCACTCTAAATGAACTTAGATGATGCAAGATGAAGTTTGATGCACATGGGAATGCTTTGAGTAATTAAAAATGAGTTCTTGAAAGTGTTTTTCCTTTGAAATGTGTTCTAAGGAAAATATTTGATGTTCTGAACTCTTACACGACCTTAAGGCATTGAGTTATATATATATGAGATCCAAACAAAGTGAGGTCGTTTTGGAAAAAACGTTCCAGTTTCTTCTGTGTGCGCCGGTGACCTGCGCTAGTCGAGTAGCGCACCACCAGCGCACAACCTAATTTTATAAAAGGCGCTGGACGAGTGGCGTATCCCAGTGGCCCAACACAAGCGTAGATTCTCTGGGAAGTTTGCACTGGTGAGGCTGCGCTAGACGAGTAGCGCACCACTAGCGCACGCCCACACTTTTCAACTGCGCACAGGTGCAGCAGCGCAGCTCAGTGGCGCATGATTAGTTGCGTTCCACTGAAATGTTACGCTGGTGAGGTGCGCTAGTCGAGTAGCGCACCACCAACACAAAGCCTATTTTCAACACTCAAACATACAAATTCAACAAGTTCAAGAGTGATGAAAAAATGCATCATATTCTAATGCCAAACATGGCATAAAACATTTAATTACAAGATGCAAATAAATCAATTAAGAGTCATCAAAATGCACACAAGAAAACACTCAACATATAAGAATTAAAGTTATGCATGAATTTGTGAGTGTGTGCAATTATCTCTTCAAAGTAAGTAAGCATAAAAATATTACCTTTGGTGCTTCTCCTCTTGAGGTCTTGAGAGCCTAAGCTACCCTTACATAATACCCCAAAAATGTGATTTGTTCACGAAATAAGCCAATCACCAATTGAGGACTTTACAATCTCCCCATTGGCTATTTCGTGACAAAACCACCACTCACATTGATCCTCACAGAACAAAATAAAACATCGGGAAGATATTCTACATTACAAAGAGATAATCATAAAAAAAAACTTCAAATCTTCAATCTCTTGTAGAACTTACACACAAAGCAAGCATAAATACACTTTCCAAACCAAGTGCATGTGAGATGATCAAGTGAATATAAAACAAAAACATTTGTATATAAGAATATGAATAATGCACCATGCAATGCTCCCCCTCAAAGGGTTACTCCCCCTACATGTAATCTCCCCCTCAAACAAGTACACTCATGCAATGCTCCCCCTCAAAGCCAACACAACCACTCCCCTAACATCACAATGCTAGGTCAAAGCTACTTCCGCTTTTTGTCATGATATAGGCAAAGGAGAAGTTCCCAACCGGGTCACTCAAGGCAAAGAAAGAAAAGAGCATACAAGATTGTTGCATAATTATATAAGCCACATTTATGCAACTCTATTAATAGGAGAGAAACAAGGAGAGTTATTTGAAAGAAAATGTGTGAATCAAAAATGCTTTGCATACAAGACATGTTGCATTCAAGACCAAAAACAATGGTATTTGGCAAAGCAAATGACAAAGGTTTCCAATATAATTCAAACCAATTTCACCATTTGTCCTTAGAGAAGTAAGGATATAGAGTTTTATAGATTTCAAGTTTTAATGGCACTATATCCAACTTTATAAGCTAAACATGGCATGAGCAACTTTGCACCCTATTTGATTTTTTCGGGAGGATACCCGTATGATGGTAGCCATGTTCAACCAATAAAGAAAGAGAGACATTGATACAACATTTTAGTCTCACTAGCTTCTTTGCACACAATATTTTGCAGTTAACAATTGCAATCAACAATTCATGCTTTATCATTTTTCATTGGCATGTCATTAAAGAATCATCATGTCATGGAGATAATTATAGGTCATTTAACATGTACTTCCTATGTAGATCTCCTAGTCCAAAAATGCATGTTTGAACTTAAATATGACATGGACTATAATCAAAGCAAAGTTCACACTTATTGAAGGAAATATAATATAATATATAAGTGCAACCAAGCTACTCAAGCAATCAATAAAGGAGCATAAACATTTTTTAAAAAAATGGATGCAACAAGTATACAATATCTCTCTTTGCTTGAGTTCCCCTTCTGGGGTCAAAGACCACAACACATCACTCCATTAAACAAATCCCAATAGATCTACTAAGAGTCTTGAATCGAGTAGCATCTAAGGGTTTAGTAAATAGATCCGCTAGTTGATCATTTGTACCTATATGCTCAAGTACAATGCATTTGCTCTCAATTAGTTCTCTAATGAAATGATGACGAATGTCAATATGCTTAGTCCTAGAATGCGGAACTGGATTCTTTGAAATATTAATTGCACTCATGTTATCACAAAAGAGAGTAAGAGTACCTGATTGAATCCATAGTGGACTAGCATTTGCTTCATCCAAAGGAGTTGTGTGCATCCACTCTGAGTAGCAATGTATTCGGCCTCAGCCGTGGACAAGGAAATCAATTTTTTCTTCTTGCAAAACCAAGAGACAAGGTTGTTCCTAAGGAAAAAGCAACCGCTTGATGTACTTTTCCTATCATCATAATTTCCTGCCCAATCTGCATCACTAAAGCCTACAAGACTAGCATTAGTGTTAAAAGAGTACCAAATTCCATAATTAGAAGTCTCATTCACATAGCGAATGATTCTCTTAACAGAAGAGAGATGAGACTCCTTGGGATCCGATTGATACCTAGCACACACACCCACACTAAAGGAGATATCGGGCCTACTTGCGGTCAAATAGAGCAAGCTACCAATCATGCCACGATATAAGGTTTGGTCCACACTCTTACCACTAGCATCCTTGCTTAGCTTCAAAGTGGTGCTCATGGGTGTATCACAATGTTTGGCACTTTCAAAGCCAAATTTCTTCACTAGGTTTTTGGCATATTTAGCTTGACATATGAAAATCCCATCATCCATTTGCTTAATTTGTAACCCTAGAAAGTAACTTAGCTCACCAACAAGACTCATCTCAAATTCATGAGACATGACATCAACAAACTGTTGGACTTTGGTGTTATTGGTGGAGCCAAAGACTATATCATAAACATAGATTTGAGCAATAAAGAGCTCATCTTTGTTTTTCTTGATGAATAGAGTCTTGTCAACACTACCCCTAGTGTTGACAATTGTCTATGAGATATTGGGTGAGATGCTCATACCAAGCCATTGGTGCTTGTTTCAACCCATATAAAGCTTTCTTGAGATGATAGACATGATTAGGGTGGTGAGGATCTACAAACCCTTTGGGTTGCTCAAATAATACTTCCTCTTGCAAGAAGCCATTGAGGAAGGCACTCTTAACATCCATTTGATATAATTTGAACTTGTGCAAACAAGAAATGGATAAAAGAAGTCTAATGGACTCAATCCTAGCAACGGGAGCAAATGTCTCCTCAAAGTCTATCACATTGGTGTTCTTGAGCCTAGGAACTAAAGTCCAAACCTCATTCCTTTCAAATTGATTAAGCTCTTCTTTCATGACAGGAACCCAAAATTCATCTTTTAAAGCTTCATCAATTTTCTTGGGTTCTATTTGAGAGGTGTAACAAGTGTAGCTAATTAGATTAGCCATTTGATAACACCCTCACCAACCTCTCAAATAATGTCATTTTTGTCATGGAGTTTCCTAACCCATGGAGCCGGTTCTTTTGAGTTCAAGAGAGGAATCCTATCACTAGGTTGTGTTATGTCATCATCAAGATTAGTCTTTTCAACACTAGAGATATCAACTACCTTCTCCAAATGGGAGTCATCAACTAGATCTACCTCCTCCACACGGTCATTAGATTTGAGCCTAGTATCATCAATGAAAACATTAGATTATTCCATTATGGTCCTAATCCTTAGATTGAAAACTCTATAGGCTCTACTATTCAAGGCATAGCCAATGAAGATACCCTCATCACTCTTAGCATCAAATTTGCCAAGTTGATCACGGTCATTCAAAATGTAGCATTTGCTTCCAAAGGTGTGGAAGTAGCTAACATTTGGCTTTCTACCTTTTCATAACTCATAGGAGGTTTGCCTAGTGTGGGGCCTAAGAAAGACTCCATTTCCTATGTAGCATGCCGTATTGACGGCTTCGACCCAAAGATTCCTAGGGACATTGTTGCTAAGCAACATCACACGGGCCATTTCTTGAAGAGCCCTATTTTTCCTCTCAACAACTCCATTTTTTTGAGGTGTCCTAGGAACCGAAAACTCATGAGAGATGCCTAGACTATTGCAAAAATTTTCAAAATGGGCATTCTCAAATTCCTTCCCATGGTCACTTTTAATTCTCTTAATGCTTTTAATCTTGGAGTTCATTTCATTTTGAATTTTGGAACAAAGCATTTTAAACTTATCAAAAGTTTCAGATTTTTCTCTAAGAAAATAAGTCCATGTGTACCTAGAAAAGTCATCTACACATACAAAAATGTATCTCTTTCCACCTAAACTCTCGGTTTGCATAGGACCCATAAGATCCATGTGGAGAAGCTCTAGAGGTTCCTTGGTGGTTACATATTTGCCCTTTTTGTGCAGGCTCTTGGTTTGCTTCCCTTGTTGGCAAGGTCCACAAACACCATTAACCTTTTTTCCCAAGCTTGGGAAGGCCTCGCACAACATTGAACTTATCTAAGATTCTTAAATCCATAAAGTTCATGTGACCAAGTCTTTCATGCCACAACTCTATTTGTTCATCCTTGGACACATTACAAGACACATTTCTAGCCTCAAGACAATAGCAATTGTCACTAGACCTCATACCTTTTAACAAGGTTTGTCCATTAGGCAATAGGATAGCAAAATCATTTTTCCTAAACAAGACGGAGAGTCCATCATCACTAAGAT
The DNA here is from genome assembly GCA_032871835.1 of Dipteronia dyeriana. NCBI lineage: Eukaryota > Viridiplantae > Streptophyta > Magnoliopsida > Sapindales > Sapindaceae > Dipteronia > Dipteronia dyeriana. The sequence continues at coordinate 59,339,179 of CM065301.1, forward strand.
GTGAAATGCTTATCAAATTGGCTTATAGACCATCAACATACAAGGCATTGGACAAAGAGGGTAATCCGGGATTGGAAATGGTTCTCTTTCCTTTTACCTTCTTTTTGGATCCATCACCAAAAGTGACATTTCCTCCCTCCTCCATCACAAAAGTCTCAAAGAAACTCTCATTTCCAGTCATGTGCTTAGAGCACCCATTATCCAAATACCAAAAATCACAAGAATGAGCTTTCAAAGCAATTTGTGCAACATGGCAAAGGTGTTCATCCTTTCTAATCCATCTAAGTGCATTATTTTCCTTCCTAGTGGTCAATGGTACATGGGCTCTAAATGTCCTAGGATCATGCATTATGGCTCTAGCCTTTTTCTTCTTTATCATGCTTTCAATCCTACACAATTTTATATACCTAAAGTAATTTGGTCTAATGTGACCATCAATACCACAAAAATGACATGTAGGTAAAAAGTTAGGAATTATACCATATCCTTGAGGATGCATTGAAGCCTTCCCATGTCTTTTTCATTGTCTTGCTTGTTGTTGAGGAGCTTTCCTTCTTTGTTGTTGAGCAATACTTGATTGTTTCGGTGTCTTCCCTTTGTGAGCTTTTGGTTAGGGAAGTTAACTTGAGGAGCCCTTGTAGGATGAGCTTGATGTGGGCTTCTTGGTGCCACCTTTACTTGACCACTTCTTGAACACTCTCCTAGATCAAGCTTCTTCCTAGGAGTTTGATGAGGAAAGGACCCATTGAAGTTCATGCTTCTTACAAAAATGGCATTGCTTGGGGTAGAGGACATCTTGTCATCTTCAAACCCAATCCCCTTCTTGACACTTGGCCATTTTCCAACATCTAGTATGTGCTAGAGTTCATCTTGGTGCTAGAGTTCATCTTGGCCAACAACTCTCTAGCATCTTCAAGCTCTTTCTTCAACCCTTCTTCACTTCTCTTAGATCTCACCAACTCTTCATTTAGTTGGTCAACTTGAGTTGATAGGTCTAGGTTTTCTTCTTTTAATCTCGTGATCTCATTCTTGTTCTTTAACCTTGAGCTCTCAAACTTAGCCATACAGTCCTTGAGATCCATCTTATCCACACTTCCGTTTGTGGATTGTGATGGAGATCCATCATCACTTGAGTAGTCTTCCTCTTGACTTTCATTCTCTTCTTCACTAGCATCTTTGCTCCTAAGAGAGGATGTAAATGCTATGAAGTTAGCCATGAGTTCTTTATCATCCGAAGACTCATCTCCTTCATTAGAGTTATCGTTTTAACTCCATATGGCAACCATCACTTTTCCCTTCTTCTTGACCTTGTGATTTGCACATTCCGGGGTAAAGTGACCTATTCCACCACATTCATAGCATTGGACTCCTTTCTTCTCGGTCTTTTCTTGCCTAGGTTCAAACTTCTTGAAGGGAGCCTTTTTCTTCAAGTCTTGACCCTTGGATCCAAAACCTTTCTTCTCGGACTTGTAGAATTTCTTGAACTTCCTCATTAGCAAGGCCATTTCTTCATCCGAGTCATCACTCTCCTCCTTCTCAACTTTGGAGGCTTTCGAAGCAATATCTTTTTGCTTTTTCGATGGTGCAGGGTTAGGACATTTCCTAGATTCATAAGCTAAAAGCCTCCCAATCACTTCACTTGGCTTCATGTCCTTGTACCCATTATTCTCTTCCAAAGCCGTCACCTTAGACTCAAATCTATCGGGTAGAGACCTCATAATCTTCTGCTTGATCTTCTTATCCGAGTAAGGATCACCAAGTTGATGACTTTGGTTCACAATGTCTATCAACCTTACTTCAAAATCATTGAAGCACTCGTCCCCATCCATCTTGAGCAACTCAAATTGTGTTTAGAGAACTTGAAGCTTCGATTCTTTAACCACGTCGGTTCCCTCATGAGCAACTTCTAGGATATCCCATGCCTCCTTGGTTATCCTAGTGTTCTGAACCAATTTGTACTGGTTATCATCCATTGCACATAGGATGGCATGCATTGCCTTCATATTCCACTTTGAAGCCTCAAGCTCTTGTGCATTCCATTGTGACTTTGGTTTGAGTACATCATCTCCTCCACCTGTAGGAGTCATCATGGGTGGAATGTAGTTATCTTCAACTGCCATCCATGCCCTGTCATGAATTTGGAAAATGTACGACTCCATCTTGCCTTTCACATAGGCATAATTCAACCCGGTGAGAAGTGGAGGTCTAGTGCTGGAAGCTCCCTCGTTGCCATCGTTCCCACTCATTGTGTTTAATGAATGAATGATATGAATGCAAATGTATGAATGATCAATAAACACACAAAATGCAACACACACCAAAATGAGCAAGGATCACCTATGTATGTCTATGAACCTACTCTGATACCAATTAAAACAAATATTATGGTGTGAAATATTAATCTAGAGAGGGGGGTAGGTGAATAGATTTTAATTAACTTTTACCCAATTTTCGTTAAGAGTCAAGTTGACAAAAATACCCCTTTCTTGTTACAAAGATACCACAAGTGTAATAAATACGGAAATAGTAAAAACACTTGAGATATACGTCGAAACCCTCCAAATGGGAAAAACCATGGGCTGATGAGTGTGCCACACTAGAACCTCGAATCCACTAATGTAAAGGAATTACAACCTAATCCCGGTATAAGTGAACATAGTTCATCTTGCTTGTGCTTTAAGCTACTTACTCCCGGAAACAACATAAGACTTACTTCTCAATGAAGAGATAAAGTGTCCTAAGTGAATATATGATGATATTCAATGAACAAATAAGGCTAGGAAACCCTATATGTTTATCTAGGATAATGAGATGACAATTAATGCAATCCTAGATATCAAGAGCTAAATGACATGTTCAAGAAGCTTAGCTAAACATAGATCAACAAATCCTATGAAGCTATCACAATACAACACTCAATCATATCATCACAACAATCTCTAATTTGTATCTAGAAAATCTTCTAAGAGCATACAAATATTTAAAGAGAAGGTTTAGCAAGTAAAATACTTAACTTGTAAGAAGATAGTGAAGAACTAACCAAACAAGATGTGATGAAGCAACCCTACCTCATAGATGCACTCTAAATGAACTTAGATGATGCAAGATGAAGTTTTGATGCACATGGGAATGCTTTGAGTGATTAAAAATGAGTTCTTAAAAGTGGTTTTCCTTTGAAATGTGTTCTAAGGAAAATATTTGATGTTCTGAACTCTTACACGACCTTAAGGCATTGAGTTATATATATATATGAGATCCAAACAAAGTGAGGTCGTTTTGGAAAAAAAGTTCCAGCTTCCTCTGTGTGCGCTGGTGACCTGCGTTAGTCGAGTAGCGCACCACCAGCGCATAACCTAATTTTATAAAAGGCGCTGGACGAGTGGCGTATCCCAATGGCCCAACACAAGCGTAGATTCTCTGGGAAGTTCGCACTGGTGAGGTTGCGCTAGACGAGTAGCGCACCACTAGCGCACGCCCACACTTTTCAACTGCGCACAGGTGCAGCAGCGCAGCTCAGTGGCGCATGATTAGCTGCGTTCCACTGAAAACCAACACAAAGCCTATTTTCAACACTCAAACATACAAATTCAACAAGTTCAAGAGTGATGAAAAAATGCATCATATTCTAATGCCAAACATGACATAAAACATTTAATTACAAGATGCAAATAAATCAATTAAGAGTCATCAAAATGCACACAAGAAAACACTCAACATATAAGAATTAAAGTTATGCATGAATTTGTGAGTGTGTGCAACTATCTCTTCAAAGTAAGTAAGCACAAGAATATTACCTTCGGTGCTTCTCCTCTTAAGGTCTTGAGAGCCTAAGCTACCCTTACATTATACCCCAAAAATGTGATTTGTTCACGAAATAAGCCAATCAACAATTGAGGACTTTACAAAAGGGTAGAGATTTTTTAAAATGATCGAGAAGATTTTTTAAAGAATCAAGAGGTTTTTCAAAGGATCGAGACTATTTTCAAAGGATTGAGAATTTTTTGAAACGATCGAGAATATTTGTCTAACTATCGAGAATGTTTTTCAAAGGGTCGAGATTTTTAAATTGATCGAGAAGATTTTTCAAAGAATCGAGAGGTTTTTCAAAGGATCGAGAATTTTTTCAAACGATCGAGAATATTTGTCTAACTATCGAGAATGTTTTTCAAAGGGTCGAGATTTTTTAAAATGATCGAGAAGATTTTTAAAATAATCGAGAGGTTTTTCAAAGGATCGAGAATTTTTTTTAAAGAATCGAGAACTTTTTCAAATGATGGAGACTATTTTCAAAGGATCGAGAACTTTTTCGAAGGATCGAGAATATTTATTTTCTAAGTACCGAGAATATTTTCTAAGTACCGAGAATTTGTTTTAAACGATCGAGAATATTTTCTATTTTTTTTCCAGTTTACTTATGTATTGTTTCTGTGCCATTGCAGATGTCGAGCAGGTTGAAGGATTTGTTTAAAACTCAGAGGGAGATTGGTTCAAGGGAAAATTGACTCGACACGACCGTTTTGAAGCCATCGCTCGTATAGACGATGCACTTAACCGGGTCCATGAAGATTTTGCTGTTGAGGATCGTCCTCGGTTCATGGCCTCCTGTTTCGAGCATTTCATGTCGATACACCGGGAGCTGAAGTTTTCTAGTGGTGTTATTCATCAGCTGATGTTGCGGGAGTTGGACCATGACAGACTGACAGATGAGATACGGTTCTTGCTAGGGAACCATGTGGTCAGGTTTTTGAAGGTGAAATTTAGCCTCATCACCAGATTATGTTTTGGAGTCATACCAGACACGAGTATGTATGTTGTAGTGGAGAATGACATACATCAACGGTACTTTCTTGGACACGATGATGTATCGTTGGATGACTTGAGGGTTGTTCTTACCCACAGAGAGTTTCAACAGGTGTACGATGCTGTGAAGTTGTGCCTCATTTACATGTTGAACTGGATATTGATGGGGGTCGACAAGAGATTGAAGATTCCAGTTTGGCAGTTTCGATTGGTAGAGAACCTCAATACCTTCGATGTGTTCCCGTGGGGTGCCCACGTCTATAGGCATTCTATCTTTTCATTCAAGCATGCGTTAACGCGACGACGTGAGGAGAGATTCCAGCAGTCACAGGGCGATGTTGTACATTCTGTGAAGGGGTACGACATTTACGATCTATCACATGCCGTTTTGGTAAGAAATTTGATTTCCAACATGTACATTAAATTTCGTTTCCAAAATTGTTTTGGATTATAACTGTACTTATCTTTGATGCATATATTTGCTTTCGAGGTGATCCCCCAACTGGGCGTCAATTTCTGGACTCGAAGGGTTACAGACATTTCTCCTCATATGTTGAAGTGGGAGTTGACCAAACAACCTAGAGGGAAAAAGCTGGACAAGATTTTTAGTGCTAGGGTAATTATTTAATTTGTTAATCATTATATTACTTACTATGTTTACAATGGCATTCATCTAACTAAGCTTTCAGATGTCTGCGAGGAAGGGAATCGTGCCCACAGCAGCTGAGGCGGTTGCACCGTACTTCGCAGGCCTAAGTGAGAGGGGAGCCTGTATGTACAGGACGATAGGGTTCACCTTCCTACTGTCCCTGATTCGACTAGTAGTGCAGATCATCCTGATGAGAAGGGTAGGGTGGGGGTGGGAGATGTAGTGAGACGGAGGCTTCAGACCCAACGGGTACAGATTTTAGTGTCATGGACACTAGCGGATCTGAGCCGTCTCCTCGGCGAGTGAGGTGAAGAATGGTTCTGTTTACCACCCTAGAACCTGGTGCCGCTACAGGGGATTCCCGTGTAGGTGTTGAACATGATGGGGAGGTAAGTTGAGATGGTAGTTTTGTTTTTATTAACAAGATCTGTTGATTGTTTTAGTACTAACAATGTTGACATGATTTCAGGCCCCATGGGAACATCAGTTCAACGAGTTGCGTGAAGCCCTCGGAAAGAGTGAGGATGATCGACAGCAACAGCACCGGGAGTTGCTGGATTTGATCCAGAAGAGCGAAGAGGATCGACAACAACAACATATGGAGTTGCTTGCATTGATCGGGGGCCTTCAGGGCTTTAGAACGCATATGTATCAGCATAGAGAGGATCCACATACCGGAGGGGCAGTTCAGAAGAGTGGGGCTCAGTCTCCCCCTCCCCCTCCCCCTCCCCCTCCCCCTCCCCCTCCGATCGATCAGGAGGCTCCCTCTCTACCTCCCCTTGAGCAAAAGGCTCCCCCCTCTACGTGGGAGCAGCAGGCTCCCCCTCCCTCTCCGATCGAGCAGCAGGCTCCCCCTCCACCTCCGAGCGAGCAGCAGGCTCATATCCACCTCTGAGCGAGCAGCAAGCTCCCGCTCCACCTCCAAGCTAGCTGCAGCCTCCCCCTCCCCCTCCGAGTCATCATCAACCTCCCCATCCACCTCCCCTCGAGCAGCAGGCTCCCCCTCCATCGACTACTTCGATCAAGCCGCACATGGAACGAAGCTCCTCATCGCAGCACACCCTAACATAGGGAGCGAGCAGCAGGCTCATATCCACCTCTGAGCGAGCAGCAAGCTCCCGCTCCACCTCTGAGCTAGCTGCAGCCTCCCCCTCCCCCTCCCCCTCCGAGTCATCATCAACCTCCCCATCCACCTCCCCTCGAGCAGCAGGCTCCCCCTCCATCGACTACTTCGATCAAGCCGCACATGGAACGAAGCTCCTCATCGCAGCACACCCTAACATAGGGAGTTTGACAGCAGAGACGTGTACTATAGCGCGGTTGTCAGTTGCTTAGCCCGTACAAAGATCTGTACCGACCTAAGAGGGCGAGGGTAATGCTTGAGGGACCTGACCACATATTTAATCCTCACGGACTGGTGGACGGTGACCAGTTGAAGGCTTACCGAGCCTTCAAGAAGAACGTAAACGGGGAACTGTAAGTAAATTTTATTTATGTGGCAGGTTTTCTTCTAATGAATTAAAAAAATGTGTATCTTATGGAACATTAATACAAGTGTGATGTCGATTTGCTGGAGCCAGTTGATGCTGCATGGTTCCATCGGATGCAAACCTACTTCATGGAAGTGGATGATGAGGTACGTGGGACCGTAAATTCTATTTTTAATATTTATTTTAGATATGTAACTCTCCTAACACTTTATTACGTGTATATATTCCCAGCATATGGACGCATTCCCGAATGTGTACAATCAGATGGTCAACATATTGGATATGCAGTTTTTTGTAAGTACTGAAATTAGTAATGGTTACGCATGCTTGTAGATTTGTATGGAAAACATTAATAATTTTGAGTTTATATTTCTACAGTCTTTTCTGGAGCACCAGTACAGGAAATGATGCCTCGTGATTCTCACGAGGAGATCACCACGGTGCGGTGGAATGTTTTGAGGCCTTGGTGGAAGGATGACTACCTTACGACGGTGATTGGTGGTGCCCCGATTGGATATCGTCTGTGGCACGTGGTTGACATGGTAAGTGTTACTTGGCTTGCAATTACAAATATAAATGTCTTTGTACATCCTAACATCTGCTATTTATGTTTACAGGTCCTGATACCATGCAACATTGGGCACCAACATTGGCTACTAGTAACTGTCGACCTTACATGCGGGAAGATGTTCATAGTCGACCTCTGGAGACAAGAGGTCCCAGTGTATATCCAGAAGCAGCAGGTAGCCCCGTTGCGCTGGTTTGTGCCCTCGATGTTGCATCAGGCCGGGTTTCATACTGCATGACCGGCTGGACTTGAAAAATTTACCAAGACGAACAAGCCGTTCACAGTCAGCATGGTGTCCGCAACCACTTATCCCCCAGTAGAAGAAATCGTAAGACATTTTGTAATAGTAACTTTGAGATTGTGTTATTATAAACCTAATGTTTTGTTAACGCTTGTTAATGTGTCCAACTGTAGAGGTAACTGTGGTTTCTACATGTTGAGATTGATCGAGTACTTACTAGCGGACATAAAGGATTTTGATTGGTCGGAAGACGATATGGGGATCATTCGGGAGAAGATGGCAGTTGAGATATTTTCAAACTCCCAGCCCGTTTAGATTTATGTAGTAATTCATTTAAATATGTACCAATTCTTTTGTATATGTGTCAATTGTTTTGTATAAAAATGTTTACATTTGTATATATACAAACTATATTTAAATAAAATTGAATTTCAGTTAATGAACAAGTCATACGAGTATAAATTATCACAATGTCATCATGATAACACTTTAAATCATTCCAAGGTGGAGTCTCTAGTAGGGCACGTCTTTCTGTTGTGACCAACTATATGACAGATACTACACTTGCGTCTGTGTTCCTCAAGAATGACTCTGCTCAGACCTTCATTAGTCAAAGCTGGGTTAGAACATCTCCTCGAATTATGCCCTGGTTGTCCACATCGTCTACAATTCTATGTAGTTGTTCTCTCCGAAGACGAGATATGGCATGAAACCCTCGGGCGGTCTGCTTGTCTCTTGGATCTTGGATTCAAAACGACTCTCTCAGCTATGTCAGATGGCACAATCCAAGTGGAAGGATGTCCAACTAACATAATAGGAACCGAGTATGCATCAATAAGTGTTTATCGCTTGTAGTAGTCCGCAGACAGGGATGTGAAATCCATGTTTCGGTCCCTGTATAAACAGTAAAAACGATAAGATTCACGTTTAAGTAATATTAACCTTAGACAAAATTGTATGATGTACCTTGCAGCAGCGAGAGCGTGAGAACATGGAAGAAGGTCCATTTGGAATTTGTTGCATGTGCAGGTCTTCCGGGCTAAGTCAACGGTCCACTGTTTTCCAGCCCGCTTCACCGAGAATATGTTCTAGTCAACTGGATTAACTGTTATAAAATTGCATTTATCAACACATTTTAGGATCACAAGATGTGTTGCATCGGTCAATTGATGACGTATAGATTGTGCTGCCCTATGACGATCGTGAAACCAACGATGTAGCATATTCCTAATGAACTCTGCCAAAGTCAACATAGGCAGTTGCCGTGTAAATTTTAGACATGAGTTTATGCATTCTGCAGCATTTGTTGTCATGACCCTATACCTTCTGTCGGGGTAGTGTACACAGGACCATTTGTATGGACAGACATCAATTACATAATTATATGCATTCGGGTTCAAGTTTCGTAACTCTTCCATGTGCCAGTTATATTGCAACTCAGTGTACGCTCGGGCTGCTTTGTCCATTATTGCGGCAACATCCTTTCTATGATATTGCTTCTTAATATTTTCATAAAAGTGCCACTAACATATGGTATGAGTGGCATAAGGGAACACTTTAGAAATCCTTGCTTCAATGCTTGCATGTCGATCAGAAATGAAAACCAAATCATCTATATGGCCAAGGGTACATTTCAAGCAATCCAAAAACCACTCCCATTATAGGTTATTTTCCGAGTCACCGTACCCAAAAGTAATTGGATAAACCTGTTCATTCTCATCTTGTGCAGTTGTAACAAACATTGTGCCTCTGAATCTACCCTTTAAATGGGTACCATCAACGACAATAACTGGACGCATACACCTCTGGAATCCTCTGAGTGAGGCACCCAACGACATGAAAAATTAGAGGAATTTACCATTTTCATCGCACTGTAAGTCAGTGATTGTTCCGGGATTTTATTGTTCCAACACGTAACCGAATGATGGCAGCAGTTGGAAGCTTTCCTCATGTGTTCCATAGGTCAGTGACAATGCATAATCAAGGGCTTGATGTGCCTTACTGTATATTATTTGGATGTCATACATTGTTTTCATGTCGGTGATTATGTCATTCGGACGCATTAGTCAACCATCCGGTTGCTGCAATCTAGGTGCAACCACTTATCCAATTATGACTGCACTAGCTTGTCGATGGCGGCGGTGAATCTCCTCCAACGGACAAGTGTATTTGTTGATAAAACTTCTTACTTGAAAGTATGTCGCTTCATCTCTCCTAACCGCTCTTAACTTCCACGTACAGTTGTCCATCAAACAAACCAGATGTAATGTTGTCTTATTCGACCTTTCACCTCCCACTCGAAGTTGTGCCGCATTGCAAAATGCCCAACCAATCTCTTCAAATCCTTTTTAGTAGGAAAAATTGACCTTTATATACCATGCCGGTAGGTTCATCTTCTACCAAGTTCCTGCTTTCACCCATACCAAACGAGTATGATTCTGCTTTTGGAATAACCCACGTTCTGGCATTCTCAGAATCAGCTGGAGTTACATCAGGCCGGACCTCAGATGTCCCAGCTATATCTACTGTAGTGGAACTACATCTGTGTACACGTCTTGCACGTCTTTCCATTTCGAACGGTTCTTCATCTTTCTCATTGTTCGCTATATTATGTACCGGATGCAAATTTGGTTTATTAGCCACCTCATGAATTGGTAAGTTATGAGGTTCATTGTTCCACTCATTGTTCATGTCATTGTATATCTCATTGTATTGGTGGTTGTACTGCCCAACATTCATTTCAATTTGACAACCAAAATCATCATCCAATTGAGCTCCAAATGTATCACCATGGTCGGCTACTTCTGGTGGGACAACACATAGGTTTTCCCTATAGTCAATCCCACTTCTTTCTGTGAACAACTGGTTGCTTCCGCCTGAAGATAGAAAATGTTGGGTGTTATCATGAGGTGGGATTTCTTCATCGATGACACCAATGTGTAGCCCTCTAAATTAGACTTACACATACTTGATGGATCATCCTCTCTCCCCATAGCATAAACAAAACATCGTCGTCATTTCTTATAAATGTGCGACATGTTATCCCAAGAACGATTGATATAGATTGTAGACCAGTAATTTTTTTGTTCACATCGTACTTCATAACGGTTTGAACGATCGACATCAGCTCTTCGTAAGTCATATTTTTGGACACATACTTTCCTTGGTTATCAAAACCAAGAAACCTCTAACTTTCATCAGGTAATTGCTACCATCGACCGTTGTAAGATATGACTAATCTAACCTGATCTATTGTCCTGTGAAAATCATCATCACAAACAATTATTAACAAATAAAAAAATTACTATTACAATTACTAAGAATTACAAAAATTTCTCAACTGTAAGGGATCGAGAACATGTTCTTTGGGATCGAGCTTTTTTTGTAATGGATCGAGAACATTTACAAACGGATCGAGCTTTTTGGAAAGAGATCGAGATCATTTTCTAAGTGATTGAGCTTTTTTCAAATGGATCGAGTACTTATTATAAGGGATCGAGAACTTTTTCAAGAGTTCGAGAATATTTTACAAGGGATCGAGAACTTTTATAACGGTTCGATTCGATAACTTTTATCGAGGGATTGAGAACTTTTATCAAGGGATCCAGAACTTTTTCTAAGGGATCGAGAATATTTGTCAAATTATCGAGAACTTTTTATAATGGTCCGAGAACTATTATCAAGGGAACGAGAACTTTTACTAAGGGATCGAGAACATTTCTAAGGGATCGAGAACTTTTTTAAGGGATCGAGAATATTTGTCAAATAATCGAGAACTTTTATCAAGGGATAAAGAACATTTTCTAAAAGACCGAGAACTTTTTCTAAGGGATCGAGAACTTTTTTAAGGGATCGAGAATATTTATCAAATTATCGAGAACTTTTATCAAGGGATCGAGAACTTTTATCAAGGGATCGAGAACTTTTTCTATGGGATCGAGAATTTTTTCTAAGGGATCGAGAACTTTTATCAAGGGATCGAGAACTTTTATCAAGGGATCGAAAACATTTTCTAAGGGATCAAGAAATTTTTCTAAGGGATCGAGAACTTTTTTAAGGGATCGAGATTATTTGTCAAATTATCGAGAACTTTTATCAAGGGATCGATGATTTTTCCTAAGGGATCGAGAATGTTTTCAAGGGATCGAGAACTTTTTAAGAGATCGAGCATTTTTTTTGTCGAGCATTTTTCAAAATAAACAAAAGCTCGTTACAATATAAAATAAGCTCGATTCATCTTTAAATATTCTCGGTCAAACAAGAAAAAAGCTCGGATTTATTCAATGTTCATACATGTTCTTACAAAGACTGGAAACAACATATATTATCGATGAATGGATACATTGTTAACCCACACAGAAATGAATGCAAAATATCTGAAATGCATAAAAGAAATTTAAGTGAAGATCATAAATATTTATTACCTTCTAGTGCAGAATCTGGAGAGAGACAACTTTTTTAGAGAGAGAGACAAGTTTTTCAAACAACTTTTTTGGGGACATTCTGACATCATCAGCATGTTGACTTTTAAAAGTTAAAGTTTAGGGGTAACTTGGGTAGTTCACCATAATAGGTGTCTTTTAAACTTAAGTTATTAAAAGGGTGATAGCATCACAACATACGTTAAAAAAGGTGACATATCTCGCAATTTCCACAGCAACAAAACCCAGGCTCCAAATCCCCCTAACTCAACTTCCCTACAATACTCAAAAACACTCCTCCACTGCCACTAACAAATCACTCTCTCTCCTCATCGTCTCTTCCCACACCTTTGCTCCTCGTCATCTTTTCCCTTACCTTCATTTCTCCTCCCTCACCGTAGAGATCTAAAACCATGCACACTTCGATTTTGATTTAACTCTCCTAATAATCGTGGGTGGAAATGGAGAGAAATGTCACCTATTTTTTATTGTGTTGCGATAATGTCACTAGTTTAATAACTCAAGTTTAATTGCACCTATTATGGTGAACTAACCAAATTGCCCTGAAATAATCAATTTTTAATTATGTTTGTGCTTCCATCTATACTTTGAGAACAAAAAAATAGTAACCTCTCTCTCTCTAAAAAGTTGTCTAAAAATCGATCTACAACTCATCTCTCTCTCTCCAAAAAACTTGTCTCCCTCCAGATTCTACAAAAGAATGTAACATATATTTCTGATCTTCATTTTTTTTATCATGCATTTCTGAGTGATGTAACAATGTATCCATTCCTTATGATTTGTTGTCATAGTCTTTGTATGAACATGTATGAATATGTAGTCTCCAATTTATGTCTGAGACTTTTTTCAAAGATTCCGAGCTTTATTGAATAGTATCTGAGCTTTTTGTTAATGTGTCCGAGCTTATTTAAAAAGTCTCCGAGCTTTTTTTTGAAGTTAATCTCCAAGCTTTTCTTATTAGGAGCCGAGCATTTTTTAAAAGAGCCCGAGCTTTTTTTAATTGGTCCGAGCTTTTTTAAAATAGTACGAACATTTTTATAACCCTTGCCAAAAAAGCTCCAACCATTCCCGAAAAAGCTATGGCGCTTGGCAAACAAGCTCGAACCCTGACCAAAAAAGCTCGAACATTGACCATAAAAGCTCAAACCCTTACCAAAAAAGCTCGAACCCAAACAAAAAGAGCTCGAACCCTTACCAAAAAAGCTCGAACTCAAACCAAAAAAGCTCGCTCGAACCCTTACCAAAAATCTTGTGTTATTTTGGCATGGGTTTGAGCTTTTTTGGGATGATTTATAATTGTAATTTTAATTTTGTTAATAATGTTTTGTGACAATGATATTGATATGAGAATGAATCAGGTGAGAATAGTCATATCTTACAATGGTCGATAAGAGCACACTACAAAAAAAGGGCTATTGGGACGCTTTTTTTCGTCCCTATAGACCTATTGGGACGAAATAAATTCGTTCCAAAATTCATCGCCTCAGGTGGGTCGCAATAGCTTCTTTGGGACGAATATTGAAATTCGTCCCTATCTAGGGACGAAAACGAAACTTAATTTTAAAAAAATATTAATATTTCGTCCCTACAAACTGTCTATAAGGATGAAATTTAATAATAATAAAAAATTAATAATCATATTGACTCAATACCCACCACAACCCACACCCAGCTCAACCGCCCCTACCGGACCCACCCAACCAACTCCATCATTTAAAGTTTGGCTCTCCACCTGAGTCGAACCAACAACCTCCCACCTTCCATTTAAAGAGCTTATCCACTTCGCTAATGTTTAGGATGTGTCAATTAATGTATATTATTTATATATAAGCTCTATATGTTATTAAATTTTTATTATAAATGAATTCCAATAATTTAAATTTTATTTTTATATTATAAATAAATTGATATTAAAAATGTTTATTGTAACATTTAATTAAACTATTTAAAAAATATATATATTACAAGAACTATTACAATATGACTGTCGGGACCTACTGAAATCAAACAATATATGTGTCTCTAGATATTTAGGCCCATAATGGGAGATAACTACTTCCCATAATCTGGGAAGAAAACTCCTGGTTTGAGCCCCTCACCACTTATGTGGAAGGGAGATACACTTCCAGCTCCACTAAGAGATAATGTGCAATTAAACTATTTTTAAAAAACATATATTGTCATATCAAATGGTCTATCCTTAATCGTACATGGAATATAGAAACTTTCTTTATATTTTTCAATTTAATAGAAAAATATAAGTTTTGAATTTCTATCACAAAATTGAAGGATAAATATATAACAACTTTTCTAGAAAGTAGTTTGCATGGAATATAGAGACTTTCTTTACTTTTTTTCAATTTAATGAATAAATGTAACATTTGAATTCCTATCACAAAAGAAAATGATAAATATACAACAACTTTTCTAGAAAGTGGTTTTTCATTTTAGATTCTTATTATAGTATTTATAATATATATATATATATATATTAATAATTTTGAATTAATCTATAGTAATTAATATAAAATAATGAAACAAATTTAATTATGTCTCTTAGGAAAAACTTAAAAAAAATAAAGATAAAAAAATAAAAATATAATCCCGATAAATCATTATCAACAATAAATATTATTTTCGTTTTAATAATTCTCCAAATCTACATATTCATTTTTTTTTTAAATATCAAACTTTTATGACGAATAATTTTCGTCCCAATAGACATCCTATTGGGTCGAATAATTAATTTTGTCCCAATACACATTCTATTGGGACAAATTATTTTTGTCCCTAAAAGTCTAGATATTTTTACACTTTTTAGGGACAATTTTTTTTTTCCGTCCCAATAGACATTCTATTTGGACAAATATTTTCGTTCCTAAAAGTCTTGTCGGATTTGTCCCTTTTTAGGGACGAATGATTTGTTTCGTCCCAATAGACATTCTATTGGGACGATTTTTTTCGTCCCTATAGTTTTCTTCAGGTTTGAAATTTTTAGAGACAAATTTGATTTTACTTCCCAATAGATGTTCTATTGGGAGGAATAAAATTCGTCCTAAAATATTTCGTCCCTAAATCCTATTTTTCTTGTAGTGGCAGTTACCAGATGGAAGTTAGAGGTTTTTAGGTTCCATTAACCAAAGATTGTATGTGTCAAAAAGTATGACTTACAAAGAATTTGTGTCGATCGTGCAAACCATTGCGAAGTATGATGTGAACAAATACAATGCTGGTCTACAGTTTATATCAATCGTTCATGGGACTACAAGTCGCACATTTATAAGAAACGATAATGATGTTCAATTTATGATAGTGGAAGATAGGGTGATCAAGTATGTGTTAGTCTAATTTAGAGGGCAACAGGAGATGTGATAGGTAATGATGTCCCTCCTCATGAAAATTTCCAACAATTTCGATCATTTAGCAAAAGCAACCAAGTGTGCACAGAAAGGAGTAGGATTGACGGTCGAGAAAACATATGTGGTATCCCATCGAAAATAGTTGACCATGTTGATATAATCGGACCTCAATTCGATAATGTGTTTGGTTGTCAAATTGAGATGAATGATGGGCAGTACAACGAGTAATACAATGAGTTTTACATTGACATTAACAACTAACAAAACACTGAACCGAATCTTGGACCAATTCATGAGGTGGATAATGAGGTAAATATTGATCCCGTAGATCATGTACAGAACACTGAGGAAGAGGAAGAGCCCTTCCAAATGGAAAGATGTGGAAGACATGTACACAGATTTAGTAGCAGTGCACTAGATATGGCTGAGACTTCCGAGGTCCGACCTAATGTAACTCCATATGATTCTGATAATGCCACAACATAGGTTATTCCCGGAGCAGATTCTTACTCGTTTGGTATGGGTGGAAGCACGAACTTGGTAAAGGAAGAACATACAAGCATGATTTATAAAGGTTAAATTTTTCCCACTAAATAGGATTTGAAAAGACTAGTTGGTCATTTCCCAATGCGGCAGAACTTTGAGTGGAAGATGAAAAGGTTTAATAAGACAACGTTATATCTGGTTTGTTTGATGGACAACTGCACGTAAAAATTAAGAGTGGTAAGAAGAGATGAAGGGATGAACTTCCAGGTAAGAAGTTTTGTCAACGAACACACTTGTCCATTGGAAGAGATTCACCCTCGCCTTCGACAAGCCAGTGCAGTCATAATTGGAGAAGTCGTTGCACCTAGACTACAACAACATGATGGTTGTCTCATGCGTCCTAAGGACATAATCGCCGACATAAAAACAATGTATGGAATCCAAATCCTGTACAATAAGGCACATCAAGCCATGCATTATGTGTTATCACTGACCTATGGAACGCATGAAGAAAGCTTCCAACTACTACCATCTTTCGGTTACGTGTTGGAGCGCACAATCACTGACTTATAGTGCGATGAAGATGGTAAATTTCTCTATTTTTTCATGAAGTTGCACTTAAAGGATTCTGTAGGTGTATACATCCAGTTATTGTAGTTGATGGTACTCATTTGAAAGGAAAATTCTGGGGTACAACGTTTGTTACAACTGCACAAGATGGGAATGAACAGGTATATCCAATTGCTTTTGGGTACGAAGACTCAAAAATCAACCTTTTATAGGAGTGGTTTTTGGATTGCTTGAAGAGTGCCCTTGATCATATAGATGATCTGGTTTTCATTTTCGATTAACATGCAAACATTGAAGCAGTGATTTCTAAAGCGTTCTCTCATGCCACCCATACCATATGTTACTGGTATATTTCTAAAAATATTAAGAAGAGATTTCACATAAAGGATGTTTCCGCCATAATGGACAAAGCAACTAGATCATTTACTGAATTGCAATATAACCGGTACGTGGAAGAGTTGTGTAACCTGTACCAGAATGCATTCGATTATGTCAATGATGCTAGTCCACACAATTGGTCCCACGTACACTGTCTCAAACGAAGGTACATGGTGATGCCAACAAATATTACGGAATGTATAAACTCTTGTCTAAAATTCAAACAACAATTGCTTATGTTGACACTGCAGAGTTCATTAGGAATATACTACATAGGTGGTTTCACGATCGCCATCAAGCTACACAGTCCATCCGTCATCAGTTGGCCGACGTTGCCCATCTTGTGATCTTGAAACGTGTCGAGAAGTTTGGTTATATAACCGTCAATCCAATCGACCGGAACATATTCTTCTTCAAACTGTCAGGAAAGTAGTGGACTATTGACATAGCCTGGAAGACCTACACATGCAACAAATTTCAAATGGACATGTTTCCATGTTCACAGGCACTCACAGCGGAAATATACATTACTAGCAACATTTTACGCTTAATCCTGTTGCGGCACAACTGAAGTAGACATCATGCTCACCCCAAATGGCCTATTCCGCCTATCGAACTTCGATTTGTTCAGTTTTCTAGCATCGTGAAACCCGGACAGATGCAACATGGAGGGCGGTAACCATCTCAATGGCGCGACCTGCCGTTTCTTGACATGCAAGGGTACTGACTGTCTGAAGGGGTCTAAGAGGTGATTATCCCGACAGTGAGGTCGACGCTAGCCATAAGCCAATGTTGTCGGCCAACGTAACACGGAATAAGAACCTGTATAAAACATATATAATTAAATAAGATTGTTCAATTAAACACATTTAGACCATAATTGTATAACACTTACCACATCAACCGCATGCCATGGCCGGTTTCCTACTGGGCTGAATCCACATACGATCATAAGCTCGTCAGCGGAAAACTTATACTATAACACTTTCCACCCATGCATCGTCACTTGCCCCTCAGCATCACGAGGCATGATTTTACCCCATTGGTACTCCAACAATGGATGTACAAAATAAATATACAAATAAGTTAGGACCACGAAAAATATCAAATGTTTTTAGAAAACTGGTACATTAAAAACACTTTTAAAGAACTGAGATCCCAGTACGTTCATCATATGATTGTACGCTTTAGGGTATGCTTGTTGATGCTTCCGTAAGATATGCAGATACACGTCCATATGCCAACAAAAAAATTAGTAACAGACGTTAGAATTCTACCATGAAGAACGTCAAAGACATTTCAAGTAAAGAACATACCATGTCAAACAACTCCATGTATTTTTGTTGCAGTCGGTGGAACCAAGTGACATTTACAGGCTCCAAAAGATCCATATCACGTTTGTATTTAGTTGAAAAAGTTAGAAAACCATGTAAGTCAATTTACTGAGGTTCTTCAATAAGGTAGAAAGTGTTATACTTACAATTCCCCTGTGTCGTTCCTCTTGAATGCATTGTAAGCCGCCAGTTGGTCTGCGTCTACTAAGTGTGGGGGGGTGAACGCATGCTCTGATGTTGCTGTCACTGTCCTTAGCCTCTTCGACCGACAGGGGTCAGTGGATGGGCTCTACAACTGCCACCCTCGCTTGCGAGCCTGCGGCTTATGCTGATAGGTGTCCCTAGGGGGAGGGGGTGCGACGGGATGTCCGGGAGCTCTCCCTTGAGAGAGGCATGCAACTGGATGTCCCGAAGGTATCCTTCGGGGAAAAGGTTTGATGGGGTGTACCGTGTACACTGTCCTTAGGGGAGGGGTGCGACGGGATGGACCGGTGTCCTTAGGGGGAGAGGGAGGCATGCGATTGGATGTCCCGGAGGTGTCCCTTGGGGGAGAGGTGCGATGGGATGTACTGTGTGTTGGAAACCCATTTAGTGGTAACGCGGCGGAAATCGGTTTTTAAAATTTTTAATGCAGATCATAATTGATCTGAAACCAGTGAACTTAGGATCATAACTTTTTCAGAATTCATACATATAAAAATATTACAATAATAAAATATATATGTATGTAGAGGAAATTGAAATCAATATAATCATAAGTGGATGTTAAATAGAACCTTACCATCATTTGGAGGCTCATTTACTTCTTACTATGATCATGGTATGTACCACTGATCTTCCTAGCTATTCCTGGAATAGGTAACTGCATGTGAGCGCGTCACGTACTCAGAAACTTAAGAGGATGTATAGAAAATATGAAGAAATTATTTCTTCATAAAGAAAACAACTTAGAACAATTCTAGTTGTTAAAAAAACATCTTATATATATTTTTTAAATATCTTATATTTTTTAAAAAACATTCGTGAACAGCAAAGCCCCAAAGGGAACTTCTTTATTGTGCAACTCTAATATCTCTTTTCACACACAATACACTTGCACGTTCGTCAAAAATCAAGTCATATTTATACATTTTATTTTTTCTCTTTTAATACATGCAATCACACACATCAATTTTTCAACTAATGCGTTTTGCTTACTTTTTTTGTTTTGAACGTGCATTCATCTGTTATGCGTTTTTTTTCTTCAAAAAAAGAGTAATATATATCAAATATATATTTTATCCTTTTTAAAAACAAATGGTATTATTTTTTTATTTGATTTTCAAATCTTTTAAAATATCTCATATCTTTAAAAGATAATTAAATATTTATTTTGACTTTAAACATTTTAAATTCAATTTCAAATATTTAATTTAATAAAATAAAATAATCATATTATCTTATTCTATTTAAAATCAAATATCAACTAACATCTTTCATTTAGTGATTAATAACATAATTAAATAATTTTATCATTTAATTTATTTAATCATCATTATTCATTAATTAAATAATCTCACTATTCAATTAATTCCCGAAAAAATAAGTATCACTTTCGTAACACAATTAATCGGACAATCCAATTAATTAATCGTGACCCTTGTTACCTAAATAGATCGGGCTAGCAAGGGGACCTAATGGACCTATAATATTTTGAGCTCCAGTAATCCTAAAAATTAATTAATTAAACTCTTTAATTAACATTTCACGATTATTAACTTCGGTGTTATTCCATTAAAAACCTGAAGCTACACTCTCTCAATTGTAGACACTTTTACACAGACTGATGCAACTCGATGTCAATCGATATAGCTATTACATATGGTGTGATCCTCCACGGTAGTTTATAATTCAAGTTGGGTCATAATATCCGTTATACCCCTCCAATTACATATATCCTTTAAGTACCATTGATTCTCTAATGGACAATAAATCCTATTTTCTCACGTAATAAGGAGAGTGCTCATATTGTCCAAGCCTCGAATCAATCCTTAAGGGAACTACCATCTACTTCTCATAAGAAGGAGTGGATTCCAGTATTGTATACAAACCTTCCCAGCCACAAGCCAAACCGTAATCCCAACATACGATGTATTTTGATCAAGAATTGCATCCGACCTCACCCATGGTATATCAAAGACCATGATCTAATCAGAAGGAGTCGATAAGACACCCAGGATTAAGATCACCCACATATAGCCATCACTAGTTGATATATACGAATCTCATTGGTAAACGGATCTTGGTGAGAGATTCATATACATCATGGCCCAATTCTATATGATCACATCATACAAGGTGCCTCCATTCCCATATATCATATGAATGATTCAGGGTAGAATTACCGTACATTAAGGAATGGATCGCAACTATATATTTACCACGAATAAAGTACCTAAATTTATTTGCTATCTATGGACTCTTTACATTGCACGTCTCTTACAGTATTCATCTATATATGACACTCTTATACACAGTTCGAGGTTACATCCGGTAATATAAGATGTTAATATGTGCAACTTATAAAATAAACAACACATCAAGAATGAATTGAACTTTTCTTTTATTTATTTCACAAATCCATTTAAAAATTACATCTTTAGGGCATAAACTCTAACACTGTGTACGCTGTCCTTGAGGGGAGAGGTGCGACGGGATGGACCAGTGTCCTTGGGGGAAGGGGGCGATACAACCCAATTGTCGAGAGCGGTGTCTCTTGGATCTCCACAAGCAGGGGAAACTCTGGTAAACCCTTGGTAGGTGTCCCTGATCTTGTCCTGTAACTCCAGTCCAGGTTCCCAGCGTCTTAGGTCTGGTACTCGGAATATGAGGTCCGATGCCAGGGTATGTCCCCTCGTCCTGACTACAACGCTTGTCTCTATCTCTGGGTCTGGAGTCTCAGTCATAAGATGACAGATCATCCCTGTCTGACCGTGATGGCGAACCTCACCGCTCCCGGAGGAAGTCCATCACCTCTTTACGCTGCCTATCTCGTTCCTCATTACTCTTCTTAAGATCCTCATGTAAAGCAGTAATGGAATCCTCCACAGCTTGGATTCTACGGTCTAAACAGTTCTGAAAGAAAATCAAAATTCACAGTAACTAAACTTGTACAAGCATTTCAAATAAAATCGAACAGAAAATGAAATTTGACGTACCTCGTGATCCCTTCCAACGTCTCCTCCTGAAGGGTCTTAAGCAGTATATCCGAGCATCCTAAATTGAACCCGCTTCTGCCTCTACTGTCTGCCACCACCTAACTCTGGCTCCAAACCCTCTGATTGCATTTGTGGACTCCCACCAGCATACTCCGACTCTAAACCTTCTATATCACTGGGTATAGCACTCGTACGCCCTTCGGAATCACGAGCTGATACCGAAATTGATAGTCTCACCAGCCGTATACAGACTGGCCCCCTCGTTTGTGCCCGTATAATATCGTGCACCCTCTTAGCTGTTGTGGACACCGGTTTCGTACTCGTAAACATCTGAAACACTTGTTGGACCGTTGTAATTGTAACTATAAACATTAACAAATAAAATACTTACCGGCGCTGTGAATATCTTGGACAACGTATCTGCTCTCGGTTGTTTGTTAACTCCCACTTAAGAATACGGTGAGACATGTCAGTAGTCTTACGGGTCCTGAACTGGATGTCAAGCTCTAGGATCACCTCGAAAGCAAATTTCTGTAAAATAATAAGTACGATAAAAATCCTTAAAATGTAGGATACAAAAAATAAATTAAATGTTATAATTCAGAATTCTTACCAATACGACATGAGATAGACCGTAAATGTTGTAGGTCTCCAGCATGTGTATGTCAGCGCCATTTGCTTTCTGGCGTCTCTCGAACCTCTTTCGTCATCCGTCAAGCACATGTTTGAATAAAAATATGGAATGCATTTACATGTGGGCACTCCACGAGAACGCATCGAAGGCATCAAGATCTTCCATCAGCCGAAACTGTCAAACTAGAATCTTCACTCTCTCGTCCAACCCCATCAGTATCCAGTTCAGCATATGAAGAAGGCAGAGCTTCACACTATCGTACGGCTGCTGAAACTCATCAAGGTTCAAAACAACTCTCAGCTCCTCGAATGAAACCTCGTCTACATCACCGAAGTACCACTGATGTATGCCATTGTCCATGCTAGCATACAGTGTCGTGTCCGGTACGACTCTGAACCATAATCAAGTGATCAGGTAGAATTCTACCTTTGAGAACCTCACCTTATGATTCCCTAACATGAACTGTATCTCATCTGTCGGGCCACTATGATGCAGCTTCCGTAAAAGCAGCCGATGGATAACACCATCCGAAAACTTCATCTGTCGATACATCGTCATGAAATGCCCAAAACAGGACTTCATGAACCGACGACAGTCTTCAATAGCAAATACTTATATACATCGTCATGAAATGCCCAAAACAGAAATTCCTTCAAGTGATTCCTCATCTGAAATTTCATAGAAACAGTACATAAGTACACTGTAAAAAAGCTCAAGCCTATATAAAAAAACCTCGGCCCTTTGAAAAAAAAAAGATCTGGCATTTGATAAAAAAGCTCGGCTCTTTGATAAAAAATCTCATTCAAAAGCTCGGAGCTATGAACAATCTCAGCTAAAGTATAGAAGTCTCAGACACAGCATAAAAAAGCTCGGGTCTTTCATACAAAAGCTCAAAGCTATGAACAGTCTCGGACACAATATAAAAAGTCTCGGACACAGTATAAAAAAAATCGGGCCTTTGATAAAAATGCTCAGGTCTTTCATACAAAAGCTCGGGCCTTTCATACAAAAGCTCGGAACTATGAACAGACCCGGACATAGTATAAAAAGTCTCGGACACAGTATGAAAAAACTCAAGTCTATGAGAAAAAAGCTCGGGTTTTAACAACCCTAAATTTTAAAAACAAAGAGCTCTGGCAAACATAAAAAAAAACTTAGACTTTTACAAAAAAAGCTCGGAGCTTTTTCAAAAAAGATCGAAGCTTTAAAAAAAAAAAGGCTCGGATAAACTAAACCTATTTTTCCAAAAAAAATAAAAAAAGCTCGGAGTTCTTTTCAAAAAGTCTCGGAAACCTAGAAACTCAACAACTATTCAACCTCATTTCAAACCCTAACCTAACCCACAATCATTCTCAGATCCCCAATTCAATCCTAATATACAATTTAAATCAACAAAAAGCATATATAACATTCAATTCAATTTCTCAACAACAAAAACCATAACAAAATCAAACTCAACTAACCTCGATTAATTGTAAATCTTCACTTGAAGTCTCAAAATTCCACTGGTCTCCAACTTCAACTGACTTCGACATCAAAATTGTTGTCGGCGATTCACTTTCCGTCGATTAAAATCACTGTGCTTTTTCTCTCTTTACTTTTGTCTCTCTCTGTTTGAAAAGGACAACTCACTTTTGAGGATATTTTGGTCTGGTCACCTTAATTGGTGTATTTTAAATATATATTATTAATGTGGTGTTATTTGTACAACAACCCCCTAGAGTAGTGACATTAATTTTTCGAACCCTAATCGTGGTCAAGTTCCTCCTCCGTAAGGGTAAAAGTGTGATTTAATTAAAATATAGGTGTTAAAAAAAACTGCGTCAAATGTAAAGTGTTGCGCCAAATCTGGCATAACACTGTACACCAAGCCAATTTGACGTAGAAATATGGAGTTCGGTTGGAGAGATTTTTTTGTTTTAAATTGGTGTTTTGCTTTATTTTGGAGTTGGGTTGGAAATGACCTAAAAAGCACTTTTTTATGCGTACCCAGAGTTTTTTGCTAGGGTGAGCTAAAACAAAACTATATATATCAACAACAAAAAAAGGTGAACTTTGCGTTACTAGTAAACTTCATTAATTGAAAAACAAAAATGCACCTAGATAGAGCAATATAATGAGTCTTACCCTTAAATTGCAATAAGAAAACAAATTCATAAAAAATATAACAAAATAAAATACTAAGTTAAAATTATGAATAAGAAACCCAAAATCCTAACTTGTTAATTGGGAAAATTAAGTTTTAACTAAGAAAATAATAGTATCGATGAACCGAATATGAATATTGAGAATTTTGAGGCAACAAATTGTCTGGTGATATTGGATTGAGATCATGATTTTTAGGATTTCAAGACAAAATAGATTTTTCAGAATTTTTAGTGATTTGTATAAATAACTTGAACCCAAAATTGTCTTGTTATCTCCCTCAATACTTTTCAGACTTTTCTCTCTCCCTCAAATTCATCTTCAGCTTCTTTAACATCGACACCCCCATCAGATCATCATCATAAATTTTCAGTTTCCTTAACTTCCATACCCCATCAAATCTTCAGTTTGGACGAGTTGCGGTCCATGGATGGGTGATTGGTGACCGGAGATTAGAGGTTGGAGGGTGGAGTAGTGTCTTGTTCACGGATTCTGGTTTCGTTTGGTCATTTGATTGATCAATAGTGGGATGGTTGAGTTGGCCAATAGCGTAGGGACTAGCAACAATTTAAGTTACTTTACTTCATTTTTTTTAACTTAAATTTCATAAAATAGATGTTGAGTAATGATTCGTAATCATGATATCTTTATTATTATTCATATTCCTTTGATAGGTGTAAATAATGGTTAATTTATATGAAAATTGGAATGACTAGCATGGATAAAGATATAGTTGGTTTAATATATGGTGGTTCTCTAGTAATGAAGTCCTGAAAATTGAATACTACAATATAAGTTAAGGACGTTCAACACAGTCACACATTCATATTGAGTGTGGGTATTTGTTAATGTGGGGAGAAAATTGAATACTACAATCGACTCTTCAAAGTCCATATTTATAAAAGTCCAAAAAGTCTAGAAATAAAGTCTAGATAATCCCAATAGTCTATAAATTAAGTCCAAAAACTCTTTTAGATTTCTAAAAGTCTAATCCATATAATCCTAATAATCCTAAAATTATAATCATAATTATCCTAATAATCATAATAGTTTTGTAAATCCATAACATCATTGCAACTTAAAATTGTCTAATAAAATCTCAATCTAATGCACCCTGTAAATTTAGAATAACAATATTAAAAACTCTAAAAAAAATAGAAACAAAAATTTAGGGTTCGGTGAGGGCAACAGATACTCTATTTTAGAGCACGGTGACAGATGTTCTAAGAATTGGTATTTGGAAATTGGAATTTGAGAAAGCGAGTGAGAGAGTGTTTGTACGTGTGAGAGAGGAAGACAGAATGGATATACTGATTTTGAATTAACGCTTTGAAGTGAGTAGTGAGTAAGTGACCATGTCTGACAACTATTGGTGTTAAGAAAATTAACTACAGTTATACTCCAATTAAAATGAGTTCACTTTTGTTCATCCCTTTAGAGATGAGTGAGTATTACCGTTTTTTGTATGCATGATATGAGTTTAAGAAGAGGTAAATTTATCTCAAAAAATGATATTATTTGAATACATTTATCCTTTCTATGGACACATGTTATCTATATAGGAGGAAGGTAATGTTCATTCACTCTTAAGGAGGTGAGGAAAAATGTACTCAATTAAAATAATAATATACTAATTCTAAATTTTAAAAAACAAAAATGCTGCCCGATCGGTGCGCCTCTGTTAAGTGTATTTGAGAACATTTTGTAATATCATACAAGAGGTTTTAGACTTTTAAGTATAACAAATTATCAAGCTCACAAGGACACAGTAGGGGTGTGGGGTTATTTTAAATGGCTAATTGCATATATCTCCCCAATTTTAGGTCTAATTGCACCTAGATGGACCATTTATTTAAAATTACACAAACCTACCCTGCAATCATTTGACTTCTGTCCAACATAATTGTTGATCAACTTTTTGGTTTAAATGACAAGAATACCCTTAAAGAGTTATTTTACTTATTGTTTTATTATTTTTCTTAAATTAAAAAAAAAAAAAAATCTTAACGTCTGTGGATTTCTCCCCGGGGCATAACACAAAAGTCAAAACCAAACATTTATTCAATTCAACACAAATTTCCCCTAATCACACACAAATCAACTCCAAATCTACAACAATGGCGTTAAGCTACCCAATTTAAACCTAGATCCAAATCCATTTCAATTTTTATTTAAAATAATAAACTCATTAACACATAAACCCATCACACCTTTCCACAAATTCACACTCAACAATGGCTCTTTCGCCAACTGCCTCAACCGATTTGATTGTTGGAGTTGTGACCTCCATGGACAGGGTGGGGCACTCTGTTCACGAGGAACATATTCTGTGGAGGGGCAGATTTGCTAATCCACGATGAGTGATAGCTTTAAGTAGAAAAGCGATTTGCTCTTCCACGGGGAGTATACCTGTTCTCGTGGAGGAGCACTCCTCCACTAGGAATGGAGTGGATCCACTTGCAAAGGAGCAAATCGCTCCTCCATGATAAGTGATTGCTCTAGGTGGAGAATCGATCTACTTCTCCTAGATATGTAAAGGAACAAGATTTGTTCCTCCTGAAGGGGCTGATCGATTAGATCTCCTCCATCCATTTTTTAATTTTTATTTAATTATTATTTAGATATAAAAAATGTAATTCTCTTATTTTAATGGAGAATGATGATGTTATCCTCATCGGTTTGTCCAACACATTTACGACATGAGTTTATGGGTTCAAATGTCACCCCTGTAGTTTGGTTTATTCGTCATTATCATCCCTTTAGTTTTATTAATGGTCGTTATCCACCCAATAGTTCACACTATTCTCCATTATCCCTGCTTCATTAAAAAATATACATAAAATGCCCTCTATCGTTAAATTATGTTTACTATTTCTTTTGAAAACAAACAATGAATTTTTTTAAGCTTGCTTAGTTCACCCTTAGACCAAAATGTTGTTATTGTATGACTGACAATTTGTATACCTTAAAGAAAGGATGTCAAAGCTGTATCAGCTTGAGTTGAAATGATCAGAGCTTCCTTCCTCTAGTATGCAGTAATTAGAGTGAGAACTTGCAAATTTGGAGTTGAAAGTAACAGATAGTTCCTTTCGGGATAATCGTGCTACTCCTTGAAAAACAAAATCTATTTTTATTCTATATATATAATTTTAATACTTAATATATATATATCAGGGGCGGATCCAGGAACTATTTATAGACCGGGTTAAATTATATATTCAAATAATTTCTTTCTCAATACACACAAATATAGTCTTTTTTTTAGCTTTCGATTATGGGATTTATCTAATTTTTTTTAGTCAATATATTCTAATACTTAATTAGTAGCTCAAAAACTCTCACATTGATTTGTTTAGTCAATATATTTAAATGCTTGATAAATGACTCACAGACCCTCAAATTGATTTGTTTATCAATATATATCTTGTTTTTAAATATATTTTACATATTATAAAAATTTACTATTAATGACCGGTTTGAATGGTTTAAACTAACAATATAACAAAATGTAATGAATCAAAATTGTACAATAAAAAATTTGAAATAAAAACAAGGAAATATTATATGTAAAACAAGCATAAAATAATATTTTTGTCAATTGTGATTGATTGTTTGTAATTTTTGTTGTTGTCTTTTGATTTTAAGTTATGATAAATAAATGAAATAAATTATACTAATGGTAGGGCATGTTAGTATAATTATAAACAAAATTGATATATAACTATAATTAGATATAATATTAGAGGTGTTAATGTAATTAAATATAATAAGTATATATTATTATTTTTTTGAAGAGGGCTGCCCGGCTTACACCCCTGAGATATATATATATATATAATATAAAATAGAATACAGAGGATAAAATATAACAATTTTAAGAACATAACAGAATATTAAAAGATAAGATGAATCAACAATTAAACAATGGTCCAAACGAGTACGTGGCGTTGTTATACCACAAGTTTATCCTATTCGGTATAATACAACCGCTTACGGATAGGTCAGGGTTTCCAGCCTATATACTTAGACCAGAAAACAATAATGAATCATGAAAGAGATGAATGATTAGTTGCTTACAGTGATATCAATAATAGTCTGACAACAATAGATGATTTCCAGAAATAGGAACAAGCTTTATTTATGATTCAGAATTTTACAGAGTGGGAATAAGAGAGGAAAGTTATGCTTCGCAGAGCATTTGATATGAACTTAAATTTGGAAAAAACTGAGTCTGCCTCAAACAGAACAAACAAAACATATTTATAGAGGGCAAAGTAACCCTGGTTATATTGTCGGCAAACCATGGTCAATAAACTATAGTTGCTTTAGTGGTTGTCGGCAAACTGTGGTCAAATAACTCTGGTTAATGAGTAAAGTACGGATAAGTTAAGGATCGTGACCAAAAAAAGTAGTTGGATCCTCGCTGTCAAAAGCATAATTGTCATCATCATTGTCATCATCATTGTCTCTGTCACTTTTTTCAGAACTGGTGCCAGCCTGAGAAATACTGGACATAGAATTCTTCATTTCCTCTGCTATCTTCATTAATTCCTCAGGTGTGGATGCAGCATCAATCCTAGCCTGGTTCTGAGATTTGGCCATTAAGAAGCCTGATTGGTCTGGAATTTTGTTGTGGAGAGAAGGATTGTCACTGAACCATTTGGGCACTCTTTCTTTTCCAAGTTTGGTGAGATTCATCCCACTCCACCATTTGATCTTTATTTGTCTTCCAAAATATGGGATCTTGGCATTTCCAATAATTTTGTCTTGGATCGCATATTCCAGCATAAGGATCCATGTTAAATTGAAGTTTACAAAAAATAAGAATAAGTCTGGGAAAATTTCCCAATCATAAGGTTTGTTAATGTTAGCAATCCAAATAGAATAGCCTTCCTTAACCTGAGCTGGTAAAAATTCAATGATAGGTCCAAAATTATCCCACCATTCAAGAAACCAAATTGGTAGGTTGCTTTTAAAGTTTTTGTCAAAATAGATAAACCAGGAAAGGGAATTTCCTGGGTTTTGTCCGTAAAGAAATTTAGTCCATGCATCAATATAATCCCAGTAGGAAAAATCAGATACATGGAAAATTCTACTGAAATTTCTAGTAGAATTGGGGTCACCACCCCATTGTTCAAGGGAAATGATTTAACAAATCTTTATTTTTCTGAAAATGAGTTTTTCTTTGTCTATTTTGTCAAAAACGTCTGATATAAAAATTGAATCAGTGTCAACTAAAATGAATTCATAAAATATATGTCTCTTAGATAAGTCTTCAGGAATCCTGCCAAACAGCGGGTTAATAATAACATCCGCAAGTTTTTTAGGCTCCTTAAAATATTGGTCATGAAGATAACATTCTTCCATAGCACAAACTGATCAAAGAAAGGTTTGTTGATGTAAGAATAAGTCGGGTAATTTATGATTGGTAAGGCTGATTGTGAGCTCTGTGTCTGGGCTAATATTTTTTCTTGTTTAATAGAATGAGGGCTGATTTTGGATGAGGTAATAGTTTTAAAAGAACTGCTGTCACTTGTCAAAGGAGAAAAAGTATTTGTTGTATGAATAGGGATTTGACTTGGGCTTCTACTAGAGGAAGGCTCAGCAGGAGGCAAAGAAGGGAATTGGATAGGTAGTTGATGGGGTGATCTGGGCTGAGATATTAGGGAGATTGCATACTTGTCTTTATGGCTCCCTCTTGGGGAGGAATGATAAGTCGATATTGATAAGTCAATGTTTTTGTCAGATGATTCAGGTCTAATGGAGCCTCTGCCACCAGGGCTTCGGCCACCGCGCCCTCTGTTTAAACTTGTCATTTGTCACTCTGTAAAAATTCTCTGGTCAGAAAATCTGGGAGACTGTTGTATGATCCTTTAATATATTCAATATCAAAATCAAAAGCGGATAAAAGGGCTTGCCACCTAGCAAATATTTGTTTAGAGGCAAGGTTTTTCACATCTTTTTTCAAAATGAATTTTGCCGATTGGCAATCCACCCTTAAAACAAATTTTTGACTTATCAAATCATCTTGTAATTTTTGAATTGTCAAAACAATTGCTAATATTTCTTTTTTGACAGTCGAATATTTCTTTTGGGTATCGTTTCAGGATCCTGAAAACATACCTAACAAGACATTCTTTGTCATTAATATTTTGTTTTAAAATACCACCATATCTGATATCTGAAGCATCAGTCTCAATAGTTTTTGGGGCAGTAGGGTGGCAAATCGTCATACATGGTAGTTTTTTAACATAATTTTTTACACATTGAACTGTTTTAGTATGTTCACTGGTCCAAGGAAAGGGATTTGTTTTTAGTCTCTGGAAAAGAGGTTTACAAATAATACTGAGTTCTTTGTAAAAATTGGAAATGTAATTTAGATATCCTAAAAACCTTTGCAATTGTTTTTTGTCTTTTATTTCATCAGGAAATTTATCAGCAAAATCTAAACTCCTTTGAATAGGAATAATAGTTCCTCTTTTGATATTATGCCCTAGAAATCTGATATCAGTTTGAAAAAGAGTAATTTTGGGGGCTGAAATTACTAACCCATTATGTTTAACAGTTTTAAAAAATATTTATAAATGCTTCCAGTGCTGGTCAATATTTTTTGAAAATATCAGAACATCATCTATATAAACAATTGAAAATTCAAAATAAGGATTGAATATATTATTCATAATACATTGAAATTCACTAAGGGCATTTTTAAGGCCAAAAGGCATAACATTCCATTCATATTGTCCGAAAGGGACAGTGAAAGCTGTTTTATAACGGTCTTTTTCAGCAATCTGGATTTGCCAGAAACCTGATTTCATATCAAACTTTGAAAAGATAATGGAATCATAAAGTCTTTTTAATAAGTATGATTTGTTTGGAATGGGGTATCTAATCCATTGCAAGGCATCATTAAAAGATTTATAATTGATGATCAGTCTTGGGACACCTCTTTCTATTTCTGCATTTTTCTGAACATAGAAAGCAGGACAACTCCAAGGTGATTTAGAGGGCCTGATTAATTTTTTCTCAAGTAAATCTTGTATTTCCTTTTTGTAATAATCTATTAATCTAGCGGACATTTGTATAGGTCTAGCCTTAGTAGGGATTCCCTTTTCATTAAAGTCTTGGGTATAAGAAAGGGTAACAACATGTTTTTCCCTATCCCAAAAAGCATTTGGTAAAGAACATACTTCTTTTTCTAATTTTTCTTTAAAAACTTTTATTTTCTCTTGGAGAGATGGTTCTTTCAATTTGTCTTCTTGTCTTTGAAAAAACAAATCTTCCTTTAAAAATTTTAATTGATTTTGTTTTCTAGTTAGTGTGGCAATATAATTGTCAGCAGTTTTAGAGTTTTCTGAGAAAATATTATAATTTCTTAAAATGTTTAAGTCTCTTACCAGAACAGGGAAGATAAAAGGGAATAAAATTTCCTTTCCTAAATATTCTGTAATAATTCCTTCAGCAATAACCTTGAATAGAGAAATCAGGTATAAAAAAGGTAATCCTAAAATTACATTTTGAGAAAGGGTTTTAACAACAATAAAATCATTATTATAGCAAACTCCACTGTTGCAAACTTTGGCATTAGTAAGTTTGTAATTGATATCTAATTTTATTTTATTAGCCCCGTATAAAACCTCTGTGGTAGACTGTAGGTATTTAGTAGGGACAAGAGATTCTACAATGCAATTTAAGTCGGCTCATGTGTCAATTAGGGCAGTAGCCCTAATGTTATAATTAGAGGCAACCCTAATGTCAATTTCAACAAACCATTTTTGTATTCTTACTTCTTGGATGGTATTAATTTGGCCTATACTTAGAAGGTTCTGGTCCTTTTCGGGCTCTTTGTCTGATTCATCCGAACTGTTGAAACTCGCTTGTTTTTTAAGGGGTTTTTCAAAAACGCTTTTTTCTAAACTGGTTTTTATTTGTAATTCTTGTATTTGGGTTTTTAATATCTTTATCTCTCCTTTAATATCAATAATCTCTTTTTGTAAATCTGGAATTGTAACTTTTCTAGATTTGGTTTGGAATTTTCCTAAAACATTTTGTTCAAAATCAGGAGTTTCGAAAGGGGCATTTTTAAAAGGTTTTGTGGTTCTATTAGAGGAGTTAATATTACCAGAGGTGGTTGGTTCGGAAGTAATTTTTTGTTGTAATTGTCTGATGTACTGGGCTTTTTGAATGGGATCTTCAATACTGTCAATCATGCTAATGATTAAGGAATAGTTTTGTTTGTCGAGAACATTTATTTCTTTACAGAAGCAAGATTGGGCTCCTGGTTCAGATTCAGAAGAAGATGTTTCCGATTCCGATGATGATGATTCATTGATAATTAAAACTTCATTATTAGAGGATGAAGAAGAAGTAGAATTGTCAGATTGATCAGAATCTATATATAAAACTTGTAAGATTTTTTCTTTAATTTGGTCATCTAAGTCTAGACTATTAATCTTTTTCTTTTGTTCAGGACATTTATTGGCATAGTTTCCTTCTTTTCCACATTTAAAACATTTGTTTGTCTTTTTATAATAAGTTTTCTTTTTAGATGAGAATTTTTTGGATTTTTTAGGGGACCATATAGTTTTTCCTTTTTTTTATTAGCTTTGTGATCCTTATCAATCCTGTAAGGGTATTTTTTAACCCAGTTATGTCATTTTTTAGTTTTTGATTTATGAGAAGGTAATTTGTCAAAACCAAATTATTCACACCAGGATCCTAGTTCTTTTCTAGTGGTTAATTTTTGTTGTTTGAGTTGGCTTTTAAGTCTGAGGTCATTACATAACTGAAGAGCAACAACATTAATGGAAGCAATAATTTCTCCATAAGTCCAAGTATTTAAGTCAATTTGAGACCAATCAGACCACCCCATTTGTCTAACCATCTCGTCTCTAATCTTATTATAAAATAGTTTTGGAAGGCTAGAAATAAACTTTTCCTTCCAATAAGAATTGGCATTGTCAGGTCTTTGAAAAACTCTAGTTAAGAAAATGTCTTTATACCACTTGAAATCGCTTAAGTTTTTGCATTTTAAATTTTGAATTTTTGAAAATTCTTTTCCTTGATTAATATTGGGATTTCCAACAAAGTGCATTAAGATGGTATAACATAATACATCTATGCCATCTGGTTCAAAGGTAGTAGTAGTGGTTTGTGTCTGGGTGGAAGTTGATTCAAAAGCAGTTGGGTCAGTTGTCTGGACAGGAGTGGAAGTTGTTATAGTTTTGGTATGTCCTATAATAGATCTCTTAGCAAGGCTACTTAGGGTATGAGTGTTAATGATGTTACAGCATCGGAATGGGTCATGTTTTTCTTTTTAATATAAATATATCCAATAGTGTGCATTTGTCTTAAAACAGTAATTATATGATATTCAGATAAACCGTCAATATTAAATTGGTAACATGCATTTCCAGTATAAGCCCTATACGGGACAGTTTCCTCATACTACAAATCTGGAGGAGTAGGTTTTTGGTAATAAGGTTTAGTATTATGAAAATACTTTGTTTTGTTATAACTGTCAGTTTTTTCATTGGTTGTAATTCTCTGAATATAATTTTGAAAATTGGGAGTTTCGCTGTCATTATCAGAAGAGTCAGAAGATAAAAAACCTTTGTCAATAGTTTTTTCAATAGTTTGAATATTAACACTTGGTAATCTTCCTAATCTTTCTTCTATGGCTCTAAGAAGTTCTGTTTTATCAATGAGATTATCAAAACATTTTTCAATACCAGTATGGTCAGGGAATAATATAGGTTCAGACTTTATGATTTTCTCTTTCCCTTTACTGGAAGAGGCATGAGTTTCATAGGGAACAAAGACTTGTGGTGGTATGGCCTCTCTAGTAGGTGAGATACTGGTCTGGGATAAGTTTAGATCAATTTTTTCTAATTGTTCTCCAATGGAATTAAGGAAAAAATTAGTTAGTTACCTTGTCTCATTACTAATCCAATTTGGTGTGATGATGAAGGTGTGGTCTGGGACATAGGTTCATCAAATAGAATAAAAAGAGTGCATTTTGTTGTATTTACTCCTGATGGAATGTCATCATTAGGCATATTAATTTCGAAATCCCTAGGAGGAGGGTGTAATTGTTTTTCATCTCCTTTTTTAGTTTTGTAAGTTCTAAGATTTTGTCGGTTAATCACAAAACAATTTTGTTCAAAAAAATTTCTATTTATATACCAATCGAAGAAAGAAATATTTTGGTCGAGGTGGTTAAGGCTTTCTATCCATCTTTTATGAAATTGATTTCTTTTATTTTGAGAATAGTTCTTTTCATACTTTTCTCTTAAGGATTGATTCTGGGGGGGGAAATAATCAGCAAAAGGAAACCAAAATTATTTTTACTTATGACATTGATAGTTCTAATAGGGGGTTCTGGTTCCAATATCTCAGTTAGAACCTGAGAGGGAGTTGGTGAAGTTTGGCCTTGGTCATAAGAGTGAATAGGTTGGGCTATCTGTTCTAGGGTTTTTTGAACATGGGTCACATGTGTAAGGTTTTCAGGTTTGGGCCTGGGCCTCCTCCTTCTTGTTAGGTTAACAGGTTCACTGGAGTCCTCTTTTGGATCATAATTTGGGGTAGGAAATAAGTTGGTTGTTTGCCTGGTTTGTCTAGGAGCTAGACTAGGTATTTGTCTGGCAATATTTTGTCTGGATAGGCTAGAAAGTGAATGTCTAGCAGTTTCGAAATCATTTAAAGACCTGGAATGGTCACTGTCATTGTCTCTAATGGACAGGCTTCTTCTAAAAGATATCTTAAGGGTTCCATCCTGTTTAGTGACACAGTCATGGAGGTTTCTCATAGGTGGCTTAAGAAGGTCAACCTTTTCCTTTACCCAGTCATCAAAGAATTTAATATTTTCCCACTTGATAGGAACAGGAACAAGAACATTAATATATGGTGAGGCATTAAAACATATAGTCTGGCCGGCAGGAACCGACGGTGGTATGTAACTGGGTATAAGTCTAGAGGTTAAAACACGATAATGGACCATATAAACTAGCTTATAAGGGCTAGATTTTTCAAGAAATTTATAATTGTGGGTTTGAATATCGATAACCAAACATTTTTCTTTGTGTTCATCGGTATTTAAAGCAATTGTAAATTTTGGATATACTTGAAAATAAATAGGTCCATAAGTCAAAGATGTTTCAGTCATTCCAAAAATGGATTCTTTATAGTCTGTAATTCTTTTGTCTCTTAAAACAATTAATAAAGAATTGTTTAAACTAATCTTTGAAAGGGGTTTTACACCTACTTGGACACTGCCAATATGTAGATCATTAAAACCAATTTTGTCATAATGAGTCAAACTGTTTTTATTTAAAAGATTTGTCGAAAAAGTATTATTTTAAAATTTAACATTAATTTCTTTGGTCTTTTGACCCAATAATGTTCTGAAATCCAAAAGTTTCTTTTTATAAATACTATTTTGTTGGATATTGGGTAATTGCCAATTTATTAAATCTTTGTCATCCCAGTTTGTCTCAAAATTAGCTATAGATTGTCCAGTGCAACTATTAATATCATCGGGCTCAATCCCGGATCTGGAACTACTTGCAGACATAATAAAGAAGATGAATAGTCTATAACCCTAGGTTTTGAATCACAGCCTGATCAACGGGTCAACAACCTACAGCACTCTAGCAAACGGCAAACACCCTTTAACATATATTTTTTTTTAACAATTTATTAAAATTTGTTTTTTTAAAACATTATTACAATATGTTTTGTTTATTAAAAGTTACACCGACATCATTTCGTATGGTAATTTGATTGTGATAAGGTCATGGGATGACATGCTACTGGAAATACACTAGAGTTTGGAATACACAAAATCATCATATTGACAATAAACCATGACATCATAATATGATTATTGCAGTCATAATTGTGTAGCTGAAAGTTGGGTTTCTCTATGCTTTAACAGGGTTCAATCACCACCAGTTAAAATCAGAACTTTCTAGAATTTTTGGAATGGCTGCTTTGCTTATAAAGTCTAAAGGTACTCAAGATTTGACAATATATAACATTATATTATTTACTAATAAGTACTGCATCCTATAACATATTTCCAGTTCTCATATATGCATGGATCACATCCATGCAGACGAGAATACGGAAAAT
This sequence comes from Dipteronia dyeriana, assembly GCA_032871835.1. NCBI lineage: Eukaryota > Viridiplantae > Streptophyta > Magnoliopsida > Sapindales > Sapindaceae > Dipteronia > Dipteronia dyeriana. Next base: position 59,375,604 of record CM065301.1, read on the forward strand.
ATTATATTGATCAGTAAGAACAGAAAGAAAGATTACTGAGAGTTTGAGATCAAATCCTAGTGTGCATAATGCAACATTCGTTATTATTTTTTCCTTTTTAACACCAAAAAGACCCTCATCATTGTTTTAAACAGCTATTAAATAGCAATATATTAGAGAAAAGAGTCTCTAGTGATTGCAGATGAAAGGTCCATTTGCATTTTTAGCCAAGAAATGCTACGAGACCTTCCATCTAAAATCATTAGAGACTCTCGATGACCGTTCTCAAATATGTTGCTAGTCAACAGTTGTTTAAAACATTTGAAAATAATCACGAGGGCCATCTCAGTGTTAAGAAGGAAAAAATAATATCGAATGCTACATTATGCAAGCTAGGATTTGATCACAAACTCTCGGTAACCTTTCTTTCTGTTTTTAATAATCAATCTAATCTTCTCAGTATTCTCATCTGCATGGATGTGATAATGTGATATGGTCAATAACATCCATGTATATGAGAACTATAAATATGTGATTTGATGCGGTACTCATTGGTAAGTAATATGATGTTATATATTGTCAAATCTTAAATACATTTAGACTTTATAATCAATGCAGTCATTCCAAAAAATTCTAGGAGGAGATGATTTTAACTGGCGATGATAGAACTCATATTAAAGCATATGAAAAAGTTGTAACATGACAAAGAAACACCAACTTTCAGCCACACAATTGTGACTACAATAATCATACTATAGGGCTTATTTGTCAATATAATGATTTTGTGTATTTCAAACTCTAGTATATTTCAAGTAGCATGTCATCCCATGAACTTGACACAACAAAATACCATACAAAATGATGTTCGTGCAACTTTTAATAAACAAAACAGATTGTAATAAATTATTAAAATAGTATATCTGTTAAGTATTAAAATTATATATATGCAGAGATTAAAAATCTATGTTGTATGATACTTACAATTTCCTTAATACAATTTTGCTCCCTCCACAAATTATGCTTAAGGCTGTGAACAATTGTCTCTCAAGATAAAACGGATTTTGTTCTTCAAGTAATAGCACTTAAAACCTTTACCATGATCATCCCAATAGGAGATGTCATTTATTTTCAACTCCAAATCTGCAAGTCCTCGTTCTAATTTCTGCAGACTATATGAGGGACACTTTGATCTCTTCAACACCAACTGATGCAGCTTCGACATCATTTCTTAAGGTATAAAAATCTGGCAGCAATACCATAAATAACAACATTTTAGCTCGAAGGTCTAAGGGTAAACTAAGCAAGCTTCATTAGATTCAATGTTTGTTTTGAAAGAAACAGTAAAAACTTCATTGAGCAATCTAGTCTCATATCCAACTGATGTTATATTTGCCTAGTCAATTAGGCTATAGTTCTAAATTCAAATCAAGGGTATCCATCACCTAAAAATCATTGGATTATGAAAGTTGTTTAAAACTCCAAAACAGAAAATTCTAAATTTGCAAATTCCAAGAACAATCAAGATTATTTTGAACCATCAAAGATATCCACTTCATATCATAAACAAATTATCAAAATAACAAAATGATTTGTATTATCAAACAAAAACGAAGATTTAAGGATTTGCAAAAATTGTGCTTCATTACACACACACAATCAAGATTATTTTGAACAATCAAAGATATCCACTTCATATCAGAAACAACTTATCAAAATAACAAAAGAATTTGTCTTATCAAACAAAAATGGAGATTTACACTATGTTTGGATTGATAGAATATTAGAGAAAGGAAATGAGAGGTAAATGAGGAAAGAAAAAGAAAGGAAAAAAAATATTTTTAATGATTGTTGTTTGGATGGTTATAAATATAATAGAAAGGAAAGGAAATCAATCATATTTAAAGGGGAGAAATAAATGAATTCATTTTATTCTATTTATGAAAATATCATTCTTTCAATAATATGAATACCCAACATTAATAGGGTTAGTTTTGGGATATTAAAAAAATCATTAGTTCTGGATTCTTTTTCCTCCTTTTCCTCCTAAATTTGGGTAGAAACCAAATTTGGTGAAATAAGAAAAAATTATTCCCTCATTTTCCATCCATTTCCTTCAATTTCCTTCTTTTTCCTTTCCTTTTTCTCTCATTTAACAATCCAAATAAGAGATTAAAAATCCATCCAAATCATTTCATTTCCTTATCCCAAACCAAACATAGTATTAAGGATTTGCAAAAAACGTGCTCATCACACTCACACACACATATCTTAATTTTCAAGGATACTCCTTGGTTATGTTTGAAAAATAAATGTTACGGGAGTTAAAGAAACCAATAGACATCAAATTTGATCCTATGAAAGTTTGTAATCAATATTAAAGACTAGATTCGACTAATGCTCCTTGATAACCATATGCAGATGCAAAATTGAACTAAAGCACATGCTACTCGAGTCGTGTCTTTGTGTCTTTATACTATATGAAAAAAAAATTAATTTCGAGTGAAAAAGAAATGACTGTGGTATAAAGCAGCTATAATGTACCTTACATTACTCATTCTCCTGTATCCCTGCACTCGTCTCCGGTATTTCATGTCTAACTGATACAACATCAAATCAATGAATCAATACATGAGTGAAATTTTCAAATCAAAGGCTTAAAAGTAACTACATATTTGAAGATTTTATAAAATTTTCATGATAGCTAAAAAACAATAAAAAACATTTTCATCAACCCACATAGCTCCTTTGCAAAAATCCCACTCTTACATACACATATTCAAACAAAAATACAAAATATTCAATTTAAAACAAAATCATACATTAAAATCTAATTAAAAAAAGATAAAAAGAAGGAAAATCATATTCATTAACTCCAAAAAAAAAAATATTAAAAAAACCCCCAAGAAAGTTGAAGTTCAATTACAAAGAACCCATAATTTTTTATCTAAAATTGCAAAATGAACTCATCTGCAAAGCAAAATGGAAGAAAAAGAGTGTGGACTATACAGGTAGAGTGCAGTGGTGCGGGAATCAGACATAGTGGACTATTTCTTGATAGCAAAACTGATGAATTTTTTTTTTTTAGTAAACACAACAAATAATGTAAAAATACAAAAGAGGAGAATAGTTTTATTCGTGATGCTTTCTATTATATTATAATATTATTTATAGAGGTGGGATATTAAATTAAATGGAAATATAAATAATATGGAAAGAATTTAAATTAAACTTAAAATTTCATATTCAAAAGGTAATAAAATAAAATCTATTTTATATGGTAGATAATAATTGAGAGTATCTAAAATTAAATGGCTAATAACAACTTAATAGGAACTAAATATTTTAATCCAAGATACTTAGGATTATATTAATAAATAAACTAAAACAAAAATCTATATTCTTAGAGTAGAAAACAATCAGATGACTTATTTGAAGAGGAGAGAAGTTTCACCATAAAGGAGCATAGGCGTTGTCTTAAACTTATTTTTTCTTAACTGTTAGATGTATTAAAAGATGAAATTTGATTGTTCTTTTAATCTATCATGTGTTGTGTTATAGGGTATTGTAACTCGAGTATTAACTAATTTAACGGGTAACATATCTTGTTGTATATAAGTGGAGCCGACTTTTAAGATTTTATTTGTGATTAGTGTTAAGTTTTAAGGGAAGACCTTCAACTGGGCCAATGAATTTAAATTCAAATTCAAATTCATATTCATATTCAAAATGTAACAAAATAAAATCTTTTCCATATAGTATATAATAATTGGAAGAATCAAATATTCAATAGCTAATAACACCAAAATAGAAACTAAATATCTTAATCCAAATTACCTAGGATTAAATTAACAAATAAACTTTAAATATATATATATATATTCTTGAGTAGATAACAACCGGATGATTTATTAAAGGCCGAGAGAAACCTAGGCAGTGACTTAAACTTGTTTTTTTTTTAACCGTTAGATATATCTAAAATATGATATTTGTTTCCACTTATATTTTGTTATGCGTTGTGCTAAAGGGTGTAGTAATTCAAGTACTGAATAATTTAATCGGTAACATATCTTGTTGCATATCTTGTTGCATATAAATGAAACCGATTTTAAAGATTTTATCTACAATTAGTATCAAGCCAAAATTGAGTAAAGGAAGATCTTCCAATCACGACCAATGAAATTAATGTGCAATTCAATCTAATGTTGTTTATGCTTCTTCGTGCTCGTTTGTCTGAGCTTTCTACTGAATTAAAAGGTCTATGAATATTTATTTAAATTTTTTAGAGTTGTTTGGTTGGACTTTTAAAAATGCCTATTTTTAATTGAATAGAGGTTAGTAGAGTTTAAACATCTACTAGACAAAAGCTCATGGGAAGGTACTTATCCAAATAGACATTTTTTAAAAAAAAGTCTACAAACCAAACAATTATATTTATTTTTTTCAAAAACTCTATTTCTAATAGATCTGCTACAAGTAGATCTTTTACCAATAGAGGTTTTTCAAAATCTCAATCAAACAAGTTCGAATTCATCTATTAAATAGTTTTATTGGTTTTTTGTAGGGGTGGGCATGGTTCGGTTCGGTTCGGTTTTGATCAAAACCATATTGAACCGACATATATTCGGTTTTTAAAAATGTGAATCGGTTTGAACCGTTTGAATTTGAAAACCGAATTGAACCGAATACCTTTATCTCGGTTCGATTCGGTTTGGTTCAATTCGTTTTTGGGCCTAATGGGCTTTAACGGTTTTTTAATATGTTTTTTTAATTTTTTAGTTTTTAAGTTGCTTTTTTGGCATTTAGCCTTAAACTTTTTTAAGAAATCATAATATGTAAAAATTAATTTAAACAAAATACAATCCAAATTTGAATCCGAATCTAAAATTTCAATTATATTCTGTCTACATACTCAATCAAAATATAAAATCATCATAATTTCTATAAATAGAAGTAAACAAATGTAGTATATGTAGTCCAAAAATAAAACATCATCAACAAACAATCCATAATAAAATTGAACCTTACAAAATAATTAATTAAAACAATTTGGTTTATTCGGTTCGGTTCGGTTTTGTATCGGTTCGGTTTTGTATGTCCAAAACCGAACCGAACCGAATTCAATTCGGTTTTTAAATTTGAAATCGGTTTGAACCGAATAGAAACTATGAACCGAACCAAACACCCTTTTTCGGTTCGGTTCGGTTCGGTTCAATTCGGTTTCGGTTTTTATGCCCACCCCTAGTTTTTTGTTTTTCTTCACTCTAGTATTTCTTTCTTTATTACTAAATTATTCTTTTTAGTTAATATATATAATACGGAAACAAATTAATTTTAAATTCAAATTCATATTCAAAAGGTAACAAAATAAAATCTTTTATATATGGTAGATAATAATTGGGAGAATCAAATATTCAATGGCTAATAACAACAAAATAAAAACTAAACATCTTAATCAAAGATATTTAGGATTTTATTAACAAATAAACTAAAAACTATTATTGTGTAGATAACAATAGGATCTCTTGTTCAAAGCGAGGTGAAGTTTCACCAGAAATGATAATAAGCATTAACTTAAAGTGGAAATGGTGAGAAATGTCACCTTTTTTAATGAGTTGCAGTGATGTCACCGGTATAATAAGTTAAGTTTAAAAGAAACCTATTATGGTGAACTACCGAAATTACCATTAAATAATCAATCCTTTATTCTTTAAAAGCCTCTCTCCAAAAAAGTTGTCTGAAAATCAATCAACTACTCCGGATATCTCTTTTAAAAACGAGCTCGATTCCAGATATTGCACAAGAAGGTAAACTAGTATTTATGATCTTCATTTTCATTTTTTTTTCATACATTTCTGTATGGTTTAACATTATATGAACATTTATGAGCATGTTGTCTCAATTTTTTTGTTTATGTCTACGGGTTGTAAACTTTTTAAAAATAATGTATGAACATTTATGCATTTTTTTTGTATATATATTTGACCGAGTTGATTTGAAGTGGTGCAAACAAGTTTAAAATCATGGGCATAAAAGCTGGAAAGCATTTTAAAAAAGCTCGAAACATTAGTAAAAAAGCTCGATCAAATTATAAAAAAGCTTGATCCAAAAAATAAATGCTCGATTCCTCACTAAAAAAGCTCGATTTGTCACAAAAAAGCTCGTTCCCTCACAAAAAAACTCGTTCCCTCACAAAAAAACTCGATTCCTCATAAAAAAAACTAGATCCCTAAAATAAAAAACTCGAGCCATATTTGAAAAAAGCTCGAGCCATATTAAAAAAAGCTCGATCATGTACAAAAAGAGCTCGGTCATGAACAAAAAAAGCTCGATCATGTACAAAAATGGCTCGAACATGTACAAAAAAAGCTCGATCAGTAACAAAAAAATATCGATTGCTTACACTTTTGGTTTTTGTTTAATCCTTTATAATTGTAAATTTAATATTAAATATTATTTTCTTAATAATGGTTTTTGATGATGATTTTGACAGGACAATGGATAGGGTGAGAATAGTCATATCTTACAACGGTCGATGAAATTACCTGACGAAAATCAGAGGTATTTAGGTTTCGATAACCAAGGTTTGTATGTGTCAAAGAATTTGAGTTACGAAAAACTGGTGTCAATCGTGCAAACCATTGTGAAGTTTGACGAGAACAAATACAATGATGATCTACAGTCTATATCAATTGTTCCTGGGACTACATGTCGTACATTTATAAGAAACAATGATGATGTTCAGTTTATGCTAGGGGAAGATCCATCAAGTATGTGTTAGTCTAATTGAGAGGCTAGCAGGAGGTGTCATTGGTGAAGATATCCCTCATCGTGATAACACCCAACAATTCAGGCGGAAGCAACCAGTTGTTCACATAAAGAAATGGGATTGATGGTCGGGAAAACATATGTGTTGTCCCATCGGAAGTTGCCGCCCATGATAATATACTGGGACCTCAATTCGACAATGTCTTTGGTTGTCAAATTGAGATGAATGGTAGGCAGTACAACTACCAATACAATGAGATCTACAATGACATCAACAATGAGCAGAACACAACACCAAATGTTGGGCTGATTCATGAGGTGGATAATGAGGGCAATTTCAATGCGGTAGATAATGTAGAGAACAATAAAGATGATGAAAAACCTGTCCAAACGGAAAGACATGTAAGACATGTACACAGATTTAGTTCCATTGCACCAGATATAGCTGAGACCTCCGAGGTCCAGGCTAATGTAACTCCAGATGATTCTGATAATGCCACAACATGGGTTATTCCAGGAGCAGAATCATACTCGTTTGGTATGGGTGGAAACAGGAACTTGGTTAAAGATGAACCTATAAGCATGATATATAAAGAGCAATTTTTTCCAACCAATAAAGGATTTGAAGAGACTAGTAGGCCATTTTGCAATGCGGCAGAACTTCGAGTGGAAGGTGAAAAGGTCCAATAAGACAACATTACATCTAGTTTGTTTGATGGAAAATTGTACGTGGAAGTTAAGAGCGGCGAGGAGAAATGAAGGGACATACTTTCAAGTAAGAAGTTTTATCAACGAACACACTTTTCCGTTAGAGAAAATTCACCGCCGCCACCGATAAGCTAGTGCAGTCATAATTGGAGAAGTTATTGCACCTAGACTTCAACAACAAGATAGTCGACTAATGCGTCCGAATGACATAATCGTCGACATAAAATCAATGTATGGAATCCAAATCATGTACAGTAAGGCACATGCCGCCCTCGATTATGCGTTGTCACTGACATATGGAACGTATGAGGAAACCTTCCAACTACTTCCATCATTTGGTTACGTTTTGAAACAAAATAAATCTCGGCATAATCACTGACTTACAGTGCAATGAAGATGGTAAATTTCTGTACTTTGTCATGTCGATTGGTGCCTCACTTAGAGGATTCCGGACGTGTATGCGTCCAGTAATTGTCGTTGATGGAACCCATTTGAAGGGGCGATTCGGGGGTACAATGTTTGTTGCAACAACACAAGATGGGAATGAGAAGGTGTATCCAATTGCTTTTGGGTACGGCGACTCAGAAAACAACCTTTCATGGGAACGGTTTTTGGATTGCTTGAAGGGTGCCCTAGGTCATATTGATGAGTTGGTTTTCATTTTCGATAGACATGCAAGCATTGAAGCAGGGATTTCTAAAGTATTCCCTTATGCCACCCATACCATATGTTGTTGGCACTTTACTGAAAATATTAAGAAGCGATTTCATAGGAAGAATGTTGTCGCAATAATGGACAAAGCAGCCCGTGCCTACACCGAGTTTGAATATAACCGGCATATGGAAGAGTTAAGAAACTTACACCAGAATGCATATGATTATGTAATTGATGCCGATCCACACAAGTTGTCCCGTGTACACTGCCCCGAAAGAAGGTACAGGGCGATGACAACAAATGTTGCAGAATGCATAAACTCATGCCTAAAATTTGCACGACAACTGCCTATGTTGACTCTAGCTGAGTTCATTAGGAATATGCTACAACAGTGGTTTCACGATCGCTATAGAGCTGCACAATCCATGCGTCATCAGTTGACCGACGCAACACATCTTGTGATCTTAAAACATGTGGAAAAATGTGGTTTTATAGCCGTAAATCCAGTAGACTGGAATATTTTCTCGGTCAAGCGGACTGAAAAACAGTGGACTGTTGACTTAGCCCGGAAGACTTGTACTTGTAACAAATTCCAAATGGATCATTTTCCATGTTCTCACGCATTTATGACCGCATGGTACATTACTTTCAAGTTGTACGGTAAGGTGATTATTACTGAAACGTGAAGCTCATCATTTTCAATGTTTTTTACAAGGAGCGAAACTTGGATTTGACAACTTTGTGTTCGAACTACTACAACAGACAGACACTTATTGACGCGTACTCGGTTCCTATTATACCGGTTGGAGATTCTTCCACTTGGGTTGTGCCATCTGACATTGCTTAGAAAGTGATTTTGAATATGATCTCCAGGAGACAAGCAGGAAGCCCGAGGGCGGGTCGCCATGTCTAGTCTTCAGAGAGGACAACTACACAATCGTGTAGAATATGTGGACAACCAGGGCATAATTCCAAGAGATGTTCTAACCCACCTATGATTAATGAAGGTCCAAGCAGAGATGTTCCCGATGAATACTGCCTTAAATGTAGCATCTGTCATTCAATTGGACACAACAAACAGACGTGCCCTAACATTGACTCTAATAGGGAATGAATGACAAAGTTTTTATCACATTGTAAACATTTGGAATTGTATCAGATTGTAATAATTTGGAATTAAAATAATAACTTATTTTGTATGTGTTCGTTAACATATTGTATCACATTGTCAAGGTTTGGTATGTGTTTCGTACATGTTTTGGCATACACTGGAAACAAAAACATTAAAAGAAATTGAAATAATATTAATGAATTACAATGTCATTGTACAGAAAAAGTGGTAGGAAATAAACAAACCAATCACTAGGTGGGCCTGGAGTTACAAAAAATCTCCACAGTCATTTTCTCCAGAATGATCCCCATGTCATCCTGTAACCAATCAAAAGGGCTTCGACCGGCCAGTAAGTACGCGATAAGTCTCAAAGTATGGGGACCACAGTTACCTTTGCAATTGGACACATTAAAACTCATTACAAATCATTTTAAATAATATCTAAGCACGTGAATGAAATAGAATGTCTTACGATTTATTTTTTTGGGGTGTGTAGAAATAGGGACCATGCTGATCCAGAAGAGCTTATTTTCCTTAGGGGACGGCCGACGACCGCCTTATCGTGCAGTGTGGAACCCCGTGTTATTCAACATGGACAACAAAAGCCATCGTAATGGCCAGACTTGCTGCTTCCAGATATAATGAGGGACTTCCTGTCTTCAGGGGTCAAATATGTCAACCTTCCCGAGAATAAGGTCGACGGTTACCACCAGCCAATGTTGGCCCCCAACATTGCACGGTATCAGGACCTGTAATAGTATGCAGAAGGTGTTAGGTCAGGATATACAGACAGTTTATATTTTAAATCATTTCCACCGTCTAACACTTACCAAGTCAACCTCGTGCCATGGGCGGTTTCCACTCGTGGTTGCTCCACGGACCGTCTGAAGGTCCTCTTCAAACCATCGGGACTGTAACACATTCCACCTTGCCATGGTCACAGCCCCGTGCGAATCACGAGGCATCATCCTCTCCCACTGTAATAACATAAGTGGTTGTACATACAATCATTGACAATATCGTATTAGTAATAAAAAATCATAAAACGCGATTTGATTCCAATAATTTATATCTACTTACATAAAATTGTGTATCCAATACGTTGATCCTCTGGTTGTACATAGTGGGGAATCCTCACTGACGCTTCCGAAGAATATGGAAGTATGCGTCGATATGCTGACAGACAATAAAACTAATGAATTGTTATCAATACAACATTATTTAAACAAACATTAATATGAAAATCACGTAAGTACGTACAGTGTCCTCCAAGTCCACGAAGTTGGACTGCATACGGATGAACCATCCGGCGTCCACTGGTGCCAGCACGTCCACATCACGTCTGTTTAATGATTGAATTAGCTTTAGGTAAATTTAAATAAACATTAAAACACTGCCATTTTTATTAGATAAAGTTGGACTCACAGTTCCCCGTTGATATTCCTCTTGAAGACTTTTTATGCCGCAAGCTGGTAGACGTCCACAAGTCTTTGAGAGTCAAATATTTGTTCCACGGACTCGGGCCTTGTCCTCAATCTCTTTGGCCGACATGGATCTGTGTAAGGGCTCATCAACTACCATCCACGCTTAACTATACGCTTCCTATGCGGTACTCCAGCCTCCGATGAGCTTTGGAGCTCGGTCGATGTGCTGGGCGGTAGAGGGGACCGCTACGGTTAAATTGATGTGCGGGGCAATGGAGGTGACCGCAGACCCTGGATCATCATGCTAGCTAGGGGAAGAGATCATTGAGCCTGTGTCGACATGCTGCATGAGGGAGAGGACCGCTGAGCCAACGGAGACATCTTGAGTGAGGGGGGGTACGTGGGGGAGGGGACTGCTGAGCCGACGCCTACGTGATGGGTAGGGGAGAGGACCGCTATGGCTGAATCGATATGTTGGGTGGTGGAGGGGACTCTGGGGCTGGGTGGACCCAAATTGGACAACTGGGAGGTCCGACCGGGCTGCTGTACATGTGGCAAGCCTACTATCGCTGGTACGCGACTGAGGTTGACTCTCCGGACCTACCCCTCTGGTAGGTGGGTCCTCGCTACATCCACATGTCCTGTCTGTCCCCCCCGCATACTTATCAGTCCTGTCTCTAGGACTAACGTCTGGATCAGGATGTGGGGGGTCATCCCTGTGTGTACACATGACCGACCCCTGAAGCCCCCAGGTCATATCTAGTAACACTCGGTGTTGTTGTTGACGATCCTCGTCACTCTGTCTGATCATATCCACCAACTCCAAGTGTTGACGCTCTCGATCCTCTTCACTCTTCCGGAGGGCTTCACGCACATCGTTCAACAGATCTGCCCACGGGGCCTGAAATCATGTCTACATTGTTAGTACAAAACTATCAACATGTGTTAATAAAAAAAATAAACTTTGTTTTCAACTTACCTCTCCATCACTTCCAACGCCCCCACAGGAATCCCCTGTAGATGTACCATGTCCGGGGGTGGTAAACCGAACCCGCCTATGCCTATGCCTATGCCTATGCCTATGCCTATGCCTTTCTCATTAAGGTTCTGTCTCATATCCCTCACTGTCACTGGGCCTTAAACCCCCAGCAGCAGGCTCAGATCCCTCACTGTCACTGGTCCTGTCTATCAAACCCCCACCCTCTGTCCCACTGTTCCCGCCAATGGTAGTCTGATCAGGGACCGGAGGCGAAATATGAATCTCGTCCTCTTCTACATACAGGATCCCCTCTCATTTAGCCCCGTATAGTACGGTGCCTCTCTCAGATGGTGTGGGAACCGGTTCCTTCCTCGCAAAAATCTGAAATACTAGTTAGAACAATGTAATTGTACACATACTAACTAATAAACATTAACAAATTAAATACATACCCTGGTTTTGAAAATCTTGGCCAGCTTCTTCCCTCTCTGTTGTTTGGTCAACTCCCACTTCAAAATACGGGGAGAATGATCTGTAACCCTCCAGGCACCAAACTCTTGGCCCAAATCAGGGATCACCTCGAAAGCAAATTTATGTATCAAAGATAAGTACGATAACTAACCATAACAGTAAGGACAACATTAATAAAGTGCAACTTGTAATTCGAAGTTCTTACCAATAGGGTGTGAGATAGACCTTATATGTTGTAGGTCTCCACCGTATGTACGTCAGCGCCCTTTTCCTACCGGCGTCGCTCAAACCCGTATCGTTGCCCGTCAATCGCATGCTTGAATGAGTAAATAGAATGCATGTACACGTGGGCACCCCACGGGAACGCGTCAAACGCATCGAGATCCTCAACCAACCGAAACTGCTAAACTGGAATCTTGAATCTTGAATCTCTCATCCACCCTCATCAGTATCCAATTCAGCATATATATGAGGCAGAGCTTCACAGAATCGTATGCCTCTCCAAACTCTGCGACGGTGACAACACCCCTTATCTCCTCCAACGAGACCTCATCGGCTCCAGGAAAGTACCGCTGATGTATGTCATTCTCCACTGTTGTATACTTGGTCGTGTCTGGTACTACTCTAAATCGTAATCCGGTGATCAGGTAAAATTCGACCTTTGAAAACCTCACTGACTGGTTCTCTAACATGAATTGCATCTCATCTGTTGGGCCATTATGATGCAGCTCCCTCAAAAGCAACCGATGAATAATACCACCTGAAAACTTCATCTCCCGATGCATCGTCAGGAAATACCCGAAACATGATGCCATGAACCGACACCGATCTTCATCTGCAAATTCTGTAAGGATCCGGTTCAGCGCGTCGTCTATATGGGCAAGAGCATCAAAATGGTTCTGTCGAGTCAGTTTGCCCTTGTACCAGTCTCTTTCTGGAGTTTTAAGCAAATCCCTCAACCTATTTCTCATATGCAATGTAACAAAAATACAACAACATTAAACAGAAAAAATCTCAGAACCAAAATTATAAGTCTCGATCCAATGTAAAAACAGCTCAGTCCTAAAAAAAATATGCTCGATCCCATGAGAAATAAGTTCTACCTTTTAAAAGAAAAAACTCGATCCTATGATAAAAATGCTCGATCCCATAACAAAAAAGATCGGTCCTATAAAAAATAAGCTCGCTCCAAGGACAATAAAGCTCGACTCTTTAAAAAAAAAAGTCAATCCTATGAAAAAATACTTGATCCCATAATAAAATAGTTCGATCCTATGTAAAAAAAGCTCGATCCCATGATGAAAAAGCTCGATCCAATGTAAAAAAAAGCTCGAGTCTATAGAAAAAAGCTCGATCTCTTTAAAAAAGGCTCGATCTTATTCAAAAAAAGCTCGAACCTTTATAAAAAAAAAGGTCGACTTACCAAAACCTAATTTTCACGAAAATGAAACTCAACTCATCTACAAAAAAGCTCGACCCTTTAGAAAAAAAGCTCGATCCTATGTAAGAAAAGCTCGATCTTATTTAATAAAAGTTTGATCTCATGATGAAAAAGCTCGATCCAATATAAAAAAAGCTCGAGCCTATTGAAAAAAGCTCGATTCCTTTTCAGAAAAGCTCGATCCCTTTCAGAAAAGCTCGATCACATTCAAAAAAAGCTCGAAACCTTATAAAAAAAGCTCGATTTACCAAAGCCTAATTTTCACGAAAATAAAAGCTCGACACAACTACAAATAAGCTCGATTCTCTTACAAAAAGTCTCGACAACCCAGATATCATCTTCCTTAACAGATATTCAACCAAATTACAAACCCTAACCTAAACCACAACCATTCTCAGATCTCTATTTTAACCGGTTTATACAATTTCAATCAACAAAACTCAATTCTAACATGTAATGCAAGTTATCAACAACAAAAACGAGAAAAAAAAACTAATTCAATCGCAGCTGTTCTCGTGTACTCTTGTTCCGGTCACTTCACCGTCGATTAGTTTCCTTTCGATTTGACTGTTGCTTTTTTCTGACTTAGAAAACGACAAATTCCTCATTGTTTTAATATTTCAGGGTATTTTCGTCTGAACACGTTAAATGGTGCCTTTTAAACATACATTAGTAAAATGGTGATATTTGCACAACACCCCCCAAATAGTGCCAATAATTTTTTGACCTTTTAACTTAAACTTGTTTTTTTAGAGTAATTCTAATTTGTTCCAATTTAGGAGTCGTTTGTTTTTTTTGACTGAAAATTAAACAGTCCTGAATTTTTTTAATGACTGAATAGGAACTGAAATCTGAACTTGAATGACATGTTTATTTTTTTTTCTCACATCTGAATGTATTGTCAACACGTTTGTTTTTTTAGAGTAAAATTGTCTGAATATAAGTACTTTTACATTTATACATATGTTAAAAAATTATACATATAATATGAAATAAAAAAAATCCAAAAATAATCCAAAAATAATAATTATATATAAACACATATGATCATGATCTTCATCTGTGATTACAAACAAACTTCATTTTTCTAAGAAAATAAATAAATAAATTCAAAAAATAAAAAGGACATCAGGAAAACTCACACAAAACACTATAATATATATATATATATATATATATATATATATATATATATATATATATATATATATATATATATCACCATAATATCATAATAAAGTATCGATATTAAATATCAATATGCACAGTGATTAGGGTTCTTTTTTATTATTAAAGCTATTTAAAATAAGCAATACATTAAAATAAAGATTTCTATACCATATGTAATTTTGATGAAATTGGAAATATGTTAAATATGGGATGATAGTATTGGAAGAAAAGATTTTATATTGCATTTAATGCAATTCAGTGATTTGCAATTAGGTTAAAAGTCGGGATTTTTAACTTTTTATTTTAAGTTGTTTTTTAGGATTTTTAAGCTGTTTGACCACTTAAAAAAACAAACAAAACAACTTAATAATTATGATTCATATCCAATAAGTTTTAAGTGGAAAAAACAAACGACCCCTTAGTGTCCAAATGATGTGTTAACACTGTAATCCATTCATTTAAGGTGGAAATGGTAAGATACGTCACTTTTTTATTGTGTGTTGTAATAATGTCACTGGTTTAATAACTTAAGTTTAAAAGACACCTATTAGGTGAACTACCCAAATTGCCCCTAAACTTCATTATTTAAAAGGCACTGATTTCACTCGTCTCTCTCTCCAAAAAATTTGTCTGAAAGTCAATCTACAACTTGTCTCTCTCTCTCTAAAAAACTTGTCTCTCTCCAGATTCTGCAGAAGAAGTTAACAAATATTTCTGATGTTCACTTATATTTTTTTTCATACATTTAAGATATTTTACATACATTTCTGTGTGGTTTAACAATGTATCAATTCCTTATGATATGTTGTTCCGGTCTTTGTATAAACATGTATGAACATTTAATCTCTAGGTTACGAGATTTTTTTAATAGATCCAAGCTTTTTTATGTGTAACTGAGATTATTTTAAGAAGAATCGAGGTTATTTTATATTGGACCAAGATTTTTATATTTGGAAAAAAGCTCGATTCATCCCTCACAAAAAGTTCTCGATCCCTTATAGAAAGTTCTCGATACCTTATAAAAAAGCTCGATCCATTACAAAAAGCTTGATTCTTGTTAAAATAAGCTCAGTCATACATTTAAAAAAGAATCGATCCCTTACAAAAAATGATTGATCCCATACAGTTAAGAATTTTTTTTTAATTCTTATTAATTGTAAATGTAATATTTTTTTATTTTGTTAATAATGGTTTGTGATGATGATTTTCACAGGACAATGGATCGGGTGAGAATAGTCATATCTTACAACGGTCGATGGGAGCAATTACCTGATGGAAGTCAGAGGTTTTTAGATTCCGATAACCAAGGATTGTATATGTCAAAGAATATGCCTTACAAAGAACTGGTGTCGATCGTGCAAACCGTTATGAAGTACGATGTGAACAAATACATTAATGATCTACAATATATATCAATCATTCCTGGGACAACATGTCCCACATTTATAAGAAACGACGAAGATGTTCAGTTTATACTAGGGGAAGATAGAGTGATCCCTCAAGTATGTGTAAATCTAATTGAGAGGGCAGTAGAGATGTGATAGCTGAAGATATCCCTCCTCGTGAAAACACCCAACAATTTCGATCGTTTAGCTGAAGCAACCAGTTGTTCACAGAAAAACATGTGTGGTGTCCCACCGGAAGTAGCCAACCATGGTGATATAGTTAGACTTCAATTCGATGGTGTCTTTGGTTGTCAAATTGAGATGAATGCTGAGTAGTACAACCACCAATACAATGAGATGTACAATGACAAGAACAATGAGCGGAACAATGAACCGAATATTGGGTCAATTCATGAGGTGAATAATGAAGCAAATTTGCATCCGGTAGATAATGTAGCGAACAATGCAGAAGATGAAGAACCTGTCCAAATGGAAAGATGTACAAGACGTGAACACGAATGTAGTTCCAGTGCAACAGATATAGCTAGGACCTCTGAGGTCCGGCCTAATGTAACTCCAGTTGATTCTGATAATGCCACAACGTGGGTTATTCCAGGAGCAGAATCATACTCGTTTGGTATGGGTGGAAGCAGGAACTTGGTAGAAGATGAACCTACAAGCAAGATATATAAAGGGGAATTTTTTCCTACTAAAAGGATTTGAAGAGACTGGTTAGGCATTTTACAATACGATAAAACTTTGAGTGGAATGTGAAAAGGTCCAATAAGATAACATTACATCTGTACATGGAAGTTAAGAGGGTTGATGAGAGATGAAGGGACATACTTCCAAGTAAGAAGTTTTGTCAATGAACACACTTTTCCGTTTGAGGAGATTCATTGCCGCCACCGACAAGCTAGTGCAGTCATAATTGGAAAAATGGTTGCACCTAGACTTCAACAACAAGATGGTCGACTAATGTGTCCAAAGAACATAATCGCCGACATGAAAACAATGTATGTCATCCAAATCATGTACAGTAAGGCACATCAAGCCCTTGATTATTCATTGTCACTATAGAATGCAAGAGGAAACCTTCCAACTGCTGTCATCATTCGATTACGTGTTGGAACATAAAAATCTATGCACAATCACTGACTTACAGTGCGACGAAGATGGTAAATTCCACTAATTTTTCATGTCGTTGGGTGCCTCACTTAGAGGATTCTATAGGTGTATGCGTCCAGTTATTGTCGTTGATGGTACCCATTTAAAGGAAATATTCGGAGGTATAATGTTTGTTGCAACTGCACAAGATATGAATGAATAGGTGTATCCAATTGCTTTTGGGTACGTCGACTCAGAAAACAACCTATATTGGGAGTGGTTTTAGGGTTCCTTGAAAGGTGCCCTTGGTCATATAGATAATCTAGTTTTCATTTCTGATCGACATTCAAGCATTAAAGCAGGGATTTCTATAGTATTCCCTTATTCCACCCATACCATATATTGTTGCCACTTTTCTAAAAATATTAAGAAGCGATATCACAAAAAGGATGTTGCTGCAATAATGGACAAAGCAGCCCGAGCGTACACTGAGTTGAAATTGAAAATACAAACAAGGTTAAATGCCTTAAGCTAACCTAGGGGGGGTGAATAGGTTAGACACATTTTTCCTCTCCCTTGAAACAAACTTAAGTTTTTCCCTCTAGATTGCTTCTATCACAATTTTCATATATCGTTCAATGACAATCAATCAACATATAGAGTATTTAGAATGTGATACAAACAAACATACACAATCAATATTATAAAGAGGAAGTCAATTACAAGATATTGTAATCACAATATATCAATTACACATACATATAAGAGAGATAGAGTTAAAGAGAATTGACACAAGATTTTTATGTGATAAACCTCCGAAGAGGAAACATCCATGGTTGATTCCACAACCACTAGCAAACATAATCCACTAGTAGATAAAAAGATACAATCTCTCAAGTGACCCATTCACCTAGAAACTACACTCTTATCCTACTCAATGAATATGTTGCCACCTTGCTCAAATATCCGAGTTCCTTGCTTAGCTATCCAAGGCTTCACACCTCTAGCTAAGACTCCTTGCTCAACTATCCGAGGCTTCACACCTCTAGTCAAGACTTCATTGCTCAACTATCCGAGTCCTCCCAACTCTATTCAAGACTTCTGTTGGAACCCCGTTCACCAGTCACACAGCGGAACTAGGTTTTAAATTTTTTATACAAATCATAATTTGTATCTAGGACCAGTGAACTTGGGATTGTAATTATTTTTTGGAACTAATACATATAATATGTATATACAGGAAATTGTAATCAACAAAATCAAAAGAACATACCAACGTTTGGAGGCTCTTTCACTTTTCGATATGCTTCTGTCTGAACCAATCTTACAAACGTTTGGAGACTCCTTCTCTTTACGATGTGCTCCTGTCTGAACCACTAGATCTTTCTCGCTATCTCCCGAGATTGGTAACTGAGTGTGGACGCGTCACGGTTTTAGGAACTTGAATGGAGAATGCAGAGTGAATTGAAGAAACTCTTTCTTCTATGTGTTTTAAAAACACATAAAACATGAAACAATATATATATATATTTTTTATATATATATATATGTATTTTAAGAAATACCCACGCCTGCAATGCACTTATTTTTGACCAATTTTTCACAAATATATATCTCATATATATATATATATATATATATATATATATATATATATATATATATATATATATATATATATATATATAGAAAAACCCACGCCTGCACTGCACTTATTTTTCACCAATTTTTCACAAATATATATACATATCTTATTCCCTGCTTTCACCACTTGCATTTTATATATATATTCTTCTTTACGCAAACTCTTGTGTTTTCTATATATATATATATATATATATAAATAATATGTGTATAAAGTATTTATATCCTATGTAAATTCTTCTTTTGACTAATATTTAATATAAACACAAATTTGCATCCAATGCAATCTCTTATGTTATTAATTGATATATATCTTTTAATCATCTTTTTCAAATATATCTAATATATTAAAAGTAATAATAAGTATTTTAAATTTAAACGTAAATTCAAATACTTAGATAAATGACTTAGTAAAATAAAATAATCATATTATTTTATCTTCACCTAAATCCATATCAACTAACACCCTTCAATTAATAGTTAATTCATAATTCATAATTATCAATATAATTAAATAATCTAATTATTTAATTAATTTAACTATTAACATTCATTAATTAAATAATCTCATTATTCAATTAATTCCCGAATATATACGTGTCACTTTTGTAACACAATTAATTGGACAATCCAATTAATTAACCGTGACCCTTGTTACCTAAATCGATCGGGCTAGCAAGGGGACCTAATTGACCCACAATATTTTGAGCTTCAATAATCATCGGAATCATTAATTAAACTCTTTAATTAATATTCCTTGATAATTAACTCCGGTATTATTCCACTAAAAACCCGAAGCTGCACTCTCTCAACTGTAGACGCTTTTACACAGACCGATACAACTCGGTGTCCATCGATATAGCTATTACATATGGTGTGATCCTCCACAATAGTTCATAATTAGAGATGGGTCATAATGTCCGTTATACCACTCTAATTACATATATCCTTTAAGTACCGTTGATTCTATAATGAACAATAAATCCTATTTCCTTACGAAATTAGGAGAGCGCTCATATTGTCCAAGTCCTGAATCAACCCTTAAGGGAACTACCATCTACTTCTCACAAGAAAGAGTGGATTCCACTATTGTGTACAAACCTTCCCAGCCACAAGCCAAACTATAATCCCAACATACGGAGCATATTGATCGGGAACAGCCATCCGACCTTACCCATGGTATATCAAAGACCACAATTTAACCTGAAGGAGTCGATAAGACACTCAGGATTAAGATCACCCACATATAGCCATCATTAGTTGATATATATGAATATCATCAGTAAACAGATCTTGGTGAGAGATTCATATAGATCATGACCCAGTCCTATATGATCACATCATACAAGATGCCTCCATTTTCATATCTCCATATGAATGATTCAGGATAGAATCACCGTACATTACGGAATGGACCGCAACTATAGATTAACCACAAATAAAGTATCCAACTTTATTTGCTATCTATGGACTCTTTAGATTGCACGTCTCTTACTGTATCCATCCGTATATGACACTCATATACACAGTTCGAGATTACATCCGGCAATCTTGGATGTTAAAAATATGCACAAGTTATAAAATAAACAACACAACAAGAATGAATTGAACTTTTCCTTTTATTTATTTCTTAAAATCCATTTACAAATTACATCTTTAGAGCATAAACCCCAACAACTTCTTGCTCAACTATCCGAGGCTTCACACCTCTAGTCAAGACTTCTTGCTCAACTACTCGAGACTTCACACCTCTAGTCAAGATTTCTTGCACAAATCAAAGACTCCTTCAATGAAATGAGACTTCCAACCTTTTTCAAGGCATCTAAGTGATCATGAATGTAAAGCGCAAACAAGCACGCAACATAGAAAATAATGATCAACAAATTCCATGGAATTTGGACATAGGCACGAAAATCCATTTATCAAATATAGTCTAGTTAAAATGCATGAATGACAAATATATATCTCATGAGAAATATTCAATATCATTTAATCAACTTGATGCATCCATGAATATAAAACTTGAATCACAAGATATGGCCATTAAGTACATGTTACAAGTTTTAATCACATATACAAAAACAAGATAAAATCATATGACAAAGTCATTTAGATTTTTAGCACAAGTTCTAGAGCATATTATATTCATGGATTCAATTAAACATAAGAATAGCTCTAAGAACACAAAATGTATTTTAAGAGTAGATTCGGCCAAGTTGAATCTAATACATGTTAAGAACTATTTTTTCACAAAATCAATCAATCAAAGATCATCAAATAATCCTATATTCAAAGCTAGCACAATACAATCTCAATCATGTGAAAACATAGGTAAAAGCAAAACCTAACTCAACATGACCAAGATCATTCTAGCTTTAAATGAGTTCAAAACTCAAATTAAACTCATCATAATATATATACATACATTCATTGAAGAAGAAAACCCAAGGCAATCGATCAAGTTTTGAAACAAAACTTTAGAAGAAAATCAATACCTTAGTAAAATTGATGCAGCCCCGTTTTTGTAAGAATAGACTCTAAAAACAGCAAAAAAAAACTACTCAAACTACTTAGAAAAAATAGAAGAAAGGTAGATGAACACTCTCAACTTTGAATCACTCAAATCAGAGTTAAAACGAAGAAGATAGAGTGTTTGGAATTTGAGAAAATTTAGAGAGAAAATTCTGCACTCAATTTTTCAATTTTCTTCTTCAAAATGAATTATGAGAGGGAAGGGAATTATAAAGGAGAGGGAAAGAATAAATGTCAAAAGACCAAAAGGGGTGAGAAGCACCAAATCATATTGCTGCCCAAGATGGCACGTGGGCATCTCGGGCAGAAAGAATTCTTGCCCGATATGGCCACACGCCATCTCTGGAAAGAATGACTTGGTTGCTCTTCTTTTCCTCATGTGCACCCTTCGCGTTCTTCAGCCGTTCTCCAGCCTCCAAAGTCGAAATTTGAATTCATTTGTGGATTATAAACCGAGACTCTCTCAAGAATATGGATGACTAAGAAACACAACCCATAAAATAAGAATTCAACTCGATACATGAAGATGAAGACAATACAAGTAACATGACTAGAAAGTTTCATAACTCTTGACTTAGAACTCGAAATCAAGTGTATGAGTAATCAAAATGTTCGAAACTCATTCATGAACAATCTAAGACTAAAATCAAGTTCAATATCCATGTTATACAAACATATAAATATACAAACACATTTCACACAAGAATACAAACTCTATAGACATAGTCTACATACATGCATTTCCAAAAACTTGTCAGTTCTATACCAATGCATGAACATTCAACATCAAGTGTGTGTGTTAAAAATGGTGCACAACAATACAGGGACAAATATGTATGAATTGTGTGTGTGCGTCTAAGCCTTAAAAGAGAAAAGAGGTCTTAATATAACTTTATAGAATCATAGAGCACTTTTCCCTTCGAAGACTTGAACTTGCTTGAATAGTTGTCATTTCTTCTTTAAAGCTTGAATCATCATCAACTAAACAACTAAAGCAATACAAGTAAATCATTATTTTGATATGGAGTTAATGCCAACAGAAGCTAAAACCTAACAGAAATATAACCGGCACATGGAAGAGTTACGAAACTTGTACCAAAATGCATATATTTATGTCAATGTTGCCGGTCCACACAAGTGGTCCCGTGTACACTGTCTCTATAGAAGGTACAGGGTGATGACAACAAATGTTGTAGAATGTATAAACTCATGCCTAAAATTTGTATGGAAACTGCCTTTGTTGACTCTGGCAGAGTTCATTAGGAATATGCTACAACGTTGGTTTCACGATCGCCATAAAGTTGCACAGTCCATGCGTCATCAGTTGACCTACGTAGCACATCTTGTGATCCTAAAACGTATGGAGAAGTACAGTTATATGACCGTAAATCCAGTGGACTGAAACATATTCTTGATGAAGCGGTCTGAAAAATAGTGGATCATTGACTTAGCTCGGAAGACTTGCATATGTAACAAATTCCAAATGGACCATTTTTCATGTTCTCACACACTCGCTGCCACAAGGTACATTACAAGTTTTAGTGTACGGTTAATATTACTGAAATGTGAATCTCAACATTTTCACTATTTCTGTAGGGAGCGAAACTTGGATTTCACATCCCTATGTGCGGACTACTACAAGAGACAAACAATTATTGACACGTACTCGGACCCTATTATGCCGGTTGGATATCCTTCCACCTAGGTTGTGTCATCTGACATCGCTGAGAGGGTGGTTTTGAATCCAATCTCCAGGAGATAAGCAGGATACCCGAGGGCTGGTCGACATGTCTCATCTTCGAAGAGGACAACTACACAACCGTATAGAAGATGTGGACAACCAGGGCATAATTCCAAGAGATGTTCTAACCAACTTTTAATTAATGAAGGTCCGAGTAGAGTTGTTCCTCAGGAATACAGCCGCAAGTGTAGCATCTATCATTCAATTGGACACAACAAACAGACGTGCCCTAACAGGGACTCCACCGTGAAATGAATGGAGGCATTTAAATTGATGACATTGAGATAATTTGTAATTGTATGACTTGTTCATTAACTTAAATTCTAGTTAAACAAGAGTTTCAATTTGTGTTCTACTTGTGATTCCAGACAATTGAAACGGAAACAAAATATAAATAAATTATTTTTCAATTAAATTGTTTTTGTACAAAAAAAAATGGTACATATTATAAAGAAAATACTACAAAAATCTAAGCGGGTTGGGAGTTACAAAAAATCTCCACAACTATCTTCTCCCGAATGATCCCCATATCGTCTTCCGACCAATATAAATCCTTCCTATCAACAAATAAGTACTTGATCAATCTCAACATGTGGGGACCACAGTTACCTCTGCAGTTGGACACATTAGCATGCGTTAATAAAATAATAAGTTTTGATTCGGACACCACGCTGACAGAGAAGAGCTTATTCTTCTTGGGTAACTTCTCACGGTCAGCCGGTCGCGCAGTATGAAACCTGACCTGATGCAACATCGAGTGTAAACACCAGTACAAGGGGGCTACCAGCTGCTTTCGGATATGCATTGGGACTTCCTGGTTAAGTATGTGCATCTTCCCGATTGTGAGGTCGACGGTCACCAAGAGCCAATGTTACAGCCCAATGTTGCACGGTATCAAGACCTGTAAACTTAACAAGAATGTGTTAGGATATACAAAGACATTTTTTACTTTAAAATTGCAAACCAAGTAACACTTACCAGATCAACCTTGTGCCACAGACAACTTCCTCTCGGGGCACCACCACGCAACGTCGTAAGGTTCTCAGCGGACCACCAGAACTTCATCACATTCCACCGCGCCGTGGTGATATCCCCTCAAGCATCACAAGACATCATTCTCCCCCACTGGTGATTCAGGAATGACTGTACAAACATTTGATGGACAAAAAAGTTATTATTTTCTTACAAAATAAATTACCAACATGCGTAATCAGTACGTATTAAATACTTACATAAAATTGTGTATTCAATATGTTCATTCTCTGGTTGTACACAGTAGGGAATGCTTGCGGATGCCTCCAAAGAAAATGAAGGTACGCGTCCATATACTGGGAATATATACAAGTTATAAACTGTTAGGAGTGTATCATTACTAAAACAAACTTAAAATAGAAAATCGTCTAACGCACGTACCTCGTCCTTTAAGCCCATGAAGTTGACCTGGATCCGATGGAACCATACAACAGCAATTGGCTACAGCATGTCCATATTACGTCTGCATAATTGTTGTATTAACTACACAATTAAATAATTTAACATAAACATATTGGCATCTAAATAGATGAAGTTTTACTTACCGTTCCCCGTTTATGTTCCTCTTGAAGGCTTTGTAAGCCTTTAACTGGTCACCGTCCACCAGTCTGTGGGGATGAAAAACATGGTCCGCTGCATGGGGATTATCCTCACCCTCTTCGACAGGTAGGGATTTGTGTACGGGCAAAGCAACTGCCAATCACGCTGGAGTAAGTGCCTCCCAAGCCGAACTCCTCCTCTCTAGGGTGTGCTGCGATGAGGAACTTTATCCCCATATATCAGATGGATGGAACCTCTGGGACTCGATAGATATACGATGGTGGAGAGAACCGCTGTGACTGGATTTATGTATGGGTGGAGGGGGAGGGGGGGAGGGGGAGGGGGAGGGGGAGGGGGAGGGGGAGGTGGCGCTCCATGGATGGGCAAGGTGGAAGGGACGGCTGACGCTCGATCGATGGGGCAAGTGGAGGGGACGACTAATGCTCAATTTATGAGGGAGGTAGAGGGGAAGGCTGGAGCTCGATCGATGGGAGGTCCGAGAGAACTGTTGTACATGTAACATGCCCTGTATCCCTAGTAAGCAACTGAGCCTCACTCTCCAGAACTGTCCCCCCCGGTATATGGATCATCCCGACATCCACCAGTCTTGTCCCCCCCCCCCTCCCCTCGTATACCCATTTATCATATCTAAGGGACTAGAGTCTGGATCAAGATCAGGTGGACCATCCCGGTACGTTTGTATCGTTGACCCCTGAAGCCCCCAGATCAGATCCAGTAATTTCTGATACTGCTGCTCTCGATCCTCTTAACTCTTCCAGAGGGCTTCACACAACTCGTTCAGTTGATGTTCCCATGGGGCCTGAAATCATGTTAACATTGTTGGTCATAAAACAATCAACAGGTCGTGTTAATAACAAACAAAACTATCATCTCAACTTACCGGTCCTTCATGTGCCACGCTATCACAAAAACCCCTTCTAAATATAGCAGGTCCGGGGGTGGTAAACCGAACCAACCTCTGCCTCACTTACTGAGGCTCCGGCTCAGATGCGTCATTGTCACTGGGTCTGAATCCCCTACCCTCTGGGTCAGAAGCCTCCATCTCAATAGCCTCCGACCCCCACCCTCTGGGTTAAAACCTTTTGTCCCCGCTAGTGGTAGACTGATAAGGGACCGAAGCCGAAAGCTATAGTCTATCCTCAACTACATACAGCCCCCCCCCCCGTTTAGCCCTATAAAGTACGGGGCCTTCGTCTCAACTGCTGTGAGCACGATTTTCATCCTAGCAAACATCTGAAAGCTTAGTTAAAAGAATGTCATTATATACTTAGTAACTAATATAAAAATTAACAAATTAAATAAATACCCTAGCACTGAAAATCTTGGTTAACTTCTTCTCTCTCGGTTGTTTGGTCAACTCCCAATTCAAAATATGGGAAGAAAGGTCTGTATCCCTCCGGGCACCGAACTGAAGGCCTAAATCGAGAATCACCTCTAAAATAAATATGTTCTTACCAACAGGGCATGAGATAGGCCATAAATGTTGTACCTCTCCATCGTATGTACATCACCGCCCTGTCACTGTTGGCATCTCTCGAACCACTCACGTCGCCGGGGTAGCGCATGCTTGAATGAACAAACATAATGCCTATACACTTGGGCACTCCATGGGAACACATCGAAGGCAGTGAGGTCCTCCACCAACCGAAAATGTCAAACTAGAATCTTGAATCTCTCGTCCAACCTCATTAGTATCTAGTTCAGCATATAGGTGAGACAAAGATTCACAGCATCGTACACCTTCTGAAACTTTCCAATGGTGAGAATAACCCTCAACTCCTCGAATGATACCTCATCGGCTCCAGGAAAGTACCGTTGATGTATGCCATTCTCCACTACTGGATACATCCTTGTGTCTGGTACGACTCCAAAACGTAATCCTGTAATGAGGTAAAATTCCACCTTCGAAAACCTCACCAAATGGTTCCCTGACAGGAACCGTATCTCATCTGTTGGCCCGTTATGGTGCAACTCCCGCCACAACAACTAATGGATAACAACACCCGAAAACTTCATCCGCCGGTGCATCGACATGAAATGCCCAAATCTGGATGCCATGAACCGATGTCGGTCCTCAACAGTAAAATCTTCAAGGACCCGGTTCAATGCATCGTCTATACGGCCGATGGCGTCAAAATAGGCGTGTCGAGTCAGTTTCCCCTCGTACAAATCTCCCTATGGAGTTTTAAGTAAATCCTTCAACCTATTCCTCATTTGCAATGTCATAGAAACAATACATAAGTAAACTATAAAAATCTCGGTTTCATCAATTGAAAATCTCGATTCATTCAAAAAAATGTTCGTTTCTTTCAAAAATATGATCGATTCATTCTAAAATAAGCTCGATCATATTCAAAAAAAGACTCGATTTGGTTACAAATATACTCGATTTAACTAAACCTAATTTTCAAAAATAAAATGATCGATCCTTTGAAAAATATGCTCGATTCTTTCAAAAATATACTCAATTCTTTCAAATATATGCTCGATTTGGCTACAAATATACTCGATTTAACTAAACCTAATTTTCAAAAATAAAATGCTCGATCCTTTGAAAAATATGCTCGATTCTTTCAAAAATGTGCTCAATTCCTTCAAATATAAGCTCGATTTGACTACAAATATACTCGATTTAACTAAGCCTAATTTTTTAAGAAACAAAATGCTTGGTTCTTTAAAAAAATATCCTCGATTCTTTATAAAAAAGCTCAATCTTGTTCCATAAACCCTCGAAACTCTATCAACTACGCTCGATTCTACTACAAAAAAGCTCGAGTCTTGTTAAAAAAGTCTTGGCTACCTAGATTTTCATCTTCCTCAATAAATATTCAATCTCATTCCAAACCCTAACCTACACCACAATCATTCTCAAATCCCTAAATCAACCATAATCTACAAGTTCAATCAACAAAAACCATATCTAAAATGCAATCCTATTTCTTAATAAAAAAATCGAAAACAAAATCAAAATCAACTTACCTCGATCGATTGCAAATCTTCTCGATGGATATTACACTGCTCTTCGGTTACTCCGCCATCAATATCGTCATCATCGATACACTTCTGGTCGCTTGAAAGTCATTGAACTTTTTGTATCTCTCATGTTGAAAATGACAACTCACTTTCGGGGTATTTTGGTCCCGACACCTTAATTGGTATTTTTTAAACATACATTATTAATGTGGTGATATTTGTACAAAAGTCCCCCAAAATAGTGTCAATAATTTTTCGAGCCCTTCATTTATATCATGTAAATCTAATAAAATTTAAATGAATGGATTACAGTGATACTACATCATTTGGACACTAGATTTGAACACCAAATTTAGGAAAAGTGACATTATTATTATTATTATTGTCGTATGTGAATTTTACCATGCGTACACGTCATCGACAAAGAGGATAAAATTGCCAGGTGGACGACCGAATAGGCATCCTGCAAGGCATTACCAAAGAAAAGAAGTCCGAGTAAACAAGTATTGAACAAGACTTGCTCGAGGTCAACTGACGTCAGATACTACTCAGGGTCAGTTAAACATACTCGGGGCTAGTTGATGACATTGCCTACTCGGGATCAGATGATGTCACTCGGGACTAGCTGATATCGTGTTCTACTCGGGACAAGCATGAAGAAAACTGAATAAAAGTCCAGCGCGTAGCTCACACGAATCAAATCATTAAAATACATGAAGATATCCATATCAAAGAGGAATTCCAAGAAGAACAGAATATCAAGCTGAAAGGGTTCCCAATCAGGCAACAACTTTATTTCTTCAAAAAGATTACGCTCTTATAAGGAAATAAGTCCTAATTGGACTACATTACTAGAGTCTCATTCGATATCAATACAAGTTTCCGAAACAGGAAAGAAGACAAACTACTTCGAACAAGCAAACAATCATAATTAAATACAAAGATCTTTTATTACTTGTACAAATAAGATTAGGGTTCTATGGACATATAAATATACCCATAATCTCATCACACAGACATATACGACAATCATAGAAAAATACAGAGAGAACAAAGAGAGATAGAGAATGGTAATAATTATATTATTCATAGTGGATTTTGGCTTGGTTGATCATTCAACCACCCGTGGACGTTTCTCCGGTTATCAGAGTTTTACCACGTAAAAACTTAAGTCCGATTACTTTCTCCTTCTCTTTCTCTTTAAAATCATAGCTAAAATCCAATCCTTGTTGGCTTTTCTCATACATCCAGAAATCGACGTCAACAATTGGCGCTAGAATGAGAGTTTTCTGAACCTTCGATTTAATTAAAGACAATGGCAGGAAGCAAAAGCAGTTATGGGGATGTGCAAGAATCTCCAGATAACTTCCATGTTGGCAGTAGCTCACGATCTCGCTGCAACCACAGAGAACCAACCTACATTCCTAGTTCGAATCCAACAAGTTCCTCCGATCAGCAGAGACTTGACACAACGCTTCCGAGAGGCGTTGCAACAATTGGTAGCAGATGCAACAAAGGAAGGAGTTGATCTACTGACTGTAGAAGAAGTATAAACTCCTAACCTCCCACTTGCGAGGCTTTGTTTGGTTGTAAAAGAGCCAGAACTAAAAGCACCGGAAACGGGAATGAACTCTGCTCCAATCAACAAGGTTGGACGTGAAACACCCGAAGAGGAACGACCACGCCAGAAGCAGAACCAGGATCAGACAGTCTGTGCTAGACACCGTAAATATGACCGGCATAGGGATCGATCGTCATCAGAAGATAGTGATCTGCACCATCGCAAAGTGAAGAGCTTGAAGGAGGAATGACAATCACCCAGTGGTTCAACCATCAGGGAAGTTTGGTGGGAGACAAAGATGTCATAATCCAGAGCCGAACTCGAGAAGTCGAGAACAATAGGCTTCAAATGGACGCACTGGTCGGATGTTATGGGTACACCGATTTATCTGATGAGGATTCTGACAGCCCGCTCACTAGGGACATCCTGCGGACTTCATTCCCAGAAAGATTCAAGATGCCACACGTGGAGCATTTCAAGAATGATACAGACCCAAAAGAACATGTCAGACGCTATAAAAGTGCTATGGCCCAGTATGCCCATAGCGATCCCTTACTATGCCTCAACTTTCCACAAACTCTAAGAGACCATAGGCTCAAGATGGTTCGGGAGATTGCCCCCATCAAGCATCAGAAGTTTCAGTGAACTGAGCAAGAGTTTCTTAAGGCAATTTCTGAGCAATGTTCACATGAAAAAATCAGTGGCTTACCTTTCTCAAATAAAACAAGGGAAAGATGAGTCGCTGAAGAAATACCTGGGGAGATTCGACCAAGTAGTATCAGAAATCGACAGTGCAAACGATGAAGCGATAATTGCTGCATTCATCAACAACCTACAGAATGGACGATTGTCTTTTGACCTAAGAAGAGCCCGTCTGACCAGATATGCAGATATGATGGACATGGAAGGAGGATATGCACTAGCCGAAGAAGAAGACTTAGCCACGGGAGGATGCTACATGCATGGATGAAAACCCATGAAGGACGCTGAGTCCAAGGTGCAAAACCAAAAGAAAAAACATAAAGGAAACAACAAAGAAAAGAGCAAGGACGGGGGAAATGGGCGTACTGCTGAACAGACCACAGAGAAATACCGAGGTAGATACACCAACTACACCCCTCTTCGGAAAAAACAGGAAGAAATCCAAGCCATTATGGAAGAAAAGAATATGGTACAAGAGCCACGGTGACAGTCTCAATTCGCCCAGCGAGATACAACCAAATACTGTAGATTCCACAACGAAACCAGTCATGAGACTTCCAAGTGTTACCAGCTCAGAGATTACATAGAAACCCTCATTCGGAAAGGACATCTACAGGATGTAATCTTGAAAAGGGATGAGAAATCAGAAACAAAGAAAGAGATCAGGGCCGATCACAGCTCTGGTCGAAATCAAAGGGCTAGTCCAGAGGCTAATGAAGTAATACATACAATCTTTAGAGGACCATCTGCTGGGAGAAGTAACCGATAGCGAACACAGGAAATCAGAGAGGTAATAGAAGCAAGACATAACTTTGACGTGAACTCGGTGGAGCAAGACCCGAAAAGGGTAATTGAAGGATGGGACCCAATAATATTCAAAGAAGCAGACTCACATGGGGTCGACGTTCGGCCAAATGGTCTTAGTCATAAGTGCCCGGATTGGTCACCGGAAAGTTAGAAGAATCTTGATAGATAATGGAAGTTTGGCATACATTCTCAATGTAGCCGTCTACGATCAACTCAGGTTGGACCGAAAGAATCTACAACCTTTCCAAACCCCACTCAGAGGATTCGGAGGAATCGAGGTCAGGTCACTCAGGACGGAAAAGCTACCTGTGAAGATCAGAGTGGCACCTTGTCAGAGAACTGTATTGCTCGACTTCGTGGTAGTAGACTTAGACAATTGGTCGTATAATGCATTGTTGGGTCGGCCATTCTTAAATAAAACTAAGGTCGTAACATCCACTTATGCCTTAATGATCAAGTTCTCTACCGAATAGGGGATCCCAAGAGATGGCCCGAAGAGATAAACCTATCAGTATACAAAGACAAAAATGATGAACAAGTTTGCATTATAACGCAACCGAGTCAGAACAAAGAGTCACTGTCATTCAAATTTGACCCAAGGAAAGAGTCGAATGAATCCAAAACTGAACCGGTCGAAGAAATTATCTTGAAACAAGATAAACCAGATAAGAGGATCAAGATCGGGGCCAACCTAGAAGGAAAAATCAAACAAAGCCTCATTGATCTGCTTAAAGAATACAGGGATGTGTTCGCTTGGAGTCATGAAGACATGGTCGGGATAGATGCCCGAATAATATCTCACCATCTCACAGTAGACCCGAATGTAAAACTGGTGATACAAAACAGAAGATCATTCAATCTCGAGAGAATTCAGGCAATAAAACAGGAAGTAGATAAGCTACTAACTGTAGGGTCGATTAGAGAGGTCAACTGCCCTCAATGGGTAGCTAATGTAGTCATCGTCCAAAAGAAAAATGGATAATGGAGAATGTGCGTAGATTTCATAGATTTTAAGAAGGCATGCCTAAAAGACAGTTTCCACTTCCGAGGATAGATCAGTTGGTGGACGCAACATCATGCCACGAGTTGCTCAGTTTCATGGACGCCTACTCGGGATATAACCAAATCCGGATGAACAAGGCTGACGGGGAAAAAACAGCATTCATAACTGATTAGGGCTTATACTGTTACACAGTGATGCCCTTCGGATTAAAAAATACAGGGGCAACCTATCAAAGGCTGGTCAACAGAATCTTTGCATGACAAATAGGAAGGAACATGGAAGTGTACATTGATGACATGCTGACCAAGAGCATCTCGGCAGACAAGCATACCTCATACCTGCGAGAGACATTTGATGTTTTGAGGAGATACCAAATGAAGCTAAATCCGAACAAGTGTTTTTTTAGAGTTCCTTCAGGAAGATTCCTAGGTTTTCAAGTTCACCAAAGAGGAATCTAAGTCAACCCTGAAAAGATCCAGGCCCTGCGGAAAATGACTTCACCAAGGACACTAAAAGAAATACAGCGCCTAACAGGATGCTTAGCTTCCTTAGATAGATTCAGCTCAATGGCCACGGACAGATGAGCACTCTTTTTCAAAGTAATTAAAAAAGGAAAAGGACTCGAATGTAAAGAAGAGTGCAAGCAGGCTTTTTAAAAAATCAAGGAATACCTAGGGCAGGCTCCCATACTTTCAAAACCACAAATGGGAGAGACACTTCATTTGTACTTATCAATTACAGAACTAGCAGCAAGCTCAGTCCTAGTTAGAACAAAAGATGGAGTACAGAAGCCAGTGTACTATACCAGCAATGCACTTCTACCAGCCGAGACCAGGTATTCACGAGCAGAAAAAATGGCCCTAGCATTGGTTTCAGCAGCAAGGAAACTAAGGCCATACTTTCAGGCTCATACAATCCAGGTTCTCACCACTGCTCATTGAAGCAAATTCTACAGAAGCTAGAGATTTCAGGAAGACTTACCAAATGGGCTATCGAGCTAAGTGAATTCGATATCCACTACGTCCTCAGAACATCCCTCAAAGGGCAAGCAATGATAGATTTTATAGCAGAGTTCACAGAGCCAAACCTGTAAGCAAAAAGGATGTTAGGAAAAATTTTCTCATGGAAATTGTATGTTGATGGCGCTTCAAACACTCATGGCAGCGAGGCAGGGATCGTAGTATGCACTCCAGAAAGAGATGATGTCGAATGTGCCATGAGGTTTGATTTCAAAGTAACCAACAATCAAGCCGAGTGCGAGGCGCTACTAGCTGGACTCAGAGTCTGCATAGCTCTTGGGGCAGATGAAGTCGAGATATTCAGCGATTCACAGGTAGTTGTCAACCAAGTCCTGGACGAATACCAAACCAAGGATGAAGGTATGATAGCCTACCATGACATTGCAAAACAGCTCCTCCAGAAATTCAAAGAATATAAGATTGCCCAGATCCACAGGGAGGAGAATGAAAAGGCAGACGCATTGTCCAAACTAGCATCAGCAACAACCACAATCAGGCCAAAGACTATCCCGGTTGCACATCTCCTTAAATCGAGCACAGCTGAGCCGAGAAACTTAGAAATTTTAGAAATCCGAACACTGCCAAATGGTTGGATGACTCAACAGAAAAGGTTCTTAGAAGAAGGCATGCTCCCGGAAGATCCCTTACAAGTAAAACGTATTAGGTATCGATCAGTAAGGTACACATTGGTTGGAGGAGAACTATACAGAAGGGGGTATTTTCGAACACTTC
The DNA here is from genome assembly GCA_032871835.1 of Dipteronia dyeriana. NCBI lineage: Eukaryota > Viridiplantae > Streptophyta > Magnoliopsida > Sapindales > Sapindaceae > Dipteronia > Dipteronia dyeriana. The sequence goes on from CM065301.1 coordinate 59,409,105, forward strand.
AAATATATGTGTCAGAGGAAGATGCATATCGAATATTATAGGAAATCCACAGTGGAGTTTGCGGAAACTACACTGGGGGTAAAAGTTTAGCACACAAGGTACTCAGGCAAGGTAATGCCTACTCTATTCTCAGATGCACAACGATGTTCGGAGAGTTGCAATACTTGCCAAATGATTGCTAATGATATCCGACAACCCCCTAAACAGCTCAGAAACCTCACATCCCCATGGCCATTTGCCATTTGGGGTTTGGATTTAATCGGCTCAATGCCAGCCGGGACAGAGGGTGAAGCGAAGTATGCCATAGTAGCCGTTGACTACTTCACGAAGTGGGCAGAAGCTGAAGCATTGGTGAATATCACAGAAGCAAACACCATAAATTTCATGAAAAAGAATATACTTTATAGGTTTGGAGTCCCAAACACTATAATCACTGACAACGACACCCAGTTCGATAACCTGAAATTCAGACAGCTATGCAAAGAGTGCCGGATTGCCAATTACTATGCCACACCTGCCCACCCTCAAACAAATGGGCAGGTTGAATCAGTGAACAAAATCATCAAGCACACAATCAAAGCAAAGCTAGATGCCAAGAAAGGAAACTGGGTTGAAAAGCTTCCCGAAGTATTATGGGCATTTCGGACAATAGCAAGAACATCAACAGGAGAAACTCCATTCACTTTAGCGTTTGGAACAGAAGTTGTTAACTCCATAGAAAAGTCATATGCATCACCCCGGGTCAGGCTATATGATGAAGAACATAATGTTGATATGCTATTACAAAGCCTAGATGAGCTAGAAGAGAAAAGGGAGAAGTCCCGAATACGAAATATGGCATATCAGCAAAGAGTAGCTCGCCACTACAACTCTCATGTTCGGGTTAAGAAATTCCAGCTAGGAGACCTGGTACTCAAGAAGGTGTCATTGAACATAAAAAATAAAGTTACAGGTTCCCTGGTTGACAAGTGGGAAGGCCCGTACAAAGTCAAAGGATTAGCTGGCCATGGAGCATATTGGATCGCACGACCCAATGGAGGGGTTTTACCCCGATCATGCAATGCCCAATATCTGAAGATTTTCTATCCTTAAATTATGTTTTGTTCTTTTTTCTAGTCAGGACAATTTTAGTTAAGTTAGATCTTAGCTGTGAAATTTAAAACTTTGTTGATTTTGCAGTTATGAATAAAAATCAAATTCGGGATTTCCGAAAGATAAAGCATCAAACTCAGGATTTCCGAAAAAAAAGCATATGATAATAAGAACATATGGAAGACAAGCATGATAATAAGAACATGCAAATAAAATACTCGGGATCATTGATTTCCGAATGGGCGGAGAAGCTTGAAGGAGCATGCCAGCTAAGCAAGGTCAATTGACCTTAGCAAAAAGGCAAACCCAATGCACCAGCTCAGGACACTATCGGATAAAATTCTGGTGAAATGTGTAGCTGTGTTAAGCAATTCAAAATGCTTAACGATTCGGCAAACCCTTGCGCATAAAAACTGGGGAGACATTCTCGGTAATGCGTAAGGACTCGAACATATGATCATGGTGAGCCTTGATGTAATGTTCGGGTAGCAACCGTGTATGAAACACAAGTATAAACCTACTTGCCTGTTTTAAGATGACTCGGTTAATAATACTAGCCAGTTTAATAAGGTACTTGGCATAAAGATTGCAATAGCCAGTTTAATAAGATACTTGGCATTAAAAATTATTCGGGGAATGAAACCGGTTTAATAAGATACTCAATTAAGTTACCCGAACATCATAAATAGCCAGTTTAATAAGATACTTGGCATGAAGATTACAATAGCCAGTTTAATAAGATACTTGGCATGAAGATTGTAATAACCAGCTTAAAAAGATACTTGACGTTAAAAATTATTCGGGGAACAAAACCGGTTTAATAAAATACTCGGTTAAGTTACCCGAACATCAGAAATAGCTGGTTTAATAAGATACTCGGTGACTATAGAGTCAAGTTGAAGGTGAAATTCCTTAAAGCAATAAATCAGATCAAGACCACTCGGTTCAGAAGAGCTAAACTCGGGATTTTATTAATCTCTCCAAAGAATTCTTTACAAAATAATTGTTACAAAGAATTACAAAGAATTGTTACAAAGAATTTCTACAAAAAACTTATGAAAATTCTACAAAAATCAAGGTTGTGAGGATTTTGAACTCTTGCCAATACTCGGGTCGGGCACCATCTCGTACTCACGGAGCAGACTTTCATTGGAAGACCAAGCAATCATGTCGACCGAATCATCCATCCACTGGCTGTAATCTTCTCCTGGGATCGGTCCGACATCATGGACCACACCCTCCACGACCGACTCTTGACTGGCGTAAAAAGTCGAGAGGGAGTGCTCGGATGGAACCTCCAGATGCATAGGATGAAGCTCTTTACCTCGGCTACGGTAGTAAGCTCTCCACTCCTTTATCTGAGTTCGAAGAGATTCCAAGGACCGATCCACATGATTCTTGATCGATAGCTCCCAGTTGGTTCGGGCTTCTTCAGTTGCCCGATTCTTAACCTTGAAGAATTCACTAGCTGAAACCACCCCACGTTGAAACTCTTAAAGGAGAAAAGCATCGTAGGCAGGGGATCTCTTGAAACGATCACCCCCTTTCACTTCGAGTTCCAGCCTGGCCTTTTTGGATAGGGACTCGACCGTCAGAGCTTGGCATTCCAAGTGCTCGATCTTCTCCTCATACGCCGACTTAGACTGCTCCGCTTCCTGTTCTGCTTTAAGCATTGATTCTTGGGTAGAGGATAACAAATTTTGAAGTGAAACTGCCTTCTCCTCTGCCATAAAAGCTTTCTCCTCGGCCTCAACTTGCTTCGCCAAACACTTTGGGCACTTCCGACTTCTTTCTGATAAGCTGATTCAACCCGAGCATGGCTATCCTCACTCTCTTTCAACTGAGCTTCCAGACGCCTTATTCGATCAACTTGATGTTGCTGCGTCTGAACCAGCACAGCGAACTCGGCCACCATCTGCAAAGGAATATAATTAAAAATCTGGCAAACAAGCAAAACAATTGAAGAAGTTAAGGATAACTTACATAAGATGCACCGTTAAAAATGTTCTGAAGATGGTCTGTCAGGGAGCCATCCCGAAAACAACTCCAGCGGTCTTCCCTGATGAAAGCCCGACCGGATGACATCTCCTACAGCATATCCTGGGGAGAAGGATATGAAAGAACCCCCGAGGGTTCAGCCCATTGATCTTCAACCTCGGGGGGATGGGAACCTCTGTTCGGCTCCTAAGTCTCCGTATCCACCGATACTCCGACATCAACGCTTGGGGGAATCTCAGCCCCAGTATCTTTATCATTGGAGTTGATGAATGAAACCACCCGAGGGACCTTGAGAGGGCGAGTAGGAGAGCCGCGGAGGTATTACCTCCATCACCAGCGTCTGACCGCACAACAGGTCCACCAAAACCCTCACTCTGCCTCTCCCCATCATTAGGCAGTTGAGTATATGTCGGGCCACTAGTCTCTCTGGCGGTCGGCTGAACAATATCCTCGGGGACATATTCGGGGATTTACACCTCGGCTACATCGGTTTCCTCTTCAAACTCAGGCGGGGCAATACCATCATCGCTCCGACGAGAAGCTTCTTTTCGGCTCGCCTGAAGAATCGACTTCACTTGGCGAGCTTGAAGGTCGCAGACAATGTCCGTGTCATAAACTTAGAAAAAAAATGGACCGTATTAGAATACGAAAAGCAAAAAATAACTAATAAAAAAGAGAGAAAAAAAAAGACAAAGATCACTAAAATCGCATGTGGTAAGCTGAAATCTGGCTGAAGAAGCCGAGCTCTATCATTTTCGTCTCGTTGAAAAGATAAGACCTGCTCCTCTTCTCTAGCGTGCGAACTGTTGCCCGAGCAAGTCTGGTCAGCTCAGCGTCGCTAAATTCAAGCTTCTTCTTGTTCCATACCTTGGGAGAACAAAAGAAGCGGGGAACTTTCAGCACCCTCCGAGTTTTCCCAATCGAGAGGGTGACTTCAAGACCCAGATTTCTTCCGGGGAAAAACCAACTATTCTTCCAGAACTTGTTGGATGAAGGGAATCCCCATACAAACCCCCTCTATTGGGGGTCATCAGAGGTGTCAACTTCTCGATTCACCTTTGTCCCCTCTGGGACCTAGGAGTCGGGCGGATTAGACATAAGAAAATAGGTCCCTGTCTTGCCAGACTGCCTCAGCGTGAAGAAATGCTTGATCTCACTCTAGGAAGGCGGCTACAGGTTCATCCATCTCTACATGTGCCACATGCACATCAATATCTTATAGCTATTCAGGGCCAGTTGAGCCGGGGCGATCCCTGCTTCAGCTAAAAACCAGGCAATGAACGGCTGAAGAGGAAGTGTGACGCCGCAGTAGAGCATGGATCCATAGATTGCCACCATGCCCGGGGGAGGATTCCACACAGCTCTATCACCAGCGGGAACCAGAATAACCAAGTCATCCAAATCGAATCGGGGCATTATACTTCCCGATTTCTTCTACCCCGACCACATTCAGTTCGGTGGCAAACCCACTCGGTTGATCAGCAGAGAATGTGAGACGAGATGCTCTGAACGCCTCTTCAACATCGTTCTTGTTAACAATCTGCTCCCTGATCCGAACGTTGCCCGAGCCATGCTTATGGACTTCACTTCTGCTTTGATGTTTTCCCATCCTTCGCATAGGTACCACCCTGTGATTAGAAACGTCAGATTCAGAACTAGATGAAGAATCAGAACTGGATACAGAAAATTGGACGTCAGGGTGAATCCCAGAAACGTAGACTTCTAAAAATGGAGGCTCATCCGGGGGGATTTCCCCCAATAATCTTCGAACGCAGGAAACCAGCTGGAAATCCCCACGATCGAGCGCTTCAAGAGCAATGGTAAAAAGCCGATGATGGGAAGATGGATTCATTGAAACTAACCTTGAATGAAAACTGATGCAGAATCCTCAACGGAGAATGGCGATTTTCTATGCAGAGAAACCTGGGCTGGAAAATTTTTTCTGGTTTTCGAGTTTTTTTTTTTAGAATGAACCAGCGTAACCCTTCAGTGAAGAATTTAAAGGGGTGATAGCACGAAACCCTAGAGTCTCAAGGCGGGAAAAAACTATGACGAGATTTGATGGCGTAGGTGGTGCACAGGGAGACGCGAATGTAGTTTCTCATGAATGGAATCGAAAAATGAAGCGACATAGGACACTTGTCAAGAAGAGAACAAGCTTTCGCCGTTAGAATTCCAAAACGTCGCCATCATTGAAGATCTAGCGTGAGGAGGAAAATCGAATTTACAGGGTCACCATTAAGACACGCCATTATGATAAGACATTTACTCTGGCACAAAAATAAAAATAAAATTGATTAAAATACTTTTGCCCAAAACGAAACTCTATTCGGCAAAAATATTTTAAGGGAATATTGTCGTATGTGAATTTTACCAGGCACACACGTCATCGACAAAAAGGATAAAATTGACACGTGGACGTCCGAATTGACAGGTGGACGTCTGAATAGACATCCTGCAAGGCATCACAAAAGAAGAGAAGCCAGAGTAAACAAGTATTGAACAAGACTTGCTCGGGGTCAACTGACGTCAGATACTACTCAGGGTCAGTTAAACATACTCGGGGCTAGTTGATGACATTGTCTACTCGGGATCAGATGATGTCACTCGGGACTAGCTGATATAGTGTCTACTCGAGACAAGCATAAAGAAAACTGAATAAAAGTCCAGCTCGTAGCTCACACGAATCATTAAAATACATGAACATATCCATATCAAAGAGGAATTCCAAGAAGAACAGAATATCAAGCAGAAAGAGTTCCCAATCAGGCAACAATTTATTTCTTCAAAAAGATTACGCTCTTATAAGAAAATAAGTCTTAATTGGACTACATTACTAGAGTCTCGTTCGATCTCAATACAAGTTTCCGAAACAGGAAAGAAGACAAACTACTTCGAACAAGCAAACAATCATAATTAAATACAAAGATCTTTTATTACTTGTACAAAGAAGATTAGGGTTCTATAGACATATAAATAGACCTATAATCTCATCACACAGACATATACAACAATCATAGAAAAAGAAGAAAGAGAGATCGAGAATTGTAATAATTATTTTATTCATAGTGGATTTTGGCTTGGTTGATCATTCAACCACCCGTGTACGTTTCTCCGGTCATCGGAGTTTTACCACGTAAAAATTTAAGTCCGATTACTTTCTCCTTCTCTTTCTCTTTAAAATCATAGCTAAAATCCAATCTTTGTTGGCTTTTCTCATACATTCAGAAATCGACGTCAACAATTATTATTATTATTATTATTATTATTATTATTATTATTATTATTATTATTATTATTTAACGTTAGATTTACATAGAACATGAAATTTGTTTCTTTTATCTTGTTAAGGGTTGTGTTAGAGTGTCTTAACTCAAGTACTAATTAATTTCACCGGTAACATCTCTTGTTGTATATAAATGAAGTTCACTATTAAGGTTTTATTTACAATTAGTGTCAAATCTAACGGGAGAGGTGATTTGTTCAATTTTAATCAAAGGTTCGTTTTAACTGCAATTAGTTCTAAAATTAAGGGAAGTTTGTGCAATTTGCCTTTTTTATGTAATTTTTTATTTGTTTTTAATTTTTAAAAAAATTAAGATGCAATGTAAAATTTTATTTTGAAATGAATCATAAAACCAAAAATGAAAAGAGATGATATAATTAAGGGATAATTACTCCGGTGGCCATCAACTCTCGCCACCACTATCAAAATGGCCACCAGATGAGGAATTGGTTTCAAAATGACCATTTTAGGTAAACAATGTTACACTAATGGTCATTCCATCCAATTTCATTCAATGAGTGGTATTTTGGTAAATAAGATGATATCATTAATTTATTTTAGATTTTTTTTGAAAATCAATTTTTTCTTTTCATTTTTGAAACAAATGATTATATTTAATGTGTGTATATACGTATAGCATATCACAAACATATATATATATATATATATATATATATATATATATATATTTCTTTTCAACTTATCTCAAATATATTTTTTAGAATTTATAGCCTTAATCTTCTCAAAAAAGAATACATATATATATTTATTTTCAACTTATCTCATATATATTTTTTAGAATTTTTATATTTTGTAACCTTAATCTTCTCAAATATATATATACATATATGTTTGATATATATGTTATATGTATATACATACACTGAATATAATTATTTGTTTCAAAAATCAAAAGAAAAAATGATTTCCAAGAAATATCTAAAATAAATTAATGGCATCTTTTTATTTATCAAAATGCCACTTATTGAATGGAATTTGATGGAATTTGATGGAATGGTCATTAGTATAACATTGTTTATCAAAAATGACCATTTTGAAATCAATTCTCCATCAAGTGACCCTTTTAATAGTGGTGGCACGAGTTGATGGCCATTGTTGATTGTCACCGGGATAATTATCTCTATAATTAATTAACTCAACTTTTTGAAAGAAAATAAAAACATAATGGACTCTCATAGAGAGGCTTGTGTGCTACTTTGTTAAGAGATGGGTTAAACGCTAAGGCTGGGCTAGGAATAGATAAATATATTGGGCAAAAATTCTTAGCTTAGGTCCGTTTAGTGATTTTGCAAAAAAAAAAATAGAAAAGATTATTTGGCTTAGATCATTATCTTCATTCTTTAATACTGTTTTCTAATACAATTTTATGTAATAATTCAAAATCTAAATGGAAGACAAAATTTCTTTATATATCTTATTGTTTGCTTCTTTTTTATTTTATTGAAATTTGACAATGGATGGTTAAGAGTTTATCGAGACTTTCTAAGATCAAATATTACATATGTAACCTGAAATCTACTCCGATAACATCGAAGCGAAAACTCTCTCGTCAGATGTTATTGAATCTAAATCAAAACTCTCTCTCTCTCTCCATTTTCAATGCAAGTGACATGCTTTTTCACCAAAATGATATCACTTGTTATGCCATCTGGTTGTTTAAATCCATTATCGGAAAGTGATATGGTAATACCAACTCAAATGCCACAACTGTTGAAATGGAAATTATATCCAAGAAGTTAGTTTGAAAACTTACATATCCAAAACACATACATACAGTAGTTACAATAATATAAAATAGTATACAACTAAAAAAAAATACATTGTCCAAATGCTTTCTGTATGTAACAAGTTATTGGTTAGCTGATAAACTGCATATTCTAAACTGCACTCAAAATTAATTGCAATTGTTTTGTCTTCTGGCTTTTTTAGCTGTTTTCTTACCAGAAGCTTTGGCGGCTGTATGTTTGAATACATAGAGCACCATTATCCTTAAAGGGTTTACTTTCAAGTTGTATATAACTAATTCAGTCGTACGTGATTATTCCTGAAGCAGAAGTTAATTTTGTTAAGCTAACTCAAAAACTGGGTTTGCTTTTACTCCACTCTATCACAAAAGAAAATCATTACTAACTTAAAGATGAAGCTAATCAGTGGTTATTTAATCTATATCAAACTTGCATTTGCCTAGTTAGATAACTTTTTTGTTGACAATTTATAAATGTCAACCTCAAACGTAGACTTATATTTTCTTCACAAATCACAACCCCACCAGTACCACTCTTTTTAACAGCTTCTCTGATCTTATTCATCATTCATTTTCTATAATTACTTGTAAGCTTGAAATTTGTTGCACTAGAAGTATCTGGGGACAACTACATGCCCTGGGTAATTAACGCCAAATTATTTTTAAAATTAGAAGGTTTGTATTACACCATTGAAGATGGGACTGAGGCAACTGAACAAGACAAGTCCATTGTTATGGTTGTTATCCATTGCTATCTACATGAAGATCTAAAAGTCAAATACCTAACTATCACATAACCGGAAGTTCTATGGCAAGAATTAAAAGACCGATCTGATAACCAACCCGATGTTGCATTACCAAATGTCAAGTATCAGTGGCAACATTTACATTTTCAAGACTATAGGTCGGTCTCTGAATATAATTCTATTTTATTTAAAATCGTTACACAGCTGTAATTGTGTGGTCAGGATGTAAAGAAATTGATATGTTATAAAAAACTTTTACGACATTTCATGCCTCAAACATGATATTACAACAACAATATCGAGAACGTCGATTCTCGAAATATTCAGATTTAACCTCATGTCTCTTGGTTGCAGAGAAAAATAACGAGCTTTTAATAAAAAATCATGAATCACGCTCGACCGACTCTACAACATTCCCAAAAGTGAATGTTAATACTATTGGGGGACATAATCGCAACTGTGGTCATGGCCGTGGTCAGGGTCGTAAAAGAGCATATGATTATTCTAATTCGAGTGATTATAATCAAAACATTCCCCATAAGCATAATGTTAACGATGGTGTATGTTTAAGATGTGGCTGTCATAATCATTGGTCACATACATGCCGAACACCCAAACATTTGGTTGAGCTTTATCAAGCATCGATCAAAGGAAAAGAAGAGGGAAAAAATCCTGAAACCAATTTCATGGAGGATTCGGATTTTATGGATATTACTCAGTTTAATGTTTTTGATTTTCTAGATCATTCAAATGACAAAGTGCACTTCAATTGGTGATGGAAATATCCATACCAATTAAGTACTTTTTGTAATATTTTATTATCATATGAAATACTTATGTAAATATTCCTTATATAATATTTACTTTTGATCACTCCATCTAATATGCATTTTATTTTTTCTTTGTGAAGCATAACAAATATGTCTCTAAACAATAAATTGAGTGATATTGAAAAGCAAGGTATAGGAGATATATATCTAGCCAATAGTGCAACTTTGTTTAAGGCAAATACTAATACAATATCAGGTCCAGTAGATCTGATAGAAGGCTCCGGTAGAGCCATGATATTGTTACCAAACAATACTAAAATATGTATCAATGATGTTTTATATTCAAGTAGATCCAAAAGAAATCTACTAAGTTTCAAGGATATATGGTGTAATGGATTTCACATAGAAACCATAAATTATGAGAATATCGAATATTTGTACATTACTTCCCATAATTTAGGTCAGAAACTCATTCTGGAAAAGTTGTGTGCTTTATCATCTGGATCATATTACACTCATATAAAAGGTGTAGAAGTTTATGTAGTTATAAACCAGAAGTTCTCATACCCAAAAACATTTATGCGCTGGCATGACTGTCTTGGTCACCCAGGATCTACAATGATGTGAAGAATCATTAAAAATCCTCATAAGCATCCATTAAAGAACCAAAAGATTCTTTTATCACATGAAAATTTATGTACTGCATGTTTATAAGATAAATTAATAATAAAACCATCACAATCTAAGGTTGGTTTTGAGTCCTCGTCATTCCTACAAATGATTCAAGGGGACATATGTGGACTTATTCATCCACCAAATCGACCGTTCCGACATTTTATGGTCCTAGTTGATGCATCCATCAGATGGTCGCACGTTTGTTTATTATCAACACGTAATGTTGCTTTTTGCAAGATTACTTACACATATTATCAGGCTTCGGACATATTTTTCCGATCATCTGATTAAGTCAATACACCTTGATAATGCTGGTGAATTTACTTTTAAGACATTTGATGAATATTACAGATCAATTGGGATTGATGTTGAACATTCAGTTCCACATGCTCATACTCAGAATGGATTAGTAGAATCACTTATCAAACGTCTTCAGGTAATTGTGTTCGCAAGAACTTTATTATGGCGAACACAATTACCAATTTCTGTTTACGGATATGTTATTTTACAAGCTACTGCATTAATTCGTCTTCGTCCCACTGCTTATCATCAATATTCATCAGTGCAACTTGTATTTGGCCATCAACCTGATATTTCTCATCTGCGTACTTTTGGTTGTGCAGTATATGTCCCAATTGCACCTACACATAGAACTAAAATGGGACCCAAAAGACGTTTGGGAATATATTTTGGTCTAGATTCACTATCAATTATTAGATATCTGGAACCTTTAACTAGTGATCTTTTTACATTATGATTTACTGATTGTCATTTTGATGAGAGAAATTTCCCATCATTAGGAAAAGGAAAAACTTCTCCTGAAGAGAAGCGTGAACTTTCTTGGAAAGTCTATAGTATAATTCATCTTGACCCATAAACATCTCAATGTGAGAATGAAGTCCACAAGATAGTTCATCTTCAAACAATAGCAAATCAATTACCAGATGCATTTACTGATGTTATTAAAGTAACAAAATCATACATCCCATATGTTAATGTACCAGCACGGGTGATTGTTCCAGAAGAACAATCTAAACAAATGATAGCAAAAGAATCATATATTGCATGCCAAAAGCTTGGTAGGCCACTCGATTCGAAAGATATTGTTCCTCGGAAAAGAAAAAGAAATTACCAGGTTTATGTTCCTACGATTATAAATAAATCCACTTTCTCAAAATCAACTCCACAAGATTTAGATGTCCCTAAAAGGACACAAATCACTAAAGTGACAGAAACCCCTACAAGGGAAGGAATCCCTGAAGAGATTCAAGAACATAGATTTAAGGAAATTTCTATAATGGGGAATCGTGAGGAAACAGTCATCGATGATATATTTTCATATACAGTGGCCACTAAAATTATAAATGATGATTATAAGCCTCATAGTGTTGATGATTATAGGTAAAGATCTGATTGGCCTAAATGGAAAGAAGCAATTCAAACTGATTTGAATTCATTAGCCAAACGTAAAGTATTTGGATCAATATTCCATACGTATAAAGACATCAAACCTGTTGGATACAAATGGGTTTTTGTACGAAAATGTAATGAGAAAAACGAGGTAGTGCGATATAAAGCACGACTCGTAGCACAAGGTTTCTCATAGAGACCTAGTATTGATTTTGATTAGACATACTCACTAGCAATAGATACAAATACGTTTCGATTTCTAATAAGTTTGGTTGACTTAGAAAGACTTGAAATACATTTTATGGACGTCGTAACTGTCTATCTATATAGCTCACTCGACTCAGATATTAATACAAAAATCCTTGAAGGATTTAGAATGCCGGAAGCATATAACTCGAGACCTCGCAAATTATACTCAATTAAATTACAAAGGTCCTTATATGGATTAAAGTAATATGGGCACATATAGTATAACCGTCTTAGTGAATATTTGATTAAAGGATGATATATTAATAATTCTATATATCCATTTGTCTTTATAAAGAAATCAGAATCTGGGTTTTCTATCATAACCCTTTATGTTGATGATGTGAATTTAACTGGAATTTCATAAGAGCTCCTAAAAACTGCTAAATATTTGAAAAAGGAATTTGAAATGAAAGGCATGGGAAAGATAAAATATCGTCTCGGTCTAGAGATTGAACATAAGTTAAATGGAATACTTATCCATCAATCAGAATATATTGAAAAGATACTGAAAAGATTTCATATGGATAATGCTCATCCATTGAGTACTCCTATGGTTGTTAGAACTCTTGATCCTAAGAAAGATCCATTCCGACCACTTGAAGATGGTGAAAAGATATGTGGTTCTGAAGTACCATAGCTTAATGCAATGGGTGCTTTGTTGTATTTGGCTCAATTTACTAAATAAGACATTGCATTTTCAGTAAATTTGCTTACTATATTTAGTTCAACACCAACTCGAAGGTATTGGAATAGGGATAAACATCTTTTTCGTTACCTTCGTGGCATAAAAGATTTAGGATTATTTTATTTGAAATCTAACAATTTTTCAAGTTTACTTGGTTATGCTAATGCCGAATATCTGTCTGATCCCCATAAAGCTCATTCACAAACGGGATATGTTTTTACATATAATGGCACATCAATCTCCTAGCGCTCCATAAAGCAAACTGTTGTTGTTACATCCTCTAATCATTCAGAGATCCTTGCACTTCAAGAAACAAGTCAAGAATGTGTTTGGCTAAGGTCAGTTATTCATCATATTCGAAAGACATGTGGATTCTCATTATCTACAGAAATATCGACACCAATATTTGAAGATAATGTGGCTTGTATTGCTCAAGTTAGAGGAGGATATATCAAAGAAGATAGAACCAAACATATTACTCTAAAATTCTTTTATATTCATGAACTTCAACTGAACCGACATATCGATGTTAAATAAATTCGGTCTACAGATGATCTTGCAGATTTGTTTACCAAGACATTGTCTACATCAACTTTTGAGAAACTGATATATGAAATCGGTATGCGTCGGCTCTGTAAATTACAGGATTGATATTGAAGTTTTGTTTAGGGGCGCTCAATTAGGGGTAGCAAAATTTGAATGGACATACTGTACACTTTATCCTTTACCGGATTTTATCCCACTGAGTTTTACCAGAAAGGTTTTAACGAGACAGTTCTGAATACGTCCAATATAACTAGATCCAGAAGATAATTATATATATTTTGCTAAGGTTTTTATCCCACTGAGTTTTTCTAACAAATTAAAATATAAACGGTGAAAATCAAAAAATGAGTGTTATAAATGTGGCTTTCCACTCCCAAATGGATTGGTATCTGAATGACATATGTAATACACATGTTAAATTGAAATCAAGATGTCAATGTTATATGGAGACAACAAAGTATATGTGTTGAATTACAATAAACCCCCTATTTACTTGCCTAAAGGCTAATCCTTTGTAATTTTAAACATCACTAAAAAATCAATACTGAAGCTGATATACATTGTCTCACTTGAATGTTTCTCTCGCCTCTTTCGTCTTCTTACTTTTATTTATTTATCATTTTATATTGTTATTAATATTTATTGTTTTATCTCTTATTCCAATTTAATTATAACTTTTTTTAAGATAGAAATATAGACCTTTTATATAAGAAAATCACTATATTATATTATTATTATAAATTTCTGTAAATTCTTCATTTCATGATGAGAAGTTAGACTAAAACAATAACTAGTTGAATATTGATGTTCTATGTGATATCCACCTTTAATATTATATTCTTCAAGAGTCAAGACGTAGCATTAGCTAATTAAATTTATATATACCTTTAATTTTATTTTTTTCAACTTGGATTGTTTTTAACTATATTCAAATCAAATCAATATTTAATCGATTCAGTAATTTGCAATAAGGAAAAGGAGCTGCACAAGAGGTTGTGTATAGTCTACTAAACAATTAAAGATACGAAAATGTATAGATTTAATTTTGATTTTCTATTTTTTTTTTAGGGTTATGTTAAACCAACTTAAATATGTGACTTAACTTTTTGACTTCAGCATCTCAACCACTCATATGTTCTTAATCCAACAGTTGTAAATGCATTCAAATCTCAACTATTGGAAATGAGTGGTTAATCGGTTTATTTCTATATATGTTTTTAGCCCTTATTTCCTATGTAATGTGTTTGTTTCTCTAGTAAACCGGTGTTTTTATATGTTTAGTGAGCATGTGCGGATTGTTTTTCCTAAAGAAGGTGTTTGGAAGCATTCAAAAAGAAATTTGGCCAAAACATGAAGAAAATGGCAAAATAGGCATAAACCGCGGTTTAGACCGTGCCCAAGGCAAAGAGGACAACCGCGGTACAATGGCAGTCAATTCTAGTAAGTCCACCGCTGTATCGACCGTGGCACACTCACTGTGGTACAAACAGCGATCGACCATAGTTTTCATCGGATAAGGAGTAACATGAAGCCCTAATTTTAGGAAAGTATAAATACAACCTCTTCTCTTTTCAAGTGATTAGACCTTATCGGCTCCCAACCGAAGTCCTACTTCTCCAAGTCACTTTCCATCACTAAAACACAACTTCCATTGTTGCACATTGCACATTAAAGGTTAGAGAGAGAAGAAAAAGATTTCAACTTGCTCAAGTAGAGTCCATCAACTTAAAGAATCTATTGGTGTTCATTATGGGTTATTCAATTTCAATCTCTTCTACTTTTAATTCCATAACTATGGAATCAATGTGAACCTTATGTGAATGCTTATATTTGGGGTTAACAATTTATTTTTATTATCAATTCATTTCTTGGTTTGTTCATTGTTCTTAGCTTCTTGATTATTAGGTTGTCTTTGATTTTTATTCACACCATAGACCAAGTGTGAATGATTATTTATTAACACGAATTTAGGGTTGAGATTATTAGAGGATTGATATTAGAGTATGGACCAAACCTAATCTAAAATAATGCTCACTTGAATGGAAGAAATTTATCTTTAGCATAGGTCAAAACAAAGTATAGATTATGGTTCTTAGTTCTTATATTTAACGGGTTCTCGGTCGTTGTTCACACCATAGGTCAATGGTGAATAATAATTGGGAATACGTGACTCGTCCCACTGTCATACGGTAATAGTCATATTAAAGATAAAGAATGCACATTTAAATTGATTGAATCTTGTTCACTAAGTTAATTCCTTACATTTATTATTTATGTTTGGGGATCATTGATGACCTAGTTCATCTCATATCTTAATCACATTCAACCAATCTCTTGTTAATTGCTTTCTTAGTTTAATTTGTAATTTAATTCAATTCAAATCTCAACAACTTGGTTTTAATTTCAATTAGAATTAGTTATAGTCGATAATCTTCTTTCCCCGTGGAACGAACTCTACTTGCCGCTGTATACGTATCTCTACAATTTGTGCACTTGCGAGTTTAGTAAAATGTAATTTTCACAACGGTGGTTGAGATGTTGAAGTCAAAAAAAAATTAAGTTGATTTAGCTTGACCCAATTTTTAAAATTAAACAAGATGAATTTTCATTTGGGTGTGGATATTGACATCTATAAACTAATTGGTACACTAATTTATAAAAGTACACCCATGTCTAAAATTTAAAAAATAAATATTACTATAATAATCACTCATTCTAATGATAATAGTTTCCTTATTGGAATGATTATATTCATTTTAATACATTTTATTTATAAACTCTTTTAAATTATTAACACACCCAATTTATAAAAATGAAAAAGAATCATATTATTTTTTAAATCAAATTCTCTTCTAATGATGATCTAATTTTACTTTTGAAAATGTTTCGAATGTAGGAGTCTTATCAAAGAAAAGATGTTGAACTGGGTTGTATATGGGGTCAAGAGATTTTCAATCTAAAATTCTCTTATAGATTAAGTTCATAACTAGACATAAAAGAAAGATAAAAAAAAATGTAAAATAGTACCTACCTTTATATGATCAGAGTCCTCTAAAAATTTATTTTCCATTACTTTATTATATAATAATCATTTGATGAAGAGAAAATTTGATACCTAAAATAAAATTATAGTTTAATTAAGGTTTATTATAAAAATTAAGGTTTATCATAAGTTTGGTTTTTTTAATGAAGACATATAGTTGAAAATATGTGTATAATTAATGAATGTACATAATATTTGGTTTATTTTTAATTAAAGTAATTTATCCTTATTAGTAAAATTCTATTGAGATATTTTTATAATTAATTTTTTTAATAAAATGTGAATGTACTAATTAATTTTATATGAGGCAATATCGACACTTTTTTCTCTCTTAAGAGACAGTATATTAGAGAAAGATTCTTTTAATGAATTTAATAAAGACTATCTGAAGGGATTTCATTGCAATTTATGGTAATATCAGAATCAGCTATTTACATAATTGCATGAAACTGGTTAACAAAAAGAGATAATTTATGATTTATCCTCGTTAATGAATCTAAATAGCATGAAACTATATTCTTCCATTACCCAAGTCCAAGACATGAAGGCAATAAATAAATGCACGGTTATATACTGTGAGTATCTCATAAGGGATTTTCTATTTTCATTTCGTTAAATATTTTTTTCAAAATTATATCGATATTTATGAATTTTTATTTAAATTTTAAGAATTTTTCAAACATCAAAACTATTTTTTTTTTTGAACTTTTATATATTTCGTCCATTTTTCTGATACTTTCATTTTTAATGTAATTGAGATAAATAATTTTAATACTTAAAAAATTTCATATTATATTTATAAATAGATTTCAAACAACACCCACGATAATAATTCAAATCAATATTTATAAAAAATCGATATAATTTTATCAAGAGTTTTATCAAATTTAAAATAAAAGATAAAACTAAATATATATATATATATATATATAAATAATACTAGACAATACAAATAGAGTTCGTGAATAAATATATATTAATAATAATTTCTCTCGTTTACCCGTATTTACCTGTATTAATAATGATTTCTGAAGTTTACCCGTATATTCTATTACCGATTGACACAACTATCACATGTGATTGAAAAATTGTGACAGTTGTTGTGATCTCTGACATTAATCATGTCTAATATACTGTCTTTTTATTAACTACAAAATCACTCCATTAAAATTCTAATTATCGTATTGTCAAAAAAAAAAAAAATCTAATTATCGTATAACGCAAATTCTTTCTCTACTCTCTCATTATTTTTTTTCCATTCCTAAACTCTTAACATATTGTAATGGAAAATAAATTAACGAATTCCAGATCTCTCTTCAAGCTTTTCCAAGAGCTTCTATCTCGAGAGTCACCGAGAACTAAAATAAATCGCTCAAGAGCAACTCTATTAAGAAACCACTTCAACAAAACACAGCCCAGAAGTCAAAAATCCAACTTTTTTTTTTCCAATTCAAAATCTTTGAAATTTGAAGCCAAAAACAATCGATTTTTATATCTTTAACAAACAACTTCAACAGAACACAACCCGTAAGCCAAAAATCCGACTTTGTATTTATTTATTTTTCGATTCAAAATCTTTGAAATTTGAAGAGAAATAATGGATTTTGATATCCGGGTTATGGCCATACTTGTTGGGTGAAAAGAACCCAAACGTGATCTTTGAATAAAACTGAGTGTGAGTAGGGAGAGAACTCAGATCGATGGTGGGTGCGTTCTGTTTGGATTTGGAAAAAAAAAAAAAAAAAGGGAAAGAGGAGAGCGGGTACACTAGGTCTCCATCGACGACCCCTCGATGGATCTCCCCTCTCATGATTCATTTGGTCTCTGAGCAACAACTCAACTGCAGAATTTTTATTTTTATTTTTGCCTTAAGAAAACAATTTTAAGGCCACAAATCAGAGGTTTGGTGTTGTGGCCTGGTGGGAGAAGAGCTCAGTAGTCAGTAGAGTATTTTCTTTCTTTCAACACTCGGTTTCTACTTTTGAAATTAGATGTTGAGTTGTTGAAAGAATCTCTTGTTGGGATGATATATATATCCTTAGGATATTGATTAGTCAGAATTCAATATGCTGATTTTTACGTTTTTATCGGTGTAAAAATATACTATCAACTCTATATATTTAATATTAAACATTGTAAATAGTTTTTTTATCGATTAAAATATAAGATTAGTACTTTGGATACTGATCAGTTAGTACCTAAGTATTGTCCTATATATTAGGTCTGGTAAGATAATTAAAATTTTAATGAAGTGATATTAATAAAAAGTCATTGTATTAGAAATTACAATTTTAATAAAATTAGGATTGTAAACATCTGCTGAGACGTCTATGTTATTTCGGTTAAAAATTTGGATCGGGTTATTTAATGGAACTGCATTATTGTATATATAATTTTTATGAAATTAACCGTAGTTAATCTAAAGTTTTAGTTTAAATTTCATTCTAAATAATATAATAAATATTTTTTTATTAATTATATCATCTCATATTATATAATGATTCATTTATTATATTATTTAAATAGAAATTTAAGTTAAATATATTACTCTTTTATAATTATAAGGTTGCAGACATGTTACAGGTACAAACATTGGATACCAAACTTTATCTAAATATCCGGTTTCTTGATAACTATATCAATTATCATGTTTCTCTAATGATTTTCTGTACCAAATCTTACTGAACGTATATTTTTTTGTTGACCCGAAATCCAAGAAGAAAAGATGGTTGACCTACCCTAGGGAGTTGAATTAAACACAAATTAATTACAATAATTAGTATGTTAATATGTATGATCACTTCAACCCTAGTATACTCACGAGGCTTACATATTATTAATAGATGACATTATAACAATGTCAAATGATTTACTTTTTATGTGGTAAAAAATAATAGATAATCAATTAAAATATATTTATGGTTAATAACATGTTCAATATTTTTTTAGAGTGATGATCCCTATCTATCTATTTATATTCCATTTTTAATTATATAGTATTTCTTTTATTTTATCAAAATTACTTAAAGAGATATACAATTTAAAGAAAAAAAAATCTTCTATAAAGTAAATCTAATAAAACATTACATTTTTTTTCCAAAAAAAAAACCCATTTTCTTGTAATTTGTATTGTGATTTTTTTTTCTTAACTATTACATCTTAAAATTTGTTTCTTACACACATACAAAATATTATAGAAGAATTATATAAAAATGACATCAAACATCCGGAAGAACTGTCTAAGAATAACATGAAGTATCAATAAGAATTGTCTGAGAATGATATCAAGCATGTGCAAGAATGATCTGAGAATGATATCAAGCATATGGAAACAATTCATTTTCTAAAAGTAAGTTTAAAGCTTACTTTTTCTTTAAAATACTACCAAGCTATCATTGTGTTAAATAATCCTGTTATTTTTTTTTCCTTTTTTCTTTTCTAGCATGAAATAAGAAAAAAAAAACTCAAAAATAATAAATAAATCGTTCAATGGATGTGAAAGAGAGGCATATACGGAGATCGGAGATCAGAGATAGAGATATTAGAGATGAAGTGTATTTATTTAAGAAGAGATGAAGTGTATTAAGTTTAAAAAATAAGTAAAAAAAAAAGAGTTTTTTGAAAAAAAAACATTTAATTTTATTTAATTAAATCAAATTAAAAAAAAGTGTATCATAAATAGACCGGTAAGGGCATGCCAATAGCAACATTTTTTTTTATTATTTTATTTTCTTACAAAAAACAGATGAAAAATTAATATTAACTTTAAATACTTGCTAAGTCAACCGAAAAAAATAGTTGTACAATAGGTTGTCTAAAAGTAGACGATCGTGATGACAGTGTTTAATATATTTTGCAACAGACCATCTATTTATCTTATGTTACATTTTTTTTCACATCACATATCACTATTGCATTGGAGATGCTATAATGATCTTATTTAAAAGTAACTCTCCATTCATTTAATTTCTGTTTGTAGTAAAAAACTTATATATATATATATATATTTAAGTCGGTGGGTACTGATATAAATTCGTCAGTACGTTGGATGTAAACCATTAGATTTACATACTTTGACTCAATGTGTATGCATTTATCAAAACTTCTACATAATCAATGATCCACATACAATACACTGATATACATTATATCAGTACGAATCGATAGGAAATCACTATATATACATATATATATATATATATATATATATCTTAAATTTGATCACTTTATATTTTGAGTACCCATTTTGGAACCATTTGACAGTGAATGTTATAATACATCGGAATTATAGCCGCACTCTTGCTGCCCAAACATCCGTCAAATTCAATATAATGCAGGGTTTTAACTGAAATTTCCTTTCAACGATGTAATTGACTTCGATTTAATATTTCTTATAAAAAATATAAGAAATCTTACCAATTGAGTTAGCGAGAATATTAATAATAATTATGATCACAGGTTACAACTTACTGTAAATCGTAATTTGCAATCAAATCTGACTGGTATCAAGGAAAACAGAAAGTAACAGCACAAGAAAAACACGTTAGAAAACAGAGTTTGATCCGAGGCCCGTGTTTCACACGGTGTCCTTAAGACAATTTCGCCGGACAACACCGTATGTGTATTAGGCGATTGTCTCCCAGGATACAACGGTTCAACAGTAGTAGGCCTAACACTATCCACTACCAGCGAACTTAAACCGAGTTTTGAACTTACCAAGAAAACCAGAGAAGAAAAGAATTCGGCTGCTCAAAAGAAAACTGTAATTATTTTTCTGTAGATATTAAATACCCAAACCGAAACACTAGAGTTTTGGGATTAATTCGAGATTATTTTGAAAAATTCGTTTTTGATTTAATAAGGAAATAATTTAATTAGATAATAATCTCCAAAGAGATTTATTTCTAATTAAAACCAGATTCTGTATTCTTAGTGATCAAGTAAGAAATCAGAATCCAAACAATTAAAGCTTTCCTTATTCATCACAATAAAAAACGTTGACTTAGGGAAGTGGCAAAAGGTCAACTGGACTCTCACGGTCCGATCAGAGCGGCATTCGTGTCCGCAGGTCGTGCCCACACATGAGTCGTGCATTCGAAGGTTCGAGGTCCATGATTTGCACCCCCCCCCCCCCCTGCGCGCGCGAGAGAGAGCCTATATACCACACATGTTGATAGCTCATATCACACATTCACTTATAAACTATATATAAGTGATTTCCCTAAGCAATGTGGGATTCATTTTAATCCCTACACAATGGGTCCACTTTGAGACTCAATTTCTCATTCACCCATTAACCATTTTATGAATTTGAGTATACCATTTCGAAGTTCTCACGGAGGAGAATTCTAATCCATTTTAATCTTCCATTTCTATGGAATTTATCATACTCAATTTGTGCTCTCAAAATGAGAGTTTATCACACAAAAAATTCCAACAATCCCCCACATGAATGAAATTGACCTAGGAGACACAAAGAAGATGTTTGGTAAGTTCAAACGGTCGAAACCTGCATAGGATAGGTAGGTGTTACCCTTTGAACCTTCCCTTGTAAATGTATGCTTACTTTACTGGTTGATCAGTAGATGCGATATCCTTGAACTGTTCTACTGTTTTGTGTAAACGATCACACACCTTACACAGATATCTTCCAGACCAGATTTGGTTCTCATTTTTATGTTCGTTTTGGCCATGAACATGCGTATGGTTATGTGAGAGTCTCTGAAGAATATAACCCTTCACTATTCTCTTTTAGAAGCGGCCCCACTTCTCTCTCACATAGATGATTTCTGAATTAAGAGTAACCCGCTTTACTCTGCTCGGATTTCCATAGATAGGAATTTCGAAGCATAAGAATCCTTAAAAACCACATTTTAACCTTTACCCTACGGGCATCACTGTTTCATCATAGGAATGGACTTGAGGGTAACTCCCACAGTGATCCAACTGAGTCTTACAACTTGGTTGTCCCGTTGAACCTAGATCTTGGGATCTCCAGTCAACTAGGTTGGATGTCCATTGTATCGACCTTTTATCTAATGGGCTTTAGTCTTATTCCTCTCGTTGATGTCTCAACTAGTTCTCTGTTTAACCCTTTAGTTAACGGATCCGCAATGTTATCTTTTGACCTTACATAGTCAATAGTGATAACCCAGTTGAGATTAGTTTTCTAATGGTATTATGTCTTCGACATATATGTCTAGACTTCCCATTATACATATTGCTCTGTGCTCTTTCTATTGCTGATTGACTATCACAGTGAATGCAATTCACCGGCACAAGCTTTGGCTATCTTGGAATATCTTCTAAGAATTGGCGTAGCCATTCAGCCTCTTTTCCACATTTATCTAATGCTATAAACTCATATTCCATGGTGGATCTGGCTATACATGTTTTTTTGGAGGATTTCCAAGATACAGCCGCACCACCTAGTGTGAACACATACCCACTAGTGGATTTTGAATCCTTCATATCAGATATCCAGTTAGCATCAGTGTATTCTTCTAGGACAACTGGATATCTGGTATAATACAGTCCATGATTATGAGTGAATCGTAAGTACTTCAACACTCTTACTATTCATTTCCAGTGATCGGTTCCTGGATTACTCGTATATCTACTTAATTTCCTGACTGCATTCGCTATGTCTGGTCTTGTACAACTGGTTAAGTACATCAGACTTCCTATCACTCGAGAATATTCTAGTTGAAAGATGTTCTCACCCTTATTCTTGGATAGATGTAGATTTGTATTTACTGGTGTTCTAGAAATTCCAGAATCATTTTTGTTGAATTTCTCAAGAATCATGTCAATATAGTGTGATTGACTTAGTATGAGTCCGTTAGATGTCCTTGAGATTTTCATTCCCAACATTACATCAGTCGATCCCATATCTTTCATATCAAATCTTGATTTCAACATATCCTTGGTAGATTTGACCACTTTATCATCACTACCAACAATGAGCATGTCATTAACGTAAAGGCACACAATGACATAGCCATTTTTCGTGTCCTTGACATAAACACATTTGTCACATTCGTTGATCTTAAATCCATTTGACATCATAGCATTGTCAAATTTCTCATGCCATTGTTTTGGTGCTTGCTTTAAACCATATAAAGACTTCACCAATTTACAGACTTTCTTTCCTTGTACTGGAGAAGAAAAACACTCAGGTTGTTCTATGTAAATTTCTTCATCTAAATCTCCATTTAAGTAAGTCATTTTCACATCCATTTGATGTACTTCAGGATTTCGCAAAGCTGCGATTGCAAGCATCATTCTAATGGAGGTTATTCTCGTCACAAGTGAATATGTATCAAAGTAGTCTAGGCCTTCTCGTTGATTGTAACATTTAATTACAAGTCTGGCATTATACTTATCAATTGATCCATCTGCTTTCATCATTCTTTTGAAAATCCATTTGGATCCTAGCGATTTACATCCCGGAGGAAGATCCACTAATTCCCAAGTATGATTTTGAAGGATGGAATCAATTTCGCTCTTAATTGCCTCTTTCCACAAAAGTCCTTCAGAAGAGCTTACCGCTTCTTTGAAAGTTCGAGGTTCACCTTCTAGCAAATAGGTCATAAAATCTGGACCAAAAGACGTTTCCGTCCTTGCTCTTTTTCTACGTCTAGGTTCATCCTCTACTTCATTTTCTTGTTCTTGGTCCTCACAACTATCAGCATGGGTTCGTTTTGACGAACTTGCTACATCATTGGATTTACATGGAAATACATTTTCAAAGAACATTGCATTTCTAGATTCCATTATCGTGTTTTGTGTATATCTAATATGTCATATTTATAGACCAAGAATCTATAAGCACTACTGTTTTGTGCATATCCAATGAAAATGCAGTCAACAGTTTTCAGACCTATTTTCATTTTCTTAGGTATAGGTACAGCTACTTGGATAAAGACACCCCCACATTCGTAAGAATTTATAGGAAGGCTTTCTTCTTTTTCATAGTTTATATGGTGTCTTGTCTTCTTTCTTTCGGGGTAACTTGTTTAAAAGGTAATTGCTAGACAATATAGCGTCACCCCACATGTTCTGTGGCACTCCAGAACTTATCAGCATTGCATTCATCATCTCTTTCAAGGTATGATTTTCACGTTCTACAATACCGTTTTGCTGAGGGAAATATGGTGCAGTAGTTTGATGTATGATTCCATGTTGAGCACAGAATTCACCAAACGGTGCTATATATTCACTACCTCAGTCACTTCTCAGTACCTTACTTTTCTTGTTGAGTTGATTCTCAACTTCAGTTTTATAGAGACTAAACTTCTCTATAGCTTCATCCTTGTTTTTCAACAAATATACATAGCAGTATTTGGTGCTATCATCTGTAAATGTGATGAAATATTTGTTGTCACCTCTTGTTTGAACAAATTTTAAATCACATATATCTGTGTGAATTAAATCAAGAGGTTCAGATTTCCTTTCAATAGTTTGAAATGATGACCTTGTTAGTTTTGCTTCAACGCAAACTTCACAATTATGTTTAGGATCAATATTGAATATGGGAATATGATTTAAGTTAATTAATCTACGCAGGGTATCATAATTAACGTGTCCTAGTCTACCATGCCATAAATTGGAAGACTCAAGCAAATAAACTGAAGAATTATCTTTATTGATTGTTCTTTTGACAACATATACATTAAGCTTAAACAACACTTCAGTTACATATCTCCTACCCACATAAGTTCATTGCTTGGTTAAAACCACTTTGTCTGATTCAATCACCATCTTGAACCCATGTTGATTGAGCAACGAACCGGACACCAAGTTCTTACGAATATCAGGTACATACAGCACATTGTTCAAGCTCAGGGTTATACCAGAGGTCATCTTGAGAATGATTTGACCATGTCCTTTCACGTCAGATATGGCTGAGTTGCCCATATACAACTTTTCTTCTTTCTTCATTCTTCATTTCTTTAAATGTATTGAACATCTCCCTGTCAGAGCATATATGATGAGTGGCCGCAGTATCCAACCACCACTCCATTGGGTTTGACCTAACAAGGTTTGCTTCTGTCACAACTGTAGAGAGATTGATCTCGGATACATCTCTTGAGATCCCAGCAACCACGTTTGCCTCGTGGTTCTTCTTCTTTTTTGGCAACCTGTACTCAGAAGATTTGTGACCCAGCTTGTCACAGTTGAAGCACTTCCCTTGGAATTTTGGCTTCTTAGAGACTCCTCCCTTAGGACCCAATTTGGATCCTTTCCCAGGCTTGTTCTTCTTTGGTTTAAAACTTTGGCCATGCTCAACCACATTGATCTTTGCTTCAGGCGCATTAACATCTTTCTTGTCATACGTCATGTGATCTTCCTGAATACGAAGCTTGAGAATCAGATCCTCAATCTTCATCTTCTTTCTTTTGTGTTTGAGATAGTTTTTGAACTCTTTCCATGAAGGAGGAAGCTTCTCAATGATTGCAGCCACCTGGAAAGTTTCACTCAGGGTCATCCCTTCGGCATGTATTGTAATCAAGAAACCGACCGACAATAAACTTCTTAGAACCAGTGTCCTCAGTTTTGTATTTGCGGTATAATGATTCCCACAGTTCTTTGGCTGTTTTCTTTGAAGAATAAACGCTATATATTGAATCTGACAGCCCGTTCAGTATGTAATTACAGCATAGGAAATTCGAGTGATTCCATGCATCAATAGCATTCCATACCTGAACATCTTGCTCTTCACCATTATAAGGTTTAGGAGCATCTTCAATCAAGAACCTGCTAAGGTTGAGTGTGGTCAGATAAAACAGCATCTTTTGCTACTATCATTTAAAATTCGGTCCACTGAACTTATCAGGCTTCTCCATATGATTCATCAAGAAAGGTACCGAATTCATGTAGGGATTTGCCATGGGAATATTCCCTTGACTCATATACTGGCTCATCACCGAATCAGGCATGTTTCTCAGGAAAGAGTTGATGGCCGGAGTCGTTGTAGCCGCAGTAGGTACTACTACTGGTACTTGGCCCACAAGCACAGAGTTCACAGCTGAAGTATCTAATCCCATACTTGGATTCACTTCTGGAGTCTCTAGTGGAACACTGGAGTTCACATTCGATTTGTTTGCCATAATATCTGAAACAAGAACAAAATCGTTTTAGTATCACAAAATAATAGCACGGATATCAGTTGATATCAAATCAGATTTCACGATGGAAATCACAATCAGTGTCTGATATTGTAGACCCAATAACCCAATTAAAATCGTAATCAATTTCGAAATCAGTATCTAATAAAAGACCCAATTTCCACAGATTAATGATTTTTTTTCCAATTGAAATCAGTGTTCCAAAGAACCCAATTTTCACAGGTAACGTATGTATATAAAATTGAAATCAGTGTTTCAAAGAACCCGAATTCCAAATTGAATCAGTGTTCCAAAGGAACCCGATTACCACAGCTGAAAACTGAATCAATGATTTTTTATTTTTCAAGTCTGTTACGATCTGAACCAGAACTCTGATACCAGAAAGTTTGAAGAAGCAAACGTTGTTTGAAAAAGCAAACGTTGTTTGAAAATTAATTTTAAAGAGAAAAAATGTCTTAAGATTGTAAATCGTAATTTGCAATCAAACCTGATTGGTGTCAAGGAAAACAGAAAGTAACAATACAAGAAAATCACAATACAAGAAATTCACGTTAGAAAACAGAGTTTGATCCGAGGCCCGTGTTTCACACGGTGTCCTTAAGACAATTTCGCCGGACAACACCGTATGTGTATTAGGCGATTGTCTCTCAGGATACAACGATTCAACAGTGGTAGGCCTAAGCACTATCCACTACCAGCGAACTCAAACCGAGTTTTGAACTTACCAAGAAAACCAGAGAAGAAAAGAATTCGGCTGCTCAAAAGAAAACTGTAATTATTTTTCTGTAGGTTGAACAGAATATTAGAGGTATTAAATACCCAAACCGAAACAGTAGGGTTTTGGGATTAATTCGGGATTATTTTGGAAAATTCATTTTTGATTTAATAAGGATATAATTTAATTAGATAATATTCTCCAAAGAGATTTATTTCTAATTAAAAAAATCAGAATCCAAATAATTAAAGCTTTTCTTATTCATCACAATAAAAAACGTTGACTTAGGGAAGTGGCAAAAGGTCAACTGGACTCTCACGGTCCGATCGGAACGGCATTCGTGTCCACACACAAGTAGTGCATTCGAAGGTTTGGGGTCAATGATTTTTTATTTTTCAAGTCTGTTACGATCTGAACCAGAACTTTGATACCAGAAAGTTTGAAGAAGCAAACGTTGTTTGAAAATTAATTTTAAAGAGAAAAATTGTCTTAAGATTGTAAATCGTAATTTGCAATCAAACCTGACTAGTATCAAGGAAAACCGAAAGTAACAGTACAAGAAAATCACGTTAGAAAACAGAGTTTGATCCGAGGCCCGTGTTTCACACGGTGTCCTTAAGACAATTTCGTCTGATAACACCGTATGTGTATTAGGCGATTGTCTCCCAGGATACAACGATTCAACAGTGGTAGGCCTAAGCACTATCCACTACCAGCGAACTCAAACCGAGTTTTGAAATTACCAAGAAAACCAGAGAAGAAAAGAATTCGGCTGCTCAAAAGAAAACTGTAATTATTTTTCTGTAGGTTGAACAGAATATTAGAGGTATTAAATACCCAAACCGAAACAGTATGGTTTTGGGATTAATTCGGGATTATTTTGGAAAATTCGTTTTTGATTTAATAAGGAAATAATTTAATTAGATAATATTCTTCAAAGTGATTTATTTCTAATTAAAAAATTCAGAATCCAAATAATTAAAGCTTTCCTTATTCATCACAATCAAAAGCGTTGACTTAGGGAAGTGGTAAAAGGTCAACTGGACTCTCACGGTCCGATCGGAGCGGTATTCGTGTCCACACACGAGTCGTGCATTCGAAGATTCGGGGTCCATAATTTCCAACAATTACAACGATCTAGATAGCTAGGTTGTGAAATAAATATGGGTCGGTGACCGAACTTTACTATCCTAAACAAGGGAATTTGAATTTTGAACACCACAATGATCTTTAATAGTGACCCTTCACTTTCAAAATGTGTATGAAAACAACTTTTGAACTTTATATCTTGTATTGTATTTGTGCCACACTTGTTAAATGATCACCATTATCTCTTTTGATGTAAATGGAATCTGTCATTGTCAATTTAATTACAAGTTAGTGGAGATTCCCATAAGCACAATCATTAAATAAACACACTTTATAAGTATCCTATTAAAGCTTTTCTTGCTTTACTTAATTATCGCTCCTTATGTATTTTAAGACAATTCGGCAGCTATATAAAGTTTAGAAAAACAAAAAGGAAGTGAAAAATGCATTGTCAATAATTTGTTTGCACTGCGGTTTTTCGGAAAATGAGTGTAATATCTTAGGTTTATATCACTGCACACAAGGAGTATATCAAAAAGAAAAATATACATTTGTGAATTGTGATTACAGTGGTTAAGTTATTTTTATATAAGTTTAGAAAAAAAAAATTATTTGTTAGGATCTGTCGAGATCAAACACTATATGTACAGTTCGGAAATCTACTCCCATAACCGGAGATAGCTACTCTTACAACCATGGAAGAAAATTCTCATATATGTTTATAAAATGTGTATAGTGAGATTTGAACCAACTCTGCTGAAAGTTGACGTGCATAAGTTTATAATCCTTAAAGGTAAGAGCCTTGTGAATATTTTTTTTTTTACGTAGAACAGAAACAACAAACAGCTACAAAAGACAACTACGCACCCTTCACTGACATATCAACCAAAACAAAGTTTCTAACACAACTGGGAAAGTCCTCCATCCAAAATCTGTCTTCGACTTCCTTCACAGCTTTCATTGCGAGGCCCTTAGCCACCTTGTTTGCTTCGGTAGGAGTAAAATTGATCGGACTGTTTCCCATTTTATCAATCAACACCGAAATGTCATTAAGGATAACACCAAAGACCGAATCTGTGAACTTTTTATTCTTAATCCAATTCACCACGGCTTCCGCATCCTACTCAAAAAAGCACGGAGTCAAACCACAATCACTACTAAATTGGATGCCATTGAGAATGGCTACAGTCTTTGCCATTTTGGTACTATAGGAACCCTCCAAACTTTGACAGCAAGAGGCCATGACCAAGCCGTTGGAGTCCCTTATCACCACACCGAAGCCAATACGAGCTTCCTTCCGATCCACCCAAGCATCACAGTTCACCTTGTAAAATCCCTCATCAGGCGGCCTCCAAAGGTTCCCCCAAAAAGAAGCTAATACGTCAAACTTAAATGAAAAGGTGATTTTTCTTAAAAAATTGGGGACCAAAGTGAAAATCCCCCATTTTTTTAAATATTATAAGTAGGATATACTATCCCTCTTTGTTATAATATTGATTACTCTTAAAAGTTTAAATTTGTAGACCGGAATTTAATGATAGTATTTATATGCTAACAAATATCATCCATCTCCATTATTGTTTTTTAGTATCTATGTATCTACCTACCTATCATTGATCTCCATTTTTTAGTTAATATATGCTAAATTCATATAATTTTAAAAGTTCATACAAAATATCTTTCTATTTTTTTTTTAAATAGAAAAATGCTATATTGATCAAATTATTGTCCAATTGCATGCGCAAATGATCTGACATAAAAGTTATAATTAAAATATCATTCACCACATTATATTATGATATACATGGTGTTAAGACAATTCGTATACTATATTTATTTGATTATAAATTCGATAACAAATTTGTAGTCTAACATTACTCCTGTCATAATCAATTAAACATTTGAAAATTCCATATGTATGATGACAATGAGAATATATTTGTTAGGGTTTTCACTCTTATTTGTTGATGTCAGGACTAGACTTTGATATAAATAAGTAAAAATATTAGATTTAACCCAATAATAGCTATTTTAAGGATAAAATCGTAAGATCCAATGAACCAAAGCAAATAATACCCTAGATGGTCTCATGGGTATTGTGAGATTGTAGAGTATTTAATTTACATAATTAACCCACAAAAACTTTAAAGTTGCATCACTTTTAATTTTCTTGAAATTCAAGGGTTTTTACTTTTGAACTATTAAAGTATTTCGGGATTACGGAAATGGGTATACTCAAATGTATAACCTCTTGGATGTATGTGTGATAGGTTTATTAGCGAATCAATTTCATCTTGTCTGAAATGCGATGATTAAGACCATCTCCAATACATGTCTTATTGTTAATATCAAATTTGGTACAAAAAACATAAAATGTTAAATTTGACACAACAATTTAGTATTGTGCTCCAATGTACAGTTGTATTTAACATATTATTTTTATTATTTTATCAATTAAATTTATAAATTCAACATTTACTATTAATGTATTTATTAAAATGTTAAAGAATAGTTGAATGAAATAGATTTTAATTGAAATATCATTAATTTAAATTATATTTAAATTATTTTAAATATTTAAAAAATATATATAATGGTATTTTTGTAATTACAAAAATATACATTTATTGTTGTACCAAATTTGATATATACTATACTGTATGTCAAATTTAACACACAATAGAGCATTGTTAAATTTAATACAGTATTTTGCATTACATTAGAGGAAATCTTTTACGCTTTATACTAAATTTTAGTATTGACACACTAATTTGATACTGCATTAAAGATGCTATAAAATTGATGACTAACACATGACAATCCCACAATCCGGCAATAATTATTGTAATTAGCTAGTTTGGCATTAATTAACTTGGGCATGGGATGGTCCACCAAATAATGTACATCCTATTAAATTGCTGTTAGTGATTAGGGGTGGGCATGGTTCGATTCGATTCGATTTTAGATCAAACCCAATTGAACATAAAATATTTCGATTCATCCAAAATTGAACCGGTTTAAACCTAATAAGAAATGGGAACCGAATTGAATTGAACCTATTTTAATCTATTCGATTCGATTCGATTCGATTCAATTCAATTTGGTTTTGAGTCTAATAGGCCGGCTAGCTTAATGGGTTTTTTTGAATTTTTTTCTTAACATTAATGGGTTGTTGGATACTAATTTTGGACATTAGAATAGCCAAAAAACCGAAATCAAACCTAACTTAAACATTTATTAAAAAAATTAAATCAGTTAAAAACATATTACCCTTAAATATATTGAATATATTAGGTTTTTTTTACATATATTCTCGGTTTATTTGGTTCAATCCAGTTTTAAGAAAATCAAACCGGTTTGAACTGAAAAAAAAAATCAATTTTCAATTTTTAAACCAGTTTAAAGCGAATTACCCTTACGAATCGAATCGAATACCCTTTTTTTGTTCGAATCGATTCAAATCACAACTTAATGTCCACCGATAGTATCCAAATACAAGTTGCAAACCCAAACTAAAATATACAACTTCTAAGGTTAAATTGTAAAATATAATTTTTATTAAAAAACTTAAAAAAAATTATTAAAAAAATTAATAATTTATATTAAAAAAATAATAATTATTCTTAAAAAAATGGGGGCCAGGTAATGGTGTCCACGGTTCGGTTTCGGTTCTGTGGAAAGGCCGAACCGTAACCGTAACCGTAACCGTAACCGGAATCGGACGGTTTTGGGTTGTTTCGGAACCGACGGTTTTCTGTTCGGTTTCGGTTTCGGTTATCCGAAACCGAACGGTTCGATTCGGTTCGGTTAGGTTCGTTTTCGGTTTCGGTTTGTGAAACCGAACGGTTTGGTTCAGTTTCGGTTCGTTCGTTTTTTTTTTTTCTGAAATGCTGCCACGTGTCAGCATTTCATTGGTTTTTTTTTAATTTTGAAACCGCCTGTTTAACCGGCGGTTTTTGGTCTATTTTTAAGATCCCATAACCGTAACCGAACCGTCGATATCCGGTTTCCAACCGGTTTTGTAACCGACGGTTTTGGTTACGGTTTCGGTTTCGGTTTCCAAAGGTCGGTTTCTGTTCGGTTTCGAACGGTTTAACCGAACCGTGGACACCTCTAGGGCCAGGTCGCTGGGGCCATAAACTCATGCCTACACTGAGTTCCGCTCCTATCCAACTTATGATAGCCTGATAGGTATAGAACCTACAAATTTAATTTAAATAAAATAAAATGTATTCCTATATTAAAATTCGTACTAAATTTTAAGAAAAAATATATTTTAAATTACATGGCATTAAGGAGAAAAAATGATCAAAACCTACAAATATGAAGTTGTTTAGGAAGTTTATTTTTTCTTAAAATATGTTTATGAAGTTTTTTAGTTGGTGCAGTAGCCAAAAAAGGCCTTTAGGCCTAAGAAATAAACCAATCAGGGTCCGTTTGATATGGTGTCATCTTTGTATAGGAATGAGAATCTCAAAGCATTCTTATGTTTGGTAGCAGGTTTGAGTTTTTTATTTCCCAGGCATGTGAATCTCATGGAAATCACATTATCCTCCAGAGGGGTAATATGATTCCCATATCAATATGTCGGTTTCAGATTATCCTCTAGCTAATTCCTTCCGTGGGATAGGCACGCCTCGGTTCCAACCGATTCAGGTTCCGGTTCCGTCGGTTTCGGTCCGGCTCTGTCGGTTCCGGTCCGGTTCCACCGGTTCCGCCGGTTCCATTCCTTTTTTTTTTTTACAATTTAGCATAAGAAGAAATAAAAATAATAAATAATAAATAAATAAATATATATATATATATATATATATATATATATATATTCTGGAACCGGAACCGAACCGTCAGTTTGAGCCGCCGGTTCTAGGGCGGTTTTTTTTTCGGAGGAGAACCGGAACCGAACCTTCAGTCCCACGGTTCCTGTTACGGTTTCGGAACCGGTTCCATGGTTATGGTTCATTTCACACGGTTACGGTTCGGTTCCATGGTTCGAACCGAACCGTGGTCATGTCTACCGTGGGACCCACTCTCATTTAAAAAAATAATTTTATTTTATTTTCTTAATCTTTATTCTTCACGACGGTTCTGGAAAATAACACCAAAAATCCTCAATTTCATTTCACTCAAATCCCTAATCTTTAACCTCTTCAATTTCCAATTTTATTCTTTTATTTTCTTACATTTTCTCACTATCCAAACACCACATTTTTAGAATTCAAAACCTAACTTTCATCAACTAAACAATACAACTTCATCTTCATCAAAACATAATCATAACTCACAAATAATCTTATATGAAAACATTAACAAATCAACATCTCAAACACCACCACAAACACGAAAAGAAAAAAGAAATGCAGCAAGTATGAATAAACAAGATCTGGGTTTGCTCAATGATGATGACGACGACGACGAGCTTCGATGAGGACGACGACGGCAGCGAGCTTCTATGAGGACGACGGCAGCGGCGAGCTTCGACGACGAAGACGACGACGACGATAAGCTTCGACCACGAAGACGACGACGACGATAAGCTTCGACGACGAATACGACGATGGCAGGGAGCTTCTACGAAGGTAGCAGGCTTCGAAGACGACAGTGACAACGACGGGATGGAGGCGACACCGACGACCTGGAGGCAAGGACAACGAAGATCTGGAGAGAGAGAGAGATGAAAGAAAAAAATATTGAGAAATGGATATGGGTATTTTTTTTAAGCATATAGAACGACTTTAATTTTTATTTTTTTATTTTTTTAGTTTTTAATAAAAAAATAAAAATAAATTCCCATGTACAACCAAATACTGTTACTTAATATTCCCAGAAATCTGATATAACATTCTCATACACAACCAAACACATGCATATAACTTTTCCAGTAATCACATTACTGGGTAACACTTTCCCAGGAATCATATTATTTTGATTACCTCATACCAAACGGTCCCTTAGTAATTATGTGAAATTTGGCCCAAGTCAAGAGATCCGGATCAACCCAAACTGGTTTGCCAGAATCATCGTTTGACTTGGTCACTCGATAGCGTTAACAATTTTTGAATTGCTTCTGATCGTTATCTCTCACGATATCTTCTTATAGATTTTGAGGATTGAGATCTCCCATTATCTCCAGAAAATCTTCCACGATCGGTTGGCATAAGGGGTCTATAAATAGAACCCTTCATTAACTGAAAGAGGATTCTGATTTCTCCTCTGCATAATTCACGCTATTGCTAGCCAAAAATCTATTAAAACCAAAACTCCGATAACCCAAACTTATAACACATTAAATCCGATCATCAACTGCATTAAAGCTCAGTCGAAGCTTACCTAAGGCTTATTCACGATAACCAACCCCCTGTATCTTCTAAACTCGTTTCTACTTTATTTTCTTTTGTTTTCCATCTTTTTTTGGGTTCACATATCTGATTCGACGATTCAGACCAAGTTGCTTGGGCATGATTCGAATCTGATCCAATTCATAAACTTTTGTTCGACCAACCACAGTTTGACGCCCACTGTGGGGTCCCTAGCAACTTGAACATAGTCAACGATCAGAACTAGAGTTGTTCCGAAAATGTTTGGAGATGGAAGCACCCCGACTATTGAGCAACAATTAGCTGCATCGACTGCTCAAATGGTGGCCAACGCCCAAAAGCTACAAGAGATAGAAGTAGAGAATGTGACGATTTGAACCAGAAATGCAGATCTGGGAGCAATAATCGAGGGTACACCCAACAACGTGCTACAGACACCTCATGTCCAAACAGAAGATCGTGTGCAAGAAACGGGCACGGCGGCTCCGACAACACCAACAGATCTGACGGGCTAAAAAGTGAATGCCAACCAGAGGGTGAGCCAAGATATGACAA
This sequence comes from Dipteronia dyeriana, assembly GCA_032871835.1. NCBI lineage: Eukaryota > Viridiplantae > Streptophyta > Magnoliopsida > Sapindales > Sapindaceae > Dipteronia > Dipteronia dyeriana. Next base: position 59,444,176 of record CM065301.1, read on the forward strand.
TAACGGTTCATGTGGAAGTTGATGATCCTGCACCAATTTAGTCATCGAACGATAACAGGATAACTCCCTAAGAACTCCAGTCGACTCCCAACTTGGTAACACCAAACGCTGGTTTGCACCTTTTTGTTGATCCTGAACTTTCTCGCAAGTTCACATAAATAGAGGCCCTAATCCAAAGGATCACAGGGTATTTGCACCCATCAAAAAGAGTACGGTGAATAGTTTCATGGATTCACCGTTCGTCGATGTCATCGCTCTCGTGGAAATGGCCCGGAAATTTAGTTCCCAAACATGAAGCTATTCCAGGGAACAACAAATCTGGACGACCACATAGCTCAATATAAGCAACGCATGTTCACCGCAACAATCCCACGTGACCTCAGAGAAGCCTGCATATTCCAGGATTTTAGGTCGAGCCTCAACGGTCTGGCATTACAATGGTACATAAATTTACCTAACAATTCTATCTATTCTTTTGCGCAGCTCACAGATACCTTCGTGGAGCAATTCGCAAGTAGTAAGAAACTGGAGAATTATTCGAACGACTTGTATACAATAACACAAAGGAGTAACGAGAACCTTAGAGCATATGTCGGACGCTTCAACAGAGAAAAGGTGCAAATCCTGAATTGTAACCAAGCTACTATAATTTTGGCCTTCAGGAAGGGACTCAGGTTCGAGTCTGAACTTTACAAAGAGCTTACCAATTACTCTTGCAAGACAATGAAGGACGTTCCAAACAAATCATGGGCCCAAATCAAATGGGTAGAAGATGAAGCAAATTATGTGGAGAAAGTAAACCACTACAGCAGATGCAATGATCGAGTCGACAGAAGATCTAACGATAGAAGGGTCGAACTGTATCCAACAACGAATCGACGTGACAACCGAAACAGCTGACAACACAATAGAGGATCAAGCTATCAAAATATACCAAGGATTAGTCGACCATAAACCTCGATACCTTAATATAATCTTAGCATCGAGCCAATCAATCTTATGGCAGTGATGAAAGAAATGGGTAGGACCGTCAAATGGCCAAGAAAAATGAACGCACCCCCATAACATCGAGATTGCGTCTCAGATGCGAATTCCATGGAGATCATGACCATCAAACGGAGGATTGTATCATCCTAATATTAGAGGTAGCAGAACTGTTGAAGCGGGGGAATCTACAAGAATTCCTCACCGATAAAGGGAAAGAGATTGTCGCTCAAAATAAAGCACAATTTCAAACGACAATCAACCAATACCGCCTCGGCCAGATAGAGTTATCAACTACATCGCAGACAGATTGGAAGTGATTGGTATCAGCTACTCTGCCGCTAAGAGACACACTCGACTAGTGTCGAACACATATTCGATCTAATAGAGAACATCCACTAGCAATAGAGGAGACATTCACTTTCAAGTCGATAGACAAATCATATTTGTTTTCCCCTCACCATGATGCTTTTGTTATTTCTTTATTAATTTCTAATTGCTTAACAAAATGAATAATAATAGATAATGGAAGTTTATGTAATATCTTGTTTAACAGCGCTTCAAGAAATGCAAATAGATGAATCGAAGATTAGTCACCGAACGACTATGCTTACAGGATTTAGTGGCTAACAGAAAAGCACTTTGGGCGAAATCGTTCTACTAATGTATGCAGAAGGGGTAAATTTGTAGATCAATTTCCTGGTGCTCGACTGCCGATCACCATACAATGCAATCTTGGTAGGCCATAAATACAAGAAATGAAGGCCATTTCGTCAACTTACCATAAAATAATCAAGTTCCCAACCAAGTGATGAGAGTGAGAAATTAAAGGAGAACAGAGAGCAGTAAGAGAGTGCTACCAGAACGAAATGAAGAAAAAGAAGGAACAATTGTAGCAACTACAAGAAACAACACCCGAGTCGACCATGATCAAGCCTAAGCTAGAAGAGTTAGATGAAGTGTTGATCGACCCAGACAACCCGGAACATAAAGTTTCAATCGGATCGAGGTTTCCAGGTGAATTCCTGAACTAATTATTGAATTCTTGAAGCAACGACACGGTACTTTCGTTTGGTCGCACTCGGACATGGTCGGAATTGATCCATAGGTAATCGTACATAAATTACAGGTTGACCCGGACCATCGACCAGTAAAGAAAAAAAGAAGAAAGTTTGTGCCCGAAAGAAATAAAATCATCAACGAAGAAGTGCAAAAGCTGATAGACATCGGATCCATAAGAGAAGTTAAATACCCCGAATGGTTAGCCAACGTCATGATCGTGAAGAAAAAGAATGGGAAATAGCGTGTTTGTATCGACTTTACTGATCTCAACAATGCCTGTCCAAAGGATCCATTCCCGCTGCCTCACATCGATATGCTTGTCGACGCTACCTCATGACATCAGCTACTAAGTTTCATGGACGTATTTTTAGGCTACAATCAAATCCTGATGCATCCGAACGACCAAGAAAAAAAGGCCTTCATCACCGAAAGAGGTATTTTTTGTTATAAAGTAATGTTTTTTGGTTTGAAAAATACGGTTAGTCAACAAGATGCTCATGGACATGCTAGGATCGACTATGGAAGTTTACATTGTCGATATGTTGGTCAAGTCACTACTCACAAATCAATATATAGAGCACTTGAGACAGTCGTTCGACATACTTGATAAATACGGTATGAAATTGAACCCTACTAAATGTTCTTTTGGAGTGTCGTCAGGAATTTTTTTAGGTTACCTGGTAACTCGAAAAGGGATTGAAGCAAACCCATACCAGATCCACTCGATTATAGAACTAGAGTAGCCTAAATTCATTAAAGATGCCCAGAAGCTGACGGGTCGAGTGGCAACACTTAACAGATTCATATCAAAATCATCAGAACGTTGTCTACCATTTTTTAGTGTCTTAAAGAAAAATAGGACGTTCGATTGGATCCCGGAATGCGAGAAGGGGTTACAAGACCTAAAACAATATCTAATATCGCCTCTTCTACTATTAAAGCCAAAGGATAACGAAATATGATACTTGTACCTGGCAGTGTCAAACATTACAGTGAGCGTCATATTGGTCAAAGAAGAAAAAAATTCACAACATCCGGTGTTCTATGTAAGCATATCTTTGATGTAATCATATCTTTGCTCGACACTGAAACAAGATACAATAAGCTCGAGAAGCTAGCCCTTGCATTGGTCATGGCTGCACGCAAATTGAGACCCTACTTATAATGCCATCCAATTAATGTACTTATCTCATTTCCATTAAAAATTATTTTACATAAACCAGAACTTTCAGGTCGAGTCACAAAATGGGCGGTCGAAATTAGCGAACATGACATCTCTTTCCATCCGTGAACATCCTTAAAATCTCAGGTATTCTCTGACTTTATAACTTATTTTACACCTAATGAGCAATTACAGGCCGAGCAATAACTAGTGTCGCTCACAAAAGAAAGAGCAAGCGACAAGTGGACATTATCAGTCGACGGGTCGAGTAACATAAAGGGAAGCGGACTTGGGCTAGTGCTAACATCCCCGTAAGGAGATAACTTGGAGCAGTCGATCCACTGTAATTTCCGCACAACAAATAATAAAGCAGAATATGAAGCAATGAATGCAGGACTTGACCTTGCCAAAAGTCTTGAAATTAAAAACCTACAGATGTTTAGCGACTCGCAGCTAGTCGTACGAAAGATGAATGGAACCTACAAAGCCAAGGATAAAAAGATGGTAGCTTACTTATCCAAAGTCAAACAGCTCGAATCCACATTCGACACTTTTTTTTTATTGCAGGTACCTAGATCAAAAAATTCCAGAGCAGATGCTCTAGCAAGTTTGAGGTCGACTTCACAGGAAAATAATCCCAAGTATATACCCATTATTCACATACTGCAACCAGCAATAGATGAAGAAAACGTCGCAATAGTTGACAACGGTATCAGCTGGGTAGATCTGATTAAGAATTATTTGGAAGCTGATATATTGCCAGACGACAAAACAGAAGCGAGAAAAATCAAGGCTAAATAAGCCAAGCTCTGCATCCTAAATGGTAAACTCTATAAAAAATCATTTACAGGTCCATAATTGAGATGCATCACACCCAGAGAAGCATACGACGTACTCAAAAGTCCTCGCTATGAGGAATACAAAAATTATTCAGGTCCTAGAAGCCTGTTGAACAGAGCAATCACAATTGGTTACTACTGACCAACAACGCAGTCCGACTCATAAAAACATGTGAAAAACTGTTACAAATGTCAAAGATTTGCTCAGATATCTCACCTCTCACAAGGTATGCTAAACTCTAGGCCTTTCATGAAATGGGGGATGGGCATTATAGGAAAGCTTCCAGCAGCAATAGATGAAGAAAATGTAATGACAGTCGACAACGGTATTAGCTGGGTAGATCCAATTAAGAATTATTTGGAAGCTGATATATTGTTAGACGATATAACAGAAGCGAGAAAAATCAAGGCTAAATCAATCAAGTTCTGCATCCTAAATGGTAAACTCTATAAAAAATCATTTACAGGTCCATACTTGAGATGCATCGCGCCCAGAGAAGAGTACGACGTACTCAAAAGTCTTCACTACTAGGAGTACGGAAATCATTCAGGCCCAAGAAGCTTGTTGAACAGAGCAATCACAATTGGTTACAATTGACCAACAATGCGGTCCGACTCACAAAAAACATGTGAAAAACTGTGACAAATGTCAAAGATTTGCTCAGATATCTCATCTCCCACCTGGTACGCTAAACTCTATTTCAACCTATGACCCTTCATGAAATGGGGGATGGATATTATATGAAAGCTTCCAGCAGCACCATAAGGAGTCATGTGCATATTGGTTCTAACTGACTACTTCACTAAATGGGTTGAAGCAGGAGCCTTTCAGCATATCCGAGACATTGAGGTACGTAATTTTGTTTGGAAAAATATTATATGCAGGTTTGGAATACCCAAAGAAATAGTAACCGACAACGGTTTCCAATTCATATCATTCCACTTCAAGAATTTCTGTGATAAGTACAACATCAAACTCAGTTTTTCAACACCAAGATATCCCTACGCAAATGGACAAGCAGAGTCGACAAACAAGACAATAATCAATACATTAAAGAAAAAGGCTTGAAACGGAAAAAAGTGAGTGGGCCGACAAACTCCTTGAAGTCCTATGATCATATAGAACTACGCCTTATTGGTCGACAAGAGAAACACCATTCTCTCTAATCTACGACGCAGAAGCAGTAATCCCAATAGAAATAAGACAAACAATGGCCCGAAGCGAGCGCCCAAATGAAGAACAAAATAATCAAGAGTTGCTACTTGAACTAGACCACCTAGACGAACGACGAGAGTGGGCAATATTAAGAATACAAGCATATCAACAACATGTGCTCGACATTATAGTAAAAATGTCAAAAATCAAAACCTTCAAAGTCAATGACTAGGTCTTACGACTAGTGTTCCAAAATACGAGAGAACAAAAAGCAGGAAAATTAGGCCCAACATGGAAAGACCCTTACCAAATAACGAAAGTCAAAGGAAAAGGTGCATACAAACTGCGTGACCTTGACGGTCAAAAGATACATAACAACTGGAATGCACTTCATCTGAAATAGTATCATTTCTAAACTCTCTTTTAATTTTCGCTTACTTTCAATCAACTACTTTTTCATATATTTCAAGTACTAACGAGTTGATGGACAAAGAGCAATAATGACGCCTTAGTTTCAACTAAGTGCAAAGCTGAGCTCAAAAACAAAAATTCCCTAACATGATCTACTTACACAATACGTTGTCATCCCTGACAAGCAAACACACCAACTATTGCAAGAAAAATCAAAGACTACGCACAAGCCCAAGCCCAAGCAAAGGATGCAAAAGGGTCTTCAATGACACTTAGATACAACTCTCACTGACCCACTCACGACATGGATCACTAATAGTTATGGGAGTATCACTGGGGACAAACCTGTCTATCAAAGCATGTAAGCGGTTTATCAAAGACATGAGACCTACTTAATGCTTGTATGTGATTTATTAATGAAAATGTTGTGTCAACTGAATTTAATCATATAAGCGATTTCTGTATAAAAAGTCTTGTCGACAGAATTTACGCATGTAAGCGATTTCTATATAAAAAAATTTATCGACACAATTTATGCATGTATGCGATTTCTATATAAAAAGTCGCGTCAACTGAATTTACTCATGTAAGCAATTTCTGTATAAAAACTCGTGTCGACTGAATTTACCTATATAGGCGATCTTTGTATAAAAAGTCATGTCGACTAAATTTACGCATGTAAGCTATTTCTGTATAAAAAGTCGTGTTGACTGAATTTACACAAGTGATTTTTCAAGTTCAATGATTGTCAACTAATTATTCACGCATGCGAGTAATCTACCAGAATCTGCAAAAGAAAACGGCCAATGGTCGTGTCAATTGATTTCGAGTAACGTGTACGTAATTCATTTATTTAATATCATGTCGACTAGAATTAACACTCTAATGTGACTTAATAGGTAGTGTAGGTCAAGATCTATGCATATTCAATTAGAGTTAAAATTAATGTCGATTGAAAGTAAACCACATCGATACCTTCAAAGTCGAAAGCAAATTGTGACAAGAACAAATCAAGAAAAAAGAGTTGTCAAGCGAACTAAATATATAAAATAAATATCAATTTACAAATAAAAATAACAAAACAGTACATAAAGCAAATTGTGACAAGAACAAATCAAGAAAAAAGAGTTGTCAAGCGAACTAAATATATAAAAGAAATATCGATTTAACAAATAAAAATAACAAAACATACAAAAACAGAAAAATCATGGAATGTTATGTTGAGAAGTTTCGATCAGAGCATCTTTCTCATTGACAGCAATAGTATCGTCGACGGCTTTATCACCCACATCTCCCATAGCAGCAACTTCAACCTCTAGTCGCTCGTTCTCTTCCCACTCTTTAATCTCGGCCTTGGGATCCCATTTTGAATGTTCCCCTGCAAGATACTCCTTGAAAAGGTCGACTTGTGCCTTCCACATGACTTTAGCAGCAATGTCTATCAGTTGATTGTCGAGATCGACAATATGTTGATCTTTTAAGGCAATATGTTGATCTTTCAAGGCAATCTGTTGGCCCTTTACTTGGATTTCTCCTTCAAGATTCACCATGATTCGATCCTTATCAACAATTGCTTTTTGCAACTTCGCCATCTCTTTCGCATGCAAACGTAATTTTGAGTCGACCTCCTCTTTGGAATTTCTGATTCTTTCACACTCCCACCTCAGGAAATCATTCATTTTCTATATTTTGGCACCTTTATCTCGGCTGACCCCAATCCACTGTTTCAAAAATATTTTATCTTGTAAAGCCTGTGAAACAACCTACAACATCAGTACAATATAAAAATAAAAAAAACACATAAAATATTGAACAACCACACGACATCTACACGAAAGTACATATAAGTCGCACGACATATACTTTAAAGGTGGAGAGAATGCCTTCATCGATCACCTCTTCCATCTTGGATCCTTTCAAAATCTCCTTGTCTTTAGGAAAAAAAATGTTGCTTGACTTTTGCAAAAACAAACTAGGCTCCTTCTGTAGACATATGTTGGGAGGAAAGGAAACCAAGTTCAAATTCAGCCTCTGTTGTTCGACACTAGTGGCCACTTCTTTTGAACTCTGCACAATTGCCTTGTCCTTAATAAAGGTTTTTCTTTTCTTTGGATCACGCAGGGATAGAACTCTGGAGATGATTCAAGTGGCTGATCAATAATGGGGGCACCAGACGTGTCTGTCGATTTCAAAACTTTCACTAACCCGGGTGTACAACACTAAATCTTTCAAACAAGGGTATGGAGTTCTTGGCACATTCCATGTAGAATGAAGCCATATAGAGCTCGGCTTAAGGTTACCTTCTCTCATTAACACTTTCCAACTTCTCTCTTCCTCTAAAATCGACAAGACTTTAGCCTTATGACTTTCGGCATCTTCACATTTTGGCATATTTACACCATATGTTATTTCTACAAGGACAAAAGCTACTTGAAAATACTAAGGCTACTTCAACTAATCAATAATAGAGGAACTCACCATATCTATTCTGAATCCTAGGGTATGTATACTTCTCATTCTCGAAGGGATCGTCGACTAAAGAACCTTTATCGAAGAAATAAGTACTTTTCCACCTACGATCATTCGTCGTGAGGTCCATGATGAGGGCTTTTGCGTTAGATCTTAAGATCAGCGAATATCGAACCTTCTCGCCAAGATGTTCCTTCAAATAATAGTTATGCAAAAGTGAACCTAATCTAAAATTACAACTCTATTTCTCACATAAAACGGTGAGACAAATCAATATCATCCAAGTGTTTGGCATTAGTTGATCAGGAGCAAGTTGAAAGTAAACTAACAAGCGACGTGTTAGTGAGGGAACTGGAAATCTAAACCCTTGTCAGAAATTGTATTCGTAGAAGCATGTCCATCCAGGAATGTTCCAATCAGGTCGTTCATGCTCCTTTGCAGGCCTTAATTTGACGTCGTCCGGAATGCCATATAATGTCCTCAGAGCATCCATGTCTTCTTCAGTAGAATATATACTCTTTGGATTTTCACTGACTAGTATACCTAGTGGTCTACCATAAAATGATGGTTCCTCTATATCTATATATTCTGGGTGATCGACCTCACTTTCAACAACCCTAACAAGTTCCATATTCGAGGGACCCGCCTCATCTAATACTAATAAAGGGTCGACTAGAGTGACTTGTCGACCAACATCTTGTGAGTCGACCTCAACACCATCTCCGATATCGTTTTCATTTCCACTAAAGGTCCAAGTGATCTTGAGGCTCGAAGTTGTACTGTCGTTCGACATATTGCTGACAAATGCAAAACTACAAGAGTCGAGAATAAACCAAAAATAAAGGCAACACCTATGGTTCTAAAGATCCACACTTAAGGTTATAAAAAAACCTATGATCTAAAATTTTAGATATATTACAACTACATCACTATCTCTTTCAATTTCCCGTCGATCGACTACAAATTCCATAGTGATAATGTGAAAATACATTTCAACATGGAGTCTAACACTGCCTAGATGGATCTAATCCATTAAAAATTACTTTTTATGCTAAAGATTGCAAACATACTGCAAAGAACAACGAAGAACAAACTGATATTTCTGGAAATCCAAGAAATTACTACACTGGTTTCTATTTTCTAGTAAACAAGAAAATTAAGTTTTTATTGAAGACAAAATAAATATAATGGAGAAATCGTTACATACCTTAGAGATTATAGTGTGAAGATTGCTAGGAAATTACAGAGATCACAAAAGAGTCAGAGGCAGAGTTTCTGAGATTTGAGTAGTTTTGGAAGTTGAAGAGTTGAAGTTGAAAACTTCTTGAGGAAGTTTCTTTTATACATACCCACATTTTAACTTGATTGGCCACGTGTCACGACTTATGTGGTTATCAACTAACCAGGGTAATCAAACTTGAGTTAGTTTAAAATTCAACTTGCCCATCAAAGGAAATTGCACCAAAAACGAAGAGCCATGTCAGCCCTAGAAGTTGAAACACCAAGACATTTTGATAGAGCCATTAGCTCACGAACCAGTCGATGAGTTATTACAGCTGCGTACATCAGTTGTCCAGTCTAATATCTTGCAAAATAAAGGCTCGATTCGACACATAGTCGGATCGTCACTCAACTCGATCGGAAGATTACAGTCTCTAACTTAGAGATTTTCTCTTTAGAGAGTGGGGAACAAAGTGTAGTAGACAAAAAAGGCCTTAAGGCCCAAGACATAAGCCCTTTAGTAATTATGTGAAATTTGGCCCAAGTCAAGAGATCTAGGTCAACCCAACTGGCTTGCCAGAATCATTGTTTGACTTGGTCACTCGATAACGTTACCAATTTTTGAATTGCTTCTGATTGTTATCTCTCACGATATCTTTCCAAAGATTTCGGGGATTGAGATCTCCCATTATCTCCAAAAAATCTTCCACTATCGGTTGGCATAAGGAGTCTATAAATAGAACCCTCCATTGATTGAAAGAGGATTCTGATTTCTTCTCTACATCATTCACGCTATTGCTAGCCGAAACTCTGTTAAAACCAAAGCTCCGGTCACCGAAACTTATAAAACATTAAATTCAATCATCAACTCCATTAAAGCTTAGCCCAAGCTTGCCTAAGGTTCATTCACGATAACCAACCCCATGTATCTTCTAAACTCGTTTCTGGTTTATTTTCTTATGTTTTCCATCTTTTTTGTATGTTTCACATATCCGATTCGACAATTCATATCAAGTTGCTTGGGCCTAATTCGAATCCGATCCAATTCACAAACTGTTGTTCGACCAACCATAGTCGGTGATCGGGACACAAATTTTTAAGACTAATAATTAGATTTGAGATGAATTTGACCTGAAAGTTTATCTTATACACACATATTGCTGTAAGTTTTTTAAAAAACAAATATTGGATTGTCTTTACAAATTACAATATTATTATTATTATTATTATTACTATTATTATTGTTGTTGTTATTATTATTATTATTATTATTATTATTATTATTATTATTATTATTATTATTAAAATAATAATCTCAATAATTTTTTTGTATCAATGGGAAGGTTCTAAAAATCTCATAAACTTTTCTTTTAAAAACCATTTTTAATTTCAATAATATTCGAGTCCTATTATACATTTGTAGTGCCACCACGTGTCGTTATTTGAGTGGGCAAATATGTTAGCGAACAAGCTTTACTACGCGGAAGCGTTTCTGGATAGAACACAAACAATCAATAGCAAAAGAAATAAATAAGAGGGAAGATAATAAATCCAATCACATAATACAATGATTTTTCATAGAAACCCAAATCGGGAAAAAACCCACGGCCGTCAGGACAATAAGAGAAAGTTCCATTATGTAGTAAATTGTTACAACCACACTCTCAGGATTCTTTCTCTAAAATACCTCAAACCCAATTACATCCAATGCTCTCTTGAGATCTCCCTTAATTTGCTAATTTTGCTCCACCACAATAACCTAGCTATTAAGGTCTAGAGGGAATAGAGGGAAATAACATCGAATAGATTTGGTTTTTTCCCTTTCCATTTATATTTTTTGATTCAACGCGCGCTTGTGATTGACTATGATTCAAGTTGTAGTTTTCCACCCATTTCCTAAACCATGTTGAAATTGACCGTTCAGAAAACCGCGATAGCCTGCCATGTCACCAGGTCACGACCGTTGTCACGACTTACAACCGTTGTACCACTGCTATCACGACCCATAACGTAGACACATTGGTGTCTCACTGGAATGGGACCGTTGCTGTGGAAATCCACAGTGCAAGGCACAACGGTTTTATTGTTCTTCATTTTCTCAAGTTCTTTAGCTTTTCAACCCTCCCTTAAACTCTTTCTCATACTTCCAAATATGTCCCACGTCTTCAGGAAGTCTCCGTATTGGTGAATCCTGTTTGGTAACCATTGAAAATTCGAGTCATATCCAACAATCCTCCCTTATGGAGAGAATTCCCAACTTTCGTTTATAAAAACGACTCTCAATACTGATAATCAACATACCTACCACGAGGTATAATCACTTAGGAACACCCATCCCAAGATTTCACTAGCACATATCAAAATTTACCTTGCTGAAAATTGTGGTGCCACTCCTCGTGTTAGGTTTCCAAGGAGTTCGTTCAACCATCAACATCCTTATTCACCACACACCTTACATCACCTCCTAACCAATGCCCATGCGTAAATTTTGGACCCGCTATCAGTAACACATCCTTTTTTATGGCAACTAGATGTCATGGCATGAGGATGTTTATGCCTCATTTAGAGGGCATCACTGTAGTCATTATACTTAAGAGAGGCGATTGTCAGATCCCTCTCTTTGGAGCCTTTAGCCGCAGTTGTTTTCTTATTTTGACAATCCTTCCTTATATGTCCAGACTGTCCACATTCCCAGCAAATGACTTTCTTCTTGGAGCCTCCCTTCTTCTTGTCAACCAAAATAACAGAGTTATCATAAGATTTACCTTCACTCTTCTCATAGATTAGTTTGTTTGCTACATCTCTAAAACATATGGTTCAACTCCTATGTATCAAGATTGGCTTCATGTGCACATAGGTGTTAGTCTTAATCCTTTGTCTTCTTCATCAATCTTCACTCCAATCGACTATAGTTCGGAAAATATCCCATTGAGTACTCTCCGATGATCGAAAATATGTTTTACCTTCAATCATCTGTATCATATGAATTGCACCTTCAGGTAGAATCGGTTGCAGACGGCCTTCGCTTGATACAATTCTTCAAGCCTCTCCCAAAGTTCTTTCGTTTAATATGTTTCTTAATTTTTTAAATTTTATAATTATAAATTTTAAGGAGTTGAAATAAAAAAAAAACTTTGTGAAAACCGGTTGCCCCATACATTTTTTAGTTTATGGCTTGTATCAAACAGCCAGCTGCACGGCAGCCGGTCTCTAGTATGTTTTGAGTTTTGACTGTCCGAGACCAAACTCACCAAAGTATGTTGTGTACTTCAACCTGGACATGGTAGTAGTTCCAAGAAAAAAAAATAAAAAATAGTGGACATGGTCGGGACTCGACTGACACGTGGAAGCATATTATGTTTCCTTAAAAAAAATTAAGTTGCAAGTCTCACGTGCAAAGACAGAGTGTTATAGTGGTACAACATGAACTATTTTAATATCTTACAACGACGTTTCCCAGGCCACCATCATGATTCAAATTCTAGCTTCGCTGATTCTTCAAACTTTCCAGATATCCAAAGGCTGAGATCTCATGCCTCCACTTGATATCCACGTCTTTAACGTTGAGGACCACCACACATTATCTTTTTCTCTATACTGTAAGTTACTGGTTGGTAGCCTTTTGTCTTTCTCATGAGTTATGAACCACTGGTTCAGTCCCACTGCAATGCACAGAGCGTGTAGCCACGCTCCTAACTCAAAAAGAGAGTAAATGATTCTCAATTTATAGCAGATTTCACACGCTGCATTAATTTTTTTAGTATATTGTTTTCCTTTTGATTACTTTTTAGTTGAAGAAGGATTAGCGAATTTCTATTTTATTGAGTTCAAAGAAATGTAATTATTTTGTAAGTCGGTTCTTGTTCAGTGGTTGTGTAACTTTTTCATTTAATGAGGGTTTTAGTATCTTATTGATGATATAAATACAAATGGAGGGAGATATATTATTTTTGTAGTGGAAACAACTATTCAGACCCTATTGATAGTTTTTATTTTTTACTTATTTTGTAATTTTTTTTATCTCAAAGAAAAAATAAATATATGTAATGTCTTTCAATTTTTATTTTAAATAATGCAATATTCTTATTGATACGATATCTTGAAATTATATTAGATTTTAATTTATTATTTATGATCAAATTAAAATTGTTACTTGCCGATTACTATCGATTATCGAATATCAATGTTCTAGTAGGTGCTAGGCGTTAGTCGTACGGTGGACCAGCACCTAGCTCCTAGAGCGCCTAGGTGCCATCTAGGCACCGCCTAGGCAGCAAGCTTTTTTTTTTTCTTTTTACCCCTCTTTAAACAAACCACAACCTGATTAAATCTAACAAAGTGAATAAAGATACACATAAAATCATTAGAAATGTCAAGAAAATGATAATTTTACAGATCTAACAAACAAACTGAAACAAACACAAAACACTGGAATGATGGTTTCAATTGGAATGTATGTTTGAGAATGTGGTTTCAATTGTTAGTCGAGCTGGAACTATTTATGGTGGTTTCAATTAGAATATATGTTTGAGAAATAAGAATATTAGGTTTACTAACCAAAACATTGAAAACAGTGTCGTTTAATGAAAAAAAAACGCATAAATCGATTAATCGGCTTGCCTAGGCGGGTTAGGCTCCCGACTAGGCGTCTGACCGCCTAGGAAGGCCGATTAAAGGAAAATCGAGGCGGCCAGACCCGCCTAATGCCTAGGCGCCTGCCTAGGTCGAATATTAGAACACTGTCGAATATATTATCAACACTATTCTTTTATGGGTATATTTGTTTCGTTTTTTAAATTCTTTTTGTATGATAAATTTCTTTGACTATCAAGGATTCAAAATGGTTAGAAGTGGTGTTATTGATATCCCTTACTGGTTTATTTATGTCCCATTTTTATAATTAATAAGTATTCTTTTTTTTTTCAAATTGTAAGAATTTTCTACAATAATAATAAGTATATGTAAGAATTATCTGACAATGATAACAAGCATATGAAAAAGTTGTTTGACAATGAAATCAATTTCTTATATAGTTGTCGTTGTGTTGAAGCAATCTCGTTCTTGTTTCTTTTTTCTTTTCCATCATGAAATAAGAAGAAGGAGAATAAACTCTAAAAAAAGAAATACGAAAAAAAATGAATTGTTCAATGCAGGTGAAAGAGAAATAAATCGTTCCACGGACGTGAGAGAGAAAGACATATACATCGATCACAGATAGATAAAGAGATCAAACATGTGGTGTATTAAGTTTGAAAAATAATTTTAAAAAAGGTAGTTTTAGACTTTTAAAAATAAATAAATTAATTAATAAAACTATTTAATTTTATTTAATTAAATTAACATTTTAAAAAATAGAACATAAATAGATCGATTGTTTCCCATATAGACCGTTAGGGATGGGAATGGAGGCCCATTGGGGTGGGGGAGGGTCTCCCCACCTCTGTCCCCAAACCCCATTTGGGGGAAGTGGGGATGAGGGTGTTTAGGGGGAGGTTCCCCTACCCCCACCCCTAACCCCACCCCCACCCCCATTTCCCCCATTTTCAATCATAATATTTTTCAATTTGAAATCTGAAATTTAGAATTCGAAATTCGAAATTCGAATCGTTCGATTCACAATGTTTCGATATCCAATTCAATAAATAATCTAAAATATATAATTGATTTAATTTAATCAAAAAGTAATACAAATAACTATAGTAATATAGTTTTACACATAAATAAATATGGAAAAATGAGGGAAATGACTCAAATGAGTAATCGAGTTAAAGTCATTATTGTTTAAGAAAATAAAAATAAAAATAAAAATAAAAATATATAAAAATATATGGGAAAATGGGAAAAATGAGACTCCACCCCCACCTCTATTAAGAGTAATGGGTGAATTGGAATAGAGGTAACCATCATTTAGATTTTGAAAGTAAAATTTACCCCCACCCCCACCCCCACCCCCAAATCCCATTTATCCCATTTGAAGGTAAAATTTACCCCAAATAGGGTTGGGGCATGGGGAAATGCCCATCCTTATAGACCATAATCAGAAACTTTCCCGTATACTAAGATTGTTTTTAAGAGGAATTGAAAATCGAAAAAATACTAAATGCTATGAACCAAATTTATTAATTTCAAAAGAGGACTTGGACTTGACCACAACTTGAAATTTGGTTAAGAATAAGTAGCCACACTTCATTCTTGTTGGGTCAGAAAGACAATGAAATCAAGTCTCCAAACCGGGTCTAGTGGTGTAAAAATGGGCTGGCCCGGCCCATTAGGCACGCCCTGGTCAATCCATTTGTGGAAACAGGCATGGCTGGGCCTGGCACGCGACACGGAGAAGCAGGCCTGGCACTGCACGCCTGCCTGCCTCGGGCAGGCCTTGCCAGGCCCCTCTGGCGGGCCTGGTCCTGCGGGCCAGGCCTAACGGGCCTAGTCCTGCGCGTTAGTTTTTTGGTCCAATTTTTTTTTCAAATTACGTTTTTTTGGATTTAGGGTTTAGGGTTTATAGTTTATGGTTAAGGGTTTAGAATTTAAAATGAATGAAGAGAATGAACAATTATTAGGATTTGAAATGAATAAAAAGAAAGAACAATTTTTTATTTATTTATTTATTTTTCACTTATGGAATTCAGTAATACATATCTACATGATTGCCTCATTAAAAACCTTACCAAGAAAAACCCAGTGGGATAAAAACTTGGTAAGAGAAAAAGAGTGCAACCGTTTTACAACTTACAAGTAAATAATAAATACATTTGTAAAAGTATAACCTAGTTCTGGCAAATATATTGGAGAATATGTTAGAGATTGAGATTTGAGAGAATGAGAGATTGAAAGAATGATAGAGAGAGTTAATGGAAAATGAAATTGATGGAAGTATTTATAGAAAAATTTGATTTGTAGGTCAAAATGTAATTTAAAAGATTTTAGGGGGGTTTGTAACTTTTTTTCCTCCAACGGCTAGAAAAAAATTCCAGCCGTTGGAGGATTTTTGAAAAAATAAAATAAAAATTTAGTCGAACGAACCGGCGGACCAGTCCAACAGGCCGGTCCGACAGGCCTGGCAAGCCGGATTGGCCTGCCGGGCCTCCTCCCAGCGGCCCGTGCAGGGCCAGGCCGCTGTCCGTCCAGGGCCAGGCCGCGGCCTGGCCCTCTTCCTTCACTGGCCGTTCCCAGCACGGCTCGTGAACTTCCTGGGCCGGCCGGCCCATTTTTACACCACTAACCGGGTCAATACTCAAGACAAAATTTTGTTTTGTTCCCCAACTGGCCAAAACAATAAAACAATTCTTTCAAAAAAGGTAAAAACAAATTATTCATATTTTCTATAAAAACATTCTTTTTCCAACAATTTTTTTCTTTCATTATCGGCCAAATCAATCTCACCACCAATATACAATTAAAAGCATATAGATTTCATTAAAATCTCTACCTTTTTTAAAATTGATATATACTTAAATATCTTTATTATATTAATAATTTTAGTTCTTAATTTTTTTTTAAAATACATAACTTTAGTTTATTTAACTAAAAAACTAAATAATATATATAAAGTACGACGTTGCCCTTGTAATATATAATATAATATAAGCTGAAAAAGTCAATTTTTTCCCTTAACATATTTTGTTATTACACCTTTACTTTAAAATAAAATAAAATGATAAATCAAACACTAAAATTATTAAAATAGTATATAAAATTAAATAAACAACAAAAATTTATTTTCTCAAAAAATATATAATAATTTTAAGACAAGAAATATTAATCGATATTATTAATTAAAATATTAAAAGCAGTTAAAATAAATAATAACTAAAAAATAACTAAAGAAATAAATGGATCTACATAATCCTAATGGATCCAACAATAGAGATCTATTATTATTTTTTTTAAAATTTATTTGCTATGTGCTATTATGTAAAAGATCAAAATGACTATAGTTCCGTTAAGTTTGATTAACCGTCGACTAACGAAAACTAATATTAATATGTTCAGAAAAAATTAAGAAATAAAGTCGTTCATATGCCAAATATTTGAATATATGATATTTTACTCTTAACTTTAGTGAAAATTTTCCATTAAAATATTCGCCAGTTGCCACATTGACTAATTGTATTGGACCGTGTATTTCACGCGTCCATAACAGCAAGTAGAAAAGTAAACAAAAATCTCTCTGTTTGTAAATAAGTGAGAAATTATCACTATTTTTTTTGAAAGGGTCACTATTTTTTTGTCCTAATATTTTGTAGAGTAATTACACTTGATCCAAAAAAAAATGTATATTAAAAAAATTATCCCAATATATATTTAGTGAAGAATCTATCGGTACCTATTAACATAAATGAGAAATTCACTTTATAAGTAAATAAATAAATAAAGGATTTAAATCTCTCACATGCACAACACGAGTTAAAAAGAAATATGTAAAAATTTATCCTAATTCTTAATTAATATTTCACTTAAAAATGTCATATTAATTATCAAGAATCAATCAACTTGTTTATGATAAATTTAGTGTAAAAACGTTTGAGTTGAATAGTAAATATTAACAAACTGCATCAATTTTGAAATTAAGAAAAAATGATAAGAGTTTGTATAAAATATGGATAATATTTTGATAAGATTTGAAATGATTAAAGGAGTTTCAATCTCAAATATAAAATAGAAAAGACATCAAACCCTAAGTAAAATAAATATTTGTAAAATTGTAATACATAATATATCAACGTAATAATGATGAATGTTAATAAATTAAAAAAAAGGAAAACAGAGTACCAAACCCAACCGTTGCTGAATCAATCAGTGGACCTAGTTGCTGTCCAAATAGTCTTCCCATTGAAGTAAAGTTAGTTGAAGTTGGCCACAAACATTGAGTAACAAAGTGGCCAACTTCTCTCTCTCTCTGTCTTAATGATGATCATTTTGTATTCTAAATTCTAATACCAAATCAAAAAAATTATAAATCCAACAAAAGCTGGAAGGTGGTACTTGGTAGGAAGAAAAAGTAAATTCAGACAGCCAAGAACCAGATTCAAAGTTCTAGAGAGAGAGAGAGAGAGTTTAAAAGTAAAATCACACGTATTAATCCAAAACGAAAATACTATTATTTTGTGTAAAAGTTGATCAAAGGAAAATTGGAAAACATGTTGTATAGGAAAGGAGAGAAAGCAAAAAACAAATAAACAAAAGAAACAGTCTTCTCTGGCTGCCTCTTCCTTTTTGGCTTTGAACAGCTTTTTTGAAGTTTCTTTGGAGGAATTTCGAAACTCAAAACTTCTATGAGGTACCTACACAGTACATGATCTCATTTTTGTGTGATTTATTTATGTTTTCCATTACTGGGTATGTTTTATTTATGTTATTTGTGATCATTTTCTTTCTGGGTATGTGTGATTATGGCTTTTTGGAGATGTAAATACTCGATTTTTTTTTTAAATTAGACAAACAATTAAGGTTTCTGGATTTTCTAGTACTGTTCAGGTAAAAAGTTCATATTATTATTATTATTATTATTATTTTTTGGTTTCTGGAGTTATTCTTTTATATTTAATTCTTCTGTGTCTTGGGATCCTTCAGTGTCAGATTTTGTTTCCTTGGAGAAATTTTGTCTTTTAAATTGTAAAGAATTGATCTTCTTCCGAATATTTTCTGGGTTTGCCACAGAAATTGGAAATTTTAACAATCTTGACTGTTATCTCTGTCGATTAGTTATTTGTTTGATCTTTTCCGGATAGAACTTTTAGTTTTTCCAAATAGATAAGAATCTTGTCCAGAGAAAGGGTTTCAAGCTTGTCAAGGACTTGTTTTGCATATATATTTTTAATCATTATTAAAAGGTTTAATTTCCCTACCATGTATGTTTAAGTACAATTCTGCTTTGGCAGTTTGTGTTTGTCTGTGTAGTTATTCTGGTATTTAGCTTTTGGCCTCAGATTGTGATCTATATTAACCCCGCACATTTGATAGTGTCATGTTAAAGCATGGCAGATACTGGTGTTCTTTAACTCGGATTTTGGATCAATTGGAAGATTCCTTTATTTTCTTTTCATCTTATTAGGTCTCTCTAAGGGTTTCGGTTATGTTTTGTTCTCAGTGGTGGCAACTTTTTTGTTACCAATCAATTTAATCATAGTTATATTTTGAAGGTTTAGTTGTGGGAATTGATTGTTGGTCTCGTGTCTTCAAAATTTCATGCTAATTCATAACATCTCTGCGATTTCATTCAATTACATGTCTCTATATGACTACTTGTTCGATAGACTGTTTGGATCATAAGGGCATGAAAAACAACATGTACTTGTTAGGTGCTCTTTCGGTTTTCCAACTTTAACATGACTCAAGGTCTAGGATCCTTTAGGACAATAAACTGTTCAAATACCATGTTCTGAGTAATTGTTTAAATGCTTATTTTACTTTCTCAGGTGTGTTTACATATACATTATTTACCGTATAACTTGTATGCATATAGACATGAATCCATATGTACCTGGAGCTGCATATAACTGTTTGTTTATTTTATTATCCAGGTTGAAGGAGGAATGCTAGGGATATGGGAAAGAAAGGGAGTTGGTTTTCCGCAATCAAGCGGGTTTTTACACCCCACTCCAAGGAGAAACTAGCCAATGTAAGTGTATTACCCTGATTCTTGTGTGTGTTGGGAACAGTTCTAGATTTTTCTTATGTCGATAAATCAGTTGAAGTCTGTGTTGTGATGTTAGACTTGTAACCCAATTCAGTATTCTCTCAAGTTCCAGTTTAATACTTTTAGTGTTTGCAAAGGTTGTAAAACAGTGTCTGATAGAATATGTTTTTAATTTGATGGACTTATAAATCAGTTGGCATGCACACTTCTCCCTATGCAGAATCAATTAGAAAAAAATTCAATTCGGATTTGTTTTATTTTGAAGTCACTTCCCACCTGTTGTCAACTGTTGGAATTTATGTTGTTCTGTTGTCTGGACAAAGAAAGCCGAATGCTTAACAAGTTTCATGACGTTTACATTAATGTTCTTCATGATTCATGTTCAAATATACAATAGTTTTGTTTATAAGAGTATATTGTGTGCTTCAAAATGCCAAGTAGTGATACCTTATCTTACTAATTTCTGATCATATTGCAGGAATCAGATAAGAAAAGCACAAAAGAAAAGCGAAAGAAAGGGCTAGGGAAACTAAGGCATGGAGAGACCAATTCATTCATACCACTCTTCAGAGAGCCAAGCAGTATTGAGAAAATTTTGGGGGATGCTGAAAGAGAGCATAAATTAATATTCAGGCCACCAACCCCTCCTGAACAACCGAGAACACCACTTTTTGTGCCTTCAAGAGTTGCTTCTCCCAGGGTTCCTTCTCAAAGGATTACTTCTTCGAGAGTTGCTTCTCCAAGGGTTGCTTCTCCGAGCGCTGCTTCTCCAAAAGTTGTTTCTCCAAGGGCTGCCTCTCCAAGAGCTGCTTCTCCTAGGATTGTTCATCACCGAAGAGAAAGACCAGAACCTACTCTAAGATATCGTCATGCTTCTGCTACTAAGATCCAAGCAGTCTATAGAGGCTATATGGTAAGCTTCTACTTTCCCTTGGTTGAAATGCTCAAGTGCAATGGTTTAAGGGCTGGTTAGATTCATGAGAAATATGACCAAAAACCAGAATATTTTTAGGTACAACTCAGCATCTAGCTATTCGTAAATGCCTTGTAGAAGATTTTTAGTTTTTTTGTGAACAATTAATGCAAAGAATATTTATTTGTGAAAATAAAGCTAGCTGTTAATATATTCAGACTGTGGCTTAGACAAAGTGTTTTATCCTGTTTTCTGCCAATGACATTAACGAATGGACATGAGGTATCAATTATCTCAACTCTAATCTGTCAAGTGGGCCTTGCTAAAGCACCTTGAATTCTAATATAACAAATTCTTGAATGCTCCCAAGTATACATACCGATAGGTTGAGCAATCTGTTAATACATATAGATCAGGTTGCTATATCATCCAGTACCGGACAGCAACATGCTCTGTGTACCACAGAACTAATAACTTTGTTATACAGGCAAGGAGGAGCTTTAGAGCTTTGAAGGGATTAGTGAGGCTTCAAGGAGTAGTGAGAGGACAGAATGTGAAGCGCCAAACAGTGAATGCCATGAAATACATGCAGCTCTTGGTTCGGGTTCAATCTCAGATTCAGTTGAGGAGAATCCAGATGTTAGAAAACCAAGCACGCCGTCAAGCTCAATACAAGAATGAAGGGGAAAGTACCTTGGGCAAATGGACCTTCAGCCAGGCGGTAAGTTCAACTTTGTTTGATTTTTATGCATGCCTAGTTTTTTAATCTCTTAGGTCCTTTAAAAAGATAACTGTGTTCCAATGCTCAATTCAGTCGATTCAAAATAAATGTCAAACTTATGCCAATTAAGGTCAGCTTCCCAGATCATAAGTATGAATACCTTGCCTTGAACTTAGAGTCGAGGATGTGAGGCATCAAATGCATGTTGATGTTAATATATCTACCTAAGAGACTTAATATGGACCATGTTGTTTTCAAAACATTTCTTTTGTTTTATTACATTTGAAGTCTTTTCGATGCCTAAAGTGAGATGAGTAACATCAATCGTTGGAAACTGGTATAGTCCGAGGCAGGAAACAATGAAGATTGGGATGATAGCTTGCTGTCAAAAGACCAAATGGAGGCACGGCTACAGAGAAAGGTGGAGGCAGTCATCAAAAGAGAAAGAGCCATGGCTTATGCATATTCCCACCAGGTACTTATCTATTGTTTGAGTTTTAGCCCATTCCAGTTCTAATTAAGTAACATGTTCTGCACTCGGTCAATTTGCCTCTCCGTCCAGCCCATCAAGGCTCACAAACACTTCCCCATTAATTTTGCCTGTCCTTTGTGTGAATGCTCCTTTTGCTAGCTAGCTAAATCAAATAATTTGCCTCATATGCTTCTCTTTTGTTTTTCATCATGTTTTGGTTGTTATTTCTCATATTAGGTAAAACTTCTAGAGCTTTGTTTCTTATTTTCATTACTTAACTTTTTTAACAATTTCATCTTTACTTCCCTGGTTTACATTTCATAATTCTCATATTAAGTGAAAACAGAATTTCGGTATAGATTCCTGTGTTCACCTGCCTAGCTAATAGGTAGCTAGATGGTGTCACAGGTTTGGTTGTTTTATAAGATGCTAAAACATAGCTTTAGAGGCTAGCAAGTGGCTATAGCTGTAACCCAAATGATATTGATCAAACAGTCTTCAGCTTGTTTGAAAGCATGTCACGAAAATATTTGCCTTGCAAGTGAATTATTGATGAGAACTAGGCCCAGTATCTAGGAAGGTTATTGCTATGCTGAATTTAACATGTCTATTTTATTCTTGTTGTCTTTGTCTTTCTGAAAGCAGTTGTGGAAATCCACTCCTAAATCAGCACATACATCTCTAACGGATCTCAGATCCGGGGGATTTCCATGGTGGTGGAACTGGTTAGAACGTCAACTGCCTCCAGCTAACACTGCTGAAAGCCAACCTCTGAAGAATTTTCAGCTTACCCCACCAAGGCCTAATTCTGAGTTTAAGCCTAGTCCGCGACCACAAGCCAGCAGCCACAAGCAACAGAGTTTCACGTTTGACAATATGGATACTCCCACTCCAAAATCTACTAAATCAACTATACTTACCACGAGATATGCTCGAAGTCCAGCTGCTTTGAGTAAAATCCCACAAGGCAGCCCAAGCTTGTCGAAATATTCAAGAGCAAGACCTAGTGGAGTTGCATCTCCTTTCGACTTACCTCTAAAGGATGATGATAGCCTCATAAGTTGCCCGCCCTTTTCGGTGCCGAACTACATGACGCCTACTGTTTCGGCGAAAGCAAAGTCGAGAGCTAATAGTAACCCCAAGGAGAGGTTTCCGGGAACTCCAAACAGTGAGTCGCAGAGAAGGCTATCTTTCCCATTGACACAAGGCATTGGATCTTTCAAGTGGAAAAAAGGTTCCTTCTTCTCCGGCAAGGACTCTGCTTCTCAAAGGGGTTTAGATAAGAATCAGTCACTGCAATCTATAGGAAATCTGAGTGTGGATTCGACCGTTTCGATGCCTGCAACAGTTGGAAGGAAGCCATTTAACCGATTTGTGTGATTTTTTTGTTATATTTTTTTAACTTCTTTTTTGTTTCTTTCTCATCTTGGTGTTTATTTGATTGAGTGTATGAAAATATGTTTGAATTACAAAATTTACTGATGTAAGATAATAAAGAAACATAGGAAGTGATGATTTGAATGTAACTGGATTTTGTCTTTTTTCTTTTAATTCAAAGGTATCATGATTTTAAAACTTGGGTTTTATTCAATAATTCCAACTTGTGTTTTAATGCATTGAAAGCAAGTTCTGGTACTATTATTATGATCGATGGATATCAGAACTTTCTGCTAGGTGTTGGATAGAGCAAGAATTGAAATAATTTGTATATCTGTATATCTGTATATCTGCATATCTCCTCTTAGGACACCTCCCTTTCACATTAACGGTGAACAGTTCAAATTTTAAAATGTGTATTTTACAAGTATATGGATAGGGATAAAGTCGGGATTTTAACTTTAGGTGATCAAGATAAAACAAATATTCAAGTTGACGGACATCGAATATACTAATATTTTCTAAAAATCAAATGTAATAATGTAGTCTCATATATAAATTGTAATAGTATAATAAATAAATAAATAAATAAAATAGACAACTTTTAAGTTTATAAAATTGTCTATAATCAAATATAAATTAAGTTGTTAGTGATTTCCCTTTCATTATACATGATCAAAGAGTTTGTAAGAAATTTATCTTTCATCTTGTTATGAAACATATGTAGAGTTAGAAACGATATCTAAGTTTAAATTAAAAAACAATATAATAAACGTATAAAAATCATATTAATAAGTAATAACCTAAAATATTTATTATTTTGTAATCTAGTACCTAAAATTATACGGATAAAAAGAATTTAGTTGCAGTAGCCAACGGTAGGAATAAAATTGCTTAAGTGAAAAACATAAACTTTTTATCAATTAACAATTCCCAACCTAAAATCTTGAATAACGGTAAAGATAATGTGAAATGTCAAATTGAATAATTACTGATAAACAAATTATTCATAGTAAAGAATTGTGTCAATATAAGATATGGCATTGGAAATTAAAATCAAGGAAAGTAGATTGATTTTATCTCATAATTTCATGGATAATAAAATAGGGAAGATATTTATTAATTAATTTATACTAACAATATCAGAATTTATTGATTGCATACTATAATATCAGAATTTATTTATGTATAATGAATATATGTAGCAATTTCATTGGTTGGGGGGCAATGGCTCTTATAGTGCCCTCGAAAATTCGGCTCTCTACGTGTGATAAGTTTTCTTTTCTGTCTGTAAGAATAACTATTTCATGTTATGAGATTAGATATTTCAACTGTATATATATTGTTTGATCGTTCAGAAGGTCCTAATTCTTGTAATACTTGAAAAAAAAAATTGGTCTTTGTATAACATAGTATTTCATCTGTTTATGGGTCCTCTGATTTGTCAATATTTTTACTTTCTTGAAATCAAATGCATTTATTATATATAATTCTTGTAAACTTTATTATATATAACATTCGTTTATAATAAAGTGTTTTAAGATGGTTTATTAATATTAGTTGGGTATATTGTAACAATTATATATATATATATATATATATATATATATATGCATTGTTAATCACAATACGGCTCGGTGGTTGATAAAACTGTTCTTATCACTTGCATAAAACAATTTTTTTAACCACTTGCAACCACATAAAATGTGAAATTAGTAAAATGGTAAGTAATGGATCAGTCCCATAGATTAGGATTGATAATTGAAATGATTAACTAACCTTAATTCATAAATGTAAATCATGGTTTGAGATGATAGTGGTTGGTTGGAAAACCAATAAACAAACATAGGATAACAAATAAGTATATAAAAAAGGTGATATGAAGAATAGAGTATTCAACTAAGCTAGAGAAGAGATATGAATTAATCAATTAAAGTGAATCTTAGGAATTGATAGAGTTACCGATGAATATTGGGCAATGCTTATAAAGCATCATTAAAGAACAGTTCTCATAATTAATGACCGATTGTATTGGTAAGTGTGATTTGGCCGTGGAAACTAAACCAAACCACTTCTCACCAAAATTCTTCATCTATGATATTTAGAGAGAGAGGATAATGATGAGATTGGTTAATTACAATAATGGTCTAGGCAATTGGGATTGATATATTCACAAACTAACCTATCCTATTCACTACGAGCTATAACCAATTAAGCTTGTCAATTCTCAATTAATTTTATCACACATAATCCTACCAATATTGCAATCAGCAAGTGATATCCTCAATCAATTACATAAAGAATAAGATCTAATTATAAAGTGAAACACCCATTTGATTGGTCTTTGTTGGAATGATTTTATTGCTTGGGCGTCCACCCATTGGAGAGGAAACACCCCTGTTATCGTGGCTAAGTAGCTTTGTCTTTGGGCTGCTGTTTATCACATTTGGAGAGAGCGTAATTGTCGTATTTTTGAAGGGACCAAACGGACTAGCTTGGTTGTTGCGTGCTCCATTATTGACACCATTCGCTGCCGGCTATCATCTATCAATCTCAGAGACCACCCTCTTATAGCTTTGAATTGGAATGTAAACGCTAATTGATTCTAGGCTTTGTTCTTGTTGTTCTTGTTTTGAGCCCTTGTCTAGCTCTTGCTTTTTGTTTACTCGTGTGTTGAGTTTTTTTTTAGCCTTTGTTTAGCTCTTGCTTTGCTTCTTGGGCTATGCCCTTGTATTTGTCCTTTCTTTTTCTTTTTATGATACTATTTACTTACCAAAAAAATAATAATTATAAAGTGAATAAAACATAATTGAAAAACATTTGTTGATAGCCAAAACAAATATCCAAAATTCAATGGTTTCACAAATCAATCCACTAGAGTGGAGTTTAGTTACACATGATTACAATCAAGAAGAAGAGGTAAAAAATAAGGAAATCACCCATGAGCCTCCTACTTTAAGCTTAGTCCCTTTATGCTCCTTGATGAACCTTGATACAAAGAATGGAGGATGAGGATGGCTAGTGAGGTCGAGTCAAATCGAAAGTGACAAAGGAAGGATGTATAGAAGATGGGTAGAGAGGAATGGTTATGGGAAACTAGTCTAGTCTAGATATATATTATTGAGCTTTTGGATGAAAAAGATTAGTTCAAGATGAGAAAATGGATGAAGGTGAGATTGGGTAAAATGGATTGAATGCTCTATGTATTTCTGGTATTTTTCGTGTTCTCTTAAGGTCTCATTCAAAATGAAAGAGAAAGGTATTTATATGGTACCAAATGATGTCTTGCAACTGCCAGATTTACTGATGTGGTATGTGTCATAGTCTGAATGACATGGTTTGTACCTAGCGATATATGACCGCGACAGACGACTATACGGTCTTCGATCTGATCGCCGTGGTCGGAAAGGCAATCACATTTGGATCATATTTCTCCAATAGTTGTCGCGGTTGGCAAGGCAGCGACGTAATGACAACGATATCTAGATCTGATTTCATTCTTCTCTATCGCGGCATTCTAGTTGAGACATAATGACATCGACATCTGAATCTCATTTCATTTTTCTCTGACACGGTGTTCTGGTGGCGGTGCAATGTCCACGACATCCATTAGACTTGCCTTCGCTGAAACTGGGCACTTTTGTCTTGGTGCTCTTGTAACGACATGTTGGCCGTGACATATCTAGAAGTTGAGTTGCTGTTGCTTTCAAGCGATATAGCCGTGACATCAACATTGTTTTTTTTTTCTTTTTCTTCTTTTTGCACTTTTGTACCTGAAATTCTTCCATATCACATAAATGCCTTTGTGGCATGTATATACCTGTAATCACTTGATTCAAATAGTTAAATCACGGGAATTTGCCTGAGATTAAGCATAAAGAGTCAGGAATGAGGGGTAAAAATCATGTATTTTTTGGTTCGATCAAATACCCCATAACCTATCTTTTGCTAATCCTCGAGCAAAACAATCACAAACAGTTGAATGACGTACATTAAACATCTATCCATCAATGTTTAAGTATTGACTCTTTGCAAAAGACTCAAAAGCCATAATTTAACTTGCGAAAACAAAAATGAAGAGACTTAATCAACGTTATGCTAATTAGGACCTGCATATGTAAGAAGTACTAAATGAAGATTAAAAGCATGCCACTCTAAGTAAACAATGCAGACAATGAGATCCTACATTCAAAATGCCAAAGTTTCAAAGGTAAAAGTGCCATTCGGAAGAGAATGTAATTCGCTTCGACATCTAATCCTCACGAAATTTCTCTCATTTTTTACACAGATTCCTAGGCTTCTCTCCTCAAACATATGCAATAAGAGTTCATGTTATGGCATCAAATTGAATTGCACATGATAAGTTTAAAACACAATTTCTAAAAATTAATTCACATGAATGGAATTGAAAACCATGAACCGGAAAGAACATACATCAACTAAAATTCCCAAAGTGGACATTCCCAAAGATCAAAAAGGTCTTTCATTTGGTTGTAATGGGTCCTTAGGTGAATGGTGAATCAATAAGTGGAAATGATTTTCTCTAAAAAACATTCACATTCACACTTTTTGGCGTCAGGCTTACAATTCACTTGGGGATAGAAGCACACACATTAGAGGGTATGGAAGTGTCTAGGCCAATTTAAGTGGTTCTTCACATTAATTGCCTAAAAACATCTCTAAGGGTTTGTCCACAAGGGAAATTAGGGCCTCCACAAGCAGTCCATAATGTTTTATGGAAAACAACATTTGAGTGCAAATGAGACCTATACATGTTTTGGTGTTTGTTTTTGTGAATCAATTTTTAAAGAGTTAATAAATTTCCCTTAAGATACACTTTTTGGGTTGTGTTTATGAAACTCACGAGAAATCTCCACTATTAATGTAGGGAAAATACGTGCAACGGAAGTGTGGAAAATTTAAAATTAGGGTTTTGGTATAAATAAAAAATTTTTCTTTTAATAACAAGAACCTTAACCCTATATTAATTGATGTATAAAAAAAGAGTCATACCTTTTTCTCGTGACGATTGAACTAGCACCGAATTGAATCAGTAAGATCTTCCAATCCAATCATGAACGTGAATCACCTAGGAGTGTGGGCTCCCTCTCTTTAAATTGTATACCTGAGGATGTAAACAAACAATTTTTTTTCTTTGTTAGTTACAATAATCATCCAAGAGAAAAATCTAATAACGTCCGGTCACTTGTGAATTATCAATCTACTTGATTGAAACTCGCGTGAACCCGATTTGATTATGTACACAAAACCCTTTTGATGTAAGGGATACTAGTGTACTATCAAAAACAAAACTGTTCCTTTTTTCTCTTCTCCTTGGCCGAATTCTACACCCTTTATTTATGAGTTGATCAAATTTTGTCTAGAGCAAAAAACTAAATTTTTCTCCCTTAAAATTCTCTCTTGCTATGCCGTATTCTCTCATAGGAAATCACCTTGCTTGGTTGAAATTTTGCTCATAAAATCACAGGGCTGGCCGAAAATTATGAAGTGATATATATATATATATATATATATATATATATATATAGAATCATAAATCCTCTCCTAAGAAGGATTTACTTGGTTGGCAAGAATCCTTTCCTTAGGTGGATTTACTTGGTAATTAAGAATCCTTTTCAAAGAAGAATTATACTCTACACCAAGACTCCTAATCCAACTCATTAGAGTATTTATAACCATATTAAAAATTTCCTAATTTGACTAGATAAATAATTCCTATTATTTATCTACTTATCAAATATAATCTTTAATATTAATTATACTACTAACAATAGTATAATATTAGGAGACCATCTCCTACTAGGAAAAAGATTTTGACTTTTAATTAAATAATTAATTAGTTACCAAATTAATTAATTTCCATTTAATTAAATAATAAAATAAAAAATAGTATATATAGGCTTTAATACATTAGCCTTGCCGCCTATAACAATATATAGGTATATATATTATTTTTCTTATTTTATTAAATCCACTGGACCTTAATAAAAAGTCCACATTTGAACTAGACCCATTCTTACAAAAAGAAGCAAGTCTACATGCTTCAATACAATTCTAGATGGACCCATAAATTGGTCCGGTATAATATATCAAGTGATCCATGCAAGTTCGTGTGGATTGGGGATCTTGGTGGGCTATCTAAATTTAAGCTCCAATAGACACAACCCAATCACAATCAACAAATGGTTTATTTAGGTCCGATATATTAATTTTAGTTCATTCCACTAAAGAACTAAAAATTGAACTCTTAAATAAAGATAGAATAAGTTAATATTCCTCATTCATACCCTAGACAATCTTAATGGAGAAAGTGTATCTGCGTAAAGAATATCAGTAATCGTCAAGAGCTCATAGATCGCATATAGCTCTCCAAGTTACCATATTTACTTATATGACCACATTTTGAACTTGGATATTTTGACTTGTTCAGAAGCCTTGTTTCAATAAACACTATTGAAAACTTAACGTTAAGATTTAATATCCAATACCTCAAAACATCCATATGATGATATTCTACTCTTATTTAATAAATGGAGCCACGATGTTCATATCTATAAATGAAGTCCTCTATCGATTAACAAATGAAAACCACCAAACTATTGAGGATAGAGTATGCGATATAATCGTACTCATTGATAGCTCAAATGATAACACTTGCAACCATAAAGCCATCATTTATCTCAGGATTGAGATAGACTCTCTGATTGTCTTCAAATGAAAAACTTTTATCCATTGACGATTCTGGATAAAGTATTTTATTGTGATCCAATTCAATGCACCCAGTGCACTATATTCTTTTGCCCAAAGACACCACACTTTGGTGATTTTAGACTCATCATAACACATTTGATCACACTCAAATGCTAGCAAAAGTATCTATAACTTTAACAAGATAAATGCGCCCAACTTTTATCTTAAGTTGTGAATATTATTCAGGACTAACTAAAGAATTGTGTCTGCCTCATATATATCTAGATGTATAAACAATTCTTCTTTTCTCTTAGTCTTTTGACCTTATGATTATTTACTTTTGACAATTATAATAATTAAACTATAAATGCTATAAGATTTGTTAAACTAGAGTCACTTTATTAATATGAAAAGATTGTTAAATACATTATTACACTCTTGCTATCGAGCATAATCCCAACAGTTAATTCATAACCTTCAAGCACAATTGATTATTCACTCATACATCAAGAGAAAAGGACTAGCGTGCTTTGTGCAATGCAACCCTAAATGGCATGATGTTAATCTATACTAAGCAATGCCAAGATTCACAATTCCTCACTTGCTCACACAATCGCACAAACTCAACAAGCAAAGTATGCTCAAGCATGGCATTATTGCAAGATTTTCGAAACATTATAAAAAATTCAGCTCAAAAAATTGGATACAAAGAACTGTGTTGCATATACGAATACCCACAAACCTAAACTTGAAATTGTTCTCAATGTTCCGATGATTTTAAAAACCGATTCAAGCGGCGCAACACTTAGTCCACAAGCAAAGAGTCAAAACAAAATCAATGTCCTAAATCAAAAAATGAATCCCAAAGATTGAAATCAAGAGATACAACAATACTACAAGCTCATCATCAACACAAAAGATATATCAATAACAATTCATCAAGAGTCCTCATTCATAATCATTATAGATAAGTTAATGATCACGACTAAACCTAAGTCCACTACCATAAGCAACTCGCACCCTTATTCTAAACAAGAGAAAAGTAAAAACTGCAGGAAATAAAATAACGTAAACTAAAGACTAAAAAGGTAAAATGGACATGAATAAGAATGATGGTTACATTATCGGATCGGCCAAGTCAACACTCGAAATAGGAGCCCATGTGGATCTCCTCCTTTATACGGCTTTTAATGTTGGCCATTTACTTTGAATCTCTCTCCTTTTTTTAAGTTCTTGATCTTTATAGCTCCATGTGCGAAAACTTGGACAACCTAGTATGGATCCGTCCATCTTGACTTGAGCTTCCCCATAAACAAGCTTAAACGAGATAAAAAAGGAGCACCAACATCCCCGCATGTAATTTTTTTTGTTTAAGTGCCTTGTCATGATAGATCTTGGTCTTCTCCTTATAAAGCTTTGCACTCTCTTAAGCCTCCAAATGGAATTCTTCAAGCTCACTAACTTGAAGCTTTCTTTCTTCTCTGACTTTATCATGATCCATGTTCAACTATCGGATGTCTCATAAGGCGTTGTTCTAAAGTTCAACCGGAAGATGACATGTCTTTTCTGAACACTAGTTTGAACGGGCTTATCCTGATAGAGGTCTTAAAAGCAATTCAATATGCCTACAGTGTGTCACTTAGTTTAAGGCCCCAATCTTTTCGTGTTCCATTGACTATTTTCTCTAGGATCTAGTTGATGTGTCAGTTGCTCACTTCAACTTGACCCAATGTTTGGGGGATGATAGGGGGTTGCAAACCTTGTGCTTCACCCTATACTTCTTGAACAAGGCTATGGAGGTTTTGTTATAAAAGTGACTCCCTTCGTCACTTATAATAGCCTTTGGGGTCCCAAACCTTGAGAAAATGTTTTCTTTTGATAAGCTAATTAAAACATGGCTGCAATTCGTTCTTGTAGGTACCGTTTCCACATATTTTAATGCATAATCAACTACCACAATAATGTAATTGTGCTCTTCAGATGTCACAACGGGACTCATGAGGTCAATTCCTCAAACATCAAATAGTTCCATAACCTGCTCACTAATCAAAGGCATCTCATCTCGTTTTTCGATGTTACCCGTTCTTAGGCACTTGTCACATTAAAAAAAATGTGTAGGCATCTTTTGCCAATGACATCCAATAAAACCCACACTATAAAATCTTCAACATAGTCTTTCTAACGCCGTAGTACCCTCTACACTCACGCTCATGACAAACTTCAGTATGTCCTCTTGCTTATTTTTTGGCACACATCTCTTTATCACCTGATCCGGTCCCGCTTGAATAGATATGGCTCATCCCAGAAATAATACCTAACATTAGAGATGAATCTCTTCATGCCTTGTGAGTCCAAGTTCAATGGGATCACATTTGAGGCTAAGTAATTTACTATATCTGCATACCATGGCTTTGTCTCCTGTACACTTCATAACTGCTCATCTGGGAAACTCTCTCTCAAAGGTAGAATATCCCCTTCATCAATGGTCCCCTGAGTTAATCTGCTAAGGTGATCTGCCATCATATTCTCACTCCCCTTTTTATCTTTGATCTCGAGGTCAAACTCTTACAGTAAAAGTATCCACCTGATCGGCTTGGGTTTCGCATCTTTCTTCTGTGTTGAAGCAAGTATTAAATAGTTGCATGATCTAAGTAAACAATGACCTTTGATCCCACCAAGTATTGCCTAATCTTCTCTAGTACAAACACTACAACAAGAAGTTCCTTATCTGTTGTGGAGTAATTTAACTAAGCACCATTAAAGGTCCAGGATAAGTAATAGATCACATGTGATAGCTTTTCTACCATTTGTCCCATAGCCCCCCTACTGCATAATCAGAGGCATTACACATAAGCACAAATGGAAGACTCAAATTCGGAGGCATAATGATGAGTGCTGTGGTCAAGGCTTCCTTTAGAAGGTTAAAGGCATTGGTGCACTCTGCACTAAACTCAAACTCTACATTTTTCTGGAGAAGAGTGCATAATGGTCTAGAAATCTTGGAAAAATCCTTTATAAACCGTCTATAAAAGCCTGCATGCCTTAAAAATGATATGATATTCTTGACAGTCTTGGGAAGTGGCAGACTTTTCATCACTTCAATCTTTGTCTTGTCTACCTGAATTCCCTTTTCTGAAATAATATGCCCAAGTATTATGCCACTATTCACCTTGAAGTGACATTATTTCCCAATTAAGAACAAAGTTTGTCTAGGGATGGCAACGGGACGGGTCGGGGTCATGGAATACTTTTTCATTCCCATCCCCATCCCCATCCCCATCCCCGTCCTCTTATTAAGAGAAGAAGGGTTAGGGTTGAGGATTCCCCATTGGAGGGGCATCCTCCATACCCGCCCTATTCCTCGTAACATTCTTTTATAAGGCCAAAATTTGACGACCAGTTTTATCGAAGATGATCTTTATTTTTCTTTTTAAGGGATATATTGTCTATTATTAAGGTGAGTTAGGTGACCTCTGTGAATTAGTTTTATATTTTTGAGGGTTCTATATTGTGGCTTTATAAGAAAACGTTGATGGGGTAAATTAAATCAACTTGAATAAAAAGCGAATTCCATTAGTAGTATTGCAATTTAAAAAAATAAAATAAAACAAACCAACCTCTAAAGTTTTGTTAAAAATAAAACTACTTTTGTTTAAAAAATTAATATTAAATAATTTTAAAATTTTAAAATTTTATATTATATTATAAATATATAGCTATATATATAAATGTATATAATAATAATAATAATAATAATAATAATAATAATAATAATAATAAATAGGGGCAAGGAGTACTTCCCCTGTCCCCACCCCGTTTCACCTTTGGGGACAAAAATTAGTCCCCATCCCCGTCCCCAAATTTTATCCCCCATCCTTGCCTTGTTCGGGGGGGCACGGGGCCCCAGTCATACGAGGAATACTTCAGTCTTTAGGTTTGTCTCTTCGTATCTTTGAAGAACCCATGAGAGGTTGTGTAGACACAAGTCAAACGATTCCCCGAATACCGAGAATTCATCCACAAAAACTTCAATTATGTCTTCCACCATATCTTAAAAGATCGAAACCATGCATATTGAAATGTGGTTAGGGCGTTGCAAAGTCCGAATGGCAACATCTTATAGGCGTATGTACCAAATGGCATGTAAATGTTGTCTTTTCTTATTCTTCTAGAGCAATGATGGTCAGATTATACTCCAAATACCTGTCAGGGAAACTGTAGTAACTATGATCTGTTAAGTGCTCCAACATCTAATCTATGAAGGGAAGTGGGAAATGGTCTTTCCTGGTGCTCGTGTTCAACTTTCTGTCATCTATGCATACTCTCCATCCTGTTTACAATATGTGGAATCGACTTGTTCTTTCCATTTCTCACAACTGTTATTCTGAATTTCTTGGGTACCACACGAATCTAACTTACACACTTGCTATCTGAAATTATATCAATGAGTCCTACATCTAAAAGCTTTATCACTTCTTTCATGACCGATTCTTGCTTAATGGAGTTCAACCTACGTTGTGCTTTTCTTATAGGCTTGGTGTCACTCTCCAAAAGGATCCGGTGCATGCATAATGTTGGGCTGATTCCTTTTATATCTTCTAAAAATCAACTGATTGCTTTCTTGTACTTTTTCAAAATATCCAATAACTTATGCTTTTCTTTCCCATCTAATCATACTGTTATTATGACTGGTAATTTCTCCTCCATATTCAGAAATGTAGGATTGGGGGAAGCTATTTCAATTCTAGCTTTAGGGGAGGAGAAGGTGTGAAATTTCCATTTTTTTGCATTGGTGACTTCATTATAATCTATAATAAATTCTTCCCCAGAAAACCCTAATTTCTTTATTTCATTACCCTCTTCATTCATCAATTCATCCAACTCTCATTGTGAACCTTCCATGTTACATGCTTCTTCTTCAATAACATCCATTACATCCACCGTGTAACAATCGTGAGCCCCCACCGGATATGACATGGATTCAAAAACCTTGAACTCGACAACCTTATCAAGAACCTTCATTGTCAATTTTCCTTCATTAACATTGATCACCACATTTGCTGTGGCCGTGAAAGAGCGACCCCGAAAGGATCAATGAAACTTTCTCACCAGCTTGTCCTCCATGTCTAACACTATAAAGTCTGCTGGAATTATCAGTTTACCCACTTGGATGAGAATGTCCTCCACTATTCCCTGAGGTTGTCTTACTGATTGATCCACTAATTTGAGTGACATTGTGGTTGGCTTCAAATCATTCATGCCTAACTTCTTATAGATTGCAAAAGGCATCAAGTTGATGCTAGCTCTTAGGTTGAGCATAGCCCTTTCGTGTCTTTCTCCACCAATTTAGAGGAAGCCTCTTCTGAATCACTACACTAACATTCTCGTCGAGTCTTTCTTGATTCTTCGGTAGAAACAAATATTTCTCCTTATTCAACTCCTTGAAGAACTTCTCTGACAATGGCTTTTTCTGAATTGCTTTCAATAGTGGTAGGTTGATGCTCACCTTGGATAGAATATC
This sequence comes from Dipteronia dyeriana, assembly GCA_032871835.1. Classification (NCBI taxonomy): domain Eukaryota; kingdom Viridiplantae; phylum Streptophyta; class Magnoliopsida; order Sapindales; family Sapindaceae; genus Dipteronia; species Dipteronia dyeriana. The sequence goes on from CM065301.1 coordinate 59,479,834, forward strand.
ATAAATGTCTTTGAAGTATTTCTCCACCTTATCCTTCCTTATCCTCTTGTGATATGGTACTTGTGGACATTTTAGACTTGAAAGCTTGCTATCGACATTGTCTTCTTTTAGTAACTCAACCTCTTGCTCATCTCTATTAACTGAGGTCTCTCTTTCGTCAACCACTCTTAGAGTTTTAATCTCTTCTTCAATGGTTTCTTCATCCCTCCATTGTTCACAATTCTTCCACTCCTCAAAACTTCACTGGCATTACCTTGATCGGACGAATCTCTTGAATCCTCGAATTCTTTAATCAACATTACTTCCACGATATTCCCTATGTGCTCTTCAATTTTCTTCACTGAATCTTTTAATCGGAAGACCCTATATTTGTTATCCTCCATAAATCCAGTCAAAATCTTCTCATAAGAATCTTGTGATACTCTAATGTTCCTTCCCATTTCCATTTATGAATCTCCAATCGGCGGTTTCACATCATGGGCATTTCCATCTTATATTTCCCATCTTCCTGAGGATCTTGAGCAATTCCATTTCCTTATTGAACTTTGCCATTTGCAAGGCGAGAGAATCCATCATTCCTGAAAATTGGAGCAAAAATGCAATACCAAAAAGTAAAGAATTCTAACAAAACTAAAATTGAACAGAATTAATTAGGACAAAAGTAAGAACAAACTACTATGACAAGTTAAACAATTCAATAATCTATATGAAAATCCCCAGCAGTGGCACCATTTTGACAAGGCCGTTCTTGTCTTTTAAACACTTATAAAAAAGATGTATATATTTGGTTTTGAAAACAGATTTTTAACCACTTGCAACCACACAAAATGTGAAATTAGTAAAATGGTTAGTAAGTGATCGTCCTCAGGGATTAGGATTGATAATTGAAATGATTAACTAATCCTAGTTAAACTAACATAAGTGCATAAATGTAATTCACGGTTTGAGATGATAATGGTTGGTTGGAAAATCAATAAACAAACATAGGATAACATATAAGTAAAATACATGTGATATGAAAAATAGAATACTTAACTAATATAGATAAGAGATATGAATTTATTAATTAAAGTGAATCTTAAGAATTGATAGAGTTACCAATGGATATTGGGCAATGCATATAAAGCTTCATTTTAAAGAATAATTCTCACATTTAAGGACCAATTGTATTCGTAAGTGTGATTTGGTCATGGAAACTAAACCAAATCGCTTCTCACCAAGATTCATCACCTATGATATTTAGACAGGGGACAATGGTGAGATCGGTTAATTACAATCAATGGTTTTGGCAAGGGGTTGATATATCCGCCAACTAACCTATTCTATTCACTATGAGCTATAACCAATTAAGCTTGTCAATTCTTAGTTGATTCTGTCATGCATAATCCTACCAATATTACAATCAACAAGTGATATGTTCAATCATTTACATAAAGAGTAAGATCTAATTATGAAGTGAAGAAAACATAATTGGAGAACATTTATCGATAGCCAAAACAAATACCCAAAATCCAAAGGTTTCTCAAATCAATCTACTAGAGTGGAGTTTAGTTGCACATGATTACAATCAAGAAGAAGAGGTAAAAGATAAAGAAATCACCCATGAGCCTCCTACTTTAGCTTGGTCTCATCATGCCCCTTGATGAACCTTGATACAAAGAATGAAAGATGAGAATGTCTAGTGAGGTGGAGTCAAATGGGAAGTGACAAAGGAAGGATACGTAGAATATGGGTAGAGAGGAATGGTTATGGGGAAGTAGTGTAGATATCTATTATTGAGCTTTTGGATGTAAAAGATTAGTTCAAGATGAGAAAATGGATGAAGGTGAGATTGGATAAAATGGATTGAATGCCCTCTATATTTTTGGTACTTTTTGTGTTCTTTTCAACTCTTATTTAAAATGAAAGAGAAATGTATTTATATGGTCCCAATATGATGTCTTGCAATTGCCAGATTCGCTGATGTGGTATGTGTTATAGTCTGATTGTCACAGTTTGTACCTAGTGACCTATGACTGCGACTAACGGATATACGGTCTTTGATTTGATTGTCGCGGTGGGAAAGGCATCGACATCTGAATCAAATTTCTTCAATGGTTGTCACGGTTGGCAAGAATACGACATAATGACAAGGGCATCTGGATCTGATTTCATTCTTCCCTGTCATGGTGTCCTGGTAAAGACGTGATGACATTGACATCATGATCTGATTTCTATCTTCTCTGTCGCGGTGTCCTTATAGTGACACAATGGCTGCAATATCCCATTGGACTTATCTTCACTGAGACTGTTCACTTTTGTCACGTTTTTGTTATAACTATGCACTGGCGGCAACATATTTCGAAGTTGGATTTTTTTTTCCTTTTCTTCCTTTTACACTTTTGTACCTGTAATTTTTCCATCCCTCATAAATGGCTATGTGGCATGAATATACCTATAATCACTTGATTTAAAGTGTTAAGTCAAAGGAATTTGCACGAGATCAAGCAAAAAAGTCAGGAATGAATGGAAAAAATCATGTACTTATTGGCTTGATCAGTGGTGAAGGGCCGCCGTTGAATCCAATAATGTTTCGATGGTGAAAGGTCATCGGTGTACGCCTCTTTCATAATCACACCCATATTTTTTTTTAAAAAAACTTTATAGTTTGTAAAGAAACTTCACTTATAATTACACTGTATTGAGTTTTTTTTTTTTTAGCAAACACCACTTACACCTAGACCTTGCAATTTGTCTCACGACCCTTGAACACGACAAGAACCCAACAAATTTAGGTTAGGTTGGGTTGAGCATAACGGGTTCGGGTTGGTAAACGGGTTGACCTGTTTAATAAACGGGTCATGTCGGGTTTCGTAAACGGGTTAGCAGGTTGATAAAATTAGTAGGGACAAATGTGTAATTTAACATTAATTGCTAAATTCGTATTAAATCACAACCTTTAACATAGTTTATTTTTTGCCTCATTTAGTAAATTTTCACTTTAACTTCTAAAATTGTGAATATTGAACTTCCTCTCTCTATCCCTTTGTTATTAGTAAAATCCTTGAAATTGACAGGTCAGTATTATTACTTGAGAAGATGGTGATTAGATATATCACGTCACCGGAGTCAGCTAGAAAAGACCAACTCATGTTGACCGACATATGCTCTTAAGACCCGATGATACTCGGTCAGGTTTATCCGAACGATCGGGTAAAGATAACCTGACCAGGTTCACTAGATTGATCGTGTAGAGATGACCCAATCAGGTTTAACAAGCAGATCAGATCAAATAGTCTAGTCAAGTGAGATAACTGAGCAAATGAAAGACATATTGGTCGGGGTTGAGTAACCGATTGGGTTAATGAGACCCAATCAGGTTAGATAACAGGTTGGTCAGTGATACGTCGAAGCTGTTGAATGCAAGAGAACCATGACTCAAATACATTGATAAAGGATCTTGCCCAAACAAGGAACCATGAGGTATACTCCAGTAAGGAAACCAACTTCCTTAAGGATTTTAAATCCTGGGTTAAACGGGGAATCTAATTCGTTAAATGTGTAGAAGATACAAAACAGAGAAATAGATAAAGATGACTCCAACAAGTTAGAGCCCTACTAAAGGGTCGTTTATTTTTTCACTTAAAATGTAATAGGTCTGAATTGAACTAATTAAGTTGTTTTGTTTGTTTTTTTAAGTGGTCAAACAACTTAAAAATATAAAAAAACAACTTAAAATAAAAAATAAGAAATCTTAACTTTTAACTTAATTCAAAATCACTGGATTACAATTAAAATATTCACTTCCAAGTCTATCCTCCCAAAGAAGATATATTTCCAAATTTATTCTAATTTGATATTGTGTAGAATTCTTTCTTTTAACATATTTCTTATTTTAAACGGGTTACAGAAAAAAAAACTCTAATCACTTCTCATACTAAATTTTTTATGGGATTGAACAATTGAGTTTCTCTAGCTCCTACCAAATCCTAGTAAGAACATTTTTTTATATCTAATTATTCATGTAGTGCTCAATAAATTTGTATATCATATTAAGTAGATTATGCGGCTTGAAATTGTTATAGAATAATTATATATATTCAAGAACATATTTAAAAAAAAAATCAAGAACTTTTTTTTTATTTGGCTTATGGTGCATATAGAACTTGATTTTTTTTGAAAATAAATTGAACTTGAACTTTGTTTGCAGAACATATAAAATTACATTCTTTGATAATTTTTTTTTTGTTTTGTTAAATTGAACTTGGTTGCAAAAGAACATACAATATGAATGATGCATGTTAAATTACTTCTATTAATTAGTATGAGCATAAATGTAAAATTACTTATTTTCAGACAATTTTATTTTTAAAAAATAAACATGTTTACAGTACATTCAGATGTGAGAAGAAAAAACAAACATATCATTCAAGTTCAGATTTCAGTCATTATTCAGTCTTCAGAAAAATTCAGGACTGTTTAGTCTTCAGACAAAAAAACAAACGACCCTTAAATCTCGTCAACTTTCCTTACTTTTTACATTAAGAATAAGGGTGTATAAATAGACCCTTAGATACCATTGCATAGATGATGTGAAAAACATAAAAAAGCAAGAGTGCAAGAGAGACTGAGTGTGTAATCCATTCTTACATATTGAAATCTTTCACTCGCCACCTCCAGCAACCGATATTTCTTCCTTCTTGGATATCTTAAATTGTTAATTCATATTAACTTGTTAAGCGTGTGGTTGATTCTACACATCAAAAAATCACCGTTAACAATTAATGCTAGAATGAGGGGTGTATGTTAGAACTGCATCACAGAATCACCTCAAGGACATGTGAAAAACTGACATGGTAAATAGTAGAGGTGGAGATGTTGTAGGCGATGAGAGCAATCCTCGTGTGACAATATTGCCTCATGCCCAATAAACACCAATGTCACCGGAGAATGATTACCCTTTGGAACCCCAACCACAGACGCACATGTCACGATAACTCCTACGAATACCGCATATGGGATTTCCCTAGAGGTGTTTTAGTGTGTCCAAGAATCCCTACAGAGAGTTATTGAGGACGTAGCTAGACAAGGGATTAACATAACATAGACTGCAAACTTGACTTCCCCTACCAGCTGTCCACACCTTTAAGGTGTGCTCAGAGATAGTAGGCACAACTCAGGTATTCTTCGCTGGACCAGTAGAGGTAAGACAGATCGTCGTGAAAGAAAGGCGTGTTCTCGAAAAAGAGGTGATCGCCAAGATGACCAGGGCCACATGAAGGGTAATCGTCAATACGAAGGAAGCTATTAGGGAAGAGATGAGTAGGTTGAAAGAGGTCATAGTGAGACCATCCATCAGAAGGATGTGGGAAGATATGATGGTAGTCGACTGGGGTATACTTAGGAAGACTGTTATTGGGTAACCAAAAGAGATCCCAGTTGGTCTTAACTGATGAAGATATCCTTTATAGGAGACACCGGGTGACTAGCCCTTTGATTAGGTTCAACCAACGTAATGCTAAGATTATGGGACGTATACCAAGGGATCTTATTGGAATTACTATTCTCTAAAAGTTTGATGAACATAAAGAACCAGAGGGTGAACGAGAAGTCTTGTTATAAAGGATATAAACGCTGGAGCGTAGGCAGGGCCAAAATAATTTGCTGATTGGCAGCTCTAATAGTACATTCTCTGACGCAATTCGACGCGCTTGCTTCCGGAGTAGTTCAAAATGTCACATTTGGAGTAGTTCGTAGTAAACATCATCCCATAGGATTATGTCAGGAGATACCAGAATGCAATAATTATGGTGACACACTCAAGTACAGAATGGTCCCGTAAACTTTGGGTGATCAAGGTCCTAGATGATTTGGCAGAATTGCATGCGGTATGATCAAAATTTTTGAGGAGCTGATACAAGCATTTACTTGGCAATTCATAGAGAAAATTTAGTGGAGAAAATCAATATTTGTTTTGTCTACTTTAAAGTAAAGAAAGAGTGAGAAATTGAAAGAGTACTTGAACAGGTTCTCCTAGGAAGTGTCAGAGGTTTAAGACCTTAATGATGATGTCTTGGTACAACATTTATCAAAAGCATACAACAAAACCAGTTATCCTTAAGCCTGAGGCAGAAAGGGGCAACCACTTACGCACATCTTGTGGATGAAGTGGGAGGATACACGATGATAGAAGAAGAACCAATAGCTCATGACGGAGAGTTCATACATGGTGGCTGACCAGAGAAGAGCCAGAAGCCTAAAGAAGATAGCTCAAAAAGTGGTTAGAAAAGGGACCAGAAGAATAATAGCTCAAACAAGAATAAAAATGGTCGTAAGGATGATGACTGAAATGGCAACAAAGGCTTCAAAGGGCAATAAGAACATGGAGAGATTTTGGTTGTGATCGAGGATAAGAACCTATACAAAAACCCCCCAAAACAATCAGCTTTTGCCAGGTGGAACTTAACCAAGTACTGCCGGTTCCACCGAGAGAATGGCCATGAAACTTTAAAATGTTATCAATTTAGATATTACATTGATAAGCTTATCAGAGAAGGACGCCTGAATGATGTAGTCCTCAAAAGCAATGATATCCATCAAAGGGACCCCTTAAAGAGATGGTTGCCTAGATGGGAGTCAAAGCAAGAAAGATTGGCCCAAGATGAATGCTAATGAGGGGGCAATCAAAGCAATATTTGGAGGGCCCTACACAAGGAGGAGCAGTAGGAAAAGGATGGCAGAAGTCCGAAATGTAGTAAATGGTCAAAAGGGTTTGAAGATAAACTCAGTCAGGCCCGACCTGAAGAGAGCCGAAAAGGGTTAGGACCCAACCATTTTTTTAAAGGTGGGATGCTAACAAACTCTAGGCTAGGCCAAATGATGAGACCATGGTTTTTGTTTGCATTGGTCACAGAGAGTTGAAGAAGGTGCTAATAGGCAAATAGTGGTTGATGGACATCTTAAGTGTTGGGTTGTGCGATTAACTCGGATTGCCATAGAAAGATTTACATCCATAAACGATCCCACTGAAAGGGTTCGTTGGAGCGAAAGTAAGATCTTTGGGGACTATCAAGTTAATGGTAAAGATTGGGACTTACCTCTGCTAGAAAACCGTGCTCCTAGACTTAATGGTTATTGATATTGAGAATTGGCCCTATAATGCTTTTCTTAGGAGACCTTTCCTGAACAAGTCTAAAGCTGTGAAGATAACCTATACCTTAACAGTTAGGTTCCCGACTGAAGCATAAGTAGTATGGTGAAAAGCTTATAAGACTAGGTAAGAAAGGTGAATTCATTAGTTTATAGAGAGCATGCAGACTCTAATGTGATACAAATCAACTTGATAGAGGAACAAGATTATTTGGTAGTCGATGAAGAGGAAGCTTGGGAAGAAACCCTAACCAGGTTTGACCTAGACCTAAGGGAAGTGTCTTTAGGTTACGAGAGAGATTAAGAGAAGAAAGATCCAACGATGGAAGTTGTCCTCAACAACAATGAACTTGATTAAGCTGGCAAGTTAGGGGCTCAACTATCCAATTGTATCCAGAATGACCTAACAAATTTGATGAAGAAGTACATGGATGTATTCACATGGAAGCATGTGGACATGATATAAACTGGTGATTTAAAAGAGACGGAGGTTCAATCTGGAAAGAATATAAGCCATCAAGGAAGAAGTCAAGAAGCTATTAGTTGCATGGTCGATCAAAGAGGTCCTGTATCCTAAATATGTAGCCAATGTGGTGCTGGTCAAGAAGAAGAACGGACAATAGATGATGTGTGTGGATTTCACTGACCTTAATAAAACACGCCAAAAGGATAGTTTCCCAATTTCGAGGATAGACCAGTTGGTTGATGCCACTGCCATATATGAACTATTCAATTTCATGGATGCTTACTTATGCTTTAACCAGATCAGAATTTTAGTGCCAGACGATGAGATGACTGCCTTCATGACTGACCAATGGCTATATTGTTATAAGATGATGTCGTTTGGTTTAAAGTATGTCGGGTAACATACCAGAGGTTGGTAAACAAATTATTTGAACGACTGATGTAAAAACATGGAAGTATATGTAGACGATATGCTACCCAAAAGTGTTACAACTGAAAAACATGCATCAGACTTAAGGGAAACGTTTGAGGTATTGAGAAGATACAAGATGAAGCTCAATCCAAAGAAGTATGTATCTAGAGTATCGTCATAGAAGTTCCTCATATTCCAGGTTTATCAATCAGGGATTGAAGTTAACCCTAAAAAGGTAAATACGCTAAAGGATATGAAATCCCCAGAACCCTAAAGGAAATTCAACGGTTAACCAACGGTTTAACCTCACTCAACAAATTCATCAACCGGTCAACAGACAAGTGCCTCATTCTTTTCAGAGCCATAATTGACGGCAAGTGGTTAGAATTGATTGAAGAGTGTGATAAGGCCTCTTATCATATCAAGGAATATCTTGGCAAGGCTTCAGTTCTATCCAAACCAAAGAATGACAAGACTTTGTATTTGTATTTGTCATTCACGTTGGTAGTAACTAATTATGTACTGGATATGTTTGATGTGGGTACAGAAATCGGTCTATTACACCAACAAGACCTTACTACTAGCAGAAACAAGATACTCAACAATAGGGTAGATGGTTCTAGCACTTATAATGACATCTTTGAAACTTAAACCCTATTTTTAGGCATAAAAGATCAAAATCTACCTAGATTGCCCACTAAAGTAGATTCTATCTGAACTAGAAGTACTGGGTAGAATGACCAATTCACTGAACCAAACGACTAGGTAGCTTTGATCAAAGCCTAAGCAGTAGCAAATTACATCATCGAATTCACTAAACTAAACGACTAGGTAGCTAAAATGCTTGAAAAGAGGGAAAAGAAAGCCATTCAATGGCTGCTACAAGTCGATGGGTCGTCAAACACAGATGGCATTTGGGCGGGGATAATATTATTTACCCTAGAGGGTGATCAGGTAGAGTGTGCCTTACAGTTGGACTTTAAGGCAACTGATAAAATGGCTGATTACGCAGCACTTGTGGAATGATTAAGGGTTTGCACAACCTTAGATGTTGATGAGATAGAGATCTTCAGTGACTCTCATGTCATGGTTAATCAGATCCTAGATGAATACATGGCGAAGGATGACAACATGATAGCTTGCCTTGAGCTAGCCAAATCCTTGGGGAGACAACCCACATAGGTACATTATACTTTTGTATATAGTTACTTAAATATTTAAGCTTTTCATTAGATATAGTTTAGTTTAAGAGTGTGATTGTATTGTGTTTAGTGGATAGGGTATTGTTAATATTTGTTTATGTTTAGTGTGTTTATGTTTAGGAGTATAAATATGTGTTAGTGGAATAATTAGGATGTATGTATATATTTTATTTTCAATAGGTGTTTTTTGGCCAAACAACCAAACTTTGAACTCGTGCCCATGTTCTTTAATGATTAACCTGTTGGCGTTTATGCCCTAAATATGTAATTTGTAAATGGATTTATGAAATAAATAAAAAGAAATGTTCAATTCATTCTTGTTGTATTGTTTATTTTATAACTTGTACATACATATTAACATCTTGGATTGTCGGATGTAATATCGAACTGTGTATATGAGTGTCATTTACGGATGGATACAGTAAGAGACATGCAATCTAAAGAGTCCATAGATAGCAAATAAAACTGAGTACTTTATTTGTGGTTAATCTATAGCTGCAGTCTATTCCGTAATGTACAGTGATTCTATCTTGAATCATTCATATGAGATATAGGAATGGAGGCACCTTGTATGATGTGATCATATAGGACTGGGACATGACCTATATGAATCTCTCACCAAGATCCATTTACTGATGAGATTCATATATATCAACTAACGATGGCTATATGTGGGTGATCTTAATCCTGAGTGTCTTATCGACTCCTTCAGGTTAGATCGTGGTATTTGATATACCACGGGTAAGGTCATATGTATTTCCTGATCAATATACTCTGTATGTTGGGATTGCGGTTTGGATTGTGGTTGGGAAGGTTTGTACACAATAGTGGAATCCACTCCTTCTTATGAGAAGTAGATGGTAGTTCCCTTAAAGGTTGATTCGGGGCTTGGACAATATGAGCGCTCTCTTAATTATGTGAGGAAATAGGATTTATTATCCATCAGAGAATCAACGATACTTAAAGGATATATGTAATTAGAGGGGTATAACGTATATTATGACCTAACTCTAATTATGAACTACTGTGGAAGATCACACCATATGTAATAGCTATATCAATGGACACCGAGTTGTATCGGTCTGTATAAAAGCGTCTGCAGTTGAGAGAGTGCAGCTTCAAGTTTTTAGTGGAATAACACCGGAGTTCATAATCAAAGAATATTAATTAAAGAGTTTAATTAATGATTCTGATGATTATTGGAGCTCAAAATACTGTGGGTCCATTAGATCCCCTTACTAGCCTGATCGATTTATGTAAAAGAGTCACGGTTAATTAATTGGATTGTCCAATTAATTGTGTTACGAAAGTGACGTGTATTTATTCAGGAAATTAATTGAATAGGGAGATTATTTAATTAATGAATAATGGTGATTAAATAAATTAAATAATAAGATTGTTTAATTATGTTACTAATCACTAAACGGAGGATGTTTGTTGATATTTGTTTTTTGAATTAAATAAAGTAATATGATTATTTTATTTTGTCAAATTAAATATTTAATTTTTTGAATTTAAATAGTTTGAATTCAAATCAAATCAATTAAACAAAATATTAATCAATATCTTTAAAGATATATGATATCTTAAAAGATTAGATTTATTGGTTTTAAATTAAATATTTAATTTTTGAAAATAGTTTAAATTCAAAATAGATGGTATCTTTTAATAAAAATAAAATGAAGATTTTGTTTTTAGATAAAAAGATATCATGAGGTTTTTTACAAGAGGAAATATATATCTGATATATATTATTTGAAAACCGACCAAAACAAGATATAAATTAAAAAAAAAAAATTTGATATATATATATATATATTCTTTAATAAAAAAGGACACACATTAATTTTTGGTTTTTTGGTGTGCGTACGAACACACATACATCAACTAAAGAAAAGCAATACCAATGGTCAACGCAGATCAATATACATATCAGTGCATGTGTGATTGTGCGTGAGAAGCATATGATTTATTGTGCAAGTGTGTCCATGGAATAACACCAAAAAGGGAGAAAAGTGCAAGTATTGCACAAAGAACATATTTTGTGTGTAAGTATTGTGCATTGATATCAAGGAAAGAGTTTCTTCAATTCTTTTCTCTACATCCTCCATTCAAGTTCCTGAGACCGTGATGCACCCACACGCAGTTACCAATCCTAGGATATAGCGAGGAAGATCGAGTGGTACAGATCATAAGCATTACAAGAAGTGAAAGTGCCTCCAAACGATGGTAAACTTCTATTAGTCTTCTTCTTTATATTTGATTACAATTTCCGTATATACATATTTATTTATTATTGTAATAATTTTATATGTATGAGTTCCGAAAAAAAATTATGATCCAAAGTTTACTGGTCCCAGATCGTTTACGATTTGTATAATTTTTTTTAAACCTACTTTTGCTGCATGAACGGTGAACGAGGTTCGAACATAGCCATTGTGGGCAATGTTGAGTTTAGGTTTGAGGGTATGGGCAAGTTAACACCTAAATGTGTGCTCGTGAGGAGAATCGTGCATGCACTAGTTTATGAGTTTTGTATATATTATTATCAATCTATGATTGATCACACAATGCGAATTAGTCACTTTTCTCTTTTTGCTTATTTAACGAAATTTTGTGCAAAAATGCTAGGATCAATGGTGGAGACTGCTCAAGTCAGATTTGTGCCTTAGTATTCATATTTTGTGGGTATTTTGTTTATACTCATCCAATCACTTTTTGAAAATTTTTGTGCTTAAATCATCAAACATGATATTTATTGAATGCCATTGAACATATATGTGGACTTTTTACTAAAAGTTGTATTCCCTTGTTAGACAGACTTTTGAATATGATTTTAGGCAATTGTGCTCTTAATTTCCAAGTAAAACCCAAACACATGACTCCATGAAAGGATTGCAAGGTCAAACACAAACCACTCGTTACTTAAACACCACACCCTAAACACAATCACCGAAGTAGTTGATCATGCGTAGTGTACATAGCATGGAAAGGAAAGACATAAAGCTCTTAAGCCTATAATGGTGTGTACTTAGGCATATTATGAAATTATGCAAAAAAGGGGGTTTCATGAAGAAAAAGAAAGAAAAGAATTAAAGTGAAAAAAATTAAGCACTTAAAGCCCTTATTCTTCATGTAAAAAGTTACTCAAAAATCGAGTGACAACTTAGCACAAGGAAATTGAAAGTTGTAGCGTAGACGCTTGAATTAAAAAGTTGTTTGAGACATAGAGTGAAATTACAATGTTTCAACGTACAACGGTTAATAGGGTCAATGATCTTCAACTAAACCAAATCATGCTATACACTACCATAACACCCATCACCCATTTCAATTAAGAGGAGTCATAATTGATCCTTAGGATGTCTAACTTGGGAATTCAAATAGATGCTTGTTCTTTCCACGGTCTTGGTTTTTCAACTTTTTCATGAGATCCACTTTTAGAAATGTACTTCAAATGAAATATTTCTTATGCGATCATTCAATTTCGTATATGTTGATAGAGAGTGAGCCTAGAATTCTGAGAGAAAAATTGATTGAAATACGGTGAGGAATAGAGTTAAGGCGAAATGTATCCAAAAATTCTAGTACTTAATCTTAGAAACTTCAATTATAGTGTGAGATACATTTTGTGTACATTTTATATTGATTGTCATTTTGATATTATCTAGCTTTCGCATTGACCTCCTCGGGTGCACATATCACAAAGCAAAACTTCTGAATTTTTTTGGCTTTCATAGCATATCTAGAGCTTGTAGTATTTGTTTGTTTATTTTTCTTTTTAGTTATTTTGGTCAAGGGCGAAAAAAGGTTAGGTTCGGGGGATCTCTCTAAATATGTATATGTTTTAAGCGCCCACCCATTTAACTTTGTGTCCATTACCCAAGCATTTGTGTCATTTAGTTGCATCTTTGACTTATTTTCATGTATTTTTAGATTTTTAAAGATAAAGTAGGACTTAATGAAGAATCATGGAGAAAAGAAGATTGGAATTGAATTATGAAGAATATCTATAAGAAGGAAGTCACAAATCCACACCAGAGGAGACTTCGACTTGCCATTGCAAGAACGAAATTGCAGATTAAGGGGGCAGATCAGTACCAGAGGAGACTACGACTTGAAACTGTGAGGTGGAAGTAACAACCAAACTAGATAATTTTGTGAAGTCAATTCTACGAGTTCTACCTAGCAGTTTAGCACCAGCAAAGATTGCGACTTAAGGCTGTGAGGTCAAAGTAGTAGATCTATGCTGCAGTTTATCCACGTATGAGAACTTTGTGAGTTCCAACCAACATAAAGAAGTAGCAAATCATGAGCAGAAGATACTGCAACTTGACACTACGAGGTTGAAGTTGTAGATCTTGGTAGCAACTCCCACTCCACTTTAACTTGTAAGTAGCCTCATCCAAAACTTTTTCCCACTATATAAACACTTTTTTCTTATGTAGAAAGTTTGTCTGTCCTTTAGCTAAAGTTAGATACCCCTTTTCACAATCATTTTCCTTTTGAAAAACACCTTTGAGTAAACACTTTAGATTTCATCTTATAGAATTAGAATTTCCTAAATAATAATCATAGAGCTATCTTTAGTCATCAAGAAAAGTTCTGTTGAAAAAAGCTAGAGGGAAGCATCCAAGAACACAATGAGCTTTCTTTATCTTTCTTTTTCATTTTCTTGTATTTGTTATGTAATGAGTAGCTAAATCCTTTTAGTTGGGGATTTGATGTTTGTATATATATGTGAACACTCTTTGTAATGACCTAATCTATCCATTTTTATGTCTATTGAGTTTGCATTTATGCATAAGATATTTTCATGTTGAATGTTGAATATGAACTTTATTTTATATACTAGGATGATTTTTAGTGCATGAATAGTGGATCTAATTCATTGTTGAAGAACTTTGTGTAGGTTTTACTTGAAGCTCCATAAGAGGTTAACTCATTCTTGACTAACCTAGTCCTAGGTTTGTGTAAGTTGATAAAAGGGGTACCATACATCAATGACCAAATTGACCTCTTAGTTATAGATTCGTATGGATAAAAATTAGGTTATGAAAATGTTATTAGCGTTTTGCATCATTAACTTCTCAACATATCTTTATATAATTTGAATTTATAACTTTCTTTTTAACAACTAAGTTAGTGAATTTACTTGTTCCATAATCACTTTCTTTGGAGTAATTCTTAGTAACAAAGTAGTGTAATATTTAGTAACTTAAACTAGGTTAATCACCGATAAAGCGTAACTTCTTCGTGGGAACGATAACCTTTATTTGTGTCCACTTTACTATTTAGCGACCCGTAAACTTGCCTAGGGTTGTAGACTCGCATGTTACATTTATTTCATTTGCATAATTTTAGTAGTTTCTCCCGGAGTGTGTCAATTTTCAATCTAGAATTCTCTTATATATACAACTATCTTAAAAAATAAATATATAAAAAATTCATTGATATCTATAATTATCTTAAAAAGATTTTTTTTATTGATAGAATTCAAAACTAGACATTAAAGAAAGACAAAAAAAAAGTAAAATAATACCTACAATGATCAGGGTCCTATCAAAATACTTTTTCCATTAATTTTTTTTTAATATGATAATCATGTGATGATGAGAAAGTTTGATAGTTGAAATAAAATTAGAGTTTAATTAGGGTTTATTATAAGTTTTTTTTTAAAAAATAAATAGTTCAAGATTAATGAGTGTATATAGTACTTGATTTATTTTAATTAAAGTAGTTTGTTGTAATTAGTAAATTTCTATTGAGATATTTTTGTAATTAAATTTTTAATAAAATATGGGTATACTAATTGTTTTTATGGGTGGAAATTGTTGAAGTATTTTTTGAAAGTCTGTTCTCAGGGATTGAGTGGTTATTAGTTAAATCGACTTAGTCTAATAGAAAATCTATTCTAAGTGCAAGAAAATTAAACTAAATTAAATTGATCATGTTGAATTGCAAAATTAAAATATTAAAAGTAAAGATACTAATTAAGATCATAAACCACTTCTTGAACTAAATGAAAGAGTATGAATGATGATGAGGCTAGGGAATTCAACGAAGTCAAGCTATGAACAATTGGATATCATCATTTAACCTCATTAATGCTTAATTATTCAAGTTAGGACCAAACCTTTTCTTAGGTATGATTAAATCAATCACTCACCCTCAATCTTCTACTCCTCTGTCATTTAGTAAGAGTTTTGGAGAAGATAATTTTAAGCACAAAGATTTAAAATGTCAAAATCAATTCAAATTGACATTCTCTTCATTAAATCTTTTCTATTTAATTAGAGCATGATTCAATCAAGTATGCCATTTACTTAATCAAATCCTTAGATAATTATCTCACCCAATTAGAAATATCGAGTGACATTCAATTTAATAAAAAATCAAGATCGAAAACTATTAAAACTTTAATGAAAAAAACTTGAATAAATACTCTAACAATAATTCATTGATAACACCCAATATCCATACAATCCTCACATTGACCTTTTAGAATAGGGTTTAGCTACACATGACTACGAGAAATAAACAAGAAGAGAAAATCCACGTTGGTCAGGCAAAGATTCCTCAATCTTCAAGTTCGATTGCAAGTCTTCAAGTTTTCTTCATTGTATAATGTCGGGTGTGTAGAATGGAATTAGTTGATGGGTGATGAAAGATGTCTTGTGAAGGTAGGGTTTAATTCTGAGCTACTGAAATCTTTTTTTTTTTATAGATCTGACTTTGTGAATAGAATTTGAAGTATTTATATGTTTGTCATTCAAATTAGGGCTTCATATTCTCTTGTTTAAACTAGGAATCGCGTGACCGCTGTCAGTGTTGCGGCCTAGACACTTGCATAAGACATAGTTTGCTAAGTGGTGACTCTTTTGGAAACTACCACTGTTGTCACCGTAGTTAGAGTAGGTGTCTGGACAGCGCCCTATGCTGCATAAGTCTTTTGGAATGTAGCACTGGCTATGCCACATGTGGGGACCTCACCTGGCTTGTGGTCTATGTCGTGGTTCTTCAAGATTTTAATCTTTTCATCCTATTTTTACCCTGATTTCTCATGAAAACCTTCCAATCATCTTCTTTAGAGAAATCAACCATTGTGACAGTTACAGATGTACAGGGTCGAGTTATTTCTTGGTCCTCCGCCAGTACTTGTTGATTCAGGGGTACAAGAAGAGTGAGACCTTTTGCTGCTCTAACCACAACAGGAAATGCTATTCGAGTAGTAACAGATCAAGGTATGCAACGAGTTGAAGTCATGATAAAAGGTCTGGGTCTCGAAAGAGATGCAACATTACGTGCTATTCGTCGAAGTGGTATACTTTTAAGTTTCGTAAGAGATGTAACCCTTATGCCACATAATGGTTGTAGACCCCCTAAAAAAAGTGAGTGTAGAAATAAACATTGAAGAGATTTCAAGAAAAATAAATGACTTAAAAATCTGACAAATAATATTACTATGGTTCGAGAGAAATGAAAAGTACCTACTCGGACACAACAGTGGAAATGTGTTGAATCAAGAGCAGACAGTAAGCGTTTTTATTATGGACTCTTTATTCTGTCTCCACTTATGAACGGTCAAGCCGACATAATAGGCATTGCGATGCGAAGTGCTTTGCTTGGAGAAATAGAAGGAACATGTATTACATGTGCACAATATGAGAAAATCCTGCAATAATATTCTACCATAGTAGGTATTCAAGAATCAGTACATGAAATTTAAATGAATTTGAAAGAAATTGTATTGAGAAGTAATCTATATGGAACTCGTGACACGCTTATTTGTGTCAAAGGTCCTGGATATGTAACTGCTCAAGACATCCTCTTACCTCCTTCCATGAAAATCGTTGATAATATGCATAATATAGCTAACCTAACAGAACCAACTGATTTTTGTATTCGGTTACAAATTGAAAAGAATCAAGGATATAATATAAAAACACCAAATAACTTTCAAGATGGAAGTTATCTTATAGATGCTATATTCATGCCTATTTGAAACACGAATCATAGTATTCATTTCTATGGAGATGGAAATGAAAAACAAGAGATCTTTTTTTTAGAAATATGGACAAATGGAGGTTTAACTCTTAAAGAAGCAAACTCTGCCTTACGTAAAGTTGTCAAAGTATGATTAACCTCTAGGTTTGAAATCATTGCTTATATCCTTGGTATTGGCCATAATTCACAAGAACATTCTGTAGTCTTAGTAAGAGGGGGGAGGGTTAAAGATTTACCCAGTGTGAGATATCACATTGTTTGAGGAACTCTAGATGCTGTCGGAGTAAAGGATCGTCAACAAGGGTGTTCTATTGTGTTGTAGATTCTTATCCAAGATTTGTATCATTTGATGATGCCATGTGAATCGCTAGAAACATGTGAAGTGTATGGCTAACCCAATAACGAAAGTTTTGTAAGGGGACTGGAGCAGGCTACTGTGAGACTAAAGATCTTCTTTCTAAAGAGATTTGATTCATAACTATTATATGTCCAAGGTTCAATATTGAAATAATTTTAGAAGTTTTCCCTAACTTTGTCCTTGTCAACAAACAATTCGAAATGTCTAAACTTTTTTACAGCAGGTCCAAGTCAAATAACAATGATTTGAAGCAGTTTTTACACTATTTACACTATTTCGGAAACCCAAGGATTTAATCATTTTGATATGTAAAATACAGGGGGGGACGGATATTCATATTAAAGTGAGTAAATAGATTTCCATATGCATCTATGAGATTGAGTATGAAATTCTATAGATTGAGTATGGAATTCTATGGAAAGTCGTATGTACAGCTTAGGGAGATCATGCACAACTTGCAAAACCTTTAAAAAAATCTTCAATACTCGAAAAACAAGCTTATTGCATAGGAAATAGGGGTGAAAAACATATATATATATATATATATATATATATATATATATATATTTATATATATATAAATAGAACAATCAGCAATGTCGACACCCTTTAGATGTTCCCCAGTTACTTTGTCGCATTCTCTCATTTTTATGTTTATCGATTGTTATATATTTACTCATGGTTTTACAAAAAAATGTCTATATGTATTAAACATCTAAAGGGTATCTATGAGATTGAGTATGGAATTCTATAGATTGAGTATGGAATTCTATGGAAAGCCGTATGTACGGCTTAGGGAGATCATGCACAACTTACAAAACCTTAAAAAAAATCTTCAATACTCGAAAAACAAGCTTATTGCATAGGAAATAGGGGTGAAAAACATATATAAAAATAGAACAATCAGCAATGTCGACACCCTTTAGATGTTTAATATAATATAGTGAATTAAATGAGTAAATGAAGGTTCCTTTGGTTCGATTTCTTCCCCAGTTATACTCTGTCACATTCTCTCATTTTTATGTTTATCGATTGTTATATATTTACTCATGGTCTTACAAAAAAATGTCTATATTTCAAGACTTGTGATCTTTTTAGTTTTAAAATTAACACATGTCCTACTCCTGCACAAACTCCCCAGTTAGGCAACAACTCATTTTTCATGATCATGTCAAGTTTGACCAAACCATTATATATATATATATACATAAATAACTTCCATTTGTAATATTTTTATAAAATTGTGAGCAATAGTTGACATTATAATTTTAAGTTTATGAAAACTGAATTGATTGAAATGTTTAAGTAAGAGAGAGTATACCTGATAGAGCCCGTTTGATTGTGATCAATATTTGATGAGCTTAGTGCACCTTAGCTGCATTAAATATATGTATGATATGGTATGGACTATTGTATATATGTGGGCCTAATATTCCTTTTAGGACTAACCATTCTATTAAGGTTGAGAATTCCTTATGGATTAGGATTCTAGAAAGTTATACTATTTACAGAGGGTCCCGACTCTCACTCACAACATGTATTACAGAATTGTCTCCCCATTAGGCAATCTGAGAAAGGTGAGAAGAGAGTAGAAGACTGACTATTGTTTTTACTATTTTTTTTTCAGGTATATGTTATTGCGTTATTCAATGGATTCAAGAAATCCAGGTATGCTTTCATGCTTATGTATTTAATACAAAAATATATTTATTTACATAATGTTTATAGTGGTATCCGAGTTATCCATATTTTTACATAGGATGAATATTAAATTCCTATTATTATTCGTCTACTGTTTTTGATACTTGAATATGTTGATATACGTTGAATTCGTTAGAGAAATCTTTTGTTTGTTTGTTTGATGATTGGTTTCAAGAAAGAAATTCAGTTTGATGGAATTCGATTAGTAGATGGACTTTTTTTTTCTAGCATTTAAGTTTCAGTTGTGCGAAAGGAAAGCCAGATAGGTCTTGGTTTGGGATTAAATGATCAGATCATGTGATATGGTTTATTTTACTCTTAGGTTGATGGGTTTTCAACCCTGATCAATCGTGGTTTTCTTCTCTTGTCAATGCCACCTATCGGTCCTGATCCCGACCAACCCATGCAACAGTCGACGGGTTTTGGCTATAAACCCGGTCGATTTGAGCCAGTAAACCAGGTCGACTGTTGTTGAACACCACCCCGACGAAGATCGGTCGACCAGGCGAATCGATCGTCCAAGACTCATGCTTTGAGGAAGAACGATCACAATCCACCCCAAATTTCTTCGTTTGAGATCCACGCGATGTGGTTCGAGGTTGCGCCGCTGTGCGTTGCCTTAAGGCGACAGATGGGCTGTCAAGGCGACGACGAACAACTTCCTAGGGTTTCCAAAAGATTGATTTTGCTTTGGGTAATGTTTTGAGAATTTGATATTCTTGAAGCACTAACTTGCAATTACTTTGGGCTTTTTTATGATTTTGGCAAAACTGTGGGGTTTATTTAAAATTGCCAAAACTTATTGGACTAGTTTGCAATTTTGAAATAGTTTTGGGGCCGATTTACAATTACTGAAAAGTTTTTGGATCACTTTTTAATTTTCAAAAAAAAGGGGTAAAATTTTAGTTTTTAAAAGCTTACTGGGCCCGTTTTGTAATTATTGAATCTTGAGGGGCATTTTGTAATTTAGCAAAATCAATGGCAGTTTTTATAATTTTCCAAAAGGGTTTTGGGACTAATTACAGTTGATAATCTTTGTGATTTCGAATGATTATGTTTCTACGTAGTAGACTAATCATTAAGTTTTTATACTGATTATTTCGTTTGAAATTAATAATCCATTTTGTATACTCTCGTGAATCGAGGGGCTATGTTTTCACTTAGTGGCTAATCATTTCGATTTTAAGAATTTAGTTGACCGACGGTTATTAATTTGATAGTTTTAATAATTGATTGAATACTCTCGTAAAATGGATAATTATGTGTCACGTAGTGACTACTCATTAAAGATTTTGAGATATTCGTCAGTAATCAATTATTAAATTTGAACTGCAAAGATGGAAATGCTTGTGTTAATCATCTCCTTAGGAGGGTTATCACATTTGATAGGTGATATTCTCTCCGTAGGAGGTTTATCATCTTGAGGTATTCATCTATAAAACTGCAATAATAGAAACTATATGCATGTTTTTATCATCTCCGTAGGAGGGTTATCATATGTGATGGGTGATGTTCTTCTCTGTAGAAGGTTCATCATATTGAGGAATTCATTTATAGAATGTTGTGATATTTACCCAATCACATGCTGAATCATGTTTTTATAAATGTTTTGACTGTTATCTTATGAGCATGAAATCCTTTATTTTGATATTCAGTATTCAATGTCAACAACTTTGCTTCGTAATTGTCTGCTATCAAACCTTTGGATGAGACTAATTTCGAGAAATGGAAAGAGACATTCACTGCTGTCCTAGCTTTTTGAGGGATAGACATTTCGTTACGTGAAAAGAGGCCTTCTAAACTCACTGATGAGAGTACTGCTAAATAGAGGTCTTATTGAAAGAAGTGGAAAGAGTCTAATCGAAAATTCCTAATAATCATGCGTTTGTCCATTGCCAAAACTATCAAAAAGAGTATTCCAAAATGTAGGGATGCAAAGGCATTTCTTAAAGCTGTGAGTGGCAAGTTCATGAAGCGGAGCAAGGCTGAGAGGGGTAAGTATCTGAGCTAGCTGGAGACTACAGTTTATGATGGTACCGGTGATGTTCGTGAGCTTATTATGAAGATGACTAATATGACCATGAAATTAAGAGATCTGAATACAGAGATCTCTGACTCTCACCTTGTGTGGCAGGTCCTTGAGTCTTTTTCAAGTGAGTTTGATATTTTGAAAACCTCTTATAATGCTCAAGAGGCTGAATGGACATTGGACCAAATGACTGATATTGTGGTCCATGAGGAAGAGACTACCTGTAAGAGTAAGAAACAAAGTGCTCATATGGTTACAGACAGCTACAAGGGTAAGAAAAAGTCCAATGGGGGCAAGAAGTTTAAACATCATGAAAAGAAAGCTGGCAAGACTAATGGGCTCGTTAAGGCTAAGGGTGAGGATATGAAAGGTTAATGTTTTTGGTGTAGCAAGAAGGGCCATATGAACAGGAATTGCTTCAAGTTTAAGAAACACATAGAAGATACCCCTTTAGCTCTCGTATGTTTTGCATCTAATTTGGATGATGTCCCTTTGAATTCTTGGTGGGTTGATTCTGAAGTTACTATTCATGTTACAAATTCTTTACAGGACTTCAAAAGCAAAAGGAAACCAAGGGATAAAGAAGTTGTCGTTTTCATGGGAAATGGAGAGAAGACTTTAGTTGAGTCTATAAGAGTTGTTAGATTACCTTTAGCTTTAGGAAAGATTTTAGATTTAGTTGATGTTGCTTTTGTTCATTCTCTCAGACACAATTTGATTTCCATTTCTAGGTTGGATATTAGTGGCTATCGTTTTGAATTCATTAATAAAGGGTTTGGTCTTTATCATGGTTCTCTTCTCATTGGTTATGGTTGTTTGTGTGATGGTTTGTATAAATTGATTTTACTCTCTAATTTTATTGGTGAATGTTCTCGTTCCACTACTGTGATAAATTTTACCACTGAATCTAAACGCTAGAGGGAAAATTATTCGTCCATGCTATACCACAGACGTTTAGGCTATTTATCTAAAGATCAAATTGAATGATAAATTAGAAATGGTATTCTTGATTCACTTGAATTTTTAGATTTTGGATCTTGTGTTAATTGTTTGAAAGGTTAAATGACAAGAGTTAAAAAGAAAGGGGTTACCAGAAGTCAAAATCTGTTGGAAATTATTCATACCGATATATGTGGGCCATTTTCACCCTCCACATTTGGTGGATATAAATATTTTATTTTTTTCATTGATGATTTCTCGCGTTATGGTTACATCTATCTCATTCACAAGAATTTTGAAGCCTTAGATATCTTTAAATATATAAGGCTGAGGTTGAACTGAAATTAGAAAGAAAGATCAATGTGTCAGATCTGATCATGGGGGTGAATATTATGGTAGGTATGGTAAAGTGGTCGGAATCCTGGTCTGTTAACAAGGCATTTTGGAAGAATGAAGGATCGGTGCTTAATACACTATACCCAGTGATCCTGAGCAGAATGGAGTTTCTGAGAGGCAGAATCGCACATTAATGGAAATGGTAAGAAGTATGATCGGTACGAGTTCTTTGCCTAAATTTTTATGGGGTGATATGTTAAAGATGACAACTTATATTAGTAATAGAGTTCCCAGCAAATCGATGCCTAAACTCCATTTGAAATGTGGTTTGGTTCGAAGCCAAAATTGAATCACATGAGAGTATGGGGATGTCCTGCGGAAGTAATGCCTTATGATTCTAATTTGAAAAGGTTGGATGTTAAGACTGTTAGTGCATTTTTTATGGGATATACGGATAAATCAAAAGGGGAAAGATTTTTTTGTCCTACATACACTATAATGATCATTGAATCTAAGCATGTTGTATTCTTGGAGAAAGGTAATGAAGTTGAAAAGAATATGTAAACTTAAGATTTTGAGTTTGAGGAAGACAAATCGGGTAATCTAACATCTTCTACTTCATTGGATATTATCATACCACCTCTCTTTGAGCATCATGATAAGTCTCTATCTGAACAAGAAGATGTGCCTTTACTATTTGTTGATGAACCGTAACCGGTTATTTATGAGCCCGAGCCAGCTATTGATGAACCCCAGCCAGTTGTTAATGAGCCACAACCAATTGTTGATGTTCCTTTAAGGAGATCTCAGAGGGTTCGAAGATCTGTTATTCCCGATGATTATATTGTTTATTTATAGCAGCATGATTTTGACTTAGAAGTGGATGACGTTCCTTGGACTTATGATCAAGCTGTTCAGAGCTCTCAATCGTCAAAATGGATGGATGCTATGATCGATGAACTGAGATCCATGGATACAAATCGTGTTTGGGATTTGGTTGATCTGCCTGATGGTTGTGAGCCCATTGGCTACAAATGAGTTTTTAAGACTAAACGAGACTCTAAAGGCAATGTTGAGAGACAAAAGGAAGGTATTGATTATACCAAGACTTTTTCCCCTCTCTTCGAAAGATGCCTTTAGAATTATTATGGCCTTAGTAGCTCATTTTCATTTAGAGCTACATCAAATTGATGTGAAGACTACTTTCCTGAATGGAGATCTTGTAGAGGATGTATACATGGTGCAACCTGAAGTTTTTCAGGCAGTTGGAAAGGAACATATGGCTTACAAACTCATAAAATCCATTTATGGTATTTGAAATTTGATAATGTTGTTACATCGTATGATTTTGTTGAAAATTCTATAGATCATTGCATATACCTCAAGGTCAGTGGGAGCAATTTTATCTTTCTTATACTTTATGTTGATGATATTTTGCCCGCCAACAATAATTTGGGGTTGCTACATGATACCAAGAATTTTTTATCTCATAGCTTTGAAATGAAGGATATTAGGGAAGCCTCTTATGTCCTTGGTGTTGAGATACATCGTGATAGGTCTCATGGTTTGCTTGGATTATCTCAGAAGGCTTACATTGATAGGGTACTAGAGAGGTTTAACATGATTGTTTGTTCCCCAGGTGAGGTACCTATCGTGAAAGGAGATAAACTTACAAAGTTACAGTGTCCCCAAAATGAACTAGAACGTTCTCAAATGAAAGATGTCCCATATTCATCTGCGGTTGGCAGTTTGATTTATGCACATGTTTGTACACGTCCTGATATTGCTTTTACAATTAGCGTACTTGGTAGATTTCAAAGTAATCCTGGCATGCATCAATGGACGACAGCAAAGAAAGTTATGCGTTATCTGCATCGAACAAAGGATTTCATTCTCACTTATATGCGTTCATATTTATTGGAAGTTGTTGGCTATGTAGATGCAGATTTTGTTGGTTGTACAGATGATCTAAAATCAACTTTAGGTTTTGTGTTTATATTGGCTGGTGGAGCCATATCGTGGAAGAGTGTCAAACAGACTTACAGTTTCATCTACTATGCAAACTGAGTTTGTGGCATGTTATGAAGCCACAATCCAAGCAGTTTGGTTGCAGAATTTTATTTTAGGGTTACAGTTATTGGATTCAATTTCTAAGTCATTGACAATTTATTGTGACAATTCCTCACTTGTTTCTTTCTCTAAGAATAATAAAAGGTCTTCAGGGTCTAAACATATGGAGAACAAGTATCTTGTAGTTAGAGAGAAAGTTTAGGAGTTGCAAACTTCTATCATTTATATTGCCACAGAAGAGATGATAGCTGATCCTCTAACCAAGGGACTATCTCTGAAGGTTTTTAAAGGGCATGTTACCCATATGGGGTTGGTAGATAGTTATGATATGCTTGGTTAGTGGGAGTTATGTTTTGTTTTTAAATTAACTGCAGTTTCTGTTTAATAAAATTTTATTTATTTGTTCTTGAGAATATATTTATACATTTTATATGTATGTTATTTGCCATGCTATGCGCGTATGTAAGTTTTCGATTATGGCAGCATTTCTCAAAGCTCTTGGCTTTGAGGGGGCACTTCACTCATAAGGTATAAAGTTTCCGCCGATCAGTGAATATTACTTAAGACAGAAAGATTTGCCCGTCTTAAGGGAGGTTTAATTCATGGTCAAAGTATTTGTCCAATGAGTATAAGATGCTTAAGGCATTAAGTTTGCTCGTTTTAACCTGCTTTGCATTATGCGAAATTGGACCTATATGGAAATATGCATGATGATCACATTTGCATGTAATTTCCATACCACACATACATACCATTTTACCCGGGTACGTAAAGCTAAGGAAATTTTGCTTACATATGGTCGTATGTTGATTAAAGATGTAATGATCTATGTAGTTGGATACTTGAGGTTCTATTGGACTAAGGGGAATGAAGGTGTTACTCTCTTAAACAATCTTTGTGGCCACATATAATTGTTTGTCAATTCAGAGAGTCGTTTTCTAAAAATGAAAATTTAAATCTAAAATAAAATGTCTATTTATCTTACGTGGGAGAATGTAAGATTTTTATAAAATTGTGAGCAAAATTTGACATTATAATTTTAAGTTTATGAAAACCAAATTGATTGATATGTTTAAGTAAGAGAGAGTAGACCAGATAGAGCCCATTTAATTGTGATCAATATTTGATAGGCTTGGTGCACCTTAGCTACATTAAATATATGTAGAATATGATATGGGTTATTGTATATGTGTGGATCTAGTATTCCTTATAGAACTAGCTATCCTATTAGGGTTGAGAATCCTTTATGGGTTAGAGTCCCTACTCTCACTCACCGCATGCATTACATAACTGTCTCCCCATTAGGCAATCTCAGAAAGGTGAGATGTGAGTAGAAGACTCTCTATTATTTTCTTTTCATGTATTTGTTATTTCGCTATTCAATGGATTCAGGAAATTTAGGTATGCTTTCATGCTTATGTATTTAATACGAATACATATTTATTACATAATGCTTACACCATCACCTATCATCATGTTAATTTAGGGAGTTGTGATTATAAATTTTGACACAATTCATTAAATATATGAGTCATAGTCGGGATATATGATCTACCACAAATATGATTAAAGGTGAAAATGTTTAGACATGATATGAGCAAATAAGTAAATTTAACAAGTTAGAATTGTCGTTCTTAGATAATTAATTAAACGTGTTATATTTATGTTAACACTAATATGATGACACGCGAGTAGCTAGAAGTGACAAGATGAGGTTGTTTCGACAGTAAACCTCGCACATATATACATAAAGTTGTAGGTTCAAGTTTCTCTCATTTTCGAAAACCCTGAATTATAAATTTAAAAAAAGTAGCTAGAAGTACTCGTCATAATTTGTTAAATAGAAAATATTGATGATCAAGACTTGTTTTATAAAACATGACTTAAAAAATTTGTACAAGTGAATAATATGTGATTAATAATGAATAAAGATGGCTTCAAGTAAAGCATGCAATGTGACAGTTACTGGCTAGGAATGGTACAAGTAATTATAGAAAATGAATGATGAATAAGATTGAAGAAGCTGTTAAAAAGAGTGATACTGGTGGGGTTTTGATTTGTGAAAAAAAAACATGTATAGGTTTGAGGTTGACATATATAAATTGTCAAAAGAAGAAGTTACCTGTTCCATATCAAAGATCATCATAGTAAAATATTGGATACCTGAGATTGTTACATATGATCGATACATAATTACTAGAAAAATAAACTCAAGTCACCGTGCTACGTTCTAAATGGAAGTTTTTTTTTAAAGCTTTGCCATTGGTATGATTCGAACCGTTGACTTCAGATTCATTTACCCAATCTCCAACCTCGTCATTCTTTCAGCTGAGCTACGCCCCTAAGGATAATATATTTAAATTTAATATCTCATTTATCCAATTTAACAAACAAGTACATGATAAGTAACAGAACCACTTGAGCGTATTCCAACGTTACCTTGAATGGCAAGGGGAAATTTGATATAGATTAAATAACCTCTAATTAGCTTCATCTTTAAGTTAGTAAAGATTTTTTTTTATAGTGGCGTATTTGATTTGGCTTCTGCTCCAGGAATAATAACGACTTAAGCTATATATACAACTTGAAAGTAAACCCTTTAAGGATAATGGTGCTGTACGTATTTGTTGTAGGTGTAATTTAGATGGTGTGACACGTCAGCAATAGACTGGAGTTGGGGGTGCCATATCAGTCCAAGTTGACCAAAGAACGTCAAAACCCTCGACTGAGATAATGCAAACGATCGGATAAGAAGACCCGATCGGGATTGTCAAGATGGTCGGGAGAAAGGTTGTGGTTGGGTAAAACCGCTGATCGGGAAAAGCAATTTTGGTTGGGTGTAACAGGTGGTCGGTTGCATGACATGTGGACAACACTCAGATTTAATGAAGTTATGACTCTAATACGCAGAGAAGAATCCGACGTGAACAAGACATCTTGAAGTACATCTTGATAAGGAAATAAGCTTCCTAATAGACATCAAAGTGTAAATTGGGCAAAAGATCTAATACAATTAAGATACAAGCATTGCAAAATAAGAAAGAGAATAATACGATTCCAACAAAATAGAATTTGGTTCCGTTACGGGAACTTATTTTACTTGTACACTAAGATTTAGGGTTCTATGCATGTATAAATAGGCCCTAATAATACTCATAGAAATGGTGAACGCCAATTAAACTTACAAGAGTGCAAGGGAGATAGTGTGTGTAATTGCTCTCATTATAGTGAATTATTCTCGCTGTTGCCGGCAACCGTGGATGTTTCTCCGCCTTAAGGTTTTACCACATAAATCTTGTCCCTTGTTTGCTTTATTTTATTTTGTTTTATATATATTTATTTTCCATAGTTTGATTTTTTATTCACGTTCACTTGTTCGACGAGTGATCAATTAAACATAATCCAAAAATCACCGTCAACAGTATTCAAACATACAACCATAGTTTCTGATAAGAAAACTGCTAGAAAGGCCAGAAGACAAAACAATTGCAATTAATTTTGAGTGCAGTTTAGAATTATATGCAATTTATCATCTAACCAATAACTTGTTACATACAGAAAGCATTTGGACAACGTAATTTTTTGAGATGTATACTATTTTTTATTAATGTAACTACTGTATGCATGTGTTTGGAAATGTAGGTTTTCAAAATAACTTTTTGATATGATTTCCATTTCAATGGATGTGGCAATTGAGTTGGTATTCTCATGTCACTTTCCAATAATGGATTGCATTGAAAGTGGAGAGAGAGAGTTTTGAATAAGATTTCAATAACATCTAACGACAGAGTTTTCTCTCCGATATTATCGAAGTAGATATCACGTTGCATTTGTAATATTTGATCTCAGTAATTCTTGGGCCCCGTTTGATTTTGTCTGAAAACTGAACAGTGTTGAATGTTACTGAAAACTGAATAGTGACTGAAAATTGAAAACTGAAAAACATGTTTGTTTTTATTCACTGAAAACTGAATATAAGTGATAAGTTGTTTGTTTTTTTAAGTTATAAATATATGAAAATGAATACTTTTACATATATCACTACAAGAAAAATAGGTTTTAGGGACGAAATTTTTATAGAACATCTATTGGGACGTAAAAACAAATTCGTCCCTAAAAATTTCAAACATGAAGAAAACTATAGGGACGAAAAAAATCGTCCCAATAGAACGTCTATTGGGACGAAACAAATTATTCGTCCCTAAAAAAGGACAAATCCGACGAGACTTTTAGGGACGGAAATATTTGTCCCGATAGAATGTCTATTGGGATAGGAAAAAAAATGTCCCTAAAAAGTGCAAAAATATCAAGACTTTTAGGGACGAAAATAATTCGTCCCAATAGAATGTGTATTGGGACAAAATAAATTATTCGTCCCAATAGGATGTCTATTGGGAGGAAAATTATTCGTCCCTAAAAGTTTGATATTTTTCTTTTGAAAAAAAAAAAAGAATTTATAGACTTGTAGAATTATTAAAACAAAAATAATATTTCTTGTTGATAATGATTTATCGGGATTATATTTTTATTATTTTATCTTTATTTTATCTTTATTTTTTAAAAAAGTTTTTCCTAAGAGACATAATTAAATTTGTTTCATTTTTTAATATTTATTACTATAGATTAATTCAAAAATTATGAAAAATTATATATATATATATATATTATATTATAATAAGAATCTAAAATGGAAAACTACTTTCTAGAAAAGTTGTTGTATGTTTATCCTTTTCTTTTGTGATAGGAATTCAAATCTTACATTTGTTCATTAAATTGAAAAAAACGTAAAGAAAATCTCTATATTCCATGCAAACCACTTTCTAGAAAAGTTGTTATATATTTATCCTTCCATTTTGTGATAGAAATTCAAATATTACATTTGTCTATTAAATTGAAAAATATAAAGAATTTTTCTATATTCCATGTACGATTAAGGATAGACTATTTGATATGAAAATATATGTTTTTTAAAAATAGTTTAATTGCACATTATCTCTTAGCGGAACTGGTAGTGTACCTCCCTTCCACATAAGTGATGAGGGGTTCAAACCGAAAGTTTTCTTCTCAGGTTATGGGAAGTAGTTATCTCTCAGTATGGGCTTAAATATCTAGAGGCACATGTATTGTTTGATTTCAGTAGGTCTCGACAGTCATATTGTAATAGTTCTTGTAATATTTTTTTTTAAATAGTTTAATTAAATGTTACAATAAACATTTTTAATATCAATTTATTTATTATATAAAAATAAAATTTAAATTATTGGAGTTCATTTATAATAAAATTTAATAACATATAGAGCTTATATATAAATAATATACATTAATTGACACATCCTAAACACTAGCGAAGTGGATTCGCTGGTTCGACTCAAGTGGAGAGTCAAACTTTAAATGATATGGTTGGTTGGTTGGGTGGGTGGGTAGGGTTGGTGGAGTTGGGTGTGGGTATGGGTTGTGATTGGTATTAGGTCAATATGATTATTATTATTTTTTATTTTTTAAATTAAATTTCGTCCCTATAGGTCTTTAGGGACGAATTTCAATTTTCGTCCCAAAGAAGCTATTGCGGCCCACCTGAGGCAACGGATTTATTTCGTCTCAATAGGTCTATAGGGACAATTATTTGGCTATTGGGACGAAAAATAAAAAGCGTCCCAATAGCCCTTTTTTGTAGTGTATGTCTTTCTAACTATTATTTGCTTTATACTTACATTTTAATATATTAATGACTACTATAATAAGTAATTTAATAATTCTAAAATAAAATTATTTAGTTATTAATAATATTTCAAATTGATATAAATAATTAAAAATATATAATTATTTAAACAAATGAATTGGAATTCATAAACTTGCAACAATCAATTTTCAGCTACATTGAACACTACCAATTCATTGTGGCCTTTGACGGCTTCTTATTTCTTTTCACACAAATATACCAGAAGCAATAAAAGTTGTACAATCCGTATCATGGGTTGATTTTCAAATAGGTTTGATCTTCAAACAAGAAGATCATATCACATGGATCCCTTTTTTATTTTCATTTAGTTAATTAGTTGTTTAAAATGAAATCAAACGAAATGGAGGAGGAGAAAAGAGAAGAGATAGCTTTGATAGAAAATGGGTGTGAAGAGTTATCAGCACTTTGTCACTCCGAGTGGTGCATGACTTTCACTTACTCCTAACCATTGCCCCCCATTTTGTTTTTACATTCACAAGTGCTAGAAAAAACCAAAAAAAAAAAAAAACTTTGCGAGATGAAACTAATGAAATTCGGGAATTCATAATGAAGAAAAAGTAAATGATAAACTTATATAAAAAATATATTAATAAGGTTAGTGAGGATAGCAGTGGGGATAGTTTTTAAAGAAAAAATTTGTTTTAAATTCCATTACTTTTTGGTTAAGTGAAAAATGAAAAAATTTCACCTTTATAAACAATCAATTTTAGAGATAATCACTTAAAAAATGAAAAAAAAGAATTGAATGAATAAAGCATTACCATTATTTTTTATTTTTTAGAGAGAGATGCTCCTCTTTCTCTCTAGAATTCTTTACTGCCTCTTTCTAATCCCAACGCATTTTCATGGTGAATTCTTCTCTATCCATGGCTTCCTCACCTAGACACTCATCTCTTCCATGCTTAGGTTCCATCAACCCTTCTTCTCCTTCCATGAATCCCTCTCCTAAACATCCATCTCTTCCTTGCCTTAGTTCCAAAAGGCTTTCTACCCCCAACTCTTTGGTCTTCCCACCCGGTTCTACCATGGAAAATCCATCATTCCCGAATGCACCTTCTTCTTTCATTTCTAGTGTGCCGCCTCCCTCCCCTTCCTTGCAAAATCGACCCTTTCCCTCCCCCCACATAGTTTATTCAGGTGGAGTTTCTTCCATTTTAAAAGCTAATGACTCTATTGAGTACAACAATGGGTCTTCCAAAATAGGGCATTGTTCTAGCATACCCAAGCTCGTTTTAAATAATGCTATCAACCATGAAAGAACTGGCCATAGTACTCTCAATAGAGCTGTTGTTGCTGAAGGTAAAGGGGTCCTATCTAGCACCCCACAAACCTTAACTATTGCAGCCAATTTAGGCAACAATGGAGGTTTTGAAGATTCAAGCTTTGTTGTACATCTCAAGAATGAGTTGGGGAAGATGAAAGGGACTGTGGATCAATGTAATAGGTCTGAAAAGCCTGCCCTTGATGTCTATAGACCTGTCCAGCTACTTTAGGTTCCTTTTTCCTCTTTTGGTATGGTTGAAAAGCCTGCCTCTAAAAGAGAAGCTTGTCCCTCCGCATTTGTTGAAGGTCAAAAGGTCCAGCTAGAGGAGGTCTCCTCTTTAAGCAATTTTGTGCTGCCCCATAATAAAGGTATTTCTATCACTACTCCTTTGATGACTAAAGATGCTAGCAATGCTATAGGACAATTGCCTCCTATAATTTCTGAAAAGAGCCCTATTTCTTATAGTAATGTGCTGAAAGGTGCTCATCATGATCCACTTATGGATCCCCCTTCTAGTAGTCCTATGAATCTTAAATACTACCAGCCCATTCATAGTGGAAATAGGAAGTGTGTCTCCCTTCCCTTAGAGGTTGCAGAGAATGGCTCTAAAGCATGGAAGAACTGCTTGGTGGGTTATTTTGTTGAGAAAAAGCTCTTATTTTCTCTAGTTAACAACATAGTCATGCGTATTTTGGGAAATCGTGGCCCGTTGGAAGTTCTAGCTAATGATAAGGGGCTCTACGTCTTTAAGTTCTCGGATGATGAAGCTTGCTCTAATGTGTTAGAGGCTGGCCCTTGGTTATTTGCAGGAAGGATGGTGATCCTAAAAAAATGGCATCCTAGGCTCAATCTATCTAAATATTCCTACTCTAAAATTCCGGTTTGGGTTAAGCTCTTCAACATTCCCCATGAATACTTGAATGAAGAAGGGCTGAGCCATATTGCTAGGGCGGTTGGTAAGCCCCTCTATGCTGATGGCCTAACTGAATCCATGAAGAGAATTTCCTTTGCTAGGGTTTGTATTGAAATTGATGCCTCTTGTGACCTTGTTGATTCCTTTGACCTATTAAGCTTGGAGAAAATGTGGAAATCTTGGTGGAATACCAATGGAAACCAAAAATTTGAGCTGAATGCAAGTCTTTTGGCCACTCTATTACTAATTGCCCTAAGCTTAAGCCTCTACTTTCCCCATCTGAAAATGTTTGTGCTCCTAAGCTTAAACAAGAATGGAAGAGATTCTATAAACGAGATGCTCCCATGGATTGCTCTTCCCAAGCATGCATAGAACCTCCTCCGTTTGGCTCCTTGAAAGATGATGAAGTTATTTCCACTTGTAATACTTAAAATGAGCCTTCTTTGTGTCCTACCTACCTACCTAACCATGACCAATGCCAAGACCTCTCTATGGAAGGGGTTGTTGATACCTCCAACAAGTTTGTAACTCTTGTAGAGGATGGTGATAGCCGTAATGACCAATGCAATGATGTTGATCCTCCTTCTAAGGCTTCTCCGGACCAGTGCAATGACCACTGCGCTGATGTTGATTCTCCTACTATGGCCTCTCCGGACCACTCCCTATGGCACTCAAAAATAAAAAAACATTGATGGGGTCACTATTAAAGGGCTTTCCAGCCCCACGGTATCTTCTAGCAAGAAGAAGAAGAAGAAGAAGAAGAAGAAGAAGAAGAAGAAGAAGAAACTGATTGCTAAGAAAGGCAAGGTTAATAGCTCGCAAGCTAAGGTAACGCCTTTTCAACCTCTTGATGATTAATCTAGCATGTTGGAACACTAGGGGTCTGAATTCCACCCCTAAACAATCAGAAGTTAGGAAGTTGTTACTTGACCATAACATCGGTCTAGTTTGTTTAATTGAGACAAGAGTGAGAATCAATAAGAAAACTCTTGTTTCCAATTCAGATTTCAAAGATTGGGATATGATAGATAATCAAGACCCAAAAAAAGTATGTGTTCAAGTCAGCATGGTTCTCCTTGGATTGTGCTTGGTGATTTCAATGTCTCTAGGAGTGTGGGTGAGTCAATTGGGGGATGTTCCAGAATTTTGGGTGCTATGGAGGAGTTCAATGACTGTCTTCAACACTCTATAAGATCATTGTCAAGATCATTGCCAATAGGATCAAACCTTGTCTCTCGGATATTATCAGCCCTTCCCAATCGGCTTTTGTGGCTGGTAGGAGTATAGGGGACAACATCCTTCTTGCGCAAGAGCTTATGAGGAATTATCATAAGGATTTTGGCTGCCCTAGGTTGGCTCTAAAGGTAGATTTGATGAAGGTTTTTGATATGGTGGATTGAGGCATCTTGCTTGAATCCCTCGCTGCTTTTCACTTTCCTCCTAAGATTATTACATGGATCAAAGCTTGCCTTTCTACCCCCAAGTTTTCTATCTCCATCAATGAACTAGCTGGTTTTTTCTCCGAAAAAAGAGGTCTTCGGCAAGGGGATCCTATGTCCCCATACCTCTTTGTAATAGCTATGGAGTTCTATCTAAAATTCTGACCAAGGGAATTGCGAACTTTCCAAGCTTCAAGTATCATTGGAAGTGTGACAAGATAAAGCTCTCCCACCTCTGTTTTGCTGATGATCTTATCATGCTTTGCCATGGCTCCCCTTCTTCAGCTCTAGTCCTTAAGGCTGCCCTCGATGAATTCTCTTTGCTTTCAGGCCTCCTTGCTAATCAAGCCAAGAGCAATATTTTTACTTCGGGTTTATCCTCTACAACCAACCAGCAGCTCATTAACCTCTTTGGTTACACGGTCGGTTCTCTCCCCATTCACTATCTAGGTATCCCTATCATCTCTACTAAACTTTGTCTTCGGGACTGCTCCCCTTTTTTGGACAAAGTTTCGGGCAGACTTACCTCTTGAATGAACCCCAACCTTTCTTATGCGGGTCGCTTGCAGCTCATCATATCGGTTTTGTCGAGTTCACAAGTCTTTGGGGCTAGTTATCTCTGCCTTCCTATTAAGATTTTGAAGATTATAGAACATAAATTCTGTAGTTTGTTGTGGAAAGGGGTTGAAGGTGATAGTAAGGGTGCAAAAATTTCTTGGTCTGATATTTGTCTCCCTAAGAAAGATGGTGGTCTTGGAATCAATGATCTCTATTCTTGGAACAAGGTCATGATGATTAGTCATCTTTGGATTTTGATTTACGGTACGAATAACCTCTGGTCTTCTTAGATCAAAGCCTATCACCTCAAAGGCTCAAACCTTTGGGAGGCTAAAGCCCCTTCTACTCTTGGAATTAGAGGAAACTCCTCTATCTTCGGCCAATTGCTCGACTTTTAATTCAGCATTACATTGGAAATAGTTCTAGTACTTCCTTATGGTTTGATAATTGGCATCCGGATGGTCCTCTCCTTTCTAAATGGGGCACCCGTGTGGTTTATGATTCTGGCCTCCCTCTCAATGCAACAGTTAATGCCATTGTTCTTGTTAATTCTTGGAATTGGCCGGCTGCTATGTCCATTGATCTTGTTGAAATTAAAAGTCAGATGCCTTCTTACAATCCTAACTTCAATATAGAGGATAGTATTCGATGGCTCCCTTCTCTTAATGGTATTTACTCAACCTCTTCTGCTTTGGCTTCTCTTAGAGCCCCTTACCCTCTTGTTCCTTGGTTCAAGCTGGTTTGGTTCCCTTAAAACATTCCGAGAATGAGTTTCATACTTTGGATGGCTGTTAGAGGTAGGCTCCCCACCAGGGACCGCATTCATAAGTATGACCTTGGGGCTGTTACTACTTGTGTTCTTTGCAACTCCCATCTCGAGTCTCATGCCCACTTGTTCTTTGAGTGTTTATTCAGAAGAGACACTTGGACTCTACTTCTGAACTATTGTGGGACTCATTGGATTGGTCTTTGCTGGAATGATTTTATTGCTTGGGCTTCAACCCATTGGAGAGGAAACACCTGTTATTGTGGCTAAGAAGCTTTGTGTTGGGGCTGCTGTTTATCACATTTGGAGAGAGCGTAATTGTCTTATTTTTGAAAATGCCAAACGGACTAGCTCGGTTGTTGCACGCTCCATTATTGACACCATTCGCTGTCGGCTATCATCTATCAATCTCAAAGACCACCCTCTTATAGATTTGAATTGGAATGTAAACGCTAATTGATTTTAGGCTTTGCTCTTGTTTTGAGCCATTGTCTAGCTCTTGATTTTTGTTTAGCTCTTGCTTTGCTTCTTGGGGTATGCCCCTTGTATTTGTTCTTTATTTTTCTTTTTATGATACTATTTACTTACCAAAAAAAAAAAAGAATTGAATGGAGCACATTAATTACCATCAAGTGTTAAGTGGAAAAATCAAACAGTGCCTTGATATACTCTTTACTATCCATTGTCAAATTTCAATGAAAGAAAAAAGAAACAAACAATAAGACATTTAAATAAATTTTGTCTTCCTTTTTTATTTTGAATTATTACATAAAATTTTATTAGAAAACAGTGTTAAAGAATAAAGATATTAAGGCCCTGTCTGGTACAGCGTTTCAAAGGCTATTTTCATTTTTATTTTTGTTTTTGAAAAATCGTTCAAATGTTCTTTCAATACTGTTTTCAAAATCATTTTCAAAAATATTTTTCAAATCATTTTCAACTTTAATGACTTAACATGAAAAAAATCTAAAACAACTATTTCATGTTTTTGTTTTCCATTTTTTTCACTTCGAGATTTTTTTAAGCTCAGAACAAAACAAATCACACTTCCATCTGCTCATCATGAACACAATCTCAAAAAATTCATTTGATCATCATCAACACAATCTCAAAAAACAACACTGCTTCAAAATCATCTCACTAACAACCATAACTTCAACACCATCAAACACATTATATCTAATTAATGGTTAAAAAAATCATGGAATTATAAGAGATGAAGAGAGAAGATTAGAACAAGATGAAGAGAAGTGAGGATGACGAACAGATATGGGGGAGAAGACGAAGGGATTGAGCAAGTTGAAGTAGAGATCCGAACTGAGAGTTGAGAGAAGATGACGATGAAGGGAGATGGCAAGTTGAAATAGAGTATATATATGTATGTATGTATAGTGGTTTTCCTATCAGTGCGTACTGATATAACTTATATCAGTGCATTGCATGTGGACCATTGATTATGGAGGAGCATTGACAAGTGCATACACTTTGAGTCAAAGTATGTAAATCTAATGGTTCACATCCAATGCACTGACGAATTTATATAAGTGCGCACTGACTTGAAATTTTATATATATATATATATATAGAATGATTATGTGTGGTAAGTCTATTGTAACACCATAGAACACACCAATATTGTATTGCCATGTGAGTAAAATTATGGTTTTAAGTGTTTTGTTAATTATTACCACCAGACGGGTACTTACCATTTTCATTTTCAGAATACAGTTTTCAAAATGTTACTAGACGCGTTTTCCAATTTCGAAATTGAAACAAAAAATATTGTTTTCATTTTCGTTTTTATTTTCGAAAAACAGCACATGAAAAAATGTTACCAGACATACCCTAATCTAAGCCAGATAGTCTTTTTTACAATATCACTAAATAGACCTAAGCTAAGAATTTTGGCCAAATATATTTATCTATGCCCTGCCCAGCCTTAGCTTTTTATGCAATATATGTAACAAAGTAACACACAAACCTCCTTATGAGAGTCCATTATGTTTTTATTTTCTTTCGGAAAGCTGAATTAATTATGGATAGTGTTAACCTGTGTCCTTAGGGCACATGTTAAAATTATAAAAGTTTCTCTTATTGAACACTCAATCATTGTATTTAATGTATCAATATAATAAATATGATAGTTGACTTTCCTAATATAGTAATTTTTGTATTTTTAATCGGCACATGTTAACACTACCCATTACTTATTTATATCATCTCTTTTCATTTCCGGTTTTAGGATTCATTTCAAAATAACACTTTACATTCTATCTTAATTTTTTCAAATAAGAAACAAAAAGAAAAAAAATACATAAAAAAGGAAAATTGTATAAACTCCCCCGAGTTTAGACCTAATTACAGCTAGATGGAAGTATGGAACCTTTGCGTTAAATTACACAAACCTACCCTCTCATTAGGTTTGACACTAATCGTAGATAAGATCTTAGAAGTCTGTTCATTTATAAAGAACAAGAAATGTTACCGGTTAAACTAATTAGTACTTAAGTCACGATACCCTATAACACAGCACAAAACAAGATAAAAGACAAACAAATTTCATCTTTTAGATACATCTAATGTTAAAAAAAAAATAAAAATTAAGTTAATGCTTATGGTCCTTTATGGCATTTTTTACTTGACTATTTATTTTTCCTTTTTTCTTTCTTTTTCTTCTTTCTTTCTTTGGTTATTTATTTATATGGATACTGTATAGGGGTTTTTCAACATATGATCTTATGTGATGTTTTTTCTCCTTAGGTCAGTCCAATTTATTGATAAAAATTATTAATAAATGTTTTTCTTTTGATATTCTTCAAATTAAACATAGCTTTAGCCATACAAAATTAAAAATGCTCCTTTATGGTGAAACTTAATCTCCCCGCTTTGAACAAGTCACCTGGTTGTTATCTACTCAAGAATAAATTTTTTAGTTTATTTCTTAATATAATCTAAATATCTTGGATTAAGATGTTTAGTTCCACCGTAAAAAGAAAAGTTTAGTTCCTATTTTGTTGATATTAATTTGCCATTGAATATTTGATTCTCCCAATTATTATCTATCATATATAAAAGAATTTATTTTGTTACCTTTTAAATATGAATTTGAATTTAAAATTAAATTATTTCCATGTTATATATATATATATATATATATAAATAAATAAATAAATAAATAAATAATATATATATTAAGTAAAAAGAATAATTTATCAATAAAGAATGAACTACAAGAGAGTGAAGAAAAATAAAAACCAATAAAACTGGTTAACATATAAGAGCATCTCGTGGCAACAATGAGGCATGCAAAGATAATTGTTGAGATGATAACAATGTCAAGAGACTTGCTTTCTATGTAGCATAAAAATAGATTTGATAGACAATCAATTCAAAATTTGATCTCCGATGCTTCCGTCTAAAACATAATTTTTTTAATGACATGTCTATTTTTTTCATTTTAATTTTTCTCTTATTTTTTTATCAAAAATAGATGAAAAATTAATCTACGTTTTAAATACTTGCTAAGTCAACCGAAAAAATAGTTGTGCAACAGACCGTCTGAAAGTAGACGATCATATTGACAATGTCTAATATTTTTTTTCCAAACAAAATATTAGATCTCCATGACTTGTCTAATATTTCACGTTCACAACTCATTTTTTTTTATATTCAATTAGCGCCTTGTGTAACCTAGATTGGATCTCCATGACTTGTACCTGCAACCACAAGCCAAACTTCTCCTCCATCACTATTCTTCCTTTCATCAAACCCTGCTGAGTTCGAAACCACTTTCAAGACGTATCTCCTTTATTAAACCCATACTAGGCACGTTTGAATCATAATCCCAATACCAATAAGTCCTCCATACGATCTCCTGTAAAGATTTGACACCGTCATCGCTAACCATTTGGCTCTGATACCTGTTGTTGGAAATTTAAACCGATAAATGCGGAAACAACATGCCTAATATTCGTCCGTAACTCATAGAAATTACTAACGTCTATAGCAGAAAAATAGATGAGAGAAAATAAACCAATTTCAATACAAGATATATGTGGAAAACCCAAATCGGGTAAAACACCACGGGTTGCTAGGACGATAGAGAAAGTTCCACTATATGATATATTTTTATAACCATATAGTCTTGGATTCTCTCTCACACCTCAACCCCAAACCATAGAGCCTTAACAAGTTTCTCAGCTCACAGCTGAGCCTTACATCATGACTCTTATCTCACAACGCTCATAAGATCCACACTAAGAACCCCTAATATCCCTTAGGTCTCTCTTGAATATCACCTGCGAATCTATAACTTGATTCATTGATATTCCCTTAGATCTCTCCACGGATAATCTCAAGGGTCTCTCACTCGGATCTCACTAGTCTCTGATGTTACATGACATTTCTTTGACTCCACACTAAATAACCTAGATACAAGGTTCTATTTATACTAGTTATAGGGAGTTTAAAATAAAAGAAAATCTTACTCCTAATTGTAAAAGACTTTCTTGTTCCATAAAAGACTATTTTCTTTTATGCACAAGTCTTCATATCCCATGCAAAGAGTATTCCTTTTCCTTCAAGCACAAAAACTTTCAGAAAGAGAACCTTTCCTTTTTCGCGTAACATTCTTGATCTCAGTAAAATACATTATCTCCGCAGTCTGGGTCACGTTGTGCACCCCGTTTCCTACACCATGGAATACTTTTGGAAACAACCGCTTAATATACCGCGGTCTAAGCCTTTTGCCTATGCTGCGGTCTGCACCGCGTTGACCTCCTAGAATTGACCACTCCCTCTACCGCAGTCCATGCGACTTGTCTGCACCGCGGTCCGTACCGTGGGTACTTCTAGAATCCGTTTCTTCTAAAGCTCTAAATAGGAAAAGAAGGGGAAAGAACATATATATATATAAAGCCCTAGATGAAATGACACCGTTTGAAACTAGGCAACAAAATCCCGTCATTACCGCTGGCTAGACCGTGGCTCGAACATGTTGTCCAGACTGCGATCCCCAAAACATGTAACTTCTAGAGCCAACCGTTGTTGGAACCACAGTTGAGGCATGTGCTTAGCCGGTGACTTACACCGTGATGAAGAGAAAAATCCTTTTTTTTTCAGATAGACACAACACACTATCCTAAATGCAAGATGTGCAAGTGTGGAGTTTGATGAATGGCATAAAATGAATCATTCAAAGACAAAAACATGTTCAAACAAGTGGAAATACATTCAAGTGAGTGTGTGCTACTAATTCTCTTCAATTAGGAGTAGAGTCAAGTAAGCTACCTTTCTTGAAGCACTTAGAGTCCAAAGCCTTTGATGATGGGTGATATTCAACTCATAATCTACTCATTAGAATATTTGACTCAAATTGTGATTTTGTCAACGAAATAAGCCATTAAAAATGAGATACTTACAATCTATCGCTTTGGCTATTTCATGACAAAACCACCACTCACCAAACAACCTCACAACATTAAAAGAAAGTTGGTCAACAACAATTTCTACGTTACAATAAGCCCTATAATCTAAGTCTTGAACATCTTCAAGTCAATCTAAGGCTTGTGGAAAAATCCAACATACACACAATAAACAAGAGAATGCCTTCTAAGACCAAGTGTGTGTGAGGTGCTTTCAATGAAAACGATTGCAATAGCCCTAGCCAATTAAACCAATACAATCAAATAATGTAATCATGTTATGCTATGCAATGCAACATGCTCCCCCTTAATGATTACATCAACTATCTCAAAGAATAAACTCCCTCTAAATGGTCAATCTACCATAATATACAACTCTCTCCCTCCTAAACTTCACACTACTCCCATTTTTTATCATAAGATAGGCAAAGAAGTATCCTCTTAATCGGTAAACACGTGGTAAGGATAGCTTATGACACAAAAATATATGCATAATCATATATGTAAATTCATGCAACTCAATTAAGTAAGGGAGATCCAAGGAGTTTTATTTCATGAAAAATGTGTAAAATAATGCTTCGCATGCAAGACAAGTTGTATTCAAGATCAAAAGCTTGGTATTTGTCAAAGCAAAACAACAAGGATTTCAAAGAGAATTCAAATCAATTTCATCCTTTGTCATGAAAATAAGCAAGATATAGATTGCAAAAAAAATTCAATTTTAAGAGCAACTATATCAAACTTTATAAGCAAAACAAGACATATTGCATCATTTTAGATTTTTCGGGGTGGGATACCCATATGATAGTAGCCTTATTCAACAAATAAAAAGATATAGACTTTTGGATTGTAAAATCCTTTGAATGGATACAAGATCCTTATTGATTGAAGTCTTAACATTGCCTTCACACATAATTTTTACATTCATATTTAAGCATTCAAGAGTTTCTTCATGCATGTCCAGATAAAACATGTCATTAATAGAATCATCATGTCATGAAGATCAATCATAGGTCATTCAAAACGTAATTCCAAAGTAAATTTTCCTATTCTAAAAATTCATGTTTGATCATAAATAAGACATAGATTGCAAGTAAAGCAAAGTTGCACACATTTTAAAAAACAAACATATAAGCATATGTACAACTAATCATCTCATGCAATTAACAAAGAAGCATGGAGATTATCAATGATCACTATGTATTATTATGTCAATTTGCTATTTTTGCTTGAGCTCCCCATATAGGGTTAATCACCAAAGCTCATAAAGACATATGACAAATCCCAATAATCCTACTAAGTGATTTGAATCTAGTTGAGTTTTAGGGTTTAGTGAACAAATCCGATAGTTGATCATTTGTGCCAACATGTTCAAGTGCAATTCATTTGCTTCCAACTAACTCCCTAATAAAGTGATGTCTAATGGCTATATGCTTAGTTCTAAAGTGCTGAACATGATTTTTTGAAATAATAATTACACTCATGTTATTACAACAAAGGGTTAGAGTACCTTGATCAAAGCCATAATCCACAAAGCAAAAGAGTTGTGTGCAAGCACTCCCGACTGCTTTGTACTCGGCCTCGGCTATGGACAAGGAAAAAGAGTTTTGGTTCTTGCAAAACAATGAAATCAAGTCAGAGGGGACATCTTTTAATAGCCATTAAGGGGTCAAGTAGAAATTTTCCACTTACCTGTTACTTATTAGGAAACACCTCCTTACACTAGGTAGATATTACATGCTACGTTCTACCTCGAAGTACCGGGTCTTACACAACCGAGGTACCTTAGCATCATTATTGAAGTAAGATAAAGCTCTTACGCCTCAATAAACTACCCAGCCAATACCTGAATACCCTAACCATATTTCATTGTTCAGTCGTGGTACGTATCATATCCCTATAGTAGGAAGGAAGATGCCCATAAAGCTCCTAAATAATCATAAAGCCCTAACGTAATTGATCAAGTGCCACGTCGTTAGAATGGTACCTCAAGGTACCTTGCCAGCAGACTAGTACCTCGAGGTACCTCGCCATCGGGATGATCAAGTGCCATGGTACCTCAAGGTACCTTGAGGTATGTCACCACTGATAAACGGAATTAGAGTCATTCACCAAACCGTAACAAGCTGCACATACACGTAACCGTATTAAAGAGTCTAGAAAGGAAACAAACACAATTGTTTCCAAGATATCCTCCACAAACTGATTCTTCAGGGTCAACTATATTAAGCAGAAAATCCCATCTAATAAGGAAATAAGATCAATCTAGTGATCTTCAACGTGCACGTCAAGGAAAAACCCTAATTATAACATGCATAAGTAGACCTAAAAGTGAATGGAAGGGAGAATCGAAAGAACTCAGGAGCTAGTACTTAGTGCTGCTCACAGAATTAAGTTAGATATTCACCATTGATCGGTTTTTTCCACTTATCGACAGGTACGGATTCACCACCTCCAGCTTGTTTGAGAGAGAAGAGAGATTAGGAGTTATTATCCATTGTTATAGAAATATCGTTATTTCAATAAAATATTACCTTGACACTAGTGTTAATATAGCTTTACAATCTCCTTCCCCTTATCTCCATTCTTTATGTTTCAACCGGTACCGAAGGTACTTACCCCAACTACGACCTCTTAGGTAGCAGTTCTGAAGGTGTTAATTGAGTTTCCTCACTTAAAGCAAAATTTCAGTTAACACCTTGGAAGAAGCAACCGCTTGATATATTCTTCCTATAATCAC
This sequence comes from Dipteronia dyeriana, assembly GCA_032871835.1. NCBI lineage: Eukaryota > Viridiplantae > Streptophyta > Magnoliopsida > Sapindales > Sapindaceae > Dipteronia > Dipteronia dyeriana. The sequence continues at coordinate 59,523,324 of CM065301.1, forward strand.
ATTTTCCTGCCCAATCTGCATTACTAAAGCCAGTTAAGCTGGAATTAGTGTCAAAAAGTACCATATCCCATAGTTGGATTTCCCATTCACATATCTAATGATTCTCTTCACAGAAGAGAAATGGGACTCCTTAGGATCTGCTTGGTACCTAGCATACACACCCACACTAAAGGCTATTTTAGGCCTATTTACAGTCAAGTAAATCAAGCTACCAATAATGCCACGGTAAAGACTTTGTTCCACAATCTTGCCACTAGCATCCTTGCTTAGTTTCAATGTGGTACTCATGGTTGTGTCACAATGTTTGGCATTCTCAAAGCCAAACTTCTTCACTTAGTTCTTAGCATACTTAGCTTGAGATATGTAAATCCCATCATGCAATTACTTGATTTGCAAACCTAGGAAGTAATTGAGGTCCACAACAAGACTCATCTCAAATTCATGAGACATAACATCAACAAATTGTTAGACTTTTGATTTGTTGGTGGAATCAATCATAATGTCAACATAGATTTGAGCAATGAAAAGCTCATCTTAGTTGCCCTTGATGAACAAAGTCTTGTCAACATTGCCTCTAAAGTAGCCATTGTCAACAAGATAGTGAGTGAGGCACTCATACCAAGCCCTCGACACTTGTTTCAACTCATAAAGAGCCTTCATGAAGTGATAGACATGGTTTGGGTGATGTGGATCCACAAACCCCTTTGGTAGCTCAAAAAACACTTCCTCTTGTTAGAAGCTATTGAGGAAGGCACTCTTAAAATTCATTTGATGCAATTTGAACTTGTGCATATATGATATGGACAAGAGAAGCCTTATGGACTCAAGATGTGCAACTGAAGCAAAAGTCTCCTTAAAATCGATACCCTCAGTTTGTGAGTATCCTTGTGGTATGCCTTGTTTCGCATAATATTGCCATCCTTATCTGACTTGTTCATATACACCCATTTGGTTCCAATGATAGTGGTGTTCTTGGGTCTTGGAACTAGGGTCCAAACCTTATTTCTTTCAAATTAGTTTAGCTCTTCTTGCATAGCAAGAACCTAAAACTCATCATTCAAGGCTTCATCAACCTTTTTGGGTTCAATTTGAGAGGTGTAACAAGTATAGCTAATTTCATTAGCTAAATGATGCCTAGTCCTAACACCTTCATTCACATCTCCAAGAATGTCATTCTTGTTGTGGAGATTTTTAACCCATGGAGCAAGTTCTTTTGAGTCCAAAGATGGATCTTTATCAAGAGGTTGAATGACCTCTTCATCAAGGGTTAACTTCACATCATTTGAAGTCTCACCATTCTTCTCCAAGGAAGATCATCATTCTCACAAACATCTTCCTTATGGTTCACAATTTTTGGCCTACAATCGTTATTAAAAACATTTGATAATTCCATGACACTTTGAGATTTTAAATTGAAAACTCTATAGGCCTTGTTATTGAGTGCATATCCATGAAAAATTCCCTCATCACTTTTGGCATCAAACTTGCCAAGTTAATTCTGGTCATTAAGAATGTAGCACTTGCTTCCAAAGATGTGGAAATAGCTAACATTGGATTTTCTACCCTTCCATAAGTAACATGATGTTTGTTCGGTACTGGGTCAAAGGAATATTCTATTCCCTAAATAACAATCTGTATTAATGGCTTCAACCTAGAGATTCAAGTGAACCTTGTTGCTATGCAACATCACCGAGCCATCTCTTGTAAGACCCCATTTTGTTAAGGAATCCTAGGAGCCGAGAATTCATGAGAAATATCTAGACCATTGTAAAAGCTCTCAAAGCTACCAATTTCAAACTCTTTCCCATGATCACTTATAATTCTCTTAATGCTCATAATGTGTGAATTTTTCTCATTTTGAAATTTGACACATAGCTTTTTGAAATTTTTAAAAGCCTCGGACTTCTCTATAAGAATGTAGGTCCAAGTGAACATAGAGAAGTCATCAACAACCACAAGAATATACCTTTTCCACCTAAAATTTTGGTTTGGATGGGACCCATGAGGTCCATATGGAGAAGTCCAAAGCCTCCTTGGTGGATAGGTATTTTTCCTTTTTATGCACACTTTTAGTTTGCTTTCCTTGTTGACAAGGTCCACAAACTCCCTCAACCCACTTCCCAATCTTGGAAAAGTCTCTCACAACATTCAACCTCTCAAGGACTTTCAAGTCTCCATAATTCATGTGGCCAAATCATTGATGCCATAATTCAACTTGCTCATAGTTAGACAAGTTACAATAGATACTATTAGACTCAAGACAATAACAATTGTCACTTGATCTCTTGTCTTTCAATAGAACTTGTTCATTTTTCTTGAGAATAGAGCAATCAACTTTGCTAAATATAATCAAAAGCCCTTCATCACTTAAGTGTGATATACTAATGGGAATGGCTTGCAAGCCATCTATATAAAGAGCATTAGGTAAGGAGGGCAAACCTGATATGAACCTCACCAAGAGCAGTGAGACCCGGAACCAATATATGGTAGCGAATGATCGTTTTCTAACCAAGTTTACAAACAAGAACGTTATCAGACCACGACCCGTTACCTATAAGGAGGTAAGAACCAATGGTATCAAGACGTTGAAGACGCCACACTCAAGAACAAGAAGAAGATGTGAGTGATAAGTCAAATTTTCAGAACCGAAAAGAGATGAACTCTCACAAATTTTTTATTCAATTCAAATCTGTCGAATTAAATCCAATTCGTTCCTTTATATACTAAAACCCTAAACGAAAAGAAAGGCTATAAGCCAACCTAAAAGGAAAAAAGATAATTCGGCCATTAAGGCCTTATAATCAGAAGAAAACTAATTCGAGAAACTATTGACTTATTGACTTGCTCCCTAATTGGAAAGCTAAATCTGGAAACAAATCTGGAAACAAATCAGCCCCTTAATTTGGGAAACAAATCAACTATTATTCTTTGAAAATTAAAAGGAAATAAATTAGCCAAAGTTGACTCTTCTCCTAGCTTGTGCCACACACCTAAGTCTTCTTTATTCGGCCCAATCAATTGGCTTGATGACATTAATTACGCATTGGTCTTCATGTGGGCTTATCTTGGACTTCAACAATTCAAAATCAGCCCAAGTGTCTTGAATTAGGCCATTTAGTGCTTCTTTGAATCTCTTAGCTCTTGTCCTTGTTATTGGCCCAACCGGAACATGCAATGGATCATTTGATGCAGCTGCCTTGTTCTCATCAAAACCAGGATTGGATATGTTTCCCTTCCCTATTACCTTTTTCCGTGAACCCTTACCAAAGGTGACAAATCCATCATCCTCTATCACAAGAGTCTCAAAGAAACACTTTTTTCCAGTCATGTGCCTAAAACACCCACTATCAAGATACCAAGTGTTAGAGACATTGGCTTTCAAATTAACTTAGGCCACATAGCAAAAATAGTCATCTTTTCTAGTTCCTTAGATGCAACATTTTCATTTCTAGGAGCCTTAGGCTCATTTAATCTAAGTTTCCTAAGTACATTCTTTTTGGATTTTCTAAGCATATTTTTCTCAATCATGCTTTCAATTCTACACAATTTAATGTATTTAAAGCAATTAGGCCTTATGTGACCTTCAATACCAAAATAATAACAAGTAAGAGTGAAGAAGGAATTCATACCATAGCCTTATGCAAACATTTAAGGGTTCCTTTTCATTTGAGTTGTCCTTTGATGTTGATCCCATTCTCTTCTTTGTGGTTGGGTTGAGATTGCATCTCTTCTTGATTGAGTAAAGAGAGTCCTTTGTTGAGTTTGAGGAATCCTTGGAAGTTGAGGTTTTGCTTGATATGCTCTAGCTTATTGTGGTTGAGCTTTAGCTTGAGATATTGTTAGAACCTAGGAATGAACTTGTTTCGATTATTCTCCAATTTCAACCCTTTTTATTGGTTGTTGTAGGACTTGGACTTCTTTAATCTCTTGACTCTTGACAAAAGTAGTCTTCTTCAACGAAGTGGTATCCATGTCTTCCTTATACCCTAAACCCCTCTTATCACTAGTGCTTCTTGCACTTGATAACATATTGTCAAGCCTTTTGGTTCTAGAGGTCATCTTGGCGATCAACTATTTTGCCTCTCCAAGCTCCTTATTCAAGCTTTCTTCACTATTCTTAACCATGACAAGCTCTAATTTCAAACTTTCTTCCATTTCTCTTCCACTCTTCACTTATTTACTCAAGTGAGTCATCTTGGAAGTCAATTCAAGATTCTCCCTTTTTAACTTTTTAATCTTCTTCTTCATTAATCTAGAACTTTCAAAGAACTTCATAAAATCTTCATATCCATCTTTTCATCAATTTCATGTTGGACTTAGATGAAGTACTCTCATTACTTAAGTCATCTTTTTCTTTTTGCTCATCCTTTTCTTCTTCTTCATCACTCATACATTTCTTGCCATTGTAAGATAATGAGAAGGCATTGAAGTTGGCAACTTGGTCTTCATCATCCGAAGACATTTATTCCTCTTCTAAGTTTTCACTATCACTCTAAGTAGCCGACATGGCCTTTCCTTTCTTCCTCTTCTTCAAATTTGCACATTCGGGAGCAATGCGTCCAAACCTACTACATTCATAGCATTGAATACCCTTCTTAGAGTCTATCTCTTGAGATTTCTCCACCTTATTGAAATGAGTCTTCTTCTTCACTTACTTTGACCCAAAACCTTTATTTTCAAAATTGATAAACTTCTTAAATCTTTTCACCATGAGGGCCATCTCCTCATCTGAGTTCTTCTTCTCATTTTCAACATTAGAGGTCTTCAATGCAATGCTCTTTTCCTTCTTTGAATATGATTTTGTATGAGCCTCCTTAGACTCATAGGCTAGAATTCTTCCAATCACTTCACTCGGCTTCATTGTCTTGTAGTCACTATTTTCTTCAAGTGCCGTCGCTTTAGACTCAAATCTCTTGAGAAGTGACTTTATGATCTTTTGCTTGATTCTTTTATCCAAATACGGGTCACCTAGTTGACAGCTTTGGTTGTCAATGTCCATTAACTTCACTTGAAAGTCATTGAAGCACTCATGCTCCTCCATCATAATCTTCTCAAATTGCATTTTTAGGACTTGGAGCTTAGGGTCATTAACTACCTCGGTTTCTTCATGAGCCGTCTCTAAAATCTCTCATGCTTCCTTAGCATTCCTAGTACATTGAATTAACTTGTACTGATTGTCATCCATAGGGCATAAGATGGCATGCATTGCCTTGTTGTTCAACTTGAAAGCTTTAAATTCTTGTATGCTCCATTGGGACTTAGGCTTGGAGACTTCACTTCCGTCTTCGGCGGTCATTGTTGGAGTAGTGTAGCCATCTTCAATTGTCATCCACGCTCGGTCATCTATTTGGCAAATGTATGACTCCATCTTGCCTTTCCATGAGGCATAATTCACCCCATTAAGCGAATGAGGTCTTGAGCTTAAGGCTCCCTTAAGTCCACCTCCGTTACCACTAAGTACTTAGGGATTATGAATGTGATGCAACTGTAATGCAACAAACAAATGTAAAAATGTAAGACACATACAACAAGAGCTTGGATCACCTAATTATGTCTAGGAACCCACTTTAATACCAATTGAAATTAACTAAAGTGTGTGTCTAATTAACCTAGATGTGGGGTGAATAGGTTTTAACTGAATTAATTACCAACTTTTCAGTTAATCATTATTAATCTCAAATAAACACCCCAAAACAAACATGTAACAAATTAAAGTAAAAGTGCGAAATATGAATAACACTTGAATTTACATGGAAAACCTTCGACAAGGTAAAAACCACGGGATAATCTAAATCTAGCCAATCGAGCCCTCAAATCCTATATTTACAAAAACGATTACAACCTAGGTTGACCACATCACACCTATATGTTTACTAATCCAATTTTGCTATTCGTAATCGGCACTTGCTTGTATACTACCCATGACACATACAAGACTTAACTCATAAGAGAAGAGATATGCAACCTAAAGTGAATATGAAAATATTTTAAGTGCACAAATGCTAGGTTAACACATTTAATGCCTATCTAATCATGAATGAAAGATTCAAACATTCTTAGATATCATGTTGCTATATGACATACATATAACTTAGATATATGAAATAAAAGCACCCCTAAATGCAATAGCTATCACAATACAACAACCCAACAATCAACAAAAATCTCAAGCTGCAATTAAAATCTTAGTCTAGAAGCAAACAAGTCATAAAAGAGAATTCATGTTAAGCAAGAACACAAGAATGAATGAAGATGGTGTTCTACTTACCAAGTCTAATATGTTGATAAGACCCATGCTTAAACACATCGTAGATGAAGCTAGATGATGCTTGATTCATGAATGCATGATGGATGTTTGGGTTTTGGTTAAGAAAAATGCAATCTTGCTAACTTTCCTTGCAAGTCACTCTTGAGCTTTAAAAGGATGGAATTGGAATGAATTATGAAGCTCTAAAGAGGCAAAGAATTGGAAAGAACACACACACACACACATGTATATATATATATATGAAGCCTTAGGAGAAATGATGCCGTTTTGAAAATAGGTAACAAAACCCCGTTATTACCGCTGGCTGGACCGCGACTCGGGCAAGTTTTCCAGATCGTGGTGCATGCAATGGTACCCCGTCTAGATAATACCGTGGCTAGAACCACTATGCGTGCATGTGCATAGGCCACAGTATAGGCAACATGGACCTACTGGTTAATACCGTTTTAGGGATTGCTATGTAAACATGTGCACATACTGCCATCCTCAAAGCATGCAACTTCTAGAGCAAATCGCTGTTGGGACCCCGATCGAGGCAGGCGCTTAGCCAATATCTTACACCGCGGTGAAAAGGAAGATCTTCTTTTCCAGGTAAACACAACACATTATCCTAAATGCAAGATGTGTAAGAGTGGAGTGTGATGAATGACATAAAATACATCATTCAAAGACATATAAACATGTTCAAACAAATGGAAATACATGCAAGTGAGTGTGTGCTACTAATTCTCTTCAATTAAGAGTAGAGTCAAGTAATCTATATTCCTTAAAGCACTTGGAGTCCAAAGCCTTTGATGATAGGTGATCTTCAACTTCTAATCTACCCTTTACAATATTTGGCCCCAATTGTGGTTTTGTCATTGAAATAAGCCAATAAAAAAATGAGGCACTTACACTTCTTAAAGTAACAACAACTGTCAGCATTGCATCTGAAGTACCCACTTTTTTGCATGAACCCATCGAACTTCTTGTACCATTTTCGGGGAGCTTGTTTCAAACCATACAAGTTCTTTGTTAACCTTCAAACAAACTTCTCCTTGCCCTGTTTCGCAAACCCCTCTTGTTGTTGTATGAATATCTCTTTCTCTAAATCTCCATGAACAAAGACAATATTGACAACTAACTGCTCAAGTTATAACTCATTTAACTCATTTGATGTGACAATATTTAACACTAATCGGATCATAGTTAGTTAAACAACATGAGAAAAAATGTGAGTATAGTCAATACTTTCCTTTTGCTGCAAGCCTTTGACCACCAATCTCGCCATGTATCTCTTGGAACCATAATACTCCTCCTTGATTCGGAACACAAATTTATTCTAGATTGGATACAAGCGACTTCATCTCATCCTTCATCGTAAACTCCCACTTGCTCGTATTTTAACCCTAACATGCCTTATCATAGCATTCAGGTTTCCTACGTCTATTAGCAATAGGTATTGCAAGTACCTACTATTCGGTATATGTGAGCGAGTGGTTCTTTACAGTGTGCTCTGGGCTCGTGGAGATCTTCTTAAAGCATTCCCGGCCTACGGATTCAGAACTCTTTGATTGATCAAACTCTGTGGTACTGAAACTTATCCTGCGGTATAGGTTCTTTAACCTAGGGTTGCAAACCTTGCGCTTCAACTTTCTTATTTCCACGTTCCACGATCATACTACCCGATACATTCTTTGACTAAAAGTAGTCTGTATCTCTCTACTCAGACATTTATGTGTTTCTATCCTTGTACATGACCTCTCGTTGATGACAACATCTCTACTCCTGATCATCTTATTGTTTTGGTCATCTTAGAGTTTATACATAAACTTGTCTTCACTATAACCCAGCAAGGTACACTTTATTGATTTGGCATCCAACTTGCTCCTTGCATGATCACATACATGTACATAAATACACATCTAAAACCTTTTAAATGAGAAAATTTTACCTCTTTTTAAGTCAAGATCTCCTCTGGTATAATGAGGTCCAAAGGCTTTGATGGTTCTTTTTTGATCTACTACATTGTTGTATTGACTGTCTCTGCCTAGAACTGTTTCGCCAACTTTGACTATAGTTGCATGCTTCTGTCTCTCTCAGTTATTGTTTTGTTCATCCGCTCTGTTATACCATTCTATTGTGGTGTCCTTGACACATTCCTTATGAGCTTTATCCTACAATGGTAGCAAAACTTCTTGAACTCATTACTTTCGTACTCAACTCCATTGTCTGAATGCAGCTTCTTGATCTTTAAACCTGTCTCATTCTCAACCATAACTTTCCACTTCATGAAAGCCTAAATCACCTAAGACTTGTGTCATAAGAAGTAAACCCACACCTTAGGCGGCCATTGATGAACGTGACAAAATACTGTTTACCTGGTCAATGAGATTGAAGATGGACCCCATACGTCAGTGTGCACTAGTTCCATCTTCTCTTTTACCTGTAATCTTCTAGTCTTTTTGATGCTTTCTCACTTATACTTCCCGAGAATACAGCTCCCATAGAAATCTACTTTAATGAACTTTAACCCTAGTAGTTTATCTCTCGACTATAGACACTTCAACCCTTGACTACTCATGTACCCAAACCTCTGGTGCCATATATTCAGATCCTCTCTACCCTCTGCCATTATAACCGATCCATACCAATCAGTAGTCATATAAAGTGACACAGTCTTAATCTCCCAGGCGATTGTTATAGATCCCTTCAAGATCTTCCACTAACATTTAAAAGTCGTTACTTAGCCGTCTGACTCTAACTACCCTATGGAGATAAAATTCTTCCTCAAGTCCGGTACGTGCTTCACATTGTCAAGCTTCCAAACTGATCCATTTAGCTGAATCTTCACATCTCTCTTCCTGGTAATGTCATATGCTTGATCGTCAACATCATACACCTTACATAAATTTCTAGAGACTTAATTCTCAAACAACTCCCCATGTGAGGTGGCATGTGAAAATAAACTAAGATGTTCCTAAACAGCCAAGAGGGGGGGGGGGGGGTGAATGGGTTGTTAATCGATTAATTACTAACTTTTTCGATAGTCAAGATTATTAAAAAATTACCCAACACAATACAAAACAATCAACGAAATTAAGGAGCTGATAAACAAAAAAAACACGTTGATTTGTTTTACATGATGTTAATAGTAAAATATGGTTAGGGGTCAAAGAGAAATTTTCCACTCTCTTAGCCCGAATCAAAACCCAAATTCGACATTCATGAGACCCCGGGCAGACTATTGGATGAGGACCATCCAGTTGATCACAATTCGGCTAAGGTTGGAAAAGATCCAGATCCTTTAACCATTCATGGAGGACCAATGACAAGAGCTAAAGCTAAAATGATGAAAGAAGCCTTAACTTGTTTAATGGAAAGCATTTGGAAGGAGCAAGCTAGTCAAGATTTGGTCAAGGTTCGGTCAAGGTTCTAAGGATGCAAGAAGAGTATGAAATGGTTAACATGTTTCAAACAAGTCCAAATCCCGAAGACAAGAGTCCAGCCTTGATAGAATGAAGTATTCTAGCCTATCTCGAAGAATAAAAGGCCATTCGACCATGTTGGGTTTTGTGGGCCTATTTTATAATTAGTTTGGGTTTAATTATGTTGGGTTTTGTGGGCTTATTTTCTGATTAGTTTGGATTTTAATTGTGTTGGGTTTTGTGGGCTTATTTTATGAATAGTTTGGGTTTTTGTGTTGGGTTTTATTTTGTTAAGTGTGAGTTCATGTGTTCTTTGATTATGAATAAGGAGTTACAACGGCTGAATACTTTATGACCATTATTCATGGTCTAAATGTCATTTAGTGGGAGGTTACACATTTAATGGGCAGTTATATTTGTGTTGTATTGTCCTTAGCCTTTGTTCTATATAAAAAAGACTGTTTTTTCTATGTAAGGGCAGAGATTTGAGTAATATAAACTTATTTGAGCACTTTGTGAGTGTTTTGTTTTTAAGTTTTTGCATGAACTTTGGAACTTATCAAGCTTATTCGGCTTATGGCGTTCAACAACCTCAAAATCTTTGTTTTGCCTTTAAACTTATCAAACTTCATAGTTTGTGGCATTTTGGGGAAATCAAAGTGATGTTCTAATTAGCTTTTAGCATCATTCCATTGATAAAGTGATTAGAATAGTTTCTCTTACTTCAATCTTGAACGATCGGGTTTGTTTTCAATTAGTTGGAGGGTGTTAAATTGCATTCCATATGTATCATAGCTCTTTAGCTATTAGGGTGTATGGTTTCTAAGTTAATGATTTCCATCATTTTGGTATCAAAGCTTGGCTCAAGTTTGAGGTTTGCATATCCATTTATTTGTTGTTCTTTTAGTTTTTTTTTTCTCACTTTCTTTTCTTTTTCATCTTATAGCACCGTATCTATAATTCATCTTTATTGTTGTGCTTCTTGAGGTTATTATCATTCTTCTTTATTTTCCGTAAAAAAAAAAACAAAAAAAAAACAAAAAAAAAAGTACTGCGGATTCAAGGAATTCTTGCAAAATTCCAAAAATCTTTCTTTGTTCATATCATTCTTGTTTCGGTTTGGGAAATTTTTAAATATTGTCTTCTTAACCAAAACAAACAGAATTCTTGTTGGGATAGAAATTGATATTTCAGTTCTAATATTTGCTTACTTTAAGTGGCCTACCTTTTGTTTGTTTTTTTAGACCTACCCAATTCACTCCGTTGAATTTGCCATAATCTGAATTGTTTGTCTAAAAAGACCTAAGTTAGTCTAAGAACCCAAAGAACAAAACAAGAGAGGTAAAATGCAAGAGTGGTGAGATTAGCATCGAGAAAAGCCAAATAATTGTGTGAAACACGAGTGGTGTGAATCAATTCTTTGAGAGAAACACGAGTGGTGTGAATCAATTCTTTAAGAGAAACACGTGAGGGAGTGATTGTGAGGCTATTCTAACTTTTTTTTTTCAGGTTTTAAACAAGTCTAACAAAGATAAAGAAGTGAGTTCTTCCTTAAATGATCAAGTGATTCAAGCAATACAGCAACAATTTGAACGTATGTTCAAAGTGATGGGAGATGTAGGAGATCGTCCAGAAAGACATGATGAAGCAATTACCAGATTGCAAAGAGAACCACGACGTGAAACATAACCAGCCTTTGTCAATGACGTATATGATGGTGGAGAAGACATGGATGATGGCTAAGCTACCATAATTGGTCTAGACGTTAATCTTAAAAGACAAGCTAGGAGAGGATAGGCAGCATCAAAATGAAAATTCCTCATTTTCAAGGGAAGAACAATCCGGATGCCTATTTGGAATGGGAACGAAAAGTGGAGCTGATCTTTGAATGTCATAACTACTCCGAAGAGAAAAAGGTAAAACTAGCTGCTGTTGAATTTTATGATTATGCTATTGTTTGGTGGTATCAATTGTGTAAAGACAGGCATAGAAATGGTGAAAGACCCCGTAGAGACTTGGTTGGAGACGAAACAAATCATGAGGAGGAGATTTGTCCCTAGCCATTACTATAGGGATTTGCATCAACGGTTGCAAACTTTGACATAAAGTTCCATGACTGTAGAAGAATATCACAAGGAAATAGAGATAGCCATGATAAGGGCTAATGTTGAGGAGAATAGTGAGGCCACCATGGCTCGATTTTTGAGTGGGTTAAACATGAACATTGCTGATCTTATGGAGTTGCAACATTATGTGGAGATTGAGGACATGGTGGGTGTGGCCATGAAGATTGAAAGGCAACTCAAAAGAAAAGACATCAGGTATGATTCAAAACCTTATTCAGGTCCTTATTCTTCTTGGAAACCGAATTGGAGTAAAAAGGATGATAAACCCATTGTTAAGCCTAAAATTGATGAAACTAAAAGCAAAAATGAAATAGGCAGCAAGGGTAGAGGTGAGAATCAACTTAATCAAACTAGAGGCATTACGTGTTTTAAGTGCCTTGGACATGGTCATGTGGCACGTGAATGTCCTAATAAAAGAGTAATGCTCATGAGGGATGGGACAGCTGAATCAGAAAGTGAGAGAGAGGATGAAGATGACATGCCACATTTAGAAGATGCTAGTGATGTAGAGTATGTACAACGCCCATTTAGTTTGCAAAGTAAAAATAATGAACTTGGTGAGAAACGTGAAAATTTGTTTCATACTCATTGTTTGATTGCTAACAAGTTGTGTAATGTGAAACTGAAATTGAAATTACCTACTATTAAATATCCAAAACCATACAAGTTATAATGGTTGAATGATAGTGGTGTTGTGAAGGTAAATCGGCAAGTGTTAATTTCTTTTTCAATTGGTAGATATAAGGATGATGTTTGGTGTGATGTGGTACCTATGTATGCTGGTCACATGTTATTGGGGAGACCATGGCAATATGATCGAAGGGTAATGCATGATGGGTTTAAGAACCGTTATTCTTTGATAATGGAGGGACAGAAATACCAACTTGGACCTTTGCCTCCAAAGACAATTTTTGAAGACCAAATGCGCATAATACAGCAATATGAAGAGCTTGAATCTTCATTAGCTAAAACTTTGGGAAGGGTGCAAGAAAGAGAGAAAAAAAAGGTGAGTTGAGTAGTAAAAATGAGAGCAATGGGAAACACAAGGGGAGAGAAAACAGGGAAGGCTTGAGTGAAAGAAAAACGAGTGTTTGTGTAAAATGTGTGATGTGAAGAAAGCATTAACCATGAGGCAGCCCTTACTTGTACTTATGTACAAGGATGTTTTAATTGTTTCTAACGAAATTAACAAGAGTTTGCCTAGTGTTATTGTTGATCTTTTACAGAAAAATGAGGATCTCTTTCCCGAAGATGTTCCTATTGGTTTGCCACAAATTAGAGGAATTGAACATCAAATTGATTTCATTCTGGGTGCAAGCATACCAAATAGGCCAGCATATAGATGTAACCCTAAAGAGACCAAGGAAATCCAAAACCAAGTAAGTGAGCTTATGGAAAAGGGATATGTACGTGAAAGCATGAGTTTATGTGCGGTTCTTGTTTTGTTGGTACCTAAAAAGGATGGTTCTTGGAGAATGTGTGTTGATTGTCGAGCCATCAACAAAATCACGGTAAAGTATAGACATCCTCGCCCTAGGTTAGATGATATGTTGGATGAATTGCATGGTTCTTGTGTGTTTTCAAATATTGATTTGAAATCTGGATATCATCAAATAAGAATGCATGAGGATGATGAATGGAAAACCGCTTTCAAAACTGAACATGGTCCATATGAATGGTTAGTAATGCCTTTTGGCCTAACTAACGCACCCAGTACTTTTATGAGATTGATGAACCATGTTTTGCGTGCTTACATTGGAAAGTTTGTAGTAGTTTATTTTGATGATATACTTGTGTATAGCAAAAATTTAGATGAGCATGTAACTCATTTAAGGGCTTTTTTTGATGTTCTTAGAAAAGAAAAGTTATATGATAATCTAAAGAAATGCATTTTTTGCACTAATGAACTTACTTTTCTTGGTTATGTTGTTAATGATAAAGGAATACATGTTGATCAAGAAAAAGTGAAAGAAATTAGGGAGTGGCCGAAACCCACTTGTGTTAGTGATGTAAGGAGTTTTCATGGTCTTGTTAGCTTTTATAGGAGATTCATTAAGGATTTTTCTACCATTGCTACACCATTAACTGAATGCATAAAAAAATGTGGCATTTAGGTGGGGTAAAGAACAAGATGATGCTTTTAACTTGCTTAAACACAAACTTAGTTCAACACATTTGCTTGCTTTGCCTAACTTTGATAAAAAATTTGAGATTGAGTGTGATGCAAGTGGAATAGGTATTGGAGGAGTCTTAATACAAGAGGGCAAACCTATTGCATTCTTTAGTGAGAAGCTAAGTGGAGCAAGTCTTAACTACCCGACGTATGATAAGGGGTTTTATGCCTTGGTGAGAGTGTTAGAGACATGGCATCGCTATCTTTGGTACAAGAAATTCATTATACACACCGATCATGAGTCCTTGAAATATCTCAAAGGACAAGGAAAGCTAAGCCGTAGGCATGCAAAATGGGTTGAGTTTATTGAATCCTTTCCATACATCATCAAGTACAAACAAGGTAATGAGAATGTGGTTGCCGATGCTCTTTCTAGAAGGTATACTCTAATTTCTAAACTTGATGCAAAATTATTGGGTTTTGAGTACATTAAAGACTTATATAATTCTGACTTTGATTTTGATAATGTTTATGGGGCATGTGAGCAAGGGGGTTTTGACAAGTTCTTTAGGCATGATGGTTTTATTTTCAAAGAAAACAAGCTGTGTATTCCTAGATGTTCAATGAGAGAATTGCTTGTGAGAGAGGCACATAGTGGCGGGTAGTTAAAAAGACTTTGGTTGTGTTAAGTGATCATTTCTTTTGGCCACGCATGAAAAGAGACGTTGAGAGAATATGTGAGAGATGCATTACTTGCAAATGAGCTAAATCTTAAGTAATGCCTCATGGGCTGTATACTCCTCTTCCTATACCTAGTGAGCCTTGGATTGATATATCAATGGACTTTGTCTTGGAATTACCTAGGTCAAAAGAAGGGAGAGATTCTATTTTTATTGTTGTTGACAGGTACAGCAAGATGGCGCATTTAATTCCTTACCACAAAACAGATGATGCAACATTTGTTACGGGGCTGTTCTTTAGAGAAATTGTGAGGTTACATGGAATTCCAAGGACAATTGTGAGTGATAGAGATGTGAAGTTCCTTAGCCACTTTTGGAAAACGGTTTGGAGAAAGTTAGGTACAAAGCTGCTGTATTCAACCACTTGTCATCCATAAACATATGGACAAACGGAGGTGGTAAACATAACTTTATCAATGCTTTTGAGGGCCATAATTTAAAGGAATTTGAAGAATTGGGATGGCCATTACTTTATCAATGCTTATAATCGAAGTGTGCATGCTACAACAAACCATTCACCATTTAAAGTTGTGTACGGGTTCAATCCATTATCTCTTATGGATTTACTACCTTTACCTTTGGAAAGAGATAATTTGGATTGTAAGCAAAAAGCTGATTTTGTCAAAGCCTTGCATGAAAAGGTGCGCACACAAATTGAAAAGAAAACTCTACAATATGATAAGCAACACAACATGGGCCGAAAGCAAGTAGTATTTGAACCTGGTGATTGGGTTTGGGTACACTTGAGGAAGGAAAGATTTCCTAGCCAATGAAAGTCTAAACTCATGCCAAGAGGGGATAGACCATTTCGAGTCCTTCAGAGAATCAATGACAGTGAATACAAGCTGGAACTACCAAGTAAGTATGGCAATGTTAGTGCAACTTTCAATGTTTCCGATTTGTCTTTGCTTGATGTAGGTGATGAAGGTGCTAATTCGAGGATGAATTCTTTCGAGGAATGGAGGAATGATGAGGACCAGCCAGTTGATCACAATTAGGCTAAGGTTGGAAAAGATCTAGATCCTTTAACCATTCATGGAGGACTAATGACAAGAGCTAAAGCTAAAAGGATGAAAGAAACCTTAACTTATTTAGATTTGCTTCAGTAGCCCACCCCCAGACCAATGGTTTGGTGGAATCAACAATTAAAACCATTAAGAGGCTGTTAAAGAAGAAGCTACAGCAGAAGAAAGACAGATAGGCAGAGGAGCTTCCCAAGGTCCTTTGGGCTTACTGCACCACGAGAAGAACAACCACCTGGGAAATGCCTTATTCTCTAGCCTTCGGGGTTGAAGCAGTTCTTCCTATCGAGTATAAACTGACGTCATTTAGGCTCCAACATTTTGAACCAGGGACCAACGAGGATAAGCTCCGAGCTAGCATGGATCTCTTGAAAGAAAAGCAGGATCGAGCAGCTGAGAAAGTAGCAGTTTATCAGAGCAGAATTGTCAGGTACTTTAACAGGAGGCTAAAAGCCCAAAACTTTCAGGAAATGGACCTAGTTCTCAGGAAAGTAACGTTGAATACCAAGAAGAGGTCAGACGGGGTCCAGGGACACAACTGGGAAATGCCATACCTAGTAAAAGTGGTGGTCCGTAATGAGGCAAACAAACTTGAGGACATGAATGGGTGACTCATCGATCATTCTTGGAATGCAGATCACTTAAGAAAATTCTACCCTTGAACAACGGACTCATGAGCAGGCTGCCTCCACCTAGTTTTTAATCTTCAGTAATAATGTACTCCATCCCTTTTAACAATAAAGCCTGTTTTCTTGTTTACTTGTTTTCTTGTTTTCTCCATCTTTAACTATGTTCTACAATGATTTAGTTCTATGTGGAAAATTCGATATTATCATTCCAAGACCAGGGGTTAGCCGGGGAAGCCACCTCGCCACTCCTGACACCTTGGCCGGGTACTACCCCCCGCTGAGAAGGGTCTGAGTGTAAGAGCATAGTTGTCATCCAGATCTCGAGACTAGATAATAGCTAAACAGCCCTCCTGATGCCTTAGTCGGGCTACCACCCCCAAGAAGGATCTGAGTGTAAGAGCATAGTTGTCATCCAGATCTCGAGACCAGGAAATAGCTAAAAAGCCCTCCTGATGCCTTGGTCAGGCTACAACCCCTAAGAAGGATCTAAGTGTAAGGGCATAGTTACCATCCAAATCTCGAAAACAGCAAATAGCTAAATAGCCCTCCTGACGCTTTGATCGGGTTACAACCCCCAAGAAAAACTCAATTTTAAAAGCGCGGTAACTTGTCCCGATCCCTTGCCTAAGAGAGGACTGGATGGTTCTCTACTTGGTACCTCATCCGGGCTATAAAACCAATGGAGGGGCTTGAGGATGGATGGCTCTTTTACTTAAACTCTGATGCCCCAGTTATTACTGGTTGTTTATTCTCCAGGTATGCGTGGTTGCTTACTGTAACAGATCTACGACCCAATAAAGGGACTATCGGCTAAAGTCACCAAGCTACAAGTTTTTTGTCAAGCGTCCTAGCGTTGAAGCGCTCGAACTAGCCATCAACCTGCACACTTAAGCAGTTCTCCTATTTTGCTACTTTTCCCCAAGCTAAGTCAGGTTGCTGTAGGGGCTGAACCTAGATGGAGATCAGAAATAAAGTAGGTACATGGAAATCACAATTCAAACTAGATTTAAAGTTAAATTCCATTAATGAATTGGGGAGCTTATCCCCCGGTAAGGCTACAACAATCAGACAGGGAGCTCAACCCCTGGATCCGGACTACAAAAAGGAAAAGAATAATAATTAATCATGAGTAAAGATGGGGTGCCCACCCCCATTTTCGGGCATTCAAAACAAGTTGCAGGAAGATGGGTTCAAACTTCTGCGTCCTCCTGATTTCTTCTAGCTTCTCCCTCCTCAGGATGAACCTCGCTCCCTCATTCTCTTTCCGTTGGTCGCTTATCCTGGTTTGCCACCTCTGCCACCTCGCCCTGAGGATGCCCTCCAACGATTTGTTTCTTAGCTGGGTCCTCCTCCATGGCCTTTTTGACCACTCCCATGACACAAGAGGAATGGCTGCGTCAAGAAGGTTGGCCATTGACTCTGGCATGATTTCCAATCCGGCTCGCTCCACTCTTGAAGCCACCTTAGGGGGACCTCAGGTTTTTCTAAGATCTCCTTCTGGCTCCATGGGTAGAACCCTCCTCGAGGATTCTCCGGGACCTGACATTGGGAAGATGAGAGAAGGAGGAGGAAGATCTAACTCAGTTGGTTGCTTCCCGGCTTTGGCCACACTTGAGGGATCCAAATGTCACCTAAGGGGCGAGACATCTCTACGACCTTGGCCAATATCTCCTCCCTATCCCAGTTAGCAATAATTGATAAGTCAAAGGGAGGGGGAAGGGCTTCAGTGACCTGGTAGGAAGCATACAAGTATCATTCGCTAAAGGAGGCATCCACCTCAACCTGGAGCTTGGCATTCCGGGCATGCATATCTTGATTCTCAGAATCCAGCTTCTTAGCTTCGGCCTTCCAGGTGTCTCTCTACCTAGCCTGCTGCTCTGACTTGAGAGTTTCTTGGTCAAATGATCATTTCATCCTCTCATGGTCACAATGAAGCTCGCTCATTTCAGTCTCCATTTCCTTCTGATTAGAAGTCATCTCCTCTACAAGAGACCGAGCTTGCGCGAGAAGTCCCATGACCCTTTCAATTTCAGTTTCACCTAGGCAGCCCGATCACAGAAAAGGGATACCTATTGACTCATTGCGACATTAAACTTGAAAGCCTGCAAAGTATGAAACAAAGGTTAGAAAGTAATCAAAGCTCATAATCACAGAAAATAAAGGCGATGACTACCTCGGCCAAGAGGATAGACCCCTTGGTAAGCATGATATCCACAGGCATTGAAGCCATCCCGGAAAGCCCACCACCTGGGCAAGACATAACGAACTGCTTTAGAACCACGTCCTAGCCGATCGAGCCCGATTGATAGTGGGGGAGAGAAGGGGGAGTCTCAGGAATACCAGCTTCAGGTCCCGTAGCCTGAACTGATTGGGGCATTGATGGGTTGATCGAAGAAGTGGGTAATGTGACTGAAGAAGCTCTAACTGTAGCACGAACTGCTGATGGAGGGGTAAAGGTGGTCGTATTAACAACCTCGGAGGCAGGACCTCCTTTGCTTAGCACATTGGAAGCCCACGACGCAAGAATAGCCATCTTGGACCTAACTTGAGTAAGAGATGGAGCTGAAGAAGGTGAAGCATCAGCTAGAATGGTAG
Organism: Dipteronia dyeriana; assembly: GCA_032871835.1. Taxonomy (NCBI): domain Eukaryota; kingdom Viridiplantae; phylum Streptophyta; class Magnoliopsida; order Sapindales; family Sapindaceae; genus Dipteronia; species Dipteronia dyeriana. The sequence goes on from CM065301.1 coordinate 59,542,224, forward strand.
GCCCCTTTTTCTTCGAAACAATCGAGAAGACCCCCTAAGACAATCTAGCAGGAGGGAGAGGGGTCCGAGCTTACTGAGCTTCACGGGAAGCTAGAGCAACAACAAAAAACTTTAAAAAAATAGAAAAAAAAAGAAATAAAAAGAGATGTAAATAAAACAAAGCATAATGACTTGAGATTACTTATGAGAGGTAGCATCAGAGATCCGTAAATATTGATTCACCCTGCGGGAATCGAAGGGATCGGCGGTGGGATACTTCAAATTCATATTGTTCATGGCAAGGATTGCTCTCAACACCGTTTCAGATTTAGCGGGCAAGGAGTCCCGATCCTATACTAGTTTGCCATTGAAAGCCGTAGGGACCTTGAACTCGTGCCCACCTATGAAGATCGAGCTCCCCCAGTCACCGTCGGCCGATGTCCATTCCTCCTTCCTGGCTAGGTCTTTCCTTGAAACTCTAAGAATGATGAAGTTAAGCTTGTTCTTGGCTTTAGCATAGAATTGACCTCAGGGGACCCCGACTAAATCCCGATTTGGAAGAGGAAAGACAACTCCTTTGCTCCGGGCTCCCGGGTTATCTTGATGAGCTCACACTGCTCCCTCTACAGCACAAGGAAGTTGATTATATGCCTCAAGAAGCCAGGTGTCAACTGGAGAGGAGCTAGTTTAAGGGCATTGAGGGCTCGCCGTAGTGTAGGGTGGAGGGGAAGCCTGACCCCACTCTCGAGGGCCGCCATGTGAATTGGAAGAATTCCCTCAGGAGGGTTAAAGAAGTCGAAGTCTCTGTAAGGGATGGCAAGAGAAACGCTATCAGGAATACCGTACTTGGATCTTATACGATTGAGGGAGTCGAAGTCAACAGTGGAGTTGGGGATGACCCTGAAGTCATACAGAGAAAGCTCCGTCAGAAGTGGACCGACTACCGTGACTTGATCCCTCCTGGTGGAGTCATCCCTCCCTCCTACATCAGAATCTTCATCAACCAGGTTTAGAGGGTTGTCAGGTTGATTCGAGAAGCCATAGCCGATTGAGACATTCCTACTAGAACGACAGTGCTAACGGACTGGAGAAGAGTCCTCGTCACTAGAGATTCCTCACACCCGTTTTCGAGGAACCAATTTTAGAGCCGCCAGTGACCTCAACCAGGGCTTCAATGCTATCAGAAGAGTTCGACATTGCTGAATGAGGAGAGTTAGAAGGTAGATGAAAGACAATGATGAGGTTATAATAGATAGCGAGAGAGAGAAGAAGTTTGAAAATTTGAAATTGGAAGGATGCGTAAGGGAGAGGCAGTGAATTCTAGTTTAAATAGAAATTAAGGTTATAATGAAGTCGGCGACAACCTCTAAAAGATTGCCTCGAACAACAAAAGAGGCCGTAAAACAGCCGGGTTTTCCTCGAGGAGCATACCAATCCAAGTTTGACATGTCACCTAAGAAGTTAATAAGAAGATTCCCAGTAAATGCTTTGTAACGGAAAATTTTCCAAATAATGAGGGAATTTGACTCCAACCCCAACTTTACCTCCAGTGTTCAAGGCATAGAGGACTTCTGTTAATAGTAAAATATGGCTAGGGGTCAAAGAGAAATCTTCCACTCCCCTAGCCCAAATCAAAACCCAAATTCGACATTCATGAGACCCTAGGCAGACCATAAAGCTACCCCACCAGAGCAGGGAAGGTCCGCCAGGCTTCAGAGCTATCAGGGATAAAGCTAGGCACTACTAGGTCGAGCCTAAGCGCGAACATAGGAATCCGGGCTCCTCGAGGCAACCTATCTAGGAACCTCGACTCCTGAGATGGGGCTCTAAAACCACCCCATGAAAGTAAGAAAAGATTGCTGAACTTAGGAAGCACTCGAAGTGAAGCCCGACGCGAACAAAAGTAAGCTCATTCCATTCGTGGGCACTTCCCAAAGTTAGGTTTGATTCGTAGCCTAAGATAGAAGCCCACAAACCTCTCTAGACGCCTTCCATTCCCGTTGGGCATGAAAGAAGAGTCTCGCCTATTCTACACTACCTCAGGTAAGTGCCCACGAGTTTATCCCAAGCTTCTCTGAATAGAGCCAAAGCATGGATATACCTCGCTCTATAAGAAGACTAGTTAATTCAGTGACCTCTATGAAGAAAGTGCAGTGAGTACACACAGGATCAAATCTACGTAACAAACAACTTTAATCCCACGTACGCGTAAGTCAAGAGTTTGATTCCAAAAAGGAAACAAACTTATCACCGTCAACGATATCATCGAATCCAGTAACAATTCAAATTCAAATGACGAATCCTGCCCCGAAAAGGAGGGAACAGATTCATGGGATCGTGGCAGGATATTTGTGAAATTAAAACCTACTTGGACCAAATATAAATAAGGCCAGGCATGGTAAGGATATGCATGAAAAAAGAAGAGAAATACCATATATAGACGATAAGAAAAAAAGGAGAGGAGGGCCGAAATTCTGTAATCAGAACACGGCCGCCGTTGTTTCCACTATTCGATAAGTATAAAGCGACCACCTTCTTACGTCCCATATAGCGTATGATAGAGAATTCTGTAAATTAAGGTGATCGATAATAAAAGCTCATGTTTGTCATTATTATTCAAATCTTCATTCCTATCTAAGCAGGTTAGGCATCAAAGGTATCGACCCCCGGCCACCACCTCTGTGGTAGTGGTCTCGAGGGTGTTAGAAGGAATTTCTCATCCTGAGCAACTTTCCCGTTAACACATGAGAAAACCCCAAAAGGGTAAAAACTCACGGGCTATCCATCTAGTCACACATGTGTTGGGATTATGCCGATAGCATTAGTGTAATAATGTAATTGACAATCTTTTCATATTAATAAAGTGATTTCTGGTTTAACAAATCTTATAGCATTTATAGTTTAATTATTATAATTGTCAAAAGTAAATAATCATAAGGTCAAAAGACTATGAGAAAAGAAGAATTGTTCATACATCTAGATATGTATGAGGTAAACATAATTCTTTAGTTAGTCTTGAATAATATTCACAACTTAAGATAAAAGGTTGGGTGGGTACCTTTATCTTGTCAAAGTTGTAGATTCTTTTGCTAGCATTTGAATGGGATCAAATGTGTTATGATGAGTCTAAAATCATTAAAGTGAGGTGTCTTTGGGCAAAAGAGTCTAATGCACTGGGTGCATTGAATAGGATCAAAATGAAAAACTTTATCTATAACTGTCAATGGATAAAGTTTTCATTTGAAGACAATCGGAGAGTCTATCTCAATCCTGAGATAAACGATGGACTTATGGTTACAAGTGTTATCATTTGAGCTATCAATGAGTACGATTATATAGCATAGTCTATCCTTGATAGTTTGGTGGTATTCATTTGTTAATCGATAGAGGACTTCATTTACAGATATGGACATCGTGGCTCCATTCATGAAATGAGAGTAGAATATCATCATATAGATGTTTTGAGGTATTGGATGTTAAATCTTAACGTTAAGTTTTCAATACTGTCTTTTAAAACATGGATTCTGGACAAGTCAAAATATCCAAGTTCAAAATGTGGTCATATGAGTAAATATGGTAACTTGGAGAGCTATAGGCGGTCTATGAGCTCTTGGCGATTACTAATATTCTTCACGATGATACACTTTATTCAATAAGGTTGTCTAGGGTATGAATGAGTAACATCAACTTATTCTATCTTTATTTAAGAGTTCAATTTCAGTCAGATTCTGACTCCAGGAGATCAACCTCATGATCTGTGTTTACTATTTTAGAAGGAGCAGTCATATGGAGAAGTATCAAGCAATCTTGTATTGTCGATTCCACCATGGAAGTCGAGTATGTTGCCGCATGCGAGGCTGTTAAAGAGGCTGTTAAAGAGGCTGTCTGGCTCCGCCAATTCTTGATTGACTTGGAAATGGTTCCTGATGCGAATAAGCAGATCACTATCTATTGTGACAATAGTGGAGCAGTGGCTAATTCGAGAGAACCAATAAGTTATAAGAGAGGGAAACACATTTAAAGAAAGTATCACCTTCTAAGGGAAATTGTGCACAGGGGTGATGTGACGATTACCAAGATCGCGTCAGTAGAAAATCTAGTGGATCCCTTTACAAAGGCTCTTCCACAAAAGAGTTTTGATGGGCATCTAGAGAACATAAGGATGAGAGATATGCCACATTTGCTATAAAGCAAGTGGGAGATTGTTGGGATTATGCTCTATAGCAAGAGTGTAATAATGTAATTGACAATCTTTTCATATTAATAATGTGATTTCTAGTTTAACAAATCTTATATTATTTATAGTTTAATTATTATAATTGTCAAAAGTAAATAATCACAAGGTCAAAAGACTATGAGAAAATAAGAATTGTTCATATATCTAGATATGTATGAGGTAGACACAATTCTTTAGTTAGTTTTGAATAAAAGATTGGGCGCCTTTATCTTGTCAAAGTTGTAGATTCTTTTGCTAGCATTTGAATGTGATCAAATGTGTTATGATGAGTCTAAAATCATTAAAGTGAGGTGTCTTTGGGCAAAAGAGTCTAGTTCACTAGGTGGGTGCATTGAATAGGATCAAAATGAAATATTTTATATGGAATCGTCAATGGATAAAGTTTTCATTTGAAGACAATCGGAGAGTCTATCTCAATCCTGAGATAAATGATGGACTTATGGTTCCAAGTGTTATCATTTGAGCTATCAATGAGTACGATTATATAGCATAGTCTATCCTCGATAGTTTTGTGGTATTCATTTGTTAATTGATAGAGGACTTCATTTATAGATATGGACAACGTGGCTCTATTTATGAAATGAGAGTAGAATATCATCATATGGATGTTTTGAGGTATTGGATATTAAATCTTAACGTTAAGTTTTCAATAGTGTCTGTTGAAACATGGCTTCTGGACAAGTCAACATATCCAAGTTCAAAATGTGGTCATATGAGTAAATATGGTAACTTGGAGAGCTATAGGTGATCTATGAGCTCTTGGCGATTACTGATATTCTTCACGATGATACACTTTCTGCAATAAGGTTGTCTAGGGTATGAATGAGTAACATCAACTTATTCTATCTTTATTTAAGAGTTCAATTTTAGTTTTTTAGTGGAATGAACTAAATTTAAATAGTTCGGACCTAAGTGAATCATTTGTTGAATGTGATTGGGTTTTGTTTATTGGAGTTTAAATTTTGATAGCCCGCCAAGATCTCCAGTCCACACGAACTTGCATGAATCACTTGATATATTCTACCGGGCCAATTTAGGGGTCCATTTAGAATTGTATTAAGACATATGAACTTATTTCTTTTTGTAAGAATATGCCTAGTTCACATGTTGACTTTTTATTAAGGTCCAATGGATTTAATAAAATAAGAAAAATATTATATGGCCCATATATATGTGTTGGGCGGCAAGCCTATTTAGAATAGCTTAATTATATTTTTTTTTGTTATTTAATTAAATAGAAATTAATTAATTTATTGATTAATTAATTATTTAATTAAAATTCAAAATCTTTTTCCTAGTAGGACATGGTCTCCTAAAATTATACTATTGTTGGTAGTATAATTAATATTAAAGACTATATTTGATAAGTAGATAAATAAAAGGAATTATTTATCTAATCAAATTAGGAAGTCTTTAATATGGTTACAAATACACTATTGAGTTGGATTAGGAGTCTTGGTGTATGAAAGAATTTCTTTTGGAAAAGGATTCTTAACCACCAAAAAAATCCACTTAAGGATAGGATTCTTAACCACCAAGTAAATCCTTCTTAGGAGAGGATTTAGTCTTCTATATATAATACCTATTAAATTCGACCAAGAATGAGTTTTTGGTGTGAGAAGTTTTTTTTTATTATTATTGTTATAAAAAAAAAACCTTGTCCAACTCATTGTGTGAAGAATTCGGCCAAACATAGAGAAAAGAGGGGACATTTTTGTTTTCGATAGTACACTAGTATCCTTTGCATCGAAAGGGTTTTGTGTACAACATCGAATCAAGGTTCATGCGAGTTTCATCAAATTGATTGATAATTCAAAGGTGACCGGACGTTCTTGGTTTTTCTCTTGGAGGATTATTGTGACTAACAAAGAGGAAGATTTTGTTTGTTTCCATCCTCAGGTATACAATTCAAAGAAAATGAGCCCACACTCCTTGGTGATTCACGTTCGTGATTGAATTGGATGATCTTACGGATTCAATTCGACGCTAGTTCAATCGTCTCAAGAAAAAGGTACAATAATTTTTATATACATCAATTAATCTAGGGTTAAGGTTCTTGATATTAAAAGGGAAAAAAATTATTTATACGCAAACCCTAATTTTTATTAAATTTTATCACGCTTCCGCTGCGGGCGTTTTATTTTCCCTACAACATGGTCCTCTAATCAACTATATGTAATGATGCTTACAACATAGGTTGGCCTCTAGTCACACCATTCTTGAAACTTAAAACACATTACTACTGCCCGCTGGCCTTTTATAGTGATTGTAGACCCAATGTTTGTACACTAACACAATTAGTCACAAAACTTGACTAAAAAAGAGATAAAAAGGTCTAAGTGAATACATGAATATTCTAAATGCCATAAAGGGCAAGACTAAACACTATATGCTTAATTAGATGTTAAGGTACAAATCTGGCAACCTAATTATCAAACAAGCCTACATGCACATGTATGAGGTCTCAATTAGATGTGAGAAATTCTAACAACCTAATTGTCAATTAAAACTCACACAAACATTCATGAACTTAACTAGATGCACAAAGCTAACCTAATCATCAATTAAACATACATGATCATTTACGAATTAGCTATTTTGAAGATGGGTTTGTGTTTAGAGAGTTAAAAAAGCAATATGGTGCTTTCTCTCAAAAGAGACCCTATACTTTATTAAGAACAAGTATTTTCGTGATATAGGGTTCTTAGACAAAAGCTGAAATGAGAAAGTGAGGATTTATAGAGCCTACAAAAAACCACATTGTTCATGTACCAAGCTTACACCGCGAGAAGATCCCCTGGATGCCCAATGAATCCCAGATTCGGCATATGCCACTCATAGTCACATAAAATGACCGTTGGTCAAACCATGAAACATTCATACATACACACCACACAACCAATCATGCAATGTTCACTGTAATGAGCAGCCATGAATGCATGGTGTACCAACTGTGAAAATAACTTAAAAGTGTGTCTAATCTAACCTAGAGGGGGGTGACTAGGTTTTATTATATTAATTACCAATATTTTCAACTTAATCAATTTAACCAACTTTACCCCAAGATGATAAGCAATCAAACAATAAACACAATGCTGAAAACTATAAAAGACACGACAATTTGTTTTATGTGAGAAACCCTCCAATTGGGCAAAACTCACGGGTTATCCCTCTGGCCATATACGGTCCTCAAATCCACTATTTGAATGAAATTTTACATCCTAGGTTGACCTCAAATCAAACCATTTTTGGTCACTAACCCTTTCACTCTACCTAACAGACCTTTAATAGTGATTCTAGACAAATGCTTGAGCACTAAACCACTCATCCATAAGACTTAACAATATATGAAGATATAAACAACTTACGTGAATTTATGTAAATATATAATATGCAAATAATACTAGGCTACTGAGATGTACATTTTTATCGTTAGAAAATGTACCTCAAAATATTTTTAAAAGCCGCAACATTGCCTCAAAAGTTTACAACACAAGTACATTGACAAGACGGGTATCGTCCACAGAAAAAAGGAAATCAAATGGCTACAACTAGTTAACTACTATCAAACTAAAACAAAATATGAAAAGGTAAAGATCAATGGTTGTTTTGAAATGTTAATAATTACAATGCAACTACAATTAGGCTAGTTAATCTAACATGCAATTAGTGTTGATAAGAATACGAAATGGCAAGATAAGATATCGGATGTGAATGAGGGAGTCAATGCAATTCATTCACGAATAGTGGGCAATACATTCTTTGAGAACCGATTCAATTATTAAGGGATAATCTATCTTTAAGGGTTACTTAGAATCAATAACTCTCACTCGCGACTACTTGGTTGGATTTGGAAAGTTAAAGTCTTTTATCACATAAATTCTCTATTACACAACTACGTGGTTGGTTTATGAGAGAATCCCTCTTTAAGCATAGATAAATTCTAATGGTTAGGAATGGCTTGGAAGGGCATATTCACAATCCACCCCTTTCCATTGAAACATAAATGCATAAGAAAGGAACATTCACTACACATCCATTCCATTCAATTTAGCTAGTTTTAATCAACAAAAAATGTGTATCTAACTTGGCATGAGAGAAGGCATATCTACCCACTACCCATTCCATGAAGATATATATTCTAATTTAAAAACTCAAAATAAATTGATACTCATCCTGAACTAAGAGAGGGCATATCTACTCAATTCAAGAGGTAATCAATTGCATTAAAAAACCATTGAATGAAACTATATAATCAAATACTATGAATATAGTGGAAAACCCATAAAAGAGGTTTAGCTACTCATGAAAAATACAATAAAATAACATGAGGAAGAGATAGAGAAAACCCATGTAGAGATTCTCCTTCCTTCAAGCTTCAATCCAATCTCCAAGTGTCCTTTGTTGAGTAGATGATGAAGATGATGGTTAGACATGGTTTAGGTTTGAAGAAGGATGATTCCTAGGTCCAGATTAGTAATTAGAGATATAAAATGGGAGAAATTTCATTCATGGAAGAGAGAAGAAATGAAGAGGGTGGGAGAGTGGAAGTGTGGAGAAGAAAAGGGAATAGAGGGTTTATAAAAGGAAGAGAGGGTTTTCAATACGAAAATGGTGTATTTATATGCTTGGGAGGCTAGGGCATGGTCTGGGCATGAAAAAACATCATTACCCTTTTAAAAATGGCTTAAAACCCATCATTTGTTGTGTTGGAGGGTGCAGTGCATGGGTAGTGTACGAGTAATGAACCAGTGCACTACCCTGCACTGCCGTATATAGTCACTAAAATGGATATAACTCTCTCCAGAAGACTTGGAAACATAATCCGCAAAAAACTGCTAGAAACTAGACTTCCAAGGCTTTCCAAATATATGTAACTCAAAACATGTTTCAATATGAAGAGAGAGATATGACCCTCTGAAGTTGGATGTGTTGCACAAGCATTTCACAATTTCAACCCATTTTTCTTTCAAATCCCATATTTTGCTAATTTTTGCCTACCAAACTCCTTTTTGCATGAAAATGCATGCATTGAATATAATAGAGCCATTAGACACTAAAATATGCTAAAAAAAATAAGCTAAAGGATATGGAATTGAGGGCCAAAATATATAATAATTTTGGCACGATCAAATACCCTCAAACCAAACCTTTGCTCGTCCTTGAGCAAACTCAAAACATGACAAGACAAGACAACAAAAATGACTAGATCTAAAATTTTCCCAGACTCAAAATATTTGTCGCAAAATCAACTAGTTGAGAGATTATCGAGAGAAAGTCGGAGTGAGGAATAGGTTCACGCAAAAAGTTCTAAACAACTTCAAGGCACCACAAGGGCAAACTCGCACGACACGAATCTTACATTAAAGCGCCCTCACCTTGGAAACTACTCACTCTTACACCTCGAGCATAATTCGCTTTGATTCTATGTTCTTGCATGGGATCTCTTTTCTTTTTCCTTTCAGAACCTAGGTTCACACTCATGCAAGATGTATGCATATGAAGTTATGTATTGGAATCTAATTAATTGCATACATTTAATATAAAATTAAAGCTCTTTTTAGTAAATGAGTCTCATGAAAGAATCAAGTACCATGAACGTGGAAAAATCATGCATCAACTAGTATGCCCAAGTAAGACTTCCCATAAGGACAACTAGGTCTTTATCATTTGGTTGTAATGGGGCTAAGGTTATTGGTGATTAGAAAGAATTGGGAATTTAGGTACAAAGCACTAATAAACCAAGTCAAGACCATACATTCTACACTTAAGGATTTGAATTCTCATGCAACACTACTTGAAACATACATTATGGTGTCAAGGCATACAATTAAATCCCAAATGCAAACTTTAACTACTCTTGTTACCTCTTTGAGTAGTGTTTACAAATTAAGCAAGGCAATTGAAGCATATTCTTTTCTTTTTCTTTGTTCTTTTGCTTCTTTTCTTTTCTTTCATTTCTTTTATTTCTTTTCATTTTTCTTTTATACTTTTTTTTTATGTTCTTTGTTTTCTTGCCTTTGACTATATACATTCTCACAGCTCGTCACTAATAGCCTAGGTACATGGCATTTATCAATTTAGAGCATATTTTACATTTAATCCTAAGCCTCAACAAGATCAATTAAGTGAGGGTTGGCATAGTGTATAGGTTGATTGGGTTATAGATGATGTAGGTGTAGAATGAAAAACTCTAAATATGTATTTGGCTTCAAAATTGGCTTGGGAGCACACACACATAATGGGAATGGGAAGTATTTGGGCTTATAATTTAAGTGGCTAAAACACACATTGCCTAATATCAATTCAAAGATTTCATCTATCAAGGTAAAAAAAGTTTCAATCAAGCAGTCCATATATATGATGAATGCTCTATGACACATGATGATTGTTGATGTAATAATACTATGTATGGTGTTTGAATAATGTTTAAGGATTTGAAAAAATGTTTTCCTTCATATTGACACGCTTTTGCCTTATGTTTGTGGATCTCACGAGGGTTCCTCCACTAATAGAACAAGGCGCTTGAGCACCGAGTCCCCTCAACTTAGACACTAAAAGATGGGACTAGCCCATGAAGTGCAAGTGAGACCCCTATAGTGACAAAGAGTTGTGAACAAGCACACTAAGCATACATAAATTTACCATAAACACTATGCTCAAGGTATCTCACCAAGCTAAATTAAGCTCGTATATTTTGATAAAGCAGTAAATTTCAAAATTTTGATGTGAAAAATGACTCAAGACATAAAAAGACGACTCAACAAAGGCATCTACATCTCCAAACCGAAATCCAACATTGTCCTCAATGTTGAAGACAAGAGAGACAGGCCTAGTGTCACACATCTAACTGACTAAAAACATAACAACCTAGAAACTAAACACGTGCAATCAAGGCCCAGCAAAATAAAAGACTCAAAAATAGGCCCACAATAAAATAAGGCATTAAAAAGCATTATTACATTAAACACAAACCGACATTAAGCACAAACCAACATTAAGCATTTTCTTTCAATAAAAAATTACAGAGTGGGTACATGATGACCCCTAAACTGAATATCACTATATGTACAAGACCTATACAAAATGTGAGTAATCAAAACCACCCCCAAATCAAATGGGGCTATATATGTGCAATATGAACATGTACACTTACATATACTCTCAAGAGAGCCTTTGGCTCATTCATATTAAAAATGAATAGACCAACAAATACACAATTACCAAGTCAATATTTTCATCAATAAGCATAAAATATGTCCACACTCCAAATCCACAAGAATGTATCAACAAGTATATCCAAAAATCCACTCGTTCACAAATATCAACAAGTTTTCAATGAGGTGGACAAATCACAAGATAAGAAGAATTTACAGTTCAGAATTGAGATTTAGAAATGAAATTGAGGTGGTTGCTTTCTTTCATCCAAGATTGGATAAGGTTCTGGTTAGTTTTATAAGCACTCTTGGCTTGCTCGTCCCTCTAAGACTTGTAATTTTTCGGTGTTTCCTCCCAAGAGATCATGAACCTAGCATTAAGCACAACATCTAACACAATAGATCATGAACCACCAATAAAAAGTAATTCAATCCATTTCCTATAAATGGCTCTCCACAATAACTATCTCACATCACATCACAACATTTATTCATCGTAAGAAAATAAACTAAAAACAAGAAAAAATCAGAATTTAAACCATATATGGGTTGCCTTCCATAAAGTGTTCTATTTATCATCTTGGCAAGACGTTGCTACTTGGATTACTTAACCAAATTCTAAGGTTTTGAACTTGCACCTATATGTGATTAGGTCTTGGAAATATTTGTCACAAAATAGCATGTTCTTAATAACATAAAACAAGGATAAGCTAGTACACAACTTATAAAGGGGTACGATGAAACCAAAAATTGACATATCCATAGAGCCCTTGCGTATACTGCTCGGAGAAAGACTTTGTGAAGGGAAAGGCTCTGGTTCCTTGAATAGAAGTGGCTCATCAATGGAGACATCTTCCGCTTCCTTCACTTCTATTCTCATCTCCTCCTTTTCCAAATTTTCATGTGCAACACTAGACGAGTCATTATCAAAATCATGACTATCTCCATCATCGACAATCATACAACTTCTATGTTTGATCATAGCCTCTTCTAGCTCTGGTTGACTCGAGGTCTCTTCATGCATTCTCTTGTTTATAGCTTCAACGATTGTCTCAACATCCACTTCAACTCTTTTCATTGTGGCATATCTTTCTTGCTCTTGTACTTGCTCTTGTATGTAGGCATGCATCTGATGTTAAGAATTTTGTATTGATCTCCATTGCTCACTAGTTTATTGAGAAGCTTGCATGAGCTCTCTCTTCTTATCTTTAAAAGATTTGGACATTGGTTGGTATGATTAGGTGGATTGTTCAAAGGTATTGATCTCATCATAGCTCCATGAGAATTTATGCTGAACCCTCTAATCCTGACTGTAAAAGTTGTTGTATGGCTAGTAGTTCGACTCCGGATTGTAGAAATCTCTAGATGTTCTTATGGGTTATGGACTCTATGGCTTTAATGTTTAAGCTTGCCTTCTACAAAACTCTCGAAATTCATTTCTCAATAGAAAACTCAGTTTTCCATGCCCAACTACACACACCACAACCACCACTTGCTCTCTTCCCAAAGTCAATAAATGCATTTGTCGATTTGAAATATCAAACTCCATATCATGTGCATGATTTGCATCTCTTTTGTATGAATAAATGTGTTGCCCATAAAAGTCCATCATTTCTGAAACAAAAAAAAGGAAAAATGAAACAAAAACAAAAGATAGAAAACAATTAAATAACAATGGAATTGAAATTCCTACAAGTTTATGAACTAAACAACCTATAGGGGGGGTGGGGGGAATAGGTTGACACTCTATTTTTTAAACTCTTTGTCAACCTATTTTTTTAACTCTTTCGATGCTCTTGTTAAACACTTGGTGAACATATAATTGAACTCTTAAAAAGATTGTTATCATAAAACAATTATCATATGTATACTCAATGCACCACCCTAAGTCTACAATTATGAATATAAAAGTATGAAATACACTTAACACATATATAAAACAAGAAATAATGTACCTTATATACATGTATATTTAGTGCAAAGAAAATTCCATAAGTTGTACTTTGAATATTACAATGAAAATTCACTAAGTAGAACTTTACAACTTGATATAGAATTTCACAAGATACAATGTTTACACATTACAAACATACAAGAGACAAAGGTTGATTCAACAAATAATGTGTGCATCTCTTTCACTACAAAAATCTTATTTACAAAGTTGTAAAGAAATGTAGATCTTAAACAAGATATATTGATCACATATACAAAATATACAGAGATAAAGATAGAGACATTTGACACATCATTTTTACATGGTAAAACCTCCAAAGAGGAAACATCCACGGATTGAATCAACAACCACTGATAAAATGAAATCCACTATGACGAATAAAAGATACACACTCAAAGAAGTGGCCAAATCTTATGATACACTCTCCAAGCTATCAACTTCTATCCTACCCTCAGGCCTAGTGAATCACCTTATCTACTCCTTATCCAAGATGTGCCTAACACACCTCTAGGAATCAACTTCCTATCTAAGACCTCTTGTCTCTAGAAAGATTCCTTACTTTCCTATCCGGATCTTCCTGATCCTACACAAGACTTCTTGCTTAGCTATCCGAGTCCTCCCAACTCTAGCTAAGACTTTCTCACTTGGTTATCCAAGGTTTCCCAAATCAAATCAAGAATTTCTTGCTTGACAATCCGAGTCCTCTATCTAGACAAGACTTCATACCTTTTACAAGGACTTTCTAAATGATCATGAATGTAAAACACATTCAAGCACACAACAAAGAATATGATGATCAACACATCCTATGGGAACTAGACATGTATACAAAGTTCACAAATCAAAATTGTCTCGTTACTATGCATGAATAAAAATTCTAGAATATGTGAAACACCAAAACACATTTAATTTCTAGATTTATTCATGTCACTTGATGGAAATCATTAACTTAGCAACCATACACCCCAATAGCGAAAGAGCTATGATACATATGGAATGCAATTTAACACCCTTCAACTAATTGAAACAAACCCGATCATTCAAGATTGAAGTAAGAGAAACTATTCTAATCACTTTATCAATAGAATGATGATAAAAGCTAATTAGAACAACACTTTGATTTCCCCAAAATGCCACAACTATGAAGTTTGATAAGTTTAAAGGCAAAACAAAGATTTTGAGGTTGTTGAACGCCACAAGCTGAATAAGCTTGATAAGTTCCAAAGTTCATGCAAGAACTTAAAAACAAAACACTCACAAAGTGCTCAAATAAGTTTATATTACTCAAATCTCTGAACTTACATAGAAAAAGCAACCTTATTTATATAGAACAAAGGTCAATGACAATACAACACAAATATAACTACCCATTAAATGTGTAACCTCCCACTAAATGACATTTAGACCATGAATAATTGCCATTAAGTATTCAGCCTTTGTAACTCCTTATTCCTAATAAAAAAAAACATGAACTCACACTTAACAAAATAAAACCCAACACAAAAACCAAAACTATTCATAAAATAAGCCCACAAAACCCAACACAATTAAAACCCAAACTAATCAAAAAATAAGCCTACAAAACCCAACATAATTAAACCCAAACTAATTATAAAATAGGCCCACAAAACCCAACATGGCCGAATGGCTTTTTATTCTTTAAGGTAGGCTAGAATAATGCATTTTAACAAGGCTGGACTCTTATCTTCTGGATTTGGACTTGTTTGAAACATGTTAACCATTTTATACTCTTCTTACATCCTTAGAACCTTGACCAAATCTTGAATAGCTTGCTCCTTCCAAATGCTTTCCATTAAATAAGTTAAGGCTTCTTTCATCTTTTTAGCTTTAGCTGTCATTGGTCCTCTATGAATGGTTAAAGGATCTGGATCTTTTCCAACCATAGTCGAATTGTGATCAACTAGCTGGTCCTCATCATTCCCCCTTTCCTCGAAAGGATTCATCCTCAAATCAGCACCTTCATCACCTACATCAAACAAAGACAAATCATAAACATTGAAAGTTGCACTAACATTGCCATACTCACTGGGTAGTTCCAGCTTGTATGTATTGTCATTGATTCTTTGAAGGACTCGAAATGGTCCATCCACTCTTGGCATGAGTTTAGACTTTCGTTGGCTAGAAAATCTTTCCTTCCTCAAGTGTACCCAAACCCAATCACCAGGTTCAAATACTACTTGGTTTCGGCCCTTGTTGTGTTGCTTCTCATATTGTAGAGTTTTCTTTTCAATTTATGTGTGCACCATTTCATGCAAGCCTTTGACAAAATCAGCTTTTTGCTTACCATCCAAATTAGCTCTTTCCAAAGGTAAAGGTAGTAAATCCATAGGAGATAATGGATTGAACCCGTACACAACTTCAAATGGTGAATGGTTTGTTGTAGCATGCAAACTTCGATTATAAGCAAACTCCACATATGGAAAACATCCCTCCCAATTCTTCAAATTCCTTTGAATTATGGCCCTCAAAAGAATTGATAAAGTTCTGTTTACCACCTTCATTTGTCCATCTGTTTGTGGATGACAAGTGGTTGAATACAACAGCTTTGTACCCAACTTTCTCCAAAGCGTTTTTCAAAAGTGGTTAAGGAACTTCACATCTCTATCACTCACAATTGTCCTTGGAATCCCGTGTAACCTCACAATTTCTCTGAAGAACAGTCCCGCAACAAATGTTGCATCATTTATTTTATGGCAAGGAATGAAATGCGCCATCTTGCTGAACCTGTCAACAACAACAAAAATAGAATCTCTCCCCCTTTTTGACCTAGGTAATACCAAGACAAAATCCATTGATATATCAACCCAAGGCTCACTAGGTATAGGAAGAGGAGTATATAGCCCATGAGGCATTACTTTAGATTTCGCTCGTTTGCAAGTAATGCATCTCTCACATATTCTCTCAACGTCTCTTTTCATCTGTGGCCAAAAGAAATGATCACTTAACACACCCAAAGTCTTTTTAACTCCAAAATGCCCTATTAACCCACCACTATGTGCCTCTCTCACAAGCAATTCTCTCATTGAACATCTAGGAACACACAGCTTGTTTTCTTTGAAAAGAAAACCATCATGCCTAAAGAACTTGTCAAAACCCCCTTGCTCACATGCCCCATAAACATTAGCAAAATCAAAGTCAGAATTGTATAAGTCTTTAATGTACTCAAAACCCAATAATTTTGCATCAAGTTTAGAAATTAGAGCATACCTTCTAGAAAGAGCATCGGCAACCACATTCTCCTTACCTTGTTTGTACTTGATGATGTATGGAAAGGATTCAATAAACTCCACCCATTTTGCATGCCTACGGCTTAGCTTTCCTTGTCCTTTGAGATATTTCAAGGACTCATGATAGGTGTGTATAATGAATTCCTTGTACCAAAGATAGCGCTGCCATGTCTCTAACACTCTCACCAAGGCATAAAACTCCTTATCATACGTTGGGTAGTTAAGACTTGCTCCACTTAGCTTCTCACTAAAGAATGCAATGGGTCTGCCCTCTTGCATTAAGACTCCTCCAATACCTATTCCACTTGCATCACACTCAATCTCAAAAGTTTTACCAAAGTTAGGCAAAGCAAGTAAAGGTGCTGAACTAAGTTTGTGTTTAAGCAAGTTAAAAGCATCATCTTTTTCTTTACCCCACCTAAATCCCACATTCTTTTTTATACATTCAGTTAATGGTGCAGCAATGGTAGAAAAATCCTTAATGAATCTCCTATAAAAGATAGCAAGACCATGAAAACTCCTTACACCACTAACACGAGTGGGTTTCGGCCACTCCCTAATTACTTTCACTTTTTCTTGATCAACATGTATTCCCTTATCATTAACAACATAACCAAGAAAAGTAAGTTCATTAGTGTAAAAAATACATTTCTTTAGATTAGCATATAGCTTTTCTTTTCTAAGCACATCAAAAACAACCTTTAAATGTGTTACGTGCTCGTCTAAATTTTTGCAATACACAAGTATATCATCAAAATAATTTACTACAAACTTTCCAATGTAAGCATTGAAAACATGGTTAATCAATCTCATAAAAGTACTAGGTGCGTTAGTTAGGCCAAAAGGTATTACTAACCATTCATATAGACCATGTTTAGTTTTGAAAGCTGTTTTCCATTCATCACCCTCATGCATTCTTATTTGATGATATCCAGATTTCAAATCAATATTTGAAAACACACAAGAACCATGCAATTCATCCAACATATCATCTAACCTAGGGATAGGATGTCTATACTTTACCGTGATTTTATTGATGGCTCGACAATCAACACACATTCTCCAAGAACCATCCTTTTTAGGTACCAACAAAACAAGAACTGCACATGGACTCATGCTTTCACGTACATATCCCTTTTCCATAAGCTCACTTACTTGCTTTTGGATTTCCTTGGTCTCTTCGGGGTTGCACCCGGAATGAAATCAATTTGATATTCAATTCCTCTAATTGGTGGCAAACCAATAGGAACATCTTCAGGAAATGGGTCCTCATTTTTTCTGTAAAAGATCAACAATAACAATAGGCAAACTCTTGTTAATTTCGTTAGAAACAATTAAAACATCTTTGTACATAAGTTCAAGTAAGGGCTGCCTCATGGTTAATGCTTTCTTCACATCACACATTTTTGCATAAGCACTCATTTTTATTTCACTCCAGCCTTCCTTGTTTTCTTTCCCCTTGTGTTTCCCATTGCTCTCATTTTTACCACTCAACTCACCTTTTTTTTTCTCTCTTTCTTGCTCCCCTCCCAAAGTTTCAGCTAATGAAGATTCAAGCTCTTTATATTGCTGTTTTATGCGCATTTGTTCTTCAAAAATTGTCTTTGGAGGCAAAGGTCCAAGTTGGTATTTCCGTCCCTCCATGATCAAAGAATAACGGTTCTTAAACCCATCATGCATTACCCTTCGATCATATTGCCATGGTCTTCCCAATAACATGTGACCAGCATACATATGTACCACATCACACCAAACATCATCCTTATATCTACCAATTGAAAAAGAAATTAACACTTGCCGATTTACCTTCACAACACCACTATCATTCAACAATTGTAACTTGTATGGTTTTGGATGTTTAATAGTAGGTAATTTCAGTTTCTCTTCAAGCAAGGTACTTGCCACATTTGTACAACTTCCACTATCAACAATCACATTAAACAACTTGTTAGCAATCAAACAATGAGTATGAAACAAATTTTCACGTTGCTCACCATGTTCATTATTTTTAATTT
The DNA here is from genome assembly GCA_032871835.1 of Dipteronia dyeriana. Lineage (NCBI taxonomy): Eukaryota > Viridiplantae > Streptophyta > Magnoliopsida > Sapindales > Sapindaceae > Dipteronia > Dipteronia dyeriana. Next base: position 59,560,814 of record CM065301.1, read on the forward strand.
GCAAACTAAGTGTGCGTTGCACAACCAAATTTTCTCCACTAGCATACTCTACATCACTAGCATCTTCTAAATGTGGCATGTCATCTTCATCCTCTCTCTCACTTTCTGATTCAACTGTCCCATCCCTCATTATCATTGCCCTTTTATTAGGATATTCATGTGCCACATGACCATGTCCAAGGCACTTAAAACACTTAATGCCTCTAGTTTGATTATGTTGATTCTCACCTCTACCCTTGCTGCATATTTCATTTTTGCTTTTAGTTTCATCAATTTTAGGCTTAACAATGGGTTTATTATCCTTTTTACTCCAGTTCGGTTTCTAAGAAGAAGAAGAATCTGCATAAGGTTTGAATCATACCTGATGCCTTTTCTTTTGAATTGCCTTTCAATCTTTATGGTCACACCCACCATGTCCTCAATCTCCACATAATGTTGCAACTCCACAAGATCAGCAATGTTCTTGTTTAACCCACTCAAAATCTGAGCCATGGTGGCCTCACGGTCCTCCTCCACATTAGCCCTTATCATGGCTATCTCCATTTCCTTGTGATATTCTTCTACACTCATGGAACCTTGTGTCAAAGTTTGTAACCGTTGATGCAAATCCCTATAGTAATGGCTAGGGACAAATCTCCTTCTCATGATTTGTTTTATCTCCAACAAAGTCTCTACGGGTCTTTCACCATTTCTACGCCTGTCTTTGCACAATTGACAATTGATCCCACCAAACAATAGCATAATCACAAAATTCAACAGCAGCTAGTTTTACCTTTTTCTCTTTGGAGTAGTTATGACATTCAAAGATCAACACCATTTTTCGTTCCCATTCCAAATAGGCATCCAGATTGTTCTTCCCTTGAAAAGGTGGAATTTTCATTTTATGCTGCCTATGTTTTGGTCCACACCATCAAAACATCCTCTCCTAGCTTGTCTTCTAGGATTAACGTCTAGACCAATTATGGTAGCTTGGCCATCATCCGTGTCTTCTCCACCATCATATACATCATTGACAAAGGCTGGTTGTCTTCCACGTCATGGTTCTCTTTGCTATCTGGTAATTGCTTTATCATGTCTTTCTAAGCGATCTCCTACATCTCCCATCACTTTGAACATACGTTCAAATTGTTGCTGCATTGCTTGAATCACTTGATCATTTGAGGAAGAACTCACTTCTTTATCTTTGTTAGACATGTTTAAAACCTGAAAAAAAAAGTTAGAACAGATTCACAATCACTCCCTCACGTGTTTCTGAAAAAGAATTGATTCACACAACTCGTGTTTCACACAATTATTTGGCTTTTCTAGATTCTAATCTCACCACTCTTGCCTTTTACCTCTCTTGTTTTGTTCTTTGGGTTCTTAGATTAACTAAGGTCCTTTTAAACAAACAATTCAGATTATGGCAAATTCAACGGAATGAAATTGGGTAGGTCTAAAAAAAAAACAAACAAAAGGTAGGCCAGTTAAAGTAAGCAAAGATTAGAACTGAAATATCAATTTCTATCCCAAAGGAATTCTGTTTGTTTTGGTTAAGAAGACAATATTTAAATATTTCCCAAACTGAAACAAGAATGATATGAACAAAGAAATATTTTTGGAATTTTCCAAGAATTCCTTGAATCCGCAATACTTTTTTTTTTGTTTTTTGTTTTGTGCGGAAAACAAAGAAGAATGACAATAACCTTAAGAAACACAACAATTAAGATGAATTATAGATATGGTGCTATAAGATGAAGAAGAAAAGAAAGTGATAAAAAAAAAACTAAAAGAACAACAAATAAATGGATATACAAACCTCAAACTTGAGCCAAGCTTTGATACCAAAATGATGGAAATCATTAACTTAGCAACCATACACCCCAATAGCTAAAGAGCTATGATACATATGGAATGCAATTTAACACCCTGCAACTAATTGAAAACAAACCCGATCGTTCAAGATTGAAGTAAGAGAAACTATTCTAATCACTTTATCAATGGAATGATGATAAAAACTAATTAGAAAAACACTTTGATTTTCCCAAAACGCCACAAACTATGAAGTTTGATAAGTTTAAAGGCAAAACAAAGATTTTGAGGTTGTTGAATGCCACAAGCCGAATAAGCTTGATAAGTTCCAAAGTTCATGCAAGAACTTAAAAACAAAAGACTCACAAAGTGCTCAAATAAGTTTATATTACTTAAATCTCTGCCCTTACATAGAAAAAGCAGCCTTGTTTATATAGAACAAAGGCCAAGGACAATACAACACAAATATAACTGCCCATTAAATGTGTAACCTCCCACTAAATGACATTTAGACAACGAATAATGGCCATAAAGTATTCAGCCTTTGTAACTCCTTATTCCTTATCAAAGAACACATGAACTCACACTTAACAAAATAAAACAAAAACCCAAACTATTCATAAAATAAGCCCATAAAATCCAACACAATTAAAACCCAAACTAATCAGAAAATAAGCCCACAAAACCCAATATAATTAAACCCAAACTAATTATAAAATAGGCCTACAAAACCCAACATGGCCGAATGGCCTTTTATTCTTCAAGATAGGCTAGAATACTTCATTCTAACAAGGTTGGACTCATGTCTTCAGGATTTGGACTTGTTTGAAACATTTTAACCATTTTATACTCTTCTTTCATCCTTAGAACCTTGACCAAATCTTGACTAGCTTGCTCCTTCCAAATGTTTTCCATTAAACAAGTTAAGGCTTCTTTCATCCTTTTAGCTTTAGCTCTTGTCATTGGTCCTCCATGAATGGTTAAAGGATCTGGATCTTTTCCAACCTTAGCCTAATTGTGATCAACTGGCTGGTCCTCATCATCTCCACTAGACTTTCGAGAGCTCTTAAAAATACAACAATTTTGCTCTCTCCAAATAAAATCGGCAGCCGCAAGACAAAGTTTTTTTGCCACGACGGAGGGGGATCTCTTCTTCCAATGAATGGACACCCATTCAATAAGATCATTCCAGCTAAGACGAATCCCAAGACAACCACATTTATTCAAAAGTTGTGTCCATATGGCTTTGCTATAAAAACACTCAAAGAAAAGGTGAGCATGAGTCTCGGCTTGAGAGTTACAAAGGACACACGTAGTAACAACTTAAGGGTCGTAGCGCTGAACACGATCCAAGGTAGAAAGCTTACCTTTAATAGCCAACCAAAGGATGAAACCCATCCTCGGGATATTCTGCAGGAACCACATAATTTTATACCAAGAAACCAAAGGATGAGGGGTTCTAAGAGACTCCATAGCAGACGCAGCGGAATGAATGCCATTAGAAGAAGGAAGCCACAGAATTCTTTCATCCAAAGTAGAGTTTGGGTTGTAAGAAGGCATACGACTCCGAATTTCAGCAAGGTCAATGGACATAGCAGCAGGCCATCTCTAATTATCATCAAGAACAATGGCATTAACCTTAGCATTGATAGAGAGTCCCTAATCATAAATAACACGGGAGCTCCATTTTGATCGAATAGCATTGTGTGTTGTGTGGTTTGAAAGGTGTAAGCTCTAAAGTAAAGAGAGCGTGTATATAGGCAACAATGAATTGTGTATGAAATGGCTCAAAAATGTAAAAGTGCCCAATTTGCACTTATGAGCTTAAATTATCAATATGTAATGTGCAAAAAATAATAATTCAAAAAGCAAGAAAAAGGAAAAGGAAAAGAAAAGGAAAAGAGCCTTGAAAATAAATGTAAAATACTCACAATGTAGAGTACAATTTCTGAAACATAATGAGTGTATAATTGTAAGTTGTAAGTTCCTAGTTGCTTAAGTGTAATCAATATGTAATAGAGCTTGTTGTGGGAGTGGGGGGTGCGTATGTTTAGACATGATTGGTGATATTTGAACTCTTAATTTTTCCTATTTCTTTGTTCACCAAATCCAACCCCATGGCCCCGTTACAACCAAAGGGAAGTCTTATTTGATCCATAAGATGTCTTGATTGGGAATGTTTGTTGAAGCTTTCTCTTCTACGTTCATGGCATAGTGATTCATTCCTATGCTAGTTCACAGACATTATCAATTTTTGAATGTACATTGTATACAATACATTAGTTTTCTATGCATAAACTCCATCATTGCATACCTTCAATGAGCGTGAACTTAGGACTCTAAGTGGAAAAAAAAGAGCGAAACTGGGTGAGGTTTAGAGTCAAAACAAATTATGCTCAAGGTGTGGGAGTGAGTAGCTCCCGATTTGAGAGCGCTTTTACACGCGGGATTCATGGTAGCACGAATTTCCTTCAACTGCCTTTGAGTTGTATTAGATTTCCTTACATATGTTTACTCCCCTCTATCACACATCCATGCATCTCATCATTGGTTAGACATGCGACTTAATGGATTATTTGATTTCGAGTCTTAGGTCCAGTCTTTGTTATTTGAGTCCTTGTTTTGTTTTAAGTTTGCTTGAGGACGAGCAAATGTTTGGTTTGGGGGTGTTTGATCGTGCCAAAATTGTCATATGTTTCGGAGCCTCATTTCCTTAGTCATTGTCTCATTTTCGGGTGTTTTTATGTCTCTTATGGCTATTTATTTGTGTTTTCAGGTGATTAGGTACATTCCGGTTAATTGGATAAAAGATGCGATTTTTACAAGGAAAAAAGTTTGAAAAGTTGATAAAGCAACATCAGGGCTATACGTTGGTCTTGCGTGGGTTCCAACCAGCGTATAACCCGCACACTATAAAGGAAGTATAGGCTAAGGCATTGAACGGGTATACACCAGCTCACCATCGTGTAAGTGTCTGCACATTCCTCTAAAATCAGGAGCTGGAATTGAAGTATCAGGGCAATGTGCGGGTCCACACCCGCGCACTATCGCGCAAGTGTCCGCACAATGCTCTTAAACCGGGAGAGGAAAATCAGAGCACTAGAGTGTTTGCATGGGTCATGCACGGGTCTCAACCAGCGCACAATCCATGCATTTCTCAAGACAGGTTGCCATATCAACCATTTTGAGGCACCTATAAATTGATCCATTCTGTTAGGAGCCATACGCCCACACACCTATTCATAACCATTTTCTCTCTCTAGATCTAGGAATTCTTTCCTCTCCAAAATCCATTCAATTCTCACAGCATCCATATCATCTACTCAACAAAAGGAATCAAGAAGATCATTTTGGAGCTTCAAGAATGAGGAATCATTTATGGGTTTACTTCTATCCTTTTCTCCTTGTTTCATTCTTGTAATAGACATGAGTAGCTAAACATCCCACTAGGGGATTGATGTGTTTCATTTGTGATCATGAGTTTGTGATTGAATTCTATACTTATCAATTAATCTATCAAGTTTATTTCATTCATTGGTTGTTAATGATTTAAAGTATGATTTGCATTTGATTGTATCCTACTTTCTTTGCATGTTATCTAAGAATCGATTAGAGTAGATAATTGAGTATACCCTTTATTTAATTCTCTTAGCTCATTTGAATGGAAGGATTGAATTAGAGTATCCTCCTCTAGTGAAATCCGGACTTATTAATCTCTATCCTTATCTAATCTCAATTGAGTGACTAATTCTATACTCTCTAGATTGGTTGCTTGAGAGAGATTAAGCACCAAATCTATACCCTTTAGGTTAGTGAATTAATTAAGAGATTAGTCCTTATTTGATAGATACTCATTTTAATGAGCAATCACTTGTTGGTAATCAATATTATACCCTCTAGATTGAATACTCACAAGGGATATACAACCAAGCTATACCTTCTAGATTGGTTACATTTGATTAATGAGCATTAATGAGAATTCATACATAACCATGACTACATGTTGAATCCATCATTCTCTTAGTCCCCTTATCGTACATCTTCGCTTAGTATTTGTTGCACTTCTAGTTAGTAGACTTGTTTTTTGTTTTAATCATAATTGATTCGAAATGTCATTTCTATTGTTCTTCTTACATATTAGCTTAGAGTATAATTTGATCATTTAAGGCATAACACGATCTCTGTGGACGATACCCATATTTGCTACTATATTGTAATAATATCTGAGTACAAATAGGGTTTACTAAATTTGTTTGACAAGCTATTTTATATATACAAAACGGCACTTGTCACTAGGTACCTAACCTTGGTAAAAAATAAAAAAGATTGAACAAAGCAACAGACCTCTACCCCGAGCAGACCTCTAAACAGGTTGCATTACTTGGGGACTAGAAGCTCGCCATTCTCTTTAGCGCTTCAGTGAGACCCAACATGTGAAGATTTCTCCTAGTGACCGGTTCACAATAAAAAGCGCCTTTACGAAAGATCACTTCATTATCTACACCTAGAACGTGAATCATCTCAAGAGATTCTACTTGTGAAAAGCTCAAAGAGCAAGGTTGGTTGCTGACCGGTACCATCTTGTACTGATACCACCTCGCGCTGGTATCACCTTGATTTTGTATCGCTAATTGAATTATTAGTAAAGAAGAATTGTTATCTTCTTCTACATCTTCCAACTTGTCTGCATTTTATCGCTAGTAATCACCACAACAGTTTGCCATGATAGTCATGAACCAGAAAGAGCCATATGGCATTCCTGATGCCTTGGTCGGGCTACAACCCCTAAGAAGGGTCTGGGCATAAGAGCATAGTTACCTGCTTGATACAGGTTTTGAATTTATGGCCCTGGTTACCCATCACTTCCTTAAGACCAGGATAACCAATTGAGCCATCCTGATGCCTTGGTCGAGCTACCATCCTCAAGAAGGGTCTGGGTGTAAGAGCATAGTTGCCTGCAAAATACTGGTTGTGAAGTTGTGGCCTTAGTTGCCTGTCGCTTCCTCATGACCAAGATAGCTGAATGGCCATCTTGTTGCCTTGGTCAAGCTACCACTTCTAAGAAGGGTCTGGATCATAAGAACATAGTTGCCTGTTAGACCAAGATTGCAAAGTTGTGGCCTTATTTGCCCATCGCTTCCTCAAGACCAGAACAACCAAATGCCCATCCTACTGCCTTGGCCAGGCCAACCCCACCAGGAAGGATCTGGATGGCATAGTTGCCTACCAGGATCAGTCTCGCCTAAGTACCAGGATACCAAGAACATCAGTATCAGGTATTCAAATCCACTAATATGTCGCCTATTTGGTTTGTAAGTGGCTTGAGTTGCCTACCAGGATCTTTTTGGCTAAAGTGCCAGGATTCCTGGAACCGGAATGACCGCACCAAGATTGGCCATATGATCATTGAAACAAATATTATGGTGTGTTCAATATTAATCTAAAGGGGGGGGGGGGGGGGTGAATAGATTTTAATCAAATTTTACCCAATTTTTGATAATGGTCAATTAGACAAAAATACCCCTAACTAGTCACAATAATATCACAAGTGTAATAAATGCCGAAATAATAAAGACACTTGAGATTTACATGGAAACCCTCCAAATGGGAAAAATCATGGGCTGTTAAGTGCGCCACACTCGAACAACGAAACCACTGATGATAGAGGCTTTACAATCTTCTCCCGGTATATAACCCACTACCACTACCTAATCCCGGTATTAAGTGGACCTAGTCCAATTTGTTTACGCTTAAAGCAACCTACTCCCGGATGCAACGCAAGACTTACTTCTCTTCAATGAAGAGATAAATGCCCTATGTGAATATATGATGATATTCAAACAACAAACAAGGCTAGGGTACCTTAAATGCTTATCTAGGATTATGATATAGCAATAAATGCAATCCTAGATATCAAGAGCTAAATGACATGTCATAAAGCTTAGCTAAACATAGAACAAACAATCTTATGAAGCTATCATAAAAGCCAAATCAACACATGTTGTCATTAAGTATGGCAAGGACTATAATGCAATCACTAAATGCAAATAATGAGTCCTATTCAACAATGTCTAAATGCAATGCATATCGACTTAGCAAGAAGGGCAAAAATGTCCTAAATTCAAGTTATCAACAAAAAAACTCAATCATGCAAAGTAACTCATAATTATATGCAATGAATGAAGTTCTAGCATTTAATCAACTAATAAATGCAATAAAAACATCATCTTGGAAAACATGAACATATGGCAAAGATGAGATTTTTGTTCAACTTACCAAGTTAATCAAAGATGAAGACCCATGCCTAAAGATGCTCAATAATGCATGAAGGATGTTGGGTTTTGAGTTTTGAGAGTTAAAGAATAACTCTTAGAGCTTCTCTCTCAAAGCAAATACTTACTCACTCTAAAAAATGGTTTAGAAGCTCTGAAAAACGAGCGAGGAAGAAAATGGCACATAAATATGAGCCCTAGTACAAAACTACATCATTTTGAAAAATGCCCAAAATTTACTCAGTGTGCTGGTGGGCTGCGCTGGTCGACAAGCGCCACACCAGCGCACACCTAATGTCCAAGTGGCGCTGGTGAGGGTGCTTGTGGACTGGCGCAGCCACAATAGCCCGACAACTCGAGATTCGAGCGACCTAAAACATGACCAAACGACATCCAAACCTTTCATATAATATACTGTTAGAAAGGTATGGAAGTCTAATTTCTACTCAAATTTACAAAACATGATCTGAATGTCTTTAGAAAAGGTTATGGTCATTTAAGTGACTAAAGGTCAGAAACGGAGAACAACAGAGATGGCCTGTTTTTGTGGTCAATTTAGAGATTTCAAAACCAATCAAAACAGTCATGAAATATTACTAATAATATAGCGTTGGAAAGGTATGGGTGTCTAGTTTATACAGAAATTTTTAAAACTCATTTTAAATAATTTTATAAAAAGATATGGTCACAAGACCATACAAAGGTCAGTTTTGAAAAACATTTAAATCATTGAAATCCACTTTTTGAAACTAGACACCTTACTCCACATAACCAAACCAAGAGAAGAATAAGACATTCTCAAATGGTCACTCGATGCGCTAAGACAAGCACACCTTCATGCAAGCGCGAACAACACAGAAAACCACACATTGAATGCACATAGACAACAATGAAGCACAAATGTATGACAAATCAAATGCAAGTAAGTGTGTGTGTGTAAGCAACACATAATGCATGTCAATACATATGCAAAGATGTGATCAATATAAACATGCAAGAAGAGTTATCAAAACATGAATGCACACTCATATAAATACACAACATAGAGGAATAAGAAATATGCATGAGTTGTGAGTGTGTGCAACTATATCTCTTCAAAGCAAGTAAGCACAAGAAATATACCTTTGGTGCTTTTTCTCATGAGGTCTTGAGAGCCTAAGCTACCCTTACATAAAACCCCAATATGTGGTTTGTTCACGAAATAAGCCAATCAATAAATGAGGACTTTACAATCTCCCCTTTTTGCTATTTCGTGACAAAACCATCACTCACATTGATCCTCACAAAACAAAATAAAGCACCGGGAAGATATTCTACATTACAAAGAGATATATAAAAATAAACTTCAAATCTTCAATCTCTTGTAGATCTATCAACCCTGCACACAATACAAAAACAAATACACTTTCCAAACCAAGTGTATATGAGATGATCAAGAGAATATAAAACAAAAGAATTTGCATTTAAGAATATAAGTACAACATCATACAATGTATGTGAATGCAATGCTCCCCTTCAAAGAATTACTCCCCCACTCCCCCTAAATGTAATCTCCCCAACATGTACTACTTTCTCTTACCAAGTTAAGTTCCTCCTTAAACCATATGAGCAGTCCCTAATCGGGTCACTCAAGGCAAAGACAGAAAGAAGCATACAAGGTATTTGCATAATCATATAAGCCACATTTATGCAACTCAATTAATAGGAGAAAAAACAAGAAGATTTATTTGAAGAAAATGTGTGAATTAAAAATGCTTTGCATACAAGAAATGTTGCATTCAAGTCCAAAAACAATAGTATTTGGCAAATCAAATGACAAAGGTTTTCAATAGAATTCAAACCAAATTCACCATTCGTCATGAGACAAGCAAGGATATAGAGTTTTCATAGATATCAAGTTTTTTTTTTGGGTAAGTAAATAGTATCATAAAAAGAAAATGAAAGAACAAATACAAGGGCATAGCCAAGAAGCAAAGCAAGAGCTAAACAAAGGCACAAAAAAAGCTCAACACACGAGTAAACAAAAAGCAAGAGCTAGACAAGGGCTCAAAACAAGAACAACAAGAGCAAAGCCTAAAATCAATTAGCGTTTACATTCCAATTCAAAGCTATAAGAGGGTGGTCTTTGAGATTGATAGATGATAGCCGGCAGCGAATGGTGTCAATAATGGAGCGCACAACAACTGAGCTAGTCTGTTTGGTCCCTTCAAAAATACGACAATTACGCTCTCTCCAAATGTGATAAACAGCAGCCCCAAAACAAAGCTTCTTAGCCACGATAACATGGGTGTTTCCTCTCCAATAGGTGGACGCCCAAGCAATAAAATCATTCCAACAAAGACCAATCCAATGAGTCCCACAATAGTTCAGAAATTGAGTCCAAATGGCTCTACTGAATAAACACTCAAAAAACAGGTGAGCATGAGACTTGAGATAGGAGTTACAAAGAACACAAGTAGTAACAGCCCCATGATCATACTTATGAATACAGTCCCCGGTGGGGAGCCTACCTCTAATAGCCATCCAAAGTATGAAACTCATTCTCGGAATATTTTGAGGGAACCAAACCAGCTTGAACGAAGGAATAAAAGGGTGAGGGGCTCTAAGAGAAGCCAATGCAGATGAGGCTGAGTAAATACCATTGGGATAAGGGAGCCATCGAATACTTATCCTCTATATTGGAGTTAGGATTGTTAGAAGGCATCCGACTTCTAATTTCAACAAGATTAATGGACATAGAAGCTGGACAATTCTAAGAATCAATAAGAACAATGGCATTAACTGTTGCGTTGAGAGGGAGGCCAGAATCATAAACCATACGGGAGCTCTATTTAGAAAGGCGAGGACCATCCGGATGCCAATTATCAAGCCATAAACAAGTACTAGAACCATTGCCAATGTAGTGCTGAATTAAAGGTTGAGCAATAGGCCGAAGATAGAGGAGTTTCCTCCAATTCCAAGAGCAGGTAGAAGGGGCTTTAGCCTCCCAAAGGTTTGAGCCTTTGAGGTGATAGGCTTTGATCCAAGAAGACCAGAGGTTATTCGTACCATAAATTAGAATCCAAAGATGCCTAATCATTAGGGCCTTGTTCTAAGAAGAGAGATCATTGATTCCAAGACCACCCTCTTTCTTAGGGAGACAAATATCAGACCAAGAAATTTTTGCACTCTTACTATCACCTTCAACCTCTTTCCACAAGAAACTACAGATTTTATGTTCTATCATCTTCAAAATCTTGATAGGAAGGCAGAGATAACTAGCCCAAAAGACTTGTAAACTCGACAAAACTGATATAATGAGCTGCAAGCGACCCGCATAAGAAAGGTTGCTGTTCATCCAAGAGGTAAGTCTGCCCAAAACTTTATCCACAAGAGGGGAGCGGTCCCGAAGACAATGTTTAGTAGAGATGATAGGGATATCTATATAGCGAATGGGGTGAGAACCGACCGTGTGACCAAAGAGGTTAATGAGCTGCTGGTTGGTTGTAGAGGATAAACCTGAAGTAAAAATATTGCTCTTGGCTTGATTAGCAAGGAGGCCTAAAAGCAAAGAGAACTCATCGATGGCAGCCTTAAGGACTAGAGCTGAAGAAGGGGAGCAGTGGCAAAGCATGATAATAAGATCATCAGCAAAACAGAGGTGGGAGAGCTTTATCTTGTCACACTTCTAATGATACTTGAAGCTCGGAGAGTCCGCAATTTGCTTGGTCAGAATTTTAGATAGAACTTTCATAGCTATTATAAAGAGGTATGGGGACATAGGATCCCCTTGCCGAAGACCTCTTTTTTAGGAGAAAAAACCAGAAACCAGCTAGTTCACCATTGATGGAGATAGAGAACTTGGGGGTAGTAAGGCAAGCTTTGATCCATGTAATAATCTTATGAGGAAAGTGAAAAGCAGCGAGGGTTTCAAGCAAGAAGCCTCAATCCACCATATCAAAAGCCTTCATCAAATCTACCTTTAGAGCCAACCTAGAGCAGCCAATATCCTTATGATAATTCCTCATAAGCTCTTGCGCAAGAAGGATGTTGTCCCCTATACTCCTACCAGCCACAAAAGCAGATTGGGAATGGTTGATAATATTCGGGAGACAAGGTTTGATCCTATTGGCAATGATCTTGGCAATGATCTTATAGAGAATGTTGCAACAAGATATAAGTCTAAAGTCTTTCATCGAAGAAAGGTTTGGGATTTTAGGGACCAACGCTAGAATCGTAGTATTTAGCTCTTTGAGAAGATGACCAGACCTAAAGAATTCTTGGATAGCATTAATCACATCTTCACCAACAATGTCCCAAGTTTTCTTGAAAAAATGAGCGATGAAGCCATCCGGACCAGGTGCCTTGTTAGGGTGGAGAGAGAAGCAAACCTCTTGAATCTCATCATTAGTGACATCTCTATCCATTGAATCAGCGTGATCATTGGAGATGACATTATCAATAATATTGCTCAAAGTACCAATACCATGTCTAATGGGCATAGAGTAACCAAGAATATTCTGAAAATGACGGATAGCTTCATTCTTGACCGGAATGTCACCTTCAATCAAGGAGCTATCAACACCAGTAATAGAGCGGATCTTGCATCTATTGCGTCTACCATTGATGGCTTTGAAGAAATAAGAGGAGTTGCGGTCACCAGCCTTAAGCCATTGGATTCTAGATTTTTGCCTTAGAAGATCCTCTTCAACTTGAAGTGTCGAAGTATAATAGCTTATAAGCTTTTTTTCCCGATTTCTAAGGTTAGAATCAAGGGGCTGTTGATCAAGAAGGCGTTGACAATCATCAAGGGCAGCTTTGGCTTCAATCGATTTAATTGTCAACTTGCCCACCTTGTCATTGTTAAGGGTCTTAAGAACCTTCTTCAGATTTCGAAGCTTAGAACAAAGCTTGTACTGTATGGTGCCATGAACTTGCTCCCACCAACAACTCTCAACCAAGGGGAGGAAATCTACTCTATCCGTTAGAAATTTGAAAAAATTGAAAGGGCGATTTTTCTTAATACCTTGCAACCCAAGCTTAACCACGAAGGGACAATGATCCGAAATGCTAGGGGGAAGGAAAATCACTTCAGAATTCTCAAACTTGACAAGCCAATCATTGTTGACAAGAACTCTATCCAATTTCTTTGAGATACAATCGTTGCTTCTCTTGTTGCACCAAGTATGAAGCAAACCCGAAAAACGAAGATCATCAAGCTCCGAAGCTTGAAGACAGTCATTGAACTCCTCCATAGCACCCAAAATTCTGGAGCAGCCCCCAATTGACTCACCCACACTCCTAGAGACATTGAAATCACCAAGCACAATCCAAGGAGAACCATGCTGACTTGAACACATACTTTGCCAAAGAGCCTTCCTTAATCTATCATCATTAGAGCCATAAACAAAGAAGATTCAAAATTGATCATTGGTGTCAAAAATACAAGCATTACAATGGATGATCTGATCGGTTTCACTAATTTTAGTGATATTGAGAATTCTAGGATCCCAACCAACCCAAATTCTTCCAAGGCCATGACTAGTATAATTATCTATCGTATCCCAATCTTTGAAAACTGAATTGGAAACAAGAGTTTTCTTATTGATTCTCACTCTTGTCTCAATTAAACAAACTAGACCGATGTTGTGGTCAAGTAACAACTTCCTAACTTCCGATTGTTTAGGGGTGGAATTTAGACCCCTAGTGTTCCAACATGCTAGATTAATCATCAAGAGGTTGAAAAGGCGTTACCTTAGCTTGCGAGTTTTTAACCTTGCCTTTCTTAGCAGTCCATTTCTTCTTCTTCTTCTTGCTAGAGGATACCGTGGGGCTGGAGAGCCCTTTAATAGTGACCTTATCAATGTTTTTTATTTTTGAGTGCCATAGGAAGTGGTCCGGAGAGGCCGTAGTAGGAGAATCAACATCAGGGCAGTGGTCATTGCACTGGTCCGGAGAGGCCATAGAAGGAGGATCAACATCATTGCATTGGTCATTGCTCTGTTCATTGCATTGGTCATTGTGGCTATCACCATCCTCTAGAAGAGTTGCAAACTTATTGGAGGTATCAACAACTCCTTCCATAAAGAGGTCTTGGCATTGGTCATGGTTAGGTAGGTAGGTAAGACACAAAGAAGGCTCATTTTCAGTATTACAAGTAGAAATTACTTCATCATCTTTCAAGGAGCCAAACGGAGGAGGTTCCATGCATGATTGGGAAGAGCAACCCATGGGAGCATCTCATTTATTGACTCTCTTCCATTCTTGTTTAAGCTTAGGAGCACAAACATTTTCAGATGGCGAAAGTAGAGGCTTAAGCTTAAGGCAATTAGTAATAGAGTGGCCAAAAGACTTGCATTCAACAAAATTTTTTTGTTTCCATTGGTATTCCACCAAGATTTCCATGTTTTCTCCAAGCTTAGGGTTTGAACTATCACCCATAAATAGGTCAAAGGAATCAACAAGGTCACAAGAGGCATCAGTTTCAATACAAACCCTAGCAAAGGAAATTCTCTTCATGGATTCAGTTAGGCCATCAGTATAGAGGGGCATACCAACCGCACTAGCAATATGGTTCAACCTTTCTTCATTCCAGTATTCATGGGGAATGTTGAAGAGCTTAACCCAAACCGAAATTTTAGAGTAGGAATCTTTAGATAGATTGAGCCTAGGATGCCATTTTTTTAGGATCACCATCCTTCCTGCAAATAACCAAGGGCCAGCCTCTAACACATTAGAGCAAGCTTCATCATCCGAGAACTTAAAGAAGTAGAACCCCTTAGCGTTAGCTAGAACTTCCAATAGGCCATGATTGCCCCAAATACGCATGGCTATGTTGTTAACTAGAGAAAATGGGAGCTTTTTCTCAATAAAATAACCCACCAAGTAGTTTTTCCATGCTTTAGAGCCATTCTCTGCAACCTCTAAGGGAGGGGAGACACACTTCCTATTTCCACTATGAAAGGGCTGGTAGTATTTAAGATTCATAGGCCTACTAGAGGGGGGATCCATAAGTGGATCATGATGAGCACCTTTTAGCACCTTACTATAAGAAATAAGGCTCTTTTTCGAAAATTGTAGGAGGCAATTGTCCGATAGCATTGCTAGCATATTTAGTCACCAAATGAGTAGTAATAGAAATACCTTTATTATGGGGCATCACAGAATTGCTTAAAGAGGAGACCTCCTCTAGCTGGACCTTTTGACCTTCAACAAATGTGGAGGGACAAGCTTCTCCTTCAGAGGCAGGCTTTTCAACCATACCAAAAGAGGAAAAAGGAACCCGGTGTAGCTGGACAAGTCTATAGATATCAAGGGCAGGATTTTTCAGACCTATTACATTGATCCATGGTCCCTTTCATCTTCCCCATCTCGTTCTTGAGATGTGCAGAACAGCTTGAATCTTCAAAACCTCTATTGTTGCCTAAATTGGCTGCAATAGTTGAGGTTTGTGGGCTGCTTGATAGGACCTCTTTACCTTCAGCAACAACAGCTCTATTGAGAGTACTATGGCCAGTTCTTGCATGGTTGAGAGCATTATTTAAAATAAGCTTGGGTATGCTAGAACAATGCCCTCTTTTGGAAGACCCATTGTTGTACTGAATAGAGTCATTAGCTTTTAAAATGGAAGAAACTCCAGTGAAGAAACTATGTGGGGGGGAGGGAAATGGTCAGTTTTACAAGGAAGGGGAGGGAGGCAGTACACTAGAAATGGAAAAAGAAGGTGCATCCAGGAATGGTGGATTTTCCATGGTAGAACCGGGTGGGAGGACCAAAGAGTTGGTGGTAGAAAGCCTTTTGGAACCAAGGCAAGGAAGAGATGGATGTTTAAGAGAGGGATTCATGGAAGGAGAAGAAGGGTTGATGGAACCTAAGCATGGAAGAGATGAGTGTTTAGGTGAGGAAGCCATGGATAGAGAAGAATCCACCATGAAAATGGGCTGAAATTAGAAAGAGGCAGTAAAAAATTCTAGAGAGAAGGAGAAGCATCTCTCTCTAAAAATTTTAACTTTCTAATTTCCACTATAGATATCAAGTTTTAAGTGTACTATATCCAACTTTGTAGGTGAAATATGACATGAGCGACTTTGCACCCTATTTGATTTTTCCAGGTAAGATACCCGTATGATGATAGTAGCAATGTTCAACTAGTAAAGAAATAGAGACATTCATTAAACATTTTAGTCTCACTAGCATTTTCACTCCATGTTTTTTGCATTTAACAATTTCAATCATAAATTTATGCTTTATCATTTTTTATCAGTATGATATTAAAGATTCATCATGTCATGGAGATAACTATAGGTCATTCAACATGTACTTCCTATGTAGGTCTCCAAGTCCAAAAATGCATGTTTGAACATAAATATGTCATGGATTGTAATCAAAGCAGAGTTCACACTTATTAAAGAAAATATAATATAATATAATATAAGTGCAACCAAGCTACTCAAGCAATCAATAAAGGAGCATAAACATTTCCAAATTTTTGCATGCAACAAGTATACAAAAGCTCTTTTTGCTTGAGTTCCCCGTATAGGGTCAAAATTTAACCAAGTCATTGGGAAACATGTGCTCCTATAGACTTACCAAGTCCAAAGGACCTAGTTGCATCTACGGTTATCTCATAGGCATTATGGCAAGCGGGTTCATTCTTTTTAACCCACCAAGGTTCCACTTTCTCGTTTCTAGTGGTTAAACATATATTTCTAACAACCTTAGGTTCATGCATACTTGCCCATTTTTTCAACCGATATTCTTTCATGCTCTCTATTCTGTACCTCTTAATGTACTTAAAGCAATTTGATCTTAAGTGATCAATCATACCACAAAAATGACAAGTAGGTACAAAATGAGAATTTATACCTTTGCATTGTGATCTCATCAATGCATCGCCATGTCGATAAGGTTGTCTTTGGTGATGCACCGGTTGGCTTTTTCTTGGAGCTTGAGCCAATTGGTGGCACATTTGTGGTCTAGCTTGTTGAGATGGATGAGTCGGTTGAACATGCCTTCTTGGTTGAGGAAGGCTTGGAAGTGGAGCTCTTGATTGTTAAGGTTTAGCTCCATTCTTTATTGGCCTCTTCACTTGGCCATTCTTGGATGTCTCTCCAAGATCAATCTTCCTCCTAGGATGTTGTACAGGTAAAGCTTTTTTCTTGTCTTGAGCTTGAGGTTGCATGACCTTGGCTTTCTTCAATTCTCCAAGGCACCTCATCTCATTTTCCTTGATGATCTTCAAGGAATTGTCATTTTTGGCAAGTTCATCCTTCATTGCCTTCATCCTTTGAAGGCAATCATCAATCTCCTTCTTATACTTGGACACATCAACTATGTCCATCTTCAAGGAGTCATCTAACTTGGTCCTTAGTTGAAGATTTTCTTCCTTCAACTTCTTGATTTCTTCATTTTTCTTCTTCAAAGACCTTTGAAGACTTTTAATGAAGTCTTCGTAACCAAACTCTATATCACTCAAGTTCTTGGAGCTTGAACTTTCTTCATCGAAGCTTCTACCACTTGTACTCTCGTGGCAATCATCATCTAAACTAGCTTTTCTAATGTCAACCTTAAGTGATGGGTGTATTGTGGCCGCTTTAGAGTTGTCATCGTGTAAAGCGTACAAGCTTATGTGATTCCTTTCACATCCCTTGAAACCCGAAGAGCATTCTTCACTTTTACTAGAAGAGTATGCCTTTGATTTTCCTCTTTGACTCACTCTTGCTCTTTGAATTTCCACAATCCATGGAAATGTGCCCATAGCCACCATAATCAAAACATCGAAGCTTGTTCTTCAAGGTACCCAAATTCTTATCTTTTTCTTTAGTGGTACCTTCGTGGGTGATTCGTAGAATCTCCCAAGCTTCTCGAACATCTCGAGTGGATTGGATGAGCTTTGCTTGACTCTCACCCACTGCACGATATAAGGCACGAAGGCCCTTTGAATTCCATTCGGCAGCCTCGAGTTCGTCATTAGTCCACTTGAACTTGGGTTTAGGCATAGAAGCCCTATTCTCTTGTGTCTATGTGGGAGGTGAGTATCCTTCTTCCACACATGTTCATCAAGGTCACACAAAAAGAACTCCATCCTCACATTCCAAGAGGGGTAGTTATCCTTGGTGAGAGTAGGTGGTTCAGAGATCAACGCACCTTTAAGTCTCTCAAAATCACACATAGTGTTTTGGGTAAAATGAGTGCAAATGAATGCAAATGTATGAATGATCAAAATCACACAAAATGCAAAACACACCAAAAATGAGCAAGGATCACCTATGTATGTCTAATACCAATTGAAACAAATATTATGGTGTGTTTAATATTAATCTAGAGGGGGGGGGGGGGGTGAATAGACTTTAATCAAATTTTACCCAATTTTCGTTAATGGTCAATTAGACAAAAATACCCTAACTAGTCACAATAATATCACAAGTGTAATAAGTGCGAAAATAATAAAGACACTTGAGATATATATGGAAACCCTCCAAATGGGAAAAATCACAGACTGTTAAGTGCGCTACACTCGAACAACGAATCCACTGATGATAGAGACGTTACAATCTACTCTCGGTATGTAACCCACTACCACTACCTAATCCCGGTATCAAGTGGACCTAGTCCAATTTGCTTACGCTTGAAGCAACCTACTCCCGGATGCAACGCAAGACTTACTTCTCTTCAATGAAGAGATAAACACCCTATGTGAATATATGATGATATTCAAACAACAAACAAGGCTAGGGTACCTTATATGCTTATCTAGGATTATGAGATGACAATAAATACAATCCTAGATATCAAGAGCTAAATGACATGTCATAAAGCTTAGCTAAACATAGAACAAGTAATCCCATGCAACTATCATAAAAGCCAAATCAACACATGTTGTCAGTCATTAAGCATGGCAAGGACTATAATGCAATCACTAAATGCAATTAATGAGTCCTAATCAACAATGTCTAAATGCAATGCATAGAAACTTAGCAAGAACGGCAAAAATGTCCTAAATTCAAGTTATCAACAAACAAACTCAATCATGCAAAGGAACTCATAAATAGATGCAATGAATGAAGTTCTAGCATTTAATCAACTAATAAATGCAATAAAAATATCATCTTGGAAAACATGAACAAATGACAAAGATGAGATTTTTGTTCAACTTACCAAGTCAATCAAAGATGAAGACCCATGCCTAAAGATGCTCAATAATGCATAAAGGATGTTGGGTTTTGAGTTTGGAGAGTTAAAGAATAACTCTTGGAGCTTCTCTCTCAAAGCAAATACTTTCTCACTCTAAAAAGTGGTTTGGAAGCTCTGAAAAACGAGTGAGGAAGAAGATGGCACATAAATATGAGCCCTAGAACAAAATTACAACGTTTTGAAAATTGCCCAAAATTTGCTCAGTGCGCTAGTGAGCTGCGCTGGTCGACAAGCGCCACACCAGCGCACACCTACTGTCCAAGGGGAGTTGGTGAGGGTGCTTGCGGACTGGCGTAGTCACAATTGCACAACAGCCTGAGATTCGAGCTATTCGAAACATGATCAAACGATATCCAAACCTTTCGTATAATATACTGTTGGAAAGGTATGGAAGTTTACTTTCTACTCTAATTTACAAAAAATGATTTGAATGTCTGTAGAAAATGTTATGGTCATTTAAGTGACCAAAGGTCAGAAAAGGATAACAAAAGAGATGCCCTATTTTTGTGGTCACTTTGGAGATTTCAAAACCAATCCAAACGGTCATGAAATATTATTACGAATAATATACTGTTGGAAAGGTATGGGTGTCTAGTTTATACATAGATTTTTAAAACTCATTTTGAATCATTTTATAAAAAGATATGGTCACAAGGCCATACAAAGGTCAGTTTTGAAAAACATTTAAATCATTGAAATCCACTTTCTGAAACTAGACACCTTACTCCATATAACCAAACCAAGAGAAGAATACGCATTCTCAAATGGTCACTCAATACGCTAAGACAAGTACACCATCGTCCAAGCGCAAACAACTCACAAAACCACACTATGAATGCACATAGGCAACAATGAAGCACACATGCATAACAAATCAAATGCAAGTAAGCGTGTGTGTGAGCAACACATAATGCATGTCAATACAAATGCAAAGATGTGATCAATATAAACATGCAAGAAGAGTTATCAAAACATGAATGCACACTCATATAAACAAACAACATATACGAATAAGAAATATGCATGAGTTATGAGTGTGTGAAACTATATCTCTTCAAAGCAAGTAAGCACAAGAAATATACCTTTGGTGCTTATTCTCTTGAGGTCTTGAGAGCCTAAGATACTCTTACATAAAACCCCAATATGTGGTTTGTTCACGAAATAAACCAATTAATAAATAAGAACTTTACAAGCTTTATCCAAATGATCGAGCAGTACGGTTTGTCATATCTTTTTTTTTTGTAAGTAAATAGTATCATAAAAAGAAAAAGAAAGAACAAACACAAGGGCATAGCCCAAGAAGCAAAGCAAGAGCTAAAAAAAGGCTCAAAAAATGTTCAACACACGAGTAAACAAAAAGCAAGAGCTAGACAAGGGCTCAAAACAAGAACAACAAGAACAAAGCCTAGAAACAATTAGCGTTTACATTACAATTCAAAGCTATAAGTGGGTGGTCTTTGAGATTGATAGATGATAGCCGGCAGCGAATGGTGTCAAAAATGGAGCGCGCAACAACCAAGCTAGTCCGTTTGGTCCCTACAAAAATACGACAATTATGCTCTCTCCAAATATGATAAACAGCAGCCCCGAGACAAAGCTTCTTAGTCACGATAACAGGGGTGTTTCCTTTCCAATGGGTGGATGCCCAAGCAATAAAATCATTCCAGCAAATACCAATCCAATGAGTCCCACAATAGTTCACAAGTTTAGTCCAAATAGCTCTACTGAATAAACACTCAAAGAACAGGTGAGCATGAGACGTGAGATAGGAGTTGCAAAGAACACAAGTAGTAACAGCCCAGGGTCATACTTTTAAATGCGATCCCTGGTGGGGAGCCTACCTCTAACAGCCATCCAAAGTATGAAACTCATTCTCAGAATGTTTTGAGGGAACCAAACCAGCTTGAACCAAGGAACAAGAGGGTGAGGGGCTCTAAGAGAAGCCAATGCAGAAGAGGCTGAGTAAATACCATTGGGAGAAGGGAGCCATCGAATACTATCCTCTATATTGGAGTTAGGATTGTAAGAAGGAATCCGACTTTTAATTTCAACAAGATCAATGGACATAGCAGCTGGCCAATTCCAAGAATCAATAAGAACAATGGCATTAACCGTTGCGTTGAGAGGGAGGCCAGAATCATAAACCACACGGGAGCTCCATTTAGAAAGGAGAGGATCATCTGGATGCCAATTATCAAACCATAAAGAAGTACTAGAACCATTGCCAATGTAGTGCTGAATTAAAGGTCGAGCAATTGGCCGAAGATAGAAGAGTTTCCTCCAATTCCAAGAGCAGGTAGATGGGGCTTTAGCCTCCCAAAGGTTTGAGCATTTGAGGTGATAGGCTTTGATCCAAGAAAACCAGAGGTTATTCGTACCATAAATCAGAATCCAAAGATGTCTAATCATTAGGGCCTTGTTCCAAGAAGAGAGATCCTTGATTCCAAGACCACCCTCTTTCTTAGGGAGACAAATATCAGACCAAGAAATGTTTGCACCATTCCTATCACCTTCAACCCCTTTCCACAAGAAACTACGGAATTTATGTTCTATAATCTTCAAAATCTTGATAGTAAGGTAGAGATAACTAGCCCAAAAGACTTGTAAACTCGACAAAACCGATAAAATGAGCTGCAAGCGACCCGCATATCTTACCTTTCTCACTTATCAAATTTTATAGTTACTAGAGCGTCAAAAATTCCACCTAAGGGAATATTTCCATCTGTGGTCCGCCACCGCTCATTTGTTTTACAGGA
Source organism: Dipteronia dyeriana (assembly GCA_032871835.1). NCBI lineage: Eukaryota > Viridiplantae > Streptophyta > Magnoliopsida > Sapindales > Sapindaceae > Dipteronia > Dipteronia dyeriana. Next base: position 59,582,805 of record CM065301.1, read on the forward strand.
ACGCCATGTACCTATATTCGCCTATGTATTAAGACCTGGTGTGAAAGTGGCCTTCGTTGCCTACCAAGATCTTTTCTCCTAATTACCAGGATTTCCGAAGTAGGAATGTCAGGTACCCTGATTCACCAAAGCCAAGTGTGCTGGGAACAGTTTTCGTTTCAAGTAATGGTTACCAGTAAGAAGCGATAAGCAAAATTATTCAAGTATTACAGATCTTTACTCCAACCCAACTTGGTAACAGTGTTCAAGTCAGGGGGGATTTCTACTAACAACCATTTTTGGCAGCGGTTCTAAGAAGAATTTCCATTTGGTTGGTACTTGGTAGGGTCTATATCGGGACCGATTCCAACACAGTCTAGGTACCTCGATATAACTATTTAGGAAAATGTCAGCATCATTTCTCCGAAACTGCCAGATATCAAGCCGAGCTAGCGTCTTCGCCTAGGCAAAATCATGAGGCATAGGCGGAAAAAGGGATTTGGTATATGTTAAAAAATTTCCTTTAAAAGAATTACCTTAACCCTTGATTAAATAATATATAATAAAAGTATCGTTCATTTTCCTTGTGACGATTAAAGTTGTATCGAATTGAATCCATAAGATCTTCCAATCCAATTCAATCACGAATGTGAAACACCTATGAGTGTGGGCTCCTTTTCTTTGAATTGTATACCTGATGATGGAAACAAACAAATCTTTTTCTTTTTGTTAGTCACAATAATCCTCTAAGATAAAACCAAAGAATTTTTGGTCACTTGTGAATTATCAATTTATTTGATTGAAACTCACGTGAACCTGATTCTATTTTTGTATACAAAACCCTTTTGATGTAAAGGATACTAGTGCACTATCGAAAACAAAAACGTTCCCTTTTCTCTTTTGCTTGGCTGAATTCAACACACTATCTCTATGAGTTGGCCGAATTCGGTCTAGAGCAAAAACTAAATTTTTCTCTCTCAAAATTCAATATTGGCCAAAAATTCTCTTAAAGAAAAACTAGGGATTGGTCGAATTTTAAAGCCGTATATATATAGGAGATTAAATCATCTCCTAAAGAGGATTTACTTGGTGACCAAGAATCCTTACTCAAAGAAGATTTCTTTTCAACACCAGGACTCATAATCCAACTCAATAGTGTATTTATTCAATGACCAATTATTGAATATATATTAAATTGTGACTATATCAAAACTTCCTAACTTGACCAATTGTCTATTTAGAGTTTTAATAGAAATCAAATACTTCCTAATTTGACTAGATAAATAAAATCCTTTTACTTATCTACTTATCAAATACAGTAATTGATACTTATCATATTACCAACAGTAATATGATACTTGGAGGCCTTCTCCAACTAGGATTTTTTTTTTGAGTTTTAGTTAAACAATTAATTAATTAATTTCCATTTAATTAAATAATAAAATAAAAAACAATATAATAAGCTATTATATATAGCCTTGCCGCCGAAGTCCATACATGGCCCTCTATATTGTTTTTCATGTTTTATTAAATCCATTGGTCCTTAATAAAAGATCCACATGCGAACTAGACTCATTCTTACTAAAAGAAACAAGTCCACATGCCTTAATACAATTTTAGATGGACCCATAAATTGGTCTGGTAGAATATATCAAGTGATCTATGCATGTTCGTGTGAATTGGGTATCTTGACGGGCTTTCTAAATTTAAGCACCAATAGACATAACCTAATCACAATCAACAAATGATTCACTTAGGTCCGATCCATTAATTTTAGTTCATTCCACTAAAGAACTAAAATTGAACTCTTAAATAATTATAGAATAAATTAATATTCCTCGTTCGTACCCTAAACAATCTTAATGGAGATAGTGTATTCTCATGAAGAATACCAGTAATCGTGAAGAGCTCATAGACTGCCTATAGCTCTCCTAGTTACCATATTTACTCATATGACCACATTTTAAACTTGGATATTTTGACTTTTCCAAAAGCCATATTTTAATAGACACTATTGAAAACTTAATGTTAAGATTTAATAACTAATACCACAAAATATCCATATGATGATATTCTACTCACATTTAATAAATTGAGCCACGATATCTATATCTATAAATGAAGTCCTCTATAGATTAACAAATGAATACCACCAAACTATCGAGGATAGACTATTCAATATAATCGTACTAATTGATAGGTCAAATGATAACACTTGCAACCATAGGTCCACCATTTATCTCAGGATTGAGATAGACTCTCCGATTGTCTTCAAGTGAAATTTTTTATCCATTGACGATTCTAAATATTGTATTTTACTATGATCCTATTCAGTGCACCTAGTGCACTAGATTCTTTTGTCCAACGACACCACACTTTGATGATTTTAGACTCATCATAACACATTTGATCCCATGAAAATACTAACAAAAGAATCTACAACTTTAACAAGGTAAAGGCACCTAACATTTATCTTAAGTTCTGAATATTTTTCAAGACTAACTAAAGAATTGTGTCTACCTCATACATATTACTTTTGACAATTATAATAATTAACTATAAATGATATAAGATTTGTTAAACTAGAAATCACTTTATCAATATGAAAAGATTGTTAAATACATTATTAAACTCTTGCTATCGAGCATAATCCCAACACTTATGACATGTTTGCCTAGGTCAAGACATTTGAGCTTATCTAAGGATGTAAATATGACCACAAATGCAAATCCATATATTAATTATCTAAATGCAATTGCAAGAATATTTAGCTAGAAGGGTAATATTGTCCTAAATGCTAGCTATCACTAATTAATGTTCTCAACCAACAACCAACATCACAAACATTTAACAAAAGCTATTAGACACTAGAACATGCAATTTAATTTGCAATAAAAGCTAAAACCTAGGCATACATGACATAGTAATGAAACAATGAAGTCTAATACCTGTAGAGATTACCTAGTCAAGAAAAAGATGATGCTCCATGCTTAGATGATCCTAGAGTGAAGCTAGATGATCATGAGATGAAGTTTTGTTGAGTAAAGATGAGTGTTTGGGAGTCTTTCTCTCTCTAGAAAAGCTAGGTCACTAAAAATTGCTTCTTGGACTCTTTGAAATGAAATAGGGAAGAAGTTAATATATATATATGTGTGTGTATGTGTGAGAGAGAGAGAGAGAGAACAAAATAGTTTGTGCAAGAGAGGGTGAACTATCACCTCAAAAAATGTCTCTTGGATAACAGCGACAAAGCACGTGACATCAATTATCGCATATAAGGTGTCGCTCGGACATACGCGACACAGTGAGCGACAGAGATTTTCACATATAAAATGTCGCATGGACACACGCGACAAAGTAAGCGACAACAACTTTCGCTTAAAGTGTCACTCAAAATGATGCTCAAACAAACATGTGAATGCATGAAAAGTGAATGTCGCTCAAAGTGTCGTCTGGACAACAACAGCATTCAAGGAGTGACGGTAATTATGCAAGACCAATAATCATGCAATCCAAGCAAGAAAGAGTAAACAAAATTAGGCACACAAAACAACAATTCAAGCACTAATGTAAGATGATCAACACATGCATGAGAGTGAGTGTGTGTACTATATCTGTTCAATGAAAGTTAAGTAAGTGATATACCTTTGAAGCTTGAGCTTGGTCACTAACAAAGATCACCTAAACTACCCTTACATGTTAATCCCCAAATATAGTTTGTCAATCGAAATAAGCCAATCAAAACACTGAGGAACTTACAGATGGGGAATCCATTTAAACTTTACAAAGCATATTATTAATGAGGGTCAATCTATCTTTAAGAGTGACTTAGAGTCAACAATGCTCACTCACGACTACTAGGCCATATTTGGAAATTTGGAGACTATAATCACTTCAACTCTCTACTAATCAACAACTAGGTTGACATATGTGAGAGTCACTCTTGAAGCCTAGATAAATTCAAATGGTTAAGGATAGCTTGAAAGGGCAGATTCATAATCCAACCTCTTCCATTGAGACCCAAATGCATAGGAAGGGCTTATTCACTACACATTCGTTCCATTCAATTTAGCTAGTTTAAACACCTTAAGAGTGATTATCTAGCTTGGTTTTAGAGAGAGCATATCCACCTAATCCAAGTAGATGTATATTCTAAATTAAAAAACTCAAAAGATATTGAATCTCAAAAAAGAATCAACTTAGGGCATATCCATCCAGTTCATGAGACAATCAATAATTAATACATTGAATGAGAATCAATAATCAAATAATAAAAAATATGGTGGATCACCCACAATTCATGTGTTCTTCCATCACGCCCATATTGGGTTTAGTTACTTATGTCCAAAAAAAGAATAATGCAAATAGAAGAGAATAAAAGAAACATATAGAAGAATCCTCCTTCTCGAGGCTCCAAATTGATCTCCTTGCTTCCTTTTATTGAGTAGATAATAACGGTGATGTGTATTTTGAAAGGGTTTGGTGGAGAAGAATTCCTAGATCTATAGAGAGGAAATTGTTGTGAATGGGTGTGTGGGTGTATGTGTGATAAGAAAATCCATCCTATATATAGAAGTCTTGAAATGGTATGATTTCTGCTGATGTGGCACTCCTGATGCGTAAAATACAGGTAGGGACCCGTGCAATGCCCTGATTACACTGATTCCTTCTACTGGGTTTGATAAAATTCATGGGTTGTACGGAGTTGTAGACCCTCGTATATGCACGCGTATGGACCTGATGCCCATGCTCTGCTGCTTGGTTACCTCCTTGGTTTCTTCAAATGCTCAGGTTGTGTGCAATTGGTGTGCGGGTTATGACCCGTAAAATTGCCAGCCTTCAGATTCTTCTCATGGTACGAGGGTAGTGCGAGGTAAGGACAAGCGCAATACAAGTGCACTTGACTTCTCTACTTCATCAATTTTGGACACTTTTTTACGCAACTCAACATTTTCCATCCACTTTTTTTAAAATGTACCTAATTGCCTACAAACATATCAAAAGAGCCATTAGATACGTACAAATGCATGAAAACAAGACAAGGAAAATGAAACTGAGTGCCAAAATATAGGACAATTTTGACAGGATCACTACCTGATGCCGATGACTCTCCCTTCATGGCTGATGAACCAGTCGATATTAGCAGGCCAGGTTTTTGGGTCCCTGATCAAGGGTTATGGAGATGAAGGCAACCCTCTTGGTAGTTCTAGATCTGGTGGTCGAGCTCACCTAGGGCCTGAATCTGTTGCACTATTATTTTCTGTATATGTAATATATACATATATATATATATATATATTATTACACATCTTGTAATTTTTTGTAAAACTGTATAAAGGATTCTTTTATTTTTAATGATACAGATCTTTATTTGCTTATGTTTGTTTTTATTACCGCACTAAGTTGAGTGACTTATCTCACCATACTTAAACGAACAACTAGGTGACTAGTACATGGCTTGGGTCACTTATTAGCTTAAACTGGACATATGACAATGTGAGTGATTGATCTGATTGTCTCATCACTTTAATTTAATAATAGTGACCGAAAGATTCATCCCTAACAACTTTTGGTCGGTTATTGTTCGTTTGCCTTTGACCCGATCAGTTATTTTTTTAGCTGATTGCTTTTGCTCGATCAGTCATCTTATTGGCTAACCATATTTGGTCTGATCGGCTACCTTATTAACTGACCACCTTAAATCTCATTATTCAACTTACTAACCGATCATCTTTAGGTTGACTACATGAACAATTTTTGAACTTGGCTGTTTGAATTACTCAAGATGGACTTCGTATTCTGACCAAGTAGTGTTCTTTTTATGGACCGATTGCATGGTATCTAATTTATAGACTCTTATCTTTTATCTGACAACTAAGTCACTGGGCATCTTTTAGTAGTCTGTTACTCAAGATTCGTTGTATCTCACTAACTTAACTTATCTTAGCTCGGTGCCTTATTAGCCGACATTCAAGTATGAGTATTTCATTTCCCGTTCAACTTTTGCGCATCCCATTAGGTTTTTGCAATATGAAGGCACTCTAACAGTGCTTGTATACACCCAGTTAGTTTTGGCGAGTATGCATTGTCTTTACGGCTTTTGATTTTGGCTCCCTCATTGGGCCCCGAGCACCCATTTGGCATTCGCAATCTCAGGTGCTACGAGAATGTCTTTGTAAATGAAGACAAAATTTAGAACACTTTCTTTGGTTTTTTTGTAATTCTTCCCTCGATGGTTTTTATTAACAATTTCAATCAAAATACTTAAACGAATAACAACTGATTAGAACGGAAAAATCAGAACTCAAACTAACTCTAGTGCCTAACTGAAAAGCAATAAAGTGATTAGAAAGAGAAAACCCCTCAAGGGTAGTATGTCTTCATATATTAGGCATTACATGGTCAGAGCCACTCTCCTCATTCTGGTCGAGTTAGGCTAAGGATTAGCATTTCCCCCATGAGTCCCCATCCCTATTTGGGGGCAAATTTTACCCTTAAATGGGGTTTGGGGATAGGGGCAAATTTTACCCTCAAAATCTAAATGGTGGTGGGGGTGGGGGAACCTACCCCCATTCCCCCCATTTATTTTAATAGGGGTAGGGGTGGAGCCCCATTTCCCCCATCCCCCCATATATATATATATATATATATATATATATATATATATATATATATATTCCCTTTATGTTTTTAGAATTGCTATATATTGTAATGTGCTTCTTGTTTTATATCATCTTGCTCCGTTTTGGTATCAGAGCCTTAAGGCTTGTTAAAGACAATAATAGTGATTATCTTTAGGTGCAAAAATCAGTAAGTCTATAGGGTGTTTGTCATTTGCTAGAAGAGCTATAGGCTGTTGGCCCATCTGACCAGGCTGTGAGTCAAAACCTAGTCAAAACCTAGGATTTTTACTATTCATTCTCTTCACCATGTCTACGAGTAGTTCTAGACCTGGGATAGAGCCTGACGATATGAATAGTTGTACTGGACAATCTGTTGCTAATTTTGAGACAAATTGGGATGACAAAGATTTTATTAACTGGCAGTTACCTAACATTCAACAAAGCAGTATTTACAAGAAAAAACTTTTAGACTTCAGAACCCTTTTGGGTCAAATGACCAAAGAAATCAATATGAAATTTCAAAATAATACTTTTTCGACAAATCTTTTAAATAAAAACAGTTTGACTCATTACAACAAAATTGGTTTTAATGACCTACACATTGGGAGCGTCCAAGTAGGTATTAAATCCCTTTCAAAAATTGGTTTAAACAATTCTTTATTAATTGTTTTAAGAGACAAAAGAATTACAAATTATAAGGAATCAATATTGGGTATGGCTGAGACCTCCCTGACATATGGCCCTATCTATTTCCAATGTTACTCAAACTTCACTATAGCATTAAACACTGACGAACACAAAGAAAAGTGCCTAGTCATAGACATCCAGACCTATAACTACCAATTACTTGAAAAATCCAGTCCCTATAAACTTGTCTACAGAGTTCATTACAGAGTTTTAACCTTTGGACTTATTCCCAGCTACATATCTTTATCAGTACCGGCTGGCAAGACCATATGCTTTAATGCATCCCCCTCTGTAAATGTCCTGGTACCAGTTTCAGTCAAATGGGAAAACATTAAATTTCCAGATTATTGGATAAAAGAGAAAGTTGACCAACCTACCTATAAACCACTCATGAGAAATCTCCATGACTGCGTAACAGAACATGATGGAACCCTTAGAATATCCTTCAAAAGGGGTCTATTTCTTAGAGATGATGACAGTAACCACTCTAGATCACTAAATGACCTCCAGTTAGCCAAAAATTCCCTATCTAGTTTATCCAGACAAAACATAGCCAGACAAATACCCAGTTTAGCCCCCAAACAACCTAGACAGATAACCAACCTTACACCAAGCCCTATAATTCCTAGCCCAGTTGTGAATTATGACCCATAAGAAGACTCCAGTGAACCAATAGTCAACCTGGTTTATAGAAGGAGAAGGCTCATGCCCAAGCCAAAAAACCCAACACATGTGACCCATGTCTAAAAAACCCCGGAACAAGTAGCACAACCAATACACATTTATGACCAAGGTCAAACCTCAGAATTTGATAGGATAGATGTTTTGTGTTATACATATTTAATACATTTTGTTGGAAACCCCAACATCAACCAAGGAAAAGATTTTTCAAAACTGCAGAATTTGAAATGTAAAAAACTCAGTGATTTCAAATGGTATAAAGATATTTTCTTAACCAGAGTTTTACAAAGGCCAGACAATGCTAACCCTTATTGGAAAGAAAAATTTATAGCCGGTTTACCAAAACTTTTTTCCAGTAAAGTTAGAGACGAAATGGTAAGACAAATGAGATGGTCCGACTAGTCTCAGATGGACTTGAATGACTGAACTTATGGTGAAATTATTACCACCGTCAATGTGGTTGCTATGCAACTTTGCAATGATCTTTGATTCAAACATCAACTCAAACAACAGAAACTAACAACTAGAAAAGAACTAGGATCATGGTGTGACAATTTGGTTTTGACAAACTCCCTACCTCTAGAAAAAAGAGATTTTCAAAAAAATTTCAAAAATACAACAAAAACAAATATACCAAAAGACGCCACAAAAAGGGTTGGGGTACGTATAGCCAGAAAAATGGTTGGGAAGTACCAATGAAAAGTGCCCATAATTACTCCAAAAATAGAAAAACAAAAACCTACAAAAAATCGAACAGATGTTTTAAATGTGGCAAAGAAGGTCATTCTGCCAACAAATGCCCTGACCAGAAAAACAAAATTAAAAGTCTTAATCTTGATGATGAGATCAAAGACAGAGTTCTTCAGGTTTTGTATGCTAAATCTGAAGCAGAAAGTGAATCATTATCTTCCCCGGAAGAAGTCCTAGTAATAGGAGAATCTTCTGATGATTCATCCTCAGACTTAGAACCAGAAATACAACCCTGATTTTGCAAAGAAATAAATGTTCTTGATCAATATGATTATTCATTGATAATCAGGATGATTGACAACATTGAGGATCCCTTGCAAAAAGCAATACACATCCGACAATTACAAAAAAAAAAAAATTTGCCAGTGAAGCTACCCCTAGTAGCAGTAACACCCCCTCCATTGACAATAAACCTTTTAAAAATGCCCCTTTCCAAACACCCAATTTTGAACGAAATGTTTTAAGCAAATTTCATAACAAATCCAAAAAAGTTTTTGTCACGGATTTACAAAAAGAAATCCAGAACATTAAAGAAGAAATAAAATCTTTAAAGAAAAATGTTCAAGATTTGCAAATCAATAACAGTTTGAAAGAACAATTCCCTAAAATACCTCTCGACAAGTCCCTAGAAAAACATTCAGTTTTAATAGCTCTGACGAATCTGATAAAGACCAACCAGATCAAAATGACCATGAAGACATTTCCAATTTTGCACAAATCAATGCTATAAAAGAAGTTAGAATCCAAAAATGGTACGTTGAAATTGACATCAGAATTGCTTCAAATTACAACCTAAAAGTCAACGCCCTAGTTGATACAGGGGTTGACCTAAATTGTATAAAAGAAGCACTCGTACCTACCAAATACTTGAAATCTACTACCGAAACTCTTTATGGCGCTAATAAGATACAATTAAACATCAAATACAAACTCACTAATGCTAAGGTTTGTAATAATGGTGTTTGTTATAATAATGACTTCATTGTTGTTAAAACCCTTTCTCATAGTGTGATTCTTGGATTACCATTTCTTTATCTGATTTCTCCCTTCAAAGTTATTGCTGAAGGAATTGTTACTGAGTACCTAGGGAAAGAGATCATATTCTCTTTCATCTTTCTTGTATTGGTCAAAGATTTAAATGTTTTAAAAGACAAAAACATTTGGAATGAAGCTTCTGACCCTCTTAGAAATTGTATTGCTACTCTTAACCAGAAGCAAACCCAATTGAATTTTTTAAAAGATGACTTAGTTTTTCAAATACAAGAAGCCAGATTAGAGGATTTCAGTCTTCAAGAAAATATCAAAAATTTTAAACAAAAATTATAAAAAGTAGTTTGTTCTTCAATTCCAAAATGCTTTCTGGGATATGAAGAAACACATTGTTACTCTTCCCTATACCAAAGACTTTAATGAAAAAGGGATACCGATAAAAGCCAGACCAATTCAAATGTCTGCTAATTTAATTGAGTATTGCAAAAAGGAAATCCAAGATTTGCTTGACAAGAAACTTATCAGGCCATCTAAATCCCCTTGAAGTTGTCTTGCTTTCTATGTTCAAAAGAACGTTGAAATAGAAAAAGAAGTTCCTAGACTTGTTATTAATTACAAGTCTTTGACTGATGCTTTACGGTGGATTAGATACCTCATGCCTAATAAGTCTGATTTATTTAAAAGACTTTATGACTCTATCATTTTTTTTGAAATTTGACATGAAATCAGGTTTTTGGCAAATTCAAATATAAGAACATGACCGTTACAAAACAGCTTTCACTGTCCCTTTTGGACAATATGAATGAAATGTTATGCCATTTGGACTAAAAAATGCTCCTAGTGAATTTCAATGCATCATGAACAATATTTTTAATCCATTCACTGAATTTTCTATAGTTTTAATCCATTCACAAAAATGCTCCTAGATGATGTTTTGATATTTTAAAAAGGCATTGACCAGCATTGGAAACATTTGGAGATATTTCTCAAAACCATTAAACACCATGGACTAGTTATTTCAGCTCCTAAAATAACCCCTTTTCAAACTAATATTAGATTTTTGGGCCACAATATCAAAAGAGGAACAATCGTTCCTATTCAAAGAAGTTTAGATTTTGCTGACAAATTGCCTGATGAAATTAAAAACAAAAAACAATTGCAAAGATTTTTGGGATGTCTAAATTATATTTCTAATTTTTGCAAAGAGCTTAGCATTGTTTGTAAACCTCTTTTTCAAAGGTTAAAGACCAATCCCCTTCATTGGATACAAGAACATACTAAGGCAGTTCAACATAAAAAAAAATATGTTAAGAAACTCCCTTGTATGTTTATTTGTCATCCTACTGCCCTCAAAACTGTAGAAACTGATGTTTCTGAAATAGGATTTGGTGGCATTTTGAAATAAACCATTGATAACAGAGAATGTTTAGTTACGTATGTTTCAGGATCCTAGAACGATACCCAACAAAAATATTCGACTGTTAAAAAGGAAATTTTAGCTATTGTTTTGACAATTCAAAAATTACAAGATGATTTGATTAATCAAAAGTTTATTTTAAGAGTTGATTGCCAATTGACAAAATTTATTTTGAAAAAAGATGTAAAAAATCTTGTCTCTAAACAAATCTTTGCAAGATGGCAAGCATTATTATCTGCTTTTGATTTTGACATTGAATATATTAAAGGATCAGAAAATAGTCTTCCAGACTTTTTGACCAGAGAATTTTTACAGGGTGACAAATGACTAGCACAAACAGAGGTCGTGGTGGTGGCCGAAGCCCTGAAGGCAGAGGCTCCACGAGATCTGACTTATCAAAAGACAAGAGCATAGACTTATCATTATTGACTTATCATACTTCCCCCAAAAGAAGTCATAAAGACAAGTATGCTATTTCATTAGTGTCTCAACCCAAATCACCTCACATATTACCTATACAACTACCACAATTACCTCATGCTGGGCCTTCATCAAGCAGAAGCCCAAGCCAAAGCCCAGTACGTATGACAAATACTTTTTCACCTTTAGCTGTAGACAACAGTTCTTTCAAGACTGCTGCCTCATCTAAAATTAGCCCACATTCCATCAAACAAAACAAACTAGCAGCCCAAAGCTCTCAGACCAGCCTTCCCAAAATTAATCAACTGATATATTCCTATATCAATAAACCCTTCTTTGACCGGTTTTCGCCATAGAAAATCAATTTCTGCATGACGGCGGATGATCTTATTCATCCTATGTTTGGAAGGATTTCTGAAGACAATAGAAAAAGACATAAATTTTATGAGTTTATCCTTGTTGACACAGATTCAATTTTCATTTCTGATGTTTTTGACAAAGTTGATAAAGAAAAACTGATTTTCAGAAAAATCAAGATTTGTAAAATTATTACTCTTGAGCAATAGGGTGGGTCCTAACTCAAAAAAAAATTAGTAGAATCTTCCATGTCTCAGATTTTTCTTACTGGGACTATATTGATGCATGGACAAAATTCCTTTATGGCCAAAACCCAGGAAATTCTCTTTCCTGGTTCATTTAATTAGACAAAAATTTTCATATATTACCTACTAATCTGTTTTTTAGAATGGTGGGATAAGTTTGGACCCAAAATTGATTTTCTTCCGGCTCAAGTTAAAGAAGGTTATTCCTTTTGGATTTCAAATATTGACAGACCAGATGAGTGGGAATTTTTCCCAGACTTATTACTCTTTTTTGGTCAATTCAACCTGACATGGATACTCATTCTGGAGTATTCCATCAAAGACAAATTGGTGGGAAATGTTAATGTCCCTTACTTTGGAAGACAAGTCAAAATAAAATGGTGGAGTGGCATTAATCTTGCCAACCACAATAAGGAAAGAATTGTCAGATGGTTCAATGAAAATCCAACCCTCTGCACCAAAGTATCCAATCATTCTGGTTTCCTAATGGCCAAATCTCAAAACCAGGCCAGAATTTCTACAACTAGTACTCCTGATGAGCTCATGAGGATAGCTGAAGAAATGAAGAATTCTATGGTCAGCATGTCCCAAGCTGGTACAAGTTTAGACAAAAGTGAAGACAAGGAAAAAGATAATGGCTTAGACGATTATGCTTATGACAGTGAGGACCCCACCACATTCTTTGAGCATGATCCTTGATGCTTATCTCTTCATGGGGGCAGACGAGAAAAAGTAGATTCTTCGACAAAATAAAAAACAGAAACAACAAAGGAAATAATGACATAACACGTGAAGACTTATCATGACACAACACCTGAAGACTTATCCAGACTGCATTATTTAACAACGCCACGTACTTGACAGGACCATTGTTTTATACTTATATTTATACTGTATTATTGAACAGTAATTGCTTGTTTTATTTTATCTTTGATTCCCTTTATGTTTTTAGAATTACTATATAGTGTACTGTGCTTCTTGTTTTATATCATATATATATAACATATATTTACTTTTATTTTCTTAAAAAATAAAAACTTTAACTCTATTACTCATTTCCTTCATTTCCCCATATTTATTTATATGTAATACTATATTACTATAGTTATTTGTATTAATTTTGGATTAAATTAAATCAATTATATATTTTAGACTATTTATCGGATTGGATATCGAAACAGTGTGAATCAAACTATTAGAATTTTGAATCTCGAATTCTAAATTTCAGATTTCAGATTAAAAATTATTAGGATTGAAAATGGAGGAAATGAGGGAATTGGGGGACGGGAATGGGGGTAGAGGAACCTCCCTCCAAACACCCCTATCTCCACTTTTCCCAAATGGGGTATGAGGGCGAGGGTGAGGGGACCCTCCCTCGTCCTAATGGGCCCCCATGCTCATCCCTAGGTTATGCGATATGCTCCATATCTAGCTAGTCCGACCACCTGATAGTGCCTCTCCCACTTATCTACCAAGGATCTAGCTACTTTTACCTTTATGTATAAGGATACTCTCCTGATGACCAAGTCTCCAAACTGGAACTTCCGTATCTAGATGTGTGAATTGTAGTATCTAGCCACCCTTTGTTGATAGGTTGTGTTTCTCACTCTCCCTCGATCCATTTTCTCTTCTAGCTCATCTATATTTTGCACCAACATATCCATGTTTGCATCAGGTTGGTATAGTTTGACTCTTAGAGAGGCATGGACTATCTAGACCGGGATAATTGCCTCAGTCCCGAACACTAATGAGTAAGGAGTTACTCATGTGGAGGTTCTTTCAGTTGCCCGATAAGCCCAAAGCATCTCGTGTAGCTTGTCTGCCCAGTTCCCCTTTTTTGTGTTGAGCTTGGCTTTTAAAGTGTGATTAATGATCTTGTTTATAGCTTCTATTTGCCCATTTGTCTAAGGATAGGCTGGTGTGGCATAATAGTTCTTGATTTGTTACTCCCAGCGTATCTCTTTGAAGTTATCACTATCGAACTGGGTTCCATTATCAGTAATGATTGTGTCCGGGATCCCGAATCGGTAGATGAATTCTTGTTCAAGATACCAGTTGTGTTAGATTCGGTTATGTGTAACAATACCTCTTCTTCTACCCACTTTGTGAAATAATTTACTGCAGCTATAACATGTTTTACACCTCCTTTAGCTATTGTCGACATTGGGCCGATAAGATATACTCCCCACATTGTGAATAGCGGCCAAGGTGAGGTTAAATTCTTCAAATATTCATGTGGCTACTTGATGTCATTCGTAATCCTTTGACAGTTATTGTACTTTTTTGCCACTGACTGTGCATTATAGAATAGGGTTGGCTAGTAGAACCCTTGTATAAAGGTTTTATGAGCCAAACTCTTACCATCAATATGGTTTCCGTATACCCTTCTGGGTATGCTTGCCAAGATCTTGTTACCTTCGACCGGACCTACACACCTTTGTAAGGTCTTTGAAAATACTCTTCTATAAAGCTCTCCTCATACTATTGAATATTGAATAGCCCTATATCTGATACGTTTTGCTTCAACTGAATCCTTAGGGAGTGCACCATTTTCTAGGTACTCTCTGATCGGGGTCATCAAGGTGACCTGCCCTTCATCGGCTACTTTGATTATCTGTTTTTCTTCTTCATATTGGGTTTCTTGAGATGGACCAACGGTATTGTTTTGGACCAAATACCTGTAGTTGTCGATGCCAATCTTGATAAGGCATCTACCATTTCATTCATATCTCTCGAGATGTGAGTGATTTTGTAATTTTTGAATCTCACGAGTATGGCTTAGTTATTTCTAGATAGGTCACCATGTTACTATCTTTGGCTTGATATTCATTTAAAATCTAGCTGACCACTGCTTGTGAATCACTGAATATTAATATCTTGTCTGCTCCTAGGGTTGTATAGACCCTAAAGCCTCCCAGCAATGCCTTATACTCGACCATATTGTTGGTAGCTTTAAAGTCAAATCATAAGGCATGTTCCACTTGATCACCCTCTAGGGTGGACACCACTATGTCTGCCCAGCTGCCATGTGTATTTAACAACCCATCGACATGTAATTGCCAATAAAAAATCTATTTTTCTTTTTTCGGTGAGCATCTTGATCACCTCACATCTTGGTTTAATGAACTCGGTGATGAAATCTACCACTGCTTGACCCTTGATCGAAGCCCTTGGTAAGTAGTTGATGTCGAATTTGCTCAATTCAACTGCCTATTTGGTCAACTTCCTAGATAGTTCAAGCTTGGACAGAATTAGCTTAAGCAGGCAGTCTGTGTACACTTCGATCTTTTGTGCCTGAAAGTAAGCTCTCAGTTTTCTTACTATAGTCATCAAAGCTAATGTCATCAGTTCGGTAGTTGAGTACCTTGTCTCCACTGGTAGTAGTGTCTTGCTGGTACAATATATTGGCTTCTGCACTTCCTCGTCTACCCTAAGCAATACTGACCATGTGGCTACTGTCGTAACATATAGGTATAAGTATAACGTTTATCGGTCTAGTGGTTTTGACAAGATTGGGGCCTTACCAAGGTGCTCTTAGATCTTATAGAAAGTTGTCTCGCATTCTGCAATCCATTTCACTCATTTGCCCTTTCTTTTAGCTTTGAAGAATGGTAAGCTTCTATCCATCGACTTGCTAATGAATCTATTTAGTGAAGCCAAGCAGCCGATCAGTTTTTGAAAATCTTTTAAGGTAATCAGAGACCTCATTTCTTTCAATGCCTTTATCTTTTTGGAGTTCACCTTGATACCGGAGTTCACCTTGATACCCCGTTAATGGAATTGAAAACCAAGGAACTTCACTGAAGGTACCTCGAAAACACATTTCTTCGAGTTGAGCTTCATACCATATTTTCCCAATACTTTGAATGTCTCCTTTAGATCCGTTGTATGCCTCTCAGTGGTGATACTCTTTGTTAGTATATCGTCTACATACAACTCCACATTTCTACCGATTTATCGAGCAAACATATTGTTTACCAACCTTTGGAAAGTTACTCCAGCATTCTTGAGGACAAAAGGCATCACCTTGTAACAGTAGAGCCATTGGTCAGTTGTAACAGTAGAACCATGTGAATTTGATTGTAATCGGAGTAAGTATCCATAAATCTAAGCAGTTCATCCCTCGTAGTTGTATCAACCAACTGATCTGTTCAAGGCTAAGGGTAGCTGTCTTTCGGGCATGTTTAAATTTGTAAAGTCTACACATATCCTCCACTGCCTGTTATTTATCTTTAGAAGGACGACATTGACGACCCATTCTGGGTACTGCACTTCTCTGTAGTAGGGTTTTTTGACCTTATCTTTAATCGCTTTACTCCTCTTAGGATTAAATCGTCTCTTCTAAAAAACCTGTCTTCGCTCGGGGTCAACCGCCAAATAGTAAGAGATCACCTTGGTATTTATCTCTAGCATGTCCTCACGTTTCCATGTAAACAAATCTTTGTACTCTTTCAGTAAATTTCCCAAATCGTTTTGGATCTCCTCCACCAGCTGAACCTCTAACTTAACTGTCCAGTCGAGGTTACTTTCATATACCGCAACCTCAATGGTCGACTCTTTTCCTTGAACTTTCCCTTGCTCCTGAGATATCTTCCTTAGATCAAGGTCGAACTGGGTCAGGGTAACTGCTTATACTTTTTTTCACCAGCCTTATGACAGTTCTTACCTTTAATAAATCTATTTGCATCACAAATGGTTCTACCTTTTCTCTGTATACCGTTAAGTTCATTTTCCTTGCCCATTCTTAAGAGCTCTTCATAACACCCAATCTCGCCTTTGTCTAGAATTTGATCATCAGGGCATAAGTGGCCATGACGGCTTTCGATTTATTTAGGAAAGGTCTTGCCAATAAGGTATTGTAAGGCCAATTTTCGACATCCACCAAGACAAAATCAAGGAGCACAGTTTTCTAGCAGAGGTAAGTCTCGATCTCAACTGGTAGCTTGACTGTTCCTAGGGATTTCACTTCTATTGAGCGGGATTGTCAGCGGTTGTAAATCTCTTTTTTTGTAACCCAAACTAATCAAATACTTCGACGCTCAAGATATCTGTTGTGGTATTGTTGTTGATTAGTACTCTTCTTACTTTCCTGTGACCAATGCGGACTGATACCACACACGGGGCATTCAGGCTGACTTCAAACCCTTGTGCGTGAACTTCAAAAAACACTCTCGGATCCAAGCCTTTCTTAAGTGTATTTTGGTCGGGATCAACTAGATTTACCTCTAGGTTTCTCTGGCCTTCTATTACGTCACGGACTTCGGTCATCCTCTTTAGATTGCTTCTTCCCGTGCTGGGTCCTCCGAAGATTGTGTTTATTGCTCCCTGATCAGAATTTTCTCTAGGACTATTCTTCCTCTCTTGATCATTCTTCAAGGAGGCCTTCTGCCAGTCGTCTCCACCTCTCAAGACCACATCCTTAAAATGTCTCTTTCTGATCAGCTTCTCGATTTATCCCTCAGCTGATAGTACTTGGAGGTCTCTTGACAATTTTTTCAGAAGAATCGAAAGTACTTGAAGTTGTCCCTTCTCGTAAAATTGGATTGCTCAGGGAGTTTCTTTTAAAGGTTCTTGTCCTCTATCACTATTAGGAGTTCTTCTTGCTTTTTATCCAACATAGTGTAGTTGGTATACTACCTCTTGATGGACCTATTACCTTTCTGATCATCATCATTGCGACCTTCCTCGCATTTCCCTGAGTTGTTGTTCTTTTGGTCCCACTTATGGTTTCCCTTTAAACCACTATCTTTAGGTTTTTGGGCTTGTTTTGACCAGCCGCCATGTATGAATTCTCCACCATGGGCTGTCTATTCGCCATCCGCCATTGTGTATCCCCCTACATCATACACTAAGTGGGAATAACTGGTAGCTCCTTTCTGCCTTAAGCTTAATGACAATTGGTTGTGTTACAAACTGTTAACAAAGGCTAAAACCACTGCGTCATCGTTGAGGTCTTGCATCTCCGAAAATTTCTAAGAGAATATAGTCAAGTAGTCCTTCAATTTCTCATCCTTCTTTTGCTTCAGGGTTGAAAAGACTGATATTGACTTTTTCCTTTGAATGTTTCCCATGAATTGACTAGTGAAGGCTTGTATTAGTTCTTCGAAATTCTAGATTGACCCACTGGTAAGGCCACCAAACCATATGGACCCTTGATCTCCTAGTGTTTGAGGGAACATCATGCACATGAGTGCGTCGTCATAATGGTACTGAGCCATCGTGCTCTTGTATCTTCTGACATGTTCCCATGGGTCGATGTTGGCCTTAAACTACTCCGTGCATTCTGAACTTTTTTGAGAACCGAGCCTACCTGATTGAATCATAGAACAAACTTCCTGAGTTGCCTGATAGTAAATTTTTACGATCATGCCCTCATTCTAGCGCATATATCCCTT
The DNA here is from genome assembly GCA_032871835.1 of Dipteronia dyeriana. Classification (NCBI taxonomy): domain Eukaryota; kingdom Viridiplantae; phylum Streptophyta; class Magnoliopsida; order Sapindales; family Sapindaceae; genus Dipteronia; species Dipteronia dyeriana. Next base: position 59,601,349 of record CM065301.1, read on the forward strand.
TTAATAGAACTTCGCATTCACCTTCCAGTTTGCCATATTTATCAAACTTTTGGTGAATGGTAAGGCCATAAGGGTCCTTTGAGACTCATCATGTGACCTGGGCATCGTGAAAGTTATACTTAATCACAAAAGTTATCTCCCTATGCCTTTTGTGCGGAGCCTCATCGTAAGTTGAAACTGATCGGAATCTCTTTCTACTACTGCCTTACATGTCTTCCCAATCATATCGGGTTCCCCTTCCATGGTATTTCCCTACGCTCTCATGCAAACTAGACTCTCTGTGTTCTCTTGTTTCTTGGTTATCTCGGCCTCCGTGCTCCTTGTGGTCATGGTCATCTTGGCGATCTCTCTCTTTTAGGAGTGTTCCATCCTTTCACGAAGATCCCCCAAATCTCTACAAGATTTATGGGGCACGTATAGGGTCGTTGCTACTATCTCATAACGCAATTTGGGGTCCTAGGCTACCACCGGCATAGATAGTTGATATGGTGAGGTCAAGTTGGTGGTAGCCGTTATGTTGATTCCCTATTTAGCGGCATCTTCAATGACTCTCAGCAAGGACTCTTGGACTTACTGAAATGCATCTAGGGAATTACCGATGAGGATGTCTGTAGAAGTTTCACAACTTGTTTGGTGGAAGTCGGGGTCTTGGATGGTAAATCTCATCCGGGAACATTGGTGCTTGCTAAGCTAGGGTTATTGACACCACGCGGGGTGATAGCGTCGTGTGAGGATTGACTTCTTTCTCTGTTGTTTGCCATGTCACTGTTTCACAAGTTTTTGGCGAGAGTTAATGTTCACCCCCTTCTTCTAGTGTCAATTATTGACGGTGATTTTTGGATTACGTAGAATTAATTACGCATCAAACAAGTTAACACAAATCGACAATCAAACTATGAAGTAAGAAAAGAAATTAAGCATGAGAATCACAAAGTTTTACGTGGAAAACCTAAGAAGTGAAAAAACCATGGTTGCAGGAGACATCGAGAAAAGAACTTCACTATGAATGTTGATGGTCATATTTTATATTATATTTATAACCCTTTATTTAGATTTATTTGCTACTTGCATTATCTATTTTTGTTTAACTAGAGTTTTTTTTTTTAGGTGACTTAACATGAAACTTGGAAAATTATCAATTTTAGAGTTTAGGGGTCCAAGTAGGGGTGGGCGCCAACCCGCCAACTCAACCCAACCCGATCAACCCGACTAGATTGGGTTGGGTTATATTTTATTAACCCAACCCAACCCGACAACCCGACATAAATAATAAAAAAATTAAATAATTTTATTTACTATTAGATTTATTATGAAATCTCAGTTTTTTAAAAATAATTAAAAAGTTTACTCATGCACCATTTATAATATTTTAAATGACAAATAAAAATACATAATTTTAAATATTGTATACCGTAATATATAATACATTTATTAAAAATATGCAATTATATTAATATATTATCTTCATCCTTTGTATTAAATGGCACATCCTGGATTATACTTTAAAATGTTATTTTTTCCTTAGGATTTGATTAAGAATTAAGTAGAAAAAGTCGAATAATTGTATATAAACTCAAACTATTATGTTGATTGAAATAAATAATAGATTATCCAACCACGGGGTATTTTACGAAGTGATTATAATTGTAAAATGGACGGGAGACTTAGATGGAGACTTATATGGAGACTTTCCAAATTGGATAAATTGCTATATTTTAATTTTTTTAATTATGTAAGAGATATTTAAACAATTTTTAGTATATGTTATGATTTGATTTTGATGCTTTTAAGTAATCTAAACTCAACGTGATATGATATTATAGTGAAAAATTATTTTAAATTTGAATTTTGATATAACAAAATTTGAATTTAAATATATTTTTTCAATTGGACTTAAAAAACTCAACCCTATCAACCCAACCCAATCCAACCAGATAAATATTGGGTTGGATTTGATTGGATTAAAATTTACGTTAGGTTGGATTGGGTTGAAAAATTTTCAACCCAGTCCAACCTAATCTTAAAACGTCCACCCCTAGATTCAAGCTTAAGAGCCAAATTCGAGCCAAATTCGAATACCCAAGAGTCAAGACCAAATGAAGTTCATGTCAAAGCAAAATAAAAGGGGCAAAAGTGTTCACGTGTGAAGTGTGGACCACATAACAGAACTTAAGAAACTAAAGTGGGCCGCATGAAGACATGGATCACAATTTTTACCAACTCAAAGATATTGTTCACGTGGCCCAATTAGATGAAACAGGATTTGACTTTCCTACTTGTTTTGTGAGACCGACCTAAAAGAATCACCTATAAATTGTTCTTTGTGCGCCGAATTGAGAGTTCTCGTTTGAAGCAGTTCGTGGGAGGTGGGGTGGAAGTGGAGAGATTTGGTACGTGAAAAAAGAATTTTGACTTTGATGATGGAGCTTCGATGCATCTGTCGGGTTTTATTACTATTTTAATTTTAATGTCTTTTTTTTTTTTTGTACTATGATAGATGATAAAATCTCGTGTTATGGAATAATTTTCAGATATATTTACTGATTTCTAAATATTGTTCTTTAATGTTTATGATTTTTGCTTCAATTGATTAGGAAATATTAAACCCTTTCATCTTTGATATTATGTATCATTGATAGTTAGGTATATATATATATATTAATCAATGCTCGGTAACGTTAATTATAATTTCTTTTATTTTTTGTTTTTCATTAAATTGGATACATGGAATACTTAGTGATTGTATTTTGAAACGAGAGAAAACCAACTTAAGATTTTTATTAAATGTACTTATTGTTAAATTAATGGGTAGATAATAAATTGATTTTTAATTCACTCTATTTTGGAGAATTAATAAATTATCAGGAAGCTACAAAATTTCACAGTGGCAGATTTTGATACCTTAGTATTCTTTAACCAATTGTTTTCGATTCTATTTGCTTTTAGTTTAGTTTAATATTACTTTTATTTCATCACATTCGGTTCACTAAGTTCGGATTAGATTAAATTTAACTCGATTAGTTTTTCACAATCCTCGTAAAATTGACCTTGTATTCACATAAGCTATTCTACAATAGACTCGTGCGCTTGCGAGTATTTTAAAATTTAGCACAACAAATGTTTTATCATACACTCAATCTCTTTTGCACTTTTGTATTTTTATTCAGTATTAACCTTTTCAATGTTGTTTCTCGGGTCTATTTATACTAGTATAGAATTCTAATTCTTGTTGGTGTACAAGTAAGGAAAGTTGTTGAGGTTTAATGAAACTCTGACTTGTTGAAGTCGTTTTATTTGTCTTTCATGTTTTGTATTGCTTATGTTCTGAATGCATTAGATCTTTCGTCTAATCTGGACTCTGATATCTTTAAGGAAATTTACTTCTTTATCGAAGTGTGCTTCGAGACACCTTGTTTGAGTAAGGCTCATTCTTTGCGTATTTGAGTCGTGATTGTATTGAATTCAACGTTGTCTACGTGTACGTGTTGCTCAACCGACCATCTACCAGATCCTACCAAACTTCATTCTCCCCGACTAGTGATTCAATCATGACCGAAGGCCTAGACCCAACCAACTTAATAATCCCAACCGGGTATTGTGAGGCCATCTTTGATCAACTCAGGTTGATTTAATCCAATTGACTTCTGGTGACATGACATCTCTGACTGTCGTACATTCAGGTAATCATGCTGACCCGTCACTCTTTCAGATTTTACCAACAGCAGTTATAAATCTTTCACTCTTTTTTTTGTTTGTTTGAATGTTTTGAAACTTATCTATTCATTTAAAAACAATAGTGGAAAGGTTTGATAGAATTGTCACCAATGTAACCTCTTAAACGAAAATTAATAGAAAGAAAATATTAAACAGACAAATGAAGTAAATGAATGTTGTACTGCATATATTCATGCAACATGATTTATGTTTGTTTACACTTTCGATTAGAGCATCTTCAATGCAAATATGTATTTGAAGAAAATTGAGTGCCATAGAGGGTAAATTGTTAAAAAATTAAAAAATCTCTCACAAATGCAATTATCTAACTTTAATATGGAGATGATGTGGTAAAAAAAAGTTAGAGAATATAAAGTTGGATTTCTAATTCTAGAAGCTCTCATAGAAATGATGACTATGATTTTTAACTCTTTTCAACAATAATATTAAATCTCATTAAATTATAAAATTAAAGATGAGAGATAATTGAATAATTGTTTTTTTATGATTAGTCATAAAATGTATGCATATTTGATTTTAAATAATTGCATTGGAGATGTACATATTTATTTCTCTATTTTTTTTAAGTATGCCAATAATAAATAAAAATACTGATGCGACACTGGTTAAAAACTCAAAAATACATATTTACGTTTGAGATGTTCTAATAATTCATATATCTGTGGTCCATGTTACCCAATTGATATATTATAAAGAACAATACTTGGATACTGACTGGTCAGTACCCAAGGTACTAATCCCACCAATGGGGTGGTGCCACGTGACCTATTTTATTAGATAATTGTAAGAAAATTAAAGTAAGAAGACCACGTGGCAACACCCCATTGGAGGAGTCAGTACCTTGGGTACTGACCAGTCAATACACAAGTATTTTTCTATTATAAATTTTATTATCATATAAACCACGATTAAAACTGTTTTTTTATAAGAAACGAGCTAGTTTAAATAATTTCTTATAAAAGTACATTTCAAACATTTTTTTTATCTTAATCATATATATAAGGCAATAAGTCAGAATAAAAACATATTGAACTATTTAGAAACTCTTTTAAGCAAATAATTAACACTCTCAATCCTGCTATCAATTATCAAAACCAATGTAATATATATTCAATCAACAACAAATTGATATTTTAGTAATAATTTTATTAAATAAAGTATGGGCATGATGAAGAGTTTACATCCAAATTAAGTCAACAAACAAACAAATTAATATAAGAATGCCCAAGTTAGTTGCTAAAATTCAAGATGGTCGAAATTCATCCACAAAAGCCTTGAGATTGTTCTGAGAAGACCCACCATCCTTGGCAGCTTCTCGCATCAAATCTTTCCATTTCTTTACCCTTTCTCTCAACTCTTGTGTTTGCTCTCCTCCTCCCATCACCACTTGCAAGCACCTCCCTATCTCCTCCCTCTCAGCCACCCCTTCTTCGTTGAACTTCACTCTCACTCCTGTCCTCCACTCCTTTTCAATCAGCATCGCATTCGTCCCTTGGTCCGACCACTGCGGATACGCCACCACCGCCACCCCAGAAACCAAGCTTTCCAGAGTCGAATTCCACCCACAATGTGTCACAAAGCACCCCACAGCTGGGTGTGAGAGTACCTCCACTTGTGAACACCACGTCACTATCATCCCCTGTTGTTCTAACTCTTCCATGCAACTCAACTTCTCTTCTTCATCTCCATTTCCTTTCTCTGATCTTATCACCCACAAGAAAGGGTGTCCAGAATCAAGCAACCCACGAGCGATTTCCTCCATTTGTGGCTTCTTTAGCACCACAATGCTTCCAAACGATACATAAACAACCGATGATTCTGGCTTGGAGTTGAGCCATTCTTTGTAGTCCTTTGAAATACGAGCAGGGAATATATTTCCTCCAAAGCAAGTGTCATTCGGGTCTTCTCCATCCGAAATTGCAGATGGAATCGACGGCCCAATTGCCACCATGTTGAACTTATCAACGGCTCTTAAAGCTTCAGGCTCTAATGCATCACATGTGTTGACAAGTAGTCTAGGCTTTGTTTCCTGGTCAAGTGTTTCTAGTTGTTCTTGAAGTGACGGTAAGGCAAAACTATAATTGTTTGAAGGGATCAAAAACGAAGGAAGATCACGGCTAGTCAGCGGTGCCATCCCTGGTAAATTGATCAAACATGAAGGGTCATTTGCACTCTTTGTAATGACATCACCAAAACCATAGAAGTAATAGTAATAGATATCAAAAACCGTGGCGGGTTGAATCCAAAAGAGTGCGGACGGGATATGAAGTCCACGCGCCACCTCCGCAGCCCAAGGTAGCATCAGAGTGTAGATCAAGCAACTTACCGGACGGCCTTCCTTTTTGATATCAGCAATCAAATGCGTTAGGGTTTCTGAGCCATGACGTTTTAGGACGGACAAGTACCGCTTCACTTTATCGTCTTCAAGAGAAGCTAGGGAATTGTAACCATCATCATATCCGTCGGAAAAGGCCCCAAACATCAAACCGTCGGGAGGAGGGGCGGTTGGCTTCATGCGGCGTTGGGCGGAGACGGTGGTGGCATAGGTGACGTGTGCGCCCATGCGTAGAAGACGCTTAGCGAGCTGAAGGGCAGGGTTGATGTGACCTAGGGCTGGAAAGACTACAAGGAGGAAGTGGGGCGGTTGCGGCATGGCGGCTGCGACGGCGGTGCTTCAGGAAGTTGTCTTGGGAATGAAATTATATATATTGTATGTATTGTGATGTGAAAAAAGAAGAGATTAAATAGTTTGCGAAATGGTTTGTCCTTTTTGTTGATATTAGAGAAGGTAGCTGAGGATCTGACAATGTCTTTTAATTTTGTAGCAACTAATGTGATAACTGATAACTGATAACGCGAGTTACATGATCCACGGTCTATGTTCCAATGTTTCATGCATGCATGTAGCTCATACTAGTTATGGTGTGTTGGGTACGGGATGAGACAAGATAGGACAGGATAAAATAGTACATGACAGTTATTCCGCATTGTGTTTCGAATGTATGTTATACAATTATTATATAATTGTTAAGTAACCGTATTATCATGTGTTTAGTATGACTATGACAGAATGATATAAGAGGTTTAAATAACCGGAGTGTTTTCTCTTATTCTATCTAATGTTATAACAATTTTATTAAGTTTGAAGAAAACTCCTATAGAGGATGGGATCGAATGTGGGATTGTCTTGAATATTCAACTATGTTGTTGTTGTTATTATTATTATTATTATTATTATTATTATTATATTATAGAGGGAATAGTAAGAAATAAAAAAAAAAATTGGTTTATTGTTTTAGTCATAAATTTATATTTTATTATATTTATAACTTTTAGCTTTGAACAGTCAAGATTGTCCTCAATTTTATCTTTACTTTGTTCATCAGAAAATTTAAAAATCAATTAGCATGTAACTTGAAAATCATTAAAATATACCTTGAATATCAATTTACATGTAATTTAGAATTTAACTAATATGTAGTTTGAAAAATCAATTCACAAGTAACTTAGAATCAAATGATACGTAACAAAGTTATATGTGAGGTGAAGTAAAATTTAGGGATATTTTTATTCAAAACTGGTCAAAAATAATAAAAATAATAAAATATAAATTGATGACTAAAATCGATAAACTAATAAATTTGTTGACTATGAATTCACTCTCATATATATATATATATATATGCAGTTTTTTTTAAATGCTCCAACGCATCTCAACAGAAAAAAGTTTAAAAAAATATGTGGAGATCTATTAATATAAAATAAAATTAAAAAATCTGGAATAAAAACACTAAAAAATAAAAGGATCCAAGAAAAAAAAATACTTAAAGACCTAGAAAAAATTGTTCAAAAGTCAAAATGGGAAAATGCCCAAAATTAAATTTCCTAATGATGCAGCGATGTACACACAAAATTCAATTAAATATATTATCCAAATATTCTGAAAAAATTATCAATATCCAATCAATATTAATTTTAAAAAATATGAAAAGATCAAACTTGATATCCTTTTTCTTTTTTTTTTCATTTTCTTCTGTACTTTCTTTCGTTTTCTTGGTGGCAAACACAAAATAAATAAATAGATTTCAAAAAACTATTCATCTTTTTGCTTTGATCGGGAGTTTTTGGTGGATTTGCTTGTTTCTCTTCAAATACATCAGTCACAGAATATATTATGGAAAAGGAAAACAAATCAAAGAAACCGGTTTCTAATTACAATCAGTTACAAACTAGATTATTTGAAACAAAATTGGTTTTGGGAATAAAAACTTGAAGGCTGCCATGGGACTGATTGGCAGCGAGGAGTACTTGATCAAGTAGAGCAGACCCCAACAATCACAACGGTGCAGTAGCAAAGCCAAGAAACACCAAACCACCATCTTCATCAACACTAGACGAAGGAGAGAGAGAGATGAGATTCAAAGAGATATTTATATATTTTAGAATTATTAAAGGTAAAAACGTTTGTTTGAGGGACAAGTCTGGCTGAGGGTTTTAGGTGGGACAGTTTTTGTGTTTTTTATCTTATCCAATCTCGTACCGTCTCATGCTTAAAACGCGTTAAATGTGAAACACGTGGGATGATAGGAAGTTGTCTCATGTTATCCCGTCCCGTGTCACGTACCAAATGACCCTTAAATCTGGATCGTATCCCAACTTGAACGTTGTTGGAACTATCATACTATTTTTTTTTTCATTTTATGGTTTTTTATTCCATTTTACCTGATGATTCATATTCAACGAAATTGGATAAAAATAGTTGTAGTAATGCTTCACATTTTTCAAATTTTATTTACTAGTATATTTAATTTAACTTATCATCCGAGAAAGAAAACTATAACAAAATTTATTAAAATTGATGATGTTAATAGTAAAATTTGGTTAGGGGTCAAAGTAAAATTTTCCACTCTTCTAGCTCAAATCAAAACCCAAATTCGACATTCACGAGACCCTGGGCAGACCATAAAAACTACCCCATCAGAGCAAAGAAGGATTGCCGGGCTTCAGAACCATCAGGGATGAAGCTGGGCACGACAAGGTCGAGCCCAAAAGCGAGCACTGGAATCCTGGCTTCTCAAGGATACCTACCCAAGCACCTCGGTTCCTGAGGTCGGTTTCCAAAACCACCCCATGAAAGCAAGAGAAGATCGCCGAGCTCAGGAAGCATTCGAAGTGAAGCCCGACATAAACAAAAGTGAGCCCCTTTCAGATTAAGGCTACCTGAGGTCAGGTTTGACTCGTAGCCTAAGACAGAAGCCCACCAACCTCTCCAGAAGCCCACTGTCCCTGCTGGGCATGAAAGAAGAATCTCGCCTAAATCTACACTACCCCTACTACCTCCTAGGAATGTCTATAGGGACATCTCAAGCTCCAAAGGGTAGAGGAAAGCCCATCCCAAGCTTCTAAGAACAGAGCCGAAGTGTTTTCATCCTCGCTCTACGAGACAACAGACAGCTAGCTCGGTGACCTCTATGAAAAATCATGTCGTGAGAACATACAAGATCATATCTATGTGATAACCAACATTAATTCCGTATACGTGTGAGTCAAGAGTTTGATTCCTAAAAGGAAACAAACTTATCTTCGTCAACAATATCATCGTTTCCGCTATTTACTCGGGGTTACCAATTTTTAAATAAAGGATCCCGCCCGATAAGGAGAGAACGGTTTCATAGGATTGTTGCGGGATATTAGTGAATTCAAACCTACTTGGACCGAATATGAATAGGGCCAAGCATGAGATAGAGATAATAGAGTAAAAAAAAACGACAGAACCAGAGAAAGAGATCGACAAACCGAAAGAGATGGGGCATAAATTCTGTGAACAGAACATGGCTACCGTAATATCCAATATTCGTCTAGCACAAAGTTACCACCTTCCTATGTCCTAGAGAGATTGTGAGCATATGAGAGAGAATTCTGTATACCATGAGTAATCAATAATAAAGTCTCAACTTGCTATTGTTATACAAACATCAATTTTTATCTAAGCAGGTTAGGTATCAAAGGTACTGACCCCGGCCACCTACCTTTGTGGTAATGGTCTCGAGGGTGTTAATTGGAATTTCTCACCCTGAGCAAATTTTCCGTTAACACTTTTTGGCACCGTCTGTGGGAAACTCCCACACCACCTTCTTTACAAAAACAAGTTTGTTATTTTACAGGAATCATAAGGCTTTGCTCCTCCAAAGGACAGCCAGACACATTGGGATAACCTTCTGTTGTGTCGACACGAAAGGTCCCGAAGAAAGGGAGAAAATCCGGGATTTATAACCAGGTTTCAGACCAGCCAACCACTGTACAGGCTTTGGATTCCCCTATGGGAAACCAGGTCAAGCTTGACCAATAAGCGGTGGCCTTCGTGGAAAACGCCCGCTTTCGACTGCTCGCTAAGGGTATTACTATCCAGCAAGCAAACCTCTGCAATCGAGGGGAGTCAAGCAGGCCTGGCGCTAGGTAACCCACCTTTGATCGCCTAGGACATACCCCTTTGGAGCCAGCTCGTAATAGAGTGGGACTCCCACCCTCGATCAGGGATAGGTTAGGGCCTATGCCCCCCGTTCCCAAAGCGCTGCCACGCTACCAACCCAGGCAAGTCAAGTCCACGGTAGACCTACTTCCCCGAGAGCGGGGAGGTTTCTTCACCCAACAACTTTTAGGGGGGAAGCCTAAGCTAGGGATGAAGAGAGTCAGCAAAGCCCCCATGCAAACCTCCTCCAAGGAAGGAATTGGGTAGAGGTCGCTAGCTCGTCAGAGGGGTCTAACAATGAGGAGACGGAGATCAACTCAAGAAAACCCGAGAGCAAACGTCTGAAAGATCAGTTGGTAGAGCTTTAGAGAGAGGTCCAGCAGATGAAGAAGGGAAAGTACAAGGAGGATAAGAAGGACCTATTAAGTGAAATGAATGCTCCCTTTACTAGAAGGATCCGGGAAGCGGAGCTCCCTCTAAAATTCAAAATACAGACTGACAGATTCTTCGAAACTGAGGATCCCTTGAGCCACTTAGAAAGCTTCGTTCAACAGATGAAGGTCCAAAACACCACCAGGGCCGTTATGTGTCTAATATTTCTAACTACGTTGACGGATTACGCTAAGACCTGGTTTAGAAAGCTACCTGCTGGCAGCGTGGATTCCTTCACGAATCTATCAACTGATTTCTGCTAGTAATTTCAGGGAGTTAAGCCCCTATTGAAGAACCCAATCCATTTACAGTATGTGATCCAAGAGATAGGGAAAACCCTCCGGCCTTTTGTCGAACGTTTCCATAAGGAATTCATCCAGATGGGGGTCTAAACCCTCGCCAACTTCAGAAGTAACCTATTGGCAGGCAAGCTTTTCCGATCTTTTGCCAAGAGACCTACCAAGAAGTCTATGATTGGGCTCTGGAGCAAATTGAAGTCGATGAACAACTCAAGGTTAAGATGGAACATGAATACATGAGAGTCGTAAAACGACAGAAGAAGGAAGCTCCCAAACTCGAGCCAGCTCTGAAAAGCTAGAACAAACCCCCTAACAGGTCGACGTATCGTTTCCCCATTTATCAACCCAGATTGGAAAGATATCCAGAAAAACGAACTCCTCCGCAAGTTTCACCTCCTCCCATGATAGTGGCCCCAATAGCTCGAGATGAGAGGGGGTATGATCATTACACCCCCTTAAATGTATCCAGTGAAACAGTCTATCTCGCCATTCGGGACAAGAGTTTACTACAGAAGCCCACTCCTATGAAAGCCCCGGTCGATAAGAGAAATCGTTATAAATACTGTGACTTTCACGAGGACGTGGGGCACAACACTTCAGAGTGCTACAACCTGCGGAATCAGATCGAGGCTTTAATAAAAGCAGGATGTTTGGTGGAATTCATATAGCAAGTCAGAGAGAGCATTCAGATTGGAAGGGAAGTGCAAGCCGAGATCCGTGAGCACTCCGAGAAGAGAAAGGGGGAGCAGGTGGACCTGATGTAACAAATTCAGATAATACATACCATCAGCGGAGGGCCTACTCTGGCTGGCACCTCTAACACTTCCAGGAAAAACCATGAAAGGAAAATACCTCTTGTGGACGAATGGCGGGGTATCTTCAAGGTCGACCTGAGCCCGACCAATCCCTCTCAGTTTTTACAGATCATTTTCACCGAAGTGGATGTCTACAACACCGTGCAACCTCATGATGATCCCATGGTGATCACGATACAGATTGCCAACTGCATGGTACACCTTCTGTTTCCACGCAACATAGTGACCCGCCTCCAAGGTATGATTCATCTTTCATTTATTCACTCCCCCTAATTCACAAAGAGCCCTCCAATCTAAACCACCACAATATGACCATTAGATCAAAAATCAAGTCTTCCAACCCAAGACACTGCATTTCACCACCAAACACTCCATTCCTATTTCCCTTGAACCAACCTCTACCTCACAAGCTTTAAAAGAACCCAAATGGAGACAAGCAATGTGTAATGAGATAAATGCTTTGATTAAAAATAGTTAATGGAATTTGGTTTCCTATCACTCAAAACAAAATGTAATTAGATGCAAATGAGTTTTTCGTATTAAACGTAACCCCGATGGTAGTGTGGCACGGTACAAAGCTCGTTTGGTGGTGAAAGGCTTCCACTAACGTCCCGGAGTGGACTATCATGATACATTTAGTCCCGTTGTTAAACCCACCACTATTCGTTTGGTTTTATCTATTGCTCTAACCTATGATTGGAAGATACATCAGCTAGACATCAGCTATAAACCCTGAAGAAGAAGTCTACATGTCTCAACCACCCAGATCCGTCGACAAGGCTTAACCCTCTCATGTTTGTCAACTTTACAAAGCTCTTTGTTAATAGCAAAATTTGGCTAGGAACAAAAGAAGAATTTTCCACTTCCCGGACTTCCCGCAAGGGTCCAAATTCTGGCTTATATGACGGGGTATTGAGGTCCCCGAGGTCGAGCTACCACGGGATCTTACAGGAGCAAGGCGAGGCCAGCCATACCATCTGAGCATCTCGCACGAGTCCAGGCTTACCAAATAAAGCCCGACGAGACCGCGTCAAGCTCCTTATGACAGGATAAAGCCTAAAGCTAGGTCGACGTGAAAGGACCTGGGTCCGCCGACATCAAGGTATCTCTTGACACTCTCCTAGAGCTTGCTATTATCTCTACTTTCATTACGAAACCTTCAAAGTGCCGAACTTGTCTTGCAAAGGCCCTCCTGCCTCGTCGAGGTAAAATCTCGACCTGTCTGAGCATTAAAGGAAAGAGCCCGTAAAGCCTCATAGTTACCAAAAAGTGCCAAGATCCACTGAAGATCCTGGCATGGTTAAATCAAGCAGCAAGAGCAGTACTCGAGCGTACCTCTCCACCCTTCCAGAAACGAGCCAAGGTCGTCTGTTTATGGCAAACACCTTACCAGGGCCTGCTAGCCAAGCCCGCTACCCCGCTTGGAAGCCTGCATAATTAGGTCAAGCTCCATGATAAAGCTCGGCGTAGCTAAACCAAGCTCCCAGTTACAAGGTTGGAACCCTATGGGATATTTCACCCCTAAAATGGTTAGCACAAGCTCCATGGAAAGACTGACATCTAGCTCCGTGACAATCGAGAGGACCCCGGGGGACCCCGCCAGTGTACTGGATCCTAGGGTACCTCGCCCTCAAGAAATATCAAATGTCACCTCGGGTAACCTCCACGAAGTACCTCTCCAAAGTGACAATCAGAACTAGAGCTCTTATATCGACAACGTAGGAAGAGAGGATTGACTTCCATGACATTTAAAGTACCATTAATGAGGTCAACCGTATTAATTGAGGCAGTCAACCCAATTAATGACATGATCAACACCATTAATAAAGAGAATATTCAACTCTTTAATGACCTTCATTAGTGAATGAGTCCAAAGAGGAAACAAATACCTTTTCCTCCAAGATATCCTCCACAACCTATTCTTTAGGGTCAACTATAACAGAGAATCCCGTTTATCAAGGAAAGAAGAGTCCGAAGAGGAAACAAACACATCCCCTCTGAGATATTAGCCACGATTTGATCAACTACATTAAAGGAAGAATCGTACTCAATAAGGAAATGAAGAATGAAAAATCCTGGACTTGCACGCCAAGGTAGTCACCATTTAAAAATATGCCTGTAAAAGACATAGAAAGAGGATCTGATCAATGACAGAAGACAGACATGCTTCGCTAAAGAGATCTCTAGACATCATCAATGTATGTGTTACTTTTACCTAGAATATACCGGTATCTATCTACATTCGACCACCATTGTAAGCTCTCCGGAGCGACTATATTGTATTACTTCACCATTCTTGTAAGCTCCCCGGAGCATTCTTTGATATATACATGAGGAAGGGGGTTCACCCTTCCTCCGGATACTGCCTTGGGGTTTTTCATCATGCGATCATTCGTGATGCTTTTTCCCCCTTGGTTAGTCCACCTCCCTCTAATAAAGATTTGTTTTCTCTTACTTGTGTCCTGTGTAATGCATGCATATATGAGTGTGAGCTAGTTTCCTACCTCGCTGGACCTAGCGCTCTTGTCTTCCCATCTACATGCTAAAGTCGCATGTCAAGATGAGGAGAAACCACTCAGACCAGCTTGAAGGAAGTCGATGGGCTCTCATGTATCATCTCTATGGCGGAAATCAAGCTCTTTAACACTGGAGCTAAATAAGCCCCCCTCCTTACTTGCTATCTAGGTCGGGGAATTACTAGAAGGAATCGGGTTCTAGAACCGGGCTCTATAACCAGGCTTCAGGTACCATGACGGGCTCCTACCCCAACCGAGGACCAGGACCAAGATCAACCCTTTCACACCAGCAAGAGAACATCAAGCTCCCCAAATCTACTTTATAAGCACGAAGCCCGACGGGCGGGACGGCTTGTCTCCTACCTACGTTTTCATCCTCCTTCATATTCATACAAGATCATGTCAGGTATCAACGGTACCGACCCTGGCCACCACTTTCGCAGTAGTGGTCTCGAGGGCGTTAATGGGGATTTCTCATCCTAAACAAATTTCCGGTTAACAATTTTTGGCGCCTTCTGTGGGAAGTTTCCACACCCCTTTTGAAAGCCTCTATGTCTCTACATGAGTATCATTATACTATCGAGGTAACAGATTAATTATTCATGGAATATCATTTACTATATATGATGTCTTTTCTTCATACTTGTCTATATCGCCTATACATCGCATGTGGTGCTCATTTTATCATTTAACTAGTTTCGTTCATTGTGGAGCAAATATGGTACGTGGGATTCCTTGTAGAACCAGTTCATTATGCTACTCCTATGAAGAGAATCTGCTCAAATAATCGTGGAGCTCCAATACAGTAGCTCCCCGCTTGAAGATCTCCTATATAGCTGAACCATTCTGATACATAGAGAGCTCCTATACAGTAGAACTGCACCTCTCCTGGTTTTCTACAGCAGATTCACTCCGCCACTAGTATATCACTTATTCAGCAGATCCACTGGGCTTCGACCTGTTCATACAGATCCTCTCATGCCTCCAGGTCCGCCTTTCGTAAGCTCATAGGTAGAGGTAGCAGGTTGACCCATGAATCTAAAAAGCCAACTCAGCTGTGTAGCTTCTAGAGCAGCACAACCAGTAGAAGATTAGTGGTTCCACGCCTCATGCACCGGGCCAGTCAACACCCAAGTGAGCCACTACGACCCCGATCCATTCCGGCAGAGTCTAGAGCCCTTTCTCAATTGCTGGGGACTTCTAGGATCCTGAGCATGCATCTGGACCAGTACCTCTGGTGGATTCGCTCCATGTTTACCGGGCCATTCACCACTCTAGAAAGCCACCGAATACCGATCTGATTGAGGAGCTCTCAGAAGTTTCCCACATTTGGTAAGGCCACCTACGTGCCTAAGCAAGCTTCTAGAACGGTAGCATCGCTAAAAGACCGATGGCTTCGCTCCATATGTACCGGGTCATTCATCGCCCTAGCAAGCCACCAAAGCCCGATCTGATTGAGGAGAGCCCAGAGGTTTCCCACTATTGGTAAAGCCTCATACATACCTAATCTAACCTCTGGAGCAGCAACCTCACTGTAAGGCGAAGTGGCTCCTCACCTCTTATACAGGGCCTGTCAATGCCCAAGTGAGCCACTAAACTCCCGATCCATTCCAGCATGGTCCATAACCTCCTTTCAAATTACTGGGGACTCTTAAGATCCCAAGTATGCTTTTGGACCAGTACATCCGGTGGCTTCGCTCCATGATTACGGGGCCATTCACAGCCGTAGCAAACCACCGAAGCCCAATCCGATCGAGGAGCTTTCAGAAGCTTCCCACATTTGGTAAGGCCACCTACATGCCTAAGCAAGCTTCTAGAATGGCAGCATCGCTACAAGACCGGTGGATTCGCTCTATATGTACCGGGTCATTCATCGCCCTATCAAACCACCGAAGCCTGATCTGATCGAGAAGAGCCTAGAGGTTTCCCACTCTTGGTAAGGCCTTCCACGTGCATAATCTAACCTCTGGAGTAGCAGCCTCACTGTAAGGCCAAGTGGCTCCTCACCTCTTATACATGGCCTGTCAACGCCCAAGTGAGCCACGAACCCCCGATCCATTCCAGCATTGTCCACAACCTCTTTTCGAATTACTAGGGACTCCAAAGATCCCAAGCATGCTTCTGGACCAGTACCTCCGGTGGTTTCGCTCCATGTTTACTGGGCCATTCACCTCTCTAGCAAGCCATTGAAGCCCAATCCGATCGAGGAGCTCTCAGAAGCTTCCCACATTTGGTAAGGCCACATACGTGCCTAAGCAAGCTTCTGGAGCGGTAGCATCGCTACAGGACTGGTGGCTTCGCTCTATATGTACCGGGTCATTCATCACCCTAGCAAGCCACCGAAGCCCGATTTGATAGATTAGAGCCTAGAGGTTTCCCACTCTTGGTAAGGCCTCCTACGTGCCTTATCTAACCTCTAGAGCAGCAGCCTAACTGTAAGGCCAAGAGGCTCCTCACCTCTTAGACAGGGACTGTCAACGCCCAAGTGAGCCACTGAACTCCCGATCCATTCCAGCATGGTCCACAGCCTTTTTTTGAATTACTGGGAACTCCAAAGATCCCAAGCATGCTTCTGGACCAGTACCTCAGGTGGCTTCGCTCCATGTTTACCGAGCCATTCGCCTCCCTAGTAAGCCACCAAAGCCTGATCCGATCGAGGAGCTCTCAGAAGCTTCCCACATTTGGTAAGGCCACCTACGTGCCTAAGCAAGCTTCTAGAGCGGCAGCATCGCTACAAGACCGGTGGCTTCGCTCTATATGTACCGGGTCATTCATCTCCCTAGCAAGCTACCGAAGCCCGATCTGATCGAGGAGAGCCAGAGGTTTCCCACTCTTGGTAAGGTCTCTTACATGCCTAAACTAACCCCTGGAGCATCAACCACACTGTAAGGCCAAGTGGCTCCTCACTTCTTATAAATGGCCGGTCAATGCCCAATTGAGCCACTGAGCTATTGTTTCATTCCAACATAGTCCAGAGTTTTCTCTCTGTCGTTGGGGGCTCATTGAAATCCCAAGTATGTCTCTGGACCGGTACCAGACAGGTTGCCCATCTCCATTGATATAGGGTCATCCATTGCTCAAGTGAGTCACCACTCATCCCGGAGGGGTCTAAAGTCTTCTCTCCGTCGCATGAAACTTCTAGAATCCTGAGCATGTCTCCAGACAGTTACTAGGCCGGTGTCTCCTTTCCACTTGTATGAGGCCTTTCATCGCCCTAGCGAGCAACCTTAGTCCCGATCTACCTCTCTTGGCCAGCTTCCACCACCTTCTTTGGATCAACTTTAGTCGGCCTTGACCTTCATCTCCTCAGTTGGATCAATCGAGATCTTTTCTACCTATCTTACCTCTCCTACCTTGGTAACACCAATCTGGACCTCTACTTTAATAGATTCAGATAGAGAGGTAGGCAGACTTGAAGCCCCTCATGCATCTACAGCAGCAGAGGACTTCAAGGTAGTTCTTACCTCAACATGACTAGACATGAAAGTAGAAATGGGAACTAAGTCTTTCTCATCATCTGTGCATCCATCATCTCAATAATTTCCAGCTTCAGTCCAAATGAACCCAATTAACTCTCAACTTTCTCTGTGATCTATTCAAGGTATCCATCCTCCAATAATGATCAAGTCAGAGGGAAGAAGATCTCGAGCTTCATAGCAAGCAACACAGAAGCGTCCTTCAGCAAATGAAGCACCCACTTTGGCTCCCAAGGTAGCCACGTTGCCATGCAGAGTTTAAACCACTCCTTTTATGTGGTCATGGGTTGAAGTAACCATCCTCCTTGGCTGGCACGAGCTCGACCTTAGCAAACACCAGCTTCCTCACGGAGATTATCATACCGATGTCCATTTGTACTGGGCCTTCCAATGCCCTTGTGAGCTATCGAGGTCTCGATCCATTCATGGAGCACCCAAAGGTCTTGATTCAATCACAGTGGGGTCTCAAGCTCGATTACAATTGTCAAAGACTCTTATCTACCCCAAGCGGACTTCTAAACCATTTACATCACTTGGGGACTAGAAGCTCAATATTTTCTCAGTACTCTAGTGTGAGGAGCGATGGCCTTAGCATCGTCTCAAGAGATTCTACTCGTTAAAGAACTCCTAGAGCGAGACTGGTTATCAACCGATACCACCATGCATTGATACAGCTTCGTATTAGCTCGCCATGAGTTTGCATCTCTTTCGATTTCGGTATCCGTAGTAGATCTTATGTGATCACCATCACCAGGAGAGCTACACCGCATTCTTAATGCCTTGAACTGGATAAAATCTCTCCAGGAGGATCGCTAGCACCAGGAGAGCTCCATAGCCCTCTTAATGCCCCAGACTGGATAAATTCCTTTAGGAGGAACACCATGGCATTTCGACAATTATCGCCTCAAGACCAGGGGTAAGCCTGGGATGCCCCCTCGCTACTTCTGATGCCTCGGTCGGGTGCCACCCCCCACCAAGAAGGGCTTGAGTGTAAGAGCATAGTTGCCGTCCAGATCTCGAGACCAAGAAATAGCTAGATAGCGCTCTTGATACCTTGGTCGGGCTACCACCCCTAAAAAGAATCTTAGTGTAAGGGCATAGTTACCGTCTAGATCTCGAGACCAGGGAATAGCTAGATAGCGCTCCTGATGCCTTGGTCGGGCTACCACCCCCAAGAAGAATCTGAGTGTAAGAGCATAGTTGCCGTCCAGATCACGAGACCAGGAAATAGCTAGATAGCGCTCATGATGCCTTGGTCGGGCTACCACCCCCAAGAAGAATCTGAGTGTAAGAGCATAGTTGTCGTCCAGATCTTGAGACCAGGAAATAGCTAGATAGCGCTCCTGATGCCTTAGTCGGGTTACGACCCCCAAGAAGAATCTAAGTGTAAGAGCATAGTTGCCATCCGGATCAAAATACCAGGATATAGCTAGATAACGCTTCTGATGCCTTGGTCGGGCTACGACCCCCAAGAAGGGTCCGAGTGTAAGAGCATTTAATGAGGACCAGCCAGTTGATTACAATTCGGCTAAGGTTGGAAAAGATCCAGATCCTTTAACCATTCATGGAGGACCAAGGACAAGAGCTAAAGCTAAAAGGATGAAAGAAGCCTTAACTTGTTTAATGGAAAGCATTTGGAAGGAGCAAGCTAATCAAGATTTGGTCAAGGTTCTAAGGATACAAGAAGAGTATAAAATGGTTAATATGTTTCTAACAAGTCCAAATCCAGAAGACAAGAGTCCAGCCTTATTAGAATGAAATATTCTAGCCTATCTTGAAGAATAAAAGGCCATTCGGTCATGTTGGGTTTTGTGGGCCTATTTTATAATTAGTTTGGGTTTAATTATGTTGGGTTTTGTGGGCTTATTTTTTTATTAGTTTGGGTTTTAATTGTGTTGGGTTTTGTGGGCTTATTTTATATAGTTTGGGTTTTTGTGTTGGGTTTTATTTTGTTAAGTGTGAGTTCATGTGTTTTTTGATTAGGAATAAGGAGTTACAAAGGCTGAATACTTTATGGTCATTATTCATGGTCTAAATGTCATTTAGTGGGAGGCTACACATTTAATGGGCAGTTATAATTGTGTTGTATTGTCCTTGGCCTTTGTTCTACATAAACAAGGCTGCTTTTTCTATGTAAGGGCAGAGATTTGAGTAATATAAACTTATTTGAGCACTTTGTGAGTGTTTGTTTTTAAGTTCTTGTATGAACTTTGGAACTTATCAAGCTTATTCAGCTTGTGGCGTTCAACAACCTCAAAATCTTTGTTTTGCCTTTAAACTTATCAAACTTCATAGTTTGTGGCGTTCTGGGGAAATCAAAGTGATGTTCTAATTAGCTTTTATCATCATTCTATTGATAAAGTGATTAGAATAGTTTCTCTTACTTCAATCTTGAACGATCGGGTTTGTTTCAATTAGTTGGAGGGTGTTAAATTGCATTCCATATGTATCATATCTCTTTAGCTATTGGGGTGTATAGTTGCTAAGTTAATGATTTCCATCATTTTGGTATCAGAGTTTAGCTCAAGTTTGAGGTTTGCGTATCCATTTATTTGTTGTTCTTTTAGTTTTTTTTTATCACTTTCTTTTCTTCTTCATCTTATAGCACCGTATCTATAATTCATCTTAATTGTTGTGCTTCTTGAGGTTATTGTCATTCTTTTTTGTTTTCCGCATAAAAAAAAACAAACAAAAAAAAGTATTGCGGATTCAAGGAATTCTTACAAAATTCCAAAAATCTTTCTTTGCTCATATCATTTTTGTTTCGGTTTGGAAAATATTTAAATATTGTCTTGGTGGGATAAAAATTGATATTTCAGTTCTAATCTTTGTTTACTTTAAGTGGTCTACCTTTTGTTTGTTTTTTTAGACGTACCCAATTTCACTTTGTTGAATTTGCCATAATCTGAATTGTTTGTTTAAAAGGACCTTAGTTAATCTAAGAACCCAAAGAACAAAACAAGAGAGGTAAAAGGCAAGAGTGGTGAGATTAGCATCGAGAAAAGCCAAATAATTGTGTGAAACACGAGTGGTGTGAATCAAT
Organism: Dipteronia dyeriana; assembly: GCA_032871835.1. Classification (NCBI taxonomy): domain Eukaryota; kingdom Viridiplantae; phylum Streptophyta; class Magnoliopsida; order Sapindales; family Sapindaceae; genus Dipteronia; species Dipteronia dyeriana. The sequence goes on from CM065301.1 coordinate 59,622,134, forward strand.
TCTTTGAGAGAAACACGTGAGGGAGTGATTGTGAGGCTGTTCTAACTTTTTTTTTTCAAGTTTTAAACATGTCTAACAAAGATAAAGAAGTGAGTTCTTCCTCAAATGATCAAGTGATTCAAGCAATGCAACAACAATTTGAACGTATGTTCAAAGTGATGGAAGATGTATGAGATCGTCTAGAAAGACATGATGAAGCAATTACCAGATTGCAAAGAGAACCACGATGTGGAAGACAGCCAGCCTTTGCCAATGATGTATATGATGGTGGAGAAGACACGGATGATGGCCAAGCTACCATAATTGGTCTAGACGTTAATCCTAGAAGATAAGTTAGGAGAGGACGTTTTGATGGTGTGGACTGAAACATAGACAGCATCAAAATGCAAATTCCTCATTTTCAAGGGAAGAACTATCCGGATGCTTATTTGTAGTGGGAATGAAAAGTGGAGCTGATCTTTGAATGTCATAATTACTCCGAAGAGAAAAAGGTAAAAATAGCTGCTGTTGAATTTTGTGACTATGTTATTGTTTGGTGGGATCAATTGTGTAAAGACAGGCGTAGAAATGGTGAAAGACCCGTAGAGACTCGGTTGGAGATGAAACAAATCATGAGGAGGAGATTTGTCCCTAGCCATTACTATAGGGATTTGCATCAACGGTTGCAAACTTTGATACAAGGTTCCATAAGTGTAGAAGAATATCACAAGGAAATGGAGATAGCCATGATAAGGACTAATGTGGAAGAGGACCGTGAGGCAACCATGGCTCGATTTTTGAGTGGGTTAAACAAGAACATTGTTGATCTTGTGGAGTTGCAACATTATGTGGAGATAAAGGACATGGTGGGTGTAAAAGGCATCAGGTATGATTCAAAACCTTATTCAGGTTCTTCTTATTCTTAGAAACCGAATTGGAGTAAAAAGGATGATAAACTCATTGTTAAGCCTAAAATTGATGAAACTAAAAGCAAAAATGAAATAGGCAGCAAGGGTAGAGGTGAGAATCAACCTAATCAAACTAGAGGCATTAAGTGTTTTAAGTGCCATGGACATGGTCATGTGGCACGTGAATGTCCTAATAAAAGGGTAATGATCATCAGGGATGGGACAGTTGAATCAGAAAGTGAGAGAGATGATGAAGATGACATGCCACATTTAGAAGATGCTAGTGATGTGGAGTATGCTAGTGGAGAAAATTTGGTTGTACAACGCACACTTAGTTTGCAAAGTATAAATAATGAACATGGTGAACAACGTGAAAATTTGTTTCATACTCATTGTTTGATTGCTAACAAGTTGTGTAATGTGATTGTTGATAGTGGAAGTTGTACAAATGTGGCAAGTACCTTACTTGTAGAGAAACTGAAATTACCTACTATTAAACATCCAAAACCATACAAGTTACAATGGTTGAATGATAGTGGTGTTGTGAAGGTAAATCGGCAAGTGTTAATTTCTTTTTCAATTGGTAGATATAAGGATGATGTTTGGTGTAATGTGGTACCTATGTATGCTGGTCACATGTTTTTGGGGAGACCATGGCTATATGATCGAAGGGTAATGCATGATGGGTTTAAGAACCATTATTCTTTGATCATGGAGGGACGAAAATACCAACTTGGACCTTTGCCTCCAAAGACAATTTTTGAAGACCAAATGCGCATAAAACAGCAATATGAAGAGCTTGAATCTTCATTAGCTGAAACATTGAGAAGGGAGCAAGAAAGAGAGAAAAAAAAAGGTGAGTTGAGTGGTAAAAATGAGAGCAATGGGAAACACAAAGGGAGAGAAAACAAGGATGGCTTGAGTGAAAGAAAAATGAGTGTTTATGCAAAAATATGTGATGTGAAGAAAGCATTAACCATGAGGCAGCCCTTACTTGTACTTATGTACAAGGATGTTTTAATTGTTTCTAATGAAATTAACAAGAGTTTGCCTAGTGTTATTGTTGATCTCTTATAGAAAAATGAAGATCTCTTTCCGGAAGATGTTCCTATTGGTTTGCCACTAATTACAAAAATTGGACATCAAATTGATTTCATTCTGGGTGCAAGCATACCAAATAGGCCAGCATATAGATGCAACCCCGAAGAGACCTAGGAAATCTAAAAGCAAGTAAGTGAGCTTATGGAAAAGGAATATGTACTTGAAAGCATGATTCCATGTGCGGTTCCTGTTTTGTTGGTACCTAAAAAGGATGGTTCTTGGAGAATGTGTGTTGATTGTCGATCCGTCAACAAAATCACGGAAAAGTATAGACATCTTATCCCTAGGTTAGATGATATGTTGGATGAATTGCATGGTTCTTGTGTGTTTTCAAAGATTGATTTGAAATCTGGATATCATCAAATAAGAATGCATGAGGGTGATGAATGGAAAACCGCTTTCAAAACTAAACATGGTCTATATGAATGGTTAGTAATGCATTTTGGCCTAACTAACGCACCTAGTACTTTTATGAGATTGATGAACCATGTTTTGCGTGCTTACATTGGAAAGTTTGTAGTAGTTTATTTTGATGATATACTTGTGTATAGCAAAATTTTAAACGAGCATGTAACACATTTAAAGGCTGTTTTTGATGTGCTTAGAAAAGAAAAGTTATATGCTAATCTAAAGAAATGCATTTTTTGCATTAATGAACTTAGTTTTCTTGGTTATGTTGTTAATGATAAAGGAATACATGTTGATCAAGAAAAAGTGAAAGTAATTAGGGAGTGGCCGAAACCCACTCGTGTTAGTGATGTAAGGAGTTTTCATGGTCTTGTTAGCTTTTATAAGAGATTCATTAAGGATTTGTCTACCATTGTTGCACCATTAACTGAATGTATAAAAAAGAATGTGGGATTTAGGTGGGGTAAAGAGCAAGATGATGCTTTTAACTTGTTTAAACACAAACTTAGTTCAGCACATTTGCTTGCTTTGCCTAACTTTGCTAAAACTTTTGAGATTGAGTGTGATGCAAGTGGAATAGGTATTGGAGGAGTCTTAATGCAAGAGGACAGACCCATTGCATTCTTTAGTGAGAAGCTAAGTGGAGCAAGTCTTAACTACCAGACTTATAATAAGGAGTTTTATGCCTTGGTGAGAGTGTTAGAGACATGGTAGCACTATCTTTGGTACAAGGAATTCATTATACACACCGATCATGAGTCCTTGAAATTTGTCAAAGGACAAGAAAAGCTAAGCCGTCGGCATGCAAAATGGGTGGAGTTTATTGAATCATTTCCATACATCATTAAGTACAAACAAGGTAAGGAGAATGTGGTTGCCGATGCTCTTTCTAGAAGGTATGCTCTAATTTCTAAACTTGATGCAAAATTATTGGGTTTTGAGTACATTAAAGACTTATACAATTCTGACTTTGATTTTGCTAATGTTTATGGGGCATGTGAGCAAGGGGGTTTTGACAAGTTCTTTAGACATGATGGTTTTCTTTTCAAAGAAAACAAGTTGTGTGTTCCTAGATGTTTAATGAGAGAATTGCTTATGAGAGAGGCACATAGTGGTGGGTTAATGGGGTATTTTGGAGTTAAAATTACTTTGGGTGTGTTAATTGATCATTTCTTTTGGCCACACATGAAAAGAGACGTTGAGAGAATATGTGAGAGATGCATTACTTGCAAATGAGCTAAATCTAAAGTAATGCCACATGAGCTGTATACTCATCTTCCTATACCTAGTGAGCCTTGGGTTGATATATCAATGGACTTTGTCCTGGGATTACCTAGGTTAAAAGGGGGGAGAGATTCTATTTTTGTTGTTATTGACAGGTTCAACAAGATGGCACATTTCATTCCTTGCCACAAAACAGATGATGCAACATGTTTTGTAGGGCTGTTCTTTAGAGAAATTGTGAGGTTACACGGAATTCCAAGGACAATTGTGAGTGATAGAGATGTGAAGTTCCTTAGCCACTTTTGGAAAACACTTTTGAGAAAGTTGGGTACAAAGCTGCTGTATTCAACCACTTGTCATCCATAAACAGATGGACAAACGGGGGTGGTAAATAGAACTTTATCAATGCTTTTGAGGGCTATAATTCAAAGGAATTTGAAGAATTAGGAGGAATGTTTGCCACATGTGGAGTTTGCTTATAATCGAAGTGTGCATGCTACAACAAACCATTCACCATTTGAAGTTGTGTACGGGTTCAATCCATTATCTCCTATGGATTTACTACCTTTACTTTTGGAACGAGCAAATTTGGATGGTAAGCAAAAAGCTGATTTTGTCAAAGCCTTTTGATGAGAACAAGGCGGCTGCATCAAATGATCCGTTGCATGTTCCGGTTGGGCCAATAACAAGGGCAAGAGCTCAGAGATTCAAAGAAACACTAAATGGCCTAATTCAAGACACTTGGGCTGATTTTGAATTGTTGAAGTCCAAATTCGGCCCACATGAAGACCAAATCCGGGCTGAACTTCGTAGACCTCTACAGAGAGCTTCTGAAGTTGGATTTTCTATTATAATATGTTTTCGGAAAGCCCAAGACAATCTCTACAGATTCTATGAATACACCCATCCTCTAAAATATTACAACAAGTCCAAATTCGGTCATCTATCCTATTGCACGAAGACTTGAGCTAAGCAGTCCGAATTTCAGAATATTTCCTATTTTTTGGGCGACGTATGGTTGGAGGAGAATCCAATTTCAGTATATTTCCTACTTTAGCATATTCCCTATTTTATATATATTCCCCAAATAAAGAGTTGATTTGTTTCCCGAAGAGATGCCTATTGGTTTACCACCAATAAGGGGGATTGAGCACCAAATTGACTTTGTACACGGAGCACCCATCCCAAATAGACCATCATATAGAAGTAATCCTGAGAAGACAAAGGAACTTCAAAGGTAGGTTAGTGAGCTCATGGAAAAGGAGTATGTACGTGAGAGCATGAGTCCTTGTGCGGTTCCCGTATTGCTTGTGCCAAAGAAGGATGGAACATGGAGGATGTGTGTGGATTATCGTGCCATCAACAATATCACTGTAAAGTATAGACATCCTTTTCCTAGATTAGATGATATGCTTGATGAATTACATGGTTTTATTGTTTTTACTAAAATTGATCTTAAAAGTGGATATCATCAAATTAGGATGAAGGAAGGTGATGAGTGGAAAACTGCTTTCAAAACAAAATATGGATTATATGAGTGGTTAGTTATGCATTTGGATTAACTAATGCACCAAGTACTTTTATGAGATTAATGAACCATGTTTTGCGTGCTTTTATTGGAAAGTTTGTGGTTGTTTATTTTGATGACATTCTGATTTATAGCAAAAACTTGGATGAGCATGTTGAACATTTAAAACTTGTTTTAGGTGTTTTAAGAATAGAAAAGTTGTTTGCTAATCTCAAAAAGTGCACCTTTTGCATCGATAAACTTGTATTTCTGGGTTTTGTTATTAGTGCTAAGGGAATTGGGGTTGATGAAGAAAAGGTTAAGGCAATTAAGGAGTGGCCGAAACCTACCAATGTGGGACAAGTGAGAAGTTTTCATGGGTTGGCTAGCTTTTATAGGAGGTTTGTGAAAGATTTTAGTAGTGTAGCTGCACCTTTAACCGAAGTTATTAAAAAGAATGTGGGTTTTAAGTGGGGTAATGAACAAGAAAAGACATTTAACTTGATTAAGAAAAAATTAACTAATGCACCTTTGCTTGACTTTGCTAAAACTTTTGAGATTGAGTTTGATACTTTAGGAATAGGTATTGGTGCTGTTCTAATGCAAGAAGGTCTTCCCATTGCATATTTTAGTGAGAAGATAAGTGGAGCAGCCTTGAATTATCCTACCTATGAGAAAGAGATGTACACTTTGATTAGAGCATTAGAAACTTGGCAACACTACCTTTGGCCAAAAGAATTTGTGATTCACACGGATCTGAGTCCTTGAAGCATATAAAGGGGCAACACAAGCTAAATAAGTGGCATGCCAAGTGGGTGGAGTTCATTGAAACATTTCCATATGTGAACAAGTACAAAAAGGGTAAGGAAAACGTGGTCGTTGATGCTCTGTCAAGAAGGTACGTTATACTTTCTACTTTGGACGCTAAATTGTTTGGTTTTGAATACATTAAACAATTGTATGTGGATGATTCTGATTTTGGCAATGTGTTCAAAGCAAGTGAAAAGGCTGCATTTGGTAAATTTTATAGGCATGATGGATTTTTGTTTAGAGAAACTAAATTATGTGTGTCTAAGAGTTCTTTACGTGAATTGCTTGTTAGAGAAGCTCAGGGAGGAGGTTTGATGGGGAATTTTGGTGTAGCTAAGACGCTAGATACTTTGCATGAACATTTTTTTTGGCCTCATATGAAACGTGATGTAGAAAGAATCTGTGAGAAATGCATTACTTGTAGACAAGCCAAGTCTAGGATTAAGCCTCATGGATTGTATACTCCTTTGCCTATACCTAGTGGACCTTGGATTGATATTTCTATGGATTTTGTGTTGGGTTTGCCTAGGTCAAAAAGGGGTAGGGACTCTATATATGTGGTTGTTGATAGGTTTTCTAAAATGGCACATTTCATTCCTTGTCATAAAACCGATGATGCATCACATATTGCTGATTTGTTTTTCAAAGAAATTGTGTGATTGCATGGCATGCCTAAGACCATTGTTTCGAATAGAGATGCTAAGTTCTTAAGCTGCATTTGGAAGACTTTATGGGTAAGTTAGGCACTAAACTTTTATTTTCTACTACTTGTCATCCACAAACTGATGGTCAAACTGAAGTAGTTAATAGGACTTTATCTACCTTGTTGCGTGCTATAATACAAAAGAACTTGAAAACATGGGAGGATTGTCTGCCGCATGTAGAGTTTGCTTATAATAGGAGCATGCATTCTGCAACTCATTTTTCTCCTTTTGAAATTGTGTATGGTTTTAACCCATTGACTCCTTTGGATTTAATTCATTTACCTGTGAATGAGCATGTTAACTTGGATGGAAAAAAAAGGAAGATTTTGTTAAGCAAATCCATGAAAAGACTCGGCAAAACGTAGAGAGACGAACTGAGCAATACGCCAATCAAGCAAATAAAGGGCGTAAGAAGGTTGTGTTTGAGCCCGGTGATTGGGTGTGGTTGCATATGAGGAAGGAATGAATCCTAGCCCAGCGGAGTTCTAAACTACTTCCAAGGGGAGATGGCCCATTTCAAGTGATTGAAAGAATCAATGACAATGCATACAAGTTGGATCTTCCAGGTGAGTACAATGTTAGTGCAAGCTTCAATGTTTCTGATTTGTCTACTTTTGATGTAGGTAACGATTTGAGGACAAATCCTTTTCAAGAGGGAGGGAATGATGAGAACAAGGCGGCTGCATCAAATGATCCATTGCATGTTCTGGTTGGGCCAATAACAAGGGTAAGGGCAAGAGCTAAGAGATTCAAAGAAGCACTAAATGGCCTAATTCAAGACACTTGGGCTGATTTTGAATTGTTGAAGTCCAAAATCGGCCCATATGAAGACCGAATCCGGGCTGAACTTCGTGGACCTCTACAGAGAGTATATAAAGTTGGATTTTCTATTATAATATGTTTTCGGAAAGCCCAAGACAATCTCTACAGATTCTATGAAGACCCCGTACTCCGAAACAGTACAACAAGTCTAAATTCGGCCATCTATCTTATTGCGTGAAGACTTGAGCTGAGCAGTCCGAATTTCAGAATATTTCCTATTTTTTGGGCGACGTATGGTTGGAGGAGAATCCAATTTCAGTATATTTCCTACTTTAGCATATTCCCTATTTTATATATATTCCCTATTTTATATATATTTCCCAAATAAAGAGTTGATTTGTTTCCCGAATTCAACTTTCCAAATAAGGAACAAATCAACTAGTTGCTAGTTTTTAGTCTTTAGTTGTTTCCTAAATTTGTTAGCATTTATTTTCCTAAACTGTAAGGCATTAATTGCCTAATATTTATTCCCTTTTTAGGTCTTAGATATTTTTAGTATAAAAGAGACCAATTGATGTAATTTGAAAGATAGATTTTGAATAGAAATAAATTTGAGAGAATTTTCTCTTTGGTTCTTCATAGAACTTGTGAACTTATCAAGGTTCTACCTTATGGCATTCAAACCTTGACTTATCACTCACCTTCTTTCTTATTCTTGAGTGTGGCGTCTACAACTTTTTGATACCGTTGGTTCTTACCTCCTTATAGGTAACGGGTCGTGGTCCGATAATATTCTTGTTTAAAAACTTCATTAGAAAACGATCCTTCGTTACCATATATTGGTTCCGGGTCTCACTGCTCTTGGTGAGGTTCATATCAGTTGGTATCAGAGCTTAGGCTTCTAAATCAGGATCTATCCTTGTTCTTTTTCGTCTATTTTGTTTTCTGTTTGATCTAAAAAAAAAAAAGATCCATTAAAAAAAACAAGTTTTATCAAATCCGTTACAAAAAAAAAAGTTTTATCAGATTCGTTATATAAAAAAAAAGATTCTGATTTTTTTTTAGGTTGTGTAGTTGAACTTATTTCAATTTTGTTTCTATTCCTTTTTTTAAATTCCGTGTGTTGATATTAAAAAAAAAAGTTGGCAGTAGAATCTCGTCTTTGTTATTCTTGTCCTATATTATTATTATTATTATTTTTTTAATTTCTTTTGTTACATATTATTTCTTAAACTTCTTGTGAGTGTTTGTCCAAGTAAAAAAAAGGGAACTGAAAGAGTGAACAAAGAGTGAAAATAGGTAAGAAAGTGTGAGCTCATCAGAGGGTAAAAGCCAAAAGAATTGAGTAAAACATGAGTGAGTGCCACAATCTTTGAGAGTAAACACGTGAGAGAGTGTAGTGTGGCTTCCTATTTTTTTTTTTTTTTTGCAGGTTTCAAATATGTCTTGTGATAAAAGTAGAGACTTATCTGATGATGCACCAGAAACGATAGATCTCAAGTTTTTGTATAAAGCCATACAAAAAAAACATGGACCGAATGGAGATTAAGATTGGTGAGGTGCATGATAGGATAGATAAGGTGGAGTCTAGTTCACAAAGGGTGCAACCAATTAGGGTCCCTAAGGTGGAACGAAGAGAAAGAAACCCACATAGGAATGACTATAAAGATGATTATGAGATTGACCTAGAGACGGATGATCACATGTCTAAGGTGGATGCAGACAGATTTCAACTTGGAATGGGTGGTAAAGAAGTTAGGAATGGGAATAGAGGAGATAGGTATGGAGAGCTTTGGGTGGCAAGAAGAACTCTTAGTGCTCAAGCCAAAGAAGATGATGAGGTACAACGTGACAATATTTTTCACACCCGTTGTTATGTTAATGATAAGGTATGTAGCATGATCATTGATGGGGGGAGTTGTACTAATATGGCTAGCACTAGTTTTGTGGAGAAACTGAATTTGGCCACTTTGAAACACCCAAAACCTTATAAGCTACAATATGATAGTGGGGAAATCAAGGTGACTAAACAGGTGTTGGTGTCGTTTTCAATTGGAAAATACGAAGATGAAGTCCTTTGTGACTTGGTACCAATGAATGCGGATCATATCCTTTTGGGGAGACCGTGGCAGTTTGATAGGCATGTGACGCATGATGGTATACCAATAGATACTCCTTTGTACTCAATAAAAGGCCAATCACTCTTGTACCTTTAACCCCAAAACAAGTGTATGAAGATCAAGTGAGGTTAAGAAAAGAGAGAGATGTCAAAAAAGAGAGTGAGAGTGAGAGTTCAAAAGAAAGAGAGAGAAAAGAAAAAAAAAGATGAAAATGAAAAAGAGGTTGTTAAGAAAAAAAAATAGAGAAAACAAGTAAGTTTTTATGCAAGAGAGAGTGAGGTCAAAAGGGCACTATTTTCAAATCAGCCAATGATTGTACTTTTGTACCAAGAGGCATGTTTTAATACTAATGGAATTAACCCTTCCTTGCCTAGTGTTGTTGTTTCTCATTTGCAAGGCTTTGATGAAGTGTCGCAGGCTATCAACAACATTATGGTGAAGATTCGAGGACGAATCCTTTTGAAGAGAGGGGGAATGATGAGAATTAAGAGACATCACCAAAGGAACCATTGCATGTTCCAATTGGGCCAATTAAAAGGAGGCAAGAGGATCAAAGAAGCATTAAATGATGGGTTGATTCCGAGTTGCTAAAATCCAAATTCGGCCCACATGAAGATCAAATCCGAGCTGAACTTTGTGGACCTCTACAAAGAGCATCAGAAGTCGGATTTTCTATTATAATATGTTTTTGGAAATCCCAAGACAATCTATACAGATTCTATGAAGACCCCGTCCTCCGAAACAGTACAACAAGTCCAAATTCGGTCATCTATCTTATTGTCGAAGACTTGAGCTGAGCAGTCCGAATTTCAGAATATTTCTTATTTTTTGGGCGACGTATGGTTGGAGGAGAATCCAATTTCAGTATATTTCCTACTTTAGCATATTCCCTATTTTATATATATTCCCCAAATAAAGAGTTAATTTGTATCCCGAATTCAACTTTCCAAATAAGGAACAAATCAACTAGTTGCTAGTTTTTAGTCTTTAGTTGTTTCCTAAATTTATTAGCATTTATTTTTCTAAATTGTAAGGCATTAATTGCCTAATATTTATTCCCTTTTAGGTCTTAGATATTTTTAGTATAAAAGGGACCAATTGATGTAATTTGAAAGATAGATTTTGAATAGAAATAAATTTGAGAGAATTTTCTCTTTGGTTCTTCATAGAACTTGTGTACCTTGTGGCGTTCAAACCTTGACTTATCACTCACCTTCTTTCTTACTCTTGAGTGTGGCGCCTACAACTTTCTTGATACCGTTGGTTCTTACCTCCTTATAGGTAACAGGTCGTGGTCCGATAATATTCTTGTTTAAAAACTTCATTAGAAAACGATCATTCGTTACCATATATTAGTTCCGGGTCTCACTGCTCTTGGTGAGGTTCATATCAGTTGGTATCAGAGCTTAGGCTTCTAAATCAGGTTTAATCTATCCTTGTTCTTTTTCGTCTATTTTTTATCTGTTTGATCTAAATCAGATGTAAGGGCAGAGATTTAAGTAATATAAACTTATTTGAGCACTTTGTGAGTGTTTCGTTTTTAAGTTCTTGCATGAACTTTGGAACTTATCAAGCTTATTCAGCTTGTGGCCTTCAACAACCTTAAAATCTTTGTTTTGCTTTTAAACTTATCAAACTTCATAGTTTGTGGCGTTTTGGGGAAATCAAAGTGCTGTTCTAATTAAGCTTTTATCATCATTCTATTGATAAAGTGATTAGAATAGTTTCTCTTACTTCAATCTTGAACGATCTAGTTTGTTTCAATTAGTTGGAGGGTGTTAAATTGCATTCCATATGTATCATAGCTCTTTAGCTATTGGGGTGTATGGTTGCTAAGTTAATGATTTCCATCAGCATTGTTGCCATCCAGATCACGATACTAGGATATAGCTAGATAGCGCTTCTAATGCCTTGGTCTGGCTACGACCCCTAAGAAGAATCCAAGTGTAAGAGCATAGTTGCCATCCAGATCAATAAACCAGGATATAGCTAGATAGCGCTCTTGATGCCTTGGTCGGGTTACGACCCCTAAAAAGGATCCGAGTGTAAGAGCATAGTTGCCATCCAGATCAAAATACTAGGATATAGCTTGATAGTGTTCCTGATGCCTTGGTCGGGCAAACCCCGCTAGGAAGGATCTGACATAGATGCCTACTGGGATCATTTATCCAGCTCATCTAAGTACCGCGATTCCTGGAAAAGGAACTCTAGGTACCCATATCTACTGCAGAAGCTTCATCCGACATGATCCAGCTACACGCTCATTTATTTTACAGGAATGACTAGTACCCCGGTCCGCTAAGCCAAGCACTGTGAGCAATTCTGGTTACAAGTGAGAAGCGACAAGTAAAATTCTTCATGTAGTACAAGATCTAGAATCCAACCCCAAATAATTACCGGTGTTCAAGTCAGAGAGGACTTCTGTTAATAGCAAAATTTGGCTAGGGACAAAAGAAGAATTTTTCATTTCCCAGTCTTCCCGTAAGGGTCCAAATTCCAGCTTATATGACGGGGTATCGAGGTCCCCGAGGTCGAGCTACCACGGGATCTTACAGGAGCTAGGCGAGGCCGACCATACCATCTGAGCATCTCACACGAGTCAAGGCTTACCAAATAAAGCCCGACGAGACCGCGTCAAGCTCTTTATGCCAGGATAAACCCGAAGCTAGGTCGATGTGAAAGGATCTGGGTTTGCCGACATTAAGGTATCTCATGACACTTTCCTAGAGCTTGCTACTATCTCTACTTTCACTATGAAACCTTCAAGGTGCCGAACTTGTCTTGCAAATGCCCTCCTGCCTAGTCGAGGTATAATCTCGACCTGTCCGAGCATTAAAGGAAGGAGCCCGTAAAGCCTCATCATCACCAAAAAGCGCCAAGATCCACTGTAAATCCTGGCATGGTTAAATCAAGCAGCAAGAGCAGTACTCGAGAGTACCTCTTCACCCTTCCAGAAGCGTGCCAAGGTCGCCTGTTTATGGCAAACACCTTACCAGGGCCTGCTAGCCAAGCCCGCTACCCTACTTGGAAGCCTGCATAATTAGGTTAAGCTCCATGATAAAGTTCGGCGTAGCTAAACCAAACTCCTAGTTACAAGGTTGGAACCCTATGGGATATTTTGCCCCTAAAATGGTTAGCACAAGCTCCATGGGAATACTGGCATCTAGCTCTGTGACAATCGAGAGAACCCTGGGGGACCCCGCCAGTGTACTGGATCCTAGGGTACCTCGCCATCAAGAAATATCAAATGTCACCTCGGGTAACCTCCATGAAGTACCTCTCCAAAGTGACAAGCAGAACTAGAGCTCTCATCTCGGCAACGTAGGAAAAGAGGATTGACTTCCATGACATTTAAAGTACTATTAATGAGGTCAACCATATTAATGGAGGCAGTCAACCCAATTAATGACATGATCAACACCATTAATAAAGAGAATATTCAACTCTTTAATGGCCGTCATTAGTGAAAGAGTCTAAAGAGGAAACAAATACCTTTTCCTTCCAGATATCCTCCACAACCTATTTTTTGGGGTCAACTATAACAGAGAATCCCGTTTATCAAGGAAAGAAGAGTCCGAAGAGGAAACAAACACATCCCCTCCGAGATATTAGCCACGATCTGACCAACTACATTAAAGAAAGAATCGTACTCAATAAGGAAAGGAAGATTGAAGAATCCTGGACTTGCACGCCAAGGTAGTCACCATTTATAAATATGCCTGTAAAAGGCATAGAAAGGGGATCCGATCAATGACAGAAGACAGACATGCTTCGCTAAAAAGATCTCTCGACATTATCAATGTATGTGTTACCTTTACCTAGAATATACCGGTATCAGTCTACATTCGACCACCATTGTAAGCTCTCTGGAACGACTTCGTTGTATTACTTCACCATTCTTGTAAGCTCCCTGGAGCATTCTTTGATATATACATAAGGAAGGGTATTCCCCCTTCCTCCGGATACTGCCTTGGGGTTTTTCTGCATGTGATCATTTGTGATGTTTTTTCCCCCTTGGTCAGTCCACCTCCCTCTTCTAAAGATTTGTTTTCTCTTACTTGTGTCATGTGTAATGCATGCGTATATGAGTTCGAGCTAGTTTCCTACCTCGCTGGACCTAGCACTCTTGTTTTCCCTCTACATGCTAAAGTCGCATGTCAAGATGAGGAGAAACCACCCAGACCAGCTTGAAGGAAGTCGATGGGCTCTCATGTATCATCTCTATGGTGGAAAACGAGCTCTCTAACACTGAAGCTAGATAAGCCCCCCTCCTTACTTGTTATCTAGGTCGGGGAATTACTGGAAGGAATCGGGCTCCAGGTACCATGATAGGCTCCGACCCCGATCGAGGACCAGAATCAGGACCAGGACCAAGATCAACCCCTTTACACCAGTAAGAGAACCTCAAGCTCCCCAGATATACTTCATAAGCACGCATCCCGATGGGCGGGATGGCTTGTCTCCTACCTACGTTTTCATCCTCCTTCATATTCATACAAAATAAGGTCAGGTATCAACGGTACCGACCCCGACCACCACTTTCGCGATAGTGGTCTCGAGGGCGTTAATGGGGATTTCTCATCCTAAACAAATTTCCTGTTAACACTCTTTATGGCTTGAAACAGGCCCCAATAGTGTGGTACCATGAGCTAAAGACATTTATTTTATCTTATGGTTTTTAAAATTCCAAGAGTGGTACCTCACTATTTATTTATAATAATGCCTCTATCACATCTTACTTCTTGGTTTATATAGATGATCTTCTAATCAAAGGAAATTCTCGGGGACTTCATTCATAATTTCATTGCCTTTCTTTCTCAACGGTTCTCTATTAAAGATCTTGGCCATCTCCACTACTTCCTCTGTGTTGAAGTCATTCCCACACAACATGGATTATTTTTGTCATAACACAAGAACAATCGTGAGTTAATTACCCACATCAAGATTACTAGTGCCAAAGACTCAATCACACCTATATCCACATCTATAAAATTAGTCTTACAAGACGGCACTCCTCTAGTTGATGTCACACAGTATCGTAGTATTATTGGTGGTCTACAATATCTTTCCCTTACTCGCCCAAATATTGCCTATCCAGTTAATAAGGCTGCTCAGTACATGGATGCTCTAACACAGACTCACATGACAGCTGCCAAATGTCTTCTGCGATATCTTAAGCATACAATCTACTTTGGGCTTCATCTTTGAAAAAAATCAAGAACTCAATCTCTTTGCCTATTCGGATGCCGATTGGGTGGGTGACAAGGAAAACTACACTTCTGTCTCAGCCTTCATTGTTTACCTTGGTGGAAATCCCATCTCCTGGAGTTTGAAAAAGCAACGTACAGTAGCACGATCTTCTATTGAGGTCGAATCTCATGCAGTTGCAGCTACTACTGCAGAGCTCTCATGGTTGACTCATTTGCTTTCAGAACTTGGCATTTCACTATCCGTGCACCTCAACTCTTCTAAGATAATCTTAATTCCATTTACCTTTGTGCGAATCTGGTCTTTCACACTCGGATGAAGCATGTTGCTCTTGATTATCACTGTTCGTGATAAAGTGGCAAATGACTCTCTTCAAGTTACACATGTCTCGACTCATGACTAGCTGGCGGATGCTCTCACAAAAACCTTTTGCCAAGCAACGTTTCACTTCACTTGGTACCAAGATTGGCTTTTTTGATGGAATCACCATCTTGCGGGGGTATATTAGGTAAGATTTTCTCTCCAGAAATCAAGGCAATCATGGCACAAAATCAACAAAATCGTTGCAAGATGTTCTCTCCATCAGTCAAGGCAATCATGGCACCAAATCAACAAAGTCTTCGAACAATATTGTTGTTACTCATTCTTAGCATTATATTTGTTAATAGTAAAATTTGGTTAGGGACCAAAGAGAAATTTTCCACTCTCCTAGCTAGAATCAAAGTCCGAAATCACCATTCATGGGACCTCGGGCAAGCCCTTGAGCTACCCCACAGAATCGAGGAAGGATCATCGGGCTTCAGAACTATCAGGAGTAAAGCTAGGCAAGTGTAGATCGAGCCCACGCGTGAACACTGAAATCCGAGCTTCTCGAGATCACCTATCCCAGAACCTCGTGAAAGCAAAGAAAGATAACCGACCACATAAAGCACTAAAGTGAAGCCAGACACAAACAAAAGTGAGCTCTTTCCAGATCAAGGCTTCCCGAGGTCAGATTTGACTCGTAGCCTAAGCCAGAAGCCCACCAACCTCTCCAGAAGCCCGTTGTCCCCGTCATACATGTAGAGAGAGAGAGTCTCTGAGTGGGTCGGATTCATGCTATAGCTGATAAGGGACGCCTATAACAACCCTAGACATGAAAGAAAAATCTCGCTTATCTACACTACCCCTAGTAAGTGCCCATAAGACCGTCCCAAGCTTCTAGGACCAGAACTAAAGCATGGATCTACCTCGAGTAGCTAATTCGATGACCTCCATGAAGAATCATGCCATGAATACACATAAGATCATATCCACGTTATAACGAACATTAAATTATGTATACGTGTGAGACAAGAGTTTGATTCCAAAGAGGAAACAAACTTATCTCCTCCTATGATAATCTTGAGTCCGTAATCTACTTGAAGTCAACGACTTTCAAATAAGGGATCCAGCCCGATAAGGAGGGAACGGATTAATAAAATCGTGGCGGGTGATTCACGAATTTAAACCTACTTGGAACAAGTATAAATAGATCCAAACATGATATAGAAAAGTGATAGGCAGAAATAAAGTGAAAAGAAAAAGAATTACGTCGGGCTTAAATTCTGTGATCAGAACACGGCCATAATTGTATCTACTATTCGACAAGTACGAAGTTACAATCTTCCTCTATCCTAGAGAGAATGTGAGTGTATGTGAGAAATTTCTATATACCACGAGTGATCAATAATAAAGCTCTCATTAGTTGTTGTCATTCAAACATTCGTTTCTATCTAAGCAGGTCAAGTATCAAAGGTACTGACCCGGCCACCACCTCGGTGGAAGTGGTCTCGAGGGTGTTAGTTGGAATTTCTCATCTTGATCAAATTTCTCGTTAACACTTTTTGGTACCGTCTGTGGGAAGTAACTTTCGCACCATTATTTTTATATTCATAAGTTTGTTATTTTGCAGTTAATCATGAGGCTTCGCTCCTCCTAAGGACAGCCAGGCGCATCTGAGCAACGTTCAGCTGCGTCGACACGAAAGGTCCCGAAGAAAAGGAGAAAATTCGGACTCCATGGCCAGCTCCCAGACCATCCAGCCACTGTGCGGGCTTTGGATCCCCCTATGGGAAGCCAGGTCGCGCTTGACCAACAAGCGGTGGCCTTCATGGAAAACATCCTCCTTCGACTGCTCGCTGAGGGTATTACTATCCAGCAAGCAAACCTCTGTAACCAAGGTGAACCAAACAGGCTCGGGACTTGGCATCCCACTTTTGATCACCTAGGACCTACCCCACTGGAGCCAGCTCGTAAAGGAACTATACCCATACCCTCGATCAGGTATAGGTTAGGGCCTATGCCCCCGATCCTAAAGTTCCGCCACGTTACCAACCCAGGCAAGTTAAGTCTGTGGCTGATGTCCTTCCCAATGAGCGACGAGAGTTTCTTCACCCAGCGACTTCAAGGAGGCAGGTCTGAACTAGAGAGGAAGAAAGCCAACAAAGCTCCAAGGCAGACCCCATCCGAAGAAGAAATCGGGTAAAGGTCGTCAGCTCGTCAGAAGGGTCTGATAGTGAGGAGTCTGAGATTAATTCAGGGAAACATAAGAGCAAGCGCCTGAGAGACCAGTTGGCAAAGCTTCAGAAACAGATCCAGCATATGAAGAAGATGAAGTACAAGGAAGACAAGAAAGACCCTCTAATTAAGATGAATGCTCATTTCACCTGAAGGATCGGAAGGCGGAGCTCTCACCAAAATTCAAATGCCGGCTAACAGATTATCCGGGACTGAGGATCCGTTGAGCCACTTGGAGAGCTTCGTTCAATAGATGGAGGTCCAGAACATGACCAGAGCCGCTATGAGCTGAATGTTCCCAACTATGCTGACGGATTACTCTAAGACCTGATTCAGAAAGCTACCCACTGGCAGTGTGGATTCCTTCACGAAACTATCAACTGATTTCTGCTCGTAATTCCAGGGAGTTAAGCCTTGATTGAAGGATTCAATCCATCTATAATACGTGATCTAAGAGAGAGGGGAAACCCTCCGGGCTTATATCGAGCGTTTCCATAAGGAAGTCATCCAGATGAGGGTCTTCACCGAGAAAGAAACCCTGGCCAATTTTAGAAGGAACTTGTGGACGGGGAAGCTTTTCCTGCCTTTCACCGATTGGTCTCTAGAGACCTACCAAGAAGCCTGTGATCGGGCTCTGGAGCAAATTGAAGTCGACGAACAGATCAAATTCAAGATGGAACACGACGATATGAGAACAGTAAAAATACAGAAGAAGGAAGCTTCCAAACCAGAGCAAGCTCAGAAAATCCAGAACAAACCCCTAACAAGTCTACGTATCGCCTCCCCATTTCTCAAACCCGGTCGAAAAGGTATCCCGTAAAACGAACTCCTCTGCAGGTTTTGCCTCCTCCTAGGACGGTAGCTCCAATAGCTCGAGATGAGAGAAGATATGATCATTACACCCCTTAAATATATCTCATAAAACGATCTATCTCGCCATTCGAGATAAAGGGTTGCTACAGAAGCCCGCACCCATGAAAGCCCCCGTCGATAAGAGGAATCGTTATAAGTATTGTGACTTTCACGAAGACGTGAGACACAACACTTCAGAGTGCTATAACCTGCGAAATCAGATCGAGGCTTTGATAAGAGGAGGATGTTTAGTAGAATTCTTACAGCAAGTCAGGGATAACATTCAAACTGGAAGGGAAGTGCAAGCCGAGAACCGCGAACAAGCTAAGAAAAGAAAGGGGGCGCAGGTGGATCTGATGCAGCAAATCCAGATAATACATACCATCAGCGGAGGGCCTACTGTGGCTGGTACCTCTAATAATTCTAGGAAAAACCACGCTAGGAAGGTCCCTCATGTTGACGAAGGGCGGAGTATCTTCAAGGTCGACCAAAGCCTGACCGACCCCTCCTAGTTATCACAGATCATTTTCACCGAAGCGATGTCTACAACACCGTGCAGCCTCATGATGATCCCATGGTGATCACGGTACAGATTGCTAACTACATGGTGCACCGTGTGCTCATTGACACAGGCAGCAGCGTCGACATCCTATTTAAAGACACCTTGGAAAAATTAAACTTGAAACAGTAGTGTTACAATAGTTACACTACCCGGCTGTATGGGTTCACTGGGGATTCAATCATACCCGTAGGATAAAAAATCCTGCCAGTAATCATTGGTGCCACACCTCTTTAGCAGAATGTCATGACAGACTTAGTGGTGGTAGATACCCCATCAGCCTACAATGCAATATTAGAAAGACCATTTTTATCATCTTTGAAAGGAGTCATATCTATCTACCACAAAGTCCAGAAGTTCCCAGTAGGAGAAAAGGTGGGAGAAGTACGGGGTGACCAGTAAGCAGCCAAGAGATGCTATGCAGTATCTGCCAACCCAACAACTCTAGCAAAACAATTTGCCCAGGTAACAACGATCCAGGATGGGGCAACACCAGTATTGACCTTGAAAGATGAAAGACCCACGAATCACCCAGAGGATGATCCTATGGTACTAGACGAGAAGGAACAGAGAAGAGAATGGGCTAGTGGGCGTCCAGTTGATGAGTTAGAAATAGTGCCCATTCGAATAAACGATCCCTCAAAGGTCGTTAAGGTCGGAGCCACCCTTGTGCCTAGAGTGAAGGAGAGTTTGGCCGGGCTTCTCAAAGAGTTCAATGACTACTTCGCTTGGAGCCACGATGAGATGCCTAGGATCCTGATGACTTTGGCTACTCACCGATTGGCAGTGGATCCTTCCTTTAAGCCAATCAAATAAAAAATGTGTCACTTCAACACCTAAAGAAATGTTACGGTTTAGGAAGAAGTGGATAAATTGACCCAAACAGGCTTCATCAGAAAAGCACGCTACCCCGAATGGATCGCCAACGTAGTCATGGTCACAAAGGTAAATGGGAAGTGACACATGTGCATCAATTATACCGACCTTAATCGGGCATGCCCGAAAGACAATTTCCCTCTACCAAAAATTGATCAGTTAGTTGACTCCACCTCTGAAAACAAGCTCCTGAGCTTTATGGATGGGTTTTCAGGATACAATCAAATTATGATGCATCCCGTAAACCAGAAGAAGACCAGTTTCATCACTGGACGGGGTCTGTATTGCTACAAGGTGATGCCTTTCGGGGTTAAGAACGTAAGAGCTACATATCAATGGTTAGTCAATCGACTGTTCAAGCCCGAAATTGGAAGATCAATGGAGGTGTACATCGATGACATGATCACTAAGTCATCAACCCCTGAAGGCCATCTGGGCGACCTTTGCAGAGCCTTCATGATCTTAAGGGAGAACCATAAGAGATTGAACCCCTCCAAATGCACATTTGGGGTGACTGCGAGAAAGTTTATGGGCTTCATGGTTCATGAGAGAGGCATAGAGGCTAACCACGAAAAGATTAAGGCTATCCTGGATCTAGAGTCCCTCACATCACTTAAACAGGTTCAAGCTCTGATCGGGCAAGTAGCAGTGCTCAACAGGTTTATTTCTTGGTCTATCGACAAATGTCTCCTATTATTCAAAGCCATCAAGCAAGGAAAAAACATGAAATGGGACCAGAAAAGTGAACAAGATTTTCAAGCCTTGAAAAAATATCTGTCAAGCCCTCTGCTACTGATCAAACCAAATTCTAGAGAAGAGTTGTAAATCTACTTGGCCGTATCAGAGACTGCAGTAAGTGGGGCCTTGGTCAAGGAATGCGGAGATAGGGGTCCTGCGGCCTATATACTACTTAAGTCATGTTCTAACCAAGCCCGAGAAGAACTATACCCTTCTGGAGAAGCTCGGTTATGTCTTGGTAACCTCGGTAAGGGAGCTTAGTCCCTACTTTAAATCTCAGTCAATAGCAGTAGTGACGGACTAACCCCTCCATCAATTCTTACAAAGGCCGGATGTATCTGGAAGGTTGGTTTTATGGGCCCTGGAGCTCACCCAGTTTGATTTAAGGTATAAGCTCAGGACCACAATAAAAGCCCAGGCTTTGGTGAACTTTGTAGCAGAGCTCTCAATGCCCCCAAGCCAAACGACCTCCGCAGTGACGAACATAGCCCTTGAGAGGATTCCAGAATTTGACAGCTGGCCGAAAGATTGCAAGTCATGAATCCTCTACACAGATAAAGCGTCCGGGTAAGCTGGGGGAGGAGCGGGCATAGTTCTAATCGACCTAGAAGGGATTAAGTGCTGCCACTGTTTCAGATTTGAATTTAAAGCCACTAACAATGAGGCAGAGTATGAGGCCCTCTTAGCCGGAATAAGCGCGGCCGCAGAGCTCGGGGTGAGTTACCTACAGGTCAGGAGTGACTCGTTGCTCATAGTCAACCAAGTCTCTAGGGATTATCAGAAAAAAGGGGATAACATGATTGCCTACTTGAAGCTAGTTCAACAACTTAAGAGTAAATTCAATGGTTTCAAGATTGAGCAGATACCTCGACAACAGAATCGTTGAGTAAACATCCTAGCCAAGATAGTTACGAATGGCGGCCTGACCTTACCACGAGGAGTCCCTCTCTAAGTGATCCCCTTACCAAGCACAGTAGCAGGTAATGAGACTTATACCCTGGATCGGCGACTATGCTGGAAGGACCCAATAGTGAATTATCTCCCAGAAGGAAGGCTCCCTAAGGAGCCCGACCAAGCTAGAAGAATCAAGAGGCTCTCAGTCTGATACTTCTTGGTAGATTGGTACTTATACAGGAGGGGAAAATCCATTCCTTTGCTTCGATGTTTACATCATGAAGATGGCAAATGGTCATTGAGAGAGGTTCACTCCGAGGAATGGGAGAAACCACATTGGTGGGGAGGCTCTGGCATATCAGGTACTCCGTATGGAGTATTATTGGCCAACCATCTATCGAGATACAAAGAACTTAGTACGATCATGATAAACATGCCAGAAGACCACAATCTTGAGTCACCTACCGCAGGAGCGATTGTCATCCCTTAGCTCACCATACCCCTTTACTATGTGGGGAGTCGACTTGATCGGAACGCTTCCTGCTGCTCTTGGTCAAGCCAAGCATGGGTCGAAGTCGGACCGTTTTCCCAGATATCGAAAGAAAATACAATAAGATTCATAAAAAATAATGTAGTTTGCAGGTTCGAGACCCCTCTTGACATTGTAGCTGACCTCGGCAAGCAGTTTGATAATGGTTGTTCAAAGACTTTTGCTAGGGCTTGGGGATTGACCTTAGGTTTTCTTCAGTAGCCTACCCCCAAACTAACGGGCTGGTGAAATCCACCAATAAGACTATTAAGAAGCTGTGGAGAAAGAAGTTACAGTAGAAAAAGGGTAGATGGGCTGAGAAGCTTCCTGAGGTCCTCTGGGCTTACCGTACTACGAGAAGAACGGCTATCCGGGAAACACCTTATTCTCTAGCCTTTGGGGTTGAAGCGGTACTTTCCATTGAGCACAAACTGACCTCCTTCAGAGTTCAACACTTTGAACAGGGAAGCAACGGCTCCATGCTAGCTTAGATCTCTAGGAAGAAAAACAAGATCGGGTAGTAGAGAAGGTAGCAATTTACCAGAGCAAGATCGCCAGATACTTTAATAGGATAGTTAAAGCCCACAACTTTAAGGAAGAGGACCTAGTTCTTAGGAAAGTGACATTGAATACCAGGAAGAGATCCGACGGGGTCCTGGGACCTAACTGGGAAAGACCTTACTTAGTAAAGGTGGTGGTCTGTAACGAGACATACAAGTTCGAGGACACGAATGGTCGACTCATCGACCATATTTGGTATGCAAATCACCTGAGAAAATTCTACCCCTAAACAGGGAACTCGTGAGCAGACTACCTCCACCTAGTTTTTTAATCTCCAGCAATAATGTACTCTTTTCTTTTTATCAATAAAGCCTGTTTTTTCTCCATCTTCAACTATTTTCTACAGTGATTTTGGTCTACATGGGAAATTCGACATTATCGTCACAAGACCAGGGATTAGCCGGGGAAGCCCCCTCGCTATCCTTGATGCCTCGGCCTGGCACTACTGATGTGTTGTAAATTCATGTTTTATAAAAACAATACTCGCAAGTGCACGAATCGTGAAGATATCGTACAACGGCAAGTAAGGATCATTCCTACGAGGACTAGAGATTTATCTGGTTAAATCTAATTCTAATTAAAGTTAAACCGAAAGTAACCAAAAGATTGATGTTGATCGATTTAAATAAAAACTAAATTAAGGTAAACTAATGAAAGTAATTTAGAATATTGGGTTGTGATAATTGGAAGAAAACTAGGTCATCAATGCTCCCTTACTATGTCTACTCAATGTTTTGAATTGACTTTGAAAGCAGAATGTTAATCAAGTTAAGGATTCGTTCTTATCTTAAGTATGATTGTTACAGTATGATCCTAGGATGAATCAAGTGTTCTCAATTACAATTTACCCATAGACCAATGGCGCAAACTACAATCGAGAACCAGTTAAGTGCAAGAACAATGAACCAAAACCTAATTGCATAGATCAATGCTAAGATCAGTTGTATCCATTCAATTGAATATTAATTAAGATTACGTATAGATCAATACTCCAACCTCAATCATTAAATTATCAAAACTCTAAATTCATGTCAACGTATGATCATGCATTAATAAGAATAAAGAATTAAGACATAGGATGAATTGAATAAATCAAAACTCGAATTAATGAAAATATCGTCAATTCTAATAAAGAGCATTCATAGAGGTTCATATTGATTTCCTAATATGAATTAGTTACACATGATGAAAATAAGAGAAGAGGACCAATTCGGAGTGGTTTTCCACCAAAAATCTATCAAACCGCGGCCTGGGTCACTCTAGAGGTCACCGCGGTCCATGCCAAGGAATTACTCTGCCATGTACCGCTAGCTAAATCTTGTGCCTGGACGGCGAGTCGCGGTTGTCTATCCAGCACTGACCTTCGCTACTAAATTGCACATAACTTTTTCTAGGAATATCAGAATTGTGATCTGTAAAGTAAATTTCAATCTATAGGTAGTAGAACACTCAATTCGATCTGAGCTGAGAGATATAGGCCCCAAAATCTAGTTGTTCTGCATTGCTCCAAAATTCAACTTTTTGCTCTTTTTCTCCCAAATAACATCAACCACCTCTTGAATGGTGTTAACGGAAAATTTGCTCAGGGTGAGAAATTCCAGTTAACACCCTCGAGACCACTACCACAAAGGTAGGTGGCCAGGGTCGGTACCTTTGATACCTAACCTGCTTAGATAAAAATGGATGTTTGTATAACAATAGCAAGTGGAGACTTTATTATTGATTACTCGTGGTATACAAAATTCTCTTTCATATGCTTACAATCTTTCTAGGACGTAGGAAGGTGGTAACTTTATGCTAGTCGAATAGTGGATATTACGGTAGCAGTGTTCTGTTCACAGAATTTAGGCCCCCTTCTCTTTCAGTTTGTCGATCTCTTTCTCTGGTTCTGTAGTCTCTTTTTTTTACTATGTTCTCTCTATCTCATGCTTGGCTCTATTTATATTTGGTCCAAGTAGGTTTGAATTCATTGATATCCCGCCAAGATCCTATGAATCCGTTCCCTCCTTATCTGGGCGAGACCTTTATTTAAAAGTTGTTGACCCTAAGTAAATAACAGAAACGATGATATTGTTGACGAAGATAAGTTTGTTTCCTTTTAGATATCAAACTCTTGACTCACACATATGCGGAATTAATGTTGGTTAACACATAGATATGATCCTGTATGTTCTCACGGCATGATTTTTCATGGAGGTCACCGAGCTAGCTGCCTGTTGTCTCATAGAGCGAGGTAGATCCACGCTTCGGCTCTGTTTTTAGAAGCTTGGGATGGGTTTTCCTCGACCCTTTGAAGCTCGAGATGTCCCTGTAGACATTCCTGAGAGGTAGCAGGGGTAGTGTAGATTTAGGTGAGATTCTTCTTTCATGCCCACCGGGGACAGCGGGTTTCTGGAGAGGTTGGTGAACTTCTGTCTTAGGCTACAAGTCAAACCTGACCTCGAGAAGCCTTGGTCTGGAAGGGGTTTACCTTTGTTTATGTCTGGCTTCGCTTCGAATGCTTCCTGAGTTTGGTGATCTTCTCTTGCTTTCACTGGGTGGTTTTGGAAACCGACCTCAAGAACCGAGGTGCCTAGGTAGGTGGCCTTGAGAAGCTCGGATTCCAGTGCTCGCTTTAGGGCTCGACCTTGTCAGGCCTAGCTTCATCCCTGATGGTTCTGAAGCCTGACAATCCTTTTCTGCTCTGGTGGGGTAGATTTTATGGTTTGTCCGGGGTCTCATGAATATCGAATTTGGGTTTTGATTTGGGTTAGGAGAGTGAAAAATTTCTCTTTAACCCCTAAACAACTTTTACTATTAACAGAAGTCTCTTCTGACTTGAACACTGGAGGTAGAGTTGGGGTTAGAGTCAGATTCCCTATTTATTTGGGAAATTTTCCGTTACAAAGCAATTATTAGGAATCTTCAAATAAAATCTTTTTACTAACTGTTCAGGTGACGTGTCGAACTTGGATTGGTGTGCCCCTTAAAAAAATTGGTTGTGTTACGACCCTCTCTGCTGCTCGAGGCGATCTTCCCGTGGATGTCACCGACGTCGTCATAACCCTAACCTCTATTTAAACTCAAACTCACTGCCTCTTCTTCATGCATCCCTCCTCTTTCAAATTTTCATACTTCCTCTATCTCGCTATCTTTTCTAACCTCACCACTGTCTTTCATCTACCTTCAAGCTCTCCTCATTCAGTAATGTCGAACTCTTCTGATAGTGTTGAAGCCTTGGTCGAGGGCACTGGCGGCTCTAACTTAGTTCCTCAGAAACGGGTGCGAGAAATCTCTAGCGACGAGGACTCTTCCCCGACCCGTAAGCACCGTCGTTCTAGTAGGAAAGACTCTATCGGCTCTGGCTTCTCGAATCAATCTGACAACCTTCTGGACTTGGTTAATGAAGACTTTGACGTAGGAGAGAGGGAAGACATCACTAGAAGGAGTTAAGTCATGGTAGTCGGTCCTCTTCCGGTAGGGCTTCCGCCGTATGACTTTAAGGTCATCCCCAATTCCATTATTGACCCGGACTCTCTCAATCGTATAAGATCTATGTACGGTATTCCTAATAGCATCTACCTCGCCATCCCTTACAGAGACTACGATGTCTTTAACCCTCTCAAGGGAATCCTTAAAATTCACGTAGCGGCCATCGAGAGTGGGGTCAGGCTTCCCCTCCATCCTACCTTGCGGCGGGCCCTCAATGCTCTTCTACTAGCTCCTCTCCAGTTGAGGCCTGGCTTATCCGATGCTACCCCTCGTAAGTGATCTCAAGTTATTATGCTTTGATTTGTTAGTTGGATTACTTCTTACATTTTTTTCCTCTCTTTTTTAACAGTTTTTGTTGTTGCTCCAGCTTCCCGTGAAGCTCAGCAAGCTCGGACCCCTCCCTCTTCTACTAGATTGTCCCGGGAGATCTTCTCGATTACCTTGGAGAAAGGGGGCCTACCAATCCAACTGTTGCTTCACCTGCTTCAGCTCCATCTTCTAACATTTCAGTTGCTGCTTCACCTACTTCAGCTCTACCTCTTCCTTGACCGCAGCATTTCTTTCAGCGTTGAAGTGGCACCTTTTTTGTTTAATGAGTTTGAAGGTCGGATCAACTGCCAATCGATAAGCAACCAATGTCATCGGGATCACAGGCATCTCATCGTGACTCCAATCAAAAATGTCATTGAACTCTGTGAGGAGCCTGATCAAACCCTCTTTCACTTCCGGCTCAAGGGTGGCTCCGATTTTGACGACCTTCGAGGGATCGCTCACTCGGACAGGAATCTCTTCTAACTTATCCACTGGATGGCCGCTGGCCCATTCCCTTCTCAGTTTTTTTTTGTCTGGCACTATGGGGTTGTCCTCAAGGTGATTGGTGGGCCCTACATCTCCTAGGGTCAATACAGGGGTTGCCCTATCTTGGATCATTGTCACCTGGGCAAGTTGTTTTGCTAGAGCCGTTGGGTTGGCAGACACTGCATAGCATATCCTGGTTGTTTGCTTGTCACCCCAAACTTCTTCCACCTAGTCTCCTACTGGGAACTTCAGGACGTTGTGGTAGATAGATAGAACCCCTTTCAAGGACGATAAAAATGGTCTTCCTAATATTGCATTGTAGGCCGATGAGGCATCCACCACCACAAAGTCTGTCATGATATTCTGCTGGAGAGGTGTAGATCCAATGATCACTGGCAGGAGTTTTGATCCCACGGGTATGATTGAGTCCCTGGTGAACCCGTACAATGGGTTATTGCAACTATTGTAACACCACTGCTTCAAGTTCAGTTTTTCAAAGGTATCTTTAAATAGGACGTCGACGCTGCTACATATGTCGATGAGCACACAGTGTGCCATGCAGTTGGCAATCTGTACCGTGATCACCATGAGATCATCATGAGGTTGCACGCTGTTGTAGACATTCGCTTCGGTGAAAATGATCAGTGACAACTGAGAGGGATTGGTCGGGCTCAGGTCGACCTTGAAGATACCCCGCCCTTCGTCCATACACGAGACTTTCCTTGCATGGTTTTTCCTGGAATTGTTTGAGGTGCCAGCCAGAGTAGGCCCTCCGCTGATGGTATGTATTATCTAAAGTTGTTGTATCATGTCCGTCTGCTCCCCCTTTCTCTTTTCGGCATGCTCGCGGATCTCTGCTTGCACTTCCTTTCCAGTCTGAATGTTCTCCCTGACTTGCTGTAAGAATTCCACCAGACATCCTCCTCTTATCAAAGCCTCGATCTGATTCCGTAGGTTGTAGCACTTTGAAGTGTTGTGTCGAACGTCCTCGTGAAAGTCATAGTATTTATAACGATTTCTCTTATCGACTGAGACTTTCATAGGATTGGGCTTCTATAGCAAACCCTTGTCCCGAATGGCGATATAGAATGTTTCACTGGATACATTTAGGAGGGGTGTAATGATCATACCTCCTCTCATCTCGAGCTATTAGGGCCACTGTCTTGGGAGGAGGTGAAGCTTGCGGAGAAGTTCATTTTTCTGAATATCTTTCCGATCTGGGTTGAGAAATGGGGAAGCGATACGTTGACCTGTTATGGGGTTTGTTCTGGCTTTTTTGAGCTGGCTCAGGTTTGGGAGCTTCCTTCTTCTATCACTTTTCGGCTCTCATATCGTCGTGTTCCATCTTGACCTTGAGTTGTTCGTCGACTTCAATTTACTCCAGAGCCCGATCATGGGGTTCTTGGTAGGTCTACGGAGGTCTCTTGGCAAAAGACCTGAAAAACTTGTCTGCCCATAGGTTCCTTCTGAAGTTGGTGAGGGTTTCTTTCTCAGTGAAGACCCTCATATGGATGACTTCCTTGTGGAAACGTTCGACATAAGCCCCGAGGGAATCCCCTCTCTCCTGGATCACATACTGTAAATGGATTGGGTTCTTCAATCGTGGCTTAACTAATTAGAATTGTGAGCAGAAGTCGCTTGATAGCTTCGTGAAGGAATCCACACTTCCCGCATGTAGGTTTCCGTCAACGTAGTTGGAAACATTCGACACATAGCGGCCTTTGTCATGTTTTAGACTCCATCTGTTGAACGAAGCTTTCTAAGTGGCTCAAGGGGTCCTCAGTTTCAGAGAATCTGTCAGTCGGCATTTTGAATTTTGAGGGGAGCTCAACTTGCTAGATCCTTCTAGTAAAAGGAGCATTCATTTCACTTAGTGGGTCCTTCTTATCCTCCTTGTACTTCCTCTTCTTCATCTGTTGGACCTCTCTCTGAAGCTCTGCCAACTGAACTCTTAGGCGTTTGCTCTGGGGTTTCCTTGCGTTGATCTCCGTCTCCTCATTGTCAGACCCCTTTAATGAGCTAGCGACCTCTACCTGATTCCTTCCTATGAGGAGGTTTGCCTGGGGGCTTTGCTGACTCTCTTCCTCCCTAGCTCGGGCTTCCCCCCTTGAAGTCGTTGGGTGGAGAAACTCTCCCCGCTCTCTGGGAAGGATGTCTGCCGTGGTCTTGACATGCCTGGTTTGTAGCTTGGCAGCGCTTCGAGAACAGAGGGCATGGGCCCTAACTTATCCCAGATCGAGGGTGGGAGTCCCGTTCTATTACGAGCTGGCTCAGAAGGGGTAGGTCCTAAGAGATCAAAGACGGGTTGCCTAGCTTCGGGCCTGCTTGACTCCCCTCGATTGCTGAGGTTTGATTGCTGGATAGTAATACCCTCAACGAGCAGTCGAAGGCGGACGTTTTCCATGAAGGCTGCCGCTTGTTGGTCAAGCTCGACCTGGTTTCCCATAGGGGAATCCAAAGCCCGCACAATGGTTGGTTGGTCTGGAACCTGGTAATAGAGCCCGAATTTTCTCCTTTTCTTCTGGACCTTTCGTGTCAACGCAGCAGAAGATTGTCCCAATGCGCCTGGCTATCCTTGGGAGAAGCGAAGCCTCATGATTCCTGTAATTCAATAAACTTGTTTATGTAAAGATGGTGGTGTGGGAGTTTCCCACAGACGGCGCCAGAAAGTGTTAACGGGAAATTTGCTCGGGGTGAGAAATTTATCATTAAAACCAATTTTGTTATAATGAGTCAAACTATTTTTATATAAAAGATTTGTCGAAAAATTATTATTTTGAAATTTAACATTAATTTCTTTGGTCTTTTGACCCAATAATGTTCTGAAATCCAAAAGTTTCTTTTTATAAATACTGTTTTGTTGGATATTGGGTAATTGTCAATTTATCAAATCTTTGTCATCCCAGTTTGTCTCAAAATTGGCTACAGATTGGCAGTGTCCAAGTAGGTGTAAAACCTCTTTCAAAGATTGGTTTAAACAATTATTTATTAATTGTATTGAGAGACAAAAGAATTACTGACTATAAAGAATCCATTCTAGAAATGGCTAAAACATCTTTGACTTATGGACCTATTTATTTTCAAGTATATCCGAATTTTACAATTGCTTTAAACACTGATGAGCATAAAAAAAAGTGTCTTGTTATTGATATTCAAACTCATAATTATAAATTCCTTGAAAAATCTAGCCCTTATAAATTGGTTTATAGAGTCCACTATCGCGTTCTGACATCTGGACTCATACCTAGTTACATACCACCATCGGTTCCTGCTAGCCAAACTATATGTTTTAATGTCTCACCGTCTGTTAATGTTCTTGTTCCTGTTCTTGTAAGACACTATTACTCCATCTTCATTATTATGATCTATTATTTTTATCTGGTCTGAGTATATCGGCTGGAAACAAGGACATATCCGCTTAATCAGTTATACTGAAAAGGACAGACTCTGGTTTAACAACGCCACATATTCGTCAGGACCATTAGCTTATATTTTACTGTATTTGTAAACAGTAATTTGCTTATTTTGTTTTATCTCTGTTTTCCTATATGTTTCTTGTTGTGCTATATTTAATCCTCTGCTTCTTATTTTATATTATCCTGCTCCTTGTTGGCTTATGTCTAATTTTATTTTATTAGCTCCATATAAAACCTCTATGGTAAATTGTAGGTATTTAGTAGGAACAAGAGATTCTACAATGCAATTTAAGTCAGCTCCTGTGTCAATTAGGGCAGTAGCCCTAATGTTATAATTAGAGGCAATTCTAATGTCAATTTCAACAAACAATTTTTGTATTCTTACTTCTTGGATGGTATTAATTTGGTCTATACTCAAAAGATTTTGATCCTCTTCGAGTTCTTTGTCCGATTCATCCGAACTGTTAAAATTGCTTGTTTTTTAATGGGTGTTTCAAAAATACTTTTTTCTAAACTTGTTTTTATTTGAAGATCTTGTATTTGAGTTTTTAATGTCTTTATTTCTCCTTTGATATCAACAATTTCCTTTTGTAAATCAGGAATAGTAACTTTTCTAGATTTGGTTTGGAATTTTCCTAGAACATTTTGTTCAAAATCAGGAGTTTTAAAAGGGGCATTTTTAAAAGGTTTTGTTTCATTAAAAGAGTTATTATTACTAGAGGTTGGTTCGCTAGTAATTTTTTGTTGTAATTGTCTGATATATTGGGCCTTTTGAATGGGATCTTCAATACTGTCAATCATACTAATTATTAAGGAATAGTCTTGTTTGTCGAGGACATTTATTTCTTTGCAAAAACAAGGTTGGGCTCCTGGTTCAGATTCAGAAGAAGATGTTTCCGACTCTGATGATGATTCATTGATAATTAAACTTTCATTATTAGAAGATGAAGAAGTAGTATTGTCAGATTGATCCGAATCCATATATAAAACTTGTAAGATTTTCTCTTTGATTTAGTCATCTAAGTCTAAACTATTAATCTTTTTCTTTTGTTCATGACATTTATTAGCATAGTGTCCTTCTTTTTCACATTTAAAACATTTGTTTGTCTTTTTATAATAAGTTTTCTTTTTAGATGAGATTTTTTTGGATTTTTTGGGGGACCATATAGTTTCTCCTTTTTTATTAGCTTTGTGGTCTCTATCTACTCTGTAAGGATATTTTTTAGCCCATTTATAATTAATCTTAGGCCGTTTTTTAGTTTTTGATTTATGAGAGGGTAATTTGTCAAAACCAAATTGTTCACACCAGGATCCTAGTTCTTTCCTAGTGGTTAATTTTTGTTGTTTGAGTTGGCTTTTAAGACGGAGGTCATTACATAATTGAAGAGCAACAATATTTATGGCAGCAATAATTTCTCCATAAGTCCAAGTATTTAAGTCAATTTGAGACCAGTCAGCCCATCCCATTTGTCTAACCATCTCGTCTCTGACCTTATTAGAAAATAGTTTTGGAAGGCCCGAAATAAACTTTTCCTTCCAATAAGAATTGGCATTGTCAGGCCTTTGAAAAACTCTAGTTAGTAAAATGTCTTTATACCACTTGAAATCGCTTAGTTTTTTGCATTTTAAATTTTGAATTTTTGAAAATTCCCTTCCTTGATTAATATTAGGATTTCCAACAAAGTGCATTAGAATGGTATAACATAATACATCTATGCCATCTGGTTCAGAGGTAGTAGTAGTGGTTTGTGTCTGGGTGGAAGTTGATTCAAAAGCAGATGGGTCAGTTGTCTGGACCGGAGTGGAAGTTGTTATAGTTTTGGTATGTCCTATAATAGATCTTTTAGGAAGGCTACTTAGGGTATGAGTCCACCAGCCAAATAGATGTCCCTCAAAACCAGTAGTTAAAGATGTCACGGCATCTGAATGGGTCATGTTTTGTTTTTTAATATAACTATAACCAATAGTATGCATTTGTCTTAAAACTGTAATAATTTGATATTCAGATAAACCGTCAATATTGAATTGGTAACATGCATTTCCAGTATAAGCTCTATAAGGGATAGTTTCCTCATATTGCAAATCCGGAGGAGTAGGTTTTGGATAATAAGGTTTAGTATTATGAAAATATTTTGTTTTGTTATAACTGTCAGTCTTTTCATTGGTTGTAATTCTCTGAATATAATCTTGAAAATCGGAAGTTTTGCTGTCATTATCGGAAGATTCAGAAGATAAAATAGTTTTGTCAATAGTTTGAATATTAACACTTGGTAATCTTCCTAATATTTCCTCAAGGGCTTTAAGGAGTTCTGTTTCATCGATAAGAGTATCAAAACATTTTTCAATACCAGTATGGTCAGGGAATAATATAGGTTCAAACTTTATGATTTTCTCTTTTCCCTTACTGGGAGAGGCAGGAGTTTCATAGGGAACAAAGACTTGTGGTGGCATGGCTTCTTTAGTAGGTGAGATACTGGTCTGAGATAGGTTAAGATCAATTTTTTCTAATTGTTCTCCAATGGAGTTGAGGAAAAAATTTGTGTAGTTGCCTTGTCTCATTACTAAACCAATTTGGTGTGATGAAGAAGGTGTGGTCTGAGACATAGGTTCATCAAATAGAATAAAAGAAGTGCATTTAGTCGTATTAACTCCTGACAGACTGTCACCATTAGGCATATTAATTTCAAAATCCCTAGGAGGAGGGTGTAACTGTTTTTCTTCTCCTTTTTTGGTTTTATAAGTTCTAAGATTTTGTCGATTAATCACAGAACAATTATTTTCAAAAAAAATTCTATTTATATACCAATCAAAGAAAGAAATATTTTGGTTGAGGTGGTTAAGGCTTTCGATCCATCTTTTATGAAATTGATTTCTTTTATTTTGAGAATAATTTTTTTCATATTTTTCCCTTAAGGATTGATTTTGGGAGGAATAGTAATCGACAATAAGGAAATCAAAATTATTTTTACTTATGACATTTATGGTTCTAATAGGGGGTTCTGGCTCCAATATTTCAGTTAAAACCTGAGAAGAAGTTGGTGAAGTTTGGCCTTGGTCATAGGAGTGAATAGGTTGGGATGTCTATTCCCGGGTTTTTTGAACATGGGTCACATGTGTAATGCTTTTAGGTTTGGGCTTGGGCCTCCTTCTTCTTTGTGTTAGGTTAACAGGTTTACTGTAGTCTTCTTCTGGGTCATAATTTGGGGTAGGAAATAAGTTGGTTGTTTGTTTGGTTTGTCTGGGAACTAGGCTAGGTATTTTTCTAGCAATATTTTGTCTGGATAAACTAGAAAGGGAATGTTTAGCAGTCTGGAAATCATTTAAAGATCTGGAATGGTCACTGTCATTGTCTCTAATGGATAGGCTTATTCTAAAAGATATTTTAAGGGTTTCATCTTGCTCAGTGACACATTCATGGAGATTTCTCATAGGTGGCTTATAAGAAGGTTGGTTAACTTTTTCCTTTATCCAGTCATCAGGAAAATTAATATTTTCCCATTTGACAGGAACAGGAACAAGAACATTAACAGACGGTGAGGCATTAAAACATATAGTTTGGCCAGCACGAACCGATGGTGGTATGTAACTAGGTATGAGTCCGGATGTCAGAACGCGATAGTGGACTCTATAAACCAATTTATAAGGGCTAGATTTTTCAAGGAATTTATAATTATGAGTTTGAATATCAATAACAAGACACTTTTATTTATGTTCATCAGTGTTTAAAGCAATTGTAAAATTCGGATATACTTGAAAATAAATAGGTCCATAAGTCAAAGATGTTTCAGCCATTCCTAGAATGGATTCTTTATAGTCAGTAATTCTTTTGTCTCTCAAAACAATTAATAAAGAATTGTTTGAACCAATCTTTGAAAGAGGTTTTACACCTACTTGGACACTGCCAATATGTAGATCATTAAAACCAAATTTTTTATAATGAGTCAAACTATTTTTATTTAAAAGATTTGTCGAAAAAGTATTATTTTGAAATTTAACATTAATTTCTTTGGTCTTTTGACCCAGTAATGTTCTGAAATCCAAAATTTACTTTTTATAAATACTGTTTTGTTGGATATTGGGTAATTGCCAATTTATCAAATCTTTGTCATCCCAGTTTGTCTCAAAATTGGCTACAAATTGTCCAGTGCAACTATTAATATCATCTGGCTCAATCCCAGGTCTGGAACTACTTGCAGAAATGATGAAGAAAATAAATAGTCAAAAATCCTAGGTTTTGACTCACAGCCTGATCAACGGGTCAACAGCCTACAGCACTCTAGCAAACGGCAAGCACCCTTAGATCTACTGACTTTTGCACCTAGAAACTATTAACTAAAACTCTTCTTTAACAAGCCTTAAGGCTTTGATACCAAAATGAAGCAGGATAATATAAAATAAGAAGTAGAGGATTAAATATAGCACAACAAGAAACATTTAGGAAAACAGAGATAAAACAAAATAAGCAAATTACTGTTTACAAATACAGTAAAATATAAGCTAATGGTCCTGACGAATACGTGGCGTTGTTAAACCAGTGTCTATCCTTTTCAGTATAACTGATTATGCGGATATGTCCTGGTTTTCAGCCGATATACTCAGACCAGATAAAAATAATAGATCATAATAATGAAGATGGAGTAATAGTGTCTTACAGTGATCAAACAGATAAGTCTGACAGCAAAGTGGATTCACAGAAATAGGACAAACTTTATTTATGATTCAGAAATTTACAGGGTGGGAATAAGAGAGGAAAGTTATGCTTCGCAGAGCATTTGAAATAAACTTAAAATTGGAAAAACTGAGTCTGCCTCAAACAGAACAATCAAAACAGATTTATAGAGGGCAAAGTAACCCTGGCTACATTGTCGGCAAACCATGGTCAATAAACTCTAGTTGCTTTAGTGGTTGTTGGCAAACCGTGGTCAGAAAACTCTGATTACTTTGTCGGCAAACTATGGTCAATAAATTCTGGTTATATTGTCGGCAAACCATGGTCAATAAACTCTGGTTATATTGTCGGCAAACCATGGTTAAGGAGTAAAGCATAGATAAGTTATGGATCGTGACCAAAGAAAGTAGTTGGATCCTCGCTGTCAAAAGCATAATTGTCATCATCATTGTCATCATCATTGTCTCCATCACTTTTTTCAGAACTGGTGCCAGCCTGAGAAATACTGGACATAGAATTCTTCATTTCCTCTGCTATCTTCATTAATTCCTCAAGTGTGGATGCAGCAGCAATCCTAGCCTGATTCTGAGATTTGGCCATTAAGAAGCCTGATTGGTCTAGAATTTTGTTGTGGAGAGAAGGATTGTCACTGAACCATTTGGTCACTCTTTCTTTTCCAAGGTTGGTGAGATTCATCCCACTCCACCATTTGATCTTTATTTGTCTTCCAAAATATGGGATCTTGGCATTTCCAAAATTTTTGTCTTAGATCGCATATTCCAGCATAAGGATCCATGTTAAATTGAAGTTTACAAAAAATAAGAATAAGTCTGGGCAAATTTTCCAATCATAAGGTTTGTTAAGGTTAGCAATCCAAAAAGAATAGCCTTCCTTAACCTGAGCTGGTAAAAATTCAATGATAGGTCCAAATTTATCCCACCATTCAAGAAACCAAATTGGTAGGTTGCTTTTAAAGTTTTTGTCAAAATAGATAAACCAAGAAAGGGAATTTTCTGGGTTTTGTCCGTAAAGAAATTTAGTCCATGCATCAATATAATCCCAGTAGGAAAAATCAGATACATGGAAAATTCTACTGAAATTTCTAGTAGAATTAGGGTCACCACCCCATTGTTCAAGGGAAATGATTTTACAAATCTTTATTTTTCTGAAAATGAGTTTTTCTTTGTCTATTTTGTCAAAAATGTCTGATATAAAAATTGAATCAGTGTCAACTAAAATGTATTCATAAAATATATGTCTCTTAGATAAGTCTTCAGGAATCCTGCCAAACAGCGGGTTAATAATAACATCCGCAAGTTTTTTAGGCTTCTTAAAATATTGTTTATGAAGAAAACATTCTTCCATAGCACAAAACCGATCAAAGAAAGGTTTGTTTATGTAAGAATAAGTCTGGTACTTTATGATTGGTAAGGCTGATTGTGAGCTCTGTGTCTGGGCTAATATTTTTTCTTGTTTAATAGAATGAGGGCTGATTTTGGGTGAGGTAATAGTTTTAAAAGAACTGTTGTCACTTGTCAAAGGAGAAAAAGTATTTGTTGTATGAATAGGGCTTTGACTTGGGCTTCTACTAGAGGAAGGCCCAACATGAGGCAAATGAGGGAATTGGATAGGTAGTTGATGGGGTGATCTGGGCTGAGATATTAGTGAGATTGCATACTTGTCTTTATGGCTCCCTCTTGGGGAGGAATGATAAGTCAATGCTTTTGTCAGATGATTCAGGTCTAATGGAGCCTCTGCCACCAGGGCTTCGGCCACCACGCCCTCTGTTTAAACTTGTCATTTGTCACCCTGTAAAAATTCTCTGGTCAGAAAATCTGGGAGACTGTTGTCTGACCCTTTAATATATTTAATATCAAAATCAAAAGCAGATAAAAGGGCTTGCCATCTAGCAAATATTTGTTTAGAGGTAAGATTTTTCACATCTTTTTTCAAAATGAATTTTGCCGATTGGCAATCCACTCATAAAACAAATTTTTTATTTATCAAATCATCTTGTAATTATCAAAACAATTGCTAATATTTATTTTTTGACAGTCGAATATTTCTTTTGGGTATCGTTCCAGGATCCTGAAACATACCTAACAAGACATTCTTTGTCATTAATATTTTGTTTTAAAATACCACCATATCCAATATCTGAAGCATCAGTTTCAACAGTTTTTGGGGCAGTAGGGTGGCAAATTGTCATACATGGTAGTTTTTTAACAAAATTTTTTACTTGAACGGCTTTAGTATGTTCACTGGTCCAAGGAAGAGGATTTGTTTTTAGTCTCTGGAAAAAAGGTTTACAAATAATACTGAGTTCTTTGTAAAAATTGGAAATGTAATTTAGACATCCTAAAAATCTTTGTAGTTGCTTTTTGTCTTTTATTTTATCTGGAAATTTATCAGCAAAATCTAAACTCCTCTGGATAGGAATGATTGTTCCTCTTTTGATGTTATACCCTAAAAATCTAATGTTGGCCTGAAAAAGAGTAATTTTTGGGGCTGAAATTACTAATATGTGATGTTTAACAGTTTTAAAAAATATTTCTAAATGTTTCCAGTGCTGGTCAATATTTTTTAAAAATATCAGTATATCATCTATATAGACAATTGAAAATTCAGAATAAGGATTGAATATATTATTCATAATACATTGAAATTCACTAAGGGCATTTTTAAGGCCAAAAGGCATAACGTTCCATTCATATTGTCCAAAAGAAACAATGAAAGCTGTTTTATAACGATCTTTTTCAGCAATCTGGATTTGCCAAAAACCTGATTTCATATCAAACTTTGAGAAAATTATGGAATCATAAAGTCTTTTTAATATGTCTGATTTATTTGGAATGTGGTACCTAATCCATTGCAAAGCATCATTTAAAGATTTATAATTGATGACTAGTCTCGGGACATCTCTTTCTATTTCTGCATTTTTCTGAACATATAATGCAGGACAACTCCAAGGTGATTTAGAGTGTCTAATTAATTTTTTCTCAAGTAAATCTTGTATTTCTTTTTTGCAATAATCCATTAAATTAGAGGACATTTGTATTGATCTAGCCTTAGTAGGGGTTCCTTTTTCATTAAAGTCTTTGGTATAAGGAAGGGTAACAACATGTTTTTCCCTATCCCAAAAAGCATTTGGTAAAGAAGAACATACTTCTTTTTCTAATTTTCCTTTAAATATTTTTATTTTTTCTTGGAGAGAAGGGTCCCTCAATTTGTCTTCTTGTCTTTGAAAAACTAAATCTTCCTTTAAAAAATTCATTTGATTTTGTTTTCTAGTTATTGTGGCAATATAGTTATCAGCAGTTTTAGAATTTTCTGAAAAAATATTATTACTTCTTAAAACGTTTAAATCTCTTACAAGAACAGGAAAAATAAAAGGAAATAAAATTTCCTTTCCTAAATATTCTGTAACAATTCCTTCAGCAATGACCTTGAAAGGAGAAATCAGGTATAGAAAAGGTAATCCTAAAATTACATTTTGAGAAAGGGTTTTAACAACAATAAAATCATTGTTATAACAAACTCCACTATTGCAAGTGGAAACTTTATTATTGATTACTCCTGTTATACATAATTCTCTCTCATATGCTCACAATCTCTCTAGGACGTAGGAAAGTGGTAACTTTGTGCTAGTCGAATAGTGGATATTACATTAGCTGTGTTCTGTTCATAGAATTTAGGCCCCCTTCTCTTTCGGTTTGTCGATCTCTTTCTCTGGTTCTATTTTTTTTTTACTCTGTTCTCTCTATCTCATGCTTGGCCCTATTTATATTCGGTCCAAGTAGGTTTGAATTCACTGATATCCCGCCACGATCCTATGAATTTGTTCCCTCCTTATCGGGCGGGATCCTTTATTTAAAAGTTGTTGACCCTAAGTAAATAGCGAAAACAATGATATTGTTAACGAAGATAAGTTTGTTTCCTTTTAGGAATCAAACTCTTGACTCACGCGTATGCGGAATTAATGTTGGTTATCACATAGATATGATCATGTATGTTCTCACGGCATGATTTTTCATGGAGGTCACTGAGCTAGCTGCCTGTTGTCTCATAGAGCAAGGTAGTTCCACGCTTCGCTCTGTTCTTAGAAGCTTGGGATGGGCTTTCCTCGACCCTTTGGAGCTTGAGATGTCTCTGTAGACATTCCTGGGAGGTAGCAAGAGTAGTGTAGATTTAGGCGAGATTCTTCTTTCATGCCCAGCAGGGACAACGGGCTTTTGGAGAGGTTGGTGGGCTTCTGTCTTAGGCTACGAGTCAAACTTGACCTCGGGAAGCCTTGGTCTGGGAAGGGGCTCACATTTGTTTATGTCGGGCTTCACTTCGAATGGTTCCTAAGCTCGGCGATCTTCTCTTGCTTTCACGGGGTGGTTTTGGAAACCAACCTCAGGAACCGAGGTACCTGGGTAGGTGGACTTGTGAAGCTTGGATTCCAGTGCTCGCTTTTGAGCTCGACCTTATCGTGCCCAGCTTCATCCCTGATGGTTCTGAAGCCCGACGATCCTTCTCTGCTCTGGTGGGGTAGCTTTTATAGTCTGCCCGGGGTCTCATGAATGTCGAATTTGGGTTTTGATTTGGGCTAGGAGAGTGGAAAATTTCTCTTTGACCCCTAACCAAATTTTACTATTAACAAATGGAATGTGACCTATACATGCTCAACAAACACATAAAATACCCAATTTCACCCAAGAACAAAGCACAAATAATAGGAAATGGGGACGTAAAACATGTATAGAAATAGATCGATCAACTACCCCCCTCCAAGAAGGGTCTGAGTGTAAGAGCATAGTTGCTATCCAAATCCCAAGACCAGGAAATAGCTGGATAACATTCCTGAGGCCTTGGTCGGGCTACCACCCCCAAGAAGAATCAGAGTGTAAGAGCATAGTTGTCATCCAGATCTCAAGACCAGGAAATAGCTGGATAGCCCTTCTGATGCCTTGGTCGGGCTACCACCCAAAGAAGGGTCTAAGTGTAAGAGCATAGTTGCCATCAAGATCTCAAGGCTAAGAGATGGCTAGATAGCCCTCCTTGATGCCTCACACTGGCTATGACCATTTGAAGGGGCTCGAGAATGGAAAGTTGTTTTACTCCAAACAACCCAGTTGTTACTAGTCGCTAATTCTCCGTGTATATGTAGTTGCTTACTGTGGCAAGTGCGGACCAGCCTACAATCACACAAGGGGACTATTTACTAAAGTCATCGAGCTACAAGTTTCTTTCAAGAGTCAAAAGCTCGAGCTAGCTGTCTACTTTCACACTTAAGCAGTTTTCCTATCTTGTTACTTTTACCAAGCTCAGAGCTAGATTGTTGCAGAGGCTCCACTTAGATCGAGATCAGAAATGAAGCAAGTACATGCCAGTCAAAATTTGAACCAGATATAAAGTTAATTTTCTTTAATGAAATGGGGAGCCTATCCCCTAGAAAGGCTACAACTATCAAACAGGGAACCCAACCCCTGGTTCTGGGATACAAAAAAAATGATGATGATGATCAAGCATGAGTAAAAATGGGATGCCCACCCCTTTTCCGGGCATTCAAAACAAGCTACAAGAAGATGGATTCAAAATTCTGCATTCTCCTGATCTCCTCCAGCTTCCCCTCCCTCAGGATAAACCTCGCCCCTGCTACTCTTTCTGGTGTTTGCTTATCCTGGATAGTCGTCTCTGCCACTTCTTCTTGAGGATGCCCATCCATTGCCTGTTGCTTAGTTGGGTCCTCTTCCAATACCTCATTGACCACCGCCATGACCTCAGGGGGAATGGTTGCATCAAGAAGGTTGGCCATTGACTCTGGCATGATCTTTCCCATTGTTGGCTCCTCCATTGAGGGCACCTTAGAGAGACCTCGAGCTTCGGTAAGGCCTTCTTCTGGCTCTATAGGTTGAACCCCTCTCGAGGATTCTCCGGGACCTGACGCTGGGAAGGTAGGGATAGGAGGAGGTAGATCTGGTATTTTAGGCCGCATGCCAGCTCCATCCCCAATAGAAGGACCCGCTTCGTCATTTTTGGGGCGAGACATCTTTGCAGCTAGAGACATGATTTTTTCACTATCCCAACCGACGATACTGGAGAGGTCAAATGGCAAGGGGGCTTCCGCGACCTAAAAGAAGGCATAGAAATACCCCTCGCTAAAAGAGGCTTCTACATCAGCCTGAAGCTTGGCACCTTGGGCATGCAGATCTTAGTTCTCAACATTCAGTGCCTTCACTTCCTCCTTCCAATCATCCTACTGACTGGCTTGACATTCAGACCGAAGGTTTCTTGCTCGAAAAACTGTTTCAACCTCTCATGGTAGCACTGAAGCTCGGCAAGTTGTGCTTCCATTCCCCTCTTGCTAGAGGTCATCTTCTGGACCAAGGCTTGAGCTCGTGCCAATAATTCCATGACTCACTCAACCTTAGCTTTAGCCCTAGCTACCCGGTCGTGGAAAGAAGCTACCTAGTGTCCTATGGCTACTTGAAATTTGAAGGCCTGCAAAGGGAATTCATGTTAGAAAACGATAAATCAAGCTATTACATTAGAAAATAAAAGTGATGACTACCTCGACCAGAAGGGTAGACCCCTTGGTAACCAGAATGTCCATGGGCATATAAGTCATCCTATAAAGCCTGCCACCTGGGTAAGACGCAACAAACTGCTTCAAAACCTCATCCTGACCAACGGAGCCCTACTGATGGTTGGGGCGAGTAGGGGGAATCTCAGGAATACCAGCCTCAGGATCCCCTGAAGCTTGAACTG
Source organism: Dipteronia dyeriana (assembly GCA_032871835.1). NCBI lineage: Eukaryota > Viridiplantae > Streptophyta > Magnoliopsida > Sapindales > Sapindaceae > Dipteronia > Dipteronia dyeriana. Next base: position 59,663,519 of record CM065301.1, read on the forward strand.
CTTAGGACGCAGATGGGTCAGCTGAGAAGTGGGTAACGTGACTGAAGAAGTAGTAGCTGTAGTAGGGGCCACTGATGAGGGGGAAGAGGTGGTCGTATCAGCGGCCTGGAGAGCGGACACTCCTCGATTTAGAGCTTTAGCAGCCCGCGATGCGAGAATAGCCATCTTAGATCTCATCTAGGAAGGCGATGGAGCAAGAGTAAGCAAACCAGCGGCTAAAAGGGTTAGCCTTCTTTTCTCTGAGGTAGCCAAGAAGGTTCCCTGGAACGATCTGGTAGAAAGGGGGGGTCCGAGCTTGCCTGGCTTCGCGGGAAGCTGCAGCAACAATAAAAACTGTTAAAAAAAAAGGATGTAAGAAGCAAGTCAGCTAACGAAACAAAGCGTAATGACTTAATATTACTCACAAGGGGAAGCATCGGAGATCCGTAGATACTGGTTCACCCTACTGGGATCAAAGGGATTAGCAGTTGGAAACTTCAGGTTCAGATAGTTCCTAGCGAGGATAGTTTTCAGCTTAACCTAAGAATCGGTGGGCAGGGAATCCCGATCCCATGAGGGTTTATCGTTGAAAGAGGTGAGAACTGTGAACTCATGCCCGCCGATGAATATGGAGCTCCCCCAATCTCCCCCCACTAATATCCAATCTTCCTCCTAGGCTGGGTCCTTTCTCGAAGCGCCAGGGATGATAAAGTTGAGTTTGTTCTTAGCCTTCACATAGAATTGTCCCTGGGGAACTCCAGACAAACTCCCGATTTGAAAGAGGTAGGCCAGCTCTTCTGCTCAGGGCTCCCAGGTGACCTTGCCCAGCTTGCATTGTTCCATCCACAGCAAGAGAAAGCCAATCAGATACCTCCAAAAGTCGGGCGTCAGCTGAATGAGAACTAGTTGAAGGGCATTAAGAGCCCGCCAAAGGTAGGGTGAAGGGGAAGTCTGACCCCGTTTTCGAAGGCCACCAAGTGAATGGGGAGCAGGCCTTTGAACGGATTGAAGACGTTATAGTTCCTATGGGGAACTATGAGGGTGACTCCTTTAGGAATGCATATTTATCTTGTATGCGGTTGATCGATTGTGGGTCAACAGTAGAGTCAGGGATAACCCTAAAGTCAGAAGGAAGAAGCTTTGCTGAAGATGGCCCAACAACCGCAATTTGAACCTCCCCAACGGTGTCGGCCGTCTCTCCTACGTTATAATCTTCATCAACTAAGTTTAAAGGGTTGTCGGGTTGATTGGAGAAGCTGGAGCCGATCGAGACATTCCTACTGGACAGGCAACGCTGATGGACCGGGGAAGAGTCCTTGTCACTCGAGATTCCTCACACCCGTTTTTAAGGAACCAAATTAGAGCCGCCAGTGCCCTCGACCATGGCTTCAACGATGTTAGAAGAGTTCGACAGTGTTGAATGAGTAGGGCTTGAAGATAGAGGAAAAGAGCTTGAAGGTGGATGAAAGACAATGATTTAGTTGGAGAAGATAGCAAGAGAGAGGAAGTCTAAAAATTTGAAATTGAAAGAATGCGTAAGGAAGCGATAGTGAGTTTGAATTTAAATAGAGGTTATGGTTGTAGTGACGTCGGCGATATCCTCAGTAAGAATACCTCGAACCACAGAGAGGGTAGTAACACAACCGGTTTTCTTCAAGGAGCACACCAATAATTATTTCGTAACGAAAAATTTCTCAATTAAATAAGGAATCTGACTCCAACCCCAACTCTACCACCGATGTTTAAGTCAGAGGGGACTTCTGTTAATAGTAAAATTTAACCAGGGACCAAGGAGAAATTTTCCACTCTTCTGGCTCGAATCAAAGCCCGAAATCGCCATTCATGGGACCTCGGGCAAGCCCTAGAGCTACACCGTAGAATCGAGAAAGGATCATCAAGCTTCAGAACTATCAGGAGTAAATCTAGGCAAGTCCAGGTCGAGCCCACGCACAAACACTGGAATCCGAGCTTCTCGAGATCACCTATCCAGGAACCTCGGTTCCTGGGGTCGGGCTCCAAAACCACCCCGTGAAAGCGAGGAAAGATCGCCGATCTCAGGAAGCACTCGAAGTGAAGCCTGACACAAACTAAAGTGAGCTTCCAGATCAAAGCTTCCCAATGTCAGTTTGACTCGTAGCCTAAGCTAGAAGCCCGTTGTCCCCTTCAGACATATAGAGAGAGAGTCTCTAAGTGGGTCGGATTCATGCTATAGCTGATAAAGGACGCGTGTAACCACCATGAAAGAAGAATCTCGCCTAATCTACACTACCCCTAGTAAGTGCACACAAGACCGTCCCAAGCTCCTGGGACCAGAACTAAAGCATGGATCTACCTCGAACAGCCAATTCGATGACCTCCATGAAGAATCATGCCATGAATACACACAAGATCATATCCACATTATAACGAACATTAAATTATGTGTACGTGTGAGACAAGAGTTTGATTCCAAAGAGGAAACAAACTTATCTCCTCCTACGATAATCTTGAGTCTGTAATCTACTCGAAGTCAACGAGTTTCAAATAGGGAATTCCGCCCGATAAGGAGGGAACGGATTCATAAAATCATAGCGGGCAATTCATGAGTTTAAACCTACTTGGAACAAGTATAAATTGGTTCAAGCATGATATAGAAAAGTGATAGGCAGAAATAGAGTGAAACGAAAGAGAATTACGTCGAGCCTAAATTCTGTGATCAGAACACGACCATCATTGTATCTACTATTTGACAAGTATGAAGTTACCACATTCCTCTGTCCTAGAGAGATTGTGAGTGTATGTGAGAGATTTATGTATACCACGAGTGATCAATAATAAAGCTCTCATTTGCTATTGTCATTCAAACATTCGTTTCTATCTAAGCAGGTCAGGTATCAAAGGTACCAACCCCGGCCACCACCTCCGTGGTAGTGGTCTCGAGGGTGTTAGTTGATATTTCCCATCTTGAGCAAATTTCCCGTTAACAATATTATGCTCACATTAATTCCTCAATTTATTTTTTTCAAATTTATTTCATATATACACAGACTATATTCTGTATAAATATTGAAACATGTATCAACGATTATAGTGTGATTCACAAATACACACATTCCTTTATAATCCATTCATTGTTAATTCTGATTGATTTCATTTCATCAAGTAAATTCCAAAACGAAATAATTCAACACAAAACTTCAAAAAAGATGAAGAAATTTGGAAAATTAAAAATATTGGAAATCATCAGATACCCAAAATTAAATCAATTAAATAGACACTAATACATTCTGTCTAAAACTATTTTTTTTTTAAATGATGTGTTCATATAGATGAATAATTAATATCAGTTTTAAATACTAACTGAGTCAGTAAAAAGAATAGTTGCGCAACAGATGGTCTGAAAGTTGACGGACGACGGTCATATTGACAATGTCTAATATTTTTTTTGCTATGTTAGCTTAAGGACGATTATGCACAGCTGTATTGGAAAAAGATTTAGTAACAGAATATCTATTAATCATACGTGACATATATTTTTTTCACAAGCCACTTTTACATTGAAGATGCTTATAATATTCTTTTCAATCGTCAATCTTCAAAACTAAAATTCTTTTTTGATTTTTTTTATAAGGTTTTGATTACAGTTTTTGTCTTATTTTTTTTTCATAATTTTTTTTCCCTTTTTCGTAATTTTTCTTTCTATAGCATTTTGACCAATTCAAGCTAAAAGATTTCAACAATTTCAGCAAAATATTTAGGTATGGGATTCATCCTTCATTACAGGTTTGGAATCACAGGAACCAAAAGAGAAAAGGAGTAAAAGCCTGCAACAATAGGGTGGTTCACATTAAAAAAAAAATTAGGGTGGTTCTTTTTTCACCCAAAAAACTTCTCTTTAAACTCATGTCTTAAATAAAAATGTTTATTATTAAAATACCCAAGATTAAATTATTATTATATCTGCACTTTTATAAACCTTAATTTGTTTTCCGAAAATAACACTAAATTCATTATAATTAAATATTTTATTTTCCTCTCATAAAATATCCTAAGATTCTTTTAAGATCGACTAAGAAATAGATTTGTAAATGGATGGTATTTAAGCTAAAACACAAATAATTTTTTTTCTATGTCATGATTTTGGCATGTAATTAGCAATCGTAACCGTTCAATCACACTTTTTAAATTGTGAATTTTTATTTTAAAAAAAAATCAGTCCTTTCATGTTTTTGTTCCCTTAAAGACTTTACCAATTAATATGAATTGTGTTGCAATGTGTGACCAGTAATATACGCACGATTTTTGTAATTTGATTATCATACATTAATAATAAATTATTTTAATCAAAATTAAAGAAAAGTCAAAATCATGAAGTTATTCAAAGTTAGTCAAAATTGTGAAGTTAAATATAAATTGTTTTAATTTTTTTTTTAGAATTCAAAAATATTAGATTATGATGGAAGAAACTTTTTTCACCAGCTAAAAGACATTTAACCACTGATATTAAATTTATTTACTGCATCAACTAAATTAAATGCATTACAACCTCGTGTTTGTTTGTTAGTGAATGTGGTGTGTCTGTTTGTTTTGTAGGTGACTAGGTGTTGTACAGTACGCGTGTTTGTTTGATTTTGTAGGTGTTGTACAGTCACACATTCACACCTTTAGTTTTTAAATGCTGACGAGCACTTGAGTCACTACAAGATATAGGGACAATTTTTTAACCTAATTTCTGTCGGGACAAATAGAACGTCTATTGAAATGTGATAATATATTCGTCCCTAAAAACTGTAAATCTGAAGAAATCTTTAGGAACGAAAAAGTTTATCCTAACACAAAGCCTATTGGAACGAAACAAATTGTTTATCTCTAAAAACTATTTATTCTAATAGAATGTCTATTTGAACGATAATATTATTCGTCCTTAAAAAGTGTAAAAATGACGAGACTTTTAGGGACAAAAACAATTTGTTCTATTAGAATATGTATTGAGACGAAATAAATTATGCATCTATAAAATATTTGAGATATTTTTGTTTTAAAAAAAAAAAGAGTTTGAGATTTAGGGACTTATTAGGACAAAATAATATTTATTGTTAATAATGATTTGTCGGAACTATATTTTTCCTTTTTGTCTTTTTTTTTAAGTTTTCCTAGGATATATAATAATAAGTAAATTTTATTCACTTTTTTATATAAATTACTATAGATTAATTCAAAAAATTAAGAAAAAAAATATTATTTTTATTTATAATTATAATAATAATAATCTAAAATGCAAAACCACTTTTTAGATAAATCGTTATACATTTCCCATTTCCTTTTGTAATAGAGATTCAAGTTTAACATTTATCTATTAAATTACAAATGTAGAGAAGCATATCTCTATTCGAGGTACGATTAATGATATATCATTTGATTAGATAATATATGATTTTAAAAAAACTAGTTTAATTAAATGCTAAAATAAATTGTCTATCATATAAAATAAAATTGAAAGTTACCTAAAAACGTGTGTGTCTATAACCTAGAGGGGGGGTCGAATAGGTTTTAATCGAATCAGTTACCAATTTTTCGTTTAATCAATATTAGCACAAATTACCCCGAATAAACAAGCATTCAATAAAATCAATTATACTTAAAACAATAACAACACACAATATTTACGTGGAAACCCTACAAATGGGAAAAACCACGGGCTGATATGTGCGACACACTAGATCCTCAAATCCACTATTGAATGAAAGTTTACAACCTAGGTTGACCTCCCGTCACACCCTCCAGTTACTAACCCTTTCACTCTACCCAACGGGCCTTAATAGTGATTTTTGATCTATTTGCTTGTGCACTAACCACTTAGTCACAAAACTTAACCTCAATGAAGAGTCAAAACAACCTAAGTGAATATGATAAAATATTCAAACATGCAAGTAATGTTAGGCAACACTAAATGATTATCTAGGAAATTATGAATGTCACTAAGTACAATTCATAGATATCAATGTCTAAATGAATATTCATGAAGACTTAACTAGATGTCATTATGCAACATTATATCCTAGTTATGAAACAAAGTCATTTCAACATATGTTGTCATTAAGTATGACATGGTCATTAAATGCAATCATCAAAATGCAATCTATATGACCTAATTAGCTAGAGGCAACAATGACTTAAATGCTAGCTATCACAAAATCCATATTAATACAAGTTGTCATTAAGTATGGCAAGGCCTAAAATGCATTCATAAAATACAATCAATGAGTCCTAAACAATATCTAAATGTAAAGCATAGAGATTTAGCTAGAAGGGCAAAATGGACATAAATCCTAGCTATCACAAAATATAAATCTCAACCAACAATCAACAATCCAAGCATGTTATATATGCAATTAAACTCAGTGACAAGCATTTAATCAACAATAATTGTTAAACCTACGCATACATGTCATAAAAATGGAACAAGAGATTCTAGGACATATAGAGATTACCTAGTCAAAGACAAACAAGAGAATCCATGCTTGGAAGATGCAACAAGATGCTAGATGTTCATGGATTGAAGTTTGGTTGAGTCAAGATAGGTTCTTGGGAGCTCTCTCTCTCTTGGAGTGAATTTCTCTCTCAAAGAAAGGCTTAAACAATAAAAATAGCTTCTTGGACTCCTCAAAGCCAAAGAGAAGAGAAGAGAAGAGAACATATATATAATGTGTCCTATACGAAACGGCATCGTTTTGGACAAAGGGTAACTAAATCCCGGCAGGACCGCTGGCTGTACCGCGGTACAAACAAGTGTCCAGACCGTGGCACAAAGAGCGATGCATCGCCTGGACAACGTCGCTCTGTAGGCCGTTGTGCATGCAGGTGCACAGACAGCGGTCTCGATAGCATGCAACGCCTGTGAAACACCGGTTAGGAGACTGCGGTGCATGCAACATGCACAGGCCGTGGTAGCCACAGCGTGCAGCCTCTGGTAAACACCGATGTACAGACCGCGGCTTAGGCAATGCACAGGGAGTGGTCCCAACCGCGGTTAAGAGGAAAATCCTCTTCTAAGGGCAAACAAAATGCATCAAACACCCAAGCAAGAGTTATGGTAAAAAGGCACACAATTATGACAATTAAGTATTCATGCAAGATGATCAAAAATATGCATGAGAGTGTGTGTATGCACTAAAACTCTTCAAACAAGGTTAAGCAAGTGATTTACCTTTTGTAGCTTGAGCTAGGTCTTGAGCAATGATGGCCTAAACTACCCTTACACAGTAATCCCCAAATGTGGTTGTCAACGAAATGAGCCAATCAAAAACTGAGGAACTTACAATCTCCCTCTTTGGCTATTTCATGACAAAACCACCACTCACAATTCATCCTCACAAAAAAAAACAAAACAAAAAAATAGGGGTTAACAAAGTTTTTCTACATTACAAAGAGATGCCTAATAAACTAGATCTTCAAGTCATCCATCTCTTGTAGAATCAGTATCCCTACAAAACAAAATAACTACACTTTCCAAGACAAATGTATGTGAGGTGATCAAAGACATAAAAACAAGAGCAATTTTCATACAATAGAATCAAGCAACATGCATCAACAATGCAAATGCAAATGCTCCCCCTAAATAGATTAACTCCTCCTAAACTCTCAACTCCCCTCATATGCAACTCTCAACTCCCCCTTAAATCATGCCACTCTCAACTCCCCCTAAATCCTAAATCCACACTACTCCCCTTTTTTTGTCATGAGATAGACAAATGAGTATCCCCTGAAGAAGGCATTAGCAAGGAGAGCTTATGGTACAAGACATATGCGTAATCATATAAACAAATTTATGCAACTTAATTAAGAAGAGAGAATCAAGGAGTTTTATTATATATAAAAAATGTGTGAACGAATGCTTTGCATACAAGACAAGTTGTATTCAAGATCAAAACATGGTATTTGGCAAAGCAAAATAACAAAGGTTTCCAAGAGAATTCAAACCAATTTCACCATTTGTCATGGAATAAGCAAGATATAGATTGTAAAATAAATTCATTTTAAGAACAATTATATCAACCTTTACAAGCAAAACATGAAATGAGCAACTATTGCGCCCTTTTTGATTTTTTCGGGTGGAATGCCCGTATGATAGAAGCCTTGTTCGACTAGTAAAGAGAGAGAGACTTTGGATTGTAGAGTCCTTGAAATGGATACAAGATCTTTATTGATTGAAGTCTCATAATTGCTTTCACACACAATTTTTTGCATTCATTTTAGAGCATTCAAAAAATCTAATCATGCATATTACTTTAAAGTATGTCATAGAAATAACCAACATGTAATGGGGATCAATTATAATTCATTCAAAAAGTACTTCCCAATCAATTCTCCTATTCCAAAAATGCATGTTTGGTCATAAATAAGACATGGATTGCATGTAAAGCAAATTTGCACACTTATAAAAAAATATACACCTAATCATCTCAAACAATTAATAAAGAAGCATAAATATTATCAATGAGCACAATGCATTGCCAATTTGCTCTCTTTGCTTAAGCTTTCCATATGGGGTCAATCAAAACAAGTCAATAGGGGATATGAGTCCCTATAGACTTACCAAATCCATTGGACCTAGTTGAGCCTATAGGTGAACCCTTAGTACAATGGCATGTTAGTTCATATTTTCTAATCCACTTAGGTGTCACATTGTCATTCGTAGTGGACAAGATCTTCATATTACTCCTAGGATCATTAATACTAGCTTTCCTAGACACATGCATATTGGCTTTAGCCCTTTTCCGTTCAATCATGTTCTTAGTTCTACACATGTTAATGTACTTGATGCAATTTGGTCTAATATGACTATTAACACCATAAAAATGACATGAAGGAATAAAATGAGGGGTCATACCATTCATTTGAGAGGAAAATGGTGCTTTTCCATGTCTTTGAGCTTTCCTTTGGTGTGGTATTGATTCTCTTCTCCTTTGTTGTTGAGTTGGAGAAGATTGCTTCCTTGGTTGAGCTTGCAGGGAATGCTTCTTGGCTTGATGACATTTAGGTTGAGCTTGAGCTTGACAACTTGGTGCCATATTGACTCGGACATTCTTAGAGCACTCTCCTAGTTCAATTTTTTTCCTAGGATGTTGTGAAGGAAGAGACTCTTTGATTTTCATGCTATTGACAAACACCGTTTTGCTGAGAGTTGAGGTCTTCTTATCAACTTCAAACCCTAGACCTCTCTTGTCACTTGGCTTCTTACCAACTCCCAACATATGGTCAAGTTTCTTCGTGCTTGAAGTCATTTTAACAATAGTTTCTCTTGCTTCTTCAAGCTCCTTTTCCATCAAGGATTCATTTCTCTTAGATATCTTCACTTCTCCACTCAAGTGAGTCACCTCGGTTGATAGCTTGAAGTTCTCTTCCTTTAATCTTTGAACCACTTTCTTCATCTTAAAAATGAACCCTTCAAGATCCAAGCTCTCTACACTTCCATTTGTAGAGTAAGATAACGAACTCTTAACACTAAAGTCATCATTAGTTTCACGTATTGCCATAATGGCATCATCAACATAAGTAGCTTCACTAATCACTCTCTTAGCTACTTTTTCATCATATCCTTCTTTAAGGTCACAAGTTAAAGCCTTGTTGCCTTTTTCTACATCTTCCACATGGGAGGCTGCAAAGGCCAAGTAGTTACTTGTAAGCTCCTCATCACTTGAAGAATCTTTTTTCTCCCACTTTCACTTGATGAGGCGGCCACCACCTTTTCTTTCTTCCTCTTTAAATTAGTGCACTTGGAAGCAATGTGACCAATCCTGCTACACACATAGCATTGAATGCCTTTTCTTGTAAGCTTCTCTTTCCTTGACTCAATCTTATTCTTCGAGTCATTCTTGTGAAGATTCACAAATTCCTTAAATATCTTCACCATTAGAGCTAAGTCTTTATCCGAGTCATCATCCTCATTCTCAACCTAGGAGGTCTTCAATGTTATGCCTTTTTGCTTCATCGGTGATGCGGATGTAGGACTCCATCGAGATTCATAGGCCAATAGCCTTCCAATCACTTCGGTTCCCTCATGTGCCTTCTCTAGGATATTCCAAGCTTTTTATGCATTTTTGGTGATTTGGATGAGTTTGTAGTTGTTCTCATCCATTGCACTAAGAAGAGCACTCATTGCCTCATCGTTCCATTTTGATGCTTCAAGCTCTTGGGAACTCCATTGAGGCTTAGGCTTAGGCTTACTACTTCCATCTTCCATGGTCATGATTGGTGGTATGTATCCGTCTTCAATACCATCCAAACTCTATCATCTATTGCCAAAAGGAAGGACTCCATCATTCTTGATATGAACCACACCAAGAACAGTGAGACCCGGAACCAATATATGGTAATGAATGATTGTTTTCTAATTTCAAGTTTGTAAACAAGAACAAAATTGGACCGTGACCCGTTATCTATATGAAAATAAGAACCAACGGTATCAAGAAAGTTATAGACGCCACACTCAAGAATAAGAAAGAAGGTGAGTGATAATTCAAGGTTTGAACGCTACAAGGTAGAACCTTGATAAGTTCACAAGTTCTATGAAGAACCAAAGAGAAAATTCTCTCAAATTTATTTCAATTCCAGTTTATTCTCAAATTACATCAATTGGTCCCTTTTATACTAAAAATATCTAAGACCTAAAAGGGAATAAATATTAGGCAATTAATGCCTTACAATTTTGGAAAATAAATGCTAACAAATTTAGGAAACAACTAAAGACTAAAAACTGGCAACTAGTTGATTTGTTCCTTATTTGGAAAGTTGAATTCGGGAAACAAATCAACTCTTTATTTGGGGAATATATATAAAATAGGGAATATGCTAAAGTAGGAAATATACTGAAATTAGATTCTCCTCCAACCATACGTCGCCCAAAAAATAGGAAATATTCTGAAATTCGGACTGTTCAGCTCAAGTCTTCGCGTAATAAGATAGATGACCGAATTTGGACTTGTTGTGATCTGTTTCGGAGAATGGGATCTTCATAGAATCTGTAGAGATTGTCTTGGGCTTTCCGAAAACATATTATAATAAAAAATCAGACTTCAGATGCTCTCTATAGAGGTCCACGAAGTTCAGCCCAGATTTGGTCTTCATGTGGGCCGAATTTGGACTTTAGCAACTCGGAATCAGCCCATCATTTAATGCTTCTTTGATCCTCTTGCCTCCTTTTAATTGGCCCAATTGGAACATGCAATGGTTCCTTTGCTGATGCTTTTTAATTCTTAGCAATTCTCTTCCATGAAGAGTAATTATCTCCCCTGAGCAATGGTGGTCTCACATCCGACACACCCTCTTTACTCACCTCAAAGTCACTCATAATGTTTGGTTTGTAAAAAAGATGCATATGAAATTCAATAAACAAACCAATGGAAGAAAACTAAATGCACAAGGCAAGACACACACAAGACACGGATCACCTAAGTATATTTAGGCACCGACTCTGATACCAATTGAAAGTTCCTTAAAAACGTGTGTCTATAGCCTAGAGGGGGAGAAGAGGTTTTAATCGAAGCAATTACCTATTTTTCGACTAATCAATATTAACACAAATTACCCCGAATAAACAAGCATTCAATAAAATCAATTATGCTTACAACAATAACAACACACAATATTTACGTGGAAACCCTCCAAATGGGAAAAACCACGGGCTGATATATGCGTCACACTAGATCCTCAAATCCACTATTGAATAAAAGTTTAAAACTAGGTTGACCTCCCGTCACACCCTCCAGTTACTAACCCTTTCACTCTACCCAACGGGCCTTAATAGTGATTCTTGATCTATTTGCTTGTGCACTAACCACTTAGTCACAAGACTTAACCTCAATGAAGAGTCAAAACAACCTAAGTGAATATGATAAAATATTCAAACATGCAAGTAATGTTAGGCAACACTAAATGCTTATCTAGGAAATTAAGAATGTCACTAAGTACAATTCCTATATATCAATGTCTAAATAAATGTTCATGAAGACTTAACTAGATATAGTTATGCAATATTATATCCTAGTTATGAAACAAAGTCATTTCAACATATGTTGTCATTAAGTATGACATGGTCATTAAATGCAATCATCAAAATGCAATCTATATGACCTAATTAGCTAGAGGCAACAATGACCTTAATGCTAGCTATCATAAAAGCCATATCAACACAAGTTGTCATTAAGTATGGCAAGGACTATAATGCAATCATAAAATGCAATCAATGAGTCCTAAACAATATCTAAATACAAAGCATAGAGATTTAGCTAGAAGGGTAAAATGGTCACAAATCCTAACTATCACAAAATATAAATCTCAACCAACAATCAACAATCCAAGCATGTTAAATATGCAATTAAACTCAATGACAAGCATTTAATCAACAATAATTGCTAAACCTAGGCATACATGTCATAAAAATGGAATAAGAGATTTTAGGGCATGTAGAGATTACCTAGTCAAAGACAAACAAGAGAATCCATGCTTGGAAGATGCAAGAAGATGCAAGAAGATGCTAGATGTTCATGGATTGAAGTTTGGTTGGGTCAAGATGAGTTCTTGAGAGCTCTCTCTCTCTCTTGGAGTGAATTTCTCTCTAAAAGAAAGGCTTAAACAATAAAAATGGCTTCTTGGACTCCCCAAAGCCAAAAAGAAGAGAAGATAACATATATATAATGTGCTCTACACGAAACGACATCATTTTGGATAAAGGGAAACTAAATCCTGTCAGGACTGTTGGTTGTACTGCTGTACAAGCAAGTATCCAGACGGCAGCACAAGGAGCGATGCATCGTCTGGAAAACGCCGCTCTGTAGGCCGTTGTTCATGCAGGTGCACAGACCGCGGTCTCGACAGCATGCAACACCTGTGAAACACCGCTTGGGAGATCGCGGTGCATGCAACATGCACAGGCCGCAGTAGCCACAGCGTGCAGCCTCTGGTAAACACCGTTATGCAGACCTCGGCGTAGGTAATGCATAGGGAGCGGTCCCAGCCGCGGTTAAGAGGAAAATCCTCTTCTAAGAGCAAACAAAATGCATCAAATACCCAAGCAAGAGTTATGGCAAAAAGACACACAATTATGACAATTAAGCATTCATGCAAGATGATCAAAAACATGCATGAGAGTGTTTGTGTGCACTAAAACTCTTCAAACAAGGTTAAACAAATGATTTACCTTTTGAAGCTTGAGCTAGGTCTTGAGCAATTATGGCCTAAACTACCCTTAGACAATAATCCCCAAATATGGTTGTCAACGAAATGAGTCAATCAAAAACTGAGGAACTTACAAAAATTTATATTAATTGAATTAATTTACAAATAAAATTATGATTTTAAAATTGTCAGTAAAAATTTAATAACATATATAGTAAATATATAAGCATTATGCTAAGTCAAGGTAATAGCAATTTGATTATTAGGGCTTTCCTTCTACAATCTGGTGTCTCTGGTCTACTCCTAATGCGAATGAAACGAAATATTACTCTCTTTTAATGGTTTAGGGATATATCGGTGATATTATCGATAACGGAGGATATTCTGTTAATAATTAAGAAAAGGGGTATTGTTGATTTAGTCCTTATATTTTTTTTGGATTGTTTTTTTTTATTCACTTATCCAATTTTCACTGGATTAGGTCTACGTTTTCCAAAACCACTCATTTTTTATCTCTCTGACCAGATATTAAACGGTTAACTGTGACAGAAAATGCGAAATGACTAAGTTACCCATGATATATGTTTCACTGTATATAATTACCGTTCTGCCCCTAACCATTTAATTTCTTTAAAAAAATAATAGTAATAAAGTTTATTTATTTGTGAGATTTTTTTTAACAAATATCTACATTATATTGAATCAGTTATCGGGCATCATCATCAGAGTATCAAACCAAACTCAAAACCACCCCAAATCAAAGACACCCAAAACCAAAACAACTCATCATTATCATCAGTTCATCACCAACGTATCGTGCATCATCATCATCACCATCATCATCATTATCTTCCACCATTAAATCAAAACCACCTAAAACCCCTCCACGAAATCAATCCCAAATCAAATCTAAACCAGTTCAAACCAAAACTAAAATCAAATCCAAATCGAGTACCGATCTCTTCTGTCTCATTCTATCTCATCATCTTCTTCTTAATCTTTCTTGAGTTCAACGTGGTTGACAGTGAGTGGTTGATGGTGGTGGTGGCGTGTTTAGTTATCGATCTGGGTTCGATCGTGATCGGTAATGGTTCTGGGTTTTGGTGGGTGATGGTTATGGGGTTCGATTCAATTGAAGATTTGATTCGATGGTGGTTTTAGAGTGAAGGTTTGTTTCTGGGTTTGGTAATTCTGAGTTTTGGTCGGTGATGGACTGATGGTTCTGGTTTTCGATCTGGTTCACCAAATCAACAAATTTTTTTAAAAAAAAATTTGTTAATTGATCTCTATAGAGGTGTGTTGATGATGATTTGGTGTTTGTGTGGTTCTCAGAAAGATGTGATTGTTAAAAAATGTGTTTGGGACCTAAGAAAATGAAAGAAAAAGGAAATTGGAATGAAGAGAACATCAATTTTATTTTATTAAAGGTTGATGATGATTGAAACTTGAAGGTTGAAGGTTGATGATGATGGAATTGGAAGGTTGATGATGATGATTTTTTATTTTTTATTTTTTCATTTTTTCTTCTTTTGACAGAATGTTTGTTAATTATTAAATGATTATTTTCATATTAAAAATACTAAATTTAAGGAATTAATTAATTTTAAAGCATGTTTTTAAGGAATAAATTAATTTAAGGAAATTTTTTTATTTAAATTTGTATTTATATATTAGTTTAATTTTTATTATATATATATATATCTATTTATTTATATGTTGACACGTGGAATATTAACGTTAAAAGATAAAAATACCGTTAGAATCGTTTAATTTAACTAACAGAAGGACGAAATTGTCTGGTTTTGGAAAACATAAGGTCCAATCCAGTGAAAAATGGATAAGTGAGTAAAAAAAAACAATTCAAAAAAACGTAAGGACTAAATCAATAATATCCCTTAAGAAAATGATGGATATTTACGTATAAAGTTAAAATATTTTTATGAAATTTTAGGACAAGTTTTAACAAGTTATTATATATCAAATGAATCATATTTCAATGATAAATTAACATAATTATGATTTTATTATAAATTATAACATAGATAGAGTCCGTATATAATTTTTAAAATTGAGTAGTTAATATAATAATATTTTGCTTTACTTTTGCAATATTATATACAATATAAATAGATGAAATAATTAATAAACAAATTATCTTTAAAAATATATATATAGTTCCATACTTCCAAGATTCTATCATAAATCATAATTCATATATAATAATATATTACATGTTTGAAATTTAAAACCAAAATGAATTCATTGCTAGTTCAAATACATAAGATGCATTTCAAGGTAGTTATTAATATGATCTATGAATTGGGTAGTTTGGATTTATCTAACTTGGTGGATATTGTTGATCTATATGCATAGGTATTGCATAAATTAACTACTATGTGTGTCTTATAAACCTAGAGGGGGATGAATAGGTTTTAATCGAATTAATTACTAATCTTTTCGATTAATCAATATTATTTAAAATAAACACCACACAACAAACATAAAATAAATTCAAGAAAAGGTGCGGAAAGTAAATAACACTTGAATTTACGTGGAAACCCTTCGACAATGGAAAAAACCACGAGATTATTTAATAGCTAGCCAATCGAACCCTTAAATCTACTATTTGCAAAAACGATTACAACCTAGGTTGACCACATCGCACTTATACGGTTACTAATCCATTTTTGCTACTCGTAGGCCTTTAATAGCAATAATCGGCTCTTACTTTTATTCTACATACGGTAAATACAAGACTTAACTCTTAAAGACGAGATATGCAACTTAAAATGAATATGGAAAATATTCCAAATGCTTAAATGATAGGTTAACACATTTAATGTTTATCTAGGAATTAATGATGACATTTAAAACATTCTTAGATATCATGTTGCTATATGACATGTATATAACTTAGATATACGAAATCAAAGCATTCCTAGATGCAATAGCTATCACAATACAACAACACAAACAAATGAGCATGCAAAAACCTCAACTTGTAATTAGAATCCTAGTCTAAATGCAAACAAGTCATAAAAGAAGTTTCTTGTTAAGTAGGAACATGAAAATAGATGAAGATGATGTTCTACTTACCAAGTCAACTATGTAGATAAAGACTCATGCTAAGAAACATCCTAGATGAAGATAAATGATGCTTGAATCATGAATGAATGGGGTGATTGGGTTTTGGACAAAAAAAATAGGTTCTTGCTTTCTTTCCTTGCAAGTCACTTTGAGCTCAAAAAGGAATGAGAGAAAATGGACTATAAAGCTCTTAAGAGGCAAATAAGGGAAAAATTACATATGTAAGTATATATATATATATGAAGCCCTAGACAAAATGATGCCGTTTTAAAAAACAACAACAAAATCCCATCATTACATCTAGTTAGACCACGGCTCGGGCAAGTTGTCCAGACCATGGTGCATGCAACGGTGTACCGTCTGGCTAACACCGTAGCGGGGGTCGCTGTGCGTACAAGAGCATGGGTTGCAGTATAGGTAACAGGGACCTACTAGTGAAAACCGCCGCAGGGACCACTACTGGTCACTGCGACTGCGGCGGATGCAGATGCTCAGCCAGGGACCTGTAATGTGGTGAAAAGGAAAATCCTCCTTTTCTAGGAAAACTCAACACACTAACTTATCTGCAAAATGTGTAAGTGTGAAGGTGATGAATGACATAAAATGCATCATTCAAATACGTGTAAACAAGAATATAATGCATGCAAGTGACTGTGTGCAACTATATCTCTTCAAATAAGAGTAGAGTCAAGTAACCTACCTACCTTGATGCACTTGGAGTCCACTGCCTTGATGATGAGAGCTTTTCAAGTCCTAATCTACCCTTTATATAATATCTGACCCCAATTGAGATTTTGTCAACGAAATAAACCAATCATAAATTGAGACACTACAATTGCATATGGCATTTGTGGAAAAGGATAATCAAATATATTTTAGCCATCATAACTACTATAATATGATACATGAGAACTTGACCTTGTCTGTAAATCACCTAAAGAACTATTTTCTGTGTCTATACTCAGCAAGGAGCGAGCCATATTCAAAGAATCTTCATCAATTTGACTTGTTCCTCCATGTTGTCTACCATGATTTTGATCAAAATTACCTGCATGAACATCCCAACCTGCCGCACTAGCTTTCCAACCTAAAGCACGAGCATTCCAACCTCCTACACAAAAATCCCAACCTCTTGCCTCATCTCCATCATCTTTTCATCCACTATTTATATCAAAGATATGTTGGTCATCGGAAGAGCTGGTAACAATAACTCCACGATCTACACCAACTTCTACTTGTATTATTTGTTCAACATTTATTCCCATGTCTCAAGCATGAGAAGCAATATGTGGATGAGGATTTCCCTCTTGAAATTCCCTAGAAAGTGTGTGTCTATAACCTAGAGAGAGAGGGGGTGAATAGATTTTAATACGATAGATTACCAATTTTACGAATTAATCAATATTATTGATTCTACCCCATTATACTAAGTGTTCAAGCAAGAGACAACAAATATAAAACAATAACAACACGCAATATATACGTGGAAACCCTCCAAATGGGAAAAACCACAGGCTGTTCAGTGCACCACACTCGATCATCAAAATCCACTATTAAGAGAAAGTTTACAACCTAGGTTGACCTCCCGTCTAACCCTCCAGTTGCTAACCCTTTCACTCTACCCAACAGGCCTTAATAGTGATTTTGGATCATCAACTTTGTGCACTAATCACATAGCCACAAGCTTAACCAACAATGAAGAGATAATGGCAACCTAAGTGAATATGCAAGAATATTCTATATGCAAAAATGCTTGGTCATGACATTCATGTTTATCTAGGATTAATAATGACAATTAAAGCAAATCCTAGAGATCAATGTTCTTAATGCAAAGGCAAGAAGAATTAGCTAGAAGGGTAAAACCGTCCTAAATTCTAGCTATCATAAATTAATGCATCTCAACCAACAATCAATACACAAGCATGTCATAAAAGCAATTAACCATACAAGCAAGCATTTAATAAGCAATAGAGACTAAAACCCTAGGTATACATGTCTTTGTAATGAAAATATGAAGAGTAGAGCATGTAGAAGTTACCTAGTCAAGAAGAAGATGACGCTCCATGCTTGAATGATCCAAGAATGAAGCTAGATGATCATGAGATGAAGTTGGGTTGAGTAAAAATGAGTATTTGGGAGTCCCTCTCTCTCTAGAAAAACTAGAACACATAAAAATTGCTTCTTGGACTCTTGAAAGCCAAAGAGTGTAGGAAAAAATGGTTCAAAACGCAACGGAAGCGTGATAAAAAAATAGGGTTTGCGTATAAATAAATAAAAAAATCCTTTTATGCAACGAGAACCTTAACCTTAGATTAATTGATGTATATAAAAAGTATCGTACCTTTTTTTTCATGACGATTGAACTAGCGTCGAATTGAATCTGTAAGATCTTCCAATCCAATCACGAACATGAATACCTTGGAATGTGGGCTCCCTTTCTTTAAATTGTATACCTGAGGATGAAAACAAATAAAATCTTCTTCTTTGTTAATTACAAATATCCTCCAAGAGAAAAATCAAGTCAATTTGAATGAAACTTGTGTGAACCTTGATTCGATGTTGTACACAAAACCCTTTTGATGTAAAGGATACTAGTGTACTATTGAAAACAAAAGCGTTCTCGTTTTCTCTTTTCTCCTTGGCTGAATTCCACACCCTATGTCTTAGAGTTGATTGAATTTTGTCTAGAGTAAAATACCAAATTTTCTCTCTCAAAATTCTCTCTTGCCAAGCAAAATTCTCTCTTAGAAAACTCATAGGTTGGCCGAAATTTTCACTCTAAAAATCATAGGGCTGGCTGAAATTCACAGGATATATATATTGGATCACAAATCCTTTCCTAAGAAGGATATACTTGGTTGGCAAGAATCCTTTCCTTAGGTGGATTTATTAGGTAGTTAAGAATCCTTTTCTAAAAGGAATTTTATCCTCTTATATATATTTATGAGATGGCCGAAATTCACAAGAATATAATTAGGAGATTTAATTCTTTTCCTAAGAAGGATTACTTAGTAGTTATGAATCCTTTCCTTATGTAGATTTACTTGGTGGTTAAGAATCCTTTTCAAAAAGGAATTCTATCCTAACACCAAGACTCCTAATCCAACTCAATAGTGTATTTGTAACCATATTAAAGATTTTCTAATTTGATTAGATAAATAACTCCTTTTATTTATCTATTTATCAAATATAGTCTTTAATATTAATTATACTACTAACAATAGTATAATTTTAGGAGACCATCTCCTATTAGGAAAAAGATTTGGACTTTTAATTAAATAATTAATTAATCAACAAATTAATTAATTTCTATTTAATCAAATAATAAAATAAAAATAATTTAATTTAAGCTATTTTTAATAGCCTTGCCGCCCAACACATGTATATGGACCATATATTATTTTTTTTATTTTATTAAATCCATTGGACCTTAATAAAAAGTTCACATGTGAACTAGACCTATTCTTACAAAAAGAAACAAGTTCACATGCCTTAATACAATTCAAGATGGACCCCTAAATTGGTCCGGTAGAATATATCAAGTGAACCATGCAAGTTTGTGTGGATTGGGGAACTTGGCGGACTATCTAAATTTAAGCTCTAATAGATACAACCCAATCACAATCAACAAATGATTCACTTAGGTCCGATCTATTTAATTTAGTTCATTCCACTAAAGAACTAAAATTGAACACTTAAATAAATATAGAATAAGTTGATGTTACTCATTCATACCCTAGACAACCTTATTGGAGAAAGTGTATCCTAGTGAAGAATACCAGTAATCGCCAAGAGCTCATAGACCGCATATAGCTCTCTAAGTTACCATATTTACTCATATGACCATATTTTGAACTTGGATATTTTGACTTGTTCAGAAGCCATATTTCAATAGACACTATTGAAAACTTAACGTTAAGTTTTAATATCCAATACCTCAAAACATCCATATGATGGTATTCTACTCTCATTCAATAAATGGAGCCACGATGTCCATATCTATAAATGAAGTCCTTTATCGATTAACAAATGAATACCACCAAACTATCGAGGATAGACTATGCTATATAATCGTACTCATTGATAGCTCAAATGATAACACTTTCAACCATAAGTCCATCATTTATCTCAGGATTGAGATAGACTCTCCGATTGTCTTCAAATGAAAACTTTTATCCATTGACGGTTATAGATAAAGTATTTCATTTTGATCTAATTCAATGCACCCAGTATACTAGATTCTTTTGCCCAAAGACACCACACTTTGATGATTTTAGACTCATTGATACCAATTGTTGGAATCTCGTTCACCGGTTACGCAGCGGAATTAGGTTTTAAATTTTTTAATACAGATCATAATCTGTATCTTTGACCAGTGAACTTGGGATCGTAATTATTTTTCGGAACTAATACATACAATATGTAATCAATAAAATCAGAAGAACATTCCAACGTTTGGAAGCTCCTTCACTTTACGTTATGCTCCTGTCTGAACCAATCTTACCAACGTTTAGAAGCTTCTTCACTTTTCGATGTGCTCCTGTCTGAACCACTCGATCTTCCTCGCTATCTCCCGAAACTGGTAACTGTGTGTGGGCGCGTCACGGACTCAGGAACTTGAATGGAGAATGTAGAGAAATACTTGAAGAAACTTTCTTCTTTATTTGTGTATTGATTTTACGCACACATGAATTGCATCTCATGCAAAAAAAATATTGACATATGTGGTTCCGTTTAAAACAATATATATCAAATATATATCACACCTGCTCTTGCTTTCTCACAAATATATATATATAAATATATATATATATATATATATATATATATATATTAATATCACACCTTTGCTGAATATATATATCATAATCGCCTTTCCAGCTGCTTTTATATATATATATCACTACTGCTCTTGCGTTTTTGTATATATATATATATATATATTTCAACTAACTACTCAAGCCACCACCTGCGCTTATATATATATTAATTTATAAAACTTATATATCACATACATATATCTTTGTTTGTATCCTATACAAACATTTATATATGTGCACACATCAATTTGCATCCAATGCAATCTCTTGTGTTATAATTGATATATATCTTTTAATTATCCTTTTCAAATATATCTAATTTATTAAAAGTGATAATAAGTATTTTAAATTTAAACTTAAATTCAAATACTTAGATAAATGATTTAGTAAAATAAATTAATCATATTATTTTATCTTCACCTAAATCCATATATCAATTAACACCCTCCAATTATTAGTTAATTAATAATTCACAATTATCAATATAATTAAATAATCTAATTATTTAATTAATTTAACTATTGACATTCATTAATTAAAAAATCTCAATATTCAATTAATTCCTGAATATATACGTGTCACTTTTGTAACACAATTAATTGGACAATCCAATTAATTAACCGTGACCCTTGTTACTTAAATCAATCGGGCTAGCAAGGGGACCTAATGGACCCATAGTATTTTAAGCTCCAATAATCCTCAGAATCATTAATTAAACTCTTTCATTAATATTCCTTGATTATTAACTCCGATGTTATTCCACTAAAAACCCAAAACTGCACTCTCTCATTTGTAGACGCTTTTACACAGACCGATACAACTCGGTGTCCATTGATATACCTATTACACATGGTGTGATCCTCCACAGTAGTTCATAATTAGAGCTAGGTCATAATTTCCGTTATACCCCTCTAATTACATATATCCTTTAAGTACCGTTGATTCTATATTGAACAATAAATCCTATTTCCTTAGGGAATTAGGATAGCGCTCATATTGTCCAAACCCCGAATCAACCCTTAAGGGAACTACCATCTACTTCTCACAAGAAGGAGTGGATTCCACTATTGTGTACAAACTTTCCCAGCCACAAGCCAAACCGTAATCCCAACATATGGAGCATATTGATCGGGAACAGCACCCGACCTCACCCATGGTATATCAAAGACCACGATCTAACTTGAAACAGTCAATAAGACACCCAGGATTAAGATCACCAGCATATAGCCATCGTTAGTTGATATATATGAATCTCATCGGTAAACGGATCTTGGTGAGAGATTCATATAGATCATGGCTCAATCCTATATGATCACATAATACGAGATGCCTCCATTCCCATATCTCATATGAATGATTCAAGATAGAATCATCGTACATTACGGAATGGATCGCAGCTATAGATTAACCATAAATAAAGCACCAAACATTATTTGCTATCTATGGACTCTTTAGATTGCACGTCTCTTACTGTATCCATCCGTATATGACACTCATATACACAGTTCGAGATTACATCTGGCAATCTTGAATGTTTAAATATATGCTCAAGTTTATAAAATAAATAACATAACAAGAATGAATTGAACTTTTTTTTATTAATTCATAATCCATTTATAAATTACATCTTTAGGGCATAAACCCCAACAATCTCCCACTTGCACTAAAGCATGTAAGACATGTCTCTTAACCCTAGACCATCTAGGTGACCCAAAAACACGTTAGTCGGTAAGGTCTTCGTAAATGGATCAGCATGATTGTCTTGTGAGGCTATCTTAGTGACGATCACATCTTATCTCTGCATTATCTCTCTAATGAGATGATACTTTCTCTATATATGCTTCTTTCTTTTGTGGCTTCTTGGTTCTTTGGAATTAGCCACAACACCACTGTTATCACAATAAAGCGTGATGGGCATATCCAAATATGGAACAACTTCCAGATCACTCAAGAACTTACGGAGCCAAATAGCCTCTTTAGCAGCTTCACAAGCAGCTATATATTCGGCTTCCATGGTGGAGTCATCAATGTAAGATTGCTTGATACTTCTCCACACAATGGCTTTACCACCCAGGATGAATACTGATCCAGATATGGATTTCCTAGAATCCCTGTCTGACTAAAAATCAGAATCCGTGTATCCTAACGGGATAAAATCTTACCCGGAATACACTAGCATATAGTCTCTCATTCTCCGTTCTCCGAAGATACTTGAGAATTGTTTTGACAGCAACCCAATGATCCAATCCTGGGTTGGACTGGTATCTGCTGACTACTCCCACTGTATATCAGATGTCCGGTCTTGTGCATAACAGAGCATACATGAGACTACCTACTGCCGTTGCATAGGGTACAAGTCTCATATCCTCAACTTCTGGAGGTGTATTAGGACACTATCCCATACACGAGTGAACTCTATGTCTAGAAGGTAAATTACCTTTCTTGGAGTTTTGCATCGAAAATCGCATAAGAATCTTATCGATATATGATGCCTGAGACAATGCTATGAGTTTGTTTTTACGAAGTTGGATCCCTAGAACATAACTCGCCTCTCCCAAATCTTTCATTTGGAATTGTCTAGCCAGCTTCCCAATGAGTATGATATCATTTACGTATAGAACCAAGAAAACTACTTTCTTATCAATGATGCTCATGTAGACACAAGGCTCATCGACATTCTGCTCGAAGCCATAGGTTTTGACCAAATCATCAAACCTGATGTTCCAAGATCTAGATGCTTGCTTAAGCCCATAGATGAACCTTTACAGCTTGCAAACCTTTTGCTCTTGATTTGGAGACACGAATCCTTATGGTTGCATCATATAGATGATCTCATCAAGATTTCCATTCAAGAATGCAGTTTTGACGTCCATTTGCCAAATTTCATAATTGAAATAGGCAGCAATGGATAAGAGAATCCTAATAGACTTAAACATGGCTACTGGCCAAAAGGTCTCTTCATAATCAACCCCCTCTTTCTGGGTATAACCCTTGGCCACTAGCCTTGCCTTGAAGGTCTCTACCTTATCATCTACTCTTCTCTTTCTCTTATAGAACCACTTACACCCTATGGGTTTTACCCCATCCAGTAAGTCTACAAGATCCCAGACTGAGTTAGAGTACATGGACTCAATCTCGAGATTCATGGCTTTAAGCCATTCCTCTTTATCAGGATCTTCTATTGCATTCTTAAATGTCAATGGATCATTAACACTATCAGCAGAGACAACACCTTGTCCCTCACCTATAGCTAAATAGCGTTCAGGTTGTCTCACAACCCTCTTACTACGTCTAGGTGGTAGTGTATCCTGATCAGGAACCATCTAACTCTCAGATGTTTGTGGATCAACAACTCTTGTTGATAAAGTACTAGTCTCACCAGGCTCCAACTCATTCAATACAATCTTATAACGAGGTTTATGGTCACTAATATAACTGTCCTCAAGAAACGTTGCATCTGTGATACAAATACTTTGTTTTGTTCGGGACTATAGAAGTGTCCACCTCTGGTCTCCTTGGAGTATCCTACAAACTGGCAGACCACAGACTAGGAGTCTAGCTTTTCAGTTCTATTCTTTAGCATGTGTGCTGGACAGTGGACACCCCCATATGCGGAAATGTCACAAACTAGCTTTACGACCATTACACAACTCTAAGGGAGTCTTAGGAACATATTTGGATGGCACCACATTCAAAATGTATGCCGTTATTTGTAACGCACATCCCCAAAAGGAATTTGGTAATGATGAGAAACTAATCATAGATCTCACCATTTCCATTAGGGTTCTATTTCTCCTCTCCGCTACACCATTTGGCTGAGGTGTACCGGGAGCTATTAGTTGGGAAACTATCCCATGCTCGACCATAAAGTCTTCAAACTCTTGGTCAAGGTACTCACCTCCATGATCCGATCACAATGACTGATAGTCCTACCTAATTGATTCTCAACTTCAGCTTGAAGTTCTTTGAACATTTCAAATGTTTCCGACTTCCGTTGCATTAGGTAGACATATCTGTATCTTGAGTAGTCATCTATAAAGGTGACATAATACACATAACCACATATAGCTTTAACATTCATCGGTCCGCAGACGTCTGTATGTATAAGCTCTAGCGGTTCTTTAGCTCTAAGCCCTTTTCCAGTAAAATGTCTCTTAGTTATCTTTCCTTCTAGACAAGATTCGTAGACAGGTAAGGTGACAACCTTTAACTCACTTAAAGGTCCGCTTTTTACTAGTCTGACTATCCGGTCAAGGTTGATATGACCAAGCCTTAGATGCCAGAGATACGCTTCATTATCTGGAGAAATATTATGTCGTTTAGTTTTTGGTTTTTCAACCTTAAACATTTCGGTGTTGAGCAGAGTAGTATATATTAACGGTCTTAACACATATAAATTGTTTTCATTAATTCCTGAACAAATATTCAGACCATTCTTTCCAATAACAACAGACTTATTATTAAAAGAAACAAAATATTTTTGTTCTAACAACTTAGAAACAGAAATCAAATTCTGTGTAAATCCAGGAATATAAAATACATTGTCCAACAATATATAATTATTACAAAAACGTAATCTAATTACGCCGATTGCTCGTGCCGACACGACATCCCCTGACCCCACACGTATTGAGAAGGCTTGCTCTTCTAGCTGTGTCTAAGAATCAGTCCATTGTAAAGAAGAACAAACATGGTTAGTGGCCCCCGAATCAAATATCCAGGATGAAGATTAATCTTCTACTAAACACGACTCAAGAACAAGTAAAACATATTTACTTTTCTTGGACTTCTTCTTGCTTTGGGCTTTCTTAGGTTTGGGCTTACCCTTCGCTTGTATGCCTCTCGAATGGATCGTGTGGCATTGGCAGCAGGCGCTGGAGGACATTCCTCCGTAAGCACAAACTTGAGGTCTTTGGTGACCAATATTGCATTAATGTTAAGTTTCCATTTAGGGTAGTTATCACCAGTTAATATGTCGTTTACGAGAATTTGAAGTAATGCATAAGACATTAATGCTGAAATAAATAAAACATTCATTCAGTCATTTATTTAAAACAAGTGCGAGTGCTTTGGCATAAATTTAAACATGATGCATGCACATGTTTAACAAACTAGAACTACCCTAAAACTAGTTACTATACCACGACAATCCAACAAACCACAAAGAAGTGTCGGTCGGTCAAGTCTTTGCATGTTGGACCGAGACATTCTTAATCAAATGATATTCTAGAATAAATATTATTCTATATCATTCAACCATCGTTCATTCAGTCAGATTTTTAATTAACAAACTTAATCAAAACCTTCGTGAGTGTAACCCACCATTTCA
Organism: Dipteronia dyeriana; assembly: GCA_032871835.1. Taxonomy (NCBI): domain Eukaryota; kingdom Viridiplantae; phylum Streptophyta; class Magnoliopsida; order Sapindales; family Sapindaceae; genus Dipteronia; species Dipteronia dyeriana. The sequence goes on from CM065301.1 coordinate 59,689,889, forward strand.
GATCTCACGAGCTTAACTCGAGAATTGCCGCCTTAGAGTCGGTCAATTCCGAAATACCCTCAGAAATCCTATCCGTTAGAAAGTCAACCTTGGTATTGACCTTTGTGGAAACCCTCCTTAGGGAGGACGAAAGCAAAGTCGTCACAAGGCCCCACTCGGATCTCACGGTGTTAAACTAATGATGGAGACCGCGGGATATATATGTCATATATCACTCTCCCACTCACTATTTTAAAATTAGGGTTTTCTATTAACCGTTAATGCACCTAGATTCTACAAGATTAAACGACTAACTTTAATCAAGTTATCTAGCGCATTAACTAATTAGAAACAAATTCTAATTAACTAATAAATTATTAATGATTTTTAAGAATTAAAAATCTAATCTATTAGTGAATAATCTAAGCTTTTGTAAACTATTTACTAAGGTCAGATTATTATGTTAGTGTTTACCAAATTTTAACTATTAAAACTCTAATACTTTATTTGGTTCATTTATTATTAGGTAATTAATCATATTAATCCTAATTACAATAAATGACCCTATTAATCTAACTTATTAAACTCTTTAATAACTAGATTAATATTAATGAGAATTACCAAGTTTTCTAACCATTAAAAAACTAATCTCATTATTCATAGCCATTTATGTATTTACCCATTTTAATCACATTTAAAAAAAATGCATAAAGTATCTGGTTATGATGCATGTATGACATATCAAATATATTTGTGTAGGCACATCTAATCTAAATGACATACGTATGCATGACAATGCTTTTATCATCACATAATATAAAGCATACATGAATTGACCAAGTACTGTGGATTATTTAACCTAAAAAATTGGAATCTAAAATTACAAAAAAAAATCCCAAGGCATTCATTGGTCTTCTTGTAATTTTCGAGTCTTCTAGACTCTTCAGGTCACACCGATTCATCTCATGAATTCGAAACGAGAAATCACCACGGAACGCACTAGGCAACACTTGCCAACGGAACCGTGTGTGAACAGTACCGCACGAACAGTGTCGATGAATAGTACCTATGAATAGTGTCGATGAACAGTGCCGCCGTCGCGCGCATTTCCAGTTCTTCGTTTACAGGTTACAATTTTTTTTTATTTACAGCACAATAATAGTAAAATAAAAATATAATAATAATTAAAAAAAATTATACAACCCAAAAACCCTAAATTCAAAGTACCATAAAAATTAACGATCAACCATGTTTAAATTAAACAATTTAATTATAAACATTCATACAATCATAAAGATGGTGCCTACACATTCATACATACAGGAGCATCGAAAATAATTTCCTGTTCCGAAAAATAAATTGGCTCTAATACCAATTGTTGGAACCTCGTTCACCGGTAACGCAGCGGAACTAGGTTTAAATTTTTTTAATACAGATCATAATCTGTATCTATGACCAGTGAACTTGGGATCGTAATTATTTTTCGGAACTAATACATAATATATGTAATCACAGGAAATTGTAATCAATAAAATCAGAAGAACATACCAACGTTTGGAGGCTCCTTCACTTTACGTTATGCTCCTGTCTGAACCAATCTTACCAACGTTTGGAAGCTTCTTCACTTTTCGATGTGCTCCTGTCTGAACCACTCGATCTTCCTTGCTATCTCCTGGAACTGGTAACAGCGTGTGGGCACGTCACGGTCTCAGGAACTTGAATGGAGGATGTAGAGAAATACTTGAAGAAACTCTTTCTTCCTAATTTGGTGTATTGATTTTACGCACACATGAATTGCATCTCATGCAAAAAAAAATATTGACAGATGTTGTTCCGTTTCTCCAAAAACAATATATATCAAATATATATCACACCTGCTCTTGCTTTCTCACAAATATATATATTAATATCACACCTTTGCTGAATATATATATCATAATCGCCTTTCCTGTTGCTTTTATATATATATATATATATATATATATATATATATATATATATATCACTACTGCTCTTGCGTTTTTGTATATATATATATATATATATTTCAACTAACTACTCACGCCACCACCTGCGCTTATATATATATATATATATATATATATATATATATATATATATATATATATATATATCACTGCTGCTCTTGCGTTTTTGTATATATATATTTCAACTAACTACTCACACCACCAACTGCGCTTTATATATATATATATATATATTTATTTACTTATTTATAAAACTTATATATCACATACATGTATCTTTGTTTGTATCCTATACAAGCACTGATATATGTGCACACACCAATTTGCATCAAATACAATCTCTTGGGTTATAATTGATATATATCTTTTAATTATCCTTTTCAAATGTATCTAATTTATTAAAAGTGATAATAAGTATTTTAAATTTAAACTTAAATTCAAATACTTAGATAAATGATTTAGTAAAATAAATTAATCCTATTCTTTTATCATCACCTAAATCCATATATCAACTAACACCTTCCAATTAATAGTTAATTAATAATTCACAATAATCAATATAATTATATAATCTAATTATTTAATTAATTTAACTATTGACATTCATTAATTAAATAATCTCATTATTCAATTAATTCCTAAATATATACGTCACTTTTGTAACACAATTAATTGGACAATCCAATTAATTAACCATGACCCTTGTTACCTAAATTGATCGTGCTAGCAAGGGGACCTAATAGACCCACAGTATTTTGAGCTCCAATAATCCTCGGAATCATTAATTAAACTCTTTAAGTAATATTCCTTGATTATTAACTCCGGTGTTATTCCACTAAAAACCTGAAACTGCACTATCTCAACTGTAGACGCTTTTACACAGACCGATACAACTCGGTGTCCATTGATATAACTATTACACATGATGTGATCCTCCACAGTAGTTCATAATTAGAGCTATGTCATAATGTCCGTTATACCCCTCTAATTACATATATCCTTTAAGTATTGTTGATTCTATAATGAACAATAAATCATATTTCCTTACGGAATTAGGAGAGCGCTCATATTGTCGAAGCCCCGAATCAACCCTTAAGGAAACTACCATCTACTTCTCACAAGAATGAGTGGATTCCACTATTGTGTACAAACCTTCCCAGCCATAAGCCAAACCGTAATCCCAACATACGGAGCATATTGATCGGGAACAGCATCCGACCTCACCCATGGTATATCGAAGACCATGATCTAACCTGAAGGAGTCGATAAGACACTCAGGATATCGTTAGTTGATATATACGAATCTCATCGGTAAATGGATCTTGGTGAGAGATTCATATAGATCATGACCCAGTCCTATATGATCACACCATATAAGGTGCCTCCATTCCCATATCTCATATGAATGATTCAAAATAGAATCATCGTACATTACGGAATGGACCGCAACTATAGATTAACCACAAATAAAGTACCCAACTTTATTTGCTATCTATGGACTCTTTAGATTGCACGTCTGTTACTGTATTCATCCGTATATGACACTCATATACACAGTTCGAGATTACATCTGGCAATCTTGAATGTTTAAATATATGCTCAAGTTTATAAAATAAATAACATGACAAGAATGAATTGAACTTTTATCTTAAGTTGTGAATATTATTCAAGACTAATTAAAGAATTGTGTCTACCTCATACATATCTAGATGTATGAACAATTCTTCTTTTCTCATATTCTTTTGACATTTTGATTATTTACTTTTGACAATTATAATAATTAAACTGATGAGGACCGGCCAGTTGATCACAATTTGGCTAAGGTTGGAAAAGATCCAGATCCTTTGACCATTCATGGAGGACCAATGACAAGAGCTAAAGCTAAAAGGATGAAAGATGCCTTAACTTGTTTAATGGAAAGCATTTGGAAGGAGCAAGCTAGTCAAGATTTGGTCAAGGTTCTAAGGATGCAAGAAGAGTATAAAATGGTTAACATGTTTCAAACAAGTCCAAATCTCGAAGACAAGAGTCCAGCCTTGTTAGAATGAAGTATTCTAGCCTATCTTGAAGAATAAAAGACCATTCAGCCATGTTGGGTTTTGTGGGCCTATTTTATAATTAGTTTGGGTTTAATTATGTTGGGTTTTGTGGGCTTATTTTCTAATAAGTTTGGGTTTTAATTGTGTTGGGTTTTGTGGGCTTATTTTATGAATAGTTTGGGTTTTTGTGTTGGGTTTTATTTTGTTAAGTGTGAGTTCATGTGTTCTTTGATTAGGAATAAGGAGTTACAAAGGCTGAATACTTTATGGCCATTATTCATGGTCTAAATGTCATTTAGTGGGAGGTTACACATTTAATGGGCAATTATATTTGTGTTGTATTGTCCTTGGCCTTTGTTCTATATAAACAAGGCTGCTTTTTCTATGTAAGGGCAGAGATTTGAGTAATATAAACTTATTGGAGCACTTTGTGAGTGTTTTGTTTTTAAGTTCTTGCATGAACTTTGAAACTTATCAAGCTTATTCAGCTTGTGGTGTTCAACAACCTCAAAATCTTTGTTTTGTCTTTAAACTTATCAAACTTCATAGTTTGTGGCGTTTTGGGGAAATCAAAGTGCTGTTCTAATTAGTTTTTATCATTATTCCATTGATAAAGTGATTAGAATAGTTTCTCTTACTTCAATCTTGAACGATCGGGTTTATTTCAATTAGTTAGAGTGTGTTAAATTGCATTCCATATGTATCATAGCCCTTTAGCTATTGGGGTGTATGGCTGCTAAGTTAATGATTTCTATCATTTTTGTATCAGAGCTTGGCTCAAGTTTGAGGTTTGCATATCCAATTATTTGTTGTTTTTTTAGTTTTTTTTTATCACTTTCTTTTCTTCTTCATCTTATAGCACCGTATCTATAATTCTTCTTATTGTTGTGCTTCTTGAGGTTATTATCATTCTTCTTTGTTTTCTGTAAAAAAAAAAGAAAAAAAAAACAAAAAAAAACAAAAAAAAATAGTATTGCGGATTCAAAGAATTCTTGCAAAATTCCAAAAATCTTACTTTGTTCATATCATTCTATTTTCGGTTTGGGAAATATTTAAATATTGTCTTCTTAACCAAAACAAACAAAATTCTTATTGGGAGAGAAATTGATATTTCAGTTCTAATCTTTGTTTACTTTAAGTGACCTACCTTTTGTTTGTTTTTTTTAGACCTACCCAATTTCACTCCGTTTAATTTGCCATAATCTGAATTGTTTGTTTAAAAGGACTTTAGTTAATCTAAGAACCCAAAGAACAAAACAAGAGAGGTAAAAGGTAAAAGTGGTAAGATTAGCATCGAGAAAAGCCAAATAATTGTGTAAAAAACGAGTGGTGTGAATCAATTCTTTGAGAGAAACACGTAAGGGAGTGATTGTGAGGTTGTTCTAACTTTTTTTTTCAGGTTTTAAACATGTCTAACAAAGATAAAGAAGTGAGTTCTTCCTCAAATGATCAAGTGATTCAAGTAATGCAACAACAATTTGAACGTATCTTCAAAGTGATGGGAGATGTAGGAGATCGTCTAGAAAGACATGATGAAGCAATTACCATATTGCAAAGAGAACCACGACGTGGAAGATAACCAGTCTTTGTCAATGATGTATATGATGGTGGAGAAGACACGGATGATGGCCAAGCTACCATAATTGGTCTAGAAGTTAATCCTAGAAGACAAGCTAGGAGAGGATGTTTTGATGGTGTGGACAGAAACATAGGCAGCATCAAAATGAAAATTTCACCTTTTCAAGGAAAGAACAATCTGGATGCCTATTTGGAATGGGAATGAAAAGTGGAGTTGATTTTGAATGTCATAACTACTCCAAAGAGAAAAAGGTAAAACTAGTTGCTGTTGAATTTTGTGATTATGCTATTGTTTGGTGGGATCAATTGTCTATTGTGTAAAGACAGGCGTAGAAATGGTGAAAGACCCGTAGAGACTTTGTTGGAGATGAAACAATTCATGAGGAGGAGATTTGTCCCTAGCCATTACTATAAGGATTTGCATCAACGCTTACAAACTTTAACACAAGGTTCCATGAGTGTAGAAGAATATCACAAGGAAATGGAGATAGCCATGATAAGGGCTAATGTGGAGGAGGACCGTGAGGCCACCATGGCTCGGTTTTTGAGTGGGTTAAACAAGAACATTGCTGATCTTATAGAGTTGCAACATTATGTGGAGATTGAGGACATGGTGGGTGTGGCAATGAAGATTGAAAGGCAACTCAAAAGAAAAGGCATCAAGTATGATTCAAAACCTTATTCAGGTTCTTTTTCTTCTTGGAAACCGAATTGGAGTAAAAAGGATGATAAACCCATTGTTAAGCCTAAAATTGATGAAACTAAAAGCTAAAATGAAATAGGCAGCAAGGGTAGAGGTGAGAATCAACCTAATCAAACTAGAGGCATTAATCGTTTTAAGTGCCTTGGACATGGTCATGTGGCACGTGAATGTCCTAATAAAAGGGCAATGATCATGAGGGATGGGACAGTTGAATCAGAAAGTGAGAGAGAGGATGAAGATGACATGCCACATTTAGAAGATGCTAGTGATGTAGAGTATGCTAGTGGAGAAAATTTGGTTGTACAACGCACACTTAGTTTGCAAATTAAAAATAATGAACATGGTGAGCAACGTGAAAATTTATTTCATACTCATTGTTTGATTGCTAACAAGTTGTATAATGTGATTGTTGATAGTGGAAGTTGTACAAATGTGGCAAGTACCTTGCTTGTAGAGAAACTGAAATTACCTACTATTAAACATCCAAAACCATACAAGTTACAATGGTTGAATGATAGTGGTGTTGTGAAGGTAAATCTGCAAGTGTTAATTTCTTTTTCACTTGGTAGATATAAGGATGATGTTTGGTGTGATGTGGTACCTATGTATGTTGGTCACATGTTATTGGAGAGACCATGGCAATATGATCGAAGGGTAATGCATGATGGGTTTAAGAACCGTTATTCTTTGATCATGGAGGGACATAAATACCAACTTGGACCTTTGCATAAAACAGCAATATGAAGAGCTTGAATCTTCATTAGCTGAAACTTTGGGAAGGGAGCAAGAAAGAGAGAAAAAAAAAGGTGAGTTGAGTGGTAAAAATGAGAGCAATGGGAAACACAAGGGGAGAGAAAACAAGGAAGGCTTGAGTGAAAGAAAAATGAGTGTTTATGCAAAAATGTGTGATCTGAAGAAAGCATTAACCATGAGGCAGCCCTTACTTGTACTTATGTACAAGGATGTTTTAACTGTTTCTAACGAAATTAACAAGAGTTTGCCTAGTGTTATTGTTGATCTTTTATAGAAAAATGAGGATCTCTTTCCCAAAGATGTTCCTATTGGTTTGCCACCAATTAGAGGAATTGAACATCAAATTGATTTTATTTCGGGTGCAAGCAACCAAATAGGCTAGCATATAGATGTAACCCCGAAGAGGCCAAGGAAATCCAAAAGCAAGTAAGTGAGCTTATGGAAAAGGGATATGTACGTGAAAGCATGAGTCCATGTGCGGTTCCTGTTTTGATGGTACCTAAAAAGGATGGTTCTTGGAGATTATGTGTTGATTGTTGAGCCATCAACAAAATCACGGTAAAGTATAGACATCCTATCCCTAGGTTAGATGATATGTTGGATTAATTGCATGGTTCTTGTGTGTTTTCAAAGATTGATTTGAAATCTGGATATCATCAAATAAGAATGCATAAGGGTGATGAATGGAAAACCGCTTTCAAAACTAAACATGGTCTATATGAATGGTTAGTAATGCCTTTTGGCCTAACTAACGCACCTAGTACTTTTATGAGATTGATGAACCATGTTTTGCGTGCTTACATTGGAAAGTTTGTAGTAGTTTATTTTGATGATATACTTGTGTATAGCAAAAATTTAGATGAGCATGTAACACATTTAAAGGCTGTTTTTGATGTGCTTAGAAAAGAAAAGTTATATGCTAATCTAACGAAATGCATTTTTTACATTAATGAACTTACTTTTCTTGGTTATGTTGTTAATGATAAAGGAATACATGTTGATCAAGAAAAAGTGAAAGTAATTAGGGAGTGGCCGAAACCCACTCGTGTTAGTGATGTAAGGAGTTTTCATGGTCTTGTTAGCTTTTATAGGAGATTCATTAAGGATTTGTCTACCATTGCTGCACCATTAACTGAATGCATATAAAAGAATGTGGGATTTAGGTGGGGTCAAGAACAAGATGATGCTTTTAACTTGCTTAAACACAAACTTAGTTCAACACCTTTGCTTGCTTTGCCTAACTTTGCTAAAACTTTTGAGATTGAGTGTGATGCAAGTGGAATAGGTATTGGAGGAGTCTTAATGCAAGAGGACAGACCCATTGCATTCTTTAGTAAGAAGCTAAGTTGAGCAAGTCTTTACTACCCGACGTATGATAAGGAGTTTTATGCCTTGGTAAGAGTATTAGAGACTTAGCAACACTATCTTTGGTACAAGGAATTCATTATATACACCGATCATGAGTCCTTGAAATATCTCAAAGGACAAGGAAAGCTAAGCCGTAGGCATGCAAAATGGGTGGAGTTTATTGAATCATTTCCATACATCATCAAGTACAAACAAGGTAAGGAGAATGTGGTTACCGATGCTCTTTCTAGAAGGTATGCTCTAATTTCTAAACTTGTTGCAAAATTATTGGGTTTTGAGTACATTAAAGACTTATACAATTCTGACTTTGATTTTGCTAATGTTTATTGGGCATGTGAGCAAGGGGGTTTTGACAAGTTCTTTAGGCATGATGGTTTTCTTTTCAAAGAAAACAAGCTGTGTGTTCCTAGATGTTCAATGAGAGAGTTGCTTGTGAGAGAGGCACATAGTAACGGGTTAATGGGGCATTTTGGAGTTAAAAAGACTTTGGGTGTGTTAAGTGATCATTTCTTTTGGCCACACATGAAAAGAGACGTTGAGAGAATATGTGAGAGATGCATTACTTGCAAATGAGCTAAATCTAAAGTAATGCCTCATGGGTTGTATACTCCTCTTCCTATACCTAGTGAGCCTTGGGTTGATATATCAATGGACTTTGTCTTGGGATTACCTAGGTCAAAAGGGGGGAGAGATTCTATTTTTGTTGTTGTTGTTGACAGGTTCAGCAAGATGGCACATTTCATTCCTTGCCACAAAACAGATGATGCAACATTTGTTGCGGGACTGTTCTTTAGAGAAATTGTGAGGTTACACGGAATTACAATGACAATTGTGAGTGATAGAGATGTGAAGTTCCTTAGCCACTTATGGAAAACGCTTTGGAGAAAGTTGGGCACAAAGCTGCTGTATTCAACCACTTGTCATCCACAAACAGATGGACAAACAGAGGTGGTAAACAGAACTTTATCAATGCTTTTAAGGGCTATAATTCAAAGGAATTTCAAGAATTGGAAGGAATGTTTGCCACATGTGGAGTTTGCTTATAATCGAAGTGTGCATGCTACAATAAACCATTCACCATTTGAAGTTGTGTACGGGTTCAATCCATTATCTCATATAGATTTACTACATTTACCTTTGGAAAGAGCTAATTTGGATGGTAAGCAAAAAGCTGATTTTGTCAAAGCCTTGCATGAAAAGGTGCGCACACAAATTGAAAAGAAAACTCTATAATATAAGAAGCAACACAACAAGGGCCGAAAGCAAGTAGTATTTGAACCTGGTGATTGGGTTTGGGTACACTTGAGGAAGGAAAGATTTCCTAGATAACGAAAGTCTAAACTCATGCCAAGAGAGGATGAACCATTTCGAGTCCTTCAAAGAATCAATGGCAATGCATACAAGCTGGAACTACCAAGTGAGTATGGCAATGTTAGTGCAACTTTCAACGTTTCTGATTTATCTTTGTTTGATGTAGGTGATGAAGGTGCTGATTCGAGGATGAATCCTTTCAAGGAAAGGGGGAATGATGAGGACCAGCCAGTTGATCACAATTCGGCTAAGGTTGGAAAAGATCCAGATCCTTTAACCATTCATGGAGGACCAATGACAAGAGCTAAAGCTAAAAGGATATAAGAAGCCTTAACTTGTTTAATGGAAAGCATTTGGAAGGAGCAAGCTAGTCAAGATTTGGTCAAGGTTCTAAGGATGCAAGAAGAGTATAAAATGGTTAACATGTTTCAAACAAGTCCAAATCCCGAAGACAAGAGTCCAGCCTTGTTAGAATGAAGTATTCTAGCCTATCTTGAAGAATAAAAGACCATTCAGCCATGTTGGGTTTTGTGGGCCTATTTTATAATTAGTTTGGGTTTAATTATGTTGGGTTTTGTGGGCTTATTTTCTGATTAGTTTGGGTTTTAATTGTGTTGGGTTTTGTGGGCTTATTTTATGAATAGTTTGGGTTTTTATGTTGGGTTTTATTTTGTTATGTGTGAGTTCATGTGTTCTTTGATTAGGAATAAGGAGTTACAAAGGCTGAATACTTTATGGCCATTATTCATGGTCTAAATATCTTTTAGTGGGAGGTTACACATTTAATGGACAGTTATATTTGTGTCGTATTGTCCTTGGCCTTTGTTCTATATAAACAAGGCTGCTTTTTCTATGTAAGGGCAGAGATTTGAGTAATATAAACTTATTGGAGCACTTTGTGAGTGTTTTGTTTTTAAGTTCTTGCATGACCTTTGGAACTTATCAAGCTTATTCAGCTTGTGGCGTTCAACAACCTCAAAATCTTTGTTTTGTCTTTAAACTTATCAAACTTCATAGTTTGTGGCGTTTTGGGGAAATCAAAGTGTTGTTCTAATTAGCTTTTATCATCATTCCATAGATAAAGTGATTAGAATAGTTTCCCTTACTTCAATCTTGAACGATTGGGTTTGTTTCAATTAGTTGGAGGGTGTTAAATTGCATTCCATATGTATCATAACGCTTTAGCTATTGGGGTGTATGTTTGCTAAGTTAATGATTTCCAGCATAAACTATAAATGCTATAAGATTTGTTAAACTTGAAATCACTTCATTAATATGAAAAGATTGTCAATTACAATATTACACTCTTGCTATCGAGCATAATCCTAACAATCTCCCACTTGCTCTATAGCAAATGTGTCATATCTCTCATCCCAATGTTCTTTAGATGCCCATCAAAACTCTTTTGTGGAAGAGTCTTTGTAAAGGGATCCGCTATATTTTCTGCTGACGCGATCCTGGTAATCGTCACTTCACCCCTATGCACAAATTCCCCTAGAAGGTGATACTTTCTTTCAATGTGTTTCCCTCTCTTATGACTTCTTTGTTCTCTAGAATTATCCACTGCTCCACTATTGCCACAATAGATAGTGATCTGCTTATTCGCATCAGGAACCACTTCCAAGTCAATCAGGAATTGGAGAAGCCAAACAGGCTCTTTAGGAGCCTCGAATGCCATAACATACTCGGCTTCCATGGTAGAATCGACAATACAAGATTGCTTGATACTCCTCCATATGATTGTCCCTCCTCCTCCTCCAATAGTAAACACAGATCCTGATGTTGATCTCCTAGAGTCAGAATCTGACTAAAAATCAGAATCTGTATACCCAACGGGAATTAAATGCCCTCTAGAGTATACAAGCATATAATCTCTCATTCTCCTAAGATACTTGAAAATATGCTTGACTGTCGTCCAGTGATCAGGACCAGGTTTCGACTGAAACCTGTTAACTATGCCCACAACAAAACAAATATCTGGTATAGTACAGAGCATTGCATACATGAGACTTCCAACTGCCGATGCGTATGGAACCCTACTCATGAATTGCTCTTCATGCTCATTCTTTGGAACTTTTTCCTTAGAAAGTTTGATTCCATGTCTGAAAGGTAACATACCTTTCTTGGAATCTTGCATGGAAAACCTAGACAAGATTTTATCTATGTATGAAGCTTGGGATAATGCAATCGTTCTATTCTTTCTATCCCTTATGACTTGGATACCAAGAATATAACTTGCTTCTCCTAAGTCCTTCATATCAAATTGTTTTGCTAACCATTCTTTTATTGATGTCAATACACCTACATCGTTTTCGATGAGTATTATATCATCAACGTAAAGAACTAGGAAAACCAACTTATCGCCTCAAATCCTTTTGTATACACAAGGTTCATCAAGGTTTTGAATAAATCCAAAACTTTTCACTGCTTGATCGAACCTTATGTTCCAAGATCTGGATGCTTGCTTCAATCCATATATGGATCTTTGCAACTTGCATACCCTTTCCTCTTGGCCATTTTCAATGAATCCTTCTGGTTGCATCATGTAGATGCTTTCGTCAAGACTTCCATTAAGGAAATGTGTCTTGATGTCAATTTGCCAAATCTCTAGGTCTAGAGATGCCGCAATGGATAAGAGTATCATAATGGATTTAAGCATGGCCACAGGAGAGAAGTGTTAGAGTTTTAATAGTTAAAATTTGGTAAACACTAACATAATAATCTGTCCTTAGTAAATAGTTTACAAAAGCTTAGATTATTCACTAATAGATTAGATTTTTAATTGTTAAAAATCATTAATAATTTATTAGTTAATTAGAATTTGTTTCTAATTAGTTAATGCGCTAGATAACTTGATTAAAGTTAGTCGTTTAATCTTGTAGAATCCAGGTGCATTAACGGTTAATAGAAAACCCTAATTTTAAAATAGTGAGTGGGAGAGTGATATATGACATATATATCCCGCGGTCTCCATCATTAGTTTAACACCGTGAGATCCGAGTGGGGCCTTATGACGACTTTGCTTTCGTCCTCCCTAAGGAGGGTTTCCACAAAGGTCAATACCAAGGTTGACTTTCTAACGGATAGGATTTCTGAGGGTATTTCGGGATTGACCGACTCTAAGGTGGCAATTCTCGAGTTAAGCTCGTGAGATCTGAAATGGTGGGTTACACTCACGAAGGTTTTGATTAAGTTTGTTAATTAAAAACCTGATTGAATGAACGATGGTTGAATGATATAGAATAAGAGTTATTCTAGAATATCATTTCATTGAGAATATCTCGGTTCAACATGCAAAGACTTGACCGACCTTAAGGCGACACTTCTTTGTGGTATGTTGGATTGTCGTGGTATAGTAACTAGTTTTAGGGTAGTTCTAGTTCGTTAAACATGTGCATGCATCATGTTTAAATTTATGCCAAAGCACTTGCACTTGTTTTAAATAAATGACTAAATGAATGTTTTATTTATTTCCGTAATAATGTCTTCTGCATTACTTCAAATTCTCGTAAACGACATATTAATTGGTGATAACTACACTAAGTGGAAACTTAACATTAATACAATATTGGTCACCAAAGACCTCAATTTTGTGCTTACAGAGGAATGTCCTCCAGCGCCTGCTGCCAATGCCACACGAACTGTTCGAGAGGCATACAAGCGAAGGGTAAGCCCAAACCTAAGAAAGCCCAAAGCAAGAAGAAGTCCAAGAAAAATAAATATGATTTACTTGTTCTTGAGTCATGTTTAGTAGAAGATTATTCTTCACCTTGGATAGTTGATTCGGGGGCCACTAACCATGTTTGTTATTCTTTACAATGGACTGATTCTTGAATACATCTAGAAGAGTAAGCCTTCTCAATGCGTGTGGGGTCAGGGGATGTCGTGTCGGCATGAGCAGTGGGCGTAATTAGATTACGTTTTTGTAATAATTATATATTGTTGGACAATGTATTTTATAATCCTGGATTTACACGGAATTTGATTTCTATTTCTAAGTTGTTAGAACAAAAAAATTTTGTTTCTTTTAATAATAAGTCTGTTATTATTGGAAAGAATGGTCTGAATATTTGTTCAGGAATTAATGAACAAAATTTATATGTGTTAAGACCGTTAATACATACTACTCTGCTCAACACAAAAATGTTTAAGGTTGAAAACCCAAAAACTAAACGACATAATATTTCTCCAGATAATGAAACGTATCTCTGGCATCTAAGGCTTGGTCATATCAACCTTGACCGGATAGTCAGACTAGTAAAAAGCGGACCTTTAAGTGAGTTAAAGGTTGACACCTTACCTGTCTGCGAATCTTGTCTGGAAGGTAAGATGACTAAGAGACCTTTTACTGGAAAAAGGCTTAGAGCTAAAGAACCGCTAGAGCTTATACATACAGACATCTGTGGACCGATGAAGGTTAAAGCTATAGGTGGTTATGAGTATTATGTCACCTTTATAAATGACTACTCAAGATACGGATATGTCTACCTACTGCTACGGAAGTCGGAAACATTTGAAATGTTCAAGGAATTTCAAGTTGAAGTTGAGAATCAATTAGGTAAGACTATCAAGTCACTATGATCGGATCGTGGAGGTGAGTACCTTGACCAAGAGTTTGAAGACTTTATGGTCGAGCATGGGATAGTTTCCCAACTAATAGCTTCCGGTACACCTCAGTAAAATGGTGTAGCGGAGAGGAGAAATAGAACCCTAATGGAAATGGTGAGATCTATGATTAGTTTCTCATCATTATCAAATTCCTTCTGGGGATAGGCGTTACAAACAACGGCATACATTTTGAATGTGTTGCCATCCAAATCTGTTCCTAAGACTCCCTTAGAGTTATGGAATGGTCGTAAAGCTAGTTTGAGACATTTCCGCATATGGAGGTGTCCACTGTCCAGCACACATGCTGAAGAACAGAACTGGAAAGCTAAACTCCAACTATGTGGTCTGCCTGTTTGTAGGATACTCCAAGGCGACTAGAGGTGAACACTTCTATAGTCCTGAACATAACAAAGTATTTGTATCAACAAATGTAACGTTTCTTGAGGACAGTTATATTAGTGACCATAAACCTCGTTCTAAGATTGTATTGAATGAGTTGGAGCCTGGTGAGACTAGTGCTTCATCAACTAGAGTTGTTGATCCACAAAAATCTGAGAGTCAGATGGTTCCTGATCATGATACACTACCACCTAGGCGTAGTAAGAGGGTTGTGAGACAACCTGAACGCTATTTAGCTATAGGTGAGGGACAAGGTGTTGTCTCTACTGATAGTGTTAATGATCCATTGACATTTAAGAATGCAATGGAAGATCCTGATAAAAAGGAATGGCTTAAAGCCATGAACCTCAAGATTGATTCCATGTACTTTAACTCAGTCTGGGATCTTGTAGACTTACCGGATGGGGTAAAACCCATAGGGTGTAAGTGGATCTACAAGAGAAAGAGAAGAGTAGTCGAGAAGGTAGAGACCTTCAAGGCAAGGCTAGTGGCCAAGGGTTATACCTACAAAGAGGGGGTCGATTATGAAAAGACCTTCTCGTCAGTAGCCATGTTTAAGTCTATTAGGATTCTCTTATCAATTGCTGCATATTTCAATTATGAAATTTGGCAAATGGACGTCAAGACTGTATTCTTGAATGGCAATCTTGATGAGAGCATCTATATGATGCAACCAGAGGGATTCGTGTCTTCAGATCAAGAGCAAAAGGTTTGCAAGCTGCAAAGGTCCATCTATGGGCTTAAGCAAGCATCTAGATCTTGGAACATCAGGTTTGATGATGTGATCAAAACTTATGGCTTCGAGCAGAACGTCGATAAGCCTTGTGTCTACAAGCGCATCATTGATAAGAAAGTAGTTTTCTTGGTCCTATACGTAAATGATATCCTACTCATTGGGAATGATGTGGGAGTGTTGTCTGATGTAAAGGGTTGGCTGGCTAGCCAATTCCAAATGAAAGATTTGGGAGAGGCAAGTTATGTTCTAGGGATCCAACTTATAAGGGATCATAAGAACAAACTCATAGCACTGTCTCAAGCATCATATATCGATAAGATTCTTGTGCGATTTTCGATGCAAAACTCCAAGAAAGGTAATTTACCTTCTAGACATGGAGTTTACTTGTGTAAGGAATAGTGTCCTATGATACCTCCAGAAGTTTAGGATATGAGATGTGTACCCTATGCATCGGCAGTAGGTAGTCTCATGTATGCTCTGTTATGCACGAGACCGGACATCTGCTATGCAATGGGAGTAGTCAGCAGATACCAGTCCAACCCAGGATTGGATCATTGGGTTGCTGTTAAGACAATTCTCAAGTATCTTCGGAGAATGGAGAATGAGAGACTATATGCTAGTGTATTTCGGGTAGGATTTTATCCCGTTAGGATACACGGATTCTGATTTTTAGTCAGACAGGGATTCTAGGAAATTCATATCTGGATCAGTATTCATCCTGGGTGGTAAAGCCATTGTGTGGAGAAGTATCAAGCAATCTTACATTACTGACTCCACCATGGAAGCCGAATATGTAGCTGCTTGTGAAGCTGCTAAAGAGGCTGTTTGGCTCAGTAAGTTCATGAGGTATCTGGAAGTTGTTCCATATTTGGATATGCCCATCACACTTTATTGTGATAACAGTGGTGTTGTGGCTAATTCCAAAGAACCAAGAAGCCACAAAAGAGGGAAGCATATAGAGAGAAAGTATCATCTCATTAGAGAGATAATGCAGAGAGGAGATGTGATCGTCACTAAGATAGCCTCACAAGACAATCATGTTGATCCATTTACGAAGACCTTACCGACTAAAGTGTTTTTGGGTCACCTAGATGGTCTAGGGTTAAGAGACATGCCTTACATGTTTTAGTGTAAGTGGGAGATTGTTGGGGTTTATGCCCTAAAGATGTAATTTGTAAATGGATTTATGAAAAAAAAAAGAGTTCAATTCATTCTTGTTATGTTATTTATTTTATAAACTTGTGCATATATTTAAACATCCAAGATTGCCAGATGTAATATCGAACTACGTATATGAGTGTCATATACCGATGGATACAATAAGAGACGTGCAATCTAAAGAGTCCATAGATAGCAAATAAAGTTGGATATTTTATTTGTGGTTAATATATAGTTGCGGTCCATTTCTTAATGTACGATGATTCTATCCTGAATCATTCATATGCGATATGGGAATGGAGGCACCTTGTATGATGTGATCATATAGGACTGGGCCATGATCTATATGAATCTCTCACCAAGATCCGTTTACCGATGAGGTTCTTATATATCAACTAACGACGGCTATATGTGGGTGATCTTAATCCTGGGTGTCTTATTGACTGCTTCAAGTTAGATCGTGGTCTTTGATATACCATGGGTGAGGTCGGGTGCTGTTCCCGATCAATATGCTCCATATGTTGGGATTACGGTTTGGCTTGTGGCTGGGAAGGTTTGTACACAATAGTGGAATCCACTCCTTCTTGTGAGAAGTAGATGGTAGTTTCCTTAAGGGTTGATTCGGGGTTTGGACAATATGAGCGCTATCCTAATTCCCTAAGGAAATAGGATTTATTGTTCAATATAGAATCAACGGCACTTAAAGGATATATGTAATTAGAGGGGTATAACGGACATTATGACCTAGCTCTAATTATGAACTACTGTGGAGGATCACACCATGTGTAATAGGTATATCAATGGACACCGAGTTGTATCGGTCTGTGTAAAAGCGTCTACAAATGAGAGAGTGCAGTTTCGGGTTTTTAGTGGAATAACACCGGAGTTAATAATCAAGGAATATTAATTAAAGTGTTTAATTAATGATTCCGAGGATTATTGGAGCACAAAATACTATGGGTCCATTAGGTCCCCTTGCTAGCCGATCGATTTAGGTAACAAGGGTCACGGTTAATTAATTGGATTGTCCAATTAATTGTGTTACAAAAGTGACACGTATATATTCAGGAATTAATTGAATAATGAGATTATTTAATTAATGAATGTCAATAGTTAAATGAATTAAATAATTAGATTATTTAATTATATTGATAATTGTGAATTATTAATTAACTATTAATTGGAGGGTGCTAGTTGATTTATGGATTTAGATGAAGATAAAATAATATGATTAATTTATTTTACTAAATCATTTATCTAAGTATTTGAATTTAAGTTTAAATTTAAAATACTTATTATCACTTTTAATAAATTAGATATATTTGAAAAGGATAATTAAAAGATATATATCAATTATAACACAATAGATTGCATTGGATGCAAATTGGTGTGTGCACATATATAAGTGTTTGTATAGGATACAAACAAAGATATATGTTTGTGATATATAAGTTTTATAAATTAATATATATAAGCGCAGGTGGTGGCGTGAGTAGTTAGTTGAAATATATATATATATATATATATACAAAAACGCAAGAGCAGTAGTGATATATATATATATATATATATATATATATATATAAGCAGGAAAGGCGATTATGATATATATATATATTCAGCAAAGGTGTGATATTAATATATATATATATATATATATATATATATATATATATATATATATATTTGTGAGAAAGCAAGAGCAGGTGTGATATATATTTGATATATATTGTTTTAAACAGAACAACATCTGTCAATATTTTTTTTTGCATGAGATGCGGAGTTAGATGACCTTCGTTTCTCAGGTTTCCTCTATACTTGGTGTAATAAAAGAAGCAATGGCTGCATCTCTAAGAAGTTGGATAGAGTTCTAGTTATCAAGGAATGGATGGCTAAGTTTGAGCACTCTTAAGCCTTTTTTCTTCCTCCTTGCATCTCGAATCACATCCCCTCTTTGGTTAAACTTGGGTTGCAAGGTAATAAGAAGAATTGCCCATTTAAAATTTTCAATTTTTTAACGGAAAGGGAAGACTTTATTCCTTTGGTTGAGAGTTGTTGGCAGGAGAATTTTCATGAAAACATGCAATTTTAGCTTTGCTCTAAGCTCCGGAATTTGAAGAAGGCTTTAAAATCCCTTAACAAGAATATGGTGGCGGATGTGACTGTTAAATCAATTGAGGCCAAGGCTGCTCTTGTTGAATGTCAGAGAAATCTTGATCTTCAACCTCTTGATGAAAGCTTAAGAATTCAAGAGAAGGAGCTTATGAGTTCTTTATACACTAGCTCTTCAGGCGGAGGAGGATTTCTTGAGACAAAAATCTAGAGTTCAATGGCTCAAGGCTGGTGACCGTAATTCCTTTTATTATTTTCAGAGCCATCAAGAAGAGACACAATAGAAGTAAGATCCTCTCAATTTCTGGTGAAGATGGTTCCTTAATTGAAGGAGATACCCGTGTCAAATCAGAAGCTATTCGTCACTTTCAAAATATCCTTGGTTTCTCAATGCCTTCTAGACATGGCACTCGTTCTTTGAGAAATGTTATTGATAAACACATCTCCAATGATCAAGCTGATTATATGAGTAGAGAAGTTACAAATGATGAGATTCGTGAGGCTTACTTCTCTCTTCACCTTAACAACTAGTCAAAGCAAGTTCAAAGTCTTCAAAGAGAAAGGATGCAATATGGTTCTACAAAGGTATACTAAGACCTTATATTTCTCTTACAAGGCTTAGACACACACACACAATTCATACATTTGTATCCCTGCATCTATGTGCACCATTATTGGCACACATATACAATTCATACATTTGTGTCCTTGCATCATTGTGCACCATGTATAACACATTCACACATTTGAAGATGAATGCTCATGCATTGATATGGAAATAACATGTTTTGGAAAATGCATGATTAGAGACTATCTCTATGTAGTTTGCATTCTAGTTTGAATTGTTTTTGTATGTGTATATGTTTGTATAACATGGATATTGAACTTGATTTTAGTCTTAAATCATTCTTGATTGAGTTCCGGTCATTTCGGTTACTCATATTATTGATTTCAAGTTCAAAGTCAAAAGATACTACACTTTCAACTCATGTTGCATACATTGTCTTCGTCTTCGTATATCGAGTCGAATTATTATGTTTTCGGTTGAGTATCTTATATGTTCATGTCCGTGAGAGAGTTAAAGTTCGTAATCCATAAACGGATTAGAATTCTGAGTTTGGAGGCCAAAAAACGGTCGAAGAACGCGAGAGGAGTGCAAGGGAGTTGCACCATGGCCAAAGGCCATCAAGTGGTGCAAGCCCGAGATGGCGCGTGGCCATCTCGGCTGCAACTCCTTGCTGCCCCTGGATGCCCACGTGCCATCTAGGGGAAGCATTCTCAAAGGAGGGCATTTTGGTCTTTTTCTTCTATTCTTTCCCTCTCCTATATATTTCTCTTCCCTCTCACATTTCAATCTAAGAAGAAATTTAAAATTTGAGTGCAGAATTTTTCTCTCCATATTTTCTCACATTCCAAACACCATAACTTCTTCATTTGAACTCCAATTTGAGTGATTCAAAGTTGAGAATGTTTGCCTATTCATCCTCCATCTTTTCTCTGAAGGTTTGAGTAAGTTGTATTACTGTTTTTGGAGTCTAAACTCACAAAAACGGGACTGCACCAAAATCAACTAAGGTATTGATTTTCTCTCAAAGTTTTCTTTTAAAACTTGGTCAATTGCCTTTGGTTTTCTTCTTCAACATATATGTGTCTTGTGATAGTTTTTATTTGAGTTTTGAACTCATTTAAAGCTAGATTGAGTTTCAATTGAAATCTCACATGTTGAGTTAGGTTTTTGATTTTGCCTATGTTTTCACATGTTTGGGATTGTATTGTGCTAGCTTTGATTTTAGGACTATTTGATGATCTTTGATTGTTTGATTTTGTGAAAAATGGTTCCTCACATGTATTAGGCTCTCTTTGGCCGATTTCTCACAATGATACACGTGCTTATGTTCTTTTGAGCTATTCATGTGTTTTGTTGAATCTATGTATAAGAATATGCTCTAGAACTTTATTTTTAATCTAAATGACTTTGTCATATGATTTTAGCATGTTTTTGGTTTATGAGATTTATACTTGATTATGTGTTTTATTGAACATATCTTGTGATTCAAGTTTTAGATCTATGCATGTATCTAGGTTGTAATTAATGTTGAACATATCTTATATGATCTAGATGGATTAAACCTGCATGATTGACTAGACTACATTTCTTTTATGCATTCATGCTCATGTCTAGTATTTTTCCAAAGGATGTGTTGATCATAACATTCTATGTTGCGTGCTTGTTTGCATTTTACATTCATGATCACTTAGATGCCTTGTGAGAATGCAGTCTTGACATTAGGTGTGAGACTTATGTTGTTGAGCAAGAAAGTCTTGGCAAGAGGTGTGAGATCTTGGATTGTCAAGCAAGGAAGTCTTGACTAGAGTCGGGAGGACTCAGATAGTTGAGCAAGAAGTCTTGCCTTGGGTCGTGATGATCTGGAAGGGTGAGAGTGGAAGTCTTGACTAGAGTCGTGAAGACTCGGATAATTGAGCAAGAAGTCTTGCCTTGGGTCGTGAGGATCCAGAAGGGTGAGCGAGGAAGTCTTGACAAGAGGTGTGAGACCTCAGATTGTTGAGCAAGAGGGCAGCATCTTTATGAGTAAGATATGAGGGTAGTTTCTAGGTGAAGGGGTCACTTGAGAGATTGTACTTGTCTTATCTACTAGTGGATTTTGTTTGCCGGTGGTTGCTAACCCTTGGATGTTTCCTTTTCAGAGGTTTACCACGTTATATCTTGTGTCAACTTTTCTCTATCCCTATCTCTCTTATATTTGTATTTGTTATTTGAATACTATGGATAGAACTCTTTATGTAAGTTGACTTCCTTTCTATAATATAGATTGTGAATGTGTTATGATTACTTGCTTATATCATACTTTACTTGTTTTATATATTGATTAAGTGTCTTTAATTGATATATATATATTGTGATACAAGCAATCTAGAGAGACAAACTTTTGTTTGTTTCTAAGGGAGTCGAAAAAGGTGCCTAACCTATTCACCCCCCCCCCCCCCCTCTAGGTTAACCTTGAGCATTTAACCGTGTTTGTATTTTCAATTGGTATCAGAGCAGGACACTAGATTGTACTTAGTGAGAGTCCAGATGATACATTCACAGTTTTTGCAAAGCTTTTGAAGTCATGGGTTTACAAGATGATGTAATGGCGGAGGGAGCCTCAAATACTAGGCCACCATTACTTCGAGGCACTAACTATAGGTATTGGAAGTTGAGGATGAAAGCCTACATCCGCTCTATTGATGAAAGGGCTTGGATGGTAATGAAAGAAGGTTATAGTCCTCCTACCAAAGTTCAAGAGGATGGAATCATGATACTCAAGCCAATGAGTGAGTGGATAATGAATGAGTTTGAGGTTGCTAAGTGGCATCATCGTGCTATGAATGCCATCTTTGGAGGAGTTGATGGGCATCAATTCTCCTACATTTAAAATCTTGAATCTACAGAGGAAGCTTGAGATACTCTCCAAGTTACTAATGAAGGAACCTTAACGGTGAAGAAATCGAGGCTTCAAATGTTGACATCACAATTTAAAATATTTAAGTATGGGTGAAGAAGAAAGTTTGAAGATTTCTAAATCCGGCTTCTTAACATTTCTAACCAATGTCAAGCACTTGGTGTACCTATCTCAAAAGAGCGTTTAAATTGGAAAATCCTTAGGTCTCTTCCTAAGAGATTTAAATCAAAGGTGACGGTCATTGAGGAAATCAAGGATGTGGATAGTATGAACATTGATGAGTTGCTTGGGTCTCTCCAAACTTATGAGATGTGCTTGAAGCCAAAGATTAAGTGTAAGGGAATCGCTCTCAATACTATTGAGGAGGAGAGTGATGATGAAAATGAAGAGATGTCTCTTTTGGTTTGAAAGTTCAAGAAGTTTCTAAAGAAGAATGTCAAGCCTAGAGGCAAGTCTTCTAAGGAAAAGGGAGTTAAGAAAACATCATCTCCAAGGAATGAGAAGAAAAGTCAAGCCGTGAACAAGAAAGATGTTCAATGCTATAATTGTCATGGTTTTGGTCACTTTGCTAGTGACTGCACCAAGAAGCCATCTAAGAAAGACAAGAAAGGCAAAGTGTTAGCGGCTACTTGGAGTGATGATAACTCTAGTAATAATGAGAGCTCTAGTAGTGAGTCTTCAAGTGATGAAGAGTTGGTGAGCAACTTTGTAGCTCTAACGGCTTCTCATTCTCCACTAGATGTTGATGGTACAATATCATTGAACAATAACTTTGATACAAATCATCATGGAAGCTCTAGTTCCAATCCTACTAATCTTGAGTTGTTGGCCAAGATAGAGAAGCTTGAAGAAGATAGAGATAATGCTCTAAGAGAGGTAGTTGAGAATGATGATTTTATCAAGAAACAACTAGATGAGTATGTGATTGTCACTCGTAGACTTCTTGGTGAGAAAGGTGATATTATGAAGAAGTTTAGGGAACTTGAAAAGATAAACCTTGAGAAGGATAATGTGATATCTTTTTTGAAAAAGATAGAACAAGAATTAATGGAAGAGATAGACATGGCTAAGGAGGCCATTAAGGACTTAGTGAATGATTCGGTAAGTGTGTCTAGTGTTAGGAATCTTGTTAACTCTCATAGTGGTAAAGACGACTTAGTAGTTGAAGAGGAGCTCTTGGAAGCACCACTTCCTACTCACTTGGATGAAGTCGTGATTGATAAGAAACCACACAAGAAGAGAAGATCAAAAACCAAGAAGAAGTTGGCGAACAAGGTATCTTTGCAAACTTCTAGTGAAGCTAGTTCAACTCCAAAAGGTACAATCTCATCTTTTATTCCAATTTGCCATTGTTACAACACAATAGGTCACATTAAGCCTAGGTGTTATAAATATATTGAAAAATGCAAATTAGGAAATGAATATAGAGATAAGGAGATTAAACTTTAACTTGAACATGCTAAGGATTTGAAAGTTGAAAAACATGATAATATTGCTAAGCATGAGAAGAAGTTGTGGAGTAGAAAGAAAACTATTCTTGTTCAACTTGACAAAGCTTGTATTGAAAATGTTAAGGAAGAGTGTGTTAATGATATTCTTGTTAATCAGGTCATTGAAGGACTTTAATCTAGATTTAACATTGTTGTCAATGATGATATTGGAAATTTTTGTATAGGTACACCCAAGAACAAGTGGTTCAAGGGTGAGTGCTCTTATCACTAATATAATAAGCACATGTGAGGTAGCTTTGAGGCAATATATCAATTGTGTTGAGAATTCTTGCTTGCTAGCTTTGAATACTCTATGTATTGATATGAACTTGGTTATCTCACATCATATTTGTTATGATGGTCAAAATTTGTTGGTTAACTTTAGAGAAGTTCTTTTGATATATGTGTTGATTGAGTTGAGATATTATGCTTTTTATACTCTTGATGTGAAACATCGTCAACTTGGTGTCATGAGGACATTCAAGGCAAGAGTTCATGGAAATCATTAACTTAGCAACCATACACCCCAATAGCTAAAGAGCTATGATACATATGGAATGCAATTTAACACCCTCCAACTTATTGAAACAAACTCGATCGTTCAAGATTGAAGTAAGAGAAACTATTCTAATCACTTTATCAATAGAATGATGATAAAAGCTGATTAGAACAGGACTTTGATTTCCCCAAAATGCCACAAACTATGAAGTTTGATAAGTTTAAAGGCAAAACAAAGATTTTGAGGTTGTTGAACGCCACAAGCTGAATAAGCTTGATAAGTTCCAAAGTTCATGCAAGAACTTAAAAACAAAACACTCACAAAGTGCTCAAATAAGTTTATATTACTCAAATCTCTGCCCTTACATAGAAAAAGCAGCCTTGTTTATATAGAACAAAGGCCAAGGACAATACAACACAAATATAACTGCCCATTAAATGTGTAACCTCCCACTAAATGACATTTAGACCATGAATAATGGCCATAAAGTATTCAGCCTTTGTAACTCCTTATTCCTAATAAAAGAACACATGAACTCACACTTAACAAAATAAAACCCAACACAAAAACCCAAGCTATTCATAAAATAAGCCAACAAAACCCAACACAATTAAAACCCAAACTAATCAGAAAATAAACCCATAAAACCCAACATAATTAAACCCAAACTAATTATAAAATAGACCCACAAAACCTAACATGGCCGAATGGCCTTTTATTCTTCAAGATAGGCTAGAATACTTCATTCTAATAAGGCTGGACTCTTGTCTTCGGGATTTGGACTTGTTTGAAACATGTTAACCATTTTATGCTCTTCTTGCATCCTTAGAACCTTGACCAAATCTTGACTAGCTTGCTCCTTCCAAATGCTTTCCAATAAACAAGTCAATGCTTCTTTCATCTTTTTAGCTTTAGCTCTTGTCATTGGTCATCCATGAATGGTTAAAGGATCTAGGTCTTTTCCAACCTTAGCCGAATTGTGATCAACTGACTGGTCCTCATCAAGAGTGCTCATAAAAATATCGGAAGTATGATATTTGGTGAATATAATGTGCAAAAGGTATCTCTATACTCTAATGCATGTTCACTTAGATATTCATCTTTTGACTTAATTTTTGATATACATCTCATAGCATGTCATATTAGAGAATTTTGTATAACATAAATATGGTTCTCAATGATATTTGCTATTTTAGGATCTAATAGTGATATTGTTCACATTGATCTTAACTTTGATGATTGTTTGTGTATAGTATATTGAATGGCATTACTTTTGAAAATATGAGCTTCATATTCTTCGAAAGCTACTCATTAGAGAAGTAATGATCTTGAATAAGTCTCTACTTATTTCTCTTAGATCATGTGCTTATGAGCCATAAAATCTTGGTTTTCTAAAATTGTACTTTGATTCTCTTATATGTTTTGCTAGTAGGTTGAGTTTACTAATATGTAAACTTTGGATACACCTTGAAGTTTTTGTGCTTAAGTACATTTAAAATGATCTTTAGTTAGTATCCATTTTGCTTCGATAAATACATAGAACTCAATGAGCACCTTCATGGAAAGGACTACACACATTGGTCGTGAAAGCTACCCAATGTTGGAAAGATCTACACCATTGTGATGAGTGAAAGCCGTCATGAAGTGAATTTTGTTTCTGTTAAAAAAATGGAAAAATCAAAGAAGTGTTGAAATGGAATCATGCAAAGAAAAAATCTGTGATTCAAAGCCTAAAAAGAAAAAGAGGAAGGCTTAAAAATGAGTATAGTTGAAAATCAAATGAGCTCGGATTGAAAAACAGAAATGGGATGACGAGCCACATGCACACACATGCTCATATGTTGAAATCTATTCTCTTAAAAGCAAAAATTTCGGATGATAATCGGTTTGACTTTTTATGGAAAAAGCTTAAGATGAATAGTTGTTGGAAATTGTTTGCATGTTGATTATCAAACTAGTTCTTGATATATATTTGAAGCATATCTCTCTCACACACACACTTTGTTTATGAGTATGATGATATTTGTAGCAATTGTTAAAGAATTATGAGAGAACTTGAAAAAAATCTTTGTGTATCTCTCTTAGCATATTAAGCTTATTTTGTTGATATTTCTTCAAATTGCTTGAATGTGTGATTGTATGAACACCTTTGTGAACTTTATACTATAATTGATTTTAGTTATAGCATTTATCAAGGGGGAGCATTGTATGCTAAACATTGTTCTCTTTTATGATATGGTCACATGTTTTTTTTTTAGGTAAGTAAATGTTCACATGCTTCATTTTGTTACATGTTGACATATTTTGACTTAATGATACTTGTAAGATATTACTCACTATCTTTGTCTTGTATGAAGATTCTTTCTTAAGCCATATGTCTTTGTTTTTATATCTTTGTGACTAATATGCTTGTTTTGTCTTTCACTCACTTTTGTTGTATGTATATAGCATCTTATAACACAAGAACAAATGGGAAGAACTCAGATTACCAGAAGTGGAAAACAATTGAATCTCGTTGTGAAAGCCAAGTCTACCTTAAAAGGATCCAAAGCTTCGAGGACAAAAGATTTAGGGATCTATGGAACTAAGAAGATATTTCAAGAGAGAGGCATTGACTTTGGTAAGTGTAAAGATTCTTATGTTCTTAGGTGCTTAAAGGATAGAAATTGGGAATCTTGGATGAGCATGTTAGGAATTGTGAATGATACTCTTTTAGAGAGTTTTATCTTGAATATAGGGATAATGCCACCTTATTGGATGCTTTGATGGAAATTCAGGGTGTTGTGTTTAGAGTTAACCCGAAAAACATTAATAAGTTTCCTGGGCTATCTAATGATATAGATTCTAGTTTTCTAGATGTGGATGTCATTGAAAATCTAAATATCTTGGGTAGAACTCTTTGTGACAATGCTTCTTTTGAGTGGAAAGGTAGAGCATATATTAGTCAACATGAGTTAACTAAGGCTAGTGCATTTTGGCATCTATTCATTTGCACTAACATTATTGGATCTTCGAATTCAACCGAGTTGAATAAGAACAAGATCAAAATAGTGTATGCGTTGGTAACTAATCAACCTATAAACCTTGGAGATCTTCTCATGTATTACATTGATAGTGCGGCTTTCTCTACTAGAGGTGATAAAAAGCTTGCATTACCGGGGTTTATTACTTCATTATGTTTAGCTCGTGGGGTTAAGAGTAGAGAAGATAATGTGTTAGTTCAACCCTTGGAAAATTATTGTGAAAAACGTGTGTCATACATGTCATATAAGAATAAGGGTAAGACTTGTGATACTTTTGGACTATTTAGTTGTTCTCAAGTTGATAGTCATGTGATTAGCTTAAATATTCTTCTGGATTGGGCTATACAATTGAAGGAGAAGGTTGATGAACTTAGTGCTATAGTTGTTCAATAAGATGCTACGATAAAAGAGTTGGAGGATTGTATTGCTTCAAGTTCAAGACCACCTCTCAAGCATTATGTTAGATCAACTACTCTCATGACTTTCTTTGGTGGAACAAGTTGATAGTATTTGAGTCTTGTGGTATATTTCTTAACTTTTGGCATCATTTCATGTCAAAAAGGGGGAGAAAGAGATGCTAGTTACTTAGTTTCTTTTTATGTTGTTTTTGTGAACTTTTGAACTTTCAATGGCATGTAATAAATTGTCTTAAGATTTGGTTAAGAATTCTTGTGTTTTGGCATGTATTGAGGGGGAGATACATGTATTTGTGTACTTCATTGTATATTCATATCCATATTATATGTTGCCATTTGTTGTTTTTCTCTTGTATATGCATTGTGTTGTGAGATGATTTGTACATTGCTTCAAGAGAAGATCAAGATGAAGTTCAAGAGTTGATGAAGATTAGTTATAGGAATCTTACTCATTGTAATGTGAGGGAGTGATTTTGTGACCTATCATCATTTTTTAAATTTATAGTAAATGTATAGGTGTTTTGACATGGAATTTTCCAAAGGGGGAGATTGTTAGGTTTTAGTTTGTGTTGGCATTAATTCCATATCAAAATGATGTTTACTTGTAATGATTTATTTGCTTAGATTCATGATGATTCAAGCATCAAAGAAAAGGGAACAACTAGTCAAAGCAAGTTAAAAGTCTTCAAAGAGAAAGGATGCAATATGGTTCTACAAAGGTATACTAAGACCTTATATTTCTCTTACAAGGCTTAGACACACACACACAATTCATACATTTGTATCCCTGCATCTATGTGCACCATTATTGGCACACATATACAATTCATACATTTGTGTCCTTGCATCATTGTGCACCATGTATAACACATTCACACATTTGAAGATGAATGCTCATGCATTGATATGGAAATAACATGTTTTGGAAAATGCATGATTAGAGACTATCTCTATGTAGTTTGCATTCTAGTTTGAATTGTTTTTGTATGTGTATATGTTTGTATAACATGGATATTGAACTTGATTTTAGTCTTAAATCATTCTTGATTGAGTTCCGGTCATTTCGGTTACTCATATTATTGATTTCAAGTTCAAAGTCAAAAGATACTACACTTTCAACTCATGTTGCATACATTGTCTTCGTCTTCGTATATCGAGTCGAATTATTATGTTTTCGGTTGAGTATCTTATATGTTCATGTCCGTGAGAGAGTTAAAGTTCGTAATCCATAAACGGATTAGAATTCTGAGTTTGGAGGCCAAAAAACGGTCGAAGAACGCGAGAGGAGTGCAAGGGAGTTGCACCATGGCCAAAGGCCATCAAGTGGTGCAAGCCCGAGATGGCGCGTGGCCATCTCGGCTGCAACTCCTTGCTGCCCCTGGATGCCCACGTGCCATCTCGGGTAAGAATTCTCAAAGGAGGGCATTTTGTTCCTTTTTCTTCTATTCTTTCCCTCTCCTTTATATTTCTCTTCCCTCTCACATTTCAATCTAAGAAGAAATTTAAAACTTGAGTGCAGAATTTTTCTCTCCATATTTTCTCACATTCCAAACACCATAACTTCTTCATTTAAACTCCGATTTGAGTGATTCAAAGTTGAGAATGTTTGCCTATTCATCCTCCATCTTTTCTCTGAAGGTTTGAGTAAGTTGTATTACTGTTTTTGGAGTCTAAACTCATAAAAACGGGACTGCACCAAAATCAACTAAGGTATTGATTTTCTCTCAAAGTTTTCTTTTAAAACTTGGTCAATTGCCTTTGGTTTTCTTCTTCAACATATATGTGTCTTGTGATAGTTTTTATTTGAGTTTTGAACTCATTTAAAGCTAGATTGAGTTTCAATTGAAATCTCACATGTTGAGTTAGGTTTTTGATTTTGCCTATGTTTTCACATGTTTGGGATTGTATTGTGCTAGCTTTGATTTTAGGACTATTTGATGATCTTTGATTGTTTGATTTTGTGAAAAATGGTTCCTCACATGTATTAGGCTCTCTTTGGCCGATTTCTCACAATGATACACGTGCTTATGTTCTTTTGAGCTATTCATGTGTTTTGTTGAATCTATGTATAAGAATATGCTCTAGAACTTTATTTTTAATCTAAATGACTTTGTCATATGATTTTAGCATGTTTTTGGTTTATGAGATTTATACTTGATTATGTGTTTTATTGAACATATCTTGTGATTCAATTTTTAGATCTATGCATGTATCTAGGTTGTAATTAATGTTGAACATATCTTATATGATCTAGATGGATTAAACCTGCATGATTGACTAGACTACATTTCTTTTATGCATTCATGCTCATGTCTAGTATTTTTCCAAAGGATGTGTTGATCATAACATTCTATGTTGCGTGCTTGTTTGCATTTTACATTCATGATCACTTAGATGCCTTGTGAGAATGCAGTCTTGACATTAGGTGTGAGACTTATGTTGTTGAGCAAGAAAGTCTTGGCAAGAGGTGTGAGATCTTGGATTGTCAAGCAAGGAAGTCTTGACTAGAGTCGGGAGGACTCAGATAATTGAGCAAGAAGTCTTGCCTTGGGTCGTGAGGATCCAGATGGATGAGCGAGGAAGTCTTGACAAGAGGTGTGATGCCTCAGATTGTTGAGCAAGAGGGCGATATCTTCATGAGTAGGATAAAAGGGTAGTTTCTAGGTGAAGGGGTTACTTGAGAGATTGTACTTGTCTTATCTACTAGTGGATTTTGTTTGCCGGTGGTTGCTAACCCGTGGATGTTTCCTCTTCAGAGGTTTACCACGTTATATCTTGTGTCAACTTTTCTCTATCCCTTCTCTCTTATATTTGTCTTTGTTATTTGAATACTATGGATAGAACTCTTTATGTAAGTTGACTTCCTTTCTATAATATAGATTGTGTATGTGTTATGATTGCTTGTTTGTATCAAACTTTACTTGTTTTATATATTGATTAAGTGTCTCCAATTGATATATATATTGTGATACAAGTAATCTAGAGGGACAAACTTTTTTTTGTTTCTATGGGAGTCGAAAAAAGTGCCTACCTATTCACCCCCCCCCCCCCTCTAGGTTAGCCTTGAGCATTTAAGCGTGTTTGTATTTTCAGTTAGGCCCTACCCAAGGGGGTACCCCTCCAGGTAATCTCTTAGTTCAGTATAGCAGGCCGAAAGAAGGTTAGCCCTTGTGGACCGTCTCCCATTCTAGATAGATCCAATCATGGATTTTCTTCAATAGGAAAAGCTCCCCGAAGATGTTCCAATCCAATCACAAACGTGAATCACCTAGAAGTGTGGGCTCCCTTTCTTTAAATTGTATACCTGAGGATGGAAACTAATAAAATCTTATTCTTTGTTAGTCACAATAATCCTTCAAGAGAAAAACCAAGAGCGTCCGATCACTTGTGAATTATCAATCAATTTGATTGAAACTCGCGTGAACCTTGATTCGATGTTGTACATAAAACCCTTTTGATGCAAAGGATACTAATATACTATCGAAAACAGAAACGTTCCCTCTTTTCTCTATGTTTGGCCGAATTCTTCACACAATGAGTTGGACGAAGTTTTTTTTATAACAATAACAAACAAATGAAAAACAACTTCTCATACCAATTATTAGGGCTTGGTCGAAATTATATATAGGAGTATATATAGGTGGCCAAAAATCCTTCTAGAAAGTGGATTTCTACTTCACCATGACTCCTATCAAAATTTGGATTCAATCCTCTAAAAAAGAGGATTTCTTTTACACACCATGACTCCTAATGTATTTAGTTTAGGAGAACCAATCCTCTCCTAAGAAGGATTTACTTGGTGGGCAAGAATCCTATCCTTTGATGGATTTACTTGTTGATCAATAATCCTTTTCCAAAAAAAAAAACTTTTCTACATCAAGACTCCTAATCCAACTCAAATAGTGTATTTATTCAATAACCAATTATTGAATATAATTAAATTGTGACTAAATTAAAGCTTCCTAATTTAACCAATTGTCAATTAGAGTTTTAATAGCAATCAAATACTTCCTAACTTGACTAGATAAATAAATTTATATTATATATCTACATATCAAATATAGTAATTGATACTTATCATATTACCAACAAAATCAACTGGTGATCCCCCTGGGAGGATACACATAACCCCTCCCACCAGATCTAACTCGCTACCCCCCTAAATCCCCCACTGGGGGAATGACTGACTGGCTTAGGAGCGTCTACGGAGTAGTTTTCTTACGGGCTAGGCGTCTCTCTGACCTGATAACTAGTATCGCCTCCCCTCCCAGCTATAGCAACAAGACCTTTCTTTTGTCCTGCATATGAGACGGATTACTCTTCTAGCCTAATATGACAATAGGAGACCTACTCCTACTAGGAAAAATATTTTGACTTTTAATTAAACAATTAATTAATTAATTTTCATTCAATTAAATAATAAAATAAAAAATAATATATTTAGCCTTGTCGCCCAAGACCACACATGGGCATATATATTATTTTTCTTATTTTATTAAATCCATTGGACCTAAATAAAAAGTTCACATATGAACTAAACCCATTCTTACTAAAAGAAACAAGTCCACATACCTTAATACAATTCTAGATGGACCCATATATTGGTCCGGTAGAATATATCAAGTGATCCATACAAGTTCGTGTGGATTGGGGATCTTGGCGGGCTATCTAAATTTAAGCTCCAACAGACATAACCTAATCACAATAAATAAATTATTCACTTAGGTCCGATCTATTAATTTTAGTTCATTCCACTAAAAAACTAAAATTGAACTCTCAAATAAAGATAGACTAAATTAATATTGCTCATTCATACCCTAGACAACTTTATTGGAGATAGTGTATCCTCGTGAAGAATACCAGTAATCGCCAAAAGCTCATAGACCGCCTATAGCTCTCCTAGTTACCATATTTACTCATATGACCACATTTTGAACTTGGATATTTTGACTTTTCCAGAAGCCATGTTTCAACAGACACTATTAAAAACATAACGTTAAGATTTAATATCCAATACCTCAAAATATCCATACGATGGTATTCTACTCACATTTAATAAATGGAGCCACGATGTCCATATCTATAAATAAAGTCCTCCATCGATTAACAAATGAATATCATCAAACTATTGAGGATAGACTATGCTATATAATCGTACTCATTGATAGCTCAAATGATAACATTTGCAACCATAAGTCCATCATTTACCTCAGGATTGAGATTGACTCTCCAATTGTCATCAAGTGAAAACTTTTATCCGATGACGATTCTAGATAAAGTATTTTACTGTGATCCAATTCAATACACCCAGTGCACTAGATTCTTTTACCCAAGGATACCACACTTTGATGATTTTAGACTTATCATAATAAATTTGATCCCACTCAAATGCTAGCAAAAGAATCTACAACTTTGACAAGATAAAGACACCCAACCTTTATCTTAAGTTGTGAATATTATTGAAGACTAACTAAAGAATTGTGTCTACTAGTGGTGTAAATATGGGCCGGCCCAAGATGGGCCGGCCCGTTCGGCCTGCCAAGGAAGGCAGGCAGTGCCTAGCACGGCCCGCCTGGGGGCTTGCCGTGCCAGGCACGGCCCATAATTACAGGCCGTGCCCGGCCTCCAACCGAGGCATGTCGTGCCGGCCTGGCTCGGCATGCCTGGCCGGTGTGCCAGGCCCAACCGTCGGCACGGCGGGCCGACACAGTGTGCCCAATTATATATATATATAAATTATATTATTAATATTTAAAAAAAAAAAAAAAATGGGCCGGCCTGTTTGGCCCGCCTAGCAGGGCAAACAGGCCAGCACTGCCTGCCATGGTCGTGCCCACGTGCCGTGCCGGGCCTTATTTTCCAAAACAGGCCAGACCTGGCACGGCACGCCCAATGGGCATGGCGTGCCAGGCCCGGCCTGTTTTGGAACACAGGTCCGGCAGGCAGTGCCCAAACAGGTCAGGCCGACCCAAACTTACAACTCTAGTGTCTACCTCAAACATATCTAGATGTATGAACAATTCTTCTTTTCTCATTGTCTTTTGACCTTATGATCATTTACTTTTGACAATTATAATAATTAAACTATAAATACTATAAGATTTATTGAACTATAAATCATTTATTAACATGAAAAGATTGTCAAAATTATTATTATACTCTTGCTATCGAGCATAATCCCAACAATCTCCCACTTGCTCTATAGCAAATGTGTCATATCTCTCTCATTCTCATGTTCTCTATATGCCCATCAAAACCCTTTTGTGGAAGAGCCTTTGTAAAGGGATACGCTAGATTATCTACTGGCGCGATCTTGGTAATCGTCACGTCACCTCTATGCACAATTTCCCTCAAAATGTGATACTTTCTTTCAATGTGTTTTCCCCTCTTATGACTTCTTGGTTCTCTCGAATTATCCACTGCTCCACTATTGTCACAATAGATAGTGATCTGTTTATTTGCATCAAGAACCACTTCCAAGTCAATCAAGAATTGGTGGAGCCAGACAACCTCTTTAGCAGCCTCGCATGCGGTAACATACTCGGCTTTCATTATGGAATCAACAATACAAGATTGCTTGATACTCCTCCGTATGACCGTCCCTCCCCCAATAGTAAACACAGATCCTGATGTTGATCTACTAGAGTCAAAATATGACTGAAAATCAGAATATGTATACCCAACAGGAATTAAATCCCATCAAGAGTATAAAAGTATATAATCTCTCGTTCTCCTGAGATACTTGAAAATATGCTTGACTGTCGTCCAGTGATCAGGACCAGGTTTCGATTGAAACCTGCTAACTATGCCGACAGTAAAACAAATACTTGGTCTAGTGTAGAGCATTGTATACATGAGACTTCCAACTGTCGATGCATATGGAACCCTACTCATGAATTGTTGTTCATGTTTATTCTTAGGAACTTGTTCCTTAGAAGGTTGATTCCATGTCTGAAAGGTAACATACCTTTCTTGGAATCTTGCATGGAAAACCTAGACAATATTTTTTCTATGTATGAAGCTTGGGATAATGCAATCATTCTATTCTTTCTATCCCTTATGACTTGGATACCATGAATATAACTTGTTTCTCCTAAGTTCTTCATATCCAATTGTTTCGCTAACCATTCTTTTACTGATGTCAATACACCTACATCGTTTCTGATGAGTAGTATATTATCAACGTAATGAACTAGGAAAACCAACTTGTCACCTTTGATCCTTTTGTATACATAAGGTTTGTCTAGGTTTTGAGTAAATCCAAAACTTTTTATAGCTTGATCGAACCTTATATTCCAGGATCTAGATGCTTGCTTCAATCCATATATAGATCTTTACAACTGCATGCCCTTTCCTCTTGGCTTTTTTTAATGAATCCTTCTGGTTGAATCATATAGGTTTTTTCGTCAAGACTTCCATTAAGAAAAGATGTCTTGACGTCCATTTACCAAATCTCTAGGTCTAGAGATGCCATAATGGATAAAAGTATCCTAATGGATTTAAGCATGGCCATAGGAGAGAAGGTTTCTTCATAATCGATACCTTCCTTCTGTGTGTAACCTTTAGCTACCAATCTAACTTTAAAGGTTTTCACATTTCCATCCATTCCTCTTTTCCTCTTGTATATCCACTTGCATCCGATGGGTTTTATCCCTTTAGGCAAGTATACAAGAGACCAGACTTTGTTTTTGAACATGGATTCAAGTTTGGATTGCATTGCCTTTTGCCAATGGCGACAATCAACATCTTCCATTGCTTCCTTGTACGTATAGGGATCATCATCGTTTGGGAGAATCTCTACAGATTATCCTAGACCGATGTATCTCTCAGGTTATCTACTAACCCTTCCACTAAGACGATGTATGGTAGATTATTGATCTTGTACTGGTGCGGAACTTACAATTGGGCTAGGTTGTGAAACCTCTTGTGGAATTGTATCTCCTGAAAGTTCATTCAGGACAATTCTACTTTTAGGTACAAAATTATTCATATAGCCCTCTTCTAGAAATTTAGCATTTGTCGAAACAAATACTTTAAGATTTGAAGGACTATAGAAATAATATCCTTTGGTTCCTTTTGGATACCCTACAAATATTCATGTTTTTGAACGGGACTCCATCTTTTCTGTCTTTCCTTTTAACACATGCACATGACATCCAAATATCCTTAAGTGTTGTAAACTAGGCTTTCGTCTAGTCCATAACTCATGTGGTGTTTTATGAACCGGCTTAGATGGTACATTGTTTAGAATGTACATGGCAGTTTGTAAAGCATATACCTAAAAAGAATTAGGAAGCGTTGAATAACTCAACATAAGCCTAACCATGTCCAAAAGAGTTCTATTTCTCCTTTCTGTCACCCTATTTTGTTGAGGTGTACCTGGTGTATAAAAATGAGAAATTATCCCATTATCAATAAGATATTACTGAAACTCACCAAAGATATTCTCCACCACGATCAGACCTCAAGATTTTTATTTATTTCTCAAGCTGATATTCTACTTCAGCTTTAAATGCTTTGAACATGTAAAAAGCATCTGACTTATGTCTTATAAGATACACATAGCCAAATCTTGAGTGATCATCCGTGAAAGTGATGAAGTACTCATATCCACATCTAGCTTGAATGCTCATAGGTCCACAAACGTCAGTGTGTATCAGTCCTAAACATTAGTGGCTCTTGTGCCTTTGGTCGTGAAAGACCCTTTAGTCTTCTTACCTTCCATGCAAGATTCACAAGTTGGTAGATCATCAACCTTTAAGTCACTTAAAGGTCCATCACTAACCAACCTTTTAATCCTATTAAGGTTAATATGACCTAGGCGCAAATGCCATAGGTATGTTTCATCTTTTGATAATTTTACTCTTTTCTGATTAGGTTCCGTTGATTCTGTGTCTAACAAGTGAGAGATATTGCTATGCAAATAGAATAAACCATTTTCCAATGTACCTTTACAAACAAATTTGCTATTCTTACCAATAATAAAACTTTTATAAGAAGTAACCGAATATGCAAATTTATTTAAACAAGAAACCGAAAATAAATTCCTCTTGAATTGTGGTACATAATAAACGTTTAATAAATCTAAATGCCAACAAGAATCAAGATTGACTCTAATATCTCCCACTGCACCAGTAGACACAAACGCTCTGTTGCCTAAACACAAGTTGAATTCATTCTCATTCAGTCTTTTCCTTTTTCGGAACCCCTTGTAGTTAGCCCAAGTTATTTTTTCTTCTGTTGTTTCTTGACCTTCTTACGGGTCATAACAATAGCAACTTACCAACCATATGAATCTCTTAACCCTTGCCTTTCCCAAGGATTTTCTTGGTGCTTTGAAAATCTTACATCAGGTCTTGCAATGTGTATTTCTTATTGTTTAAGGTGTAGTCCAACTTAATCTGATCAAAGGAATCTGACAGTGAGTTGACCATCATGTCAATTTTCATCTCACCATCTATCTCAACACCATTTAGTTCAGCAATGTTGAGATGTGCTATGACTTTCATCATGTGATCTTTCACAGACTGTCCAGGTTTCATCCTAAGATTCATGAAAGCAGTCATTGCCTCTCTCTTAATCATCCTAAACCTCATAGCAATCATCTCCTCTAGAGACATCATTATATCGGCAGCAATCTCCATTCCTTCATGTTGTTATTGCAATACGTAGGAGATGATGGCCATAATGTAACGTCCACTTAGCCAACTCATCTAAAAACTTCCACTACTGATACTCATCTATTTGCTTATGAGTAGATTCATTAGTTTGGTGATTAAGGAATAGACATAACGAACTTATATTTTTCATCTTGCAACAACACCCCAATTTTCCTTTTGCATGTGATATAATTATCATCAGTTAAAGTATTATCTTTTAGGATGTTGATTAGGGATGAGGTCATGACTTCTTTTTAATAACAAAAATTATATAAGTGAACAATCATGATAAAGCCCTTTCGAATATTTATCTTGAATTATATAAAATAACTCAATCGTAAAATTCAACGGTGATCCAACACCCATAAATGTCACGCCTCATTTGGGAGTTCGAACCATTTACTAGTTGAACTAGGTCCCACCTAATTGTTAACATAACAACCGGCGTTTTCAATTTTAGCCTTGCAATTTTATTAACAAGAACTCTAGGGAGGATATTAAAAAAATCGCATTGAGTGTGTTACCAAGTTATCGATCATCAATATAATCCCTTACAAATATCCCTCATTTGGGAGTAGATATCGGTTGGGTTAATTGTCTAGTCTATCCTTGTAATGAAGTATCTTGCTAAATTCCAATTGTGAATACCTCTTGGGAGGTTATTACATGAAACATAAAGCTCAACTAAACTTGGAGGCTGTAGGTGTTCCGAAACACTTTCTCCCACTCAACTGTTTAAGGCGTGTGATTTAATTCCATATAATGATTTACCAAGTTATCTAGATGCTAACTTGATACCTAAACCATTCAATGCATGTTCATACCAAAAGAGATATATGAATGGCACTCATATTCTATATGACATGTTATCAAACAATGACAAACATTGTAATATTTATAAAAATATAAATAGCTGCAATTTTGGTCCATCCTAGAAAAGCATGTAAATTACATATGTCTTGGAATACAAAAAACTCCTTCTTTACGAACAAGTTTTCACGCGACCATCATCCGTTTGGACTCCCTCAGTTGCCTCCCCTAGGCGTGCGCACCCTTGGTTCCCTCCCTTGGGCGTGCGCATCCCACAACCCCATAAAGGGCTGCCGTGTGCAGTTCATGGCTTCCACAGAGCTGCCATGCTCATCCCATGCCACAACAATCGTGGCCACGTGCTCTTCACACGCACGTTTGTTGCTATGGCTTCCACGATCCCAAACATGTTTCGTTTGCATCCAATTCTTCAAACTTTCGAGTTTTCAATACTTGAATGCATTACAGAATAATTTTAAATAAAAAAATATTGCATTTTTATTATTATTATTACAACAACAACAAAAAAACTTAGCAACTACCAAGAAGGAAATTATGGCGATGATAGGTCACCCTTCTTGTTACAATCCCAAAACAAAATACATTGAAATTCTATGACCAAAATTGAGCAATAACAATCCACATAATAAAACATATATATCCATATATTCCAATGTAAATAAATATATGAATACCTAGAGTGTCATCTCTTTCTAAAACAGGTATAATCACAATAAAAATAAATAGGTTCACGTATATATACATCAATTAATAAAGGGTACAACCATGCTCTGATACCAATTGTAGGGAAAATCGCACAACGGAAGCGTGAAAAAATTAGGGTTTGATATATTTTAAAATTTTCTCCTTTAATAGAAAGAACATTAACCCTAGATTAATTGACGTATAATAAAAGTATCGTACCTTTTATTTGTGACTGTTGAACTAGTGTCGAATTGAATCCGTAAGATCTTCAAATCCAATCACGAACGTGAATCACCTAGGAGTGTGGGCTTTCTTTTTTTAAATTTTATAACTGAGGATGAAAACAAACAAAATCTTGATCTTTGTTGGTGACAATAATCCTCCAAGAGAAAAACCAAGAACGTCCGGTCACTTATGAATTATCAATCAATTTGACTGAAATTCGCGTGAACCTTTATTCGATGTTGTACACAAAACCCTTTTGATGCAAAGGATACAAGTGTACTATCGAAAACAGAAACGTTCCCACTTTTCTCTATGCTTGGCCGAATTCTTCACACAATGAGTTGGACGAAGTTTTTTTTAAAACAATAAAAAATAACTTCTCATACCAATTATTATGGCTTGGTCAAAATTATATATATGAGTATATATAGGTGGCCAAAAATCCTCCTAGAAAGAGGATTTCTACTTCATGAAGACTCCTATCAAAATTTGGATTCAATCCTCTTAAAAAAGAGGATTTCTTTTACACACCAAGACTCCTAATGTATTTAGTTTAGGAGACATAATCCTCTCCTAAGAAGCATTTACTTGGTGGGCAAGAATCCTATCCTTTGGTGGATTTACTTGTTGACCAATAATCCTTTTCCAAAAAGAATTCTTTTCTACACCAAGACTCCTAATCCAACTCAAATAGTGTATTTATTCAATAACCAATTATTGAATATAATTAAATTGTGACTAAATTAAAACTTCCTAATTTGACCAATTGTCAATTAGAGTTTTAATAGCAATCAAATACTTTCTAATTTGATTAGATAAATAAATTAACATTATTTATCTACTTATCAAATATAGTATTTGATATTTATCATATTACCAACAATAATGAGACAATAGGAGACCTACTCCTACCGGAAAAAAGATTTTGACTTTTAATTAAAAAATTAATTAATTTCTATTTAAGTAAACAATAAAATTAAAAACAATATATTAAGCTAATATATTTAGACTTGCCGCCCAAGACCACACTTAGGCATACATATTATTTTTCTTATTTTATTAAATCCATTGGACCTAAATAAAAAGTCCACATATGAACTAGACCCATTCTTACTAAAAAAAAACAAGTCTGCATGCCTTAATACAATTCTAGATGGACCAATATATTGGTCAAGTAAAATATATAAAGTGATCCATACAAGTTCGTGTGGATTGGGGATCTTGGTGGGCTATCTAAATTTAAGCTCCAACAGACATAAACCAATTACAATCAATAAATGATTCACTTAGGTCCGATCTATTGATTTTAGTTCATTCCACTAAAGAACTAAAAATTGAACTCTTAAATAAAGATAGAATAAGTTAATATTGCTCATTCATACCCTAGACAACTTTATTGGAGATAGTGTATCCTCGTGAAGAATAACAGTAATCGTCAAGAGCTCATAGACCACCTATAGCTCTCTAAGTTACCATATTTATTCATATGACCACATTTTGAACTTGGATATTTTGACTTATCCAGAAGCCGTGTTTCAATAGACAATATTGAAAACTTAACGTTAAGATTTAATATCCAATACCTCAAAATATCCATATGATGGTATTCTACTCACATTTAATAAATGGAGCCACGATGTTCATATCAATAAATGAAGTCCTCTATCGATTAACAAATGAATACCACCAAACTATCGAGGATAGACTATGCTATATAATCGTACTCATTGATAGCTCAAATGATAATATTTGCAACCATAAGTCTATCATTTATCTCAGGATTGAGATAGACTCTCCGATTGTCTTCAAGTAAAAACTTTTATCCCTTATCGGTTCTATATAAAGTATTTCACTGTGATCCAATTCAATTCACCCAGTGCACTAGATTCTTTTTCCCAAGGTCTGGCTTTGATGATTTTAGACTCATCATAACACATTTGGTCCCACTCAAATGCTAGCAAAATAATCTACAACTTTGACAAGATAAAGAAACCCAACCTTTATCTTAAGTTGTAAATATTATTCAAGACTAACTAAAGAATTGTGGCTACCTCATACATATCTAGATGTATGAACAATTCTTCTTTTCTCATAGTCTTTTGACATTATTATTATTTACTTTTGACAATTATAATAATTAAACTATAAATGCTATCAAATTTGTTAAACTAGAAATCACTTTATTTAACATGAAAAGATTGTCAAATACATTATTATGCTCTTGCTATCGGGCATAATCCCAACACTTTGGGCCTACCATACAACCAATAAAACGGCTACCCCCTTACTCATTAACTTTTGGGGCAGAAGCAATTCTACCTATCGAGCATAAACTGACCTCTTTCAGGGTTCAACATTTCGAACCAAAAGGTAATGAGGTTAAACTGAGGGCAAAATGAGGGCCAAGTTTGACCTCCTGGAGGAAAAGTAAGATAAGGTGGTAGAAAGAGTAGTAGTCTATCAAAGCCGAATTGTGAGGTACTTCAACAAGAAATTCAAAACCTGTTGCTTCAAAGAGTGAGACCTGGTACTCAAAGGCAACCCAAAATACCCGAAAGCAGTCAGACGGGGTACTAGCACCAAATTGAAACTGTCCCTACTTGATAAAAATGGTAATCCGTGTCTGGGCCTACAAGCTGGAAGATGTGCATGGATGCCATATCGACCATACTTTGAATGCATACCACGTGAAGATGTACTACTCATAGAAGAGTCGAGGTCCGAAATAAAATTCTACCGGTATCACCCATGGTATCGCCATTTAATTATCTATAAAAAATTTCCAAATTTTCTCCATCAATATTTATCTCATTTTGTCACAAAGTCTTCGCCACGGAAGTTTTCCATGATTGCCATGAACAAAAAAAATAACTATGTCTTTCCTAATGTCTTAGATGGGCCACCACACCTAAGAAGGGTCTGGATTGTAAATGCATAATTGCCAAACAGGCCAAGGTTACGAAGTTATGGATATAGTTACTCATTATTTCCTTATGACCAGGATATGTAGTTGGCCATCATGTTGCCTTGGTTGGGCTACCCCCCCTAAGAAAGGTATAGATCGTAAGAACATAGTTGCCAGCCAGACCATGGTTACAAAGTTGGGGCTGCAGTTGCCCGTCGCTTCCTTAAGACCAGGACAACAAATTGGCCATCTTGTTACCTTGGTCGGGCTACCACCCCCATGAAGGGTCTGGATCGTAAGAGCATAATTGCCAGCCAGACCAAGGTTGCAAAGTTGTGGCCATAGTTGCCAGTCGCTTCCTCAAGACCAGGATAACCAATTGGCCATCCTATTGCCTTGGTCGGGCTACCACCCCCAAGAAGGGTCTGAATCGTAAAAGCATAGTTGCAAGCTAGACCAAGGTTACAAAGTTATGGTTGTAGTTGCCCGTTGCCTCCTCAAGACCAGGACAACCAATTAGTTATCTTGTTGCCTTAATCAGGCTACCACCCTTAAAAAGGATCTTGATCGTAAGACCTTAGTTGCCAGCCATACTAAGGTGACAAAGTTGTGGCCTTAGAGTCCCGTCACTTCCTCAAGACTAGGATGCCGAATGGCCATTCTGTTGCCTTGGTAGTGGCATCTCCCTAAGGAATGATCTGGATGGAATAGTTGCCTACCATGGCCAAGTTTGTCTAAATTCTAGATTTTCTTATGTAGAGACGATAAGTACCCCTACAGAATTATCGCCTAAGTACCATGGTTCTTAACTTGGGGACTTTAGGTACATCGTTCGAGATATTGGCCAAGTACCACGTACATAAGAATCCCCGATACCCAGAATTCTCTCGACTAACTTTTTATCTAAGTACTAAGATCCCCAGAGTGGGAAGACTAGATACCTTGTGTTAACCGAAAATTCGCTGAAGGTGAGGAATTCCAGTTAACACCCTCATGACTGCTACCCTAGTGGATCGCGGTCGAGGTTAAGTACCTTCGGTACCAGATGCAACAGTAAGTTTAATAAGGAAAATAAGAATAAATGAAATGATAGGCTAGGCAATGTAATTTTATTATTAATATATCAGGTTACAATTCTTGTATGGTGAAATGAGACACTCAATCACTCTATCTGTATTTCACTTAGGCGGCTGGAATTGGCGAACTCGTTCCAGTCAATAAGTTTTTATTAATCACAATGGTGATGGCACTTAAGGCTTTTTTTCTCCTCTCTCAGAATATCGAATTCCAGTCTTCCCCTCATGTCGATATTATCTCTGTATTTATGTCTAAAGCTGCTATGGTTTTTCCTTGGCCTGTAAGTTAAAGATCTCTGGATTGATCTTTCTCCCCCATTTGGTGGGATTTTCCTTTTAACATGATTGACCCTAGAGAATCGGTTGGCAAAGGATATCTTGGAGGAAACGTGTTTGTTTCCCATTTTAACTCTTTCATTATGTCT
Organism: Dipteronia dyeriana; assembly: GCA_032871835.1. NCBI lineage: Eukaryota > Viridiplantae > Streptophyta > Magnoliopsida > Sapindales > Sapindaceae > Dipteronia > Dipteronia dyeriana. Next base: position 59,733,318 of record CM065301.1, read on the forward strand.
GTGCGTACGTGGAACTTGATTACAGTTTGGAGAATAATTTGAATTCTTCTGTTATCGGCATGGTAATTATCAGCATTAACCCAATGATGTGGTAGAGTATCTTGGAGTACACGTATGCTGGCGAGGTATCATGAGGTATCATTCTAGTGAGGTGGAGCCTGGCTCATGGCGGTGATGAGGTATCCTGAGTACCAGCCTGCTACTAGGCTACCCTGGGGTATCAATCTGGTGATATGGCGCTTGATTAGTTTCCCCAGTGAGGTACCTCGAAGTACAATTATGGTAGTGAGGTGTCTAGTTTATTCTGCTGAAGCTTTACGGGGATCTCCTAGAAAATTTATGGGCATCTACCTTCCTACTAGAAAGGTAGAATACATACCTTGACAGGAGCGTAGATCGTTGTCGCAGTGCCTAGGTACCAGCTAGGGGTCCGTAAAAGTGCAGGAACTTCATCTTATTCTTACCATGATGTCAAATGACCTGGATTGTGTCGGACTTGGTACTGTAAGGTATATCACTGTGTCTGGTGCCTTTGTAGCACATGAAGGTGTTCTTAGGCTCTAACCAAACAAAAAATTTCCCTTTGACCCCTTGTAAAAAATGGCTATTAGCAGAAGTCCCCTCTGACTTGAACATCGATGATTGAGTTGGGGTTGGAGTCAGATTTCCTATCCCGTTTCAGAAATTTTCCATTTTAGAATAGTTCACCAGAATCTGGGAAGAAATCTTCTCATTTAATGTAGCAGCCACATGTCAAGCCATGAGGAGGTTTCCTATTTGAAAAAGGCGACGTTTTTGGCAGCATGCGGGTATCGAGGTGAAATCTCATATCCTCGATCACGCTATCGTCATTTTTTACCACAATATCACTTCCTTATAAATCAGGCTACCTCTTCACTTTTCTTACACTTTCAAATCTTTTTCTACTTCAAGAGTTTGAGAAAACCCTAAGCTCTTCTATTTTCTTCACTTCTTTCTAGCTTTCTTCCCTTGACTTTTCACAGCTCGAATCCACTGATACTATGTCAAATTCTGATCATGACAGCATCGATTAGTTGGTGGAGGGTGATTCCCTAATGCTCGCTAACACCAAAATGTGCTTAGGATGAAGATGGTGGGAAAAGCAATGCCCCACCTCTACAAACTCGTTGTCGCTCCAATCGAAATGTCTCCATTGGGGACAGCTTCTTAAACAATACAGACGCCCCACTTGAAATTATCGAAGGAGAATCATAAGGGGAATTGGGCAAGGTTAAGGCTACAGAGGGCCGGGTCGAGTCCACCTGCATCGCAATAAAAGGGGCACTCACCCTCCTGTATGATTTTAGAATCATCCTAGATTCTATTATCACCATCGAATCGATCAACCGTCTGAGGGAGAGGTTCGGTATTCCTAACAGTATCTCGATTATCATTACTCATAAGAACTATGATGTGTTCATTCCTTCACTCGGTGTGTGTCCCATCCACACCACTACTTTCGATAGCAGGGTTAGGTTACCTATTCATCCTTCTCTCCACCCGGTTCTTCTAGCCCTACCGCTTACCCCCTACACTGACTCCCAGGTTCTAGAGACACCTGGTTGGTTTTCTCATGTTATAAAAGGAACAATACGAGAAAGAGGGTATCGATCGGGAACCAGGTAGGAGTTTAACCCCCATGACCTCAATGCCTACAGATATCCTACTCACCAAGGGCTCTACCCTCATCGCCGAGGTAAAAAGGAAAATGTCATGTTTCATACTGCTATAACATACACATGCTTGGTATTTAGGTTACAACTAACTTGATTGTGGTGGTTGAGACCTTTAAACACAACGTTCCTTTGAGCCATCAGATGACTTCAATGAGAAGGTGCGCTAAGAGAGCTGAGGCCAAGCTGGAAAAGGCCCAAAATGAGCTCACTTAGCTACAAAACGATAACCAGGGTTTGAGCCAGGTCCGGGACCAGACCATTAAATCCTTCGAGAAGGCCCAAGGTAGCACGGAACGAAACAAATGTGCATTTGATACCGAGGTTCTTCGGTCAAATTGTCACGCATTTGAAAGGGACCAAGCAAGGGATATGGTCCAGGAGCTAGAAAGAGAGAACCAGGCTCTATGCGATATGGTAGCGAGCTTAGAAGCTAAGGTGGATGCCTCGTTCGGAGATGGCAATTTCTATGTTACGTTTCATACAGCTCGGGCTCTACCTCCTCCTTTTGATTTGGCCATCATATCGAACTGGAATATAGAGGAGATCATGGAGAAGGCCAGAAAGATGTCAACCCCGGCTACTGATGGAGCAGAACCTTGGTGAGCTGCTGAAGCCGATAAAGGTACAGGTGATAAAGAAGATCAACATCTCACCTCTTCTCTTCTATCAAGTAGAGGAGCTACCAGGGCAGATCCTCCCTCGAAGATCTAAGATGAAGTCACATCCCAAGCGGAGAGAGAGCTTCAATCTTACCTGTTCCCGCACCCAAACCTATTAAGACAATAGAGGATCATCCTGCTTCTAAGAAGGTGGGCTGTCCAAGCTGCTACCAAGGAGGTAACCGAGCAAGTTGGAGTTGAGACTGCATCCCAGGATATCACAGTAAAGGTTCAGTTTGATCCAGCTCAAGTAGAGGCTCTAGCTGAGGTTACGCATGTAGTTGTAGATGAGCAAGTTGTTACTGAATTTAGAAGGGGGTAGAAGAGTAGGCACCATGTGATGTAGCTGGGATAGAAGGCTACCAAGGAAGAGTCGATGCATGAACCAGCAGTCTGATACATTATCTTCATTTATATTGCCCGAAAATAGGGGTGGGCACCCTGTTTGATCAAGTAAAGAGAAACTAACATGTCATGTCATCATTTTTTACATATATATACATGGTTGCGGCTAAGAATGAGGGGATGGGCTTTATGGTTCAAATGAACTCTATCTTGGTTGAATTTGTCTCACTTCATCTCTTAACTTGATCTAGAATGCAATTCCTCATATATACCTGACTTAATAGAATCTGGTAATGTAAGAAAAAAAATTAAAATCTACCAAGTACCATAATTCATATAGTCTAGAGTACTGGTACTAACTCTTGGTGTTTAGTAAAAAATTAATCCCGCGAGTTGTAAAACATAAGATTCTCAGTTTGAGTTGTCTTCTGGTTCCTTCAGGATGTTGCACTTATGGCTTGGACCATCCTTGCATCAGGACATAAGAGAAATTACGTGTAGCAAGTGCTTGTGTACCTAGGACTTCCTTTCATTGTGGTACCCTGGTACTCAGATGATACCTTAACTGAGACATTCATTGCCATTACTTCAAGTCCTCAGTGCATGCCTAGGTTAAAGGAACCCTGATAACACAAAACAACATAAAAATAGGTGAAAGAATAAACCGGAATTTATAAATGACTGGTACCAGGTTACTGAGGTACTTGGTCTAGGTGATCCTCATGGGACCTTCTTACACATTGATTTTCCTTTCTGGGAGAATTGAGGTACCAAGCATTCCTACTTTTAGGAATCTTGGTACTTAGGCGAAAAATTGGTTGAACTAATCTAGGTATCCCTCATCCTTGTATCGGGGAGGTACGACACCATGGCAATCTTGATCTAGCGGGTAAATGCACTTATATCTTTATCCTTCTAGGTGTGGTAGCCCGATCAAGTGCATCAGGAATGCTATCTAGATATCCTGTTCTTAAGATCTGGCTGGCAACTATGCACTTACGCTCAGACCCTTCCTAAGGGGGTCGCCCGATCAAGGGCATCAGGAATGCTATCTAGATATCCTGGTCTTGAGATCTGGTTAGTAACTATGCACTTACACTCAGACCCTTCTTGGTGGGGAGTGATGCCCGACCGAGGCATTAGGGTAGCCGTATGGCTTCCCCGGTTCATGGCGATCATGGCGAATTTTTGTTGGTGAAAGCATAAAAAAAAATGGAGATGGAGAATCAAAACGGAGACTTTATTGATGATTAATTGGAAATACAAAGCTCTTATACAATACTAACACCGATATTGATTCTAGGAGTCCCCTTTTTACGGGTAAAACCTCTTAAGGTGATATGCATTCCATGTATGTTCGATTGTACGACTATCCATGTCTTCTAACTTGTAGACCCCACTTCGAATGACTACTTCACTAGGTAAGGGCCATCCCAGTTTGGGGGCAGCATCCTGTCTAATCAGGTACTGGTGTTTTGAGTTACCTTTCGGAGCACTAAGTCCCCTTCCTTGAAACTGCAGGCTTTAACCATTTTGTTGAAGTACCTTGCAAACCGACTTTGGTAGATTACAACCTTTTCTACCACCCTTTCCTGTTTTTCCTCCAGTAGGTCTAACTTGGCCCTTAGCTTGACCTCGTTGCTTTCTGGATCAAAATGTTGAACCCTGAATGAGGTTAGCTTATGCTCAATCGGTAGAACCACCTCTACCCTAAAAGCTAAAGAGTAAGGGGTTTCTCCGGTCGTGGTCCTTTTAGTGGTACGGTATGCCTAGTGTACATCGAGGAGCTCCTCGACCCATTCACCCTTCTTCTGTTGTATCTTCTTCAAGAGTTTCTTTGCTTGTTTTATTGGTAGCCGCTACCATGCAATTGGTTTGGGAATGAGCTACCGTTGCAAAGCGGAGGTCAATACCTAGGTCTTCAAAGAAATCCATGAACCGTTCATTGTCAAACTGCTTGCCAAGGTCAATAATAATGACCATCGGGGTATCGAATCTACAGACAACATTTTTCTTAATGAAGTTATTGGTGATTTCCTTTGTTATCTTGGAGAGCGGTTTCGTTTCCACTCAAAGGGTGTAGTAGTCGATCGCGACTATAGCATGCTTAGCTTGACCAAGAGTAGTACGGAATGGTTAGATCAAGTCAACTCCTAGATAACAAAGGGATATGGTGAACTAATTGAGGAGAGATGCTCCAGAGGCAGATGGTTTAAATTAGATGTCCTCTGACAAGGTCCACATGACTCTACGAATAGCCTCACATCATGGTGCATGGTTAGCCAATAGTAACCCATACGAAGCACTTGATAAGCCAGTGTTTCTCCTCTGGTATGGTTCCTACATTCTCCTAAATGAACCTCATTGAGTGCCTAGCTAGCATCTTTAGGATGTAAGCATCAGAGTAGGGGAAGAGACTTTCCTCCGTGGTTGAGGTGCCCATCGACCAGGTAGTAGGGGACTGAGGTCTTTTTAAGCTTCCAAGCTTGATCTGGGTTCTCTAGGAGCTTTCCTTCTTGGAGGTAAGTAGCTATCGGGTCCATCTAGAATGGGTGACAATCAAACGAGCTAACTTATTTGCCCGGTGTTATACTGGATTGGAAAATTACCTAAAGAGGTACAACTTTAGGTAGGGTATGTCCCTTATTAGCAGCTATCTTGGCTAGGATGTCTGCTCGATGATTATCTTGGAGAGGGATCTGCTATATCTTGAACCTCTTAAATTGGGCCTTCAGTTACTGGACCAATCTGAGGTAAACTCTCATACTATCACTCTTTGCCTGGTATAACCCAGTGACCTAGTTAATAACGTGTTGGGAATAACTCTTCAGGTGAAGGTAGTCAGCCACCAATTCAACAACTACTTTCATCCCAGCTAGGAGGACTTCATATTCTGCTTCATTATTGGTGACCTTAAACTCAAACCTTAAGCAATGGCAGCATTCAATTTTTTTTGGATCAATTAAGACAATACCCACTTCATTGCCCGTTTGACCATATGCTCCACCAGTATAGAGGATCTAGACCTCTCGGTTAGCTGGCCAGTCATCGAGCTCTTGATCCTTCAATGTGATCGGATCTGGGTGTTGTCTTAGATAAAGAGCTAAGAATTCAGTCACAAAATCTACTAACGCTTGGGCCTTAATGGTTGTCCTAGCCTTGTACCTGATGTTGAACTAAGTGAGTTCAAGAGCCTAAAGTACTAACCTCCCAGATATGTCAGACTTTTGTAAGAATTGGTAGAGGGGTTGATCGGTCACTACCACGATCGTATGAGTCTGGAAAAAAGGACGAAGCTTCTTTACCAAGGTCAATAAGGCAAAAACGAGCTTGTCTATGAGAGTGTAATTATTCTTTGGTTTGGTTAAGGTGTGGCTCACATAGTAGATAGGCCGCTGAATCCTATCTCGACATTCTTTAATCAAGGCACCACTCACTGCTGTCTCAGATACAGCTAAGTAGATCTGCAACTCCCTTTAGGTACCGGTTTTACTAGCAGTGGTAGGCTGACTAGGTACTTCTTTAATGATTGGAAGGCCTACTCACTGTCTTGATCCCATTTCATGTTTTTCCCCTGCTTAATCAACTTAAAAAGGGAGGTACTTGTCGATCAATCGTGATATGAAACGATTAAGTGTTGCTACTTGGCCGATCAATATCTGTACCTGTTTGAGAGAGATATGGGATTCTAGGTCCATGATGGCTCTGATCTTCTTTGGATTCGCTTCTATGCCCCTCACACGGACCAAGAATCTAAGGAATTTCCCTGCAGTTATCCTAAAGGCGTATTTGGCAAGGTTTAACCTCATCTGATTCTCCCTGACGATTTGGAAAGTTTAGCGGTGGTGGCCCTGGTGCTGGTCAGCCATTTGCGACTTGGTGATCATGTCTTCTCCCGTTCTTCTTATCTCCCATTTGAACAACC